>JAQQTO010000062.1:31826875-33303750 GCA_029884595.1 Ormosia semicastrata
TCAATTAAAACCTAATTGCATGCTAATTAACTAGCTAATTAATTAGGTTAAATTCCCTAATTACTCTTAATTAACACTCTAATTACATAACTAATTAATTAGATATATAATTGTATATATAATAGCCTCTAATTAAAATTAGGATATCTAATTAGAAATTAGATTATAACTAATTAGAAATTAGATTATAACTAATTAATAATTAGGTTAGTTTACTTAGTTTGTTAATTAAGCAATTAAGATGATTAATTTAGGTTTAATTACATCTTAGCCATTGAAATCAACTTTGTTTCCTATCCATTGATCTCATCTACGGTGGATATTACTTAGTGATTTTATCAAGATTCATTTCACACCATTGATTGAATCAACGGTTATGATCGAAAGCATCTAAATCACACTTTTCATCCAATAGTCCTTAATGAAGTCTATGCTTCTTTATATGACTAATTCTTATTGGTTTAGAGTTTTCAAGCCACTTTCGTTGACTTGTTCCTATTGGTTTAGAATTCAGTCTAGTCAGAATCGTTAACTGCTACTCTAAACGCAGGTCCCACTGACTTTTTTGGGTCCATGGTCATTTTGAAGCAGATTCCTACTATTTTTAAGCGCAAGTAGGTACTATCAAATAAAATAATATTATAATAATATAAAATTATTTTATTGCATAGTTAAATCCTAAAAATTAAAAGATTAATATATATATCAATCAAAATTGGGTTTAGTAAAATCCCCCAGCTCCGAATAATTAAAATAAGATTTTTCTGGTCAAGAAAATTATTATTTTCTTGACTCGGAGCAAATCACACAAAATGATCAAAAATGATCTCAGAACAGTCAAATTATTTTTATAACACACAGAAAATATAAAATAATGTAATTCTGCTATTACTATTAACATAGTCAGAATTTGGGGTGTTACACTTTTCATAAAACGAAGTTTGTTACATCCATAATTACATTGCATCATGATCCAAAAGCATAAAACTTAAGTGTTCCAAAAAGTAAATATATACATATAATTACCAAATGAAGATTGAGCCTTGTCCAAATCCAAACACCTGAAGAACAGGGTCTTGCACCCGATCTTCATCTAGATCCCCTTCAGGATCCCCAACAGACAAAGCCCCCAGTCAGGGATGCCACTACAAACGGGAGTCCGAGCAGTCGACTCCACAGAGTCCTCCCTAGAGGAAGCTCTCCAATCATCCCAAAGCTCCCCAAGGGGCATGTAAAATTCCAAGTGAACAACTGCATCCATAGTAAATATAGCCACCTTATGCTGAGTCCTACTCCAAAGCAAAGTGACATCTCCATCATACCGAATGCGTCCCGTGTCCCACTGATAATCATATATTTTACACATTAATAAGCCCTCATTTTTAGTGATTTAGACTCTTCATGTACTTAATTGTTTGACCTTGGACATGTTTTATAAGTTGGGCTTAATTGAATTTTTTCAGCATTATTGAGTTTTAATGTTGTTTCTATATTCCAGCCATAATTTGAGTTCTAGACATCTAAAAATTATGTATTTTACCTTGTAGGAAAGTTGAGAGGAAGCTCTACAACTTTGATGAAGAGCTCAAAGTCTCAATCAGATGTCTAGTGGGCCTAATTGGGCCTGGAAGTTCAGACTCGGGTTTGAGGAGCATATGACATTAAAGTGAGCATATCTTGGTCAATTCAAGTCCAATTCAGATGAAACTTAGGCCATTGCATTCCTACAAGGCCCAACTGTGTTTGGGAAGTGTAGAGAGGCACTAGAGGCTAATTTAGGGGGCAGTTTATAGTTTGAGGAGGAGGAATCCGAAATCAATTTTTTTTTCATTCTACACTTTTCTCATTTCTCTCTAGAACTCTCTTATCTCCTCTCCCTTCTCTCTCTAATTTTTGTTTCTGGGTTTTCCTTTTCTGATGGAGGGCTAAACACCTTGTAATCAATTCAGGATTCTTGAAGAAATTTCTGTTTGGATTCTTGAGATCATATTCTAATTTTTTATTTTGAATTGTATTTGGATTCTTCTTCTTCCCTTTCTTTTTCTTTTTCTTGATCTGATTGGATATTGATCTGAGATTAAGAATTGTGATTGAATTAGGTTGATTAATTTGGTTTAGTCATGAAATTAGAAGTTAAGTACTGATTTATGCTTAGATTAATTGAATTCGGATCTAAAATTAACATAGATCTAACATGAATTATGCAATTACGAATTTGTGTATCAATTGTTAATTGAATTCTAGATGATTGTCTAGTAAGAATTCTAGATTTAATGCTGAGATCTCGGTTAAATCCAAGTTAATCATTCAAATGCAATCCAAATGTTTGTTTAGTGATCTATGATAGAATCCACTAAATTTCGGATAGATTTCTGGATTGATTATGCTTTTAATTGATTGTTCTTTCCTTAATTCTATTATTTTATATTCTATTCATCAACTCAAATCCCCTTCCCAATATTGGTTTGATCTGATTAATTTACAAATTAAGATCCTTGAGAGACGATCCGGTGTTAACTCCTATGCTACAAGCCATAGGTACAACTCGATTTTAATTTTGATTGAGTTCGGTGCTCGTCAAAATTTGGCGCCATTGTCGGGGATCCTTTAGTTGTAATTTGATCATATTAAGTGCATTACTAACTCTTTTTCAATTATGCAATTCAATTCTATTGCATCTTGCATTTTAGCATTGTTAGTTTTAGCATGTTGTTTGCATAATTCTGTTTTCTGCATAATTTTATTTTTTGCATAATTCTATTTTGTTCTACTCATTGTGCTGTTCCATTGTGTTTTCTACTACAATACACACCATTGCAACACACACCATTGTTCAATTCTGCTGCTTTGCAATTCTGTTGCACTCGGTTACTGTTTCATTAGTTTTTGTTGCTGTTTGTCATCTTATTACTACCCTTATTGATAATTGCATTGCAATATCTCTTGGTGAGTGTCTTTGAATCAATTTTGGACTTGTTCCTAACATTGATGGGAGACTTGTTCCAGCTAACATTTTTTTTCCCTAGCTTTTGATTTGTGTGCAGCAGGGGACTAGTAGAAATCATTGGCGATTTTGGAGTTTGAATCTGAGACTTGGTCCCCAAGGTTAATCCATCATTCTAAGCAAAGTGATCCATGGATCATCCACTTGGATTTTGGCTAAAATCATTCATCTTGTAAGGTTTTTTGGAAAACTAGGGACATAGCGATCATTTTTATAATTGTTAAGTATCTCCAATGGAGCTGAAAATTGGTGGGTTGAAGGAAAATGGCCTTCTCCACAAGGCTCATTGTTTCGCTGTGAGCTCCACCCTGGTTTGCCCAAAATCCTTCATTTAGACCATTTTTTTCATTTTTGAAGATTTTTTATTGTATTTTTGAGTTCCATTTTTGTGTAGTTTTTAGTGTGTGGTGGTTCCATAATTTTTAAAAATCATTTAATAGGTCAAATAGATTTATTTTGGTGCATTTTTAATGTTAGATAGTCAATTTTGCTTGTTTTGTGTTTTTGAGTTTTTTATGTTACATGACTCGGTCTAACCCTGGTATACTGCATCATTTTGATCCTGAGATAGATAGGACTCTTCATTCCCTGCATAGGTTTTATAGGATTGATTCTACACTTGATGAGCATATAGGAAGTAGTGTACATCTTACTATTTCTAGTGATTCCACACATAGTAATCATACTAGTGATTCTACATCTGAATTTTCTTATTCTGTGCATTCTATCTTTGATCAATCTTTCCATTCTGGTTCTACTGAAAACACTGATATTATGGATGAAAGAACCTTGAAAGAGCTTGCTGCCCCTGATGTTACATATCAGTCTTTATGCATTCAGTATCCTGATGTTGATGCTCCTTTTGAACTTAAATCTAGACTGATTCATTTGCAGCCTAAGTTCAATGGTCATGCAGGTGAGGACCCTCATAAGCATCTTAAGGAGTTCCACATTGTGTGTTCTACCATGAAGCCTCAAGGCATTCTAGAAGATCACATTAAACTTCGAGCATTCCTTTTATCATTACAGGATGCTGCTAAGGACTGGTTGTATTATTTGCATCCAAGTTTTGTCACTTGCTGGAATGATCTTAAGAGGCTATTTTTGAAGAAATTATTTCCTGCATCAAGTGCTGCATCAATCAGAAAAGAAATATGTGGCATTAGGTAGTTTGATAGAGAGACATTATATGAATACTGGGAGAGGTTCAAGAAGATATGTGCAAGTTGCCCACACCATCAGATCAGTGACCAGTTACTCATCTAGTATTTTTATAGAGGTCTGCTGCCTATGGATAGGAGTTTGGTTGATGCTGCTAGTGGAGGAGCATTGGTAGACAAGACTCCTATGGCTGTAAAGAATCTGATTGAGAATATGGCCACTAATTCCTAATAGTTTGGCACTAGAAGTAACTCAATGGTATTGACTAGAGGTGTCCACGAAATTGAGGCTGCCTATGCTGCAGATCATAGGAAATTGGAAAGCAAAATTGATGACCTTGCATCATTGGTGAGACAATTAGCTATGAATCAACAACAGCAGCCTGCTGCAGTAGTTCCTGCCAGAGTATGTGGCATCTACACTTCTGCTGATCATCCCACAGATGCTTGTCCTACACTACAAGATGGTGACACTGATGGTACCCCACAGGCCTATGTAGTAAACATCTATCACAACAGGCCTCAGCAGCAACAACCAAGTTATGATTTGTCCTCCAACAGATATAACTCAGGTTGGAGGAATCATCCCAATCTGAGGTGGGGGGAATAACTCTACATAATTTGCCCCTACTCAATTTAGGCAGCAGCAGCAGCAACAAATCCCTTTCCAGTCCACTGCAGGATCCAGTAGGCCGTATCAACCACCCTTCATGCTGTAGCAGAATATGCAGCAGCCTAGTGCAGCACCTCCTAAATTTGAGCCAACCTTGGAGGACATAATGAAATAAATGGCAGTGAACAACTTGCAGTTCCAACAGAGAACAGAAGCTACCATTTAGAATTTAGAGAACCATATAAGACAGCTTGCTAGTTCAATGAATTAATTACAGTCACAAGATTCTGACAATTTGCCTACACAAACTATGGTGAATCCCAGAAATGTGAGTGCCATCACTCTAAGATCTGGTAAAACCATTGATGCTCCAGATTGTAGGTTGCCACATGGTTTAGATAAGCAGACTAAGGAGCAGCAAGCCATACCAAAAATTTCATGCAGCAGTAAAATTGAGAAAACAGATCCTGTCCCCACTCCTAGTGTAGTTCATGATGAGCAGGAGCAGTCCATTCCACTTCCATTCCCTCAGAAGGTTGTGTAGATTAAGAAGACTAATGAGACTGACACAGATAGAGAGATCTTGGAGACATTTAGGAAGGTTGAGGTGAACATTCCTCTCCTTGATGTAATCAAGAAAATTCCAAGATATGCCAAGTTCCTTAAGGACCTGTGCACTCATGGGAGGAGACTAAAGGGAAATGAGAAGATCTGCATGGGGCGAAATGTGTTTGCACTTATACAGCCTACAATGCCCCAGAAATACAAGGATCCAGGGATTTTTACTATTCCCTATACCATAGGCAGTAGCAAATTCGAAAATGCTATGTTAGATTTAGGTGCTTCAATTAATGTTATGCCTATGTCTGTTGTCGCAACCGTCCCGAAGGGCACCGTGAAAATAAAAAGAAAGAGGAGGAAAAGACCTCGAGGTGATGGGAGTCGCCACCAATCACTTTATCCATTAAATGGAATGGTGCAATTGGACACCTGAGAGATGGTCTACATTTCAGAGTTCATAGTTCGGGGGTTGATTACGGGTAGGGAAGGTATTAGCACCCTACACCATCCGTTCTAAGAACGGTTACCTATTTAATCTAATGTTATTTACAAGATAAATTAAATTGGTCCTTTAAAAAAAGAAAAGAAATATTTTTTTTGGTTTTTACTTTAACATGTCTCATTTTGTCAAGCATAATATCAAGAATGATAAATGACAAAGACCAGAAATAGGTGGCTAAATTATCATTATTTTCGAACAAATTCTAAGTATACAACATATTACATGAGAGTGGTGAATTAAAAAAGTGTTAATTTCGCAAGAAAAAAAATTAAAATATTTTTTTTTTGATGGGATAAAATGATTTAAAATGAATTTTTGCAAAGAATGAAAAAAAGATTATTTTTGAAAAAAAAAAGACAAGAATTTTTCTTTTGAAGTCACCACAGTCATAATGTTGAGACTATATGAAATTGTTCGCTTTCATTTGAATATTTTATTTTACAAAAGGAAATTTATCTTATTTTATAAAAAAATGGTTGTATTTTAGTTTACATAATTATTTTAATTTTTATGTTGGGGATTAGATCTCGCCAGCGCTCCTAGCAAAATCTAATATAAAGCCTCAAGATTATCGAAAAGAGTGTATTTGATCGGTGCTCCGATCCTCTCCTAATTTTTCCGTTGTCGGCCCATTTTAATTTGCTGATTAATACATTAATACAAAAGGGTGTGTTAAAATACAAGTAATATAAATCCCAAAAAATAAATAAAACAAAATAAAAAAAATTGATAACTTAATCTCAACCAAGTAAAAAGAGTAAAAAGAAAAAGGTAGCAGTTATATTAACAATAAAAGGATAACAAAAAAGGTAAAAAAGAAAGAAAAAAAAAGTAAATTGAAAAGGAAGAGACTTTTGGTCTCTGTAAGTGAAAACAAAAAATGCAGGGAGAGAAAGGAAATAAAGGGATTAGAGAATGGAGCTCATGGACAGGGGAGGTGACTCGCGGTGGACTAGCGGTGCGATGGGCGGCGCAAACAGGAGAAATGGTGGATCCAGCTTGGTGCTGGTTCACGACGAGGAGGACAAAAATGGATCTAGGCGCGGTGGCCGGATCTGGTGAAGCAGCGCAGCAAAGCGGTGTCGCTGAAATGGAGCGACGATCGCGATTCCTGTCTGAGTTCGGCGGTGCCACACGGTATGGACTGAATCTGGGCGTGAGGCTGGGTTGCACAGTGGTGGCTGGGTTGCACGGTGATGGCCGATTTGTGGAGCGTGGTGGCACGGATCGGGCTCAAGCACGGAGGTTGACGGCACGGGTCCAGGACGCGATGGAGCTCGGTGCGGGTCGGAGTGCGCGTGATTTCTGGAAAGCTGTGATTGTGGTGATTATGGAGGATGGTTGATGGTGGTTTTGGGTGAGGGGAAATGGTGAAGATGGTGGTTTATTGGATTAGGTGGCTATGGGTAATGGGTTGTTTATGGTTGTTTTGAGTGATTATTTGAGATGGTGGCCATGGGTGATTGTTTGGAGGTTTGGAGGGATGAAAATGGTGAGGGCAGAGGAAGATGGAAAAAGGTGATGGTGATTATGGTTGGTTTTGGGTTGTTGGTTGAAAACGATTTAGAAGAGAAGTTGGGTGAAGGTTGCTAACCGTGGGTTAATGGTGGTGAGGGATAAGGGTGGTGGCTTTGGTGAGGAAGGTGAAAACGGAGGCAGTGCTCGTAAAATCCATCTATGTAGTTCCCGATTGATCTTTTTGTGTCCCTTTTGTTTAATCTGTCTGTGTGATTGATCTCCCTCTCCCCTGAATTTTCTTTTCCTTTTATTTTGCCTGAGATGCCATTACCATTCAATTTGTAATAATTTCTTCATTCAATTTGTGATGGTTGGAAAGCAAAAGGATCAAAACTGTCTAAACTTGATGATTGGAAGGTAAATGGAAAATAAAATTGACAGAAGTTTTTATTCCAATTTAGTGTAGCTATTTGTGTAGGCTAGGGTTTGATGGCTAGGGCTGCAGCAGCATGAAGGGAAAGGAGTTGGGTTATGGGTTGAAATGAAAATTGGATCATGGGTTAACCCGTAGTGATTTTTTCTTTTTCTTTTTTCTTTTTTTTTCTTTTTTTTCTTTTTTTTAAAAGAAAGAAATTAAATAAAATAAATAAATCATAAACAAAAATAAAAAAAAATGGACAAAATTGAGTATCGACATCTGTGTTTAACTCTCTTGCCCTTGGACCTTTGCAGAATACAGGTGTTATCATTCAGTTAGCAAACAGAAGTAATGCATACCCTGCTGGACTCATTGAGGATGTCCTTGTTAGAGTTGATGATTTGATTTTTCCTGCAGATTTCTATATTTTGGATATGGATGGAGAATCTAACTCCAGCAAGGCTCCCATCATTTTAGGCAGACCTTTTCTCAAAACTTCCAGAACCAAAATTGATGTCCATGCAAGCACTCTTTCCATGGAGTTTGGAGATAGTGTAGTCAGATTTAACATTTTGGATGCCATGAAGCATCCCATGGAGGAGCATTCTGTTTTCCATATAGGTTTGCTATCTGATTGATGATAACCTGTCTGAGTTCTTTGCTGTTGATTTCCCAGTTTTTTTTATTTTGATTATATTTACACATGTGCTACTTGTACTGAGTCTGAAATGTGCAGTGTTTGTACTGAGATTGCATTCTGTTTACATGGTGATTTTGATGCAGATTGTACAGGTTCTGCACAGTTTAATGGTGGTGCAGTTGCAAATTCAATGGAGTCAGAATGCAGCAGTTTCATTACAGCAAGTACATACAAATCTAATTTTGTAGGGTTGCAAGTTGTAGACACAATTCCTACCACGAGGATACTTCCATATGTAGTGCATCCACCTACACTAGAGCTTAAGCCACTCCTACAATACCTTAAGTATGCATACTTAGAGGAAGATAAGAAGCTGTCAGTGATCATTTCTACTGCCCTCCATGCTGAGCAGGAGGAGAGGTTACAACAAATATTGAAGAGGCATAAGAGAGCTATTGGGTGGACCTTGGCTGACATTCCTGGCATTAGTCCTTCCATGTGCATGCACAGGATACTACTTGAGGATGGAGCTAAGCCAGTGAGACAACCACAGAGGCGACTCAACCCTTTGATCCTGGATGTGGTAAAGAAGGAGGTGACCAAGCTTCTGCAAGTTGGCATCATCTGTCCTATATCAAATAGTGCTTGGATGAGTCCAGCTCAAGTGGTTCTAAAGAAACCAGGAATTATAGTAGTGAAGAATGATCGAGATGAGCTGATTCTTGCTAGAGTGCAGAGTAGTTAGAGAGTTTGTATTAATTATAGGAGGCTCAATCAAGCAACCAGAAAGGATCACTTTTCTTTGCCCTTTATTGATCAGATGCTTGAGCGCTTGGCTGGAAAATCTTACTGCTATTTTCTTGATGGCTTTCAGGTTATTTCCAGATCCATATAGCACCAGAGGACTAAGAGAAGACTACATTCACCTGCCCCTTTGGCACTTTTGCCTACAAGAGGATGTCTTTCGGCCTATGCAATGTCCTTGGAACTTTCCAACAATGCATAGTAAGTGTCTTTATCGACTTTTTAGAGGATTGCGTCGAGGTGTTTATGGATGATTTTACTATTTATGGTTCCTCCATTGATGCCTGTTTGGATAGTTTGGATAGAGTTTTGCATCAGTGCATTGAGACTAACCTTGTTCTTAATTATGAGAAGTGTCATTTTATGGTAGAAAGGGGCATAGTCTTAGACCATGTGATCTCTCGGAAGGGTCTAGAGGTAGATCCTGCTAAAATTGATGTTATTTCCCAGTTACCTTACCCCTCTTGCATGTGAGAGGTTCGTTCTTTTCTTGGCCATGCAGGTTTCTACAGGTGGTATATTAAAGATTTCAGCAAAAAAGCCCTTCCACTGTCCCACTTGTTGCAGAAAGATGTTGTTTTTAATTTTGATGACAAGTGTAGAGAGGCTTATGATTGCCTCAAAAAAGCTTTGACCACCACTCCCATCATTCAGCCACCCAACTGGACACTCCCTTTTGAACTCATGTGTGATGCATCTAACTATGCAGTGGGAGCTGTCCTTGCATAGAGAATTGGCAGGCTACCTCATGTCATCTCCTATGCTTCCAGGACTTTAGATGCTGCACACGCTAACAATACCACCACTGAGAAAAAGTTGCTTGCTATTATATTTGCATTTAATAAGTTTTGATCATATTTGCTTGGCTCTAAAATGGTTATCTTTATTAATCATGTAGCCTTAAAATTCCTATTGAAGAAGGCAGATTCGAAGCCTAGGTTGATTAGATGGATGCTGCTTCTCCAAGAGTTTGATGTGGAGATTAGAGATAGAAGTGGGGAAAAGAATTTGGTGGCGGATCATTTGAGCAAAATTGAGAGAGCTATTGACCCTTCTCCTATCAGAGATGATTTTCCAGATGAGCAGCTTATGCAGCTGCATGATACCTCACTTTTCCCTTGGTTTGCTGATTTAATTAATTACTTGGCTGCATTTGTTTTTCTCCCTCATGTATATAGATCACAGAGAGCTAAGCTTAAGAGTGGTGCTAAATATTATGTTTGGGATGATCCATATTTGTGGAAGTTTTGTAGTGACTAGGTGATTCACAGATGCATACCTGACCATGAGATCCAGTCAATTCTTCACTTTTGTCACGCCTCTCCAGTTGGAGGACACTTTGGACCACAACGGACAGCTAGGAAGGTGCTGGACTCTGGATTCTACTGGCCCACCATTTTCAGAGATGCGCATCAGGCTTTCACTACTTATGAGCAGTGCTAGAGAGCAGGAGTGGCTATCACCCGCAGGCAGGAGATGCCCCAGTAGCCCATTCTTTTCTACGAGGTCTTTGATGTTTGGGGTATCAATTTTATGGGCCCTTTCCCTATCTCTTTTGCTTTTTCTTATATTTTGCTTGTGGTTGATTATGTCTCTAAATGGGTGGAAGCGAAGGCCACCAGGACTAATGATGCTCGAGTTGTTGTGAATTTTGTTCAGTCTAGCATATTTTGCAGGTTTGGAGTGTCTCGAGCTATCATTAGTGACCAGGGGACTCATTTTTGTAACCAGACTATGGAGGCCTTGTTTTGAAAGTATGGAGTTGTGCATAGAGTGTCTACAGCATAGGGCAGGATGAGGTTTCTAACAGAGAGCTCAAGCAGATTCTGGAAAATATGGTGAAGCCGAATAAGAAGGATTGGAGTTGCTGGTTAGAAGATGCTCTTTGGGCTCATCGTACCATTTACAAGACACTTATAGGGATGTCTCCCTTTAGGGTTGTCTTTGGTAAAGCATGCCACCTTCCAGTGGAGATAGAGCATTGTGCATACTGGGCAGTGAAGAGTTGCAACTTAGCATTTGACCAAGCGAGTTCAAAGAGGAAGCTTCAATTGCAACAACTTGAGGAACTTCGTTTGGAGGCTTATGAGAATTCAAAGATCTACAATGAAAAGACTAAGCATTTCCATGACAAGATGATTTCTAGAAAAGAGTTCTCCATTGACCAAAAAGTGCTTTTGTTCAACTCTCGCCTTAAACTCATGCCCGGTAAGCTCCGTTCTAGGTGGGATGGTCCTTTTATTGTCATTAACATCTTTCCTTATGGTGCAGTGGAGATTTCAAATGAAGCCACCAACAAGAGTTTCAAGGTTAATGGGCACCGTCTTAAGCCCTTTCTTGAGAGCCCCGCAAGCCCCACACTTGTGGAGGAGCTCTCCTCGGAAAAGCCCACCTTTCCCCAAGTGCAGATCTTTCCACCTTGATGAGGGTGTTTTCCTCCCTTGCTCTTTTATTTCACATACCTACTTGTCTTTTGCTTTGTGTTTACATTGAGGACAATGTGGAATTTAAGCGGGGGGAGGAATTTTAGCATTTTATTTTCACTGTTTCTAAATTCTATTTTTACTGTTTCTATTTTCTGCATAATCTTCTGTTGGTTATTTTTTGGTTGCTTTCATAAATATTCTGCTGTTTTAAACTTTTGCTATTTTTATTTTTCTCGCTATTTTCTACTATTTCTATTTTTCTCGTTGTTTATCTTTGTCTTCTACTATTTTAAATTTTTGTTATTTCTATTTTTTCTATTTTTATTTTTTACTATTTTTTGTTGTTTCTATTTCTCTGTTGTTTCGCTATTTTTTGCTATTTTAAATTTTTTTGTTTCTATTTTTCTATTATTTCGTTGTTTTTTGCTATTTTAAATTCTATTTTTGTTTTTGTTTTCTGCTTTTAATTCTATTTTTTTTTTAAAAAAAAAATAGTGTGTTTTGATTTGCTTTCCAATGATGTTTTGAGGTTTATGAAGTTAAAAAGTTTGAGACAATTGAAATTCAAGGTTCATAACATGATTGAGTAAATTTTCTTCTTGAATTTGATATGCTTGGTGGTGAATGTTTGAATTAGTGGATTAAGTTTGATAGATGCATACCTTATGAGATTTTGAGCTTATTGGTGGATTTAACATTTGCACCATTCTCTTCTTTCTTGTGTGATTCTCACTCATGTCATTTGATCACTCTAGAACTTGCTTTGATTCTTTTTTAGGCTACATTTTTCACTTGCATGTATGAACATGATTGAGACATTCTTTCTTGATTATCTACTTTGGCCAAATAGCCAACCTTGCATCATTTCCCTTTGTTTAACCCCCTTGAGCCTACTTGCCTATTCTTTGTTTTAGCTCATTGTGTGCCTTATGTGAAAAATCATGTTTTTACCTTTACTTTAGGGAATGGGAGAGCATTAGTTCATTTTCATTGGAGGAGCTCTTTTGGCTTGTGGGTAGTAGTTCAATTGTGGGGGTTGTGTAATTTAATGTGCAATGTGCAAGATGTTTGGTGATATAAAAAAAACAAAATTAAGAAAAAGAAAGAAAAAGCCAAATGATAAAAAAAAGAAAAGAAAAAGAATAAATTTAAGAAAGGTTGGAAAAAAAATTTAAGAGAAGATAAGATAAGGAAATATGTAAAGAGAATGTGTATTATTTGGAGTTGGGGGACAAAATTTCATATTTGTTACTTGTCATTTGAGTTCCTTCACAATGCTCTTTCATTCTTTTTGGTATTTATCTTACCATATCCATATTGTTTCCTTCTCTTACCTTGGCCCCATTACAACCTTGAATAAAGTCCTCTTGATTTTTGTGTGTATGTGTTTTGAGTAGTGGAAAAGTAGAAGATAAGCAAGCTTATGGTAGTGCAATTGTTCATGAGTTGAATTGAGTGAAATACTTACCTTGTAAACACTTAAGGGATTGAGAGTGTATCTTGTGAGAATCTATCATTCTTGATTCATGCTTTTCAAGTTGAAGCTACCTTGCTTGTTGGTTTGAGATGTGAAAAAATTTTAGTTCATGAATGTTTTGTTCCCTTGAATCTTTTATTGCTCCTCTTGCTTGTAAGCTTTTGCAATCTTGAATGTCATTGGTATTTGAGTCTTTTAGAGTTTTTAGCTTTTGAGTTTTACTTTTCTTTATTCCTTAGTTTTGGTCTCTTGTGTTTTGCCCAAGAGTGCAAAAAGCTAAATGTGAGAGAATTTGATAATCACATATTTTACACATTAATAAGCCCTCATTTTTAGTGATTTACACTCTTCATATACTTAATTGTTTGACCTTGGACATGTTTTACAAGTTGGGCTTAAATTGGGCTTAATTGAATTTTTCCAGCATTATTGAGTTTTGACGTTGTTTCTGTATTCCAGCTATAATTTGAGTTCTAGACATCTAAAAATTATGCATTTTACCTTGTAGGAAAGTTGAGAGGAAGCTCTACAACTTTGATGTAGAGCTCAAAGTCTCAATCAGATGTCTAGTAGGCCTAATTGGGCCTGAAAGTTCAAACTCGGGTTTGAGGAGCATATGACATTAAAGTGAGCATATCTTGGTCAATTCAAGTCCAATTCAGTTGAAACTTGAGCCATTGCATTCCTACAAGGCCCAGCTGTGTTTGGGAAGTGTAAAGAAGCACCAGAGGCCAATTTAGGGGGCAAAATTTGAGGAGGAGGAATCTGAAATCAGTTTTTTTTTCATTCTACACTTTTCTCACTTCTCTCTAGAACTCTCTTCTCTCCTCTCCCTAATTTTCATTTTTGGGTTTTCCTTTTCTGATGGAGGACTAAACACCTTGTAATCAATTCAGGATTCTTGAAGAAATTTTAGTTTGGATTCTTGAGATCTTGTTCTAATTTGTTATTTTGAATTGTATTTGGATTCCTCTTCTTCCATTTCTTTTTCTTTTTCTTGATCTGATTGGATCTTGATTTGAGATTAAGAATTGTGATCGAATTAGGTTGATTAATCTGGTTTAGTCATAGAATTAGAATTTAAGTGCTGATTTGTGCTTAGATTAATTGAATTCGGATCTAAAATTAACATAGATCTAACATGAATTATACAATTGCGAATTTGTGTATCAATTGTTAATTGAATTCTAGATGATTGTCTAGTAAGAATTCTGGATTTAATGCTAAGATCTCGGTTAAATCCAAGTTAATCATTCAAATGCAATCCAAATGTTTGTTTAGAGATCTATGATAGAATCCACTAAATTTCGGATAGATTTCTAGATTGATTATGCTTTTAATTGATTGTTCTTTCCTTAATTCTGTTATTTTATATTCTATTCATCAACTCCAACCCCCTTCCCAATATTGGCTTGATCTGATTAATTTACAAACTAAAATCCTTGAGAGATGATCCGGTGTTAACTCCTATGCTACAAGCCATAGGTACAACTGGTTTTAATTTTGATAGAGTTCGACGCTCATCATCCACTGAACACTCCACGCTCTGATGCTCCCGTGGAACTACAGCTGGGTGAAACCTCGTGGATCTTGCATTGCCGTCCTCACGGTCTTTTTTCATCATAAGTATAATATAGAAATGGACAGAATAATACAATATAAGAGATGGGGTCCCCTACATCAATACCATTATGGCAACAAGAAACACAACGAAAAACAATAATGCCTTTCATACACAACGATATCAAGAAATAACAAGCATAATCATAGTAGTACAAGAATAAGATAGATCAACAAAAATAGTCATGTTAGTAACTAATATATGATTCAGCAAGGTACATCGAAAGACATAAACACTAACTATACCATAAAAGATGTACACTGACTATGCATATGCACGATGTGTATGTTAACCATCCTTATGCACAATGCAACCAGTTCCTACTCCATGGAGTTTACAATTCAGAGATGAACGTTCTAGAAAATCTGTCCCCCCTCCAAAGACAGTCTACGTCGGACCACGTAAAGGATAGTGCTTGTCAGGTCTTCGTCATGCGTTGCAACAGTGTCCACGACTAGGGGTATACAAGGTGACAATAGGTCACTAAGGGGATCACCTTGCTCGGACGCCCCCTGAGATCCATCATGGATCACATTTATCTTGTAAGTTCTCATTCACTCCTAAGCACAAAAGCCGACTATATATGTTCGATGCATGAATGATGAAAATCAAACCACCGTTGTACCATTCCCTAATGGTAGTAAAGTAACTGCCCATACAATTGTACAATACCATTAGTATCAATGATATTATATAACCGCTCATACAATTACATAATACCAATAATCCATCTGGGTCCAGTATTTCAGTTCCACAATCCACTCTGGTCCAGTATGTCAGCTCAGTAGTAACCTTACCGTTACTTTCAGTCATAAGATATCTTTGTCACATCATGCACAAAATCATCATTCATGTCCCACAGTAACCTCACTGTTACTTTCAAACACAAGATATCTTTATTACAAAATTTAGAGAAGCATCATTCATGTCTCACAGTAACCTCACTGTTACTTTCAAACACAAGATATCTATATTGCATAATCCGAAAAATTATCATTTATCACCTTGAGCTCACAAATTCTTTTCCTTTCCCTAAACCCTAAAATACCTCAAGTTTTCATTGCCAAAATTCCTCAAATTATCATTTACTAATATTCTTTCTGAAAATTATATTGCTTTTAATTTAATAAAACCTTTCTCCATTTTTATCTTCTAAATCTTTATTTCTTTATCATCAAATCAATTTAATTCACCACCAGTAAATCATTATCCTTATTCCAAACTAAGTAGATTCACCACTTATAAATCATTATTATTATCTCAACCAACTAGATCCCCATGAACAAATCATTATTATTATTCCAAACTATTCTCAAGACTATTCCTAGTAATATATTTAAAGGTCATTATTCCTTAAATCATAACATTGGGATTATCTTCTCTCCTTACTTATCGATCCTTTGTGTAAAGCCCCCTCCGAGAGGGCATCACATTTAATGACCGACTCTTATTTTAAAAACTTGTCAAACATTACATTTACACTTTAAAACGACTTTTTTTATGTAGAAACTTATCAAACTACGTAGTAGTAAATATTGTAAAGCATGAGATTCAATAATTTCCTTTTAATGAATGATATAAGTTGACTGAAATAAGTAAGAGACTCAAGTCATAAAAACTGAATGAAAGACTTTTCATAAAACAAAGTTTACCACATCCTTAAGCACATCAGTACATATTTCAAAAGTATAAAACTTAAGTACTCCAAAATAAACATGCCTATACATATAACTACTAAAAGAAAATTGAGCCTTGACCAAGTCCAAACACCTGAAGAACGAGTTCGTGCACCCAATCTTCATCCAAAACCCCATCGGGATCTCCAAAAGACAAAGCCCCTAGTTGCGACATGTCACTACGGACAGGAGTCCGAGCAATCGACTCCACAGAACCCCCTATAGGAAGCTCTTCGATCATCCTAAAGCTCTTTAAGGGGCATATAGAACTCCAAGGAACATCTGCGTCAAAGGTGAATATGATTGCCTCATACCGGGTCCTGCTCCAACTCAAGGTGATATAGCCGTCATACCGAATACGTCCTGTGTCCCATTGAACTTTCCACGCACCGATACCTCCATGGAACCGTAGCCTAATGAAACCTCGTCGGTCTTGCCTTGCTGCCATCACAACCTTTTCATCGAAAATATAAAGACAGAAATGGACAGAATAATATAGTAGAAGAGGTGAGATCCCCTACATCAATACCATCATGGCAGCAAGAAACACAACGAAAGACAGTAGTGCCTTTCATACACAACAACATCAAGTAATAGCAAACATAAACATGTTAATACAGGGATATTATAGAACAACAACATAATCATATCTATACAGGATTTTTCTAAAGCAATAGCATAATCATATCAATATAGGATTTTTATAGATATGCTGACTATGCACATGTATGATACGTATGCTGACCATCCTTATACACGATGCAACCCAAAGTCCTACTCCATGGAGTCAACATTCAGAGATGAGCGTTCCAGAAGACCTGCCCCCCTCAAAAGGCAGTCTACGCCGGATCACAAAAAGGATAGTGCTTGTTGGGTCCTCGTCATGCATTGCAATAGTGTCCACGGCCAGGGGTATACAATGTGACAATGGTCACTAAGTGGATCACGTCGCCTTGACGCCCCCTGAGATCCATCAGGGATTACACTTATCCAATTCATGCTCACTCCTAGGCATCACAAGCCGACAGTGTAATGCTTAATTGCAAGCTCAAAGAGACCAAACCACCGTCGAACTGTTCCCAATGATATTAAAGCAACCGCCCATATAATTGTTCAATACCATTAATATTAATGATATTATATAACCGGCCATACAATTACATAATATCATTGATATATCTGGGTTTCTTATGATAACAAGTTACATTTGACTCAATCGTCTATCCGATGTTTCTAGTTATAAAAGCAAACCACATCTGACTCATTCGTCTATTTGATATTTCTAGGGTCCAGTTTGTCGGCCCAACAGCACAAATATTGAAATCACAAATCACTTGAGTCCAGTACGTCAGCCCAAGGCACAATGTTAATGCATGTTATCACAAAGGATTTCAATCTTGCAAATTCAAGAATCATTATTATCAAATCACGTGGAGCATTTTCACAATTCCTCGAGTACATAGACATATTAGGTCTTCTTTAATCTTTAATTATCATACTCTCAAGAATGAAGGTAGAATTTGATCCAATTCACTAGCTTCTTTTAACTAAGTTCCTCGAATGGCCTATCCTCATATCATATATGAAAACCTGGAAATAAAAAAACATAATGTCCTTACCTCACTATTCGTTTCCTTTTTCATCTAAGTCCTTCAATCTTCTCTATTTCCTTCTCAACCTTGTTTTTCCTCTCAATACCAAAAATCACTTTTTTGTTTAATGATAAAAATTCATTCCTCCCCATTCTTAATTTATGAGTCATTAATTAAATTTCTCGATTATCATGTCATCTAGATCCACTACTAATAAATCATTTTCCATTCTTCCAATTGTCTCCAAAATTGTTTCCATGGGTACCTTCAAAAGTTATTATTCCTCATATTATGACATTATAATTATTTCTCATCTTACTTATAAATCCTTAAACCCTGATTTGTCTTTCAAATCATCTAAACCATATTCTCTAACATTTTTTCTAAAACATCCATTATCCAACTTTTAAATAAAATTCTTTCAACCCTAATTACTCTTTCATCTTATTATCAAGTATGTTTGGTCTCCAATTCACTCTTACCTCTAATTATCAAATATCGCACTTAAGAATCAATTTCCTATAATGGTAAAACTTGTTTCTTCCCCCAATCACTAGTAACCTCACAGATTATATCTTTAACACTTAATCATCTAAGTCCATTGATAACCCATATTATCCTAATAGATATCTCTTCTTGGGCCAAGGTGGCCATGAGTCTCAAGGGCCAAAAGAGGTCAAATAAATTATTCTTTCTCAACACAATTATAGCATGCCACTTACTTTAATCACCATAATCAATTGAATTCATGCTCACTATCAAGATCACATAATATCATTAAGTCATCAAAATCATTTTTGCATACAACAATATTATATAGTTATATAAAATCAAACAAGCATAAAACAAAACCACACATTTGGGTGAATGAATCCTCACGTGGACTCTCCAATCCCAACACACTCATTTGTTCCTCACCACCATAGCATGGTTGATAAGGTTAATCTCCCTCTTACCTCAAGTGTAGCCTCCTAGCTCCTTGTATGTCCTTGTGTAGCAAACTTTCTCCATGAAAAGGTTCTTAGAATCAAAGTAAACATACAAGCATTAATACCTAGGGCTTGAATAAGATTACCATAGGTCAAAGTATGGCTTTACATTCTTTTAAAATGAAGCAAGAAAGAAGATTCAAGAACTTTACTTTAGGGCTTTAGAACTTGAGATTTGAAGCAAAGCTTAAAGAAATGCTTGAAGATGGGTGAACTAGAGATCAGTTTCCACACAAGAGTGTCTTAGAATGATATAGAGACTCAAAATTCAAGGTTATCTTGAATTATTGAGGATTTGGTGATGCTTTTTTAGGGGTTGGCCGTGAGCCTTGCAAAGATAAAAGAAGAAAGTTTTGATAAATGGTTATTTACACACAAACATGGAAAGCTTATGAAAGATGAGAGCTTTACCTTAGAAGTTGTTAAACACTAGATTGTAGAATCACTTGAACAAGCCCAAAATCCTCAGCCAAATGGTCTTAGGATAGGATGTAGATTCAAGAGAGCAAATGAGTGAGATTAAAGAAAATGAGATAAGGATTTTAGTGGAAGTGGTTGTGAGGGACATAGGAAAAATGAGAGGAGAGAAAATGGAAATTAAGTATTCTCACTTTAGGAGTTTCAAGCTAGGGCTTGAAAGAAAATGATGGAGATGAGAGAACTAGATGATGATCTCAACATAGAAAGCTATCCATGAAGTATATAGATCATAGAAATATGATTGAATGGAGGAAACAAAAATGGAAAAGGAAGGTGAAGGGTGGTAGCCATGAGGTGAAGGAGAGAAAATGGAAGGTGAAAGTGGAATGTGATTGCCATGAGGTTGAGAGAAAATGAAGGAGATAAAATGATGAGAGAGAATGAGATAGAAACTTTAGAGAGAGAAAATGTTAGATAGTTTTGAAATGAAAAGGTGATGGATTTTTGGTGAAAAGAGGATAACTTGTCATCTTTTCTTTCCTCACAAACTGTGTCCTCCTAGGAAAATGGGGCAAACCTTCCATTGCAAGCTTCTCCCAAAGATTCTTTGAGAAGCTTTGCACGTTTCCCAAAAATATCAAATCATGTTGTCATGTGGTGATGTGACGATGTCACTTAGATGATATCATAAAAGTGACTAGATAGAAATAATCTACTAGATTTTTATTGCAAGTTAATATCCAACAGATTAAAGTTACAGTTATCACCGCCAGTATCTATTGTCCAATGGACAATAGGGCATACCCAAATTTTATACGTCAGATAAAATCTCAAAAAATAAAAACTTCATAAACTGTGTATGGCTCTGGGTTTAGTAAGATCAACCGTCATCGATTCCATAGTCCAAGGTTTTTCAGTCTCGGGGAAAATATTTCATTTTCCTGGCTCCGTTTAGTGTGCACGCAAATTGAAGAATATATTAAAATATTTAAACATTACAAATAATTCTAGAAAAATTAACAAAAATCATAAATATTATAAAATGAGTATTTATCATGGAATAAGAAATTTTTCGGGGTGTTACAACTCTCCCCTTCTAAAATGAAATTTTGTCCTTGAAATTTGTTCCATCCTAGAACACATGCGGACATTGTTCCTCGTAGAATGTCTCCAGATCTTTATTGTAATGACAACGGCTAACTTCAAGTTTTGTGTAGAGTAATTCTTCTCATGTACTCTCAGTTGCCTTGAAACATACGTTACCACTCTTTCTATTCCGAACGAGCATACATTCTAAACTCCAACATGAAACATCGCGAGACGTCTAGAAAGGTTTGTTGAAATTCGACAAGGTCAACACTGGAGAAATAGTCACGTGTCTCTTCAATCCTTGAAAATTTTCTTACATGCATCAGTTCATGCAGAAGATTGACTTTTTCACATAAGCTGGATAAGAGGTCCTGCCATCTTAGAGAATCTTGCGGTGAATCTCTGATACTAGCTAGCTAGTCCCACACAATGACGAATCTCCAATACAGTTTTTGATCTTTCCCATTGAAGAATTGTTCCAACCTTTGATTGGATTCACAACAATTCCTTCTCTTGAAATCACGTGACCCAAAAGTTAATTTGCCTCTAACCAAAATTCGCACTTGGACGGCTTCACGCATAACTTCTTCTTCTCTTTCAGAATTTGAAGAACCACACTAAGATGTTCAGCACGTTCCTCCAGACATTAAGAGTAGATCAAAATGTCGTCAATGTAACACCCTTGTGGGGATGTCACATTTATGATGCAATAAAATAAAATAAAATAAAATTCTTACCCAAGTTGTAAAACGTTTGGTACATAAATAATATTAGTGGTAATTTTTTTTCCTTTTATATTTATAACATTAAATAAAATAACACGGAACACAAAATAAAACAAAACATAATCACCCCATAATATATATATGATTTTCGTCTTAAATACACAAATAATTTACAACTACAAATATTTAACAAAGCAGTAAAGTGTCAGTATAAAACTAAAAACATAACAATGCCCAAGTGCACCTCAAAAGATTTCTAACCCTCTGATGGATCATCTTCAGAGAGATCATCGAATGACAGAAATCCTAGAGGTCCCACAGCTCTACGGACACGGGTCCGGCTGTTGACTCACTACTAAGCTCATTGGGCGCATAGAAAACCCCTTCCCAATAACGCCTAAGAGTTAGAGGCAACTCAAGATGTAAATATAAAGTAGTAGTAAATATAATATCTCCATCAAACTCTCTACTCAGGGACACAGTCAGACGTCCTACGTAAACAACTGTTCCTCTATCCTCACGCATACGCCAGGCCTCCGAACCTCCGTGAAACTCAAGTCTCACAAAATCGAAGAATCCTGGAAACGCCATGATCTCGAGATCAGTCCTGATGGTGGGAGTGATCTACTGGCTCGCCTTCCTCGTACAGTTCACTCAGCTGTCATTCGTCCGGATACTGAATCTCAAGAGGCTGCTCCTCCTCCTCTTCCTCAAACTCTTTACGGAAATATAATAATAATATAGAGAAAAGCATATAGAGAGGTGAGACAATCTACATCATTACCAGCATGGCAATAAATAAAATGACAATACAAACAAATATTACGATAACACATACCATTATATCATATACAGTATAACAAATTAATACATCAAATATTTTATCACAGATTATAATAAACATTAAAATGCAGATAATGAATGATACACACACCGACTCGTTCCTACTCCATGGAGCTAAACACAGATATATGAGAGAATGATCCAAAAAGAACTAATAGTACCTCAGGCTGCCCAACCAAACTATTACACTGTCCAACGTCGTGTCTATAGTCCACAATCCAAAACATCGTGTAGCAGTACACAATCCAATACATCGTGTACTACAGGCATTGTACATAATAGTCTCCTCAAGATCTCGATTAAGAATAGTGCTTGTCGAGATCATTAGTATGTTGCCCGTTACCACGACCTAGAGGAGCAACCCATTGTCCATATGTGGAATTCTCCGCACACTAATGCCTCCAAGTTCATATAATGAACCACACTACGCCTATCACACCCACAACACGGTGTAATTCGTCTCGTCAACCAATCGCCAATTATCAACCAAATTGACACAACTCTCTAAGCATGATCAAGAATTATTAAAATACCCTTAGTTTCAATATTTTATCATATTTATGAAAATACCCTCAATCTCAATATACCAAAATATAGTATGTCTCCACTTGACAGTACTATCTCACAACATGTCCGAGTCCACCACTTTGGCCCGATAGTAAAACTCACTGTATCATTTAATCGCATAGAAATTTTATCACATTTTCACAATCGCGTTGCTTTTACAAATGTTTTAAAATCGCATAAATATATTTTGATGTTTTTGACATCGCATAATGTTTTTAAATCATTTTCTCAATCGCGTAAGATTTTTAAATCATTTTCTTAACCATATAACTTAAAATCATCATTTAAAATATGTGTAGACTATATCTAGTACTTTTAAACTACGTAAAGTATTTTCCTTACATTATAAATATATTATGAAATCTTTTCATTTTATTTATCTGATTTTAGTAAATTTCGACAGCATTTTGCCTATAAAATCAGTATATGGTATTTTTAACATTTTTCTCTAAATTTTGTTCATTTTAACCTTACCCATCATTTACATCATGAAACATGCCAACGCGCTTCAAAACTCAGAGAGTGAGCTCTACGTTCGTATTTTTCAAGCGTTTCTTTATTTCTTACTTAATACAAATCCTTCTAAAAATTAAATTGTAAAACTAAGTTCTTTTCATTTTATTTCCCAAAGACTCATTTAGATTGAATTCTTGCGTAAATTAGCTACTTGACCTACCTTGGAAAATAACTTAGGAATTTAATTGTATATTAAATGACATGTTGGCCAAAATCAATCTAAATCATTCTCAATTTTATTATTTTACCTAGATTCTTTAAATTATTGGTTTAGAAAATGGTTGAGAACACTTTGGTTCTCTTTTTCTTGGAGAAGCCGTGAGCTCCTTTGTGTTCTTTGGAACACTCATACAAATCGTTACATGTTATTCACATCCTACATTAATAATCATATATCTATAAACACATGCAATATATAAACACATGCAATATATTTTAAAGCTATAAACATGCTTGCAAATAAAATCAATCACAAATAAGAAAAACAATAAACAACCACACAAATGAATCCTTATGGATTCTTCACACACATACAATCTATTTTCTCATCACCATACAAAGTTGATGAGATTAAATCTCCCTCTTACCTCTTGAAGACAAAGATCTCCTAGTCTCCTCCTTCTCCTTGCTTTCTTGAAAACTAACACAAAACCCTAATAATTCTTAAATAATTAGTAAAATCACATACAAGGCTCAATATTGAAAAATCATGGAACAATCATGGTTAAGAAAATCAAAAATCAAACTTTAAACCATAAAATCAAAAGCTTAACCTTAGGGAAATGAACAAAAGCTTTGATTTTGAACTAGAAGGAGTAGGTTTTTGACAAAACCTTGTAAAGGAAAAGTGTTTAGGAGATAGTTTTGGTTTAGGAAATGTGAAGAGGTAAAATTATAGAAGATGGATGGTGGGTTTGAGGGTGAAGGCCGAATTTGAGAGAGAAAATGGAAGAGAAAAGTTGCTTGGTGTTCTTCGGAATTTTGGAGAGAAAATAGGCTAAGTCTTTAGATGTGTGAAAAGTAAATAATGAGAGTGTAAAATATGGAGGGGCTGCCGTGTGAGTGTTGTAGGAGAAATGAAAGGATTTACTTGAACACAAATATCACAATTGCATGGCACATGGCCTATGTCATCAACTTATCATGCATGGTCACTTGGATGGTTCAAGAACAATGTGGAACTTGGAATTTTAGCCTCCTTGGCCGAGAGACTCAAGGGAATTTAGGGGCTTAATTTGATTTTAATTAATGACTAATCATATACAAATTAAATGGCTAGTTAATTAGGTTAAGTCTCCTATTAACACTTAATTAACATTCTAATTACATAACTAATTAGTTTAATATATATTAGCATATATCATAGCCTCTAAATAAAATTAGGATATCTAATTAATAATTAGATTATAACTAATTAATAACTAGGTTAGCTTACTTAGTTTGCTAATTAAGTAATTAGATTAACCAAATTAGGTTTAATTAGCTTCTAAGCAAAGTCAAGCCACTATATTTGACTTAATCTCAACCTTTGATTTTAACTTTAATTCCTAGCCTTTGATTTGATCTAAGGTGGATATTGCTTAGTGATTAAAGTAGAATTGCTCTCACACCATTGATTTGATCAACGGTTAAGATCAAAGCTTCCAAAACAAGCTTTTACATCTAACGGTCCACAAAGAAGTCTTTGCCACTTTGTTTGACCACTTCTTATTGGTTCAAAATAGTCAAGTCACTTTCGTTGACTTGCTCCTATTGACTTAGAATCTGGTCCAGTCAGAATCATTGACTACTCTTCTAAACGCGGGTCCCACAGACTTTTCAGGGTCCATGGTCATTTTGAAGCAGATTTCTACTGTTTTTGAGACAGTAGGTACTGTCAAATAAAATAATATTATAATAATATAAAATTATTTTATTACACAGTTAAATCCAAAAAATTAAAAGATTAATATATATATCAATCAGAATTGGGTTTAGTAAGATTGCCCAACTCCAATTAATTAAAATAAGATTTTTTCGGCCAAAAAATTATTATTTTCTTGACTCGGAGCAAATCACACACAACAGTCAAATACACTCATGAAACAGTCAAATTCATTTTACTACTCACAGAAATTATAAAATAGTACATTTCAGGACTATAATGTAATTAACCCAAAAGTTGGGGTGTTACAACTCTCCCCTACTAATAAGAATTTCGTCCCCGAAATTCGTAATACCTCAGAATAAGTGAGGGTATTGCTCCCTCATCTTATCTTCTAGCTCCCAAGTAGTGTAACACCCTCCTTAGGGCATCACATTTTCGACTCTCGACTCATAATCTGAAAAGAAGTTCGCACAAAGTTTGAGTTATAAAAGATGAGTTTCAAAATTTCTTCTTTACTGAAATGTAAATTTACTGAAAATATTAGGTAATATTGAAAAATCATATTTCAACTATTCATTATGCAATATTGACACCAAATAATATCACAATTTAAAGAGAAATATAAATTAACAGACTTATTTTTTTTTAACAGTAGCAAACCCCATGACGGGTCCTACTTAATAGCACGGTACAACACTAACATTAAATCTTAACATACTCGTTCCTTCTCTTGTATCAACTTGATGCATCAGAACTTTACTCCTTGTCTACCCGGCACATCTTCGAACTTGAGACAGCCACTTTTCAATGTTTCCATCAATCTCTGAGTATCTACTACTAGTTATGTCTAAGACAACTCATTCCTTCTACTGTATAATTTTAACAATACAGACAAAGCCAAACAATATAACAAAGAGGTGAGATCACTTACACCAATACCAACATGGCAGCACATAGATAACACAAACAGTAATTTCATACAGATAGATCATACCATAATCATGCTATCAGCATTAATCAACTATCATCATCTAATCATTTATCAGTTCAATCATCATTCAAGTACTCAAAACAATTGTCATAGCCAACATTCCTCAATTAATATATTATACAGATATAAATGCTCAGATTTATGCATATGCACAAAGACTCAGTTTATCAAAAACAACTCCATGGAGGTTTTCACAATTTCGAGAAGAATGCTCTGGTTAATTGTCAGCCTTAGCCCAAAGACAATCTCTCAGTCGTTGAAAAGAATCGTGTTCTTGTCGGGTATCGTCAATGCGTTGCAACGGACTGCATCGCCAAGTGGCACAGGGTACTCGCCAACTGTCCACTGGTCGACCGCCGCGCCTCGACGCCCCCAAGATCCATCATAGACCTCACTATCAATTCTCATTCCCTCTTCAACCACAAGGACCATAATAGCTATTAGCTATATTTTATACAATGCATGAATATATCAGTACAAGTCCAACCCCAAAGGGCCAAATCTTTTCAATTTCATTTGTTCAATGTAATCATATGCTTCGACGCATATTTTTCCAATGCACGTATAATGCACCAAATCTAATCACAGACATGTCTTTCCAATGCATGTATAATGCACCAAATGCCAATCACAGGCAAAACATGTCATTTTCTCACACAACATCCATATATTGGTTCTACAGTATTTATACTGTATTTTCAACAAAAAAATCATATTATCACATTTTTATAGTTATAAAACACTTTCATCGTATTTTCACAAAATTGCGCAACATTTCCATTTCATTTTCCCAATTCCAAAACGTTTCTATTACGTTTTAACAATTTCAAAATGTTTCTGTTATATTTTCATAATACCATAACACTTCTTTTACATTTTTAAAATTTTGTAACATTTCTGTTATATTTTCAAAATACTGCAACACTTCTGTTACACTTTTAAATCACGTATTTAATTTTTCAATATTTTTCTCAATCACATAAAAATATACATTTCTCAAATTGCGTAATGATTTTCCACCATTTTTAAAATTGCGTAACTTAAAAAAAATTCTTTTAAGTTGCGTAAATCATTTTCCATCATTCTCAAAATATTTAAAACACTTTCCAAATCACATAAGATTTTTTGTCATTTTCACAATTACGTAAAAATATTCTATCATTATTTAATCACGTAGTGATTTTTCAATAATATTTTCAATAGTGTAAAATATTTAAACGCTTTCCAAATCGCGTAGAAATATTTTAACATTTTTCAAATTGCGTAGAAATATTTTACTTGTATTTCAAATGATTTTTAAGATACGTAAAATATTTTTTAACATTTTACAATTACATAAAATATTCCTCAATATTCCAAACATTATTTTGGACTTAAATAAATCAATCTTAATTTCAACACATTCTTCAAATTGCGTAGCTTAAAAATCACATTTTTAAGATACGTAAAACATTTTTCATCACAATTTCATTACATAAATATTTCTTAACCTTGAAAATTCATTTTTAACTTTTCTCAAAATAATATAACTTTGTATTTTATTTTTCATATTTTCCTTATTCAAGAAAATCTTTTTCCACATTTCTTAATTCAAGAAATCCTTTTCCAAAATATAATTCACAAAATCACTTTTTCATTGATATAAATCAACGTTTCAAAACTTAGCATTTTCTAACGTACTTCAAAACTCAAAAATAAGTTATACGTTAGTAAATTTTTAAAATACCATTATATTCTCCATTTTTCCCAAATCATTTCCAAATCAACCTTCCTCAAAATAATATAACTTTCTACTTCATTTAATATATCTTCTTATTCAAGAAAATCCTTTTTCATAGTATATTTCACAAATTCACAATTTCATTGAATTAAATCAATGTTTCTAACTTTAAAAATTACTAATGCTTTCCAAAATCCAACGGGATTTTAATAAATTCTTTTTAAAACAAATTGAGGCTCACTTGCAACCTCTCTTTTCCATTTATATAAAAATTCATTTTTCAAGTGCTAAAATACTCTGATTCCCTTTTCAATTTTCTTGTATTAAATTAATTATATTTCCACTTGAAAAATCACTTTGTTTCATCAAAATCAATGCATTACAAGCCTTCGAAAACGTGGACATGACTATTGAAAATTATCAAAATATTTTTCCTTCTAAATTGATATGGTTTTACACAAACAAAACCATTAAAATTTTATTTTCAAAACCGAAGTGCCGATGGTTATAAAAACCAAACCCATTTGTTCAAATTCATTTTTACTTTCTTTGCAAATCCTTTTTCACTTTCTTTGCAAATCCTTAAAATCAACGTTTGCCCGTTTCATTCAAAACTCATGTTTAGAAAAATAGTCAAGATCTTTGTACACAAAATAAATAAATAAAAATTCTTCAAAAATCGTGTTCTTGTTCTCTTGAAAAATAAACCCTTTGTTTATTTTTCATACTCTTCAAATCATCCATTTTCATCCTTCATGAAATTATTAATTTATGAACACCTATTTAGAGGTGTCTTGGCCAAAATTCACTAAGTTCTAGGGACCAAAAATTAATTCCCTTATTCTTAAAAAATTTCAACATGAACTCTAATTTTTGGGAGCTCAAAACCGTGACCTTCTCTATGGCCTTTGGAGCCAAAATTTCTTGTTTTATCATACTTTCATCATAATATATTTAATATATCTTCATCATGTATATCATAAGCATACCATATAAGCAAATAAAAATCATACTAAGTATGCATACACAAGTAAATCATGCAAAGCATATCAAGCATAAGCAAATAAATCAAAGCTCATAAATACACATAAATTATTACATGACCATGGATTGGAATCCTCACATGGATTCACCATCCATCAAATATAAGACCATCTCTCACCACCATACTTGGTTGGTGAAATGGATCTCCCTCTTACCTTTTGAAGATCCTCAAAAACTTCTTGATTTGCTTCTTTTTCCAAGTCCTTCACCACCAAAGGCTTCTCAAATACAAAACAAAATACATACAAATTAGTATACTAAGCTTGATTAAGAGGAACCATGGATCAAACATAGTTTAGATCCTGAAAAAGAAGAGAAGAAATGAAGTCTTCTTATACTTCACTTCAAAAACCCAATAACTTTGATCTTGAAGAAAGTCCATGAAGATGAATGATTTAGAGAAAATCTCCAACATGAAAGTTTCTTAGAATATCATGTAGATTCAAGATCTATGGTTGGATGAAATTAAAAAAGATTGGAGAGTGGTTTTAGGTGTCTTGACCGAATGGTTTCTCTTGAAGCACAAAGATGGAATTTTTTTTTTATTTTTGATAGAAACTTGAAGCTTGGATTTGAAGCTCATGATGAATGATTTTGGAAAAACTCATAACTAGAGATATTCTTAGAATGATGTTTATGTTTAAGAAATGTGTTTAGATGAAATTTTAGAAGCTTGAAGACATGGTTTCTAGGTGTTGACCGAATGGTATTTCTTAGAGAAGAAAATAGAGTTTTTTTTTTTATTTTGCTTTGGAGAAGATGATGAATAGAAAGCAATTATGATACAAATGATAGAAACCAAAAATTTTGGTCTTCTTTGGAGTGCATGGCCGTAGCTCATATGGAGAGAAAGAAGAGAATATATTTTGCTAAGTCTTGCTTTTGGAAAATCAATGAATGATGAAGATTGATCAAGATAGGAAATTAATGGTCTTCAAACTTTTTCTTTGGCCTAAAAAGGCTACTCAAAATTGTCTCCTCCTTCCTATGCATTCTCCAAAACCGTCCCCCCTCTTCCTAATGCATTCATGAAGTTGTCATCATTATTAGTCATCATCTAGAGCATTTCTAGCCATTGATTAATTCAATGGTTAGGATTTAAGTAGACTTTTGATTTAGAAGACTTAATCTAGGCCATTAGATCTTTTTCCTTTAAATTCTAACCATTAGATGTGTCTCCAAAATGAAGGGTCAAGATTACACCTTCAAACTTTACATCCAAGGGTCCAAAATGGTTGTAGTCATTTTTGATGACCAATTCTCCACCATTGATCTAAATCCAAATCCAATGGTCATTAATGATCCATCTCCACCATTGATTAATTTTACATCCAAGGGTTGATAATGGTCATAGTCATTTATAAGACTAAATCTCTACCCTTGATTTAATTTTCATCCAACAGTTATAATTGATCCTATTCATTTTTAAGATCAAATCTCCACCGTTGATTAAATCAAGATTAAATCTCCAACGGTGATTAAATCGATGGTGGATATCCAAACCACCAATGTTGACTTAACAGTATAGAATTTTATTTTTATCTGTTATAACTGATGCACACTTTTTAGTTGTTGCATTGCAAACCCAAGTGCAGGTTGTCTCAAGTAATAAATTTCTCGGTGAGTCCGAGGTCGATCCACAGGGAATTGTTGAAGATTAAGGTGAAGTAAATATTTTGTTACTATGGTAAAAATTATTTACTTGGGTAAAAAGATCCACTCTTGGCAAATAAAGTAAAAGTAAGATTAATTCTTTTTATAACTCAATTAGAATCCTCGCAACATGGAGGTTCCAATCGGAAAATACAACGTTAAAAGTCCATTAAAATAATATACGTAATTATATTATGAATCATTTAATCATTTATTAACACAATCACTCATAAATGGGATCAAGCATTCACTGTGTCAATATTTTATCTACAATAAATCAAGAACTCCACTTTACAATGATAGAATATTCCCGTCTGTCACCCGGGATTTTAAATTATCAGAATCAAAATATAATACGTATAAAGAATACTAGAAAAATAAATCATTAAAGCACAAGTGAGGAATAAATCTAACATTATTTTATTACCAAGAGCTTCACACTTTAACCCAAGTAGACTGGAACTTATTTACACATAAACTAAAAAAAGAGGAAAAGAGAAAAAGAGAGATAAAGGAAATTGGAGGGAGGAGGAAATTCCTCAGAATTTCCCCTCCCCCGAGCGTCCGGAATTCTGAATGTCAATTGCCTATTTATAGGCAAATGGAGTTACTGTAGCTTGCAATTTAGAATTACAAATTGGAGCTACAGTAGCTACAGTGGAATTAATGATTTGATGCACAGAAAAACTTAATTGCTAAGTTTCGGACGTATTTTCCTTTTTTTTCTTTTTCTTTTAATAATAATTGAGTAAACATGTACAGTCGTGCGTCCAGTCATCTTTTCATTTTTGAGAGAAGAGGTCTTCATGAAAGTTGTAGGCCTAAATATTTGCTTTAAAATGGCTTTGGTTTCAGTCTAAAATCATGCCTAGAACTCAAGATATGGTCCAATTACTGCACATTGTTTAGGCCCGATTTTAGCTCCTCTATTCTGACTTCAAAGCTCAATATCACCTCCAAGGAGTCTGATTCTGGAAAAGTGTTCAACATGAAAGTTGTAGGGAATTGTCTTAGCTTTCCTACAAGACCAAAATCACATCAATCAGATATTTGAAACTCAAGTTATAGCCAATTTACTAAACACATCCAAAGAGATAATTACGGTTAATTTATGCAATAATTTATTTAATTGTCCAATTTGGCTCAAAATCATAAAATGTGTCAAAACTAACTTAATTAAGCCTAATTGAACCTTAAGAAGCCTAGTGAGAGGATTATAAAATGTATAAAATACAGTGTTATCAAATTCCCCCACGCTTAACTTTTGCACTCCTGGGCAAAACACAAAAGACAAAAAAACCAAGGAATAAAGAAAAATAACACAAACTCAAAAACTAAAAACTACAAAGAATTTAATGACTTAAGATGAGCAACTAGACATTCAAGGATCAAAACATTCATGAGGTAACATGTCTTCACATTTCAAACCAACAAGCAAGGAAACTTCAGTTGAAAAGAATGAATCAAGAATGATAGATTCTCACAGAATTCATTCTCAATCTCTCAACTGTTTAAAAGGTTAGTATTTCACTCTATTCAACTCATGAATAATTGTACTACCATAAGCTTGCTTATCTTCTACTTCTTCGCTACTCAAAAATAACATATATACACAAATCATGAGGACTTTAATCAAGGTTATAATGGGGTCAAGGTAAAGGTGGAAGTAATATAGATAAGACAAGTTAAATACCAAAGAGAATAAAAGAGCATTATGTTACAGTTAGAGTGGAGAAGATGTTTGAGAACATTCAGTCTAACTTTCCCAAGATTTTCTTAATTCTTTCTCTATTTGTTTTTTTTTTCATAAAGGGCATTGACCAATATTTGACTAATGTTTTGTTAAAGATCAATTGGTAAGTTGAATTCATTGTTAGGCTTGAACATTCTTCTTCTATTCCTGTTATTTCCAAGAATTCGTTGGCCAGCACTTTTTTTTTATATAACCAATCTGTACACGCACCCCCACACTTGTTCAAGAACTCATCAAATAACAAAGTCAATGCTCTTTATTCCCTAAGGTTGGGTTAGAATATAGTTTTTCATTTAAGGCACGTAATAAGTTAGAAACAAAGAATGGTCAAATAAGCTCAAAGGGGTTAAGCAAAGGAAAATATGTAAGGTTAGCTATTTGGTCAAAGTAGTTAATTCAAGAAAATTTGCCTCAATCATGTTTATGTATGCATGTGAAAATGTAGCCTCAAAAAGAATCAAAGCAAGTTTTAGAGTAAGAATTTCATGAGAAAAAATCACACAAGAAAAAAAAGAGAATGGTACAGATGTTGAATCCATTCATCGATAGGCTCAAAATCTCACAAGGCATATATCCATCATTCTCAGTCCACAAAAATTTCAGCATCCATAACCAAGTATATGATATTTAAGAAAGAAGACAATTAACTCAATCATGCAAATTTTCCTGAATTTGAATTGCTACTTCCACACAACAGAGTTATCTACCCCAATCTAGATGCGTCTCAAGAGTAAAATTACAATCACAGCAAAATTTACTCCTTATTCTGCCATCCTTAACTGGTTTAGTAGTTACTAACAAACATATAAATACAACAAACAGATTAATACACACACTTTCTAAAATTATTTTTTTTTGGGTTTTTTTTTTTACATAACTATCCTTCCCCCCAACTAGATCACAACATTGTCCTCAATGTTAAAAAATAGAAAGGAAAATGATAGAAGATAGTACCTATTACTGCAATTACTGAAAAGAGCAACCTCACACAAATATAAACATAAACAAAGTACGACCAAAGATTGAAATTATTTATACAGATGGAGTGTCTTGACTGGCTTGCTTTTCTTACTGCTTCACACAACTTTTCCTTCGGACCACTTCTTGCTGAGCTACTGTTGGATCAGGGCTGTCATAAGAAGAAGATATACAAAAAAATATATACATGTAGTTGTGATTGTGGCTCACATCTTCCTCTGGTTTTACGTCCAGTAACGGCTTAAACACCTTCTATGAGTCGAGGATAAGCTTCCCATCCAATTTTCTTATAAATTGACAAACAAGGTCTTTTTGAGTCAGATTCCCAAGACTTTTTTTTTAAAAAAAAATATATATATATTTACAAGTAGGCAAAGTATAAACCTGTCATGATAAAAATAATAATAATATAAAAAATAGGCGGTATAAACCTGTCATTAAATATTAATAAAGGTGTTGTATTAAACCAACCACACAAAAAAAATTAAATAAAATAAAATAAACGTGTGGTATTAAACCAACCACCAAATAAAAAAAAATAAAATAAAGGTGTGGAATAAACCAACCACCAAATAGAAAATTAAAAATGGTGTGGTAGAAACCAACCACCAAATAAAATATTAAAAATGGTGTGGTAGAAACCAACTACCAAATAAAAATTAAAAATGGTGTGGTAGAAACCAACCACCAAATAAAGAAAAAAATATAAACAAAGGTGTGGTATGAACCAACCACCAAATAAGTTAATAAACAAAAAAAAGTTAGTATGCAGATAAATTAAAATGTTAGAAGCGGGTAAAGTAAAAAAAGTTAGATAGTTAGTAAGAAAGTTAGTAAGTTAGTAAACAAAAATAAATGACAAAAAAATAAAAAAATAAAAAACAAAAATAAATGACAAAAAATAAATGATAGAAAATAAATAACAAAAAAAATAAAGTGCAGATAATAAAATACAAAAAATAAAGTGCAAAAAGTAAATTTAAAATATGAAAACCAGAGAATTGGCAAAGCCAATTTTTTGCTCCAGCGAGAGAGAAGAGAAGAAGAAAGATTATTTTATTAATGATTGCAGATTATAGAGAGATTAGGGAGAGTTTCCCCCACTAAGTTAGTATGTACAGAAAATAAAAATAAATAAAAGGGAGAGATTTCCCCCACGGAGTTAGGATGTACAAAAAAATAAAAGGGAGAGTTTCCCCCACTAATTAGTAAGGACAAAAAATAAATAAATAAAAATAAAAGGGAGAGAATCCCCCCACTGTTAATATGTACAAGAAAAGAAAAGGGAGAGCTTCTCCCATTGAGTTAGTATGTACAAAGAAAATAAAAGGGAGAGGTTCCCCCACTGTTAATATATACAAAAAAATAAAAGGAAGAATTAACCCCACTGTTAATTTGTACAAGAAAAGAAAAGGGAGAGTTTCTCCCACAGAGTTAATATGTACAAAAAATAAAAGGCTTAACTCTTTTTTTTTTTTTTTTTTTTTTGGATGGTCACGGGTGTAACCACTTTTTTTTTGGTTTTTTTTTAATTTTCATTTTTTTAATTTTTTTATTTTTTACTTTTTTTTTTTACTTTTTTACTATTCACACATTATTTACCCAATTTATACTATTCACACTACTTACCCCAAATTTTTTTTTATTTTTACTATTCATACTATTTATATTACTATTCATGCACTATTCACACACTATTCATGCACTATTCACACACTATTTACTTTTTACTATGTACAAAAATATTTACACCTAAAAATTTATTCTTCAAAATAAGTCCCCGGCAACGGCGCCAAAAAATTGATGCACACTTTTTAGTTGTTGCATTGCAAACCCAAGTGCAGGTTGTCTCAAGTAATAAATTTCTCGGTGAGTCCGAGGTCGATCCACAGGGAATTGTTGAAGATTAAGGTGAAGTAAATATTTTGTTACTATAGTAAAAATTATTTACTTGGGTAAAAAGATCCACTCTTGGAAAATAAAGTAAAAGTAAGATTAATTCCTTTTATAACTCAATTAGAATCCTCGCAACATGAAGGTTCCAATCGAAAAATACAACGTTAAAAGTCCATTAAAATAATATACGTAATTATATTATGAATCATTTAATCATTTATTAACACAATCACTCATAAATGGGATCAAGCATTCACTGTGCCAATATTTTGTCTACAATAAATCAAGAACTCCACTTTACAAGGATGGAATATTCCCGTCTGTCACCCGGGATTTTAAATTATCAGAATCAAAATATAATATGTATAAAGAATACTAGAAAAATAAATCATTAAAGCACAAGTGAGGAATAAATCTAACATTATTTTATTACCAAGAGCTTCACACTTTAACCCAAGTAGACTGGAACTTATTTACACATAAACTAAAAAAAGAGAAAAAGAGAAAAAGAGAGATAAAGGAAATTGGAGGGAGGAGGAAATTCCTCAAAATTTCCCCTACCCCGAGCATCCGGAATTCTGAATGTCAATTGCCTATTTATAGGCAAATGGAGTTACTGTAGCTTGCAATTTAGAATTGCAAATTGGAGCTACAGTAGCTACAGTGAAATTAATGATTTGATGCACAAGAAAACTTAATTGCTAAGTTTGTGACGTATTTTCCTTTTTTATTCTTTTTCTTTTAATAATAATTGAGTAAACATGTACAGCCGTGCGTCCAGTCATCTTTTCATTTTTGAGAGAAGAGGTCTTCATGAAAGTTGTAGGCTTGAATATTTGCTTTAAAATGGCTTTGGTTTCAGTCCAAAATCATGCCTAGAACTCAAGATATGGTCCAATTACTGCACAGTGTTTAGGCCAGTTTCAGCTCCTCTATTCTGACTTCAAAGCTCAATATCACCTCCAAGGAGTCTGATTCTAGAAAAGTGTTCAACATGAAAGTTGTAGGTAATTGTCTTAGCTTTCCTACAAGACCAAAATCACATCAATCAGATATTTGAAACTCAAGTTATAGCCAATTTACTAAACACTTCCAAAGAGATAATTACGGTTAATTTATGCAATAATTTATTTAATTGTCCAATTTGGCTCAAAATCATAAAATGTGTCAAAACTAACTTAATTAAGCCTAATTGAACCTTAAGAAGCCTAGTGAGAGGATTATAAAATGTATAAAATACAGTGTTATTAATAACCCCACGAAAGAATATATTTACTGTATTTTTATCGTCCGATAAATAAATATAGTACAAAAAAAAGAAAATTATAAAAATTGTTTCCAGATTCAGGTTTAGTAAGATCTCCTGTTTCTGTCTAAACAGTATAAATTTTTCTATACGTAGAAAATTTTTTCACTTTGCGGGACCCACCTAGGCCCACGTATGGTCACTTGGGCCCACATACACCCCGGGCCCACAAATAGTAAAAAAAAATTCCTAATCATCCACAAAAATCACAAATATTAGAAAACGCACAAATATCAAATCAGATTACGTAAACTAATTAAAACCTAATGGTAAAAATTAAATTACGTAAAGTTTTCTCCAGCCCAAAAATTTTTATTTTCCTGACTCGGAGTAAATCACTCAAAACGATCAAATACGCTGATGGAATAATCAAAATAATTTTACAGCATCCAAAAATTACTAAACAATAAAATTCTGTTAACTGTCAAAATTACTGTTTAAGAGAGAGGAAATTTTGGGGTGTTACAAGTAGCATCTCCTGTTACATCATTCCATACTACCTTTACCAGCTCAATCATCTTCCCTCGAAGCTGTTTCACTCTCCTGTCCTCGATCTTAACAGGAAGTATTTCATACGTCAAATTATCCTTCAGTTGCACTTCATCTGGCTATATAACATGAGTTGGATTTGGAATGTATTTCCTCAGCTGAGACACATGGAATACATTATGTAGATTGGATAGAAAAGGTGGTAAAGCTATTTGGTAGGCTACAGGACCTATCCGACAAATAATTTGATAAGGCCCTATGAATTTAGGAGTGAGCTTCCTAGATTTGATAACTCTTCTGACACCAGTCGTAGGCATTACTCTTAAGAATACATGCTCACCTTCTTCAAATTCCAGAGGTCGCCTTCGCTTATCAGCATAGCTCTTCTGTCGGCTCTGAGTTGTTCACATATTCTCCTGTATCATCTTCACCTTTTCCGTAGTCTGTTGCACAAGATCAGGCCCAATAGTCATACTTTCCCCATCCTGATACCAACATAAAGGTGTTCGGCATCGTCGTCCTTAAAGGGCTTCATAGGGTGCCATCCCTATGCTCGAGTGAAAACTATTGTTGTAGATGAATTCTATCAAAGACAGGAATTCATCCCAACTCCCTTGTTGTTCTAACACACAAGCACGCAACAAATCTTCCAATGACTGAATTGTTCTCTCCGTTTGGCCATCAGTCTGCGGATAATATGCAGAACTCAATCGCAGTTTAGTTCCTATGACTTCTTGCAAACTTTGCCAGAACCTTGACGTAAACCTTGAATCTCTATCAGAAACTATACTTGCGGGTACACTATGAAGTCCAACAATTTCACTGATGTATATCTGGGTTAATCGTTCCAACGAATACTTAATATTGATCGGCAAGAAGTGCGCTAACTTCATAAGCCTATCAACTATAACCCATATAGAATCATGACCCTTCCTCGTCCTTGGCAATCCGGTAACAAAATCCATCGAGATACTATCCCATTTCCACTCTGGAATAGTTAAAGGTTGTAACATACTGGCAGGCCGTTGATGTTCCACTTTTGCTTTCTGACAAATAAGACAAGATGTCACACATTTCGCTACATCTCTCTTCATTCTTGGCCACCAAAACATCCGCTGTAAGTCTTGATACATTTTAGTCATCCCCGGATGCATACTCAAATTACTAGTATGAGCTTCATCCAAAATTGCTTTCTTAAGATCGGGATCATCAGGTATACAAATTCTTCCTTCAAATCTTAAGATTCCATCAGATCCTTCCTCCATCGTTGCCTTATGACCTTGCTTCAAAAATTCCTTTTCATTCTATAAAAACAAATCCTCATCCTGTTTTTCTCGGCTTACTTCTAGTAAGTCATTCAAAACCACAACGTTAATTAGATGAATCTTTTCAGGTACCAATTCTATTGACAACCATAGATCTCTAAATTGATTAATCAGCTCCTCCTCCTTTATCATCATGGTAGAAACACTAACCACCTTTCTACTTAAGGCATCCGCCATCACATTCGCCTTTCCTGGATGGTATTGAAGCTGAAAATCACAATCCTTCAAAAATTCCAACCATCGCCTCTGTCTCATATTCAATTCCTTTTGATCAAACAAGTATTTTAAGCTCTTGTGATCGCTAAAGACATTGAACATAGCTCTATACAGAAAATGCCTCCACACTTTCAATGCAAAGACTACCGCGACTAGTTCCAAATCGTGCGTTGGGTAGCTACTCTCATGAACCTTCAACTATCTTGAAGCATAAGCTACTATATTCCTGTTCTACATCAACACACATCCTAACCCCTGGTAAGAAGCGTCACAATACACCTCAAAAGATTTGTTAGGATCTGGTAAAATTAGCACTGGTGCAGTCATTAATCTTTTCTTCAACTCTTGGAAACTTACTTCACATTCCTCCGTCCAATAAAAAGCTTAACTCTTCCTGGTGAGTTGTGTAAGTGGTCCAGCTATCTTGGAAAAACCCTCAATAAACCTTCGATAATATCCAGCCAATCCAACAAAACTCCGGACCTCAGTCACTGTCTTAGGCCTTTCCTACTGCAAAATGGTCTCCACCTTTGATGGGTCTATCGCAATACCTTCCTTGGAAATTACGTGACCCAGAAATTGAACTTCTTCCAACAAAAACTCGCATTTCACCAACTTCGCATACAACTTCTTCTCCTTCAAAATCTGGAGAACTATACTGAGATGTTCAGCATGCTCTTCTTGACTTTGAGAGTAGATCAGAATGTCATCGATAAAGACAACGACAAATCTGTCTAGGTACGAATGAAAAATCCTATTCATATAATCCATGAATATTGCAGGAGCATTCGACACTCCGAATGGCATCACTTGATACTCATAATGCCCATGACGAGTTCGGAAAGCTGTCTTAGGTACATCATCTACCTTGACACGAATCTGATGATAACCTAATCGCAGATCTATCTTAGAGAATACAACGGCTCTCTTCAACTGATCCATCAAATAATCAATTCTCAGAAGTGGATACTTATTCTTTATAGTAACCTTGTTCAACTGACGATAATCAACACAAAGTCGAGAAGTTCCATCCTTCTTCTTGACTAGTAGTACTGGTGTTCCCCATGGCGAAACACTAGGTTGCACAAACTGTTTCTCCAACAGTTCCTCCAATTACTTCTTCAGTTCTACCAACTCTGCAGGCGACATTCGATATGGTGCAATCGAAATAGGACCTGCTCCTGGTACCAAATCGATAGAGAATTCGATCTCCCTTTCCGGTGGCAAATTGGGTACATCATCAGGAAAAATCTCTAGAAACTCATTGACGATAGGAATAGTGCTCACATCTTTCTTACTCTTAACTTCTAAAGAAGATAGCAACATATACCCCTGAGCTCCATCCCTCAACAATGACTTGACTTTAACAACAGTCAAGAATCCAGAACTTTCTTCCTTAGGAAAAACTATGGTTTTGCTTGCACAATCTATAAGGATATGGTTAGAAGATAACCAATCCATTCCTAATATTACGTCTATCTCAACAAGAGGTACACAAATTAAATTGACCAAAAACACACGATCCTTTATAACAATAGGACAGTTCATACATATCTTGGATGTAACAACAGGCTTGGCAGTTGGCGTAGAAATAATCAATTGAAAACTCAAAGAAGACACAGGCAATTTCAATCGTTCCACACAATCATATGCAATAAATGAGTGTGTTACACCCGAATCATATAGCAAAGTCAAGTGATTACCTTCAATGACACCTTCCCCTTGAATAAGATCTTCAGATTGAGAAGCTTCAGTTCCAGTCATTGTATATACTCGCCCTCCAGATTGCGGCTGAGTAGCATGAACATTACCCACAGCAGGCTTCCTTTCTGGCTGAGTGCAATCCCTAGAAACATGTCTAGGTTTTTTGCAGTTAAAGCAAATCATTCCTATGATCGAACAATCTGTAGATATATGGCCACTCTTTCCACACTTAAAACATCTTGGCGTAAATGCCACATTTTGACCAGTTTTGCTACCACTAGAACTTCCTCCAGTAGACGGACGTTGCAGCTGACTTCCCGATGGTCTCGAATAAGGCTTGCACTGAAACCAGTTATTACTGCTATTACCTCCTCTTTGGAACCTAGTCGGTCCAAAGTTACGATTTCTGGGATCTCGGGACAGCTCCAACTCCTCGAGTCGTCGACAAGTATCCATCAAAACAGGAAATTCCCTCATCCTCATAGGTAGCACTGTTCGCCACAGTTCTACCCTCAGTCCATCCTCAAACTTACGGCATTTCCATATCTCATCAAGTTGAATTTGAAAATACCTTGAGAACTATGACAAGCTCTCAAACTTAGCAGCGTACTCCCCAACAGTCATGTTACCTTGATGCAGTCCAAGAAATTCCAAGTGATCTCAGTTCGTTCAACTCGCAAAAATTAGCGGGCTCCTCTCCACCAATTTTCAGCATCTCCTCTCAACATAAAAGTAGCATATGTCACATTCCTATTCTCTGCGCACCCCATTCCTTCAAATACCCTTTCCAAGTCTTGAATCCAAAGACTCGCCTTCTCGAGGTCAAACTCGCCTCTAAACTGCGGCGGGTTATTGCGCCTAAACTCAGATAAATTCAGAGCATCAGCAGTTGCATCTTGCTGTTGAGCTGCTCATTGATTTTGCTGGGTAATCACTTCCACCATTCGCTGCATAGCCTCAGCAGCTGCAGTCATTGGGTCCCTCTCTGAGATCAAGTCTATTTATGAAAAGGCAAATAATCAAATTTGCAAAAAGGTTTCAAGGTTCTAACAATAACAGCACAGTTCAAACAAATTTCTGTAATGATAGTAGGCTTAGAAATGAGAATAGTAATATTCAAGTTAAAAGGAAACAAATACACAGACAACCCAATTTGGTTCGCACAGTCATAGTTAACAAAAGAATAGGTCGCCACAAGATCAAGCAGTACAATTTAAGGCTTACTTCTTATGGTACATTCACACTTCAGTAGATCTTTAGATTGGGAGACTTCTGCTCCACACCATGTACAAATTCCTCCTCCGGTTTGAGGCCTTGTCACATACTTATTGCTAATGGAAGATTTCGTCCTTTGAGAAGTACAATTTTTAGACACATGTCTTAGTTTTCTGCACTTGAAACAGATCCTTTCCTTACTTGTACAATCCCTTGTTAAGTGATTTCTCCCACACTTCTTACAATGTTGTAAAAACTTCACGGTCTGACCGAATCCGCTATCGCTGGTATTTCCTCCAACCGTTTATTGTTGTTATTGATTTCTTAGTGATCACGAACACGATTTCTGCTGGAATCACTTGACCTTACGACTTCTCCTTTTTTGAAACCAATACAGTCCAACGTTATGTGGTTCCATATCTTGAGATCGATTCAAATCCAACAAGATCTGAACCTTGGCTATCAATTCCTGCTGTTGAATGATCCTTTGATTCTGTTGTATTATCTCTTCAGCCATTCCTTGTATTGCTTCCACAATCGCAGTCATTCCTTCATTGTTGCATTCCTCATTTCCATGCGTACATCTACTACGAGCCATTTGCCTTTCCTCCGAAGATAGACAAGTCAAAACATAATGGAAACAAGAAGTAACCATTTCAAACAATGTTGTCTCCTTTCGGAGACCAAACAATACATTTTGAGTTTAGCTTCAAAGAAACACATAGCACAAACAAGGCAAACTTCCCATAAACTCAAAAGACTCGGACTTGGACTTTACTCACACTAGAAGTACCACACCAAAGGTGTAGGTATGAATAATTTGGCACGAGTTCAGTCATCCATCTAGACTCTCACTAGAAGAACTCCAATTTCCCTTAGTTCGCCTAGTTGAAGTCATAGTTTCCTGTGTTACCAAGTGGCTTCCAGTACTCAAGAGGGGGGGTGAATTGAGTATAAAACTTTTTCACAAAACCTCTTTTTAACAAAAACAAATATTAAAGACTTAATAAATAAATGCACAGAAGGAAAGGGAAGAAGAAAAGAAACAATAAAAATAGCAAAAAATAAATATGCAGTAAATTAAAATTGCATAAAATAAAGAGATTAAGAAAAGAGAAGCAGGCACAGTATTTATCCTGGTTTGACCACTAACCCACTTATGGTCTACGTCCAGTCCTCAAAAGCCGAGATTTTTCACTAAGTATGCAAGCTTCAATAGGTGCTTGCTACCATTACATAGAAGAGCACTTTTCACACACAGGGAAACTCTACCCTTGTGCTAAAGTCTCAGCCTGCAGGGATACCCCACCCTTATACAAACCTTGAGGGATACCTCACCCTTGAAGCAGAATAAAAGAAAGTAGATGAAAAGAAACTCTCACTCAGAGTAAATTATACAAATTGAAGCACTATAGAGCTCTCTAAGAATATCTCAGAATTTTACCAAAAAGAGCACAGAGAGAAAGAGAGAATTATGTAAACAGCGTTCTTGCACAATCAAAAATAATTTCAAGGATTCGTGTGTTTCAAACGTGAGGCAAGGTCTCTATTTATAGAGTTTTTGTTCAGAAAATATCATTGAGGGAATTAATAGCATAATAAATGTAAATCTGTTTGCATATCAAATTCAAAAACCAGAAGCAGAAACTCGTGGGTTATTCGAATACCTTATTGTGGTATTCGAATACCACTGATATCAATATATAAAAAATAGTTCAGCCTTGGATTATTCGAATGCCATTATGAGGTATTCGAATACCACTGATATCAGTCTATAAAAAAATAGTTCAAACCCACAGTATTCGAATACCACACTAAGGTATTCGAATGCCACCATTTGAAACACGTTTGTAAAAGCATTTTTAGAAGGGTTGTATTCGAATGCCTTTAATGGTATTCGAATACCTCTATTGAAATTATGAAAAACACTTTTAGGAACCAGATTATGGAATTTTAGAAAATCCACAAACTCTTTGATTATCAAAGCCACATCAAAACTTTAATTTAGTTTGTAGAAAAACATGTTCTTAGATCTTTTGAGTTAAACACTGAGATATCTTATGAGAGCTCTATACAAGAGAGATCCTATGTCCTAATGCTAATCTTGAAGATCTTGGACTCGGTCTTCTCATCATCTCTATGTTTGTTATCCTCAAAAGTCATCATCAATGTTGCATGGTAATCACATTCTCCCCCTTTTTGATGATGACAAACTATCATTGAGAAAAACATTAGTTCATATAAATTGGAATTCAAAGAGATAGGAGACTTACTCTCAGAGGTAATTTAATAAAAAAACACACATATTCTCCCCCTTTCTTTTGGAATCCAAGAGCCAGTATTAATCCAATTTTAACCTGTCTTTTCTCAATAAGATTGATTATTTTTCTCCCCCTTTTGACATGATCAAAAAGGATGCATTCAATCAATAAAGCACATTGATATGTATGAGAAAAACAATAAACGATTATAATTGACAACAGATTAAAATACTCATTGCATTAAATGAAAGTGGCCAAGTGCATATACAATTGTAATTTAAAAGACAATCAATACAATAAACAGCCAAAACACAAAAATAAGCAACAGATCCTAAGACTAAGCAAGCCCTAGAAATAGGCATCAGGTGGTGGAGGAGGAGAGGCAGGGTCGTTGCCAGACAACAGAGCTCGAAGGGCAGCCTGTTCACACTCAACACCAGCTATTCTGTCAAACAGAATAGTGAAGGTGTTCTCCATGTAGGTTCTGTTATCCAACAGAGAAGCCAGGATTTGCTCATTCGTGACAGGAGCAGGAGCAGCAGGGGCAGCAGGATTACCTTGAGGGTCGTCCTCATCATCATCAACTTCCACTGGGAATACCCAGCCTTCATCGGTCCTGATCATCTTCATTTTGTTAAGGGTAAAGGACCCAAAAATGTGATGATGGGTTAGCGGGGTCGCTCGCTCGGTTTCCAGAATATGTGGATACTTGCCTAAAAAGGCAGTAAAGATCACGCCGTAGGGAAGTTCACACCGCTCTTTACCTTTTGCCCTCATCATGTGCTTTATAATGAAGACAGGCCAGTTAATCTGATGGCCTTGCTTTAGAATCCACAGCATGAACACATCATCTTCACTCATGTAGGCATAGTTCCCACCTCTAGGAGCGAGGATGTAGGCATAAGCATAGTGTAAGAGCCTGTCCTGGCTCTTCATCATGCCCTTTTGACTCCCTTTTGAGTCGAAGGTAAAGCCAACCCAGGTCGGAGAGCATTTTCAATTACTTTGTTCTTGTCGAAGAGCTGGATGAGTGAATCTTCTTCAGCAAAGTGGCCAGTTGACTACAAGTCAAACATCTGAACCCAATCACTGGGTGTGATCACAATGTTTTGGTCGCAGACATTGGAGTGTAGCTCCTGATCTTTAATCTTCAGGTTGCAATAGAATAACTTGACCAGGTTGGGATACAAAGCAGCAAAGAAAGAGCAGAAGCGAAGTACGCCTTGGTGATTTAGCCGGTTCAGAAAGTCAAAACCACATTCTCTTTCGAAGAACCCCAAGTCGAGGTACTTCAGTTGCACCAAGTTGCGCTCTTGAAAGTGTGTGACGAAGCGCCCAAGCTGTTGCTCATTTGAGGAGAGCCTGCGAAGGTCCAGCGGGTTGTTGCATGGAGCTGTCTTTGTACGAGGACACTTAGAGCGAGAAAAGGATGAGGCCATGGAAGGGAAAAAATGGAGGAGAAGGAGAGAGGAGGGGTGGAGACGGTGAGAAAGGGAGGTTTTAGGAGGAGGGAAAGTAAAGAGTTTTTGAAAGTGGAGAGAGAAGATAAAGGGGTATTCGGATATGCAGGAGAGGAGGGGGGTATTTAAAGGATGCCCAGATCTATTCGAATACCATGAGCAGGTATTCAAATACAACGTTTGGGAAAGTTCAAAGGACGCAACCCTCAGACAGAGGGTATTCGAATACCACACCAGGTATTCGAATAGATTGCCAAATTAGGCTTGGCTATCAAACGATGGTATTCGAATGCTTTTTACAGTATTCGAATACTCACAAAGTATTCGAATACTCCAGAGAGAAACTGAAACAGAAAGCCTCAGGGTATTTGAATAACCCTGATGGTATTCGAATACTCCAGAGACCTATGAGAGAAACTGTAACAGAAAGCCTCTGGGTATTTGAATAATCCTGATGGTATTCGAATGCCTTAACAGAAAAAACACAAGCTTTCTCGTATAGCAGCAAGGGTATTCGAATACCATATGGAGGTATTCGAATAACTAAACAAGAAAAACACATATATATATCCAGAAAATGCATTTTTGAGAGACAAAAGCATACCTGTTGATGGAGTACCTACAAAAAAGATTTCAGGATAACTTCGACACTCAAGTCAGTAATAATTCAAGAAAGATTAAAAACAAATTTAAGCAAATAACAAGCATATATATGTTGGATTGATCAATTATGCTTAATTCTCCTCTTATATAAAAGAATGCTTCTTTTGCTAGCGGTTTAGTGAAGATATCTGCAAGTTGCCTAGATGTTTCAACAAATTCAAGAATGTAATCCCCTTTTTGTACGTGATCTCTGATAAAGTGATGTCTTATCTCTATATGCTTTGTTCTGGAATGCAGAATGGGATTCTTAGAGATATTTATTGCACTAGTGTTATCACATCTTATCGGGATGTGATCAAGCTGAAGACCGTAGTCTAAAAGTTGTTGCTTCATCCATAGGATTTGAGCACAACAACTACCGGCTGCAACATATTCAGCCTCAGCGGTGGACAGAGCCACACTATTTTGTTTCTTGCTATGCCAAGAAACTAAAGAACTACCAAGCAAGTGGCATGTCCCACTAGTACTTTTTCTATCCAATTTGCACCCAGCAAAATCAGAGTCAGAATAGCCTATTAGGCTACATGAGGCACCCTTAGGGTACCACAAGCCTATTTGTGAAGTGCCTACTAGGTATTTCATTATTCGTTTAACAGCACTTAAATGAGATTCCTTAGGGTTTGCCTGATATCTAGCACACATGCATACACTAAACATAATATTTGGCCTACTAGCAGTAAGATAAAGAAGAGATCTAATCATACCTCTATATTTCGTTATTTCTACTAATTTACCTTCTTCATCTTTGTCCAAATAACAGGAAATGCCCATCGGAGTGGCCATGTGTTTAGCGTTTTCCATTTCGAATCTCTTGAGCAATTCCTTGCAGTATTTGGTTTGACTTATGAATGTCCCTTCGTTCGTTTGTTTGATTTGAAGTCTAAGAAAGAAATTTAACTCCCCATCATTATTATTTCAAATTCGTTCTGCATTGTCTTAGCAAATTCTTTGCAAAGGGATTCATTAGTAGCACCAAAGATAATATCATCCATATATACTTGTACAAGAAGAATGTTATGCTTTTCATTTTTAATGAAGAGGGTAGTATCGACTTTTTCTCTTGAAAAACCATTCTTTAAAAGGAACTTACTCAACCTTTCATACCAAGCTCTAGGAGCTTGCTTTAAATCGTATAAAGCTTTTTTAAGTTTAAAAACATGGTTGGGTAGTTCATGATTTTCAAAACTTGGAGGTTGTTCTACGTATACCTCCTCTTGAATAAAACCATTTAGGAAAGCACTTTTGATATCCTTTTGATATAATTTGAAATCCATGATGCAAGCATAAGCAAGTAACATTCTAATAGCTTCTAATCTAGCTACAGGTGCATAGGTTTCTTCATAATCTATTCCTTCTTCTTGATTATATCCTTTAGCAACCAATCTAGCTTTGTTTCTAGTTATTAATCTATTTTCATCAAGTTTGTTTCTAAAAACCTATTTAGTTCCAATTATAGGGTGATTATTAGGTCTAGCAACTAATTCCCAAACTTGATTTCTTTCAAACTAATTTAATTCCTCATACATAGCTAAGATCCAATGTTCATCATCAAAAGCTTCAATTAAATCCTTAGGTTCAATTTGAGAAACAAACACTAAGTGATTACAAGTATTTCTAAGAGAGTTACGAGTACTTACACCTTTAGATACATCACCGATAATCTGATCAAGGGAATGATATTTTGAAGTTCGCTATTCTTTGGGAAGTTCCAAAGCTTGCGAATCTTCTTGTCTTTGTTTATCCTCTTGCTCCTTGATTTCTTTTTCTTTACTATCCAAATGTGTTTCCACCAAGACCTCTGCAACATCATCAATAACAAGATCCTTTCTCGATCCATTTGGGTCAGTTTCATCAAATGCAACATGTATAGATTCTTCAATAGTCATAGTTCTTTTATTATATATACGAAAAGCTTTACTATGATTTGAATAACCAAGAAATATACCTTCATCAGACTTAGCATCAAACTTGCCTAAGTTATCTTTTCTATTATTTAAAACAAAACATTTGCATCCAAAAACATGAAAGTGTGAGACATTTGGCTTTCTTCCCTTATACAACTCATATAGGGTTTTCTTTAAAATAGACCTTATAAGGGCCCTGTTCATTACATAACAAGTTGTACTTACAGCATCCGCTCAAAAGTATTTGGGAAGAGCAGCCTCATTAAGCATAGTTCTCGTCATTTCTTCTAAAGAACGATTTTTCCTTTCTACAACTCCATTTTGTTGTGGAGTTCTAGGGGCAGAGAAATTATGATTAATGTCATGTTCATCACAGTAATTTTCAAAAACATTATTTTCAAATTCGCCACCATGATCACTTCTTATAGAAGAGATTTGAAAACCTTTTTCATTTTGAGTAACTTTGGCAAGTCTTTTAAAAGCTAGAAATGCATCATTTTTATTTGCAAGAAATAAAGTCCATGTAAACCTAGAAAAATCATCCACAATCACTAAAGCATAGTAATTCCCACCAAAGCTCATAGTTCTAGAAGGTCCAAACAGATCCATGTGCAAAAGTTGTAAAGGTCTAGTAGTTGAAACTATATTTTTTGCTTTAAAAAAGACATTTATTTGTTTACCCTTTTGACATGCATCACATAATTTATCTTTTACAAAACTAAGCTTGGGTAGACCGATTACTAGCTCTTTAGAGACCAACTTCTTTAAGTGATCCATGTGAATGTGTGTAATTTTCCTATGCCATAACCATGAATCATCATTATTACTTAAAAGGCATTTCGCATCATTTGAAGATATATCATCAAGACTAATCATATAGATGTTGTTTACTCTATGACCAATGAACTTAACATGTTTATCATTTTTATCTTCAATTATGCAACAGTTTGAATCACATATAACCTTATTTCCTTTATCACATAATTGGCTAATACTAAGCAAGTTATGTTTCAAACCTTCAACAAGCACCATATTTTCAATAGAGGAGTTATGGTTCTTACCGACTTTGCCGATACCAAGAATTTTTCCTTTGTTATTATCACTATAAGTAACATGTCCATGATTCTTTGGAATAAGCATGGTGAATTTTGAGTCGTCCCCGGTCATGTGCTTGGAGCAGCCACTATCGAGATACCAATTTGAACTCCTGGCTTTCAAGCACACCTACAACACATGTTTAGTTTTTAACTTTTAGTACCCAAACTTTCTTGGGTCCTTGTGTGTCAGTTTTGGGTATAGTACCCTTGGGAACCCAAACCATTTTTGTTCCAATTTTTGTATTTATGTTTTTCCTTGCATTGCATGTTGATGCACTATGTCCTTTCCTTCCACAGTAAAAATATTTAATAAAAGGACTACTTGAAACACTAGAATGCATAAAGAAATTTTTATAGAGTTTTTGTTGATTTTTTGGGTTATAACCTATCCCGGCCTTTTGAAAAACCACTCTTTGTCTTCCTAATAAAATATTTAAGTTATCCCTTCCAAAGGTGAATTTAGAAAGAGTGTTCTTTAAGTCTTCGACTTCTTTTTCAAGCATATGACATGAAGAACAAGATGAAGAAGTAGAAGCATGTGAAGAATGATTTGTGCATGCATCAATGATTCCCAAAGTTTCATTTTCAATTTTTAATTCTTCTATTTCTTTATTTAAGACAAGAATTTGATTTTCTATATAAGAAATTGTTTTCTTAGAAGAAGAAATAATTTTTGTGAGTTTTAAAGATTCTTCATATAATTCTTCAAAAGCATCTTGTAGTTCATCGTAAGAAGGTAATAGAGTAGTATTAGAACTTACCTCATTTTCGCTTTCTTTTTCTTTTCCTTTGGCCATGAGACATAGTTGAGCTTCCTCGCTATCTGAGCTGTCAGTTGAATCCAAGTCATTTTCATCCCATGTTATATAGGCTTTTCTTCCTTTTCTTTCCTTGAAGGGCTTCTTTTCAAAGTTCTCCTTCTTCTTTTGGTAAACTGGGCACTCCATTTTCATGTGACCAGGTTTGCCACATTCATAGCAAGCTGGAGTCGATGAAGCTCCTTCACCTTTGTGATGATTCTTCTTCAGAAGGAAGGGAGGTCTTCTTTGTGTTCCCTTTTTCCTGAGAAATTTACCAAACTTTTTAACTAACAAACTAAGATTTTCTTCGCTTACCTCGATGTTCTCTGAGCTTTCTTCATTTTCTTCATCATCATTGTCAAATGTTGAGGAAGTGGCTTTGAGCGCTATCCCCTTTTTTTTTATCATTTTCTTCACTTTGACTTAATCTGCTCAGTTCCAGTTCGTGCTCATGAAGTTTTCCAAATAGGGTAGCTAGAGTCATTGTAGACAAGTTCCTCGATTCTGAAATAGCTGTTACCTTAGGTTGCCAAATCCTGCTAAGACATCTCAAAACCTTGTTAATCAAATCTTCGTTAGAAAAACTTTTGCCTAAAGATGCAAGATGATTAACTATGTGGGTGAACCTCTTTTGCATTTCCTGAATGCTTTCTCCTTGGTTCATTCTGAATAATTCATATTCACGAGTTAGAGAATTGATTCTCGACCTCTTAACTTCACTAGTACCCTCATGGGTAACTTGCAAAGTGTCCCATATTTCTTTAGCAGTTTAACAAATTGAAATTCTAAAAAACTCATTATATCCCAAAGCAGTAGTAATATTATTTTTGGCTTTTAAATTAAATTGAACTTTCCTTTTGTCTTCATCAGACCATTTATTTCGTGGTGTTTCGGTCCTTACACCATCGACCTCATGTGTGGGTATAAAAGCACCGTTTTCGACAGCATCCCACACATCTAGATCAATAGCTTCGACGAAGATTTTCATTCTTTCCTTCCAATATGCATAACCATCCCCATTGAAAAAGGGTGGTCGATTTATGGAAGATTCTTCTGAAAAACCATTTGAAGAAGCCATATTCTCTTGAAGCTGCTAAGCTCTTTATACAATAGTCTAGCTCTGATACCACTTGTTACCAAGTAGCTTCCAGTACTCAAGAGGGGGGGTGAATTGAGTATAAAACTTTTTCACAAAACCTCTTTTTAACAAAAACAAATATTAAAGACTTAATAAATAAATACACAGAAGGAAAGGGAAGAAGAAAAGAAATAATAAAAAAAATGAAAAATAAATATGCAATAAATTAAAATTGCAAAAAATAAAGAGATTAAGAAAAGAGAAGCAGGCACAGTATTTATCCTGGTTCGACCACTAACCCACTTGTGGTCTACGTCTAGTCCTCGAAAGCTAAGTTTTTTCACTAAGTATACAAGCTTCAATAGATGCTTGCTACTGTTACACAAAAGAGCACTTTTCACACACAGGGAAACTCTACCCTTGTGCTAAAGTCTTAGCCTGCAGGGATACCCCACCTTTATACAAACCTTGAGGGATACCTCACCCTTGAAGCGGAATAAAAGAAAGTAGATGAAAAGAAACTCTCACTCAGAGTAAATTATACAAATTGAAGCACTATAGAGCTCTCTAAGAATATCTCAGAATTTTACCAAAAAGAGCACAGAGAGAAAGAGAGAATTATGTAAACAGCGTTTTTGCACAATAAAAAATAATTTCAAGGATTCGTGTGTTTCAGACATGAGGCAAGGTCTCTATTTATAGAGTCTTTGTTCAGAAAATATCGTTAAGGGAATTAATAGCATAATAAATGCAAATCCGTTTGCGTATCAAATTCAAAAACCAGAAGTAGAAACTCGTGGGTTATTCGAATACCTTATTATGGTATTTGAATACCACTGATATCAATATATAAAAAATAGTTCAACCTTGGGTTATTCGAATGCCATTATGAGGTATTCGAATACCACTGATATCAGTCTATAAAAAAATAATTCAGACCCACAGTATTCGAATACCACACTAAGGTATTCGAATGCCACCGTTTGAAACGCGTTTGTAAAAGCATTTTTAGAAGGGTTGTATTCGAATGCCTTTAATGGTATTCGAATACCTTTGTTGAAATTATGAAAAACACTTTTAGGAACCAGATTATGTAAGTTTAGAAAATCCACAAACTCTTTGATTATCAAAGCCACATTAAAACTTTAATTTAGTTTGTAGAAAAACATGTTCTTAGATCTTTTGAGTTAAACACTGAGATATCCTATGAGAGCTCTGTACAAGAGAGATCCTAAGTCCTAATGCTAATCTTGAAGATCTTGGACTCGGTCTTCTCATCATCTTTATGTTTATTATCATCAAAACTCATCATCAATGTTGCATGGTAATCACATCCTGTCCACACAGAACATTACATATTGAGTTGGTCAGTCATCAACATCATGCAGCTATGTAATAGTAACTACTAACATCCAACCTAAGTAACTTATGCAATCCTCTTTCAACATCTCAAACAAGAGACAAGGAAATAAATAATACACATCAGAATTTCTACCTACCTAAGCACAGTCAGTTCATACCTCGACCCAACAGGATGAATTGCTCTGATACCACCTTATGTAACGCCCCCTCCGAGAGGGCATCACATTTACTGACCAACTCTTATTTTAAAAACTTGTCAAACATCACACTTACACTTTAAAATGACTCTTTTTATGTAGAAACTTTTCAAACTATGAAGTAATAAATATTGTAAAGCGTGAGATTCAATAATTTCTTTTTAACGAATGATATAAGTTGACTAAAATAAGTAAGAGACTCAAGTCATAAGAACTGAATGAAAGACTTTTCATAAAACAAAGTTTACCACATCCTTAAGCGCATCAGTACATATTTTAAAAGCATAAAACTTAAGTACTCCAAAATAAACATACCTATACATATAACTACAAAAAGAAAATTGAGCCTTGACTAAGTCCAAACACCTGAAGAATGGGTTCCTGCACCCGATCTTCGTCCAAAACCCCATCGGGATCCCCAAAAAACAAAGCCCCCAGTTGGGGCATGTCACTATGGAAAGGAGTCCAGCAGTCAACTCCACAGAACCCTCCCTATAGGAAGCTCTCCGATCATCCCAAAGCTCTCCAAGGGGCATGTAGAACTCCAAGTGAACATCTGCGTCAAAGGTGAATGTGACCGCCTCATATCGGGTCCTACTCCAACTCAAGGTGACATAGCCGTCATACCGAATACGTCTTATGTCCCATTGAACATTCCATGCACCGATACCTCCATGGAACCGTAGCTTAAAGAAACCTCGCGGGTCTTGCCTTGCCGCCATCGCAGCCTTTTCATAAAAAATGTAAAGATAGAAATGGACAGAATAATACAGTAAAAGAGGTGAGATCCCCTACATCAATACCATCGTGGCAACAAGAAACACAACGAAAGACAATAGTGCCTTTCAAACACAACAACATCAAGTAATAGCAGATATAATCATGTCAATACAGGGATGTTATAGAACAACAACATAAACATATCAATACAGGACTTTTCTTAAGCAACAACGTAATCATATCAATACAGGATTTTTATAAAGCAATAGCATAATCATGTTATTAACTGATAAGTAATTCAGTAACATACGTCAAGATATATATATGTCATGGATCTTGCCACAATAACAGATATGCTGACCATGCATATGTATAATGCGTATGCTGACCATCCTTATACACGATGCAACCCAAAGTCCTACTCCATGGAGTCAACATTCAAAGATGAGCGTTCCAGAAAACCTGCCCCCCTCAAAAGACAGTCTACACCGGATCACAAAAAGGATAGTGCTTATCAGGTCCACATTGTGCGTTGCAACAGTGTCCAAGGCCAGGGGTATACAATGTGACAACGGTCACTAAGTAGATCACGTCGCCTTGACGCCCCTTGAGATCCATTCGGGATCACACTTATCCAATTCATGCTCACTCCTAGGCATCATAAGCCGACAGTCTAATGCTCAATTGCATGCTCGAAGAGACCAAACCACTGTCAAACTGTTCCCAATGATATTAAACCAACCACCCATACAATTGTTCAATGCCATTAATATCAATGATATTATATAACCGCCCATACAATTACATAATATCACGGATATATCTGGGTTTCTTATGATAACAAGTCACATCTGACTCAATCGTCTATCTGATGTTTTTGGTTATAAAAGCAAACCACATCTGACTTATTCATCTATCTTATGTTTCTGGTGTAATGCCTCTTTTAGGGAGGGAACGTCACATTGTCAATTACAATGCAGAAAATAAAAATTATAAGTTAAGACCTGGTTCTTTTTCTCGTTTTAATTTCATTTACTTGATTAAGGTTGCATAAGTAAAATAGTGACTATATTTTTTTTTTTGTTATCATTAATAAAATATAGCGACGAAACACAAATGGCATAAAAGGGCAAGACAGAAGTAAAGCATACATTTGATCAACATTGCATATTCATATATATATATATATATATATATTTATATCAAATCTGTTTAATTACAAGCCCGAGGTACGAAAAGTAAAACTATACCTGCCCAAAGGATCATACATATACAGCCCACCAAAATAATAAAACATCAGGCCCCAAAATAAACACTGATAGCCATTAGTAGCTACCAACAGTATCAGTCCCTGAGATAAGGAGGAACCATGTCAGGATCCTCCTCGAGATCTTCCTCGGGGTCTTCCTCATCAGAAGAGACCCACATAGGAGCCACTGAGTTACGGGCCGGGGCTCGAGCAATGGAAATAAAAGAATCCTCCTGTGGGGTGTAATAATGATCACCCCACATCTCTTGGATGGGCAAGTAGAACTCCAAACGCACGCTGACGCTGCCCGTGAAGATGGGCGGATCATGACGCCCCCAAGCTAGCGAAATTGACACCTCTCCCTCGTAGATGAAACATTCAGAATTTAGGTTGATGTACCAGCAGTCTGGCCCCCCGAGCAAAGTCAAACGTACATAACCTAGAAATCTATGCGGGCGTGCCACCATGATCCAACTGTATGTGTTAGTCGCGATCGGGCTAGAAGTTGGGGAATTCGGGAGCTTCACCCTCCTTGCCAACGTCTTCGATGAAAAATATTTATAAATAGGCAGAAATAATAGAAACACAGAAAAGAAGTAAAACATCCTACCATCATTACCAATTATGGTAGTAAAGAAACAAAATGGCGCAAAGCGCCCACATAGCATTTCATGAGTAATCATAATTATAATAAGCATTAAATAACAAAAATTAAACAATTAACCAGTTCCAGGCAATTATACATTAGTAAAACAATAGTCCCAATATATCACAGGAATTAAATGCCAGATAATGGGTGGACTCATTATACACATGCATACAACACTAAAATCCTACTCTATGGATCTAGAGACAAACAGTCAGAGAGAAAGATCAAGAGACACGTCTGCAACTCGACTGTCGCGGCCAAAGTGCTATAACTCATCAGTTTATCCATATGCACATCAAGGCATTGTACAGACAGTCTATGCTAGATCACGATATAGGACGGCGTCTCGGTCCAGATCTTTGGTGCGTTTGCGTTGGTTTGCCTCACGGACAGAAGAGCTACCAACTGTCCATAGCGAGGTACCCGCACCCCGACACCCCCAAGGTCAACAGTATGACCTACACTAGTCTACTCGTACCTGCACAAAGGTGTGTTCAATCTCCTAGGCAACATGGCCTTAACAACAGTCCAACAGACTTTCACAGTGCATGACGACTCAATGCATAATCATGTATGTTTATCATTTCATACTTTTCCACAATATGCCACAATTGGCTAAAGTAAGCATCATAATATTCTTGGTCCCACACATGGACCCACATTAAATAGTCTAAGGCCTTCCAATGGTACATTACATTTTTGGTACATTATGGAATTGTTTAGTGTTCTCACTTTCACTCATGTTCTTACTTTAATTGACAATCATTCTAAGTCTTTTAGGTAATGTTCCATTCTTAGTTCTTTCTATTTTATGAAATTCTAATTAATTCCTAATTGTCCAATTTAGTTATGTTCCACTTCAATGTAATGTCTCTTATGAAATTCTTTTCATAATTAGGTTACTTACTTTAAACTTAGTCTTATTCACTTAAAGAATTATTTCTAAGTCTTATCAATGCCTCACACATCCTTATTTGTTCTTAAAGTCCAAAGAATTCCTTTAGGTTACTAAATTTGTTTCCTTCCATTACCTAATCCTCTTATTTATTTACTTGATTAATTGAATGCCATAGTTGTATAAAGTTACATGATTAGGCCATTTTTACCCCTAGAGGCCGTGAGCCTCACTAAGTTTTAGGATTCTAAATTTTCAATCCATTAATTACATGTTGTCCATTTGATTAGCTATGTCTTCTACTTGTTATAAATTTTCACCAAGAACCCTAATTTTGGCCCCAAAACCGTGAGCCTCCTAGAGGAATTCTAGGTCATTTTCTTCCATTTCAAGTGTTCCAATCCATCCAAGTATATCAATATACATAACAAATTAATCAAATAACTTAAACAAATTAACAACAACATGTAATCATATAAATCATTCAAACAAAGAATAACCCTCAATAGGGTTTTCTCATAATCAATCACAACACAATGTTCCTTACTACTAATAGAGGTTGAGGAGGAGTATCTTCCTCTTACCAAAGAGAAGAAAACAAGAGAACCCCTTTTAAGCTCCTTGCAATTTTTGGATTTGGCACCTCCAAGAACCTTAAGATTTCAATTTCATCAAGATAACAACAATGCTTGAAAAATAAGGTATAGATGGTCATAAAGAAGACCATAGAAACGAAAATGGGAAAAGAGAGTGAAGAATCAAGAACCTTACCTAAAAACCCTAAGCTTGAAACTTGAAGAAAGAGGTCAAGATGAAAGCTTTTTCAAGAATCACCAACTAGAGAAGTGTTTAGATGATGGAGGAGATTAAGAAAATGTTTTTAGTTGGAATTTTAGTGAAGGTGGAGGGCTTGAGGAGGTGCTGGCCGTGAGCCTCTCCTAGAGAGAAGGAGGAGAAAATATTTTGTGAAGGAAAGAGATGAAGCTTAGAGAGAGAAGTTGATAGTAGAAAGTGAAAGATGATTTTAGGGTTTTTGAAAATTAGAATAGGTTAATTAATTAAATTGAAGCACAATTTTGGCTCCAAAATGGGTACAGCAGCCGTGAGGTAGAGGGAGGAGAGAGAGAAAATTGGTTAGCTTCCTTGAGAAGCTTGGGTGCATTTTCAATAAAGAAAATGTGATTAGACATAAAGGAGATTGCCTTTATATAAGATAATATGATTTAATAGTTAAAATAATGGGGTAATTAGGATTTTACTACAAGCTATTACCCAATGGATAATTGTTACAGTGCACAAAGCCAGTATTAATTATCCAATAAATAATAGAGTGTATCGTAAAATTTTAAATAACAGTGCGTACAGAGATTTTATTTATCAGATAAAATCTTGAAAAACGCAAACCTCGCAAACTGTGCCCGGCCTCGGGTTTAGTAAGATCCCTCATCGACACATCCACAGTACAAGGTTTGTCAGCCTCAGGAAAAATATTTCGTTATCCCGGCTCTGCTCAGCGCGTACGCAAAATGAGGAATATACTAAAATATTCGACGTTTCCAGAAAAATCCACAAAAAATTCTAAGAATCACAAATATTAAAAAATTGGTATTTATCACAAAACAAACAATTTTCTAGGGCGTTTCACTGACTCTGCTCAGTGTGTACGTAAAATGAGGAATATATTAAAATATTCAACGTTTCCGAAAAATTCCAGGAAAATCTCCAAAAATCATGAATATTAGAAAATGACTATTCATGATGACACAAATCATTTTCGGGGTGTTACACTGACTCTGCTCAGTGTGTACGCAAAATGAGAAATATATTAAAATATTTGACATTTCCGAAAAAATCCACAGAAATTCTGAAAAATCATAAATATTATAAAATGATAACCTACGATGAAATAAAAAATTTTTGGGGTGTTACAACTCTCCCCTTCTAAAAAGAAATTTCGTCCTTGAAATTTTTATACCTTAGAATAGTTGTGGTTGTTGCTCCTTCATCTTGTCTTCCAGCTCCCACGTCCCATCTCTAGTCGTTTCGTTCCAGATTACCTTTACCAATGAGATCTCCTTGCCTCTTAATTGCTTTATCCTTCTATCCTCAATTCTTACAGGAGGTGCCTCATAGGTTAAGTTTTCTTTTAATTGTACTGTATCTAGTGCTATGACATGACTTGAGTTAGGAATGTATTTTCGCAGTTGTGACACATAGAAGACATTGTGAATGTTTGAGAGGAAAGGAGGTAAGGCTATTTGGTAGGCTACTGGACCTACTCGGTGAATAATTTGGTATGGTCTAAGAAATTTTGGGGTAAGTTTTCTAGATTTCAAGGCCCGGCCCACCCCAGTCATAGGTGTGACTTTCAGAAATACATGCTCGCCTTCCTCAAATTCAAGAGGCTTTCTTCTTTTGTCTGCATAACTCTTTTGTTGGCTCTGAGCCATCCTCATCTTCTCCTGAATCATCTTAACTTTTTCAGTCGTCTGCTGTATAACATCTGGTCTAATAGTAAGGCGCTCGCTGTCTTGGTACCAACATAGAGATGTCCGACACTGCCATCCATACAGAGCCTCATAGGGTGCCATCCCTATGCTTGAATGATAATTGTTGTTGTAGGTGAATTCTATCAATGGTAGAACGTCATCCCAACTTCCAATTTGTTCTATGGTGCAAGCTCTAAGCAAATCTTCCAATGATTGGATCGTCCTCTCTAATTGGCCATCGGTTTGTGGGTGATAAGCAGAACTTAGACATAACTTTATCCCCAATGCTTCTTGTAGACTCTGCCAGAACTTTGAAGTAAATCTTGGATCCCTATCCGACACAATACTTGTGGGCACACCGTGCAGTCTAACAATTTCTCCAATATACAGCTGGGTCAGTTTCTCCAGGTTGTACCTTATGTTGATCGGGAGAAAATGCACTGATTTCGTGAGTCGGTCCATAATTACCCAAATCGAGTCATGACCTTTTCTTGTCCTTGGCAAACCCACCACAAAATCCATTGTAATGCTGTCCCACTTTCATTCAGGAATAGACAATGGTTGCAGCAATCCTATTGGTCTTTGATGTTCCAATTTAGCTTTCTGACAAACAAGGCAAGTCGATATATGTCTAGTGACGTCACTCTTCATTCCATGCCACCAAAATAACTTCTTCAAGTCTTGATACATTTTTGTTATGCCCGGATGCATATTCAGCTGGCTCGTGTGAGCATGGTTGAGAATATACTCTCTAAGCTCTTGGTCATGGGGAATACAGACTCTACCTTGGAATCGTAGAATTCCATATATTCCTTCCGCAAATACTGTTTCATTGCCTTACTTCATTAACTTTCTCACTTCTTGCAAGAACTTGTCGACCTTCTTATTTTCCCGTATATCCTCCATTAGCTCACTTGAGATGGTGACCATGTTCATGCAGATCTTTCCTGGTTCTAATTCCATAAAAGACCACACATCTCTGAACTGCTCTATTAGATCCTTTTCCTTGATCATCAGGGAAGAGGCATTGATCATCTTCCTGCTCAAGGTGTCTGCCACGATGTTTGCCTAGCTGGGGGTGATACAGAAGTTAGAAATCGTAGTCTTTCAGGAACTCCAGCCACCTCCACTGCCTCATGTTCAACTCCTTTTGATCATACAGATACTTCAGACTTTTGTGATCACTGAAGATGTTGAACGTTGCTCCATAGAGGAAATGCCTCCATATCTTCAAAGTAAAAACCACAGCTGCTAATTCCAAGTCGTGTGTCGAGTAGTTCTTCTCGTGCACTCGCAATTGCCTTGAAGCATAAGCCACTACTCTTTCATGGTGCATAAGCACATATCCTAGTCCTTGGTATGAGTGTCATAGTACACCTCAAAGGGCTCATTCGGATCAGGTAGTACTAATACTGGCAAAGTAGTTAGCCGATTGTTAGTCCACTCAAAAGCTTAGTTCTTCCTCGTGAGTTGAGTAAAAGGTCCCGCGATTTTGGAAAATCCCTCAATGAACCTCCGGTAATACCCAGCCAAACCCACAAAGCTACAAATTTCTATTACCGACTTAGGCCTTTCCCATTGTAGCATTGCCTCCACTTTGGATGGATCCACCACAATCCCTTCCTTTGAGATTACATGACCCAAAAACTTAACTTCTTCCAGCCAGAATTCACATTTTGACAGTTTGGCATATAGTTCTTTCTCCTTCAAAATCTGGAGAACTATACTAAGGTGTTCAGCATGATCCTCCTGATTTTGAGAATAGATCAGGATGTCATCGATGAAGACAACAACAAACCTGTCCAAGTAAGGACGAAAAATTTGGTTCATATAGTCCATGAAGATAGCAGGCGCATTCGTCACACCAAACGGCATCACAAGATACTCATAATGGCCGTATCGGGTACGAAAAGCAGTCTTGGGTATATCCTCCATCTTCACTCGTATCTGATGATACCTAGATCGCAAGTCAATTTTTGAAAATACCGTTGCTCCCATCAGTTGGTCCATTAAGTCATCAATTCTTGGGATTGGATATTTATTCTTGATCATCACCTTATTTAGCTGTCTGTAGTCCACGCATAACCTTGATGAACCGCCCTTCTTTCAAATTAGAAGTACTGGTGCTCCCCAAGGTGATATACTCGGTCTGATGAATTGTTTTCCAAAAGTTCCTCTAGCTGCTTCTTAAGTTCAGCTAATTCTGCTGGTGACATCCGATAAGGTGCTATAGACACGGGACCAGCTCCTGGTACAAGGTGATGCAAACCAAGAATGATGTCCAATTTAAGGCCAATTTGATTTTTTATGACAAATTTTATTTTCATTAGTGATGAACCTGTTGACTTGTTTTGGCTATATCTTACGCTACAGATCTCTGATTGGTGCATTCTTTGATGCGTTGGAAAGATAAGGAACTTATCTACAAATCTTATTTCTAGCTTCTTGACCAGATTCGGCTTCTATCATAGTGAAAAATGGTGTGAAAGTTGAAGATGAACTTTTGGACAGAATTTTCTAGTTTATTTCTATTAAATAAAGTGTAATAAACTTTGTGTGTGGACGGTGCACATTTTTACTAAGCTTCTTGGGAGGGCAACCTTTGGCTTGCATGCCTAGGTAACTCCTTTTTAGAAGTCATGAACCACTTTTATTATCCACTTAATTGTCATTAGTTGCTTTAATTAGCCACTTAGGGAATAGTTATTTCTTTTATGAGGGATTTTAGTCACTTTATGGTGACCTTTTGTTTGCATGATGTATGCAGCCCCTAAACTCTATATATGTACACATCTATGATGAATGAAAATAACTTGGATGTTCAATTTGGATTTGTTCCAATTGTGAGAGTGTTTAGCCTCTCTTAGGTTCTTGAATGAGCCATAGATCTTATCAAGAGTTTTCTCTTGTGGCGATCACTAACTTTGGTTTATCAATCAATCCTTGATTGTGGCACCAATCCATTTCTTATTTTCATCTCTCGTCTTAACCATTTTCCTTTGTTATTTTCGCTTTTCCTTTGTATCCATTCTGTTACAAACATCAATTTGCAAGAATCTCTCATTTCGCAATTTTCTCAGTTTTCGTCTCAAATTTCTCATACTCATATCTTAAGTTATACGTACTGTTTTTCAATGATTCTTGAGTCTAAATCGTTTTTCAGAAAGAGTTCTTTCACCTCGTTTTGGAATCACTCAATTCTGATCTCTATAGCGTGAGATATGGATGCTTCCTAATCTTGTGCGAATTTCACTCAAGGAAAGATCCGAAAATCTTATGGTCCATTTTTGGATCATATCATTTGGTATCAGAGCCACCTTCCTAGAGTGATTTTATATCTTGTTCTAAGATTTTTTTTTCCCAAAAAAAAATATTCTTCTTCCCACCACATATCATGACAACACTATTCCTTGAAATGGAAAGATTGCAAAGAGGAATGGAGGAGTTCAATGAGATGCTTGAAAAGCTAGGAGAAATAAAAAGGAGGAGGCATGGAGGAAGGATATATGAGAGAAGAGATAGACAAATTGAAAGGGAGAAAAAGGAGAAAAGAAAAAGGGTGAGCAAAGAGGAGAGAATGACAAGACAAATAGAAAGTGTTGAAGCACATGTGAAGAAAATGGTTGAAGACTCCAAAAAAGAAAGCGAGGTAAACAAAACAAACTTGAATGCTTATTTTGATGTTATTCCTAATTCTTTGCCTAGTTGTGTTGATTCTCTTGTGTCGGAGATTGAGCTTGTTGCTCCAAAGGAAGCTTGCAAGACATTCAATGAAATTGAAGATGTTCCTCCAAAGGAAGCTTGCAAGACAGTCAATGAAATTGAAGATGAGATTCCAAAGGAAGCTTGTACAATCAATGAAATTCCAAAGGAAGAATGCAAACCATCAATTGGAGTTGAATTGCAAGAGGAAGATAAGGAGATGAAGACGACTAGAGAGTGGCTTACACTTAAAGCTGAGAATAAGTCTTCAAATTCACTTAGAAAGTCATGGCAATCTATTACTCTAATACCTACTTCTAGATTAGCTTGTGGAATCAAATGTTGGGATTCTTCTACTTTGATTCATTTGTCTAACATTTCTTCCATAGGTCATGAAGAAAAGAATAGTGAAGGCCAAACCAACAAAAGTAAAGAGCAAGAGAAAAATAGTGAGAAGAAAGAGAATGAAAAAGATATTGAGGAAAAAGTAGAGAGTCTCTTTATGAACAAAAGTGAGGTGGAAAAAGCATTATTTGAAGAGGCAACGGTTGAAAGAAAAATCGAGAGTTTTCCTATAAAAGAAAATAAGGAAGTTGAAGAAACAATTCCAAGAGAGGTGTCCCATGGATTCAAAAGAGTTGTGTTTGAACCCGGAGGATGAAAACGATTCCCAAAGGCAATAAATTCGAGGTCGAATTCTCTTCAAGGGGGAGGGAATGATGCAAACCAAGAATGATGTCCAATTTAAGGCCAATTTGATTTTTTATGACAAATTTTATTTTCATTAGTGATGAACCTGTTGACTTGTTTTGGCTATATCTTACGAAATGAGAGATTCTTGCAAATTGATGTTTGTAACAGAATGGATACAAAGAAAAAGTGAAAATAACAAAGGAAAATGGTTAAGACGAGAGATGAAAATAAGAAATGGATTGGTGCCACAATCAAGGATTGATTGATAAACCAAAGTTAGTGATCGCCACAAGAGAAAACTCTTGATAAGATCTATGGCTCATTCAAGAACCTAAGAGAGGCTAAACACTCTCACAATTGGAACAAATCCAAATTGAACATCCAAGTTGTTTTCATTCATCATAGATGTGTACATATATAGAGTTTAGGGGCTGCATACATCATGCAAACAAAAGGTCACCATAAAGTGACTAAAATCCCTCATAAAAGAAATAACTATTCCCTAAGTGGCTAATTAAAGCAACTAATGACAATTAAGTGGATAATAAAAGTGGTTCATGACTTCTAAAAAGGAGTTACCTAGGCATGCAAGCCAAAGGTTGCCCTCCCAAGAAGCTTAGTAAAAATGTGCACCGTCCACACACAAAGTTTATTACACTTTATTTAATAGAAATAAACTAGAAAATTCTGTCCAAAAGTTCATCTTCAACTTTCACACCATTTTTCACCATGATAGAAGCCGAATCTGGTCAAGAAGCTAGAAATAAGATTTGTAGATAAGTTCCTTATCTTTCCAACGCATCAAAGAATGCACCAATCAGAGATCTGTAAAAATGAAACAAGCTCCTAACTTGGAACACTAAATCAACTCTCTGATATCTATCAACTTGGATGTTCAATTTGGATTTGTTCCAATTGTGAGAGTGTTTAGCCTCTCTTAGGTTCTTGAATGAGCCATAGATCTTATCAAGAGTTTTCTCTTGTGGCGATCACTAACTTTAGTTTATCAATCAATCCTTGATTGTGGCACCAATCCATTTCTTATTTTTATCTCTCGTCTTAACCATTTTCCTTTGTTATTTTCGCTTTTCCTTTGTATCCATTCTGTTACAAACATCAATTTGCAAGAATCTCTAATTTCACAATTTTCTCAATTTTCGTCTCAAATTTCTCATACTCATATCTCAAGTTATACGTACTGTTTTTCAATGATTCTTGAGTCTAAATCGTTTTTCAGAAAGAGTTCTTTCACCTCGTTTTGGAATCACTCAATTCTGATCTCTATAGCGTGAGATATGGATGCTTCCTAATCTTGTGCGAATTTCACTCAAGGAAAGATCCGAAAATCTTATGGTCCATCACCTTTAAACCCTAAACCAAATGATGTGAATCCTCATGCCTTGGTTTTACTTTTACGGATCTATCTAGGGTGGATTTCACGAAATTGATCTCACAAAGGACGTCTTGTTTAAAAATGCTTGTATCTCGCGCTACGCTACTCGGAATTGAGCGATTCTAAACCAAGGTGAAAGAGGACGTTTTGAGTCACGAATTTGGCTCATGAATCACCAGAAAACGATTTGTAAAATGCAAGATATGAACTGGAGAAGATAATGTAGAAATTCGGATATATCCTTGAGTGACAAAAACAAAATTCGAATAAGAAGAAAACAATCAAATGGACAAGATAAGGAATGGAATGGTAGGCGCCACAATTCCAAGGGAAATTGATAAGCCAAGGTGAGGATCGCCACAAGGGTCTTGGACTCTTGATAAGATCAAAGGGGTTAGTTCAATGAAGAACTTAAGAGAGGCTAAACACTCTCACAATTGGAACAAATCCAAATTGAACATCTAAGTTCTAGTTAGTACCACCATGGTGAGGTAATGCTTCCTAAGGGGGAGGGAATGATGCAAACCAAGAATGATGTCCAATTTAAGGCCAATTTGATTTTTTATGACAAATTTTATTTTTATTAGTGATGAACCTGTTGACTTGTTTTGGCTATATCTTACGCTACAGATCTCTGATTGGTGCATTCTTTGATGCGTTGGAAAGATAAGGAACTTATCTACAAATCTTATTTCTAGCTTCTTGACCAGATTCGGCTTCTATCATGGTGAAAAATGGTGTGAAAGTTGAAGATGAACTTTTGGACAGAATTTTCTAGTTTATTTCTATTAAATAAAGTGTAATAAACTTTGTGTGTGGACGGTGCACATTTTTACTAAGCTTCTTGGGAGGGCAACCTTTGGCTTGCATGCCTAGGTAACTCCTTTTTAGAAGTCATGAACCACTTTTATTATCCACTTAATTGTCATTAGTTGTTTTAATTAGCCACTTAGGGAATAGTTATTTCTTTTATGAGGGATTTTAGTCACTTTATGGTGACCTTTTGTTTGCATGATGTATGCAGCCACTAAACTCTATATATGTACACATCTATGATGAATGAAAACAACTTGGATGTTCAATTTGGATTTGTTCCAATTGTGAGAGTGTTTAGCCTCTCTTAGGTTCTTGAATGAGCCATAGATCTTATCAAGAGTTTTCTCTTGTGGCGATCACTAACTTTGGTTTATCAATCAATCCTTGATTGTGGCACCAATCCATTTCTTATTTTCATCTCTCGTCTTAACCATTTTCCTTTGTTATTTTCGCTTTTCCTTTGTATCCATTCTGTTACAAACATCAATTTGCAAGAATCTCTCATTTCACAATTTTCTCAATTTTCGTCTCAAATTTCTCATACTCATATCTCAAGTTATACGTACTGTTTTTCAATGATTCTTGAGTCTAAATCGTTTTTCAGAAATAGTTCTTTCACCTCGTTTTGGAATCACTCAATTCTGATCTCTATAGCGTGAGATATGGATGCTTCCTAATCTTGTGCGAATTTCACTCAAGGAAAGATCCGAAAATCTTATGGTCCATTTTTGGATCATATCACAAGGTCAATAGCAAATTCTATTTCTCGTGCCGATGGTAAACTAGGTACATCCTCAGGAAAGATTTTAGGAAATTCATTCACTACTGGAATTGTGTTCACATCAACCTCACTCTCGACTTTCAAAGAAGACAGTAGCATGTATCCGTGAGCTCCTTCTTTTAAGAGAGTCTGAACTTGGTTGGCCATCAAGTATCTAGAATCCTCATCCACAGGAAAAACTATGGTTTTTCTTGAACAATCTAATAGAACATGGTTGGAGGACAACCAGTCCATCCCTAAAATTATATCTAGCTGAGAAAGGGGTAAACAGATCAAATCGATAGAAAAGATTCGACCTTCAACAATCAAGGGACAATTTAAACAGACTTTGGTAGTAACTACCAGTTTATCAGTGGGGGTAGAAACAGTCAGATCAAAAGGTAAGGTAGATACTAGTAAACCAAGTCGTAGCACATAGTCATAAGATATGAAAGAATGGGTTGCCCCAGAGTCATACAGTACAGTTAAAAGGTTACCTTCTATGGTGCCTTCTCCTTGAATCAAGTCTTCTGACTCGGAGGCTTTAGCTCCGCTCATGGTATAGACCCGTCCTCCTGCTTATGGTTTCTTAGCTCTTGCAGCATTGACTGAAGGTTCAGCCTTCGTTTGATTATAGTCTTGGGATACATGGCCAGGCTTGCCATATCTGAAACAGATAATCCCCTTTATAGTGCAATCCCTCATGAGATGATCTATCCCACACTTCAAGAATTTGGAGGGATATGCCACATTTTAGCCAGTCTGGTTCCCAGTAGAACCTCTACCAGAACTTCCACCCGCTGTCTGTTGCTGATTTCCCATTGGCTGGGAATAGGGCTTCTTTTAGAAGTGGTTAGAACTGTTGCCACCACCTCTTTGGAACCTTGTAGGTCCAAAATTCCTGCTCCTTGTATCTCTTGATTGCTCTAGAGCTTCCACTTCGTAGCACGTATCTAACAGCACTGAGAACTCGTTAATTTTTAGGGTGATAACAGCTTTCTTCACTTCATATCTCAATCCTTCTATAAACCTCTGACACTTCCAGGCTTCATTCGGTTGGTGCTGAAAGTATGTTAAAAACTATGGCAAGTTTTCAAATCTCGCTGCATATTCACTAACAGTCATATTCCCTTGCCTTAGGTTGAGAAACTCCACCTCCTTCACGTACCTCACGCTCGTGGGAAAGTACTTATCCAAGAATTTATCCTTGAATAAATCCCAAGTGATCTCGCGATTTTCAGCCTCCAGCATTCTTTGCATCCCACACCACCAGTCCTCAGCATTGCCAACCAGCATAAAGGTAGCATAAGTCACCTTCTTATTCTCGGTGCAATTTATGCCTTGGAAGACTTTCTCTAGCTCTTTGATCCATAGATTGGCTTTATCCAGATCGAACTCTCCTTTGAATTGGGGAGGATTGTGGCGACAAAACTCCACCAAGTTTTGAGCGTCTGCAGTGGCTTCGAGCTGTTGAGCAGCCCTTTCTTGTTGCTGAGCAACTCTCTCTTATTGTTAAGTAGCTCGTTCAGTCTGTTGCGCTATTACTTCAACCATCCTTTGCATAGCCTCTATAGCAGCTGCCATGTCTCCACCTCGTGCCATCTTACTTTCTCAAATCAGGTTAGCTGAAAAACACATAGAAGATTAGATGTATCCACATGGAATACCAAACCCAGAGACTCACACAGCACAAACAAGACAGATTCAATCACAAGACCTAAAGAAACATAAATCGGGGCTCTGATACCAACTTAAACATTGATAATAAAACATCAGGCCCCAAAATAAAGATTGATAGCCATCAGTAGCTACCAACAGTATCAGTCCCTGAGATGAGGAGGAACCGTGTCAGGATCCTCCTCAAGATCCTCCTCGAGATCCTCCTCGGGGTCTTCCTCATCAGAAGAAACCCACATAGGAGCCACTGAGTTACGGGTCGGGGCTCGAGCAGTGGAAACAAAAGAATCCTCCTGTGGGATGTAATAGCGACCACCCCACGCTGCCCGTGAAGATGGGCGGATCATGACGTCCCCAAGCTAGCGAAATCGACACCTCTCCCTCGAAGATAAAACGTTCAGAATTTAGGTTGATGTACCAGTAGTCTGGCCCACCGAGGAAAGTCAAATGTACATATCCTAGAAATCCATGCAAGTGTGCCACCATGATCCAACCGTATGTGTTAGTCGCGATCGGGCCAGAAGCTGAGGAATTTGGGAGCTTCACTCTCTTTGCTGACATCTTCGATGAAAAATATTTATAAACAAGCAGAAATAATAGAAACACAGAAAAGAGGTAAGACATCCTACCATCATTCCCAATTATGGCAGTAGAGAAACAAAACAGTGCAAAGTGCCCACATAGCATTTCATGAGTAATCATAATAATAATAAGCATTAAATAACAGCAATTAAACAATTAAGCAGTTCCAGGCAATTATGCATTAGTAAAACAACAGTCCCAATATATCACTTGAATTAAATGCTAGATAATGGATGCACTCATTACGCACATGCATACAACACCAAAATCCTACTCCAAGGAGCTAAACACAAACAGTCGGAGAGAAAGATCAAGAGACACATCTGCAACTCGACTACTGCGACCAAAGTGCTATAACTCATCAGTTTATCCATGTGCACATCAAGGCATTGTACAGACAGTCTATGCTAGATCACGACATAGGACAGTGTCTCGGTCCGGATCATCGATGTTTTTGCATCGGTGTGTTCAATCTCCTAGGTAATATGGCCTTAACAACAGTCCAACAGACTTTCACAGTGCATGACGACTCAATGCATAATCATGTATGTTTATCATTTCATACTTTTCCACAATATGCCACAATTGGCCAAAGTAAGCATCATAATATTCTTGGTCCCACACATGGACCCACATTAAATAGTCTAAGGCCTTCCAATGATACATTACATTTTTAGTACATTATGGAATTGTTTAGTGCTCTCACTTACACTTATGTTCTTACTTTAATTGAAAATCATTCTAAGTCTTTTAGGTAAAGTTCCATTCTTGGTTCTTTCCATATTATGAAATCCTAATTAATTCCTAATTGTCCAATTTAGTGAAGTTCCACTTCAATGTAATGTCTCTTATAAAATTCTTTTCATAATTAGGTTCCTTACTTTAAACTTAGTCTTATTCACTTAAAGAATTATTTCTAAGTCTTATCAATGCCTCACATATCCTTATTTGTTCTTAAAGTCCAAAGAATTCCTTTATGTTACTAAATTTGTTTCCTTCCATTAGCTAATCCTCTTATTTATTTACTTGATTAATTAAATGCCATAGTTGTATAAAGTTACATGATTAGGCCATTTTTACCCCTAGAGGCCGTGAGCCTCACTAAGTTTTAGGATTCCAAATTTTCAATCCATTAATTACATGTTGTCCATTTGATTAGCTATGTCTTCCACTTGTTATAAATTTTCACCAAGAACCCTATTTTTGGCCCCAAAACCATGACCCTCTTAGAGGAATTCTAGGTCATTTTCTTCCATTTCAAGTGTTCCAATCCATCCAAGTATATCAATATACATAACAAATCAATCAAATAACTTAAACAAATTAACAACAACATGTAATCATATAAATCATACAAACAAAGAATAACCCTCAATAGGGTTTTCTCACTATCAATCACAACACAATGTTCCTTACTACCAATAGAGGTTGAGGAGGAGTATCTTCCTCTTACAAAAGAGAGGAAAGCAAGAGAACCCCCCTTTAAGCTCCTTGCAATTTTTGGATTTGGCACCTCCAAGAACCCTAAAATTTCAATCTCATCAAGATAACACCAATGCTTGAAAAATAAGGTATAGATGGTCACAAAGAAGACCATAGAAATGAAAATGGGAAAAAGAGAGTGAAGAATCAAGAACCTTACCCAAAAATCCTAAGCTTGAAGCTTGAAGAAAGTGGTCAAGATGAAAGCTTTTTTAAGAATCACCAACTAGAGAAGTCTTTAGATGATGGAGGAGATTAAGAAAATGTATTTGGTTGGAATTTTAGTGATGGTGGAGGGCTTGAGGAGGTGCTGGCTGTGAGCCTCTCCTAGAAAGAAGGAGGAGAAAATATTTTGTGAAGGAAAGAGATGAAGCTTAGAGAGAGAAGTTGATAGTAGAAAGTAAAAGATACTTTTAGGGTTTTTAAAAATTAGAATAGGTTAATTAATTAAATTGAAGCACAATTTTGGCTCCAAAATGGGTGCAGTAGCTGTGAGGTAGAGGGAGGAGAGAGAGAAAAATGGTTAGCTTCCTTGAGAAGCTTGGGTGCATTTTTAATAAAGAAGATGTGATTAGATATAAAGGAGATTGCCTTTAGATAAGATAATGTGATTTAATAGTTAAAATAATAGGGTAATTAGGATTTTACTACAAGCTATTACCCAATTGATAATTGTTACAGTGCACAAAGTCAGTATTAATTATCCAATGAATAATAGAGTGTATCACAAAATTTTAATTAACAGTGCGTACAGAGATTTTATTTATCAGATAAAACCTCAAAAAACACAAACCTCGCAAACTGTACCCGGCCTTGGGTTTAGTAAGATCCCCCGCCGACACATCCAACGTACAAGGTTTGTCAGCCTCAGGGAAAACATTTCGTTATCCCGGCTCCGCTCAGTGCGTACGTAAAACGAAGAATATATTAAAATATTTGACATTTTCAAAAATATCCACAAAATTTTTAAAAATCACAAATATTAGAAAATAGATATTTGTCGCGAAATAAACAATTTTCCAGGGTGATTCACTGACTCTGCTCAGTGTGCACGTAAAATGAGGAATATATTAAAATATTCAACATTTTCAAAAAATTTTAGAAAAATCTCCAAAAATCACAAATTTTGGGAAATGACTATTCATGATGACACAAATCATTTCCGGGGTGTTACACTGACTCTGCTCAGTGTGCACGTAAAATGAAGAATATATTAAAATATTTGACATTTCCGAAAAAATCCACAGAATTTCCTAAAAATCATAAATATTGTAAAATGATTATCTACGATGAAATAAAAAAAATTTTGGGGTGTTACATCTAAGGTCCAGTTCGTTGGTCCAACAGCACAAATGCTGAAATCACAAATCACTTGGTTCCAATACGTCAGCCCAAGGCACAATGTTAATGCATGCTATCACAAAGGATTTCAGTCTTGCAAATTCAAGAATCATTATTATCAAATCACGTGGAGCATTTTTACAATTCCTCGAGTACATAGATACATTAGGTCTTCTTTAATATTTAATTATCATACTCTCAAGAATGAAGGTAGAATTTGATCCAAATCACTAACTGCTTCTAACTAAGTTCCTCAAATGACCTATCCTCATATCCTTTATGAAAACCTGAAGAAAAAAAAACACAATGTCCTTACCTCACTATTCCTTTCTTTTTTCATCTAAGTCCTTCAGTCTTCTCTATTTCCTTCTCAAGCTTGTTTTTCCTCTCAATACCAAAAATCACTCTTTTGTTTAATGATAAAAATTCATTCCTCCCCATTCTTAATTTATGAGTCGTTAATTAAATTTCTCGATCATCATGTCATCTAGATCCACTACTAATAAATCATTTTCCATTCTTCCAATTGTCTCCAAAATTGTTTCCATGGGTACCTTCAAAAGTTATTACTCCTCAGATTATGACGTTATAATTATTTCTCATCTTACTTATAAATCCTTAAATCCTAATTTATCTTCCAAATCATCTAAACTATATTCCCTAACATTCTTTCTAAAAGATCCATTATCCAACTTCTAAATAAAATTCTTTCCACCCTAATTACTCTTTCATCTTATTATCAAGTATGTTAGGTCTCTAATTCACTCTTATATCTAATTATCAAATATTGCACTCAAGAATCAATTTCTTGTAATGGTAAAACTTGTTTCTTCCTCCAATCACCAGTAACCTCACAGATTATATCTTTAACACTTAATCATCTAAGTCCATTGATAACCAATATTGTCCTCATAGATATCTCTTCTTGGGCCAAGGTGGCCGTGAGTCTCAAGGGCCAAAGGAGGTCAAATAAATCATTCTTTCTCAACACAATTATAGCATGTCACTTACTTTAATCACCACAATCAATTGAATTCATGCTCACTATCAAGATCACATAATATCATTAAGTCATCAAAATCATCTTTGCATACAACAACATCATGTAGTTATATAAAATCAAACAAGCATAAAACAAAATCACATATTTGGGTGGATGAATCCTCACGTGAACTCTCCAATCCTAACACACACATTCGTTCCTCACCACCATAGCATGGTTGATGAAGTTAATCTCCCTCTTACCTCAAGTGTAGCCTCCTAGCTCCTTGTATGTCCTTGTGTAGCAAACTTTCTCCACCAAAAGGTTCTTAGAATCAAAGCAAACATACAAGAATTAATACCTAAGGCTTGAATAAGATTACCATAGGTCAAAGTATGGCTTTACATTCTTTTAAAATGAAGCAAGAAAGAAGATTCAAGAACTTTACCTTAGGGCTTTAGAACTTGAGATTTGAAGTAAAGCTTAAAGAAATGCTTGAAGATGGATGAACTAGAGATCGGTTTCCACACAAGAGTGTCATAGAATGATATAGAGACTTAAGATTCAAGGTTATCTTGAATTATTGAGGATTTGGTGATGCCTTTTTAGGGGTTGGCCGTGAGCCTTCCAAAGAGAAAAGAAGAAAGTTTTGATAAATGGTCATTTACACACATGCATGGAAAGCTTATGAAAGATGAGAGCTTTACCTTAGAAGTTGTCAAACCCTAGATTGTAGAATAACTTGAATAAGCCCAAAATCCTCACCCAAATGGTCTTAGGATAGGATGTAGATTCAAGAGAGCAAATGAGTGAGATTAAAGAAAATGAGATAAGGGTTTTAGTGGAAGTGGTCGTGAGGTACATAGGAAAAATGAGAGGAGAGAAAATAGAAATCAAGTATTCTCACCTTAGGAGTTACAAGCTAGGGCTTGAAAGAAAATGATGGAGATGAGAGAACTAGATGATGATCTCAACATAGAAAACTATCCATGAAGTATGTAGATCCTAGAAATATGATTGAATAGAGGAAACAAAAATGGAAAAGGAAGGTGAAGGGTGGTAGCCATGAGGTGAAGGAGAGAAAATGGAAGGTGAAAGTGGAATGTGATTACCGAGAGGCTGAGAGAAAATGGAGGAGAGAAAATGATGAGAGAGAATGAGATAGAAACTTTAGGGTAGAGAGAGAATGTGATAGATAGTTTTGAAATGAAAAGGTGATGGATTTTTGGTGAAAAGATGACAACTTGTCATCTTTTCTTTCTTTACAAATCGTGCCCTCCTAAGAAAATGGGGCAAAGCTTCCATTGCAAGCTTCTTCCAAAGCTTCTTTGAGAAGCTTCACACGTTTCCCAAAAATGTCAAATTATGTTGTCATATGGTGATGTGATGATGTCACTTTGATGATATCATAAAAGTGACTAGATAGAAATAATCTACTCGATTTTTATTGCAAACTATTATCTAATGGATAAAAGTTACAGTTATCACTACCGGTATCTATTGTCCAATGGACAATAAGGCATACCCAAATTTTATCCGTCAGATAATATCTCAAAAAATGAAAACTTCATAAATTGTGTCCGACCCCGAGCTTAGTAAGATCCCCCGTCACCATTTTCACAGTCCAAGTTTTTTGCCCTTAGAGAAAATATTTTATTTTCCTGGCTCTGTTCAGTGTGCATACAAATCGAGAAATATATTAAAATAATTAAACATTTCAAATAATTCCACAAAAATTCACAAAAATCCCAAATATTATAAAATGAGTATTTATCATGGAATAAGAAATTTTTTGGGGTGTTACACTATGATCCTAATTAGCCTCTCAAATCATCTAAGCAATATCTTCTAGTATTCTTTCTAAAAATTTCATTGTTCAACTTCTAAATGAAATCCTTTCCATCCTAATTACTCTTCCATTCTATTATCAACTATGTTAAGTCTCCAAATTCACTCTTTCATCAAATTATCAAACATCTTTGCCAGAATCAATTCTTTTCAATGGTAAAAACTTGTTCCTTTCCTCTTTCAACTTGTACCCTCATGAATCATTATCCTTGTCACCTAATCATCTAAGTCATTAATTTTCTCATGGATACCTCTTCCTAGGCCAAGAAGGTCGTGAGCCTCAAGAGATCAAGGGGACCAAAAATTAATTCTTTTACAACATAATCATGGCATGCCGCATACTTTAATCATCACAATTAAGTAAGTTCATGCTTACTACAAACATCATAACACTACATATATTCATTAAGCCATCAAAATCATCTCTTGCATACCACACATCATATAATCATACAATATCAAACAAATATAAATTTAAAAGTCATATAATCGAGTGGATGAATCCTCACTTGGACTCTCCACTCCCAACACAACCATTTGTTCCTCACCACTATGAGTGGTCGATGAGGTTAATCTCCCTCTTACCTCAAGTATAGCTCCCTAGCTCCTTGTGAGTCCTCTTGAAAAGCTTCTTCTTCCAAGGAGATCCTTAAAACAAAACAACACACAAACATCAACATTTAGGGTTTGGAAATAAGATGATTTTGAAAGAACCCACAACAACAAAATGTCTTAGTATGGGGTTTTAATTCAAGATTTGTGGATGGATAAAATTAAAGAAGACTAAGAGAGTGGGTTGAGTGTGTGGCCATGAGGCTCTCCAAGAGAAAAGAAGAGAGTTTTATACTTTGTTTTCTTGATTCTTGGTAGAAAATAGGAATGAACTAGGTGATATCATAAAAAATCAATTCTTTGATCCTTCAAATTAGTCTTGGCTGGGAGCCTTAGGAGAAAGGTGTGGAATAAAATATTTGATTGATAGTCATTCACAAACAAACAAGGAAAGCTTAGGAAAGATGAAAATTTTACCTTAGAAGCTTTCAAATCTTAGATTGTAGAATCATTTCAACAAGCCAAAATCTTCATCCAAATGGTCTTAGGAAAGGATGTTGATTCAAGGAATATGGTTGTTAGAATTTTTTGATGGGGAGATGGTGGTATTTGGGGTGGTGACCGTGAGGTGAAAGAGATAGAATAGAGACGAGAGCTTTAGGGGTAATGTCAACAAGAAAATATCTTCAAACAATATGTAGTTTCAAGCAATGTGATTGCTTGAATTTTAGCAAACATGGAGGGTGGAGGAAGAGGTGTGGCCATGTGGTTAGAGAGGAGGAAGAAGAGAAAATGTGATAGAAAATGAGAGAAAGTTAGAGAAAACTTTTGAAAATGTGAGAAGTGAAAGCTTTTGTGAAAAGATGACAACCTTGTCATTTTTTCCTCCTCCAAAATCGTGCACCCATGGGAGAAGTAGCAAGGCTTCCTTTGTAAGCTTCTCTCAAAGCTTCCTTGAGAAGCTTCTCACGTTTTCCCAAAAAATCAAATCATGATGTCATGTAGTGATGTCACTTAGATGATATCATAAAAGTGACTAGATAGAAATAATCTACTAGATTTTTATTACAAGTTATTATCTGGGGGATAATAGTCGCAGTTAACAAAGCCAGTGTCCATTGTCCAATGGATAATAGAGTGTACCCAACTTTTATCTGTGAGGTAAAATATCGAAAAATAAAAACTTCGTAAACTATGTCCAGCCTCGGATTTAATAAGATCCCCATCACCATTTCCATAGTCTAAGGTTTTCCAGCCTCGGGGAAATATTTCATATTCTCGGCCCTGCTTAATGTGCACGTAAATTGAGAAATATATTAAAATAATCAAACAATTCAAATAATTCTAGAAAAATTCACAAAAATCATAAATATTATAAAATGAATATATAATGAAACAAACAGTTTTCGGGGTGTTACAACTCTCCCCTTCTAGAAAGAAATTTCTTCCTCGAATTTTGTTATACCTTAGAATATATGCGGATATTGCTCCTTGTAGAACATGTCTCCAGATCTTCAATGCAACCACAAAAGCTAACACCGAGTTTGTGTAGGGTAGTTCTTTTCATGTACGCTCAGTTGTCTTGAAGCATACGCTACTACTCCTTCTATTCCGAACAAGCACACATTCTAAACTCTATTGCGGAATATCACGAAACATCTCAAAAGGTTCGTTGGGATTAGGCAGAATCATCACTGGCAAAATAGTCAAGTTCCCCTTCCATTCTTGAGAAATTCCCTCACATGCATCAATCCATACAAAAGCTTGACTCTTTCGTGTGAGCTAGATAAGATATCCCGCCATCTTGGAAAATTTTGCAGTGAAATTTCGGATACTAACCAATTAATCCCATATAGCTACGAATCTCCATTACGATCTTTGGTCTTTCCCATTAGAGAACTGCTTCAACTTTTATCGGATTCACAGTAATTCCTTCTCTTGAAATCATATGCCCCAAGAATTTAACCTTCTCCAACCAAAATTTGTATTTTGATAACTTGGCATACGACTCCTTCTCCTTCAGGATCTGAAGAACCACACTGAGAGGTTCAGTATGTTCTTCCGAGCTTTAATAATTAGTCAAAATGTCGTCAATAAGGACAATGACAAACCCATCTAAGTAAGAAAGAAAGATCCTATTCACGTGATCCACAAACATTGTTGGAGCATTCGTTACTTTGAACGACATTACTAAATACTCGTAGCGCTCATGACGTGTTAGAAAAGTGGTTCCGGGAACATCTTCTTCTTTTACACAGATCTAAGGGCAACCAGAACGCAAATTGATCTCGGAGAAAATAGCGGCTCCCTTCAGTTAGTCTATTAGATCATCTACTCTCAATCTTAACAGGAAGTGTCTCATAGGTCAAGTCCTTTTCTAATTGTACAGTATTCAGCACAATGATATAGCTTAGATCATCACATATTTTCTCAATTGAAATATATGGAAAACACTATGGAGGTTAAAAAGAAAAATAGTAAAGCTATTTAGTATGCCTTCGGACCTAATCAACAGAATTTGTTATGGTCCAAAGAATTTAAGAATAAGCTTTCTAGGTTCAAATTCAGAAATCTCAACCTCAAGGAACGATAAAGCCTTATTGAAACAAAATAACCAGATGTGATTCAAATAACTAATCATTTCCTGAGATCATGTCTTTTGTGAAAGAGATAAACAAGTCAAATTGGCAAGAAGGTTTCGATTTCCAATAATAATAATAGGGCAATTTAAACAAGCTTGAGTAGTAATAGCAAGCTTAGTAAAGGGTAATAGTGATATTCAAGTCAAAAAAGAAATATCAACACAAATAAACCCAAATTGTTCACAGAGTCAAAGGTAACAAAAGAAAGAGTCGTCCCTGAGTCAAATAATACAATTTAAGACTTACTTCCTATGGTACCATCTCCCATGGTTAAACCTTCGGATAAGAAGTTTCTGCTCCACTCAATGTACAGATTCCTCCTCCGGCTTGAGCTCTTGTCATAGGTTCATTGCTAACAGAAGGATTTATCTTTTGTGAAGGACAATTCCTAAACACGTGTCCTGGCTTTCCGTACTTGAAACAAATCTATTCCTTGCTTGCACAATTCCTTGGTAAGTAATTCCTTCCACACTTCTTACAACATGTTAAAAATTTCATGATCTGACTGAATCTGTTGTGACTAGTACTTCCTCTAACCGTTTGTTATTGATGTTGATTCATCGGTGGCTGTAAATACAATTTTTGTCGGAAATGCTTGACCTTACGATTTCTCCTCTTTCGGAACCAATATGGTTCGATGTTATGGGGTCCCATGTCCTGAGACTGATTTAACTCTAACAAAATCTGAGCCTTGACCATTAATTCCTGTTGCTGAGTGACCTTTTACTTTTGTTGTCATGCCAGCTAGTGCTTGCATTGCTTCCACAGTCGCAGCCATCCCTTCGTTGTTGCGCTCTACATTCTCACTCATACGTCTACCATGAGCCTTTGCCATTTCTTTAAAAACAGATGAGTCAAAACACAATGGAAACAAGGAGTAACCATTTCAAACAGTATTGTCTCCCTTTGGAGACTAAGCAACACATCTCTGTGTTTAGTTTCAAAGAAACACATAGCACAATTAAAGCAAACATACCCATGAACCCAAAAGATTCGGACGTGGACTTCACTCACACTAGAGGTACCACTCCAAAATGTGTAGGTACAAAAATTCTGCACGAGTTTAGTCATCCAACTAGACTTTCACTAGAAGAACCTTTATTCTCCTAGTTCACCTAATTGAAGTCATAGTTTCCTGTCCACATAGAACAGTACATATTGAGTTGGCTAGTCCTCAATATCATGTAACTGTGTAACAGTAGCTACTAAAATCCAATATAAAGCAAATTATGCAACCCTATTTTAACATCTCAAACAAGAGACAAGGAAATGCACTATACACACACGCAAGAATTTTTACCTGCCTAAGCATAGTCAGTCCATACCCCAGCGCAACACGATGAATTGTGCTGATACCACCTATTTTAACACCCCCTTTCGGGAGGCATTACATTTAAGACCGACTCTTTTAAAATCCTTTACTCTAGTTATAAAAGTTAATAGTATAAGATATGAGTTTCAAAAGCTTCTTTTAATGGATAGCATAAATTGGTCAAATTTTAGAAACACAAAACATAAGAACTATAAAATAGACTTTTCATAAAACGAAGTTTGTTACATCCATAATTACATTACATCATGTTCCAAAAGCATAAAACTTAAGTGTTCCAAAAAGCCGACTATATATGTTCGATGCATGAACGATGAAAATCAAACCACCGTTGTATAGTTCCCTAATGGTAGTAAAGCAACTGCCTATACAATTGTCCAATACCATTAGTATCAATGATATTATATAACTGCCCATACAATTACATAATACCAATGATCCATTTGGGTCTAGTATTTCGGTTCCATAATGCACTCGGGTCCAGTATATCGGCCTGGCAGTAACCTTACTGTTACTTTCAGTCATAAGATATCTTTGTCACATCATGCAGAAAATCATCATTCATGTCCCACAGTAACCTCACTGTTACTTTCAAACACAAGATATCTTTATTTCAAAATTCAGAGAAGCATCATTCATGTCTCACAGTAACCTCACTGTTACTTTCAAACATAAGATATCTTTATTGCATAATCCAGAAAATTATCATTTATCAGCTTGAGCTCACAAAGTCTTTTCCTTTCCCTAAACCCTAAAATACCTCAAGTTTTCATTTCCAAAATTCCTTAAATTATCATTTACTAATATTATTTCTGAAAATTATATTGCTTTTAATTTAATAAAACCTTTCTCTATTCTTATCTTCTAAATCTTTATTTCTTTATCATCAAATCCATTTGATTCACCACAAATAAATCATTATCCTTCTTCTAAACTAAGTAGATTCACCACTTATAAATCATTATTATTATCTCAACCAACTAGATCCCCACGAACAAATCATTATTATTATTCCAAACTATTCTCAAGACTATTCCTAGTAATATATTTAAAGGTCATTATTCCTCAAATCATAACATTGGGGTTATCTTCTCTCCTTACTTATCGATGCTTTGATCCTAATTAGTCTCCCAAATCATCTAAGCAATATCTTCTAGTATTCTTTCTAGAAATTTCATTGTTCAACTTCTAAATGAAATCCTTTCCATCTTAATTACTCTTCCATTCTATTATCAACTATGTTAAGTCTCCAAATTCACTCTTTCATCAAATTATCAAACATCTTTGCCAGAATCAATTCTTTTCAATGGTAAAAACTTGTTTCTTTCCTCTTTTAACTTGTACCCTCATGAATCATTATCCTTGTCACCTAATCATCTAAGTCCTTAATCAATAAACATTTTTCTCATGGATACCTCTTCCTAGGCCAAGAAGGTCGTGAGCCTCAAGAGATCAAGGGGACCAGAAATCAATTCTTTTACGACATAATCATGGCATGCCGCATACTTTAATCATCACAATTAATTAAGTTCATGCTTACTACCAAAATCACATCATCACATCATCACATATATTCATTAAGCCATCAAAATCATCTCTTGCATACCACACATCATATAATCATACAATATTAAACAAACAAAAATTTAAAAGTTACGCAATCGAGTGGATGAATCCTCACGTGGACTCTCTACTCCCAATAGAAACATTCATTCCTCACCACCATGAGTGGTTGTTGAGGATAATCTCCCTCTTACCTCAAGTGTAGCTCCCTAGATCCTTGTGAGTCCTCTTGAAAAGCTTCTCCTTCGAAGGAGATCCTTAAAACAAAACAACACACAAACATCAACATTTAGGGTTTGGAAATAAGATGATTTTGAAAGAACTCACAACAACAAAATGTCTTAGAATGGGGTTTTAATTCAAGAGATGTGGATGGATAAAATTAAAGAAGATTAAGAGAGTGGGTTGAGTGTGTGGCCGTGATGCTCTCCAAGAGAAAAGAAGAGAGTTTTATACTTTGTTTTCTTGATTCTTGGTAGAAAAATGATAATGAACTAGGTGATAGCATAAAAAATGAATTCTTTGATCCTTCAAAGTAGTCTTTGAAATGAGCCTTGGGAGAAAGGGGTGGAATAAAATATTTGATAAATAGTTATTCACAAACAAATAAGAAAAGCTTAGGAAAGATGAAAACTTTACCTTAGAAGCTTTCAAATCTTAGATTGTAGAATCACTTGAACAAGCCAAAATCTGCATCCAAATGGTCTTAGGAAAGGATATTGATTCAAGGAATGTGGTTGTTAGAATTGTTTAAAGGTGAGATTGTGGTATTTGGGGTGGTCGCCATGAGATGAAAGAGAGAAAATGGAGGTGAGAGCTTTAGGGGTAATTTCAACAAGAAAATATCTTCAAACAATATGTAGTTTCAAGCAATGTGATTGCTTGAATTTTAGCAAACATGGAGTGTGGAGGAAGAGGTGTGGCCGTGTGGTTGGAGAGGAGGAAGAAGAGAAAATGTGATAGAAAATGAGAGAAAGTTAGAGAAAACTTTTGAAAATGTGAAAAGTGAAAACTTTTGTGAAAAGATGACAACCTTGTTATCTTTTCCTCCTCCAAAACTGTGCACCCTTGGGAGAAGTAGCAAGGCTTCCTTTGCAAGCTTCTCCCAAAACTTCCTTGAGAAGTTTCTCACGTTTTCCCACAAAGTCAAATAGTGATGTCATGTAATGATGTCACTTAAATGATATCATAAAAGTGACTAGATAAAAATAATCTATTAAATTTTTATTGCAAGCTATTATCCGGAAGATAATAGTCGCAGTTAACAAAGTCGATATCTATTGTCCAATAGACAATAGAGTGTACCCAAATTTTATCTGTCAGGTAAAATATCAAAAAATGAAAACTTCGTAAACTGTGTCCAACTTTGTGTTTAGTAAGATCCTCTGTCACCGTTTCCACAGTCTAAGGTTTTTCAGCCTCGGGGAAATATTTTATTTTCTCGGCCCGCTTAACGTGCACGTAAATTGAGAAATATATTAAAATAATAAAATAATTCAAATACTTCCAAAAAAATTCACAAAATTCACAAATATTATAAAATGAATATATATTATGAAACAAATAGTTTTCGGGGTGTTACAACTCTCCCCTTCTAAAAAAAATTTCGTCCTCGAAATTTGTTATACCTTAGAACACGTGCGGATATTGCTCCCTGTAGAACATGTCTCCAGATCTTCAATGCAACCACAAAAGCTAACACCGAGTTTGTGTAGGGTAGTTCTTTTCATGTACTCTCAGTTGTCTTAAAGCATACGCTACTACTCCTTCTATTCCGAACAATAACACATTCTAAACTCTATCTCCAAACATCACGAAATGTCTCAAAACGTTCATTGGTATTGGGCAGAATCATCACTGGCAAAATAGTCGAGTTCCCTTTCCGTTTTTGAGAAATTCTCTCACATGCATCAGTCCGTACAAAAGCTTGACTCTTTTGCATGAGCTGGATAAGAAGTCCCGCCATCTTGGAAAATTCTACAGTGAAATTTTGAATACTAACCAATTAATCCCACATAGCTACGAATCTCTATTACGATCTTCGATCTTTCCTATTGGAGAACTACTTCAACTTTTGTCAGATTCCTAGCAATTCCTTTTCTTGAAATCATATACCCCAAGAATTTAACCTCCTCAAACCAAAATTTGTATTTTGATAACTTGGCATATGACTCATTCTCCTTCAGGATCTGAAGAACCACACTGAGAGGTTCAGCATGTTCTTCTGAGCTTTGAGAATTAGTCAAAACATCGTCAATAAAGACAATGACAGACCTTTTTAAGTAAGAAAGAAAGATCCTATTCACGTGACCAACAAATATTGTTGGAGCATTCGTTACTTCGAGTGACATTACTAAATACTCGTAATGCTCATAACGTGTTAGAAAAGTGGTTCAGGGAACATCTTCTACTTTTACGCGGATCTAAAGGTAACCAGAACACAAATTGATCTTGGAGAAAATAGCGGCTCCCTTCAGTTGGTCTATTAGATCATCTATTCTCAATCTTAACAGGAAGTGTCTCATAAGTCAAGTCCTTTTCTAATTATACTGTATTCAGCACAATGATATGGTTTAGATCATCAAATATTTTCTCAATTGAAATATATGGAAAACATTATAGAGGTTAGAAAGAAAAATAGTAAAGCTATTTGGTATGCCTTCGGACCCATTCAACAGAATTTGATATGGTCTGAAGAATTCAAGAATAAGCTTTCTAGGTTCAAATTCAGAAATCTCAACCTCAAGGAATGATAAAGCCTTATTGAAACGAAATAACAAGATGTGATTAAAATAACTAACCCTTTCCTGAGATCATGTCTTTTGTGAAAGAGATATACAAGTCAAATTGGCAAGAAGGTTTCGATTTCCAATAATAATAATAAGGCAATTTAAACAGGCTTGAGTAGTAATAGCAAGCTTAGTATAGGGTAATAGTGATATTCAAGTCAAAAAGGAAATATCAACACAAATAAACCCAAATGGTTGACTGAGTCAAAGGTAACAAACGAAAGGGTCGTCCCTGAGTCAAATAGTACAATTTAAGACTTACTTCCTATGGTACAATCTCCCTTAGTTAAACCTTCGGATGGGAAGTTTCTGCTCCACTCAATATACTAATTCCTCTTCCAGCTTGAGCTTTTATCGCAGGTTCATTGCTAATGGAAGGATTCGTCTTTTGTGAAGGACAATTCCTAAACACGTGTCCTGGCTTTCTGCACTTGAAACATATCGTTTCCTTGCTTGCACAATTCCTCGTTAAGTGATTCCTTCCGCACTTCTTACAATATGGTAAAAATTTCACGGTCTGACGGAATCTGTTATGACTAGTACTTCCTCTAACCATTTGTTGTTGATGTTGATTCTTCGGTGGCTGTAAATATGATTTCTGCCGAAATCACTTGACCTTACGATTTATCCTCTTTCGGAACCAATATGGTTCGATGTTATGGGGTCCCATGTCTTGAGACTGATTCAACTCTAAGAAAATCTGAGCCTCGACCATTAATTCCTACTGCGGAGCGACCTTCTACTTTTGTTGTACTATCATGCCAGCCAGTCCTTGCATTGCTTCGATAGTCGCAGCCATCCCTTCGTTGTCGCTCTTCGCATTCCCACGCGTACGTCTATCGCGAGCCATTACCTTTTCTTCAAAAATAGATAAGTCAAAACACAATAAAAAATAAAGAGTAACCATTTCAAATAATATTGTCTCCCTTTGGAGACCAAGCAAAATATCTCTGTAGTTAGTTTCAGAGAAACAAATAGCACAAATAAAGCAAACTTACCTATGAACCTAAAAGATTCAGACTTGGACTTCACTCACACTCGAGGTACCACTCCAAAAGGTGTAAGTACAAAAATTCTACATGAGTTCAGTCATCCAACTGGACTCTCACTAGAAGAACCCTTATTCTCCTAGTTCGCCTAGTTGAAGTCATAGTTTCCTATCCACACAGAACATTACATATTAAGTTAGCCAGTCCTCAATATCATGTAACTGCGGAACAGTAGTTACTAACATCCAACCTAAAGCAAATTATGCAATCTTCTTTTAACATTTTAAACAATAGACAAGGAAATGCACTATACACACACGCAGGAATTTCTACCTGCCTAAGCACAGTCAGTCCATACCCGGGCTCAACACGATGAACTGCTCTGATACCACTTTTTGTAACACCCCCTTCTGGGAGGCATTACATTTAAGACCGAGTCCATTAAAATCCTTTACTTAAGTTATAAAAGTTAATATTATAAGATATGAGTTTCAAAAGCTTCTTTTTGTGGATAGCATAAACCGCTCAAATTTTAGAAACAAAAAACATGAGAACCATGAAATAGACTTTTCATAAAATAAAGTTTGTTACATCCATAATTACATTACATCATGTTCCAAAAGCATAAAACTTAAGTGTTCCAAAAAGTAAATATATACATATAATTACTAAATGAAGATTGAGCCTTGTCCAAATCCAAACACCTGAAGAATAGGGTCCTGCACCCGATCTTCATCTAGATCCCTTTCAGGATCCCCAACAGACAAAGCCTCCAGTCGGGGCATGCCACTATAGACTAGAGTTCGAGCAGTTGACTCCATAGAGTCCTCCCTAGAGGAAGCTCTCCAATCAACCCAAAGCTCCCCAAGGGGCATGTAAAATTCTAAGTGAATAACTGCATCCATAGTAAATGTAGCCGCCTCATGCTTAGTCCTACTTCAAAGCAAAGTTACATCTCTGTTATACCGAATGTGTCCCGTGTCCCACTAAACACTCCACGCTCCGATGCCCTGTGGAACTACAGCTGGGTGAAACCTCGCGGATCTTGCCTTGCCATCATCACGGTCTTTTTTCATCATAAGTATAATATAGAAACAGATAAAATAATACAATAGAAGAGGTGAGATCCCCTATATCAATACCATCATGGCAACAAGAAACACAACGAAAGACAATAATGTCTTTCATATACAACGATATCAAGAAATAACAGGCATAATCATAGTAGTGCAGGAATAAGATAGATCAACAGAAATAGTCATGTTAGCAACTAATATATGATTCAGCAAGGTACATTAAAAGACATAAACACTGACTATTCACATGTACGATGTGTATGCTGACCATCCTTATGCACAATGCAACCAGTTCCAACTCCACGGAGCTAACAATTCAGAGATGAACATTCCAGAAGATCTGTCCCCCCTCCAAAGATAGTCTACGTCGGACCACGAAAAGGATAGTACTTGCCAGGTCCTCGTCATGTGTTGTAACAGTGTCCACGGCTAGGGGTATACAAGGTGACAACAGGTCACTAGGGGGATCATCTCGCTTGGACGCCCCTTGAGATCCATCATAGATCACACTTATCCTGTAAGTTCTCGTTCTTTCCTAAGCTCAAAAGCTGACTATATATATTCGATGCATGAACGATAAAAATAAAACCACCGTTGTACCGTTGCCTAATGGTAGTAAAGCAACCGCCTATACAATTATCCAATACCATTAGTATCAATGATATTATATAACTGCCCATACAATTACATAATACCAATGATCCATCCAGGTCCAGTATTTCAGTTCCATAATACACTCGGGTCCAGTATGACAGCTCGGTAGTAACTTTACTGTTACTTTCAGTCATAAGATATCTTTGTCACATCATGCAGAAAATAATCATTCATGTCCCATAATAACCTCACTGTTACTTTCAAACACAATATATCTTTATTACCAAATTCAGAGAAGCATCATTCATGTCTCACAGTAACCTCACTGTTACTTTCAAACACAAGATATCTTTATTGCATAATCCAAAAAATTATCATTTATCACCTTGAGCTCACAAATTCTTTTCATTTCCCTAATCCCTAAAATACCTCAAGTTTTCATTGCCAAAATTCCTCAAATTATCATTTACTAATATTCTTTCTGAAAATTATATTGCTTTTAATTTAATAAAACCTTTCTCCATTCTTATCTTCTAAATCTTTATTTCTTTATCATCAAATCAATTTGATTCACCACCAATAAATCATTATCCTTCTTCCAAACCAAATAGATTCACCACTTATAAATCATTATTATTATCTTAACCAACTAGGTCCCCACGAACAAATCATTATCATTATTCCAAACTATTCTCAAGACTATTCCTAGTAATATATTTAAAGGTCATTATTCCTCAAATCATAACATTGGGGTTATCTTCTCTCCTTACTTATCGATCCTTTGATCCTAATTAGTCTCTCAAATCATCTAAGCAATATCTTCTAGTATTCTTTCTAAAAATTTCATTGTTTAACTTCTAAATGAAATCCTTTCCATCCTAATTACTCTTCCATTCTATTATCAACTATGTTAAGTCTCCAAATTCACTCTTTCATCAAATTATCAAACATCTTTGCCAGAATCAATTTTTTTCAACGGTAAAAACTTGTTTCTTTCCTCTTTCAACTTGTACCCTCATGAATCATTATCCTTGTCATCTATTTATCTAAGTCCTTAATCAATAAACATTTTTCTCATGGATACCTCTTCCTAGGCCAAGAAGGCCGTGAGCCTCAAGAGATCAAGGAGACCAAAAATTAATTCTTTTACAACATAATCATGGCATGCTGCATACTTTAATCATCACAATTAATTAAGTTCATGCTTACTACCAAAATCACATCATCACATATATTCATTAAGCCATCAAAATCATCTCTTGCATACCACACATAATACAATCATACAATATTAAACAAACATAAATTTAAAAGTCACACAATCGAGTGGATGAATCCTCACGTGGACTCTCCACTCCCAACACAACCATTCATTCCTCACCGCCATGGGTGGTTGATGAGGTTAATCTCCCTCTTACCTCAAGTGTAGCTCCCTAGCTCCTTGTGAGTCCTCTTGAAAAGCTTCTCCTTCCAAGGAGATCCTTAAAACAAAACAACACACAAACATCAACATTAAAATAAGATGATTTTGAAAGAACCCACAACAACAAAATGTCTTAGTATGGGGTCTTAATTCAAGAGATGTGGATGGATAAAATTAAAGAAGATTAAGAGAGTGGGTTGAGTGTGTGGCCGTGAGGCTCTCCAAGAGAAAAGAAGAGAGTTTTATACTTTGTTTTCTTGATTCTTGGTAGAAAAATGGGAATGAACTAGGTGATATCATAAAAAATCAATTCTTTGATCCTTCAAAGTGGTCTTGGCTGGGAGCCTTAGGAGAAAGGGGTGGAATAAAATATTTGATAGATAGTTATTCACAAACAAACTAGGAAAGCTTAGGAAAGATGAAAATTTTACCTTAGAAGCTTTCAAATCTTTAATTGAAGAATCACTTGAACAAGCCAAAATCTTCATCCAAATGGTCTTAGGAAGGGATGTTGATTGAAGGAATGTGGTTGTTAGAATTTTTTGAAGGTGAGATGGTGGTATTTGGGGTGGTCGCCGTGAGATGAACGAGAGGAAAATGAGATGATAGCTTTAGGGGTAATTTCAACAAGAAAATATCTTCAAACAATATATAGTTTCAAGTAATGTGATTGCTTGAAATTTAGCAAACAATGAGGGTGGAGGAAGAGGTGTGGCCGTGTGGTTGGAGAGGAGGAAGAAGAGAAAATATGATAGAAAATGAGAGAAAGTTAGAGAAAACTTTTAAAAATGTGAAAGGTGAAAGCTTTTGTGAAAAGATGACAACCTTGTCATCTTTTCCTCCTCCAAAACCGTGCACCCTTAGGAGAAGTAGCAATGCTTCCTTTGCAAGCTTCTCCCAAAGCTTCTATGAGAAGCTTCTCATGTTTTCCCAAAAAGTCAAATCGTGATGTCATGTAGTAATGTCACTTAGATGATGTCATAAAAGTGACTAAATAGAAATAATTTACTAGATTTTTATTGCACGCTATTATCTGACCGATAATAGTCACAGTTAACAAATTCGGCATCCATTGTCTAATGGATAATAGAGTGTACCCAAATTTTATCTGTTATGTAAAATATCAAAAAATGAAAACTTTGTAAATTGTGTCCAGCCTTGGGTTTAGTAAGATTTCCCGTCACCGTTTCCACAGTCCAAGGTTTTTTGACCTTGGAGAATTATTTCATTTTCCTGGCCCCGCTTAATGTGCACATAAATCAAGAAATATATTAAAATAATCAAATAATTCAAATAATTCAAAAAAAATTCACAAAATTCACAAATATTATAAAATGAATATATATTATGAAACAAACAGTTTTTGGGGTGTTACAACTCTCCTATTCTAAAATGAAATTTCATCCTCAAAATTTGTTATACCTTAGAACACATGCAGATATTGCTCCTTGTAGAACATGTCTCTAGATCTTCAGTGCAACCACAAAAGCTAACACTGAGTTTGTGTAGGGTAGTTCTTTTCATGTACTCTCAGTTATCTTGAAGCATACGCTAATACTCATTCTACTCCTAACACGCACACGTTCCAAACTCTATCACAGAACATCACGAAACATCTCAAAAGGTTAGTTGGGATTAGGCAGAATCATCACTGGAAAAATAGTCGAGTTCCCCTTCCATTCTGGAGAAATTCCCTCACATGCATTAGTCCATACAAAAGCTTAACTCTTTCGCGTGAGCTGGATAATAAGTCCCGCCATCTTGGAAAATTCTGCAGTGAAATTTCTGATACTAACCAATTAATCCCACATAGCTATAAATCTCTGTTATGGTCTTCAGTCTTTTCCATTGGAGAACTACTTCAACTTTCATCAAATTCACAATAATTCTCTCTCTTCAAATCATATGCCCCAAGAATTTAACCTTCTTCAACCAAAATTCACATTTTGATAACTTGGCATATGACTCCTTCTCCTTCAGGATCTGAAGAACCACACTGAGAGGTTCAGTATGTTCTTCCTAGCTTTGAGAATTGGTCAAAACATCGTCAATAAGGACAACGACAAACTCGTCTTAGTAAGAAAGAAAGATCCTATTCACGTGATCCACAAATATTGTGGGAGCATTCGTTACTTCGAATGGCATTACTAAATACTCGTAGTGCTCATGATGTGTTAGAAAAGTGGTTCCGGGAACATCTTCTACTTTTACGCGGATCTAAGGGTAACCAGAACACAAATTGATCTTGGAGAAAATAGCAGCTCCCTTTAGTTGGTCTATTAGATCATTTATTCTCAATCTTAACAGGAAGTGTCTCATAGGTCAAGTCCTTTTTCTAATTATAATATATTCAGCACAATGATATGGTTTAGATCATCAAATATTTTCTCAATTGAAATATATGGAAAACATTATGGAGGTTAGAAAGAAAGATAGTAAAGCTATTTGGTATGCCTTCAGACCTATTCAACAGAATTCGATATAGTCCAAAGAATTCAAGAATAAGCTTTCTAGGTTCCAATTCAGAAATCTCAACCTCAAGGAACGATAAAGCCTTATTGAAGCAACATAACAAGATGTGATTAAAATAACTAATCTACTCCTAAGATCATGTCTTTCGTGAAAGAGATAAACAAGTCAAATTGGCAAGAAAATTTCGATTTCCAATAATAATAATAGGATAATTTAAATAAGCTTGAGTAGTAATAGCAAGCTTAGGAAAAGGTAATAGTGATATTCAAGTGAAAAGGGAAATATCAACACAAACAAACCCAAATGGTTCACAGAGTCAAAGGTAACAAAAGAAAGGGTCGTCCCTGAGTCAAATAGTACAATTTAAGACATACTTCCTATAGTACTATCTCCCTTGGTTAAACCTTCGGATGAGAAGTTTCTGCTCCATTCAATGTACCGATTCCTCCTCCGGCTTGAGCTCTTATCGCAAGTTCATTACTAATGGAAGGCTTCATCTTTTATGAAGGATAATTCCTAAACATGTGTCCTGGCTTTCCGCACTTGAAACAAATCGTTTCCTTGCTTGCACAATTGCTTGTTAAATGATTCCTTCCACACTTCTTACAATATGGTAAAAATTTCATGGTTTAACCGAATCTGCTGTGACTAGTACTTCCTCTAACCGTTTGTTGTTGATGTTGATTCATCGGTGGCCGTAAATATGATTTCTACTGGAATTGCTTGACCTTACGATTTCTCCCTTTTGGAACTAATATGGTTCGATGTTATGGGGTCCCATGTCCTGAGACTGATTCAACTCTAATAAAATCTGAGCCTTGGCCATCAATTCCTATTGCTGAGTGACCTTTTACTTTTGTTGTATTGTCATACCAGCCAGTCCTTGTATTGCTTCCACAGTCATAGCCATCCCTTCGTTGTCGCGCTCCACATTCCCACGCATACGTCTACTGCAAGCCATTGCCTTTTCTTCAAAAATAGGTAAGTCAAAACATAAAGGAAATAAGGAGTAACCATTTCAAACAATATTGTCTCCCTTCGGAGACCAAGCAACACATCTATGTGTTTAGTTTCAGAGAAACACATAGCACAGATAAAGTAAACTTACCAATGAACCCAAAAGATTCGGACTTAGACTTCATGCACACTAGAGGTACCACTCCAAAAGGTGTAGGTATAAAAATTCAACACGAGTTCAGTCATCCAACTAGACTCTCACTAAAAGAACCCTTATTCTCCTAATTCGCCTAGTTGAAGTCATAGTTTCCTGTCCACACAGAACATTACATATTGAGTTGGCCAGTCCTCAATATCATGTAACTGTGTAACAGTAGCTACTAACATCCAACCTAAAGCAAATTATGCAATCCTATTTTAACATCTCAAACAAGAGACAAGCAAATGCACTATACACACACGCAAGAATTTCTACCTGCCTAAGCACAATCAGTCCATACCCTGGCTCAACAGGATGAACTGCTTTGATATGATCTATTATAACACCCCCTTCCGGGAGGCATTACATTTAGGACAGACTCCTTTAAAATCCTTTACTCAAGTTATAAAAGTTAATAGTATAAGATATGAGTTTGAAAAGCTTCTTTTCGTGGATAGCATAAACTGGTCAAATTTTAGAAACACAAAACATAATAACCATAAAATAGACTTTTCATAAAATAAAGTTTGTTACATCCATAATTACATTACATCATGTTCCAAAAGCATAAAACTTAAGTGTTCTAAAAAGTAAATATATACATATAATTACCAAATGAAGATTGAGCCTTGTCCAAATCCAAACACCTGAAGAACAGGGTCCTGCACCCGATCTTCATCTAGATCCCCTTCGGGGTCCCTAACAGACAAAGCCCCCAGTCGGGGCATGCCACTATAGACAGGAGTCCGAGCAGTCGACTCCACAGAGTCCTCCCTAGAGGAAGCTTTCCAATTATCCCAAAGCTCCCCAAGGGGCATGTAAAATTCCAAGTGAACAACTGAATCCATAGTAAACGTAGCCGCCTCATGTCGAGTCCTACTCCAAAGCAAAGTGACATATCCATCATACTGAATGCATCCCATGTCCCACTGAGCACTCCATGCTCTAATGCCCCCATAGAACTGCAGTTCGGTGAAACTTCGTGGATCTTGCCTTGCCATCACCATGGTATTTTTTCATCATAAGTATAATATAGAAACAAACAGAATAATATAATAGAAGAGGTAAGATCCCTTACATCAATACCATCATGACAGCAAGAAACACAACGAAAAACAATAATGCCTTTCATATACAACGATATCAAGAAATAACAGGCATAATCATAGTAGTACAGGAATAAGATAGATCAACAGAAATAGTCATGTTAGCACTAATATATGATTCAGCAAGGTACATTGAAAGACATAAACACTGACTATACCACAACAAGATATACACAGACTATGCATATGCACGATGTGTATGCTGACCATCCTTATGCACAATGCAACTAATTCCTACTCCATGGAGCTAATAATTCAGAGATGAACATTTCAGAAGATCTGTCCCCCCTCAAAAGACAGTCTATGCCAGATCATGAAAAGGATAGTGTTTGTCGGGTCCTCGCCGTGCGTTGCAACAATGTCCACGGCCAGGGGTATACAAGGTGACAACAGATCACTAAGGGGATCACCTAGCCCAGAAGCCCCCTGAGATCCATCATGGATCACACTTATCCTGTAAGTTCTCATTCACTCCTAAGCACAAAAGTTGACTATATATGTTCGAGAAATATATTAAAATAATCAAACAATTCAAATAATTCCAGAAAAATTCACAAAAATCACAAATATTATAAAATAAATATATGTTATGAAACAAACAGTTTTTAGGGTGTTATATCTAACATGTCATTTTAGGGTATTACATAATCCATAAAGATCTAGTGTGATTCTCATGCTTTTGTTACACAAGAGACTTTGTTAGTGGATCAACGATATTATCATCTATTAGTACTCTGCATATCTTCACAACTCCTCTATCGATGATCTCACGAATGAGATGGAAGCTCTTAAGTATATGTTTAGATCGATGGTGAGATATAGGCTCCTTAGCTTGTGCAATGGCTCATTTATTATCACAAAATAGGTCCATTGGGTCCTAATGCTAGGAACTACACTAAGCTTAGTAATGAACTTCCTGATCTAAACGACCTCCTTTGCTACATTGGAGGCAGCAATATACTTAGCCTCTTTGGTAGAATCAGTGACTGTCTCCTAGTTTAAGCTCTTCCAGCTCACAGCCCCACCATTTAGGTAAAAAACAAAACTCGATTGTGATTTGGAGTCGTCCTTATCGGTCTAAAAGCTAGCATCAATGTAACCCTTTACAACTAACTCTTCCTCGGCTTCATATACCAATAATGAATCCTTAGTCCTTTTCAAGTTCTTAAGGATGTTCTTGACAATAGTCTAGTGACTTTCACCAAGATCAGACTGGTACTTGCCCATCATGCTTAAAGTATACGAGACATCTAGTTGAGTACATAACATGGAATACATGATAGATCCAATTGTAGATGCATATGGAATCTTACTCATACGATCCCTCTCATCTTGGGTGGAGGGGAATTGAGCCTTAGATAGGCTTATACCATGTGACATAGGCAAGAGTCCTTTCTTGAATTCATGCATGTTAAACTGTCTTAATACTTTGTCTATATATGTACTCTGTCTTAGGCTAAACATTCTCTGTGATCTATCTCTATAGATCCTGATACCTAATACATAGGTGGCTTCGCCTAAGTCCTTCACGGAAAAGCATTTCCCTAACCAAGTCTTTACAGACTATAGGGTAGGGATGTCATCTATATACAACACCAAAAAGACAATCATGCTCTCACTAACTTTATTGTAGACACAATATTCTTCTTCATTCTTGATGAAACCAAATTTTGTTATTGTATGATCAAAACGAAGATTCTAGGTTCTAAAAGCTTGCTTCAATCCATAAATAGATCATTACAACTTGTACACCTTTCCAGCATCTTGTGGAGTGGCAAAACAGTCAAGTTGTGTCATGTACACATCCTCGAGAAGATTTCCATTAAGGAAAGCAGTTTTGACATTCATTTGTCAAATTTCATAATCGTGGTATGTTCCAATAGCAAGCAAGATCTGAACAAATTTAAACATCATAACTGGGGAAAAAGTCTCATCATAGTCTACACCATGAATTTGCTTGAAACCCTTAGTGACCAATCGTGCCTTAAAGGATGCACATTAGCATCTATGTCAGTTTTCTTTTTGAAAACTCACTTGTACCCAATGGGTTTTACCCCTTCAGGTGGGTCAACCAAGGTCCATACTTGGATGGCATATATGGATTCCATTTCAGATCTCATGGCCTCAAGCCATTTCCCAGATTCTGGGTCCATAATGGCTTCCTGGTAAGTCACGGGCTAATCTTGATCCATGAGTAATACATTACCTTGTTAGGTCATGAGAAATCCATATCTCTCTGGTTGATGACGTATCTTGTTAGACCTATGTAGGTCTTGTGCTACTAGAGCAGGTTGTTGTTCCACATTATTTTGTGGAGGCTACTCTATTTCCACCACTGATTCGTTGCTACTCTATGAACTTTGAATTTCTTCAAGTTCTAATTTCCTCTTACCGGTTCCTTTGGAAATAAACTCCTTTTCTAGAAACACAACAGTCTGTATGACAAACACTTTGCCCTCGGTAGGATTATAGAAATAATATCCCTTGGCTTCCTCGGGATACCCCACAAATAAGCATTTATTTGATTTGGGTCCAAATTTATTAGAAACTTAACATTTCACATAAGCTTCACAACCCAAAATCTTCATGAAAGACATACTGGGTATCTCCCAATCCATATCTCATATGGTTTCTTTTGAACCATCTTTAATAGAACACGGTTAAGTGTAAAAGCTGCTGTTAATAGAGCATGTGCCCATAAGGAGCCTGGAAGGTCTGCATGACTTATGGATCAGCCCATGTCCAACAAGGTCTAGTTCCTCCTTTCAGAAATACTATTCCATTGTGGTGTTCCAAGAGGAGTGAGATGAGAGATTATCCCACACTCTTTCAGATGATCATCAAACTGTTAGCTTAAGTATTCACCACCTTGATCTAATCAACGGACTTTAATACTCTTGCCAAGTTGGTTTTGTACCTTATTCTTGAATTCCTTGAATTTTTTAAAGGATTCTGATTTATTTTTCATGTGATACATAAATCCATATCTACTGAAATCATCAGTAAAAGTAATGAAGTATTAAAAACCACCTCTAGCTAGTGTGTTTAAGGGTCCACATACATCATTATGTATGAGGCCCAAAAGATCACTTTGTCATTGTAAATATAGGTTTTAGTCATCTTCCCCAATAAACAAGGCTCGCATATCTCATATGATTCAAAATCAAATGAGTCGAAGAACCTTTCTTTATGGAGTTTGGAGATATGTTTCTTATTTATATGGCCCAAACGACAATGCGAGAGATAAGTTAAGTTTATATCATTTGATTTGAACCTCTTAGTATTTATGTTATAGATGAGCATTTCGAGATCGAGGACATAAAGTCCATTACTCAGTTGTGCACTACCATAAAAAATATCATTCAAATAAATAGAACAAAATTTGTCCTTTATTATAAAAGAAAAACCTTTCTTGTCCAAACAAGAAACAAAAATGATATTCCTACTAATAGCAGGTACAAAATAATAGTTCTCCAACTCAATAACAAGCCCAGTGGGCAAAGATAAAAAAATAAGTCCCTACGGCTAAAGTAGTAACTTTTGCTCCATTTCCAACTTGTAGGTCAACTTCACCTTTGTTCAATGGTCTACTCTTCTTTAGATCCTGCACATTTACACAATTGTGAGACCATCATCTAGTATCTAATACCCAAGATGCAGAAGTAGATAATTGACTTCTATAACAAAAATACTTGAAGTGAAAGTTTCGCTTCCTTATTCTTCTTAAGCTCCTCCAAGTACCTGCCACAGTTTCTCTCTCAATGTCCGGTCTAACAATATTGGAAGCATATACCTTCCTTAGCCACTTCGCGCACAGGTTTCAAGCTGGAAGTGCTGGGCTTGGATTTTTCCTTGCCCTTGCCCTTCCATTTGTCCTTAGGCTTCTTCAGTTGCTTTTTGCCCTTATTCTTTTGGACCATCATAATGGCCTTTCCTTTTCCTTTATTTATAGTCTGCTCAGCAGTTCTCAACATACTTGACAGCTTTGGCAGAGGTTTATCAATTTCATTCATGTTATAGTTCATGACAAATTGACTGTAACTTTTCGGCAACGATTGCAAGACTAACTCAGTGGCCAACTCTTGACCCAAAGGGAAACCAAGTCTCTCTAGGTTCTCAATGTACCTAATCATTTTGAGTATATGAGTACTAATAGGGCTACCTCTACCAACTTGCACTGAAATAGTGCCTTCAAGACTTCATACCTTTCATGTCTGGCTTGCTCTTGATAGAGCCCTTTTAGGTGTACAATCATATCGTATGCATCTATGTTCTCAAGTTTCTTCTGAAGCTCAGAGTTCATGGTGGCTAGCATGAGACAGCCGACATCCAAGGCATCATCTTGATGTTTCTTATAAGCATCCTTTTTAGCTCCAGGGGCATTTGCAGCAGGTGGCACAGGAGCGAGCTGCTCTAGAACATACTTCTTTTTGTCGTGTTTGAGGACAATCCTCAGATTCCTATACCAGTCTGAAAAGTTTGTTTTAAACAATTTTTCCTTCTCAAGGACTGATCACAATGACAAGCTATTTGAAGTGTTTGCCACCATGGTTATCTATTAACAGAAAGATGCAAAGTATAAGTATCATGCTATAAACATATTTAACAAGGTCTTTAATTAAATATGCCTCCCACTATTTTATTCAAATTAATGACTCTCGCCATTGACTTGAAAAATCCTATCGTAAGATTTCTTAATGGGCCAAGATTCTTATTTTACCTATCTTTGAGTCAGTTTTGGTTGATCACTCAAAATTTAGTTATTTAGGTAGGAAACATTTTCCAATTGCTTCATATGCAACTTTTAGATAGTTAGGTGAATAATACTTATTCTAATCCATCAAATGGACTAAAGCCCAGCTCTATGCCTCTAAGCCTTCAATCCTATTGAAATGGCCTAGTTAAGTCAGACCCATTGGTTAGCAATTGGATATTACCTTTATCCTATCGCATCTTATTAATATAGATAAAGGCATCCTGCTTTGGCAGACCTACACTTAATCGGTACTAGCCTTAACAAGTGCTATGCATTGGAAGGCATGACACAATGACTTAATATTTAGTTTGAGGGGTTTTTTTATTACTATTAGATCTCACCATTTGTTAAACTATTTAATATACCATAAATATCCATGCATCTCATACATATAAGGCATATAAAGAATGTGACATGGTTATGTCCCCCTAATGCATTGATTCTCCCAATCCAATGAGAGTATCAATAACTGAACCTAGTGAGCGAACTAGCTTCACTAAGCGTCTCCCACTAACGTCCTCATATGATGTCTTCTTCTTGCCTCCACATCAAGATTACATTACAAAGTATAAAGAAACCTCATTTTACATATGAGGGGAATTAGGTGAGAAGATAATGTACAATCAGAATGTAGAGAGAAAGGCACGACACATAAGCCGTATTTAAAAAAACCTGAAAAGGCAAAAAGAGGACTAAGGCCATAACCATGCACTATGCACCACAAAGAACATAAAAGGTCAAAACAATAATACACTATTATCTTTGTGAATTATAAAAACATATTTGAATTTTGTGCCTTTAAACCCTCATAGCTGCGAAGACATGAACACTTTATGTCGTAGGGAACCATGCGCAGCTGTCCAGAAACAAGGTTTGCTTGACATCAACACTTGATGCTGCCGTAGACTAGAAACAAAGTTTCCAAAACCCTTGCATTGTGCTACTGTCCAGAAACATGATTTGCTTGACATCAACACTTGATGTCGCCGCTGACCAAATATAAGGTTTCCAGAACCCTTGCGATGCTATGCTGTACAAATCACATATATACCAAAAAATTTCATAAAAATGTACATGCATACAAATCGATTTTCATAGAACATATGAACATCTTCACGGTTTCAAAAACATCAATATTGTGTCACATACAACATATCAAACAGGTTCTGTTTTCGCAAAGCTTTCTTTCGATTTCTAAAATAACACATTAAAGATCATATCTTTTACAAAAAAAAGAACAACTAATCATGTTATTTCATACAACATGTAAACAAAAAAGACTGAATCATGGTTTTGTGAGTGGCTCTAATACCACTGTTGGGAAATTCATGAACAAAAATGTAGTGGAAAAAGGATTCTCACCAAGGATCTATGTGAAAAGAAGAGCCATGAAACATGTTTTTCGAGTTTACCTCTTGAAAGTAGAAGAAAAATGATATAGAAAATCACTAGAACTAAAGTAATGATGGTGCCTCTATGTTCTCTACACGAATAGACTCACAAATGTCCAGTATTTGTGATCTTAGAGTCTCACGTCTCCAGCACAGTGCTAGCTGTGAAGAGAAGAGAAACATGTCACTCTCTCAATCACTGTTTCTGTTAGGGTGCAGTTAGGGTTTGTAACTGATGCTCCTTAATAGCCCCTTAGCAGCACTATTTATAATAGTGACTGTCTTATACGAGTGAGAGTAGTAGTAGGTTTAGCAGTACAACTTCGGACTCATCTGTTATGAGTTTGGCCCATGATAGAACCGTAGTCCAACTTGGATTCTAATTGCTCAAGTTAATCTGTTCTATGTGTGTAACCCTGCAGGTTCTTATGACATTAGAAGTAATATTAAAATATCATTTTAATATTACAAGCAGTGAGCGGTATCTAGTAACACATCACTGTTACCCAAGTAATGAAAATGTCAGTAATTTAACATAAATTTTCATGACCAATGTTCCCGTATATTTTAGTCCCTTTGTCCAAATATTTAGATTGAACACAAGGTATGAAATGTGTCACCTTTATGTAGTTTAATCTTTCGTTTCCTGATACTTGAGTAAACTTAGTAAAAACAAATGAGATCAATATCTTATATTGACTCATTTGAGGATGGCTATGCATTTCGCAGTCTCACTTAATCAGGGGCTCCGAAGATATCATTCCTGTTATATAGGAGGGACAAATCCCATCTAGATTACTCACATCCCTCTGCATGATTCGTGGTATGTCCAATAACTAACTTTATAATCCCCTTGTTACAGATGAAGTTTGATGGTATTAAAACATACAACTCCTCATGTATGAATTATAGTGATTTCAGATCAAAGGACCATATATACTATTGTCACTTTGAGAATAGTTTATGATACTCATGTAACGATCCACGTAGCGTTCTCATGGTAGGTCAGTCCAATACATCATTACTCTAATATGTATCCATTTAAAGACTTGATATCTCATATCCATGACCCGTGAGATGTGGCCATTAGTCTACGCACATACTAGTCTCAATGCATTATTGTTGTCCTAATTAACAATAATACTTGACTAGAGATATTTAAGAATAATGTTCTGGTTTTATCTAATAGGATCTCATGATCAAGTCATCTACTTGATGTCATATGACATTAAACTTACTATTCTGAGGACTTTATTATGTTTATAATAAATAACACAATAAATGAAATGTCTCATGTATTAAATAGATAACATAATACAATGTATGTAAATACGGTCAAAATAAATTAGCCTCTATGGCTTACACTAACAACAACTACTCAAACTGAACCAACCCGTGGTTGTTCGGTTTTGTTTGGTTTGGGTTTAGCCAAAAAATTTTGCAAAACTTAACCAAACCAAACCAATTTCGATCAGTTTGGATTTTTTTACCCCTTAAACCAAATCAATCCAAACTGACCCATGTACACCCCTATTGTCTATTGTAACACCCCAAAAATTACTTGTTTCTTGATAAATACTCCTTTTATAATATTTGTGATTTTTGTAAAATTTTTTAGAATTATTTGATTATTTTAATATATTTTTCAATTTGTGTGCACACTGAGCGGAGTCGGGAAAATGAAATATTTTCGCTGAGGCCATAAAACCTTGGACTGTGGAAACGGTGATGGGGGATCTTACTAAACCCGAGACTGGACACAGTTTACGAAGTTTTTATTTTTTGAGATTTTATCTGACGGATAAAATTTGGGTACATCTTATTGTCCATTGGACAATAGATACTAGCATTGTTAACTGTAACTTTTATCCACATGATAATAGTTGCAGTAAAAATCTAGTAGATTATTTCTATCTAGTCACTTTTATGATATCATCTAAGTGACATCGTCACATCATTACATGACAACATGATTTTTTATTTTTGGGAAACGTGTGAAGCTTCTCAAAGAAGCCTTGGGGGAAGCTTGGAAAGGAAGCTTTGCTCCATTCTCCTAGAGGGGCATGGCTTTTGAGGGAGGAGAAAGATGACAAGTTATCATCTTTTCACAAGCTTTCACATTTCACAAAAGTTACCATCTTTTCATTTTCCAAAAATTCCTATCACTTTCTCTCTCTCTACCCTGAAGCTTCTATCTCATTCTCTCTCCTCATTTTGGCTCCACGGTTGGGAGGGAAAAGATGACCAAAGTCATCATTTTTCACCTTTTCCTATCATCTTTTCATTTCAAAAATTTTCCATCTTTCTTTCTCTCTCTACCTTTCTCTCTCTACCTTTCTCTCTTCTCTCCCTCATGCTCTCTCTTCTCTCTTCTTCTTCCATACGACTACACCACCATTTGTGACCATCCAAGCTTGTATGCTCAAGCCAATCTAGGATCTTGACTCCCCTCATCATCTTGAAGCTTTTCTCTTTAGTGAACACCTCTTGATTCCTCCATCTTCATCATTTTCTATCAAGCCTTAAAGCTTGAAGTTTTAAGGTAAAGTTCTTGACTTTCTTCCTTTTTTCTTCCCATTTTCATGACCCATGGTCACCATTGTGATCAAGGACTCCTCTTTTCAAGTTTTGGGTGTTGATTTCTTGAGTTGACCATCTTAGGATTTTCTTGGTAGGGGTAGACGAAATCTTACAAGGAAGCATCAAGAAGCTTGCTTTATTTGTTGTCTCTTAAGGTAAGAGGGAGATCAACCTCATCGACCATGCTATGGTGGTGAGGAACAAATGGTTGTGTTGGGATTAGAGAGTCCACTTGATGATTCATCCACCCAAATGTGTGATTTTGATTTATGTTTATTTGATCTTGTATGATTATATGATGTTATCGTATGCAAAGATGATTTTTGATGACTTAATGATATTATGTGATTTTGATAGTGAGCATGAATTTAATTGATTGTGATGATTAAAGTAAGTGGCATGCTATGATTGTGTTGAGAAAGAATGAATTATTTGGTTCCCTTTGATTCTTGAGGCTCACAGCCACCTTAGCCCAAGAAGAGATATCCATGAGAAAGATATTTAGTTATTAAGGACTTAGATGAGTAGGTGATAAAGACATAATCTATAAGGTTTCAAGTTGAATGAGAGAGGAAATAAAATTCTACCATTGAAAAGAAATTGACTTTTAGCCATGATACTTGATAATTAGAAGTAAGAGTGAATTGGAGACCTAAAATGTTTGATGATGAGGTGGAAGAGTAATTAGAATGGAAAGAATTTTTATTTAGAGGTTGAATAAGGGAAGCTTTAGAGAGAATGTTAGAAAATATTGTTTAAGTGATTTGGAAGATAAATTAGAGTTTAGGGATTTATGAGTAAGATTGAAGATAATTATAATGTTATAATTTGAGGAGTAATGATTTTTGGATGTACCAAATGGAAACAAATTTAGAGATAATCGGAATCATGGAAAATGATTTATTAGTGGTAAATCTAGGTAACTTGACAATCGAGAAAATTAATTAAAGATTTATAAGATAGGAGTAGAAAGGAACAAATTTGATCTTTAAGCAAAAGAGTGATTTTCGGTCTTGAGAGGAAAGATAAACTTGAGAAAGGAATAGAGAAAATTTTGAAAGACTTAGATGAAAAAGGAAAGGAATGGTGAGGTAAGGACATCATATTTTTTTAGGTTTTCATAAATGATATGAGGATAGGTCATTCGAGGAACTTAGTTAGAAGAAGCTAGTGATTTGGATTAAATCCTATCGTCATTCTTGAGAGTATGAAAATTAAAGACCAAAGAAGACCTAATGTTTCAATATGCTAGACGAATTTTGAAAACGCTCTATGTGATTTGGTAACAATGATTCTTGAATTTGCACGACTAGAATCCTTTGTGATAGCATGCATTAACATTTGTGTCTTGGGCCGATGTGTTGAACCCAAGTGGATTATGAAATTGATATTATGCCTTGGGTCAATGTGCTGGACCCAAGTGGATTATGAAATTGATATTGTGTATTGGGCCAACGTACTAGACCCAGGTAGATTATGAATTTAGCCTTGTGCTTTTGGGCCAAAGTGCTGGACCCGAGTGGATCATTAGTATTATGTAGTTGTATGGATGGCTATATAATATCATTGATACTAATGGTATTGGACAATCGTATGGGCGGTTGCCTTAATACTGTTAGGAATGGTACACCAGTGGTTGAATTTCTATGAACATGCACATAAGTATTAGACTGTTGGCTTTGAATGCCTAGGAGTGAGCGTGAATTGGATAAGTGTGATCCCGGATGGATCTCAGGGGGCATCAAGGCGAGGTGATCCACCTAGTGACCATTGTCACATTGTATACCCCTGGCCATGGACACTGTTGCAACGCATGACAAGGACCTGACAAGCACTATCTTTTTTGTGATCCGGCGTAAACTGTCTTTTGAGAGGGGACAAATCTTCTGGACTACTCATCTCTGAACCTTGACTCCATGGAGTAGGAACTGGTTGCATTATGTATAATGATGGTCAGCATACACATCATGCATATACATATTCATCATATTTGTGGTTGTGATATGATCCATTAACATATATATATATATATATATATATATATATATATATATATGTCTTGATGTACATTCCTGAGTTACTTATCAGTTAATAATATGATTATGATGTTGATCTATAATAATCCTGTATTAACCTGATTATGTTGTTGTTCTATAACATTTTTGTATTGACATGATCATATCTGCTATTACTTGATGTTGTTGTGTAAGAAAGGCGTTACTACCTTTCGTTTTGTTTTTTGCTGCCATTATGGTATTGATGTAGGGGATCTCACCTCTTCTATTGTATTATTCTATAAACTTTTGTTTTGTATTTGCGATGGAAAAGTCTGTGATGGCAGCAAGACAAGATCTGTGAGGTTTCACTAGGCTACAATTCCATGGAGGCATCAAAGCATGGAGTGTCCAGTGGGACACGGGACACGTCCGGTACGACTGATATGTCACTTTGAGTTAGAGCAAGACTTGGCATGATGCGGTTACCTCTACAATGGACGCCGATGTTCACTTGGAGTTCTACATGCCTCTTGGGGATCTTTGGGATGATCGGAGAGCTTCCTATAGGGAGGGCTCTGTGGAGTCGATTGCTCAGACTCCTATCCGCAGTGACATGCCTTAGCTGGGGGCTTTGTCTATTGGGGATCTCGATGGGCTTTTAGACGAAGATCGGGTACAGAAGCCCATTCTTCAGGTGTTTGGACTTGGTTAATGCTCAATTTTCATTTGGTAGGTATGTGTATAGGTATGTTTATTTTGGAGTACTTAAGTTTTATGTGTTTGGAATATGCAAATGATGTACTTAAAGATGTAGTAAACTTTGCTTTATGAAAAGCCTTTTTAGTTCCTACGACTTGAGTCTTTTATTTAAGCTTATATTACCTGTTATTATTCTATGGTTCTTAGGTTTTGTGTCCAAAATTTGACCAGTTTATGTTATCCATGAAAAGACACTTTTGAAACTCATATCTTACACTATTTACTTTTATAACTTGAGCAAAAGAATTTTTGAATTATTTTAAATGTAAGAGTCGGTCTAATATGTAACACCTCCCGGAAAGGGGTGCTACATCTATGTTGGTAGCTTGGAGAAAAGAGAGAACATGCAGCCTTTTAATTATAATGTTGATAAGCTAAACATTGTATACCTTGATAACTATGCATTTAATTTGGTGGTCATTAAAGTTAAAGTAAAGATTCAGTGTTGATGGCATTGTAGTTGATGCATTTAATTTTTTAGCCATAAGGATTTATAAGAGTTTAAAGTAAAATTTTACTTTGTTTAGAGGGCCATTCTACCAGACCAAAGAGTAAAGAGTTTGAATAACATTTACTGGCTTATAAACAAGGGTTTGGATGAGCAATTGTTAAATATTGAAAATAGAAAATTTTGCATGAAAAGGTAGAACTTTTTCAATTAAAAACCCTATAAATAAAGCTCACTTGCCCATGGTATATATAAGATTCAAAAGAAAGTTTTATTTACTCATGTAGAGGCCATTCAACAATGGCATGTCTTAGCACTAAGAATGAGATTTTATTGCTTTGTCAAATATTTGGTCCTTTCATGTTGCAATAATAAAGTGGAATTTCTCTAATTTATATGAGAGCCATTCGACCATGTCTTGGCATAAGGACTAAAGCAAGCCATAGAGTGTTATAAGATACCAAGATGAAAGGATCAAATATTTTCAATATATATATATATATATGTGTGTGTGTGTGTGTGTGTGTGTCATTTGATCATAGCATGCTTTTGTTGCTCATATATATGTTATCTGGCCATGGTAAGAACAAGAGTCAAGAAAAGAGATATAAATTTGCTTGTATGAAGCCATTCGGCCATAGCATGTCCATGTAACAACAAATGTGAATTTATCATTGGTATAATGATGTTCTTGCATTCTAATGTATTAGAAATTCATGAGAAATGAATATGCATATGATGGTCACATAAATAAATGAAAAGAGAAATAAGAGATGAATCTCAGGAGAAAGAAATGCAAGAGAAAAAAGAGAATTCCTCATATAAGAGGAAAAAAGATACCCTCTAGTAAAAATAGGCCTCAAAGATTGTTCATGTCTTATATAAAGAGTGGCTTTGCCACACAAACAGTGGTTTTTACTACATAGAGATAGAGAAAGTTAGGAGGGCGCCCTTAACTAGCGAGTGAGCTCATGCCCATGTGACACAAAGAAGAGATTGGGGTGTAAACCATAGATTGGCCAATCAAGAGAAAGAGAAAAGAGATTTACTCAGAGACTTTTTACCAGAGAAATGACTCAGAGATTTAATTATAAGAGAAAGTAAACTAAATTCCAGAGAATGAATTTACTATTTATAGAGACATGTTTTCTATGAATTGTCCTAATGAATTTGAATTTTATAGTTATGCTGGAGATATTTTTTTAAGATAAAATGTTTTCTTTGGCCTGGCATAACTAAAGCATTATGGTTTTCAAAGTTATTTATTGTTGATTTATTTGCCTATTGGGAATTTATAATTCACACACCTTTAGCATAATTTTTCCAGATAGCCAGATTTGAGAATGAACACCATGATCATTACTAATGTATGGTAGTTATATTTCTAAAATGGTTGTGTCTGCATTTTAGTTAGTCTCTGACTATATCATGCCTAGAGTAAAGGTGTTTTGGAAAGGACCCTAAAGGTAAGAGGATCAAGTAGGGGCCTCATAATGAATAAATTAATAAAATTATAGGGAATAGCTAGAATCATTTAAGAAAATGATGCAAGCCCAAATAAAAGTCCTTAAGATCAATTAATGATTGATCAGCTTGGACAAGACAAGTTAATAAGAAAATTCCTATCCCTAAAGTTAGAAAGTAGTCTATACCAGTTGTCAAATAATAAGAATTTAAGGAGAGAAATAAAGAATCGAGGCCTTAATGACTTAGATTCTTATCCCTTGGCATGCTAATACGAAGTATAAAGAAGGCATAGGTAGTACATTACACCTAAGCACTAGAAATGGGGCACCAAAGTGCCAAGCATATAGCATGTTGGAGTTTTAAAGTTTTACTTAATTCTTTGATTGATTTGTTTAGAAGTTGCATATGCTCAATCAAGATTGGATAGACGATGTTATGAATAAATAAATTAAGGGAGGTTATAGAAAGATCTTCCCAAGCTATTAGACAATTTATCAGATAAATAAATAGGCCCAGTCTTGAAATTGGGCACATTTAAGCAATTTGTCAAAGTCTCTAAGACCATATCAAAAGATTGGTCATCTTGGGCAAGATAAAAAAAAAATCTTTATTTTCCTATATCCAGATAGAGTTAATACATAGATAGCTAGAGGTAGGTTGTTACACAATATGATATTAGAGCAATTCATTCTGCATCATTGGGAGTAGGAACAAAAAATGAGTAGAAGGTAAGCTTGGTTGGCATGAAATGCCTCTGAGTCCCTCACATAGGAATGTATGAATATGTATGTTTTATAGTTGTGTTTACGTGTGATGTTAAAGTTCCTATACATGTTGGTTACAGAAATATTGAAACTGACCACTGTTGTGAATTTTTCGCAAGCGCACAGATTGTTCAAGTAGTAAAATAAAGATTGTTCCCTCAAGGATCGATTGATTACTAACTTTTATAGTGACTTTGATTATTTAAGCTGTTAAAAACAATAGTGAAAGCCCAATTAAAATCAAGACGAAAATCAAAACAATAAAGTAAGCAAATAAATCTAGAAAAGTTAAGATTCAATCAATATTTAAAGGCCTAGGACTAGGAATTCACTACACTACCCCTTTTGATGCATTGTAATCCTATCTTTGCTAATGTTCAATTATGTTCTTGAAGGCGATTTGTCTTAAATTGTTCAAAGCCCAATTTCTTGGCACTAAAAACATGCTAAAACTCCATCAATCCCATTCTCATGGCAATTAACAATCGCTTGCTCCTCGAAGGATTTAAGCCTATGTCTAGGTCTTAATTCTTAAGTTCAATTCTTAGATTATCTAACAATTAGATTTCATCTTTTGATCCTTCATCTAAATCCTGAGATCAAGAACAATAATTTTCCCTTAATAAAGAATTAAATTAACAATTCAACATAGAAAAGTAGAGAGTTGTATCCTAATCCTAGAAAAAGGAATGCAGCCACTCATGGCTAATGTACCACAAACAAGAACAAAAGTTAAAGAGACAACTATGATTCTATCTCAAGAAAATAGGAAAGAAAAAGATAGAAAGAGAAGATGGAAAAGATAAAGAAAGAGAAGATGTCTTCAATGGTTGAACTTCAATCACTCTTGCACTTGTCTTCAAAACCTTAGCCTCCAATTTTTGGTTGAGGAAAAACTCCTATTTTGCCTCTCAAAATCTATCGTCGTAAAAGTCTCCTTCAGGTTTAGGGATTCGCTTCTATTTATAATGTTTGGGGTGAAAACTACTATTTTTACGCATAAGAGACCTCACACGGCCATTTCTAAGCTCGACACGGTCGTGTGAGCTTGAATTGTGTAACTCACACCGTAAGGGAGACATGACTGTGTGACCTAAAGACACGGCCGTGTCTCTTAAAAAATAAATAAACAGAAGCTTTTTTCAAGTTAGACAGGGTCGTGTGAGCCTAACAGAGATGTTTTCCAATTAGACAAGACCGTGTCTAACTCCTCAATCGTTCTTGAGTTGACACAGGGCCCTGCTAAGCTAAAATGGTCCTCTTTTACACTGAAAACGTGGTGTCCTCGCCTGCTTTCACTCCAAATGTGATAAATTGCATTCAATCTTCAAAAACGAGGACAATAATAAGGATCCATCTAAAATTCACTAATAAATATAATAAAATCACCATAATTTATTCAGTTTGAGACTATAAAATATAGGCTTATCACCCCCCCACATTTGAGCTATACTTGTCCTCAAGCAATTAATATAAATAAAAAACAAGATTAAACTCAACATCCAAAAACATGAATCATGGGAAGTTCCACAATTTAATAATTTACTAAAGTGCAGTGATCAAATCCAATCAAGCAAGATCATTTAGCACTTAAAACAATTAGAGACTTGGGTCTAGCTTGCATCTTTTCTCTTTACCAACTAATCGAGATCACTCATCTTTCCATCGCTCAAGTGTTTAAGGACAAAGAGATCACTCAAATTTTTCTTGAGTATAATAGAAAGGTAGGAAAAAGATAAATAAGGGTAAAGAATACTCATGGATAAATCGATACAAAAACAGAATCAGGTTGAGAAGATAATAAATAGAACATCATGCACAAAGGTATAACAGATTCTCACTTTCAACCCAATATTCTCATTATTCTTCACCAACAATTCTTTTCTTTTTTTTTCCTTTTTTTCTTTTTTTTTCTTTCAACCCTTAAAGACAAAAGCAACCTTTCAAGACCTTTCAATTAACACATTAGTTGCTCCATTATTCAAAAATTAATGCATCCTACTTGATTATTCAATTAGGTATCCAAAAAAATCAATTTTAGGCTCAAATGGGGCAACTAAAGGATTATTTTCTCAATGCAACTCTAGAAGTCAAGAAAGAACTAAGCCTAATTGCCTTCATCATGTTCAAGTATGTATGTGAATCATTAAAGTCTCAACAATATGTCAAAGCAAGTTCTAGCGCACATCAATCAAGAGAAATCTCACTTCAGAAGAAAAATAAGATTTTTTTATATGAAACATCCATACATTAAAGCTCAAAACTCACTTTCTGGCTAATGTTAATAAAGAGAACAAATGCAAGCAGACATGGCTAATTTCCAAATAAGATGCCAAATGTTTCAATACTCAATTGAAAAAGATTGTCTTGCACAAAAGTAGCTCATGAGTAGTGGATTCCCCTCTCAAACATATTTCTATCAGCTCAGTATTAATTAAAAATTTAACACAAAGTCGATACATGTCTAGTGACGTCACTCTTCATTCCATGCCACCGAAACAACTTCTTCAAGTCTTGATACATTTTTGTTATGCCCGGATGCATATTTAGCTGGCTTATGTGAGCATGGTCGAGAATATACTCTCTAAGCTCTTGGTCATGGGGAATACAGACTCTACCTCAGAATCACATAATTTCGTCTGTTTCTTCCGCAAATGTTGTTTCGTTGCCTTGCTTCATTAACTCTCTCATTTCTTGCAAGAACTTATCGACCTTTTGCTTTTCCCGTATGTCCTCCATTAGCTCACTTGAGATGGTGACCATGTTCATGCAGATCTTTCCTGGTTCTAATTCCACAGAAGACCATACGTCTCTAAAATGCACTATTAAATTCTTTTCCTTAATCATCAGGGCAGAGGCACTGATCATCTTCCTGCTCAAGGCATCTGCCACGACGTTTGCCTTGCCGGGGTGATACAGAAGTTGGAAATCGTAGTCTTTCAGGAACTCCAACCACCTCTGCTGCCTCATGTTCAACTCATTTTGATCATACAGATACTTTAGACTTTTGTGATCACTGAAGATGTTGAACATCGCTCCATAGAGGAAATGCCTCCATATCTTCAAAGTGAAAACCACAACCGCTAATTCCAAGTCGTGCGTCGGGTAGTTCTTCTCGTGCACTCGCAATTGCCTTGAAGCATAAGCCACTACCCTTCTTTGTTGCATAAGCACAGATCCTAGTCCTTGGTATGAAGCGTCACAGTACACCTCGAAGGGCTCATTCGGATCAGGTAGCACTAACACTGGCGAGGTAGTTAGTCGATTCTTCAACTCTTGGAAACTCTATTCACAGCTGTTGGTCCACTCAAAAGCTTGGTTCTTCCTCGTGAGTTGAGTAAGAGGTCCCGCGATTTTGGAAAATCCCTCAATGAACCTCCGGTAATATCTAGCCAAACCCACGAAGCTACGAATTTCTGTTACCGACTTAGGCCTTTCCCATTGTAGCACTGCCTCCACTTTGGATGGATCCACCGTAATCCCTTCCTTTGAGATTACATGACCCAAAAACTTAACTTCTTCCAACTAGAATTCACATTTCGACAATTTGGCATGCAATTCTTTCTCCTTCAAAATCTGGAGAACTATATTGAGGTGTTCAACATGATCCTCCTGATTTTGAGAATAGATCAGGATGTCATCGATGAAGATAACAACAAACTTATCCAAGTAAGGACAAAAAATCCAGTTCATATAGTCTATGAAGATAGCAGGCGCATTCGTCACACCAAACAGCATCATAAGATACTCGTAATGGCTGTATCGGGTACGAAAAGCAGTCTTGGGTATATCCTCCATCTTCACTCGTATTTGATGATACCCAGATCGCAAGTCAATTTTTGAAAATACCACTGCTCCCTTCAGTTGGTCCATTAAGTCATCAATTCTTGGGAGTGGATATTTATTCTTGATCGTCACCTTGTTTAGCTGTCTGTAGTCCACGTATAACCTTGATGAACCGTTTTTCTTTCGATCTAGCAATACTGGTGCTCCCCAAGGTAATACACTCAGTCTGACGAATTACTTTTCCAAAAGCTCCTCTAGCTGCTTCTTAAGTTCAACTAATTCTGCTGGTGACATCCGATAAGGTGCTATAGACACGGGACTAGCTCCCGGTATAAGGTCAATAGCAAATTCTATTTCTCGTGCCGGTGGTAAACTAAGTACATCCTCAGGAAAGACTTCGGGAAATTCATTCACTACTGGAATCGTGTTCACATCAACCTCATTCTCAACTTTCAAAGAAGACAGTAGCATGTATCCGTGAGCTCCTTCTTTCAAAAGAGCCTGAACTTGGTTGGCCGTCAAGTATCTAGAATCCTCATCCACAAGGAAAAATATGGTTTTTCTTGAACAATCTAATAGAACATGGTTGGAGGACAACCAGTCCATCCCTAAAATTATATCTAGCTGAGAAAGGGGTAAACAGATCAAATCGATAAAAAAGATTCGACCTTCAACAATCAAGGGACAATTTAAATAGACTTTGGTAGTAACTACCGATTTATCAGTGGGGGTAGAAACAGTCAGATCAAAAGGTAAGGTAGACACTGGTAAACCAAGTCGTAGCACACAGTCATAAGATATGAAAGAATGGGATGCCCCAGAGTCATACAATATAGTTAAAAGGTTACCTTCTATGGTGCCTTCTCCTTGAATCAAGTCTTCTGACTCGGAGGCTTCAGCTCCGCTCATGGTATAGACCCGTCTTCCTACTTGTAGTTTCTTAGCTCTTGCAGCATTGACTGAAGGTTCAACTTTCGCTTGATTACAGTCTCGAGATACGTGGCCAGGATTGTCACATCTGAAATAGATAATCCCCTTTATAGTGCAATCCCTCGTGAAATGATCCTTCCCACACTTCAGGCATTTAGAGGGATACGCCACATTTTGGCTAGTCCGGTTCCTAGTAGAACCTCTACCAGAACTTCCACCTGCTGTCTGTTGCTAGTTTCCCGTTGGCTGGGAATAGGGCTTCTTTTGGAAGCGGTTAGAACTATTGCCACTGCCCCTTTGGAACCTTATAGGTCCAAAGTTCCTGCTCCTTGTATCTCTAGATTGCTCCATGGCTTCCACTTTGCAGCACGTATCTAGCAGCTTCGAGAACTTGTTAATTTTCAGGGTGATAACAGCTTTCTTCACTTCATATCTCAGTCATTCTGTAAACCTCTGACACTTCCAGGCTTCATCCGGTTGCTGCTGAAAGTACGTTGAAAACTGTGACAAGTTTTCAAATCTCGCTGCATATTCACTAACGGTCATATTCCATTGCCTTAGGTTGAGAAACTCCGCCTCCTTCGCGTGCCTCGCACTCGCGGGAAAGTACTTATATAAGAATTTATCCTTGAATAAGTCCCAAGTGATCTCGCGATTTTCAGCCTCCAGCATTCTTTGCGTCCCGCACCACCAGTTCTCAGCATTGCTAACCAGCATAAAGGTAGCATAAGTCACCTTCTTATTGTCGGCGCAATTCATGCCTCGGAAGACTTTCTCTAGCTCTTTTATCCATAGACTGGCTTTATCCAGATCGAACTCTCCTTTGAATTGGGGAGGATTGTGGCGATGAAACTCCGCCAAGTTTTAAGCGTCTGCAGTGGCTTCGAGCTGTTGAGCAGCCCTATCTTGTTACTGAGCAACTCTCTCTTATTGTTGAGTAGCTAGTTCAGTCTATTGTGTTATTACTTCAGCCATCCTTTGCATTGCTTCTATAGCAGCTGCCATGTCTCGACCTCGTGCCATCTTACTTTCTCAAATCAGGTTAGCTGAAAAAAACACGGAAGGTTAGATGTATCCACACGAAATACCAAACCCAGATATTCATACAGCACAAACAAGACAGACTCAATCACAAGATCTAAAGAAACATAAACCGAGGCTCTAATACCAACTTAATGTAACGCCCCTTTTTGGGAGGAAACGTCACATTGTCATTTACAATGCAGAAAATAAAAATTATAAGTTAAGACTTGGTTCTTTTTCTCGTTTTAATTTCATTTACCTGATTAAGGTTACATAAGTAAAATAGTGACTATATTTTTTTTGTTATAATTAATAAAATATAGCGACAAAACATAAATGGCATAAAAGGGCAAGACAGAAGTAAGGCATACATTTGATCAACATTGCATATTCATATATATATATATATATATATATATATATATATATATATATATATATATATATATATATCAAATCTGTTTAATTATAAGCCTGAGGTATAAAAAGCAAAACTATACCTGCCCAAAGGATCATACATATACAGCCCACTAAAATAATAAAACATCAGGCCCCAAAATAAACACTGATAGCCATCAGTAGCTACCAACAGTATCAGTCCCTGAGATGAGGAGGAACCATGTTAGGATCCTCCTCGAGATCCTCCTCGGGATCCTCCTTGGGGTCTTCCTCATCAGAAGAGACCCACATAGGAACCACTAAGTTACAGGCTGGGGCTCGAGCAGTGGAAACCAAAGAATCCTCCTGTGGGGTGTAATAGCGATCACCCCACATCTCTCGGATGGGTAAGTAGAACTCCAAATGCACGCTAACGTTGCCCATGAAGATGGGCGGATCATGAGGCCCCAAGCTAGTGAAATCAACACCTCTCCCTCGTAGATGAAACGTTCAAAATTTAGGTTGATGTACCAGCAGTCTGGCCCTCAGAGGAAAGTCAAACGTACATAACCTAGAAATCCATGCAGGCGTGCCGCCAAGATCCAACCGTATATGTTAGTCGTGATCAAGCCAAAAGCCGGGGAATTCGGGAGTTTCACCCTCCATGCCGACGTCTTCGATGAAAAATATTTATAAACAGGTAGAAATAATAGAAACACAAAAAAGAGGTAAGACATCTTACCATCATTACCAATTATGGTAGTAGAGAAACAAAACGGCGCAAAGCACCCATATAGCATTTTATGAGTAATCATAATAATAATAAGCATTAAATAATAGCAATTAAACAATTAAGCAGGTCCAGGCAATTATACATTAGTAAAACAACAGTCCCAATATATCATAAGAATTAAATGCCAGATAATGGATGGACTCATTATGTACATGCATACAACACCAAAATCCTACTCCATGGAGCTAGACACAAACAGTCGAAGAGAAAGATCAGGAGACACGTCTGCAACTCGCCTACCACGGCCAAAGTGCTATAACTCATCAGTTTATCTATGTGCACATCAAGGCATTGTACAGACAGTCTACGCTAGATCACGACATAGGACAGCGTCTCGGTCCGGATTATCGGTGCGTTTGCATTGGTTTACCCCACGGACAGAAGAGTTACCAACTGTCCATAGTGAGGTACCCGCACCCCGAAGATAGCCTTAACAATAGTCCAACGGACTTTCACAGTGCATGACGACTTAATGCATAATCATGTATGTTTATCATTTCATATTTTTCCACAATATGCCACAATTGGCCAAAAATAAGCATCATAATATTCTTGGTCCCACACATGGACCCACATTAAATAGTCTAAGGCCTTCCAATGATACATTACATTTTTGGTACATTATGGAATTGTTTAGTGTTCTCACTTACACTCATGTTCTTACTTTAATTGAAAATCATTTTAAGTCTTTTAGGTAAAGTTCCATTCTTGGTTCTTTCCATTTTATGAAATCCTAATTAATTCCTAATTGTCCAATTTAGTTAAGTTCCACTTCAATGTAATGTCTCTTATGAAATTCTTTTCATAATTAGGTTCCTTACTTTAAACTTAGTCTTATTCACTTAAAGAATTATTTCTAAGTCTTATCAAAGCCTCATACATCCTTATTTGTTCTTAAAGTCCAAAGAATTCCTTTAGGTTACTAAATTTGTTTCCTTCCATTACCTAATCCTCTTATTTATTTACTTGATTAATTAAATGCCATAGTTGTATAAAGTTACATGATTAGGCCATTTTTACCCCTAGAGGCCATGAGCCTCACTAAGTTTTAGGATTCCAAATTTTTAATCCATTAATTACATGTTGTCCATTTGATTAGCTATATCTTCCACTTGTTATAAATTTTCACCAAGAACTCTAATTTTGGCTTCAAAACCATGAGCCTCCTAGAGGAATTGTAGGTCATTTTCTTCCATTTCAAGTGTTCCAATCCATCCAAGTATATCAATATACATAACAAATCAATCAAATAACTTAAACAAATTAACAACAACATGTAATCATATAAATCATACAAACAAAGAATAACCCTCAATAGGATTTTCTCACAATCAATCACAACACAATGTTCCTTACTACCAATAGATGTTGAGGAGGAGTATCTTCCTCTTAACAAAGAGAATAAACAAGAGAATCCCCCTTTAAGCTCCTTGCAATTTTTGAATTTGGCACCTCCAAGAACCCTAAAATTTCAATCTCATCAAGATAACACCAATGCTTGAAAAATAAGGTATAGATGGTCACAAAGAAGACCATAGAAATGAAAATGGGAAAAAGAGAGTGAAGAATCAAGAACCTTACCCAAAAACCCTAAGCTTGAAGCTTGAAGAAAGTGGTCAAAATGAAAGCTTTTTCAAGAATCACCAACTAGAGAAGTGTTTAGATGATGGAGGAGATTAAGAAAATGTATTTGGTTGGAATTTTAGTGATGATGGAGGGCTTGAGGAGGTGCTGGCCGTGAGCCTCTCCTAGAGAGAAGGAGGAGAAAATATTTTATGAAGGAAAGAGATGAAGCTTAGAGAGAAAAGTTTATAGTAGAAAGTGAAAGATGCTTTTAGGGTTTTTGAAAATTAGAATAGGTTAATTAATTAAATTGAAGCACAATTTTGGCTCCAAAATGGGTGCAGCAGTCGTGAGGTAGAGGGAGGAGAGAGAGAAAAAATGGTTAGCTTCCTTGAAAAGCTTGGGTGCATTTTCAATAAAGAAGATGTGATTAGACATAAATGAGATTGCCTTTAGATAAGATAATGTGATTTAATAGTTAAAATAATGGGGTAATTAGGATTTTACTACAAGTTATTACCCAATGGATAGTTGTTACAGTGCACAAAGCCAGTATTAATTATCCAATAAATAATAGAGCGCATCGCAAAATTTTAATTAACACTGCATACAGAGATTTTATTTATCAGATAAAACCTCGAAAAACGCAAACCTCGCAAACTGTGCCCAGCCTCAGGTTTAATAAGATCTCCTATAGACACATCCACAGTACAAGGTTTGTCAGTCTCAGGAAAAATATTTTGTTATCTCAGCTCCGCTCAGCGCACACGTAAAACGAGGAATATACTAAAATATTCGACATTTTTAGAAATATCCACAAAAATTCCTAAAAATCAAAAATATTAGAAAATGGATATTTGTCATGAAACAAACAATTTTTCAGGGCGTTTCACTGACTCTGCTCAGTGTGCACGTAAAACGAAAAATATATTAAAATATTTTATTTTTGGAAAATTCCATAAAAATCTCCAAAAATCTTGAATATTGGGAAATGACTATTCATGATGACACAAATCATTTCCGGAGTGTTACACTAACTTTGCTCAATGTGCACGTAAAATGAAAAATATATTAAAATATTTAACATTTCTAGAAAAATCCACAGAAATTCCCAAAAATCATAAATATTATAAAATGACTTTGTACGATGAAATAAAAAAAATTTCGGGGTGTTACATCTGGGGTCCAATTCGTCGGTCCAACAGCACAAATGCTGAAATCACAAATCACTTGAGTCCAGTACATCAGCCTAAGGCACAATGTTAATGCATGCTATCACAAAGGATTTCAGTCTTATAAATTCAAGAATCATTATTATCAAATCACGTGGAGCATTTTCACAATTCCTCGAGTACATAGATACATTAGGTCTTCTTTAATATTTAATTATCATACTCTTAAGAATGAAGGTAGAATTTGATCCAAATCACTAGCTTCTTCTAACTAAGTTCCTCGAATGACCTATCCTCATATCATTTATGAAAACCTAAAAAAAAAAACACAATGTCCTTACCTCACTATTCCTTTCCTTTTTCATCTAAGTTCTTCAATCTTCTCTATTTCCTTCTCAAGTTTGTTTTTCCTCTCAAGACCAAAAATCACTCTTTTGTTTAATGATAAAAATTCATTCTTCCCCATTCTTAATTTATGAGTCGTTAATTAAATTTCTCAATTATCATGTCATCTAGATCCACTACTAATAAATCATTTTCCATTCTTCCAATTGTCTCCAAAATTGTTTCCATGGGTACCTTCAAAAGTTATTACTCCTTAGATTATGACGTTATAATTATTTCTCATCTTACTTATAAATCCTTAAACCCTAATTTGTCTTCTAAATCATCTAAACCATATTCCCTAACATTCTTTCTAAAACATCCATTATCAAACTTCTAAATAAAATTCTTTCCACCCTAATTTCTCTTTCATCTTATTATCAAGTATGTTAGGTCTCCAATTTACTCTTACATCTAATTATCAAATATCGCACTCAAGAATCAATTTCCTATAATGGTAAAACTTGTTTCTTCCTCCAATCACTAGTAACCTCATAGATTATATCTTTAACACTTAATCATCTAAGTCCATTGATAACCAATATTGTCCTCATAGATATCTCTTCTTGGGCCAAGGTGGCCGTGAGTCTGAAGGGCCAAAGGAGGTCAAATAAATCATTCTTTCTCAACACAATTATAGCATGCCACTTACTTTAATCACCACAATCAATTGAATTCATGCTCACTATCAAGATCACATAATATCATTAAGACATCAAAATCATCTTTGCATACAACAACATCATATAGTTATATAAAATCAAACAAGCATAAAACAAAATCACACATTTGGGTTGATGAATCCTCATGTGGACTCTCCAATCCTAACACACTCATTCATTCCTCACTACCATAGCATGGTTGATGAGGTTAATCTCCCTCTTACCTCAAGTATAGCCTCCTAGCTCCTTATATGTCCTTATGTAGCAAACTTTCTCCACCAAAAGGTTCTTAGAATCAAAGCAAACATACAAGAATTAATACCTAGGGCTTGAATAAGATTACCATAGGTCAAAGTATGGCTTTACATTCTTTTAAAATGAAGCAAGAAAGAAGATTCAATAACTTTACCTTAGGGTTTTAGAACTTGAGATTTGAAGCAAAGGTTAAAGAAATGCTTGAAGATGGATGAACTAGAGATCGGTTTCCACACAAGAGTGTCTTAGAATGATATAGAGACTTAAGATTCAAGGTTATCTTGAATTATTGAGGATTTGGTGATGCCTTTTTGGGGGTTGGCCGTGAGCCTTCCAAAGAGAAAAGAAGAAAGTTTTGATAAATGGTAATTTACACACAAACATGGAAAGCTTATGAAAGATGACAGCTTTACCTTAGAAGTTGTCAAACCCTAGATTGTAGAATAACTTGAACAAGCCCAAAATCCTCACCTAAATGGTCTTAGGATAGGACGTAGATTCAAGAGAGCAAATGAGTGAGATTAAAGAAAATGAGATAAGGGTTTTAATGGAAGTGGTCGTGAGGTACATAGGAAAAATGAGAGGAAAGAAAATAGAAATCAAGTATTCTCACCTTAGGAGTTTCAAGCTAAGCCTTGAAAGAAAATGGTGGAGATGAGAGAACTAAATGATGATCTCAACATAGAAAACTATCCATGAAATATGTAGATCCTAGAAATATGATTGCATGGAGGAAACAAAAATGAAAAAGGAAGGTGAAGGGTGGTAGCCGTGAGGTGAAGGAGAGAAAATGAAAGGTGAAAGTGGAATGTGATTGCCGAGAGGTTGAGAGAAAATGGAGGAGAGAAAATGATGAGAGAGAATGAGATAGAAAATTTAGGATAGAGAGAGAATGTGATAGATAGTTTTAAAATGAAAAGGTGATGGATTTTTGGTGAATAGATGACAACTTGTCATCTTTTCTTTCCTCACAAATCCCTCCTAGGAAAATGGGGCAAAGATTCCATTGCAAGCTTCTTCCAAAGCTTCTTTGAGAAGCTTCACACGTTTCCCAAAAATATCAAATCATGTTGTCATGTGGTGATGTGACGATGTCACTTAGATGATATCATAAAAGTGACTAGATAAAAATAATCTACTAGATTTTTACTGCAAATTATTATCCAATGGATAAAAGTTACAGATATCACCACCGGTATCTATTGTCCAATGGATAGCAGAGCATACCCAAATTTTATCCGTCAGATAAAATCTCAAAAAATGAAAACTTTGTAAACTGTGTCCGACCCCGGGTTTAGTAAGATCCCTCGTCACCGTTTCCAAAGTCCAAGGTTTTTCGACCTCAGAGAAAATATTTTATTTTTTCGGCTTCGTTCAGTGTGCATGCAAATCGAGGAATATATTAAAATAATTAAACATTTCAAATAATTCCAAAAAAATTCACAAAAATTCCAAATATTATGAAATGAGTATTTATCATGGAATAAGAAATTTTTTGGGGTGTTACACTATGATCCTAATTAGCCTCTCAAATCATCTAAGCAATATCTTCTAGTATTCTTTCTAAAAATTTCATTGTTCAACTTCTAAATGAATTCCTTTCCATCCTAATTACTCTTCCATTCTATTATCAACTATGTTAAGCCTCCAAATTCACTCTTTCTTCAAATTATTAAACATCTTTCCCAGAATAAATTCTTTTCAATGGTAAAAACTTGTTCCTTTCCTCTTTCAACTTGTACCCTCATAAATCATTATCCTTGCCACCTAATCATCTAAGTCATTAATCAATAAACATTTTTCTCATGGGTACCTCTTCCTAGGCTAAGAAGGCCGTGAGCCTCAAGAGATCAAAGGGACCAAAAATCAATTCTTTTACAACATAATCACGGCATGTCGCATACTTTAATCATCACAATTAATTAACTTCATGCTTACTACCAAAATCACAACACTACATATATTCATTAAGCCATCAAAATCATCTCTTTCATACCACACATCATATAATCATACAATATCAAACAAACATAAATTTAAAAGTCACATAATCGAGTGGATGAATCCTCACTTGGAATCTCCACTCCCAACACAACCATTCATTTCTCACCACTATGAGTGGTTGATGAGGTTAATCTCTCTCTTACCTCAAGTGTATCTCCCTAGCACCTTGTGAGTCCTCTTGAAAAGCTTCTCCTTCCAAGGAGATCCTTAAAACAAAACAACACACAAACATCAACATTTAGGGTTTGGAAATAAGATGATTTTGAAAGAACCCACAACAACCAAATGTCTTAGTATGGGGTTTTAATTCAAGAGATGTGGATGGATAAAATTAAAGAAGATTAGGAGAGTGGGTTGAGTGTGTGGCCGTGAGGCTCTCCAAGAGAAAAGAAGAGAGTTTTATACTTTGTTTTCTTGATTCTTGGTAGAAAAATGGGAATGAACTAGGTGATAGCATAAAAATCAATTCTTTGATCCTTCAAATTAGTCTTTGCTGGGAGCCTTAGGAGAAAGGTGTGGAATAAAATATTTGATAGATAGTCATTCACAAATAAACAAGGAAAGCTTAAGAAAGATGAAAACTTTACCTTAGAAGCTTTCAAATCTTAGATTGTAGAATCACTTGAACAAGCCAAAATCTTCATCCAAATGGTCTTAAGAAAGGATGTTGATTCAAGGAATGTGGTTGTTAAAATTTTTTGAAGGTGAGATGGTGGTATTTAGGGTGGTGGCCGAGAGGTGAAAGAGAGAAAATAGAGATGAGAGCTTTAAGGGTAATTTCAATAAGAAAATATCTTCAAACAATATGTAGTTTCAAGTAATGTGATTGTTTGAATTTTAGCAAACATGGAGGGTGGAGGAAGAGGTATGGCCATGTGGTTAGAGAGGAGGAAGAAGAGAAAATGTGATAGAAAATGAGAGAAAGTTAGAGAAAACTTTTGAAAATATGAAAGGTGAAAGCTTTTGTGAAAAGATGACAACCTTGTCATCTTTTCCTCCTCCAAAACCGTGCACCCTTGGGAGAAGTAGCAAGGCTTCCTTTGCAAGCTTCTCCCAAAGCTTCCTTGAGAAGCTTCTCACGTTTTCCCAAAAAATTAAATCGTGATGTCATGTAGTGATGTCACTTAGATGATATCATAAAAGTGACTAGATAAAAATAATTGATTAATCAATTTTGAGGCATTCATTATTACTTTATATTTGGCCTAATTGATGATAATTGTATCCAATATTATGTTTGTAGATGAGTTTTAGATGATTAGTCTTCATTGAGCTTAATTGTAAAAACTTCATTAATTTTCGGATTTTAACTTATTTTGACCTTTCTGTCTTGTACAGGCTATAACTTGGGCTACAAATGTCATATTTGGATGCTCTTGGTGTCATATGAAAGCTGAGACGAAGATACACAATTTTGAGTCTAATGTAGTTTTTCTAATTCAGCTGGATTCAGGGCAAAAATTGAGCCTCAAAGTTAGGACGCTGTTGCTGTTATAAAGCTTGGACCTTCCCTCACTGATTTGGGCTTAACTCTCTCAATTTAAACCCAAATAAGACAAATTATATGTCTTTGAAATGCTTATTCAGAGGGCTCTAGTTTGGGCCCAGGTTAGATTAGGAATTATAGAATAATTTTCAGTCACAAATAGGTTAAAGCAGAATACGAAAGTACACCTCTTTCTGAATCCTGATTTTTGAGTTTTACGATAGGAATCAAGAAACCTTTTTTCTCTCTTTTCGTTTTCTCTATTTCATTTTTATCTCTTCTTTGATCTGTATCTTTTCAATGGTGATGGCCATGGAAGGCTAAAGATCCAATCAATTCAAGGAATTCAATGATTGTGGTTAGAGTTTTGAGTTCTTTTGTTTATTTGTGATTTCTAATTATGTTCTTTCCTCTTCTCCTTCTTTAATTGATTTATGATTATATTTCGAAATTGTAGATAGATTTAGATTGATTAATCTGAATTTAATGGAGAATAGATCATCGATTAATAATCTATATTAATTCAAAATTGTGTATAATTCAATCTTAATCAAGAATTGCAATTGTGATTCTGTTTTAGTTGATTAAATTCTAGGTGATTATCTAGTTGAATTCGAATTAACAGAGTTAATTGCATAAATAATTTTACTCTCTTTGAACTATGATTTACTTTGCCACTTGATTTGAAGCCCTTGGATTGGTGTTTCTAGTTTTGAATTTATTCCTAACTATCGAATTTGCATTTTGTTACTTGATGAATAAAACCCCCCCCTTTTACTTTTACTATTTATTTTTCATCAGAGTTTAATTTAGGAATTAGATTGATAGTGTCAATTGAATTAGTTCTCTATGGATCGACCCTTGCTTACTACAACTGGTTGCAAGGTTTTTATATTTTTGGTGGAACTTGGTAACTATTTTTGATATAATTCTTAATCGTATTCCACACCACACCAAATTTTGGCGCCGTTGCTGGGGAACTAATTTTCCAATTGCGCTATTGATTTGTTTCCTATTTTTACTCTATTTTTATTTTATTTTTAATTTTTGATGCTTTCTTTCTGAGTGTCTTGTAGGTGTTGATGTCCATTGATCATGGATGCTTGTGGGATTTGCTTATCACCTGGACATATCACTGATTTGTGTCCCACTTTCCTAGTGGACACAAATGAGGAGGTAGAGGCAGTATGGGGATATTCTGAACCTTCCGACAACTACAACCCCTACTCCAATACATATTATCCAGAGTGGTGGGACTATCCTAACTTGAGTTATGGACAGCAGCCTCAGAATCAACCTCCAGCGTATGAATTTCCAGAATTTCAGCATTGGCAAACACCTTTCCTTCCAGGACAACAGCAAGTCCAAGATCCTTGACAACCTGAACCTTTATTGGAGGAGCTAATAAGACAAATGGCCACTTATAACATGCAGTTCCAACAAGGAACAAAGGCCAAGTGTAATGATCTGCAAAACTCTTTGGATCAGTTAGCCACAGATCTCAGCAAGTTCCAGAGCCAAATTTCTGAAGGACTTCCCTCACAACCAGAAGAGGATGTGAAGGAAGATCCTAGTACTGTCACATTGCACAGTGGCAAGACGTTAGATGAACCCACCTCTCCTTCACAAACCATTGAAAAGAAAGAAACAGAGCCTGAAGAGGTAAGTAAGGAGGGGGAAAACTCTAAGGCCCCCAAGGTAAGTATTCTTAAACCCCTTCCTAAGGTAGTGGAGAGAGAGTATGATGACTTGTGAGATGAATTTCCTGATTTTATTGGTTTCAATAATTATACTCATTGTAACTCATGTACTGATTGTGATAGTGGCATGATATGTGTTGTTTGTGCTGAAATTTTTGCATTCTTGAGAGCTGATGATTCTGTTTGTGCATAAGCTAATGTTGTTGAAGGATCTATCAACAATGCTTTTGATGCAGTTACAGGATCTAAAATACAAAGAGAAATAGAATTGCAGGCTACTGAAGAGTTTTCAGTGAAGGGAGAAGAACACCAAATGACAGACACTGCTGAAGTGGATTTCATTTTTGGGCCATGGTCCATTAGAAACAATGCATATGAAGTTGATGAAGTGCACGTATTACTTTTCAGTGGTGAAGCCAAGGAAATTAAGGAAGGCCAATGGGATCCCGGTGGAAGCCATCATGCCTCAAGCTTAACTTGGTCATTCTACTTCAGCCAATGGGATCCCGGTGGAAGCCCTCATGCCTCAAGCTTAACTTGGTCATTATACTTCAGCCAATGGGACCCTGGTGGAAGCTCTCATGTTATTTCAAGCATAAATTGGTTATTATGCTTTCCAATGGGATCTGGTGGAAATCTCTTCATCTACCTCTGTTACTTCATTTGATGAGGATGTTTCTTCCTCTCTTTTATCTTACTTGTCCTAGATTTATTAATGATTGTTTATTGTTGAAGTTTACATTGAGGACAATGTAGAATTTAAGTGTGGGGGAAGGAATTTTCTTGTTTTTGTTTTCTTGTTTCTATTTTTCTATTTTTCTATTTTTCTATTTTCTGTTTTGTTTTTTCTGTTCTATTTTTGTTTTCATTTTTTTTCTATTTTTGCTATTTTTTGTTCTTGTTTTCTATTTCTTTGTCATACAATTAACATTGCTTTGTTTTGCTATTTTCTATTTTCTATTTTCATTTTCATTTCTTTTTACATTGCATTTTCTATTTTCTGTTTCGTTTTCATTTTTCATTTGCTTTTTCTATTTTACGTTTTTGTTTTCTATTTTTGCATTTTGTGTTATTTTGCTATTTTTTTTGCTATTTTTGTTTTTGTTTTCTTCTTTTAATTCTGTTTTCTGTTTAAAAAAAAAAGGGGCACAAGTGTGTTTTGAGTTGCTTTCCAATGATGTTTTGAGGTTTGTAAGTTGATAATTGGAATTCAAGGCTCATAACATGATTGAATAAATTTTCTTTCTTCTTGAATTTAATTTGCTTGGTGGTGAATGTTTGAATTGGTGGATCAAGTTTGATAGATGCATACCTTGTGAGATTTTGAGCCTATTGGTGGATTAAACATTTGCACCATTCTCTTCTTTCTTGTGTGATTGTCACTCATGTCATTTGATCACTCTAGAACTTGCTTAAATTCTTTTTGAGGCTACATTTTTCACTTGTATGCATGAACATGATTGAGGCATTCTTTCTTGATTAACTACTTTGGCCAAATAGCTAACCTTGCATCACTTTCCCTTGTTTAACCCCCTTGAGCCTACTTGCCTATTCTTTGTTTTAGCTCATTTTGTGTCTTATGTGAAAAACCATGTTTTTACCTTTACCTTAGGGAATAGGAGAGCATTGGTTCATTTTCATTGGAGGAGCTCTTTTGATGTTCAAGTGTGGGAGTTGTGTACTTTGATGTGCAATGTGCAAGATGTTTGGTGAAATTTAAAGAAAAGAATGAATGAAAAAAAAATAGAATTAAGAAAAAGAAAAAAAAAGAAGAAAAGAGGAAGAAAAGAAAAAGAATAAATTCAAGAAAGGTTGTGAAAGAAAAGAAGAGAAGGAAATTTGTAAAGGAGAATGTGCATTATTTGGAGTTGGGGGATAAAAATTTCATGTTTGTTACTTGTCATTTGAGTTCTTTCACAATGCTCTTTCATTCTCTTTGGTATTTATTTTGCCATATCCATATTGTTTCCTTCCCTTACCTTGGCCCCATTACAACCTTGAACAAAGTCCTCTTGATTTTTTGTGTGCATGTGTTTTGAGTAGTGGAGAAGTAGAATATAAGCAAGCTTATGGTAGTGCAATCGTTCATGAGTTGAATTGAGTGAAATACTTACCTTGTAAACACTTGAGGGATTGAGAGTGTATCTTGTGAGGATCTTTCATTCTTGATTCATGCTTTTCAAGTTGAAGCTACCTTGCTTGTTGGTTTGAGATGTGAAGAAATTTTAATTCATGGATGTTTTGTTCTCTTGAATCTTCTATTGCTCCTCTTGCTTGTAAGCTTTTGCATTCTTGAATGTCATTGGAATTTTAGTCTTTTAGAGTTTTTAGTTTATGAGTTTTTACTTTTCTTGCATTCTTGGATTTGTTTTTCTTTATTCCCTAGTTTTGGTCTCTTGTATTTTGCCTAGGAGTGCAAAAGTTCAAGTGTGGGGGAATTTGATCAATCAATTTTGAGGCATTCATTATTACTTTATATTTGGCCTAATTGATGATAATTGTATCCAATATTATGTTTGTAGATGAGTTTTAGATGATTGGTCTTCATTGAGCTTAATTGTAAAAACTTCATTAATTTTCAGATTTCAACTCATTTTGACCTTTCTATCTTGTACAGGCCATATCTTGGGTTACAAATGTCATATTTGGATGATCTTGGTGTCCCCTAAAAGCTGAGACGAAGATACATAATTTTGGGTCTAATGCCGTTTTTCTAATTCCGCTGGATTTAGGGCGAAAATTGAGCCTCAAAGTTAGGACGCTGTTGCTGTCATAAAGCTTGGACCTTCCCTCACTGATTTGGGCTTAACTCTCTCAATTTAAACCTAAATAAGACAAATTATATGTCTCTGAAAAGCTTATTCAGAGGGCTGCAGTTTGGGCTAAGGTTAGATTAGGAATTATAGAATAATTTTCAGTTACAAATAGGTTAACGCAGAATACAAAAGTACACCTCTTTCTGAATCCTGATTTTTGAGTTTTACGATAGGAATCAAGAAACCTTTTTTCTCTCTTTTCATTTTCTCTATTTCATTTTTATCTCTTCTTTGATCTGTATCTTTTCAATGGTGATGGCCATGGAAGGCTAAAGATCCAATCAATCCAAGGAATTCAATGATTGTGGTTAGAGTTTTGAGTTCTTTTGTTTATTTGTGATTTCTAATTATGTTCTTTCCTTTTCTCCTTCTTTAATTGATTTATGATTATATTTCAAAATTGAAGATAGATTTAGATTGATTAATCTGAATTTAGTGGAGAATAGATCATCGATTGATAATCTATGTTAATTCGAAATTGTGTTTAATTCAATCTTAATCAAGAATTGCGATTGTGATTCTATTTTAGTTGATTAAATTCTAGGTGATTATCTAGTTGAATTCGAATTAACAGAGTTAATTGCATAAATAATTTTACTTTCTTTGAACTATGATTTACTTTGCCACTTGATTTGAAGCCCTTGGATTGTTGTTTCTAGTTTTGAATTTATTCCTAACTATCGAATTTGCATTTTGTTACTTGATGAATAAAACCCTATTTTCCTTTTACTGTTTATTTTTCATCAGAGTTTAATTTAGGAATTAGATTGATAGTGTCAATTGAATTAGTTCTCTGTGGATCGACCCTTGCTTACTACAACTGGTTGCAAGGTTTTTATATTTTTGGTGGAACTTGGAAACTATTTTTGATATAATTCTTAATCGTATTCCACACCATACCAATAATCTACTAGATTTTTATTACAAGTTTTTATCTAGTGGATAATAGTCACAGTTAACAAAGCCAGTGTCCATTGTCCAATGGATAATAGACTATACCCAACTTTTATCTGTGAGGTAAAATATCAAAAAATAAAAACTTTATAAATTGTGTCCAACCTCGGGTTTAGTAAGATCCCAGTCACCATTTCCACAGTCCAAGGTTTTCCAGCCTCGGGGGAATATTTCATATTCTCGGCCCTGCTTAATGTGCACATAAATCGAGAAATATATTAAAATAATCAAACAATTCAAATAATTCTAGAATAATTCATAAAAATTATTAATATTATAAAATGAATATATATTATGAAACAAACAGTTTTTGAGATGTTACAACTCTCCTCTTCTAAAAAGAAATTTCTTCCTCGAAATTTGTTATACCTTAGAACATATGCGAATATTGCTCCTTGTAGAACATGTCTCCAGATCGTCAATGAAACCACAAAAGCTAACACTGAGTTTGTGTAGGGTAGTTCTTTTCATGTACTCTCAGTTGTCTTGAAGCATACACTACTACTCCTTCTATTTTGAACAAGCACACGTTCTAAACTCTATCGCGGAACATCACGAAACATCTCAAAAGGTTCGTTGGGATTAGGCAGAATCATCACTGGAAAAATAGTCGAGTTCCCCTTCCATTCTTAAGAAATTCCCTCACATGCATCAATCCATACAAAAGCTTGACTCTTTCACGTGAGCTGGATAAGATGTCCTGCCATCTTGGAAAATTCTACAGTGAAATTTTGGATACTAACTAATTAATCCCACAGAGCTACGAATCTTCGTTATGATCTTCGATCTTTCCCATTGGAGAACTGCTTCAACTTTCATCGGATTCACAGCAATTCCTTCTCTTGAAATCATATGCCCCAAGAATTTAACCTCCTCCGACCAAAATTTACATTTTGATAACTTGGCATACGACTCCTTCTCCTTTAGGATCTGAAGAACCACACTGAAAGGTTCAGCATATTCTTCCGAGCTTTGAGAATTGGTCAAAATGTCATCAATAAGGACAACGACAAACCCATCTAAATAAGAAAGAAAGATCCTATTCACGTGATCCACAAATATTATTGGGGTATTCGTTACTTCGAACGACATTACTAAATACTCGTAGCGCTCATGACGTGTTAGAAAAGTGGTTCTGGGAATATCTTCCACTTTTACGCAGATCTAAGGGCAACTAGAACGTAAATTAATCTCGGAGAAAATAGCGACTCCCTTCAGTTAGTCAATTAGATCATCTATTCTCAATCTTAACAGGAAGTATCTCATAGGTCAAGTCCTTTTCCAATTGTACAGTATTCAGCACAATGATATGGCCTAGATCATCACATATTTTCTCAATTGAAATATATGGAAAACATTATGGAGGTTAAAAAGAAAAATAGTAAAGCTATTTGGTATGCCTTTGGACCTATTCAACAGAATTTGATATGGTCCGAAGAATTCAAGCATAAGCTTTCTAGGTTCAAATTCAGAAATCTCAACCTCAAGGAACGATAAAGCCTTATTGAAACAAAATAACAAGATGTTATTAAAATAACTAATCCTTTCCTGAGATCATGTCTTTTGTGAAAGAGATAAACAAGTCAAATTGGCAAGAAGGTTTTGATTTCAAATAATAATAATAGGGCAATTTAAACAGGCTTGAGTAGTAATAGCAAGCTTAGCAAAGGGTAATAGTGATATTCAAGTCAAAAAATAAATATCAACACAAACAAACCCAAATGGTTCACAGAGTCAAAGGTAACAAAAGAAAGGGTCGTCCTTGAGTCAAATAGTACAATTTAAGACTTACTTCCTATGGTACCATCTCCCATGGTTAAACCTTCGAATAGGAAGTTTCTGCCACTCAATGTACCAATTCCTCCTCTGGCTTGAGCTCTTGTCGCAGGTTCATTGCTAACGGAAGGATTCATCTTTTGTGAAGTACAATTCCTTAACACGTGTCCTGGCTTTCTGCACTTGAAACAAATCATTTCATTGCTCGCACAATTCCTCAGTAAGTGATTCCTTCCACACTTCTAACAACGTGGTAAAAATTTCACGGTTTGACCGAATCTGCTGTGACTAGTACTTCCTCCAACCGTTTGTTGTTGATGTGATTCATCGATGGCCGTAAATACGATTTCTTCTAGAATCGCTTGACCTTACGATTTCTCCTCTTTCGAAAACAATATGGTTCAATGCTATGGGGTCCCATGTCCTGAGACTGATTCAACTCTAACAAAATCTGAGCCTTGGCCATCAATTCCTGTTGCTGAGTGACCTTTTGCTTTTGTTATACTATCTTGCCAGCTAGTCCTTGCATTGCTTCCACAATCGCAGCCATCAATTTGTTGTCGTGCTCCACATTCTCATGCATACGTCTACCGTGAGCCATTGCCTTTTCTTCAAAAACAGATAAGTCAAAACACAATGGAAACAAGGAGTAACCATTTCAAACAATATTGTCTCCCTTCAGAGACCAAGCAACACATCTCTGTGTTTAGTTTCAAAGAAACACATAGCACAAATAAAGCAAACACACCGATGAACCCAAAAGATTCAGACATGGACTTCACCCACACTAGAGGTACCACTCCAAAAGGTATAGGTTGTAACACCCCAACTTTTGGGTTAATTACAATATCATCCTAAAATGCACTGTTTTGTAATTTCTGTGAGTAGTAAAATGAATTTGACTGTTTCATGAGTGTATTTGATTATTTTGTGCGATTTACTCCGAGTTAAGAAAATAATAATTTTCTGGCCAGAAAAATCTTATTTTAATTAATTAGAACTGGGGGATCTTACTAAACCTAATTCTAATTGATATATAAATTAATCTTGTAATTTTTAGGATTTAACTGTGTAATAAAATAATTTTATATTATTATAATATTATTTTATATTACAGTACCTACTGTCTTAAAAATAGTAGAAATCTGCTTCAAAATTACCACGGATCCTTAAAAGTCTGTGGGACCCGCGTTTAGGAAAAAGTAGTCAACAATTCTGACTGGACAAATTCTAAACTAATGGGAGCGAGTCAACGAAAGTGGCTTGACTTATTTGAACCAATAGGAATGGGTCAACGAAAGGAGCATGGACTTTAATATGGACCGTTGGATGAAAACTTAGTTAGGAAGCCTTTAACCTTAACCGTTGATCAAATCAATGGTGAGATTAGAATTCAAGTTTTATGACTAATCAATATCCACCTTAGATTACATCTAGGGCTAGGAATTAAAGTTGAAATCAATAGTTAAGATTAAGTCAAACATAGTGGCTTGAATTTGATTAGTAGTTAATTAAACCTAATTTGGTTAATCTAATTACTTAATTAGCAAACTAAGTAAACTAACCAAGTTATTAATTAGTAGTAATCTATTTATTAATTAGATATCGTAATTTTAATTAGAGATTATAATATATGTAATTATATGTCTGATTAATTAGTTATGTAATTGGATAATTAATTAAAATTGGTTAGGAAACTAAACCTAATTAATTAGCTATTTAATTAGCAAGTAATTAGACTTGAATTAAAAGTAAATTGAGTCCCTAAATGCCCTTGAACCACACGGTTTTGCAGCAGCCTTGGGAGGCAAATTTGACAAGTTCTACATGGTTCTTGAACCATCTTGTATGCACACTAGGTGGCCAAAAGGTGATATAAGCCATGTGCACCCAAATTGGATATTTTGTTCAAGTAAATCTCTTCATTTTCCTACAAGCCACTCATGGCAGCCCCCCTCCCTTTTTCACTCTCAATATTCATTTTAACACTTTTCCAAATCAAAGCTTTCTATTCTCTCCAAAAATACCAAGAACATTAAGCACCATTTCTCTTTTATTTTCTCCTCTATATTTTGGCCAACACCCAAGACACCACCATCAAACTTCTATAATTTTACCTCTTCACTTTTCCTAAACCAAAACATTATTCTAAACACTTTTCCTTTACAAGGTTTTGCCAAAAACCTACTCTATCTAGTTCAAAATCCAACCTTTTGTTCACTTTCCTTAGGGTAAGTTTTGATTCTTTGGTTTAAAGTTTGATTTTTGATTTTCTAAACCATGTTTGTTCCATGGTCTTTCAATCTTGATCCTTGTATGTGTTTTTACTAATTGTTTAAGAATTTTAGGGATTTGTTTTGGAGGTTATACCAAATTTCAAGGAGAGGAGGAGACTAACCGATTATTGTCTTCAAGAGGTAATAGGGAGATTTAATCTCATCAACCCTAAATGGTGATGGGAAAATGGATTTGTATGTGTGTAAAGAATCCATAAGGATTCATTTGTGTGTTTGTTTATTGTTTTTTCTATTTGTGATTGATTTTAATTGTATGCATGTTTATAGTCTTTCAAATATATTGCATGTGTTTCTAGTTTATGAAATATATTGTATGTGTTTATAGTTTTTAAAAAATATATTGTATGTGTTATTAATAGTATTATTAATTGTGTTATTAAATTGTATAATTATTAACGTAGGATGTGAATAACATATAACAATTTGTATGAGTGTTCCAAAGAACACAAATAGGCTCACGGCCTTATCATTAAATAGAGAACCAAAATGTTCTCAACCATTTTCTAAATCAATGATTTAAAGAATCTAGGTAAATAAATAAATTTAAGAATGATTTAGGTTAATTATGGCCAACATGCCATTTAGTGTATAATTGAATGCCATTTTATTTTCTAAGATAGGTTAGGTAATGGATTTACAAAATAAATTGATTCCAATGAATCTTTGAGAAAATAAAAGGAATGAATTTAGTTCTAGAATTCTGACTTAGCATAATTTATTGTAAGTAAGAATTAAAGCAAACGCTTGAAAAATACTAACGTAGAGCTCACTCTCTAAGTTTTGAAGCGCGTTAGCAAGTTTCAATGTGTAATTGATGGGTAAGATTAAAATAAATAGAATTTAGAGGAAAACGTTGAAAAATACCTTATACTAATTTTATAGGCAAAATGCTGTCGAAATTGACTAAAATCAGGCGAATAAAATGAAAAGATTCCATACTATATCTATAACATAAGGAAAATACTCTATGTATTTTAAATGAACTAGATATAGTCTTCACATATTTAAAATGATGATTTTAAGCTATTCGGTTAAGGAAATGAATTAAAAATCTTACGCGATTGAGAAAATGATTTAAAAACATTACGCGATGTTCAAAAATGTCAAAATGTACGTACACGATTTAAAAACGTTTGTGAAAATGACGCGATTGTGAAAATGTGATAAAATTCCTATGTGATCACGATACAGTAAGTTTTGTTGTCAGGCCAAAGTGGTGGACTCGAACATGTTGTGAGATTGTGCTGTCAGGTGGGACGTGCTATATTTTGGTACATTGAGATTAAGGGTATTTTCATAAATATGGTAAAATATGGATATTAAGGGTATTTTTGTAATTTAAGATCATGCTTAGAGTGTTGTGTCAATTTGGTTGATAATTGGCGATTGATTGATGAGGCGAATTACACCATGTTTTGGTGTGATAGGCGTAGTGTGGTTTATTTATTGAACTTGGAAGCATTAGTGTGCGGAGTGTAACACCCCTCGATTTAATAACCACAGCACAATCGTCATTATATCACGGTTACTAAATTTCGACGTGTTACAATTGTCAGATAACAATTTTTCTAAAAATATCATTTGTTTCACATATGAGGAAAATAGGAGCCACGAATGAATAGTTATCTATACCATCAGTTAAAAATATACATTACAAAATATACTCAAATTAAAGTATCTAAGGCTAGATAATCACCTTACAACTTACATATACTACAATACACTTTATACAAGTAATGCAAAATAAAATATAAACTACCCATAATATATCTACGACTAAGGAGTTGGGCACTCCATCGTATCCCGAATGCGTGAGGCAATTCCGGGTTCACCGGTGTAGTGAGAAATACAAGATAGGGTCTTCCATCGCAGTCCTCTTCATCGTCAAAGTCAGATCCCTAGCATGTCACACACACTTACTGGTCCAGTTGACTTGCCAGGTCTTGGTATCACCAGTGAAATAATTCGAACCAAAACCCAAAAGAAGCTCCCTTCGCGACAGCGTCAGTACAACGGGTCAAGCCAATAAAGTCCAAGGGAAAACCAACCTCGTTCCCACTTGTCTTTAACCAAAGATTTACATAGAATAAAGAAAGTACAAGAAAGAGGTAAGACATCCTACCATCATTACCAATTATAGCATCAAGAAACCAAACGGCGCAAAGCGCCCACATAGCATTTATGACAGCAATAATGGAGATAAGCATTTAGCAGCAGTTATGATCATCCAAACAGTTTCAAGCAATCATATATATATATATATGGATATATCAGGAATACAACAGTTCCAATTATAATAACAATGTATGCCAGATAATTCATGGACTCACTATGCACATGTGCCCTAAATAATCAAAATCCTACTCCATGGGAAATGAAATGGAAAATGTGAATGAGCAGCAGACGTGGGGGAGTGGGAAAAATGGAATAGTCAATGTAATAATTTCCCTCAACAGTAGCCGTGCAGCATAAATTGGGGAGGAGAGAGGAAAGGTTGATTAGATGGAAATAGGAAACTTCCTTGAGAAGCTTTGTGCGCTTCTCGAGGAAATAAAGTGTAAGGTTGTCACCTTAATTAAATTCATCGATGATGAATAATTAAGTGCTAAAATTATTTTCTCGGTGAAATAAAATTACAATTGATGAAAATAATATTTTATTACTCATCGGATGATTTTATGATACTGGTGATTTCATGTATCGGATAAAGTCTCGTGAAGCATAAACCTCGTAAAGCGTGTGTCGACCTCGGGTTTAGTAAGATCCCGTCAACGTTTCCACGGTCCAAATTATCGGCCTTAGGAAAAAAAATATTTTGCTCGACAAAATATACACGTAAAACGAAAAATATATTAAAATATTCATCGTTCACAGAAAAAGTCCAGAAAATTTCCTAAAATTCACAAATATTATAAAATAATTATTTATAATGAAATAAAGAATTTTCAGGATGTTACACGGAGAATCCCATATATGGACAGTGATAGCACCTCTGGGCCGTGGTAACGGGCAACACACTAATGATCTTGACAAGCACTATTCTTAGTCGAGATCTTGAGGGATTACTATGTACTATGCCTATAGTGCACAATGTATTGACTGTGTACTACTACATGATGTTTGGACTGTGGGCTATAGACACGACATTAGACAGTGCAATAGTTTGGTTAGGCAGCCATAAAGTAATATTAATTCTATTCGGATCATTCTCTCATATATCCGTGTTTAGCTCCATGAAGTAGGAACGAGTCGGTGTGTGTTCATGCATCATCTACATTTTATTGTTTACCATAATCTGTGATAAAATGTATGATCTATTGCTTTGATATATTATGCATGATATAATGGTATGTGTTATTTTAATATGTATTGTATTGTCATGTGTTGTATTGTCATTTTCTTTATTTGCCATGCGGGTAATGATGTAGATTGTCTCACCTCTTTATTGTATTATTCTATCTGTTTCTACTTTATGTTTATATCATCGAAGACTACAATGGCGGCAAGAGGAGGTCAATTAGGTTTCTTTAGACTTCAGTTTCACGAAGGCGCTGAGGCTTGGTATGTCCACTGGGACACAAGACATATAGAGTACAGTGGTGACGTGACTTTATCAGTAAGTAGGACTCGACAGGGGTTTGTTACTACACGTTATACGGTTACTTTTGTACAGGTTAATTTACCTATTAGGGAGTTGTGGGATGAGTTTCACTATACTCCTAGAGAGAACTTTGATTTATTTTTGGGTCGAATTTCTATCGGTCAAGACGTTCCTAACTAAGGAAATTTGTCTTATAACAAGGGCTCATGTTTTCGGAGTAATATTTTAGTAGTATGCTGTCTTTTACTGTTTCTATTAAATATTAATAGTTGTCAGTTAACTGTATACTTCAGACAAGAATCCTATGTATATTATGGTGTGTGATAATGTTTTGTTTTATTTGGTGTTCCATGTTATTTTATTTAACGTTATAAGTATAAAAAAGAAAAATTTTACCACTAATATTACTTATGTACCAAACGTTTTACAACTTGGGTTTATTTTTATATTATTGCATCATAAATGTGACATCCCCACAAGGGTGTTACATAGGTACAAAAATTCTGCACGAGTTCAGTCATCCAACTGGACTCTCACTAGAAGAACCCTTATTCTCCTAGTTCGCCTAATTGAAGTCATAGTTTCCTGTCCACACAGAACATTACATATTGAGTTGGCTAGTCCTCAATATCATGTAGCTGTGTAATAGTAGCTACTAACATCCAACCTAAAGCAAATTATGCAATCCTCTTTTAACATCTCAAACAAGAGACAAGGAAATGCACTATACACACACGCAGGAATTTCTACCTGCCTAAGCACAGTTAGTCCATACCCCGGTTCAACAGGATGAATTGCGCTGATAGCACCTATTTTAACACCCCCTTTCAGGAGCATTACATTTAAGACCGACTCTTTTAAAATCCTTTACTCAAGTTATAAATGTTAATAGTATAAGATATGAGTTTCAAAAGCTTCTTTTCGTGGATAGCATAAACTGGTCAAATTTTAGAAACACAAAACATAAGAACCATAAAATAGACTTTTCATAAAATGAAGTTTGTTACATCCATAATTACATTACATCATGTTCCAAAAGCATAAAACTTAAATGGTCCAAAAAGTAAATATATACATATAATTACCAAATGAAAATTGAGCCTTGTCCAAATCCAAACACCTGAAGAACAGGGTCTTGCACCTGATCTTTATCTAGACCCCCTTCGGGATCCCCAACAGACAAAGCCCCCAGTTGGGGCATGCCACTACAGACGGGAGCCTGAGCAGTCGACTCCATAGAGTCCTCCCTAGAGGAAGCTCTCCAATCATCCCAAAGCTCCCTAAGGGGCATATAAAATTCCAAGTGAACAACTGCATCCATAGTAAATGTAGCTGCCTCATGCCGAGTCCTAAAGCAAAGTGACATCTCTGTCATACCGAATGCGTCCCGTGTCCCACTAAACACTTCATACTCCGATGCCCCCGTGGAACTACAGCTGGGTGAAACCTTGCGGATCTTGCCTTGCCATCATTGCGGTCTTTTTTCATCATAAATATAATATAGAAATAGATAGAATAATACAATAGAAGAGGTGAGATCCCCTACATCAATACCATCATGGCAGCAAGAAACACAACGGAAGACAATAATGCTTTTCATATATAATGACATCAAGAAATAACAGGCATTATAATAGTAGTACAGGAATAAGATAGATCAATAGAAATATTCATGTTAGCAACTAATATATGATTCAGCAAGGTACATCGAAAGACATAAACACTGACTATACCACAACAAGATGTACCCTGACTTTTCATATGTACAATGTGTATGCTAACCATCCTTATGCACAATGCAACTAGTTCCAACACCACGGAGCTAACAATTCAGATATGAATGTTCTAGAATATTTGTCCCCCTCTAAAGACAGTCTACATTGGACCACGAAAAGGATAGTGCTTGCCAGGTCCTCATCATGCGTTGCAACAGTGTCCACGACTAGGGGTATACAAGGTGACAACAGGTCACTAGGGGGATCGCCTCACCTGGACGCCCCTTGAGATCCATCATGGATCACACTTATCTTGTAAGTTCTCATTCACTCCTAAGCACAGAAGCTGACTATATATGTTCGAAGCATGAATGATGAAAATCAAACCACCGTTGTACCATTCCCTAATGGTAGTAAAGCATTCGCCTATACAATTGTCCAATACCATTAGTATCAATGATATTATATAACCGCCCATACAATTACATAATACCAATGATCTATTCGGGTCCAGTATTTCAGTTCCAAAATCCACTCGGGTCCAGTATGTCGGCTCGGCAGTAATCTTACTGTTACTTTCAGTCATAAGATATCTTTGTCACATCATGCAGAAAATCATCATTCATATCCTACAGTAACCTCACCGTTACTTTCAAACGCAAGATATCTTTATTACAAAATTCAGAGAAACATCATTCATGTCTCACAGTAACCTCACTGTTACTTTCAAACATAAGATATCTTTATTGCATAATCCAAAAAATTATCATTTATCACCTTGAGCTCACAAATTCTTTTCCTTTCCCTAAACCCTAAAATACCTCAAGTTTTCATTGCCAAAATTCCTCAAATTATCATTTACTAATATTCTTTTTGAAAATTATATTGTTTTTAATTTAATAAAACCTTTCTCTATTCTTATATTCTAAATCTTTATTTCTTTATCATCAAATCAACTTGATTCACCACAAATAAATCATTATCCTTCTTCCAAACCAAGTAGATTCACCACTTATAAATCATTATTATTATCTCAGTCAACTGGATCCCCACAAATAAATCCTTATTATTATTCCAAACAATTCTCAAGACTATTCCTAGTAATATATTTAAAGGTCATTATTCCTCAAATCATAACATTGGGGTTATCTTCTCTCCTTACTTGTTGATCCTTTGATCCTAATTAGTCTTCCAAATCATCTAAGCAATATCTTCTAGTATTCTTTCTAAAAATTTCATTGTTCAACTTCTAAATGAATTCCTTTCCATCCTAATTACTCTTCCATTCTATTATCAACTATGTTAAGTCTCCAAATTCACTCTTTCATTAAATTATCAAACATTTTTGCCAGAATCAATTCTTTTCAATGGTAAAAACTTGTTTCTTTCCTCTTTCAACTTGTACCTTCATGAATCATTATCCTTGTCACCTAATCATCTAAGTCCTTAATCAATAAACATTTTTCTCATGGATACCTCTTCCTAGGCTAAGAAGGCCGTGAGCCTCAAGAGATCAAGGGGACTAAAAATCAATTTTTTTTACAATATAATCATGGCATGTCGCATACTTTAATCATCACAATTAATTAAGTTCATGCTTATTACCGAAATCACATCATCACATATATTCATTAAGCCATCAAAATCATCTCTTGCATACCATACATCATATAATAATACAATATCAAATAAACAAAAATTTAAAAGTTACGCAATCAAGTGGATGAATCCTCACGTGGACTCTCCACTCCCAACACAACCATTCATTCCTCACCACCATGAGTGGTTGATGAGAGTAATCTCCCTCTTACCTCAAGTGTAGCTCCCTAGCTCCTTGTGAGTCCTCTTGAAAAGCTTCTCCTTCCAAGGAGATCCTTAAAACAAAACAACACACAAACATCAACATTTAGGGTTTGGAAATAAGATGATTTTGAAAGAACTCACAACAACAAAATGTCTTAGTATAGGGTTTTAATTCAAGAAATATGGATGGATAAAATTAAAGAAAATTAAGAGAGTGGGTTGAGTGTGTGGCCGTGAGGCTCTATAAGAAAAAAGAAAAGAGTTTTATACTTTGTTTTCTTGATTCTTGGTAGAAAAATGGGAATGAACTAGGTGATAGCATAAAAAATCAATTCTTTGATCCTTCAAAGTAGTCTTGGCCATGAGCCTTGGGAGAAAGGGGTAGAATAAAATATTTGATAGATAGTTATTCACAAACAAATAAGAAAAGCTTAGAAAAGATGAAATCTTTACCTTAGAAACTTTCAAATCTTAGATTGTAGAATCACTTGAACAAGCCAAAATCTTCATCCAAATGGTCTTAGGAAAGGATATTGATTCAAGGAATGTGGTTGTTAGAATTGTTTGAAGGTGAGATGGTGGTATTTGGGGTGGTCGCCATGAGATGAAAGAGAAAAAATGGAGATGAGAGCTTTAGGGGTAATTTCAACAAGAAAATATCTTCAAACAATATGTAGTTCAAGCAATGTGATTGCTTGAATTTTAGCAAACATGGAGGGTGGAGGAAGAGGTGTGGCTATGTGGTTGGACAGGAGGAAGAAGAGAAAATGTGATAGAAAATGAAAGAAAGTTAGAGAAAACTTTTGAAAATGTGAAAGGTGAAAGCTTTTATGAAAAGATGACAACCTTGTCATCTTTTCCTCCTCCAAAACCGTGCACCCTTGGGAGAAGTAACAAGGCTTCCTTTGCAAGCTTCTCCCAAAACTTCCTCGAGAAACTTCTCACGTTTTCCTAAAAAGTCAAATCGTGATGTCATGTAGTGATGTCACTTAGATGATATCATTAAAGTGACTAGATAGAAATAATCTACTAGATTTTTATTGCAAGCTATTATCCGACAGATAATAGTCACAGTTAACAAAGTCGGTATCCATTGTCTAATGGATAATAGAGTGTAACCAAATTTTATCTGTCAGGTAAAATATCAAAAAATAAAAACTTCGTAAACTGTGTCCAACCTCGGGTTTAGTAAGATCCCTCATCACCATTTCCACTATCTTAGGTTTTTCGGCCTTGGGGAAATATTTCATTTCTCGGTCCTGCTTAACGCGCACGTAAATTGAGAAATATTTTAAAATAATCAAACAATTCAAAAAATTCTAGAAAAATTCACAAATATTATAAAATAAATATATATTATGAAACAAACAGTTTTCGGGGTGTTACAACTCTCCCATTCCAAAAAGAAATTTCGTCCTCGAAATTTGTTATACCTTAGAACACATGCGGATAAAACTCCTTGTAGAACATGTCTCCAGATCTTTAATGCAACCACAAAAGCTAACACCGAGTTTGTGTAGGGTAGTTCTTTTCATGTACTCTTAGTTGTCTTAAAGCATACGCTACTACTCCTTCTATTCCGAACAAGAACACATTCTAAACTCTATCTCGGAACATCACGAAATGTCTCAAAACGTTCATTGGGATTGAGCAGAATCATCACTGGAAAAATAGTCGAGTTCCCCTTCCATTCTTGAGAAATTCCCTCACATGCATCAGTCCGTACAAAAGCTTGACTCTTTTGCGTGAGCTGGATAAGAAGTCCCGCCATCTTAGAAAATTCTGCAGTGAAATTTCAGATACTAACCAATTAATCCCACATAGCTACAAATCTCCATTATGGTCTTCAGTCTTTCCCATTGGAGAACTGCTTCAACTTTTGTCGGATTCCCAGTAACTCCTTCTCTTGAAATCATATGCCCCAAGAATTTAACCTCCTCAAACCAAAATTTACTTTTTGATAACTTGGCATACGACTCCTTCTCCTTCAGGATCTGCAGAACCACACTAAGAGGTTCAGCATGTTCTTTTGAGCTTTGAGAATTAGTCAAAACATCGTCAATAAGGACAACGATAAACCCTTTTAAGTAAGAAAGAAAGATCCTATTCATGTGACCCACAAATATTGCTGGAGCATTCGTTACTTCGAGTGACATTACTAAATACTTGTAGCGCTCATGACGTGTTAGAAAAATGGTTCCGGGAACATGTTCTACTTTTACGCAAATCTAAGGGTAACTAGAACGCAAATTGATCTTGGAGAAAACAGCAGCTCCCTTCAGTTAGTCTATTAGATCATCTATTCTTAATCTTAACAGGAAGTGTCTCATAGGTCAAGTCCTTTTCTAATTGTACTATATTTAGCACAATGATATGGTTTAGATCATCACATATTTTCTCAATTGAAATATAAGGAAAACATTATAGAGGTTAGAAAGAAAAATAATAAAGCTATTTGGTATGCTTTCGAACCTATTCAACAGAATTCGATATGGTCTGAAGAATTCAAGAATAAGCTTTCTAGGTTCAAATTTAGAAATCTCAACCTCAAGGAATGATAAAACCTTATTGAAACAAAATAACAAGATGTGATTAAAATAACTAACCCTTTCTTGAGATCATGTCTTTTGTGAAAGAGATAACAAGTCAAATTGGCAAGAAGGTTTCGATTTCCAATAATAATAATAGGGCAATTCAGATAGGCTTGAGTAGTAATAGCAAGCTTAGCAAAGGGTAATAGTGATATTCAAGTCAAAAAGGAAATATCAACACAAACAAACCCAAATGGTTCACAGAGTCAAAGGTAACAAAAGCAAGGGTCGTCCCTGAGTCAAATAGTACAATTTAAGACTTACTTCCTATAGTACCATCTCCAATGGTTAAACCTTCAGATGGGAAGTTTCTACTACACTCAATGTACCAATTCCTCCTTCGGCATGAGCTCTTATCGCAGGTTCATTACTAACAGAAGGCTTTGTTGGTGTATGCCCTAGAGGCCAATACATTTTCTGTAATTATATACATTCTATTATGCTATTTTTATATATGAGGCATTTCATTTATTGTGTTTTTTTTGATAAACATAATAAAGTCCTTAGAATAGTAAGTTTGATGCCATAGGACATCAAGTGGATGACTTGATCGTGAGATCCTTTTGGTTACAACACTATTCTTAAATGTCCCTAGTCAAGTATTATTATTAATTAGGACAACAATAATACATAGAGACTAGTATGTGCATAGACTGATGACTATATCTCACGGGTCATGGATATGAGATATAAAGTCTTCACATGGATACATATTAGAGTAATGATGTACTCGACTGACCCACCATGAGAACGCTACATGGATCGTTACGTGAGTGTCATAAGCAATTCTCATAGTGACAATGGTGTTTGTGGTCCTTTGACCTGAAATCACTACGATTCCTACATGAGGAGTTGTGTGTTTTAATGCCATCAAACTTCATCTGTAACAAGATGATTATAAAGTTAGTTATTGGACATGCTACGAATAATGCAGAGGGATGTGAGTGACTTAGATGGGATTTGTCACTCCTACATAACAGGAGCGATATCTTCGAGCCCCCTGATTGAGTGAGACTACGAAATGCATGGTCATGCTCAAATGAGTCAATATGAGATATTGATCTCATTTGTTGTTACAAAGTCTACTCGAGTATCAGGAAACCAATGATTGGACTATACAAGGATGACGCATTCCATGCCTTGTGTTCAATCTAGATATCTTGATAAAGAGACTAAACGACACGGAAACATTGGTCACGGAAAGGTTATGTCAAATCACTGACATTCTTATTACTTGGGTAGCAGCGATGTGATGCTAGATACCACTCACTGCTTGTAATATTAAAATGGGATTTTAATATTACTGCCAACGTAATAAGAACCTGCAGGGTCACACACATAGAGCAGACTAAAATTGGAGCAATGGATCCAAGTTGGACTCGGATTCAAATATGGACCAGACTCATAACAGATGGGTCTAGGGTTGCACAGCTTACCTTGCTGCTGCTCACACTCACTTAAGGCAATCACTATTATAAATAGTACTGCTAAGGGGGCTGCTAACATATGTAATTCAGAACCCTAGCCACACCTATAGAAAGTGAGTGAGAGAGTGATAGGTTTCTTCTCTTCTCTTCGCAGCTAGCACTGTGTGAGAGACGTGAGGCTCCTCTTTGCGGACGTTGGACGTTTGTGAGTCTGTTCGTGTGGATACCGCAGAGACATCGTTTCTATTACGGTGTTAGTGATTCACGCTTCAAGAGGTAAATCTTTTAAAAACTCAGATTATGGTTTTTTCACATGGATCCTCGGTGGGAATCCCTGTTTTTCGCTGCGTGTTGTATTTGCAAAAATATTCCCAATAGTGGTATCAGAGCATCTTGCAAAACCATGATTCGGTTTTTTGTTTTCGTTTACATGAGATAACATGTTTTCTGTTCTTGTTTTTGATAAAAGATATTATCTTTAATATGTTATTTCAGAGAACCGTATGAAACCCTTTGCGAAAACATATTTTGTTTTATGTGTTGTATGCAAAATTGTGATGTTGTTTTAAAAAATGATGAAGATGTCCATATGTTCTGTGAAAACCGTTTTGTATTAAGATGTATGTTTTTGTGAAGCTTTCTGGTATGTATGTGATATGTATAGCGTTATGGAATCCTTATTCATAATGCGCGGCGCAAGGGTTTGGGAAACCTTGTTCTTGGTTTGCGACAGCAGGGGTTATGGAATCCTTGTTTCTGCACAAGAGGCGCAACGTAAGGGGTTATGGAATCCCCGTGCTACCTCTGCGTAGTGTGTTATTCGAAAGCGCAATATTTTCTATCCTTTTATAACTCACGAAAAATAATTATGTATTATTGTTATGAGTTTATATGTTCTTTGTGATGCATGGTGTATGGTTATGGCCTTAGTCCTCTTTTTATGCCTTTTGGTTTTAATAAATACGACCTGCGTGTCGTGTCTTTCTCTCTACATTCTCATTATACATTCTCTTCTCACCTAACTCCCCTTGAATGTAAAAGAGGTTTCTATATAATGTAATTATGTTGTGGAGGCAAGAAGATAGCATCAAGTGAGGACGTTGATGGGAGATGCTTGGTGAAGCTGGCTTAGTTAATGCTACTCTCTTAGGGGCCATAACCATGTCACTTTTATTATATGCTTTTTATGTATGAGATGCATGGATAATGTTTATGGTATGATAAACAGTTTAATAAATGGTGAGATCTAATAATAATAATAAAAATTCCTTCAAAGCAAATATTAAGTCATTATGTGATGCCTTCCAATGTGTGGCACTCGTCAAGACTAGTATCGATCAAGTGCAGGTCTGCCAAAGTAGAATGCCTTTATCTATATTAGTAAGACGCGATGGGATAAAGGTAATATCCAACTGCCAACCATTGGGTCTGACTTAACTAGGCCATTTCAATAGGATTGAAGACTTAGAGGCATAAAGTTGGGCTTTGGTCCATTAGATGGACTTGAATAAGTGTTATTCACCCAACTATCCAAGAGTTACATGTGATGTAATTGGAAAGTGTTTCCTACCTAAATAACTGAATTTTGGGTGATCAGCCAAAGCTGACTCAAAACTAGGTGAAATATGGATCTTGGCCCACTAGGAAATCTTACGATGGGATTTTCTGAGTCAATGCTGAAGGTCATTGACTTGAATAAAATAGTGGGAGGCATATTTAATTAAAAGACCTCATTAAATATGTTTATGGCATGATACTTATATTTTGCATATTTCTATTAATAGATTACCATGGCAACAAACACATTGGGTACTTTATCATTGTGATCCGTCCTTGAAAAGGACAAGTTGTCTGGAACAAATTTTCTAGACTGGTACAGGAATTTGAGGATTGTCCTCAAGCAAGAGAAAAAGTTGTATGTTTTGGAACAGCCTATTCCTAAGCCACCTGCTGCTAATGCCCCTAGAACTGAAAGAGATGCTTATAAGAAGCATCAAGATGATGCCTTGGACATTGGATGTCTAATGCTGGCCACCATGAACTCTGAGCTCCAAAAGCAACATGAGAACATGGATGCATACGATATGATCGTACACCTTAAGAAGCTCTATCAAGAGTAGGCCAGGCATGAGAGATTTGAGGCCTCTAAAGCACTATTTCAGTGCAAGCTGGTAGAAGGAAGCCCTGTTGGTGCTCATGTACTCAAGATGATTGGGTACATTGAAAACCTAGAGAGACTCGGTTTTCCTTTGGGCCAAGAGTTGGCCACTGACTTAGTCCTGCAATCGTTGCCAGAAAGTTTTAGTCAATTTGTCATAAACTACAACATGAATGAGATTGACAAATCACTACCAAAGTTGCTAGGCATGTTGAGAACTGCTGAGCAGAACATTAACAAAGGTAAAGGGAAGGCCATAATGATGGTCCAAAAGAATAAGGGCAAAAAATAGCAAAAAAAAGCCCAAGGACAACTGGAAGGGCAAGGGCAAGGATATGTCCAAGCCCAGCACTTCTGGCTTGAAACTAGTGGGTGGAGTGGCTAAGGAAGGTACATGCTTCCATTGTGGTCAGACTGGACATTGGAAGAGGAACTGTGCCAAGTTCCTGGAGGAGCTCAAAAAGAAGAAGGGAAGTGAGACTTCCACTTCGGGTATTTTTGTTATTGAAGTCAATTTATCTACTTCTCGCATCATGGGTATTAGAGATTGGATGTGGATCTCACATTTGTGTAAATGTGCGGGATCTAAAAAGCGATGAGACCATTGACGAAGGGCGAAGTCAACCTACGAGTGGGAAATGGAGCAAAGGCTGCTGCATTAGCTGTAGGGACTTATTTATTATCTTTGCCTACTGGGCTTGTAATAGAGTTAGAGAACTGCTATTTTGTGCCTGCTATTTGTAGGAATATCATTTCTATTTCTTGTTTGGACAAGAAAGGTTTTTCTTTTATTATAAAGGACAAGTGTTGTTCTATTTATATGAATGATATTTTTTATTGTAGTGCACAATTGAGTAATGGACTTTATGTACTTGATCTCGAAACGCCCGTCTATAACATAAATACAAAGAGGTTCAAATCAAATGATCTGAACCCAACTTTTCTCTGGCATTGTCGTTTGGGCCACATAAATGAGAAACGCATCTCCAAACTCCATAAAGATGGATTCTTGGACTCGTTTGATTTTGAATCATATGAGACATGTGAATCTTGTTTATTAGGGAAGATGACAAAGGCCCCATTCACTAGATAAGGTGAAAGGGCTAGTGATCTTTTAGGCCTTATACATAGTGATGTATGTGAGCCACTAAACACACTCGCTAGAGGCGGTTTTCAATAATTTATTACATTTACTAATGATTTCAGTAGATATGGATTTGTATATCTTATGAAGCACAAATCAAAATCCTTTGAAAAGTTTAAAGAGTTCAAGAATGAAGTACAAAACCAACTTGGCAAGAGTATTAAAATCCTTCGATCAGATCGAGGAGGAGAATACTTAAACCAACAATTTGATGATCATCTTAAAGAGTGTGGGATAATATCTCAACTCACTCCACTAGGAACACTACAATGGAATAGTGTCTCTGAAAGGAGGAACCGGACCTTGTTGGACATGGTCCGATCCATGATGAGTCATGCAAACCTTCCAGGCTCCTTCTGGGGACATGCTCTATTAACAGCAGCTTTCACACTTAACTGTGTTCCATCTAAGACGGTTCAAAAGACACTATATGAGATATAGACTAGGAGACGACCCAGTATGTCTTTCTTGAAGATTTGGGGCTGCGAAGCTTATGTGAAACGTTAAGTTTCTGATAAGCTTGGACCTAAATCAGATAAATGCTTCTTTGTGGGGTATCTAAAGGAAACCAAAGGATACTTTTTCTATAATCCTACTGAGGGCAAAGTGTTTGTCGCACGGACAATTGTGTTTCTAGAAAGGGAGTTTATCTCCAAAGGAACCAGTGGGAGAAAAGTAGAACTTGAAGAAGTTCAAGTTTCACAAAGCAGCAATGAACCAATGGTGGAAATAGAGCAGCCTCCACAAAATGTTGTGGAACAGCAACTTGCTCTAGTAGTACAAGACCTGCGTAGGTCTAACAGGATACGTCATCAACCAGAGAGATATGGATTTCTCATGACCCAACAAGGTGACGTATTACTCATGGATCAAGATGAGCCTGTGACTTACCAGGAAGCCATTATTAGCCCAGAATCTGAGAAATGGCTTGAGGCCATGAGATTTGAAATGGATTCCATGTATGCCAACCAGGTATGGACCTTGGTTGACCCTTTGAAGGGTAAAACCCATTGGGTGCAAGTGGGTTTTCAAGAAGAAAACTGACATGGATGGTAAAGTGCATACCTTTAAGGTGCGATTAGTGGCTAAAGGTTTCAAACAAATTCATGGTGTAGACTATGATGAGACTTTTTCCCCAGTTGCGATGCTTAAGTCCGTTCGGATCTTGCTTGCTGTTACAGCATACCATGATTATGAAATATGGCGAATGGATGTCAAAACTGCTTTCCTTAATGGAAATCTTCTCGAAGATGTGTACATGACACAACCTGAGGGTTTTGCCACTCTAGAGGATGCTAGAAAAGTATGCAAGTTGCAACGATCTATTTATGGATTGAAGCAAGCTTCCAGAAGCTGGAATCTTCATTTTGATGATACAATAAAACAGTTTGGTTTCATCAAGAATGAAGAAGAATCTTGTGTCTACAAGAAGGTTAGTGGGAGCACTATTGTCTTTCTGGTATTGTATGTAGATGACATACTACTTATTGGAAATGACATCCCTACCCTACAATCTGTAAAGACTTGGTTAGGGAACTGCTTCTCTGTGAAGGACTTGGGCGAAGCCACCTATGTATTAGGTATCAGGATCTATAGAGATAGATCACTGAGACTGCTTGGCCTAAGTCAGAGTACATACATAGACAAAGTGTTAAGACGATTTAACATGCATGAATCCAAGAAAGGACTCTTGCTTATGTCACATGGTGTAAGCCTATCTAAGGCTCAATCCCCTTCCATCCAGGATGAGAGGGATCGCATGAGCAAGATTCCATATGCATCTGCAATTGGATCTATCATGTATGCCATGTTATTTACTCGACCAGACATCTCGTATGCTTTGAGCATGACGAGTAAGTACCAGTCTGATCCCGGTAAGAGTCACTGGACTGCTATCAAGAACATCCTTAAGTACTTGAGAAGGACTAAGGATTCGTTCTTGGTATATGGAGGTGAGGAAGAGCTAGTTGTAAAAGATTACACTGATGCTAGCTTCCAAACCGATAAGGACGACTCCAGATCACAATCGGGTTATATTTTTTCCCTAAATGGTGGGGCTGTGAGCTGAAAGAGTTCAAAGTAAGAGACAGTCGCCGATTCTACCACAGAGGCTGAGTATATTGCTACCTCCAATGCAGCAAAGGAGGCCATTTGGATCAGGAAGTTCATTACTGAACTTGGCACTATTCCTAGCATTGTGGACCCAGTGGACCTCTATTGTGATAATAATGGAGCCATTGCACATGCTAAGGAGCCTAGATCTCACCAGCGATCCAAACATATACTTAGGCACTTCCATCTCATTCGAGAGATCATCGATAGAGGAGATGTGAAGATATGCAGAGCACCAACAGATGATAACATTGCTGATCCACTGACGAAGCCTCTTACATAGCAGAAGCATGAGGGTCACACTAGGTCTTTAGGCATTAGATATATGCCTGATTGGCTCTAGTGCAAGTGGGAGATTGTTGGTGTATGCCCTAGAGGCCAATACATTTTCTGTATTTATATACATTCTATTATGCTATTTTTATATATGAGGCATTTCATTTATTGTGTTCTTTTGATAAACATAATAAAGTCCTTAGAATAGTAAGTTTGATGCCATAGGACATCAAGTGGATGACTTGATCGTGAGATCCTTTTGATTACAACACTATTCTTAAATGTCCCTAGTCAAGTATTATTATTAATTAGGACAACAATAATACATTAAGACTAGTATGTGCATAGACTGATGACCATATCTCACGGGTCATGGATATGAGATATCAAGTCTTCACATGGGTATATATTAGAGTAATGATGTACTCGACTAACCCACCATGAGAACGCTACATGGATCGTTAGGTAAGTGTCATAAGCGATTCTCATAGTGATAATGGTGTTTGTGGTCCTTTGACCTGAAATCACTACGATTCCTACATGAGGAGTTGTGTGTTTTAATGCCATCAAACGTCATCTGTAACAAGGTGATTATAAAGTTGGTTATTGGACATGCCGCGAATCATACAGAGGGATGTGAGTGACCTAGATGGGATTTGTCACTCCTACATAACAGGAGCGATATCTTCAGGCCCCCTGATTGAGTGAGACTGCGAAATGCATGGCCATGCTCAAATGAGTCAATATGAGATATTGATCTCATTTGTTGTTACAAAGTCTACTCGAGTATCAGGAAACCAATGATTGGACTATACAAGGATGACACATTCCATGCCTTGTGTTCAATCTAGATATCTTGACAAAGGGACTAAACAACACGGAAACATTGGTCACGGAAAGGTTATGTCAAATCACTGGCATTCTTATTACTTGGGTAGCAACGATGTATTGCTAGATACCGCTCACTGCTTGTAATATTAAAATGGGATTTTAATATTACTGCCAACGTAATAAGAACCTGCAGGGTCACACACATAGAGCAGACTAAAATTGGAGTAATGGATCCAAGTTGGACTCGGATTCAAATATGGGCAGACTCATACCGGATGGGTCTAGGGTTGCCTGACTTACCTTCTTCTTTGCTCACACTCACTTAAGGCAGTCACTATTATAAATAGTACTGCTAAGGGGGCTGCTAACGTATGTAATTTAGAACCCTAGCCGCACCTACAGAAAGTGAGTGAGAGAGCGACGGGTTTCTTCTCTTCTCTTCGCAGCTAGCACTGTGTGAGAGACGTGAGGCTCCTCTTTGCAGACGTTAGACGTTCGTGAGTCTGTTCGTGTGGATACCATAGAGACATCGTTTCTATTACGGTGTTGGTGATTCACGCTTCAAGAGGTAAATCTTTTAAAAACTCGGATTATGATTTTTTCACATGGATCCTCGGTGGGAATACCTGTTTTCTGATATTCCCAACAGGCTTCGTCTTTTATAAAGGATAATTCCTAAACACGTGTCCTAGCTTTTCGCACTTGAAACAAATCGTTTCCTTGCTCGCACAATTTCTTGTTAAGTGATTCCTTCCACACTTTTTACAACGTGGTAAAAATTTCACGGTCTGACTGAATCTTTTGTGACTAGTACTTCCTCTAACCGTTTATTGTTGATGTTGATTTTTCGGTGGCTGTAAATATGATTTCTGCCAGAATCGCTTGACCTAACAATTTCTCCTTTTTCAGAACCAATATGGTTCAATGTTATGGGGTCCCATGTCCTGAGACTGATTCATCGTTAACAAAATCTGAGCCTCGGCCATCAATTCCTGCTGTTGAGCGACCATCTGCTTTTGTTGTACTGTCATGCCAGCCACTCCTTGCATTGCTTCCACAGTCGCAGCTATCCCTTCGTTGTCGCGCTCTGTATTCCCACGCATACGTCTACCGCAAGCCATTGCCTTTTCTTCAAAAATAGATAAGTCAAAACACAATAAAAAATAAGGAGTAGCCATTTCAAACAATATTGTCTCCCTTCGGAGACCAAGCAACACATCTCTATGTTTAGTTTTAGAGAAACACATAGCACAAATAAAGCAAACTTACCCATGAACACAAAAGATTTAGACTTGGACTTCACTTACACTAGAGGTACCACTCCAAAAGGTGCAGGTACAAAAATTCTGCACGAGTTCAGTCATCCTAGACTCTCACTAGAAGAACCCTTATTCTCCTAGTTCGCCTAGTTGAAGTCATAGTTTCCTGTCCACACAGAACATTACATATTGAGTTAGCCAGTCCTTAATATCATGTAACCATGTAACAGTAGCTACTAACATCCAACCTAAAGCAAATTATGCAATGCTTTTTTAACATCTCAAGCAAGAGACAAGGAAATGCACTATACACACACGTAGGAATTTTTACCTGCCTAAGCACAATCAGTCCATACCCTAGCTCAACAGGATGAACTGCTCTAATACCACCTATTGTAACACCCCCTTCCGAGAGGCATTACATTTAAGACCGACTCCTTTAAAATCCTTTACTCAAGTTATAAAAGTTAATAGTATAAGATATGAGTTTTAAAGCTTCTTTTCGTGGATAGCATAAACTGGTCAAATTTTAGAAACACAAAACATAAGAACCACGAAATAGACTTTTCATAAAATGGAGTTTGTTACATCCATATTTACATTACATCATGTTCCAAAAGCATAAAACTTAAGTGTTCTAAAAAGTAAATATATACATATAATTACCAAATGAAGATTGAGCCTTGTCCAAATCCAAACATCTGAAGAACCGGGTCCAGCACCTGATCTTCATCTAGAACCCTTTCGGGATCCCTAACAGACAAAGTCCCTAGTCGGGGCATGCCACTACATACGGGAGTCCGAGCAATCGACTCCACAGAGTCCTCCCTAGAGGAAGCTCTCCAATCATCCCAAAGCTCCCCAAGGGGCATGTAAAATTCTAAGTGAACAACTGCATCCATAGTAAACGTAGCCGCCTCATGTCGAGTCCTACTCCAAAGTAAAGTGACATCTCCGTCATACCGAATGCATCCCGTGTCCCACTAAGCACTCCACGCTCCAATGCCCTTATGGAACTGCAGTTAAGTGAAACTTCACGGATCTTGCCTTGCCGTCACCATGGTATTTTTTCATCATAAGTATAATATAGAAACAAAAAGAATAATATAATAGAAGAGGTGAGATCCCCTACATCAATACCATCATGGCAGCAAGAAACACAGTGAAAGACAATAATGCTTTTCATATACAACGATATCGAGAAATAACAGGCATAATCATAGTAGTACAGGAATAAGATAGATCAACAGAAATAGTCATGTTAGCAACTAATATATGATTTAGCAAGGTACATTAAAAGACATAAACACTGACTATAGCACAACAAGATGTACACTGACTATGCATATGCATGATGTGGATGCTGACCATCCTTATGCACAATGCAACTAGTTCCTACTCCATAGAGCTAACAATTCAGAGATGAACGTTCCAGAAGATCTGTCTCCCTTCAAAAGACAATCTATGCCGGATCACGAAAAGGATAGTGCTTGTCGGGTCGACTCGTCTTGCATTGCAACAATGTCCACGACCAGGGGTATACAAGGTGACAACAGGTCACTAAGGGGATCACCTCGCCTAGAAGCCCCCTGAGATCCATCATGGATCACACTTATTGTAACAACCTAAAAATTATCTCATTCATCATAAATAGTCATTTTATAATATTTATGGTTTTTGGGAATTTTTCAGGATTTTTCCTAAAATATTAAATATTTTAATATATTTTTCGTTTTAAGTGCACACTTAGCAGAGTTAGTGTAACACTCCAAAAAATTATTTGTTTCATCACAAATAGTCATTTTACAATATTTGTGATTTTTGAAAAAAAAATTGTATTTTTTCGGAAACGTTGAATATTTTAATATATTCCTCATTTTACGTGCACACTGAGCAGAGTCAGTGTAACACCTTCGAAAATTGTTTATTTCATCATGAATAGTCATTTCCCAATATTCTTGATTTTTGGAAATTTTTGTGGATTTTTTCGGAAACATTGTATATTTTAATATATTTCACATTTTTGCATGCACATTGAGCAGAGTTAGCGTAACACCTCCGAAAATTGTTTGTTTCATGATGAGTAATCATTTTCTAATATTTGTGATTTTTGACAATTTTTATGAATTTTTTCAGAAATGTCAAATATTCTAGTATATTCTTCGTTTTGCGTGCGGGCTGAGCGGAGTCGGGAAAACGAAATATTTTTCCTGAGACTGGTAAACCTTGAACTGTGGATGTGTCGATAGGGGATCTTACTAAACCCGAGGTTGGGCACAGTTTACAAAGTTTATATTTTTCAAGGTTTTATCTGATAAATAAAATCTCTGTACGCACTGTTAAATAAAATTTTGCAGTACACTCTATTATTCGATGGATAGTTAATACTGGCTTGTGTACTATGATAATTATCCATTTGGTAATAACTTGTAGTAAAATCCTAACCACCTCCTTATTTGATTACTAAATCACATTATTTTATCCAAAGGTAATCTCTTTTATGTCTAATCAAATCCTCTTTATTGTCAAAAGCTACAAGCTTCTCAAGGAAGCTTCATTTTTTCTCTCTCCTCCCTCCCCTCACGCGGCAGCTGCTGCCCACAATTTGGGAGCCAAATTATGCTTCATTTGATTATTCAATTCATTCAAATTTCAAAAAGAAAGAAAACCCTGACAGCTATTTCACTTTACTATTACTTTCTCTCTCTAATCTTCATCTTCTCCAAGTTTCTCCTCCTTCTCTCTACCCTCCTCCATAGCCACGAAATTGCAGCCCCTCCTCCACCATTTTTCTTCACTTTTCTCTTCACAAACACCACTTCTATACTCCTCTCAACCTCCTCTACAACTTCTATTTGAAAGGTTTTCTTCAAAAGCCAACTTTTCCTCCATTGTCATCCAAGACAAAGCTTCAAGCTTTTGGGTAAGGTTCTTGATTCCTCACCCCTTTCTCTTCATTTTCGTGATCCATGGTCACTATGGTGACCATGGATGCCTTTTTCAAGCTTTGATTGTGATTCTTGTGGAAATTTGATGCCCTAGGGTTTTGGTGTTGGTGGAATCCAAAAATTCAACAGAGCTTCAAGGGAGTTTTATTGTTTCTTTTCTCCTCTAGGTAAGAGGGAGATAATCCTCTTCAACCTCTTTTGGTAGTAAGGAACATTGTGTTGTGATTGATTGTGAGAAAATCTTATTGAGGGTTATTCTTTGTTTGTATGATTTATATGATTATATGTTGTTGTTAAATTGTTTAAGTTATTTAATTTTTAATTATGTATATGTATGTGTTTGGATGGATTGAAATCTTGATTTGGAAGCAAAAATGACTTGGTCCTCTTCCATGAAGCTCACGGTTTTGGGGCCCTAAATTAGGGTTCTTGGTGAAATTTTATAACAAGTGGAAGATATAACTAATCAAGTTGACAACATATAATTAAAGGAACGAAAAATTGGAATCCTAAGAATTAGTGAGGCGCACGGCCTCTAGGGTTCAAAATGGCCTAATCATGTAACTTTATACAACTATGACATTTAATTAATCAAGTAAATAAATAAGAGAATTATGTAATGGAAGGAAATAAATTTAGTAACTTAAAGGAATTCTTTGGGCCCTAAAGATAAATAAGGATGTTTGAGACTTAGTAAGACTTAGAAATAAATTCCTCAAGTGAATAAGACCAAGCTTAAAGTAAGAACCTAATAATGAAAAGAATTTCATAAAAAATATTAAATTGAAGTAAAACTTAATTCATTTGATAATTATGAATTAATTAGGATCTCATAAGATGGAAAGAACTAAGAATGAAGATTTATCCAAAGACTTAGAATAAATTTTAATTAAAGTAAGACAATAAGTGCAAGTAAGAATGACTAATGATCCAATTTAAATCATGCTAAGGGAATTAGGTTTAAGATTTAATGATGGACTTATGTAATTAAAATAATAATGAGTAAATAAATAATGTGATAGCATTTCTCAAAAAGAGAAACTTATTAAGAAGGGTATAGAAAGTTAAGCATAATTTCATAATGTGCCTAAAAGTATAATGTATTAATTGAGGATTAATTGAATAAGAGAAACAAGAATTAAGAGTGTAAGTGAGAATCCATAATTAACATTGGAAGTGTATTATTTCATTTAAATACTGATAATATGATCTTGTGGGTCCATGTGAGGGACCAATGATGTGTTGATGCTTACTTTGGCCAATTGTGGCATATTGCGAAAAAGTATGTAATAATAAACATTACCTGATATATGCATGGAGTCATCATGCATTGTGAAAGTCTGGTGGACTATTTGTCAAGGCCATGTTGCCTAGGAGTTGAATCACACCTTAGTGTAGGTGCAAATAGACTTGTGTCGGTCCTGTTATTGACCTTGAGGGCGTCGGGGCATAAGCGTCTCACAGCGGGCAGTCGGTAGCCCCGCTGGACCGTGGGATAAACCGATGCAAACGCACCGACGATCCTGACCGGGCACTGTCCTATATCGCGATCTTGTGAGAATGCCACTGTATAGAGCCTATGCGCAATATTATTGATTGACCGTTTATGGTAAGCACTTGGTCCAAGGCGGACGAGATACTAGCATGTCTCCCTGATCATTCACTCCGATGTTCGTGTCTAGCTCCATGGAGTTGGATTTGGTTATCATGCACATGTACATAGTGAACACATATATATTACTTGGCATTCAATTTATGCGATGATTGGATTTGTTATCTTATCGATGTTATAATTTCCTGGAACTGCTAAGTTGTTTAATATCTGCCTCTTGATACTGTTTATATTTCTTGTAATGCTACGTGGGCGTCTTACGTCATTTTTGTTTCTTACTGCCATAATTGGTAATGAAGTAGGATGTCTCACCTCTTTCTTGTACTTTTCTTGTTCTATGTAAATTCTTGGTTAAAGACTGTAAGTGGGAACATGGTTGGATTCTTTTGAATTTTCTTGGTTTAACCCACTGCATCCGATGATGTCGCGCGAAGGGGTATTATTGGGTTCGTTCGAATTGTGTTCACTGGTCGTGCTAATGCGTGGTGAGTCGATTGGGCTGGAGAACGGGTACGATATGTTGGGGATCTAATACTGACTGTCAGGAGGACTCGTGATGGAGATCCTATCCTGATGCTTATTACATCTGTGCATTTGGAGTTTGCTCTGCCCATTCGGGAGCTATGGGGTGATCTGATTCGCACTCCCCGTGACGACGAGGATTCCATGGCATCAGTGGTTAGGGCATCTGCCCTTGGGACCGCACTCGGTCCTGTCCTTATATCTTCAGACGACCCGGGGGAGGATGCCGTGGTGGATCTGATGGAGTACCCAACTCCTTAGACATGGATGTCTTATGGGTAGTTTATGTTTTTCTTCTGCATTAATTATGTTACAATGTATCTTTAATATATTTGCCTTTTAAGTAAATCTTGATGTATTTCATTGTGAGTGGTATGAGAAATGCGCTACGCTCTGTATGCTTTAACTTAATTAATTTAGTCCTACGTATTGTATTTTATATATATTCTCTTAAATCATATATGTTAACGACGACTTATGTATTATTGCATTCGTGGCTCATATTACCTTTATATATTTATACAAAAAATTTATATATATATATATATATATATATATATTCAAAAATGGGAAAAGTATTATGAAGAAGTTGTAGCACGCCAAAAATTTAGTGACCGCGGTATAATGATGATTGTGCCATGGTTAATAAATCGAGGGGTGTTACATAAGGTGGTATCAGAGCTCAGTTCATCCTGTTGAGCCGGGGTATGGACTGACTATGCTTAGGCATGTTAGAAGTTTCTTTGTATGTTGTGCACTTCCTTGTCTCTTGATAGAGATGTTTGGGAAAGGAAGGCATGGCTTGCTATAGGTTGAATATTCGTAGCTACTGTTGCATTATTACATGATATTGAGTATTGGCCCACTCAATGTGTAATGTTCTGTGTGGACGAAAAACTATGACTTCAAATAGGCGTATTAAGCGAATAGAAGTTCTTTTAGTAAGATGCTCAGCTGGTGTGACAGAACTTGTTTAGGATTTGTCTACATTTTCACCCTTGTTGTGTTGTGTGACTCCTTATGTTTGGTTTCTGAAAGGAGACAATATTGTCTGAAATGGTTACTTCTTATCTTTATAATGCCTAACTATCTTTTTTCGAAGGAAGACAATGGCTCACGAAAGACGTATGCGTAGAAATGTGGAATGCAACAATGCATGGATAAATACGACTGTGAAAGCGATGCAAGGAATGGCTGAAGCAATAGTACAACCAAGTCAGAGGGCTGCACAACAATAGGAATTAGACGTCGAGGTTCAAAATTTGTTGGGAGAAAGTCAAATTTTGGGTAACTCTGAACTACCTAAGCTCCAAGGAATGAATAAAAGAATGATCAATCAGTTTAAGCGAAAATTGTATTCGCGACAACCGAAGGAACAACAGCAACAACAAACATATAAAGGGGATGCGAGTGGTAGTAAGTCCAATCCAACCATGGTACCATTATCAAGGTGTAAGAAGTGGGGAAAGGACCACTTCACAAGGGACTGTAAGATCGAAGGAATAATTTGTTTCAAGTGCGGAAAGCAAGGACACGTGTTAAGGGATTGTGCTTTACATGGGACGAAGCCTCCGTGTGTGATCACGAGGATAATTTGTTTCAAATATAGAGAGCTAGGACATATGGCGAGGAACTGTACTTCACAAAGGATGAAGCCTTACGTCGGAGATGTACGTACTTTGAAATCTCATGAAGAAGGGAGAGTTAATTCCTCCACCCAAACTGAAGACCAAAATGAAGAAAGGGACTGTGCTACAGTGGATAACCCTGTGATTCCATTGTATGATTCTAGGGATAACCCATTTCCTTGTGACATATGATTGTATGAGTCTATTAGGATCATTTGTATCTATGTCACCTTTTGACTAAGTTATTTCTATCTCTGCTACTAAGAACTTGTTGATAGTAGCCAAGTCGTTTAAATTATCTCTATGACCTGTTAAAGACTGAATCCTTCTGTTGATCTGATTTGTGTACTTCTGTTACAAATTAGATGTGATGTTGAAAAAGGGATTGGCTATCTTCCAACCATATCCTGTTGAAATATTCCAATGAAAATTTAAGAGTTTATTTTTGGGATTGGGTTGTTTGTGTATTTACTTCCTTTCGACCCGAATATTACTATTCTCATTTGTAAGCCTGCTTTCATTACACAAGCTTGCTTAAACTATCCTATTGTTATTAGAAATTGAAACCCTTTGCCAAATCAGTTATTTACTCTCTTCATGAATAGGCTTGATCTCAGGAAGGGGATTGGTTGTTTTTAACCAGGTCTCATCATGCTGTTTCAACAGAAATTTAGTGTCTCTTGGGATAGAAATTTCCTAGATTTGAATCCATGAAAACTCATTCTTAAGTTTTATTAGACCATATTATATTCTTCGTTAGACGGGTCTAGTGGTAGACCGAGCGACTTCCCTATCTTTCCTTCTGACCGTTATAATGTTTCTAGTACACTTCGACTGAGGAAATGTATCCATGAATTTGAACCATAACGATGTGTCAAATGCAGCACGGTTAAGAAAGAACATACACTATGTGATGTTTTTGTTAAGATCAAGAATGGATGGCATAATGAATCAACTAAAGGAAGCTGCTGTTTTCCCCAAGATCAGCTGGTGTTCTGGACTATCATCAAGTTCGCTTGAAGGTAGTAGATATTTCTGAAACGGCTTTTTCAGACACGTTTTGGGCACTACGAGTGTTTGGTAACGTCGTACCGTGCAACGAACACGTCGATAACATTCATCGATCTCGTGAATAGGATCTTCTTCCCTGTTGAAAACAAATTTGTTGTTGTCTTTGTTGGCAATATTTTGATCTATTCCTAGCGTTCGAAGGAGCGTATCGAACCTTTCGTTGTGATTCTTCAAATCCTAAAGAAGGAGAAGAAGATATGCGGGAAGTTATTCAGGTGCCAAAAAAAAATTTCTAGTTGGAGGCAGTTCAACTTTCAGGTCATATGATCTCAAAGGAAGGAGTTGACTATGGATCCATCGAAAGTTGAAACAACTCTTCAACGAGAAAGACCGACGACCCTAACAAAAATTTATAGCCAGATGGAGTTAGTTAGTTAATGCGGGAGACTTGTCGCAGAATTTTTCCGATGTGGCAAGACTCCTCATCTAACTTATACGAGAGAGTCAAATTTTGTGTGGACCAATGCATATAGAGAAAAATTTTCAAGAGTTGAAGAAACACTCAGATACCTTACTAGTGATGATTCTGCCTAATCTCAATGAACATTTTGAGATACCCATTGATGTCTTGCGTTAGATTTTGGAACGTGAGCTGGAGCAGATAGGAGGAGTAGTAGCGTGTGCTTCAGGGCAACTGAAAGCCTATGAGGAGAGCTACTCTACACAAAAACTCAAAGTTAGCTGATGGGATTACGCTGAAGATCTAGGAACATTCTACAAGGAATCATATCCATGTGTATTCTAAGGTAGATCAAATTTTGAGGACGAAATTTCTTTTGAAGGGGAGAGTTGTAATATCCTAAAAATTATCTCATTCATCATAAATAGTCGTTTTATAATATTTATGGTTTTTGGGAATTTTTCAGGTTTTTTCCTGAAATGTCAAATATTTTAATATATTTCTCATTTTACGTGCGCACTGAGCAGAGTCAGTGTAACACTCCAAACAATTATTTGTTTCATCACAAATAGTCATTTTATAATATTTGTGATTTTTGGAAAATTTTCTGTATTTTTTTGGAAATGTCAAATATTTTAATATATTTCTCATTTTACGTGCACACTGAACAGAGTCAATGTAACACCTTAGAGTCAATGTAACATATGAGGAGAGCTACTCTACACAAAAACTCAAAGTTAGCCGATGGGATTGCGCTGAAGATCTAGGAACATTCTACAAGGAATCATATCCACGTGTATTCTAAGGTAGATCAAATTTTGAGGACGAAATTTCTTTTGAAGAGGAGAGTTGTAATATCTCAAAAATTATCTCATTCATCATAAATAGTCGTTTTATAATATTTATGGGTTTTGGGAATTTTTCAGGATTTTTCCTGAAATGTCAAATATTTTAATATATTTTTCATTTTACGTGCGCACTGAGCAGAGTCAATGTAACACTCCAAAAAATTATTTGTTTCATCACAAATAGTCATTTTATAATATTTGTGATTTTTGAAAAATTTTCTGTATTTTTTCGGAAATGTCGAATATTTTAATATATTTTTCATTTTACGTGCACACTGAGCAGAGTCAATGTAACACCTCCAAAAATTGTTTATTTCATCATGAAGAGTCATTTCCCAATATTTGTGATTGTTGAAAATTTTTGTGGATTTTTTCGAAAATCTTGAATATTTTAATATATTTCTCATTTTACGTGCACACTGAGCAGAATCAGTGTAACACCTCCGAAAATTGTTTGTTTCATGATGAATAGTCATTTTCTAATATTTGTGATTTTTAAGAATTTTTATGAATTTTTCTAGAAACGTTGAATATTCTAGTATATTTCTCGTTTTGCGTGCGAGCTAAGCGGAGCCGGGAAAATGAAATGTTTTCCCTGAGGCTGGTAAACCTTGAACTGTGGATGTGTTGACGAGGGATCTTACTAAACCCGAGGTCGGGCACAGTGTACAAAGTTTACATTTTTTGAGGTTTTATCTGATAAATAAAAGCTCTGTACGCACTGTTAAATAAAATTTTGCAGTACACTTTATTATTAGATGGATAATTTATACTGGCTTGTGTACTACAATAATTATCCATTCGGTAATAACTTGTAGTAAAATCCTAACCACCTCATTATTTGATTACAAAATCACATTATTTTATCCGAAGGTAATCTCCTTTATGTCTAATCAAATCCTCTTTATTGTCAAAAGCTACAAGCTTCTCAAGGAAGCTTCATTTTTTCTCTCTCCTCCCTCCCCTCACACGGAAGCTGCTGCCCACAATTTGGGAGCCAAATTGTGCTTCATTTGATTATTCAATTCATTCAAATTTCAAAAAGAAAGAAAATCCTAAAAGCTATTTCACTTTACTATTACTTCCTCTCTCTAATCTTCATCTTCTCCAAGTTTCTCCTCCTTCTCTCTACCCTCCTCCATAGCCACGAAATTGCAGCCCTTCCTCCACCATTTTTCTTCACTTTTCTCTTCACAAACACCATTTCTATACTCCCCTCAACCTCCTCTACAACTTCTATTTGAAAGGTTTTCTTCAAAAACCAACTTTTCCTCCATTGTCATCCAAGACAAAGCTTCAAGCTTTTGGGTAAGGTTCTTGATTCCTCACCCCTTTCTCTTCATTTTCGTGATCCATGGTCACTATGGTGACCATGGATGCCTTTTTCAAGCTTTGATTGTGATTCTTGTGGAAATTTGATGCCCTAGGGTTTTGGTGTTGGTGGAATCCGAAAATTCAAGGGAGCTTCAAGGGAGTTTTATTGTTTGTTTTCTCCTCTAGGTAAGAGGGAGATAATCCTCTTCAACCTCTCTTGGTAGTAAGGAACATTGTGTTATGATTGGTTGTGAGAAAATCCTATTGAGGGTTATTCTTTGTTTGTATGATTTATATGATTATATGTTGTTGTTAAATTGTTTAAGTTATTTAATTTCTTGATTATGTATATGTATGTCTTTGGATGGATTGGAATCTTGATTTGGAAGCAAAAATGACTTGGTCCTCTTCCAAGAAGCTCACGGTTTTGGGGCCCTAAATTAGGGCTCTTGGTGAAAATTTATAACAAGTGGAAGACATAACTAATCAAGTTGACAACATGTAATTAAAGGAATGAAAAATTGGAATCCTAAGAATTAGTGAGGCTCACAGCCTCTAGGGTTCAAAATGGCCAAATCATGTAACTTTATACAACTATGACATTTAATTAATCAAGTAAATAAATAAGAGAATTATGTAACGGAAGGAAATAAATTTAGTAACTTAAAGGAATTCTTTGGGCTCTAAAGATAAATAAGGATGTTTGAGACTTGGTAAGACTTAGAAATAAATTCCTCAAGTGAATAAGAGTAAGCTTAAAGTAAGAACCTAATAATGAAAAGAATTTAATAAGAAATATTAAATTAAAGTAAAACTTAATTTATTTGATAATTATGAATTAATTAGGATCTCATAAGATGGAAAGAACTAAGAATGAAGATTTATCCAAAGACTTAGAATAAATTTTAATTAAAGTAAGACCATGAGTGCAAGTAAGAATGACAAATGATCCAATTTAAATCATGCTAAGGGAATTAGGTTTAAGATTTAATGATGGACTTATGTAATTAAAATAATAATGAGTAAATAAATAATGTGATAGCATTTCTCAAAAAGAGAAACTTATTAAGAAGGGTACAGAAAGTTAAGCATAATTTCATAATGTGCCTAAAAGTATAATGTATTAATTGAGGATTAATTGAATAAGAGAAACAAGAATTAAGAGTGTAAGTGAGAATCCATAATAAACCTTGGAAGGGTATTATTTCATTTAAATACTGATAATATGATCTTATGGGTCCATGTGAGGGACCAATGATTTGTTGATCCTTACTTTGGCCAATTGTGGCATATTGCAAAAAAGTATATAATAATAAACATTACCTGATATATGCATGGAGTCATCATGCATTGTGAAAGTCCGGTGGACTATTTGTCAAGGCCATGTTGCCTAGGAGTTGAATCATACCTTAGTGCGGGTGCGAATAGGCTAGTGTGGGTCCTGCTGTTGACCTTGAGGGCGTCGGGGCGCGGGCGTCTCACAGCGAGCAGTCAGTAGCCCCATTGGACCGTGGGACAAACCGATGCAAACACACCGACGATCCTGACCAAGCACTGTCCTATATCGCGATCTTGTGAGAATGCCGCTGTATAGAGCCTATGTGCAACATTATTGATTGACCGTTTATGGTAAGCACTTGGTCCAAGGCGGACGAGATACTGGCATGTCTCCCTGATCATTCACTCTGATGTTCGTGTCTAGCTCCATGGAGTAGGATTTGGTTATCATGCACATGTGCATAATGAACACATATATATTACTTGGCATTTAATTTATGCGATGATTGGATTTGCTATCTTATCGATGTTATAATTGCCTGGAACTGCTAAGTTGTTTAATATCTGCCTCTTGATACTGTTTATATTTCTTGTAATGCTACGTGGGCGTCCTACGTCGTTTCTGTTTCTTACTGCCATAATTGGTAATGAAGTAGGATGTCTCACCTCTTTCTTGTACTTTTCTTGTTCTATGTAAATTCTTGGTTAAAGACTGCAAGTGGGAACGAGGTTGGATTCTTTTGAATTTTCTTGGTTTTACCCACTGCATTCGGTGATGTCATCATGAAGGGGTTCTATTGGGTTCGTTCGAATTATGTTCACTGGTGGTGCTAATGCGTGGTGAGTCGACTAGGCTAGAGAACGGGTATGATATGTTGGGGATCTGATACTGACTGTCAGGAGGACTCGTGATGGAGATCCTATCCTGGCGCTTACTACATCTGTGCATTTGGAGTTTGCTCTGACTATTCGGGAGCTATGGGATGATCCGATTCGCACTCCCCGTGACGACGAGGATTCCATGGCATCAGCAGTTAGGACACCTGCCCGTGGGACCGCACTCAGTCCTGTCCTTATATCTTCAGACGACCTAGGGGAGGATCTCGAGGTGGATCCGATGCAGTACCCAACTCCTTAGACATGGATGTCTTATGGGTAGTTTATGTTTTTCTTCTGCATTAATTATGTTACAATGTATCTTTAATATATTTGCCTTTTAAGTAAATCTTGATGTATTTCATTGTGAGTGGTATGAGAAATGCGCTACGCTCTGTATGCTTTAACTTAATTAATTTAGTCCTACGTATTATTTTTTATATATATTCTCTTAAATCATATCTGTTAACAATGACTTATGTATTATTGCATTCGTGGCTCATATTTCCTTTATATATTTATACCATATATATATATCCAAAATTGGGAAAAGTATTATGAAGAAGTTGTAGCACGCCAAAAATTTAGTGACCGCGGTATAATGAAGATTGTGTCGTGGTTAATAAATCGAGGGGTGTTACACTTATCCTGTAAGTTCTCATTCACTCCTAAGCGCAAAAGCCGACTATATATGTTCGAGAAATATATTAAATTAATCAAACAATTCAAATAATTCCAAAAAAATTCACAAAAATCACAAATATTATAAAATGAATATATGTTATGAAACAAACAGTTTTCAGGGTGTTACATCTAACATGTCATTTTAGGGTATTATATAATCCCTAAAGATCTAGTGTCATTCTCATGCTTTTGTTACGCAAGAGGCTTTGTCAGTGGATCAACGATATTATCATCTATTGGTACTCTGCATATCTTCACAACTCCTCTATCGATGATCTCACGAATGAGATGGAAGCTCCTAAGTATATATTTTGATCACTAGTGAGATATAGGCTCCTTAGCTTGTGCAATGGCTCCATTATTATCACAAAATAGGTCCATTGGGTCCTAATGCTAGGAACTGCACCAAGCTCAGTAATGAACTTCCTGATCCAAGCGGCCTCCTTTGCTACATTGGAGGCAGCAATATACTTAGCCTCTTTGGTAGAATCAGTGACTGTCTCCTGCTTTGAGCTCTTCCAGCTCACAGCCCCACCATTTAGGCAAAAAACAAAACTTGATTGTGATTTGGAGTCGTCCTTATCAGTCTAGAAGCTAGCATCAGTGTAACCCTTTACATCTAACTCTTCCTCAGCTTCATATACCAATAATGAATCCTTAGTCCTTCTCAAGTACTTAAGGATGTTCTTAACAACAGTCCAGTGACTTTCACCAGGATCAGACTGGTACTTGCCCGTCATGCTTAAAGCATACGAGACATCTAGTCGAGTACATAACATGGAATACATGATAGATCCAATTGTAGATGCATATGGAATCTTGCTCATACGATCCCTCTCATCTTGAGTGGAGGGGAATTGAGCCTTAGATAGGCTTACACCATGTGACATAGGCAAGAGTCTTTTCTTGGATTCATGCATGTTAAACTGTCTTAATACTTTGTCTATATATGTACTTTGTCTTAGGCTAAACAGTCTCTGTGATCTATCTTTATAGATCCTAATACCTAATACATAGGTGGCTTCGCCTAAGTCCTTCACGGAAAAGCATTTCCCTAACCAAGTCTTTACAGACTATAGGGTAGGGATGTCATCTATATACAGCACCAAAAAGACAATCATGCTCCCACTAACCTTCTTGTAGACACAAGATTCTTCTTCATTCTTGATGAAACCAAATTTTGTTATTGTATAATCAAAACGAAGATTCTAGGTTCTAAAAGCTTGCTTCAATCCATAAATAGATCATTGCAACTTGTACACCTTTCCAACATCTTGTGTGTAACACCCCAAATTCTGACTATGTTAATAGTAATAGCAGAATTACACAGTTTTGTATTTTCTATATATTACAAAAATAATTTGACTGTTCCGAGATCATTTTGATTGTTTTGTGTGATTTGCTCCTGGTCAGGAAAATAATAATTTTCGGGCCGGGAAAATTCTTATCTGATTTATTCGGAGGCACGAGATCTTACTAAACCCAAATCTGAGTGACACAGAAAAGAATCTTTTAATTTTTAGAATTTATCTGTGAAATAAAAATATTTCACGGATAAATATCTATTATTTTATTTATAGCAGTTATTGCTATAAATTATTTGACCCGATATATTTTAACTGACAGAAAATGTGCTTAGAATATTTCCTATAACCTAAATCAAAACAAACCAATAGGAATCAGTCAAAATAGGTGGCTGGACTTTTCTATCCAATAGGAAGTGGTCAAACAAAGGGGAATAGACTTTGTTGTGGACCATCGGATGAAAAGTATGATTTAGATGCTTTTGATCATAATCGTTGATCAGATCAATGGTGTGAGAATAGTTCAGATAAAATCACCAAGTAATATCCACCTTAGATGAGATCAATGGATAGGAGACAAAGTTAAAATCAAGGGTTAAGATGAGTCAAATATAGTGGCTTGACTTTTACTTAGTAACTAATTAAACTTAATTTAGTCATCTTAATTGCCTAATTAGGAAACTAAGTAAACTAACCTAGTTATTAATTAGTTATAATCTAATTTCTAATTAGATATCCTAATTTTATTTAGAGGCTATGATATATACAATTATATATCTAATTAATTAGTTATGTAATTAGAATGTTAATTAGGTGTAATTAGGAAACTTAACCTAATTAATTAGCATGCAATTAGACTTTAATTGAAAACAAATTAAGTCCCTAATCCCATTAAGGCCACATGGCCATGCAGCCTTGGGAGGCTTCTCCAAGGTTCTTGAACCATCTTGCATGACAATTTGATGACCACATGGTGACCAAGCCACGTGCTCTCAATGTGAACACCCAAATAGGATATTTTACTTCAAGTAAATCCCTTAATTTCTCCTACAAGCCACTCACAGCAGCACCCTCACAATTTCACTCTCAAATATTTACTTTCTCTCACCTAAAAAGCTAAGCATCATATTCTCTCAAATTTCCCAAGAACTCAAGAACATTTTCTTTCCTTTTTCTTCCTTGTGGTTCACCCCAACCCTCAAATCCACTACCCATCTTCTATAATTTTTATTCTCATCAATTCCTAAACCTAAACCACCTCCTAAACATTTTTCATTTATGAAGTTTCACCAAAATCCTATTCTAAGTTCTTCAAAATCCAAGTTTTATCTTACTTCCCTAGAGGTAAACCTTTGATTTTATGGTTTAAAATTTATTTTGTGATTTTATGAACTATGTTTGTTCCATTGTTTATCATTATTAAGCCTTGTTTGTGATTTTATTAATTGTTTAAGAATTTTTAGGAATTGTTTGTGGTTTATACGAAATCAAGGAGAAGGAGAGGAGCTTGAAGATCTTGTCTTCAAGAGGTAAGAGGGGGATTTAACCTCACCAACCAAGTTTTGGTGGAGTTTTGTATGGTGAAAAACCCATAAGGGTTCTTCACCTATTGTTTATTGCTTCTTTGATTGTGTTTGTATGGTTTATAATATTGTTTTTGTGATTGCGTGTGTCATTGTATGATTATTGCTTTGATTATATGCTTGTATGGATAATTTGGAATGCATGCAAGTGTATGTGTAATTTAGGATATGAACAACATGATTAAACGATTGTTTGAATGCTCCAAAGAGCAATGAAGCTCACGGCCATGCTAGGGTTTAGAGGACCAAAGTCCTGAAAATGATGGATTCAAATGAGAATTAAGGATTTAAATGAAAAGGAAATTAATTTGAACAAGTTTGAGTGTAGCAAGCAAAATGGTTTTGGGAAAATAATCTGATATAATTAAATAAATAGGTTATGAAATAAAATGAGTGTCAATACTTGAAGTTTACTGACGTATAGCTCACCCTACGGGTTTTGAAGCGCATCCATAAAATTTGAGCTGTAATATGTGAAGTAAAAGAAAGAAATATCATTTTTGGAAAACATTACAAATACAAATTTTTGGAGGTGTTATACTGTAAATTTTTATAAAAGATGGACACAATTATAATTATTATTTTAAAAAGGACCATATCGTAATTTTTATTAAAAGAGAAGTCATATTGCAAATTTCATTTTTTAAGGGGTAATATTATAATTTTCATTTTTAGAGGGGCATATTGTAATTATTTTTTTAGAGGGGCCATATTACAAATATTTATAAAAGATGGACTATTTTATAAATATGATTTTTTGAGGGACTATTATGAAATTATTAGTTGAAAAAGGACTAAAATATAAATATTATATTTTAGTGGGACTATTATGTAAATTTCAAAAGTTAGGTCAATTTTTAGTATTAAATGAGAGAAATCGTATTTTAATTTAAAATACGTTGGAAATATTTTACGCAATTGAGAAAACGTAAAAATATGACTATGCGATGAAAATATCGTAACGGTACTGTTGGGCCAATATTAGGACCCCGAATATGAAATAATGAAATTGAACTGTGAATATGAGTTATTGAGTTCAAACTCTGAATGGTGCATAGTACATGCATTAGAAATGTCTAAAAGACTGTATGAGACTATTTGCCTAGGAGAGACTACACTTCTTAAGTGGGTGCGATATGCGTAGTGGAAGTCACTCGTTGACCTTGGGGGCATTGGGGTGCGGGTTGCCTACAATGGGCAGTTGGTAGCTCTTCTGTACCGTGGGTTAGACTGACGCAACACACCAGTGATCCAAACCGAGACACTATTCTTAATCAAGATCTGATAATGACTGTCGTGCATATGCTAGATGTGCAAAAATGAGCACTTGGTCTGAGGCATGTTGGTGCATACAGATCTTTTCGATCACTATCTCCGACCTGAGTTTTAGCTCCATAGAGTAGGAAGTTGAGTCTGTGTGCATACATATAGGCATTGAGGGCATTATTGTAATTATTGCTTATGATAATAGAATTGTTTAATAATTAGATATTGTTGATGGCATGATTGTAATTATTGTATATTACATGTTTTGTGATGATAAAGATATTAGTGGTATATATGTAATTATGGTATGATAGCTGTATTAAATATTGTATGTGTTTATCTTCATTGCTACAATACTGGTAATGGCGTAGGTGATCTCATCTCTTTGTATATCTATTCTATATTGTATTTATAATTTAAAAGACGTTGAGCAAGAAGTTGAGCGAGAAGTTGAGGAAGAGCAGATCCTTATTGAGGACGCTGAGTTTTAAAGAGATAGAGATGCCGTGCTTCCATTCGAGCATAGGGATGGCACCCTACGAGGCATTATATGGGAGAAGATGTAGAATGCTGTTGTGTTGGTACCATGATGGTGAAAGTACTGTGGTAGGACCCGAATTCGTGCAGCAGACAACTGAGAAAGTGAAGATGATCCAAGAAAAGATGAGGACAACTCAGACGTGGCAAAAGAGTTATGTTGATAAAAGACGAAGACTGCTTGAATTTGAAGAAGGTGACCATGTATTTCTACGTGTGATGCCTATGACTGGAGTTGGAAGAGTAATCAAGTCGAGGAAGCTCACTCCGAAGTTTATCGGGTCGTATCAGATACTTCATCGGGTAGGTCCAATAGCTTATCAAATTGCACTACCACTATTTTTATCAAATCTTCATAATGTATTTCACGTATCACAACTACGGAAATATATTTATGATCTGACTCATGTTATCGAGCCAGACACCGTACAACTGAAGGAGAATTTAACCTATGAGACATTTCCAGTCAAGATTGAAGATCGAAGGACGAAACAACTTCGAGGTAAAGAGATCGCATTGATTAAAGTGGTTTGGAATGATGTAAGTGGTGAAGCCACATGGGAGTTGGAAGAGAAGATAAGAGAGTAGTATCCATTTTTGTTTTGGTATGTGCCAAGTTTCGAGGACGAAACTTAATTTTAGAGGGGGAGAGTTGTAACACCCCAAATTCTGACTATGTTAATAGTAATAGCAGAATTACACTGTTTTGTATTTTTTGTATGTTATAAAAATAATTTGACTGTTCCGAGATCATTTTTGATTGTTTTGTGTGATTTGCTCCTAGTCAGGAAAATAATAATTTTTGGGCTGGGGAAATTCTTATCTGATTTATTCAGAGGCGGAAGATCTTACTAAACCCAAATCTGAGTGACACAGAAAAAAAACTTTTAATTTTTAGAATTTATCTGTGAAATAAAAATATTTCACGGATAAATATCTATTGTTTTATTTATAGCAGTTATTGCTATAAATTATTTGACCCGGTATATTTTAACTGATAGAAAATGTGCTTAGAATATTTTCTGTAACCTAAATCAAAACGAACCAATAGGAATCAGTCAAAATAGGTGGCTGAACTTTTCTATCCAATAGGAAGTGGTAAAATAAAGGGGCATAGATTTTGTTGTGGACCATCAGATGAAAAGTATGATTTAGATGCTTTTGATCATAACCATTGATTTGATCAATGGTGTGAAAACAGTTTAGATAAAATCACTAAGTAATATCCACCTTAGATGAGATCAATGGATAGGAGACAAAGTTAAAATCAAGGGTTAAGATGAGTCAAATATAGTGGCTTGACTTTTACTTAGTAACTAATTAAACTTAATTTAGTCATCTTAATTGCCTAATTAGGAAACTAAGTAAACTAACCTAGTTATTAATTAGTTATAATCTAATTTCTAATTAGATATCCTAATTTTATTTAGAGACTATGATATATACAATTATATATCTAATTCATTAGTTATGTAATTAGAATGTTAATTAGGTGTAATTAGGAAACTTAACCTAATTAATTAACTAATTAATTAGCATGCAATTAGACTTTAATTGAAAACAAATTAAGTCCCTAATCCCATTAAGGCCACACGGCCATGCAGCCTTGGGAGGTTTCTCCAAGGTTCTTGAACCATCTTGCATGACAATTTGATGACCACATGGTGACCAAGCCACGTGCTCTCAATGTGAACACCCAAATAGGATATTTTACTTTAAGTAAATCCCTTAATTTCTCCTACAAGCCACCCACGGCAGCACCCTCACAATTTCACTCTCAAATATTTACTTTCTCTCACCTAAAAAGCCAAGCATCATATTCTCTCAAATTTCCCAAGAACTCAAGAACATTTTCTTTCCTTTTTCTTCCTTGTGGTTCAGCCTCAACCCTCAAATCCACTACCCATCTTCTATAATTTTTGTTCTCATCATTTCCTAAACCTAAACCACCTCCTAAACACTTTTCATTTAGGAAGTTTCATCAAAATCCTATTCTAAGTGCTTCAAAATCCAAGATCTATCTTACTTCCCTAGAGGTAAACCTTTGATTTTATGGTTTAAAATTTATTTTGTGATTTTATGAACCATGTTTGTTCCATGGTTTATTATTATTAAGCCTTGTTTGTGATTTTATTAGTTGTTTAAGAACTTTTAGGAATTGTTTGTGGTTTATACGAAATCAAGGAGATGGAGAGGAGCTTGAAGATCTTGCCTTCAAGAGGTAAGAGGGAGATTTAACCTCACCAACCAAGTTTTGGTGGTGTGGGGATGGTTTTGTATGGTGAAAAACCCATAAGGGTTCTTCACCTATTGTTTATTGCTTCTTTGATTGTGTTTGTATGGTTTATAATCTTGTTTTTGTGATTGCATGTGTGATTGTATGATTATTGCTTTGATTATATGCTTGTATGGATAATTTGGAATGCATGCAAGTGTATGTGTAATTTAGGATGTGAACAACATGATTAAATGATTGTATGAATGCTCCAAAGAGCAATGAGGCTCACGGCCATGCTAGGGTTTAGAGGACCAAAGTCCTAAAAATGATGGATTCAAATGAGAATTAAGGATTTAAATGAAAAGGAAATTAATTTGAACAAGTTTGAGTGTAGCAAGCAAAATGGTTTTGGGAAAATAATCTGATATAATTAAATATATAGGTTATGAAATAAAATGAGTGTCAATACTTGAAGTTTACTGACGTATAGCTCACCCTACGAGTTTTGAAGCGCGTCTATAAAATTTGACCTGTAATATGTGAAGTAAAAGAAAGAAATATCATTTTTGGGAAAACATTACAAATACAAATTTTTAGAAGGGTTATACTGTAAATTTTTATAAAAGAGGGACAAAATTGTAATTATTATTTTAAAAAGGACCATATCGTAATTTTTATTAAAAGAGGGGTCATATTGCAAATTTCATTTTTTAAGGGGCAATATTATAATTTTTATTTTTAGAGAGGCAATATTGTAATTATTATTTTTAGAGGGGCCATATTACAAATATTTTATAAAAGAGAGATTATTTCCTAAATATGAATTTTTGAGGAACTATTATGAAATTATTAGTTGAAAAAGGACTAAAATGTAAATATTATATTTTAGAAGGACTATTATGTAAATATCAAAATTTTGGTCAATTTTTAATATTAAATGAGAGAAATCATATTTTAATTTAAAATACGTTGGAAATATTTTACGTGATTGAGAAAACGTAAAAATATGACTATGCGATGAAAATACCGTAAGGGTACTGTTGGGCCAATATTAGGACCTCGAATATGAAATAATGAAATTGAACTGAGAATATGAGTTATTGAGTTTAAACTGTGAATGGTGCATAGTACATGCATTGGAAAGGTCTAAAAGACTGTATGAGGCTATTTGCCTAGGAGAGACTACACCTTCTGAGTGGGTGCGATATGCGTAGTGTAAGTCACTCGTTGACCTTGGGGGCATTGGGGTGTGGGTTGCCTACAATGGGCAGTTGGTAGCTCTTCTGTACCGTGGGTTAGACCGACACAACACACCAGTGATCCAGACCGAGACAATATTCTTAATCAAGATCTGATAAAGACTGTCATGCATATGCTAGATGTGCAAAATTGAGCACTTGGTCTGAGGCATGTTGGTGCAGACAGATCTTTTCGATCACTCTCGCCGACCTGAGTTTTAGCTTCATGGAGTAGGAAGTTGAGTTTGTGTGCATACATATAGGCATTGAGGGCATTATTATAATTATTGCTTATGATAATAGAATTATTTAATAATTGGATATTATTGATGGCATGATTGTAATTATTATATATTACATGTTTTGTGATGATAAAGATGTTAGTGGCATATCTGCAATTATGGTATGATAGCTGTATGAAATATTGTATGTGTTTATCTTCATTGCTACTATACTGGTAATGGCATAGGTGATCTCACCTCTTTGTATGTCGATTCTATATTGTATTTATCATTTAAAAGACGTTGAGCAAGAAGTTGAGCGAGAAGTTGAGGAAGAGCAGATCCCTGTTGAGGATGGTGAGTTTTAAAGAGATAGAGATGCCGTGCTTCCTTGGATATATGAGATTGACGTTTCTGGGAGGATCAGAGTCATGGAACGTTGACTTGGATAGAGAGCGTATCTATTACTTGGGCGACCTAAATATTAGATTGAGTAGACAACAATTAGGACATCATTACTTTAGTGTTAATATTTATGTACAACTAGAGTTTCCAATATCTATTAGGCAGTACTGGGGGACTTACTACCAAACCCATAGTGAGGTCAGTATTGTGTCATCTGCTTAGACACCTGTCCGTAGGACTTCACATCAAGCTGGATTCCTTCCTACGGAGGAATCGGAGGAGGACCCTGATAACTACACAGAATGCAATTATTTGTGCCCTATCCTTGTGCTAAAATGAATGCTAGGTCCTTGTTTATAATGCATATTAGAGGGTTTTGTGCTTATATTTGATATATTCTGATTCTGAACCTCTCTTGTATGTTTTATAGCAAAACTGTGTTTAATTGTTATGAATTGAGTAGATTTATATATGTTACTGATTTGGTGTATTCTTTATGTTAGGAGGGGCTCTAAACAAGGTTAAATATGGAGCAAATGAGCTTAAAGAGGAAGAGAAGCCAAATCTGCCATTTCAGTGGTCACCGCCGCGGCGCGCATATGAGAGGGTCGCGGCGTAAAGAGGATTTTCAGCCTGGTCATACTTGGACCCGAGGCGAGAGGGCCGCGGCGCATATGAGAGAAGGCCGCGGCGCATATGAGAGGGCGCGGCGCAGATGAGTGAGGGCCGCGGCGCACGTAGACCGACCCTGTGGGGGCCACGACGCGCATATGTGGCGGCCGCGGCGCTGAAGCGGCTGCTGAGCCTATAAATAGTTTTTATACATTTTTTCTCACATTCTGTACAGATCTCTCTCCCATTCTCTCTGTTTTTCTGAGTTTTGGCCATTTGGCCATTTCTCTCTTTTTAGGTTTAGTTAGTTTAGTTAGTTTAGGTTAGTTTTAGGTTAGATAGTTTAGCTAGATCTTCATTGCTGGTGGATTGGAGCAAAGGTTTAAAGGATTGAAGGAGGATTCAAGCTTCAGAGACAAATCAATGAGCTTCTTTCTCTCTTTTCCCTTTCTCTCTTCTCTTCCTTATCTTTTGTATAGCTAAGCTTTGTTTAGGAATACTATGAATCCTTTTATTTATATTAATGATGTGTTCTTCTCTGAGTTTGTGTGGATGTTTGATTACGGTTCAAATATTATCTGTGTTTAATGCTTGTTCTTGGTTGGCCTCAATTACATGATCCTAATATTGGCAAATGAACTAGACATAGGGATTTGTTGATATGGATATGGTGTGGTTGATACATGTTCCGCTATGAGCTATTTCGTTAATAAGGTTTAATATACCTATTGACCATGTATAGTGTGTGATTGAGAATAGATCGTTCATGAGTGGAAGTTGTACTAGCTCTCAAGGAAACTTAGTGAGTTAGGCAAGTAGAAACCAGGGTTGATTGACCTAGACATAGGCTGTTGACTAATGAAGATTCTCAAGCTAACCTAATCAATGCATTTGTGTTTATGAGGGGAATTGCATGTTGTTGATAGATGTAGGGGGTGAAGGAGGATTTCCTGAAACCTAACCGCTTTTAGGTTTATAGCTTTTGTAGATTAGTTTAGTTGAGTTTATTGCTTTTCTATTTTTATATCCTTGACTAGAATTGATTAAGCTATTGGTTGGTAGTTAGCTTTATTTCGTAATATCCTCATGGGAACGAACTTTTACTCTGTATCTGTATTACTTGAGCGATCCGTGCACTTGCGGTTTCAATCAAGTTTTTGGCGCCGTTGCCGGGAATATTTCGTTATAAATGGTTTGCCTGATTAGATTCTAGTCCTGTCAACGCCTAACAAGTTTTTGGGTTGCCAGGGTTAGTTTTTATAATGCTAATATCAACAATGAGTTTGATTGATTCTAATTCAAGTTGTATATAGTTGTATATAATCTATCTTTTGTTTTTGTTTTGTTTTAGTTTCAAATAAGAAGTCGGGTGATTTCATTCATACGAGGCCCTTGAGGGAAGTTGCAAATTCCTGGAAAGGATACCCTTGGATCAAGTTCTTGAAGACTACTCATCCGCAGTACTTCAATTTTGGTGACAAAGTCCTGCTGGGACTATAACTCAAGCCTTTCGTGGGAGGGTACCCCATGTTTATGTTTATATTCTTGTTTTTACTTTGTGCATAAATACATAGTATGTTAGTATGTTTATTTGGTTAAATATGTTAGTATATTAGTATGGTGTGTTTTGTTAGTTTTGTTAATATGTTTTTGTTAGTATGTTAGTATATATGTATGTTAATTAGGTTAGTTTAATGTTTTAGTTAGTTTTTAAGTTTTAAGTTATTTTAGGTTTGTATATAGGTTAAGTATGTTGTTTTTTTGTTTTATTAGGTTTAGGTTGTACATTTTGTAATCTAGCTTTTTGAGCAAGTTTTGTTGCGTTAGAGAACCATATGGACCAATCCAAGCAAAGAAAAGCGCATCGAGCTGCTAAATTTAGCTTGATTCAGTAGTAAAGCACCGCGGCCCAGCATGGGTGCGCCGCTTGGCTGCATTGGGCGTTTCACTGCAGAATTCTGACTTTTGGGAGCGCCACGGCCCAAGCATGGGTGCGCCGCGGCTCTGATCCCCTGTTTTTGTGTTTTTTTGTTATTTTTATCTATTTTTTATGTTTTTTGTTATTTTCTCTATTTTTTTTAGTATTTAATAATGCTCAGTACTTGTCTCAGGTTCCCTATAGACCATGTTCTTTTAAATATACATTTCATTTTAGGTTTGGGGGAGTATCTTTACATGTTTAATTCCTTTGTGATTAATGTTAACATGTATTGGTATTTTGAGTATGTAGTGATTTTAGTCAACATATTTTCATGTTTATATTCTGTTATGACTATCACTGATGTGCTGATGACAAGATTTTCAATTTTCACATTATGCGAAAGGTGTTGTGTATGTTTGAACTTAGAAGTTGAATTCATTTGAATGCATGACATGTTGCAAGGATGTTGGTATTGTTTTTGGTTGTTCATGATTTGAAAGGTTGTTATTTGCCCCCTATTCAGTGAAACCTTATGTGATTCTGAAGCATGTGAAACAATTTAGTTACTTTTGATGCATGATTTACATCTCACTTAGATGCAAGTATAACTTTGAAAATGATAAGAGTGCATGTTTTGAGAATGTTTATGGATGTACATGTAGAGTTTTGATTATCCTAGAAATTATTTTTGAACTCTCTTGAGGCGAAATCCTAAGTTATGCATGATTGAGGAAATGATTAGGGCATTGTTTGGACCGATTGAGCCTTAAAAAGCTTACCCTGATATGATGATATCCTTAGGTCCCTTTTTGAAGCCTTACACTGTTTGGCCTTATTTGTTTTTCACCACCATTGTGTTCGTTAACCTGTTATCCATTCTAATGCATGTGAAAACATGTCATTTTCTTCCTACCCTTATTGTTTATTGAGTATATGATGTGTAATTTCTTGAAATGAGTCTGATGATTAGGGGTATGACTATTCAATTCAAAATGATCCTGAAGGAACCAGATGCAAAACAAAGAAAAGAAAAAGCATTGCTTTGCAAAAATAAAAGAGAAAAGAAAGAGAAAATAAAAAGAAAAATAAAAATGAAAAGAAAAGCAAAAGCTTAAGAAAAGTAAAGTTCAAAAAGTATCGAAAATGGTTCTGGCAAATTTTATGATCTCACTTTTGAATACCCTGCTAATGTCAGTTGTGACTCATGTCTTGAAGTAGTATATTATGTGTCTCAATGTTTGTATGTATCTTTTCCTATTCATTTCTTTCACCCATACCATTGGCCTTACAATATAAGCTGATAAAGTCCCTTTTGATCCTCAATCTTGTGTGATTTACATTAGTGGAGAGAGAGTTAATTTACAATCTTGTGGATTCTGTGAATCATATGCATGTATGCTTGTAAACTTATCTGAATGTGTATAACTTGATTAGAAGAAGTTTATCTTGTATGTTTGTGATAAATATGACTTGCATGGAGAGTTTTCTGGCCTGTTAGCTTGTTAAGGATTGTATATGTGTTGAACTGTTTACGGGGCATTTGCACTTTTTGAGGATTGATGAACCATTACATACTAGTATTTGTTTTTAATTGAAAATAAGAAGATTGAAATATATTTACTGAATGAAAAGTTGATTTTAATGTTTAAATGGTTTACTTAGTTCTACTTTGTTTTGCTCGAGGACTAGCAAAATGTAGGTTTGGGGGTGTGATAACTACACAGAATGCAGTTATTTGTGCCCTATTCTTGTGCTAAAATGAATGCTAGGTCCTTGTTTATAATGCATATTAGAGGGTTTTGTGCTTATATTTGATATATTCTGATTCTGAACCTCTCTTGTATGTTTTATAGCAAAACTGTGTTTAATTGTTATGAATTGAGTAGATTTATATATGTTACTGATTTGGTGTATTCTTTATGTTAGGAGGGGCTCTAAACAAGGTTAAATATGGAGCAAATGAGTTTAAAGAGGAAGAGAAGCCAAATCTGCCATTTCAGTGGTCACCGTCGCGGCGCACATATGAGAGGGCCGCGGCGCAAAGAGGATTTTCAGCCTGGTCATACTTGGACCCGAGGCGAGAGGGCCGCGGCGCATATGAGAGAGGGCCGCGGCGCAGATGAGTGAGGGCCGCGGCGCAGATGAGTGAGGGCCGCGGCACACGTAGACCGACCCTGTGGGGGCCGCGGCGCGCATATGTAGGGGCCGCGGCGCTGAAGCGGTTGCTGAGCCTATAAATAGTTTTTATACGTTTTTTCTCACATTCTGTACAGATCTCTCTCCCATTCTCTCTGTTTTTCTGAGTTTTGGCCATTTGGCCATTTCTCTCTTTTTAGGTTTAGTTAGTTTAGTTAGTTTAGGTTAGTTTTAGGTTAGATAGTTTAGCTAGATCTTCATTGCTGGTGGATTGGAGCAAAGGTTTAAAGGATTGAAGGAGGATTCAAGCTTCAGAGACAAATCAATGAGCTTCTTTCTCTCTTTTCCCTTTCTCTCTTCTCTTCCTTATCTTTTGTATAGCTAAGCTTTGTTTAGGAATACTATGAATCCTTTTATTTATATTAATGATGTGTTCTTCTCTGAGTTTGTGTGGATGTTTGATTACGGTTCAATCATTATCTGTGTTTAATGCTTGTTCTTGGTTGGCCTCAATTGCATGATCCTAATATTGGCAAATGAACTAGACATAGGGATTTGTTGATATGGATATGGTGTGGTTGATACATGTTCGGCTATGAGTTGTTTCGTTAATAAGGTTTAATATACCTATTGACCATGTATAGTGTGTGATTGAGAATAAATCGTTCATGAGTGGAAGTTGTACTAGCTCTCAAGGAAACTTAGTGAGTTAGGCAAGTAGAAACCAGGGTTGATTGACCTAGACATAGGCTGTTGACTAATGAAGATTCTCAAGCTAACCTAATCAATGCATTTGTGTTTATGAGGGGAATTGCATGTTGTTGATAGATGTAGGGGGTGAAGGAGGATTTCCTGAAACCTAACCGCTTTTAGGTTTATAGCTTTTGTAGATTAGTTTAGTTGAGTTTATTGCTTTTCTATTTTTATATCCTTGACTAGAATTGATTAAGCTATTGGTTGGTAGTTAGCTTTATTTCGTAATATCCTCGTGAGAACGAACTTTTACTCTGTATCTGTATTACTTGAGCGATCCGTGCACTTGCGGTTTCAATCAGACCCGTTTGAGGGTTCTGCTGTCTAGTAGGACTTGGGCAATATGTTAGTTTAAGTTAAAGTTTAAATATTTTGAAAGTCTAGTTTGTAAATATCTAAGTATGACAATACTAAAGACTTGTATATGTATATTGATGTAAATTATTTGTGACAATGTTGTTATGTTTTTATTTTCTATTAAGTTTATCTTATTATTATTAAGAAATTTTATAACTCGTATTTATATTACAATCACGATTTTTAATGAAGGGGTAATTTGGTAATTAAGTAACATAAAATGTGATGCTCTAAGGAGGGTGTTACATTGTGGAGTGACAAAACAGTCAGGTTGTGTCATGTACACATCCTTGAGAAGATTTCCATTTAGGAAAGCAGTTTTGACATTCATTTGCCAAATTTCATAATCGTGGTATGTTCCAATAACAAGCAAGATCCGAACGGATTTAAGCATCTTAACTAGGGAAAAAGTCTCATCGTAGTCTACACCATGAATTTAATTGAAACCCTTAGTGACCAATTGTGCCTTAAAGGATGCACATTACCATCCATGTCAGTTTTCTTTTTGAAAACTCACTTGTACCCAATGGGTTTTGCCCCTTCAGGTGGTTCAACCAAGGTCCATACCTGGATGGCATATATGGATTCCATTTCAGATCTCATGGCCTCAAGCCATTTCCCAGATTTTGGGTCTATAATGGCTTCCTGGTAAGTCACGGGCTAATATTGATCCATGAGTAATACATTACCTTTGTTAGGTCATGAGAAATCCATATCTCTCTGGTTGATGACGTATCCTGTTAGACCTATGTAGGTGTTGTGCTACTAGAGCAGGTTGTTGTTCCACATTATTTTGTGGAGGCTACTCTATTTCCACCATCGATTCGTTGCTACTCTGTGAACTTTGAATTTCTTCAAGTTCTAATTTCCTCTCACCGGTTCCTTTGGAAATAAACTCCTTTTCCAGAAACACAACAGTCTGTATGACAAACACTTTGCCCTCGGTAGGATTATAGAAATAGTATCCCTTGGTTTCCTTGGGATACCCCACAAACAAGCATTTATCTGATTTAGGTCCAAATTTATCAGAAACTTAACATTTCACATAAGCTTCACAACCCAAAATCTTCATGAAAGACATACTGGGTATCTCCCAGTTCATATCTCATATGGTTTCTTTTGAACCATCTTTGATGGAACACGGTTAAGTGTAAAAGCTGCTGTTAATAGAGCATGTCCCCATAAGGAGCCTGGAAGGTCTGCATGACTTATGGATCGGACCATGTCCAACAAGGTCTAGTTCCTCCTTTCAGAAACACCATTCCATTGTGGTGTTCCAAGAGGAGTGAGATGAGAGATTATCCCACACTCTTTCAGATGATCATCAAACTATTGGCTTAAGTATTCACCACCTTGATCTAATCGATGGACTTTAATACTCTTGCCAAGTTGGTTTTGTACCTCATTCTTGAATTCCTTGAATTTTTTAAAGGATTCTGATTTGTGTTTCATGTGATACACAAATCCATATCTACTGAAATCATTAGTAAAAGTAATGAAGTATTAAAAACCACCTCTAGCTAGTGTGTTTAAGGGTCCATATACATCACTATGTATGAGGCCCAAAAGATCACTTTGTCATTGCAAATATAGGTTTTAATCATCTTCCCCAATAAACAAGGCTCGTATATCTCATATGATTCAAAATCAAATGAGTTGAAGAACCTATCTTTATGGAGTTTGGAGATGTGTTTCTCATTTATATGGCCCAAACGACAATGCCAGAGATAAGTTGAGTTTATATCATTTGATTTGAACATCTTAGTATTTATGTTATAGATGAGCATTTCTAGATCGAGGACATAAAGTCCATTACTCAGTTGTGCATTACCATAAAAAATATCATTCAAATAAATAGAACAAATTTTGTTCTTTATTATAAAAGAAAAACCTTTCTTGTCCAAACAAGAAATAAAAATGATATTCTTACTAATAGCAGGTACAAAATAATAGTTCTCTAACTCAATAACAAGCCCAGTGGGCAAAGATAAAAAAATAAGTCCCTACGGCTAAAGTAGCAACTTTTGCTCCATTTCCAACTTGCAGATCAACTTTACCCTTGTCTAATGGTCTACTCTTCTTTAGATCCTGCACATTTACACAATTGTGAGACCATCATCCAATATCTAATACCCTAGATGCAGAAGTAGTTAATTGACTTCTATAACAAAAATACCTGAAGTGGAAGTTTCACTTCTTTTTTCTTCTTAAGCTCCTCCAAGTACCTGCCATAGTTTCTCTTTCAATGTCTGATCTAACCATAGTGGAAGCACATACCTTCCTTAGCCACTTCGCCCACAGGTTTCAAGCTGGAAGTGCTGGGCTTGGATTTTTCCTTGCCATCGCCCTTCCATTTGTCCTTAGGCTTCTTCAGTTGCTTTTTGCCCTTATTCTTTCAGACCATCATAATGGCCTTTCCCTTTCCTTTATTTATAGTCTGCTCAGCAGTTCTCAACATGCTTGACAGCTTTGGCAGAGGTTTGTCAATTTCATTCATGTTATAGTTCATGACAAATTGACTGTAACTTTTTGACAATGATTGCAAGACTAACTCAGTGGCCAACTCTTGACCCAAAGGGAAACCAAGTCTCTCTAGGTTCTTAATGTACCTAATCATTTTGAGCATATGAGTACTACTAGGGCTACCTCTACCAGCTTGCACTGAAATAGTGCCTTCAAGACTTCATACCTTTCATGTCTGGCTTACTCTTGATAGAGCCCTTTTAGGTGTACAATCATATCGTATGCATCTATGTTCTCAAGTTGCTTCTGAAGCTCAAAGTTCATGGTGGCCAGCATGAGACAGCCGATGTCTAAGGCATCATCTTGATGTTTCTTATAAGCATCCCTTTCAGCTCTGGGGGCATTTGCAGCAGGTGGCACAGAAGTGGCTGCTCTAGAACATACTTCTTTTTGTCGTGTTTGATGACAATCCTCAGATTCCTATACCAGTCTAGAAAGTTTGTTCTAAACAATTTTTCCTTCTCAAGGACTGATCACAATGACAAGCTATTTGAAGTGTTTGCCACCATGGTTATCTATCAACAGAAATATGGAAAGTATAAGTATCATGCTATAAACATATTTAACAAGGTCTTTAATTAAATATGTCTCCCACTATTTTATTCAAATTAATGACTCTCGTCATTGACTCGAAAAATCCTATCGTAAGATTTCTTAATGGGCCAAGATTCTTATTTCACCTATCTTTGAGTCAGCTTTGGTTGATCACTCAAAATTTGGTTATTTAGGTAGGAAACATTTTCCAATTGCATCACATGCAACTCTTGGATAGTTAGGTGAATAATATTTATTCTAATTTATCAAATGGACTAAAGCCCAGCTCTATGCCTCTAAGCCTTTAATCCTATTGAAATGGCCTAGTTAAGTCAGACTCATTAGTTAGTAGTTGGATATTACTTTTATCCTATCACGTCTTATTAATATAGATAAAGGCATCCTACTTTGGCAGACCTACACTTAATCGGTACTAGCCTTGACGAGTGCCATGCATTGGAAGGCATGACACAATGACTTAATATTTGCTTTGAGGGGTTTTTTTATTACTATTAGATCTCACCATTTGTTAAACTATTTAATATACCATAAATATCCATGCATCTCATACATATAAGGCATATAAAGAATGTGATATGGTTATGTCCCCCTAACACATTGATTCTCATAAGCCAATGAGAGTATCAATAACTAAACCTAGTGAGTGAACTAGCTTCAATAAGTGTCTCCCACTAACGTCCTCATATGATGTCATCTTCTTGCCTCCATATTAAGATTACATTACAAAGTATAAAGAAACCTCATTTTACATATGAAAGGAATTAGGTGAGAAGATAATGTACAATCAGAATGTAGAGAGAAAGGCACGACACACAGGCCGTATTTAAAAAAACCCGAAAAGGCAAAAAGAGGACTAAGACTATAACCATGCATCATGCACCACGAAGAACATAAAAGGTCAAAGCAATAATACATTATTATCTTTGTGAATTATAGGAACATATTTGAGTTTCGTGCCTTTGAACCCTCATAGCCGCGAGGACATGAACACTTTATGTCGCAGGGAATCCATGCACCATTGTCCAGAAATAAGGTTTGCTTGACATCAACACTTGATGCCGCCGTAGACCAGAAACAAGGTTTCCAAAACACTTGCGTCGTGCTATTGTCCAGAAACACGATTTGCTTGACATTAACACTTGATGCCGTCGCAGACCAAAAATAAGGTTTCCAGAACACTTGCGGTGCTGTGCTGTACAAATCACATATATACCAAAAAATTTCACAAAGACGTACATGCATACAAATCGATTTTCATAGAACATATGAACATCTTCACGGTTTCAAAAACATCAATATTGTGTCACATACAACATATCAAACAGGTTATGTTTTCGCAAAGCTTTCTTTCGATTTCTAAAATAACACATTAAAGATCATATCTTTTACAAAAAAGAGAACAACTAATCATGTTATTTCATACAACATGTAAACAAAAAAGACTGAATCATGGTTTTGTGAGTGGCTCTGATACCACTGTTGGGAAATTCATGAACAAAAATGTAACGAAAAAAGGATTCTCACCAAGGATCCATGTGAAAAGAAGAGTCATGAAACGTGTTTTTCGAGTTTACCTCTTGAAGCTAGAAGAAAAATGATAAAGCAAATCACTAGAGCCAAAGCAATGATGGTGCCTCTATATTCTCTACAAGAATAGACTCACAAATGTCCAACATTTATGATCTTAGAGTCTCACGTCTCCAGCATAGTGCTAGCTGTGAAGAGAAGAGAAACATGTCACTCTCTCAATCACTATTTCTGTTAGGGTGCAATTAGGGTTTTTAACTGATGCTCCTAAATAGCCCCTAAGCAGCACTATTTATAATAGTGACTGTCTTATACGAGTGAGAGTAGCAGTAGGTTTAGCAGTGCAACCTCAGACTCATCTGTTATGAGTTTGGCCTATGATAGAACCTTAGTCCAACTTGGATTCTAATTGCTCCAAGTTAATCTGTTCTATGTGTGTGACCCTGCAGGTTCTTATGACATTGGAAGTAATATTAAAATCCCATTTTAATATTACAAGCAATGAGCGGTATCTAGTAACACATCATTATTACCCACGAAATGAGAATATCAGTGATTTAACATAAATTTCTATGACCAATGTTTTCGTATATTTTAGTCCCTTTGTCTAAATATCTAGATTGAACACAAGGTATGAAATGTGTCACCCTTATGTAGTTTAATCTTCTGTTTCCTGATACTCGAGTAAACTTAGTAAAAACAAATGAGATCAATATCTCATATTGACTCATTTGAGGATGGCTATGCATTTCGTAGTCTCTCTTAATCAGGGCTCCGAAGATATCACTTCTGTTATATAGGAGGGACAAATCCCATCTGGATCACTCATATCCCTCTGCATGATTCGTGGTATGTCCAATAACTAACTTTATAATCCCCTTGTTATAGATGAAGTTTGATGGCATTAAAACATACAACTCCTCTTGTATGAATTGTAGTGATTTCAGATCAAAGGACTATACATATCATTGTCACTTTGAGAATAGCTTATGATACTCATGTAACGATCCACGTAGCGTTCTCATGGTGGGTCAGTCCAATACATCATTACTCTAATATGTATCCATTTGAAGACTTGATATCTCATATCCATGACCCATGAGATGTGGCCATCAGTCTACGCACGTACTAGTCTCAATGCATTATTGTTGTCCTAATTAACAATAATACTTGACTAAAGATATTTAAGAATAATGTTCTGGTTTTATCTAATAGGATCTCATGATCAAGTCATCCACTTGATGTCATATGACATTAAACTTACTATTCTGAGAACTTTATTATGTTTATAATAAATAACACAATAAATGAAATGTCTCATGTATTAAATAGATAACATAATACAATGCATGTAAATACAATCAAAATAAATTAGCCTCTAGGGCTTACACCAACAGCAACTACTCAAACTAAACTAACCCGTTCGGTTTAGTTTGGTTTGGGTTTAGCCAAAAAAATTTCAAAACTTAATCAAACCAAACCAATTTCGATCAGTTTGGATTTTTTTTACCCCTTAAACTAAACCAATCTAAACCGACCCATGTACACCCCTATTGTCTACTGTAACACCCCAAAAATCACTTATTTCTTGATAAATACTTATTTTATAATATTTGTGATTTTTGTAAAATTTTTTGGAATTGTTTGAATTGTTTGATTATTTTAATATGTTTTTCAATTTGTGTGCACACTGAGTGGAGTCGGGAAAATGAAATATTTTCACTGAGGTCGGAAAACCTTGGACCGTGGAAACGGTGATGGGGGATCTTACTAAACCTGAGGCTGGACACAGTTTACGAAGTTTTCATTTTTTGAGATTTTATCTGACGGATAAAATTTGGGTACATCCTATTATCCATTGGACAATAGATACCAGCATTGTTAACTGTAACTTTTATCCACTAGATAATAGTTGCAGTAACAATCTAGTAGATTATTTCTATCTAGTCACTTTTATGATATCATCTAAGTGACATCGTCACATCACTACATGACAACATGATTTGTTATTTTTGGGAAATGTGTGAAGCTTCTCAAAGAAGCCTTGGGAGAAGCTTGCAAAGGAAGCTTTGCTCCATTCTCCTAGGGGGGCATGGCTTTTGAGGGATGAGAAAGATGACAAGTTGTCATCTTTTCACAAGCTTTCACATTTCACAAAAGTTACCATCTTTTCATTTTCCAAAAATTTCTATCACTTTCTCTCTCTACCTTGAAGCTTCTATCTCATTCTCTCTCCTCATTTTGGCTCCACGGTTGGGAGGGAAAAGATGACCAAAGTCATCATCTTTTCACTTTTTCCTATCATCTCTTCATTTCAAACATTTTTCATCTTTCTTTCTCTCTCTACCTTTCTCTCTTCTTTCCCTCATGCTCTCTCTTCTCTCTTCTTCTTCCACACGGCTACACCACCATTTGTGACCATCCAAGCTTGTTTGCTCAAGCCAATCTAGGATCTTGACTTCCCTTATCATCTTGAAGCTCTTCTCTTTAGTGAATACTTCTTGATTCCTCCATCTTCATCATTTTCTATTTAGCCTTAAAGCTTGAAGCTTTGAGGTAAAGTTCTTGACTTTCTTCTTTTTTTCTTCCCATTTTTGTGACCCTTGGTCACCATTGTGATCAAGGACTCCTCTTTTCAAGTTTTGGGTGTTGATTTCTTGAGTTGACCATCTTAGGATTTTCTTAGTAGGGGTGGACGAAATCTTGCAAGGAAGCATCAAGAAGCTTGCTTTCTTTGTTGTCTCTTAAGGTAAGAGGGAGATTAACCTCATCGACCATGCTATGTTGGTGAGGAAGGAATGGTTGTGTTGGGATTGGAGAATCCATGTGATGAATCATCTACCCGAATATGTGATTTTGATTTATGCTTTTTTGATCTTGTATGATTATATGATGTTGTCGTATGCAAAGATGATTTTTGATGACTTAATGATATTACGTGATTTTGATAGTGAGCATGAATTTAATTGATTGTGATGATTAAAGTAAGTGGCATGCTATGATTGTGTTGAGAAAGAGTGAATTATTTCGTTCCCTTTGACTCTTGAGGCTCACAGCCACCTTAGCCCAAGAAGAGATATCCATGAGAAAGATATTTAGTTATTAAGGACTTAGATGAGTAGGTGATAAAGACATAATCTATAAGGTTTCAAGTTGAATGAGAGAGGAAATAAAATTCTACCATTGAAAAGAAATTGACTTTTAGCCATGATACTTGATAATTAGAAGTAAGAGTGAATTGGAGACCTAAAATGTTTGATGATGAGGTGGAAGAGTAATTAGGATGGAAAGAATTTTATTTAGAGGTTGAATAAGGGAAGCTTTAGAGAGAATGTTAGAAAATATTGTTTGAGTGATTTGGAAGATAAATTAGAGTTTAGGGATTTATGAGTAAGATTGAAGATAATTATAATGTTATAATTTGAGGAGTAATGATTTTTGGATGTACCAAATGGAAACAAATTTAGTGATAATCAGAATCATGGGAAATGATTTATTAGTGGTAAATCTAGGTAACTTGACAATCGAGAAAATTAATTAAATATTTATAAGATAGGAGTGGAAAGGAATAAATTTGATCTTTAAGCAAAAGAGTGATTTTCGGTCTTGAAAGGAAAGATAAACTTGAGAAAGGAATAAAGAAAATTTTGAAAGACTTAGATGAAAAGGGAAAGGAATTGTGAGGTAAGGACATCGTATTTTTTTAGGTTTTCATAAATGATATGAGGATAGGTCATTCAAGGAACTTAGTTAGAAGAAGCTGGTGATTTGGATTAAATCCTATCGTCATTCTTGAGAGTATGAAAATTAAAGACCAAAGAAGACCTAATGTTTCAATATACTAGACGAATTGTGAAAATGCTCCATGTGATTTGGTAACAATGATTCTTGAATTTGCACGACTGGAATCCTTTGTGATAGCATGCATTAAAATTTGTGTCTTAGGCCGATGTGCTGAACCCAAGTGGATTATGAAATTGATATTGTGCCTTGGGCCAATGTGCTGGACCCAAGTGGATTATGAAATTGATATTGTGCCTTGGGCCGACGTGTTGGACCCAAGTGGATTATGAAATTGATATTGTGTCTTGGGTCGATGTACTAGACTCAAGTAGATTATGAATTTAGCATTGTGCTTTTGGGCTGAAGTGCTAGACCCGAGTGGATCATTGGTATTATGTAGTTGTATGGGTGGTTATATAATATCATTGATACTAATGGTATTGGACAATCGTATGGGCGGTTGCCTTAATACTGTTGGGAATGGTACATCAATGGTTGAATTTCTGTGAACATGCACATGAGTATTAGACTGTTGGCTTTGAATGCCTAGGAGTGAGCGTGAATTGGATAAGTATGATCCTGGATGGATCTCAGGGGGCATCAAGGCGAGGTGATCCACCTAGTGACCATTGTCACATTGTATACCCCTGGCCATGGACACTGTTGCAATACATGACGAGGACCCGACAAGCACTATCCTTTTCATGATCCGGCGTAGACTGTCTTTTGAGAGGGGACAGATCTTCTAGAGCGCTCATCTCTGAACCTTGACTCCATGGAGTAGGAATTGGTTGCATTGTGTATAAGGATGGTCAACATACACATCGTTCATATACATAGTCAGCATATTTGTGGTTGTGACATGATCCATTAATATATATATATATATATATATATATATGTCTTGATGTACATTGCTGAGAGTTACTTATTAGTTAATAATATGATTATGATGTTGATCTATAATAATCTTATATTGACCTGATTATGTTGTTGTTCTATAACATTTCTGTATTGACATGATCATATATGCTATTACTTGATGTTGTTGTGTAAGAAAGGCATTACTGCCTTTCGTTTTGTTTCTTGCTGCCATTATGGTATTGATGTAGGGGATCTCACCTCTTCTATTGTATTATTCTATAAACTTTTATTTTGTATTTGCGATGGAAAAGTCTGTGATGGTGGCAAGACAAGATCCGTGAGGTTTCACTAGGCTACGATTCCATGGAGGCATCGGAGCATGGAGTGTCCAGTGGGACACGGGACGCGTCTGGTATGACTGATATGTCACTTTGAGTTAGAGCAGGACCCAGCATGATGCGGTTACCTTTACTATGGACGCCGATGTTCACTTGGAGTTCTACATGTCTCTTGGGGAGCTTTGGGATGATCAGAGAGCTTCCTATAGGGAGGGCTCTGTGGAGTCAATTGCTCGGACTCTTGTCCGCAGTGACATGCCTTAGCTGGGGGCTTTGTCTATTAGGGATCTCGATGGGGTTTTGGATGAAGATCGGGTGTAGGAGCCCATTCTTCAGGTGTTTGGACTTGGTAAATGCTCAATTTTCATTTGGTACTTATATGTATAGGTATGTTTATTTTAGAGTACTTAAGTTTTATGTGTTTGGAATATGCAAATGATGTACTTAAAGATGTAGTAAACTTTGCTTTATGAAAAGCCTTTTTAGTTCCTATAACTTAAGCCTTTTATTTAAGCTTATATTACCTGTTATTATTCTACGGTTCTTAGGTTTTGTGTCCAAAATTTGACCAGTTTATGTTATCCGCGAAAAGACGCTTTTGAAACTCATATCTTACACTATTTACTTTTATAACTTGAGCAAAATAATTTTTGAATTATTTTAAATGTAAGAGTCGGTCTAATATGTAACGCCTCCCAGAAAGGGGTGTTACATCTATGCTGGTAGCTTGGAGAAAGGAGAGAACACGAAGCCTTTTAATTATAATGCTGATAAGCTAAACATTGTATACCTTGATAACTATGCATTTAATTTGATGGTCATTAAAGTTGAAGTAAAGATTCAGTGTTGATGGTCATTGTAGTTGATGCATTTAATTTTTTAGCCATAAGGATTTATAAGAGTTTAAAGTAAAATTTTACTTTGTTTAGAGGGCCATTCTACCAGACCAAAGAATAAAGAGTTTGAATAACATTTACTGGCTTATAAACAAGGGTTTGGCTGAGTAATTGTTAAATATTCAAAATAGAAAATTTTGCATGAAAAGTAGAACTTTTTCAATTAAAAACCCTATAAATAAAGCTCACTTGGCCATGGTATATATAAGATTCAAAAGAAAGTTTTATTTACTCATGTAGAAGCCATTCAACAATGGCACATGTTAACACTAAGAATGAGATTTTATTGCTTTGTCAAATATTTGGTCCTTTCATGTTGCAATAATAAAGTGGAATTTCTCTTATTTATATGAGAGCCATTCGACCATGTCTTGGCATAAGGACTAAAGCAAGCCATAGAGTGTCATAAGATACCAAGATGAAAGGATCAAATATTTTGACAAATATTTTCAATATATATATATATATGTGTGTGTGTGTGTGTGTGTGTGTGTGTGTGTGTGTGTGTGTGTCATTTGATCATAGCATGCTTTTGTTGCTCATATATATGTTATCTAGCCATGGTAAGAACAAGAGTCAAGAAAAGAAATATAAATTTGCTTGTATGAAGCCATTCGGCCATAGCATGCCCGTGTAACAACAAATGTGAATTTATCATTGGTATAATGATGTTCTTGCATTCTAATGTATTAGAAATTCATGAGAAATGAATATGCATATGATGGTCACATAAATAAATGAAAAGAGAAATAAGAGATGAATCTCAGGAGAAAGAAATGTAAGAGAAAAAAAAGAATTCCTCATATAAGAGGAAAAAAGATACCCTCTAGTAAAAATAGGCCTTAAAGATTGTTCATGTCTTATATAAAGAGTGGCTTTGCCACACAAACAGTGGTTTTTACTACATAGAGACAGAGAAAGTTAGGGGGACGCTCTTAACTAGTGAGTGAGCTCATGCCCATGTGACACAAAGAAGAGATTGGGGTGTAAACCCTAGATTGGCTAATCAAGAGAAAGAGAAAAGAGATTTACTCAGAGACTTTTTACCAGAGAAATGACTTAGAGATTTAATTATAAGAGAAAGTAAACTAAATTCCAGAGAATGACTTTACTATTTATAGAGACATGTTTTCTATGAATTGTCCTAATGAATTTGAATTTTATAGTTATGCTGGAGATATTTTTTAAAGATAAAATGTTTTCTTTAGCCTGACATAACTAAAGCATTATGGTTTTCAAAGTTATTTATTGTTGATTTATTTGCCTATTGGGAATTTATAATTCACACACCTTTAGCATAATTTTTCTAGATAGACAGATTTGAGAATGAACACCATGATTATCACTAATGTATGGTAGTTATATTTCTAAAATGGTTGTGTCTGCATTTTAGTTAGTCTCTGACTATATCATGCCTAGAGTAAAGGTGTTTTGGAAAGAACCCTAAAGGTAAGAGGATCAAGTAGGGACCTCATAATGAATAAATTAATGAAATTATAGGTAATAGCTAGAATCATTTAAGAAAATGATGCAAGCCCAAATAAAAGTCCTTAAGATCAATTAATGATTGATCGGCTTAGACAAGACAAGTTAATAAGAAAATTCCTATCCCTAAAGTTAGAAAGTAGTCTATACCAGTTGTCAAATAATAAGAATTCAAGGAGAGAAATAAAGAATCAAGGCCTTAATGACTTAGATTCTTATCCCTTGGCATGCTAATACGAAGTATAAAGAAGGCATAGGTAGTACATTACACATAAGCACTGGAAATGGGGCACCAAAGTGCCAAGCATATAGCATATTGGAGTTTTAAAGTTTTACTTAATTCTTTGATTAATTTGTTTAGAAGTTGCATATGTTCAATCAAGATTGGATAGACGATGTTATGAATAAATAAATTAAGGGAGGTTATAGAAAGATCTTCCCAAGCTATTAGGCAATTTATCAGATAAATAAATAGGCCCAGTCTTGAAATTGGGCACATTTAAGCAATTTGTCAAAGTCTCTAAGACCATACCAAATGATTGGTCATCTTGGACAAGATCAGAAAAAAAAATCTTTATTTTCCTATATCCAGATAGAGTTAATACATAGATAGCTAGAGGTAGGTTGTTACACAATATGATATTAGAGCAATTCATCCTGCATCATTGGGAGTAGGAACAAAAAATGAGTAGAAGGTAAGTTTGGTTGGCATGAAATGCCTCTGAGCCCCTCATATAGGAATGTATGAATATGTATGTTTTATAGTTGTGTTTGCATGTGATGTTGAAGTTCCTATACACGTTGGTTACAGAAATATTAAGACTGACCACTGTTGTGAATTTTTTGCAAGCGCACAGATTGTTTAAGTAGTAAAATAAAGATTGTTCCCTCAAGGATCGATTGATTACTAACTTTTAAGGTGACTTTGATTATTTAAGCTATTAAAAACAATAGTGAAAGCCCAATTAAAATCAAGACGAAAATCAAAGCAATAAAGTAAGCAAATAAATCTAGAAAAGTTAAGATTCAATCAATATTTAAAGGCCTAGGACTAGGAATTCACTACACTACGCCCTTTGATAAATTATAATCCTATCTTTGCTAATGTTCAATTATGTTTTTGAAGGTGATTTGTCTTAAATTGTTCAAAGCCCAATTTCTTGGCACTAAAAACATGCTAAAACTCCATCAATCCCATTCTCATGGCAATTAACAATCGTTTGCTCCTCGAAAGATTTAAGCCTATGTCTAGGTCTCAAATCTTAAGTTCAATTCTTAGATTATCTAGCAATTAGATTTCATCTTTCGATCCTTCATCTAAAGCCTGAGATCAAGAACAATAATTTTCCATTAATAAAGAATCAAATTAACAATTCAACATAGAAAAGTAGAGAGTTGCATCCTAATCCTAGAAAAAGGAATGTAGGCACTCATGGCTAATGTACCACAAACAAGAACAAAAGTTAAAGAGACAGCTATGATTCTATCTCAAGAAAATAAGAAAGAAAAAGATAAAAAAAGAAGATAGAGAAGATAAAGAAGGAGAAGTTGTCTTCAATGGTTGAACTTCAATCACTCTTGCACTTGTCTTCAAAACCTTAACCTCTAATTTTTGGTTGAGGAAAAACTCCCATTTTGCCTCTCAAAATCTATCGTCATAAAAGTCTCCTTCAAGTTTAGGGACTCACTTCTATTTATAATGTTTGGGGTGAAAACTACTGTTTTTACACACAAGAGACCTCACACAGCCATGTCTAAACTCAACACGGTTGTGTGAGCTTGAATTGCATAACTCACACCGTAAGGAAGACACGACTGTGTGACCCAAAGACACGACCGTGTCTCTTAAAAAATAAATAAACAGAAGCTTTTTTCAAGTTAGACAGGGTTGTGTGAGCCTAACAGAGATGTTTTCCAAGTTAGACAAGACCGTGTCTAACTCCTCAATCGCTCTTGAGTTGACACAGGGCCCTACTAAGCTAAAATGGTCCGCTTTTATGCTGAAAACGCGGTGTCCTTGTCTGTTTTCACTCCAAATGTGATAAATTGCATTCAATCTTCAAAAGTGAGGACAATGATAAGGATCCATCTAAAATTCACTAATAAATATAAGAAAAATCACCATAATTTATTCAGTTTGAGACTATAAAATATAGGCTTATCAACCCTCCCACATTTGAGCTATGCTTGTCCTCAAGCAATTAATAGAAATAAAAAATAAGATTAAACTCAACATCCAAAAACATGAATCATGGGAAGTTCCATAATTTAATAATTTAATAAAGTGCAGTGATCAAATCCAATCAAGCAAGATCATTTAGCACTTAAAACAATTAGAGACTTGGGTCTAGCTTATATCTTTTCTCTTTACCAACTAATCGAGGTCACTCATCTTTCCATCGCTCAAGTGTTTAAGGACAAAGAGATCACTCAATTTTTCTTGAGTATAATAGAAAGGTAGGAAAAAGATAAATAAGGGTAAAGAATACTCATGGATAAATCGATACAAAAATAGAATCAGGTTGAAAAGATAATAAATAGAACATCATGCACAAAGGTATAACAGATTCTCACTTTCAACCCAATATTCTCATTATTCTTCACTAACAATCCTTTTCTTTTCTTTTTTCCTTTTTTTCCTTTTTTTTTTCTTTCAACCCTTGAAGACAAAAGCGACCTTTCAAGACCTTTCAATGAACACATTAGTTGCTCCATTATTAAAAAATTAATGCATCCTACTTGATTATTCAATTAGGTATCCAAAAAAATCAATTTTAGGCTCAAATGGGGCAACTAAAGGATTATTTTCTCAATGCAACTCTAGAATTCAAGAAAGAACTAAGCCTAATTGTCTTAATCATGTTCAAGTATGTATGTGAATCATTAAAGTCTCAACAATATATCAAAGCAAGTTCTAGCACACATCAATCAAGAGAAATCTCACTCCAGAAGAAAAATAAGATTTTTTTTTATGAAACATCTATACATTAAAGCTCAAAACTCACTTTCTGGCTAATGTTAATAAACAGAACAAATGCAAACAGACATGACTAATTTCTAAATAAGATGCCAAATGTTTCAATACTCAATTGAAAAAGATTGCCTTGCACAAAAGCAGCTCATGAGTAGTGGATTCCCCTCTCAAACATATTTCTATCAACTCAGTATTAATTAAAAAATTAACACTTAATTTCAGCTTGATTATAAACAATACTCAAGTGTTCATTGATTCCACAAAAATTTTCACCAAAATTTTAAGAGTACCCCCCCCACACACACAGTTAAGACAAACATTGTCCTCAATGTTTAAATAAGAAAAATAACAGAACAAAGGACAACGAAACTACCGTGAAAATGGAAACGCAAGATCACGAAGGTGGTGGGAGAGGTAGAGCTGGAGGGAGGCGTGTACTCATGAACTCAACCATCTAGTCTAACTAAGCGGTGACATGTTGTCTAAAACTGCACAAGAAAAACAAAAAGGTCAAGAAATTTGTTTTTATTATACGGGAAAAACAAAGCAAACAAAAACAACTGAAAAAAAATGCAAAAACTAAAAATGCTATAAGAAAGGATAGAAACACAGGTTGCCTCTTGTGAAGCACTAGTTTATAGTCATTAGCTTGACTATGGGCCTGTACTATACTTAGGTGATGCCAATGGAGTGGTGTTTAGTCCTCATTCCTTCTTCATAATGTTTCACTCTCTAGCCATTTATCAAGAATGGCTTTTGGCCTTTTTTCTTCACTTTAAGCACTCTATACGATAAGACTCAAACAATCTCATATGGTCCATACCATTTTAACCATAAATTACCAAGACAGAAACGTAGACGTGAGTTATCGACAAGAATTTTATCCTCAAGCTTAAACTCACGCTGCTTGACATGCTTGTCATGCCGCTTCATTGTTCTCCCCTTGGAAAGCTTAGCATTCTCAAAGTCAGTGACAACCTTAGGAAAAGTCTTCTCTAGCATATCATCAGCCACAGATTCCTGTAGATATGAAAGCACAACACTATTCACAATGTTAGTAGCATTTATGTGATTACATGAATCAAAGGAACTAGGATTTTTTTCAAAATTAAAAACATTAAACACTACTTTCTCAACATTCAATCACAAAGTCAATTTTCCTTCGTGGACATCAATCATTGCTCTTCAAGTGGTGAGGAATAAATGCCCAAGTATGATTGGGATTTGAACATCTACTTCTATTTCAAGCACAACAAAATTGATCGATATGTAAAACTTTCCCACCTTCAATGATACATTCTCTAATATGCCAATAGGATGTTTGATTGATCTATCTTCCAATTGAAGAGAGATGGTAGTTACTTTGAGGTCCTTAATATCAAGTTTCTCACAAATAGAAAGAGGCATCAAACTCATACTTGCCCCAAGATCATACAAAGCTTTGTTAATATTTATGTTCCCAATTGAGCACGGAATCAAAAAGCTACCCGGATCCTTAAGCTTAGGTGGAAGCTTGTTTTGAATGATTGCACTACATTCTTTCGTCAAAGCAATAATTTCATAGTCCTCAAGCTTCCTCTTATTAGAGAGAATCTCTTTCAAGAACTTAGCATAAAAAGGCATTTGAGAGAGAGTTTTCGTAAAAGGAACATTAATGTAAAGCTTCTTTAAGTATCTCCAAAATCTTCTAAATTGATGATCAAGCTTCGCCTTTTGATAACTTTGAGGGAAGGGCAAAGGTGACATATATGATTTTGGAGGAGCATACTTTTTAGTGCTTTTTTCATCTCCTGCTTTATCCTCGCTCTTCTCTTGCTTCTTTTTCTTTTCATGGGTTTCCTTATCTTCAAGCTTTTCTTCCTTTGTTGGGCATTCAAATTGCTTGAACTTGCTCCCTTGGGTTAGTTTCTAGTTGACTTGGTATTCACCCTTGAATCATGTTAAACAAGCTTGCTTGTTGGGCTATTTGAGTTTCAAGTATCTTGGAGTGAGTGGCCATTTGATCTAGGCGAGTATTGATTTGCTTGATGGACTCCCCAAGTTATTGCACTTATGCTTAAATGACTTGGTTTTGTTCCTTTTGAGCAACTATGAAATTCTACATGAGGGCTTCTAAATTGGACTTTGCACCTTGAGAAGATTGTTGAGGTTGTTGGAATCAGGGTAGGGGTCTACTGTTGGATAGAGCCCTTTGGTTTTGTTGGGTACCATATGAGAAATTCAAGTGGTTTCTCCATCCGGGGTTATATGAGTTGGACAAGGAATTTCCTTGAGCCTTGAAATTTCCATTTTGCACATAATTCACTTGCTTCAAAGACAGGTCTTGAGAATACAGTTCTACTACATTGCAATCTGAAGCCAAATGCCCTCCTCCACATATTTTACAAGTTATGTTAGGAGTGGCGACAACATTGACATTCAGCTTCTCAAGTGACTTAGTCAAGGCTTCAAACTTGGCATTCAACATAGTAATAGTATCAAGCTCTATCATTCTGGCTTGCTTCTTTGAAGATGATCTTTCACTTGGCCACAAATAAATGTTCGAAGCGACCTCCTTAATCCAAACCCTTGCCTCTGTTGGAGTCTTTGCCATCAAAGCACCGCCAGTTGTGGCATTAAGAGTTGCTTTTGTAGAAAGAGTTAACCTAACATAAAATGTTTGCATAACAACAAACTCTTGTAAACCATGATGTGGACACTGACGAATGTGATCATTGTACCTCTCCCACGCTTCATAAAGTGATTCATCTTCCTTTTGAGAGAAGGTAATGATGTCATGATGAAGCTTGATTGTTTTTTGTAACATCCACCGTAGGGTATCACATTTAAGACTAATCCTAGTATAACTTACCCAAGTTGTAAAAGAATTAATCTTGTAAAAACATTAATTTTAAAATTTCATTTACGAAAAAAGTGAAAATAAACAAAATAAATAAAAACTATAAATACAACTTGTAACTGAAAAGAACACACTAGAATATACATAGATATTTCAAAAGATTGTCCCCAAATAATTTACATAAATATATTCCACTCCAAAAGATAAATATGTACAACATATATATCAGAACATAAACTATATAACTAAAACTTTTAAAGACTAAGGATTTGGGCCCTCAAAGGATCCTCCTCCTCAGTATCATCAAAGAACCCAAGCGGGTACATCACTCGTCTGACAGGGGGTTCTAGCCGAAGACACTACCAAGTCCTCCCGTGGAGTATAGACATTATCACCCCAAAGCTCTCGAATAGGCATCGTGAACTCCAAACGAATAGATACATTCATCGTCATAACTGGAACCCCATCCCTAGTTCCACTAAGATTCAGAGTCAAATCCCTCGTATACACAAAATGTTTATTACTCAAATTAAATCTCCAAGCATCAGTTCCCCCATGGAACTGTGCTCTCCAAAAACCCAGCACTTGGCGCCTTGCCGCCATACAAACAAACCTAGAAAACTATTACTGATGGAAAGTATAATTTCCAGCTTCCTCGTCTCCTCAGTCTTCATCAAAGATACACCATAAAGAAGATATAACACAACAAAGAGGTAAGATCCCCTACATCAATACTAGTATGGCAATATAGAATATGACAATAAATATACAGATGTAGTATTAACACATTGAATCATACTATTACATCATAGATAAAATATCAGATAAATATAATTATCATGTCAATATGTTGACCAACTATGCATATGCACACAAACCTATTCCTACTCTATGGAGCTAATCACAATTTCGGAGAGCAAGATAGGGAGTACATGTCTATATATCATCAGCCTCAAATCATGTGCCAATATATCATATCAATGTGCGCAACATGGCTCATACAAGACACTCTCAACCAATCACGAAAAGAGTAGTAACTCCATCAAGATCGGTGGTGTGTTTGCATGGGATACCACGGCGCAGAGGTGCTACCATCTGGCCACATATGGCATTCCACGCCCCGACGTCTCCAAGATCACTAAAGATCGTAACTACGCAATTCTCACTTGCACGAAGGTGTAAATTCAATCTCCTAGGCATATTGCCTTAACCAAATAAGCTGACACATTTTCCAATGCATGATGTATGATTCAAATACACATGAAATCATAATTCTCACAATATTTCACACACACACGCCATCTCTTGGCGGTATCACTTTTCAACATAATTGGGCCCACCACAACAGCCCAACAGCAACCTACTATTATTTCCAATCTCGTAAACATTTTTATAGCATTTTCACAATCGTAGAACATTTTTCTTACGTTTTCAAATTGCGTAAGTATTTTTCAACATTTTCATAATTGCATAAATGTTTTCAAACGTTTTCTAAATTGCATAGGGATTTTTAAACATTTTCTCAATTGCGTAGAAATTTTAAATCATTTTCTCAATCTAATAGCTTAAAAAATCACTATTTTGAAAACAAGTGATGTTTCTCTAATATTTTTCACATAAAATAGTTATTTAGACTTTACTTACCATATTTTACTATTAAAAATTCTTTGAGTAACATTTTCTATTATTTCTTACAAAATTATATTTCTTTGATTTAATTTGGATATTACAGCTTGAAATTTTTTAACACGCTTCAAAACTTGAAGGGTGAGCTATACGTCAGTAAATTTGAAGTTTCAAATTTTATCTTACTTCATAGCCTAATTATACTAATTTAATTCTAAAGAATAGTTCATTTTCTTTTTATTTCTAAATAGAAAACACATTAAATTGAGTTCTTGTTACTTAATTACCTAAGTTTACACTTAGTAAAATAATTTTGGATCTAGAATAACAAAAATAGGCATGTTGGCCAAATTTCACTATATGCTTTATAGATCATATTTAATTATTTTCTATCACTTTATTCTTTGCAAAAACCTTAATCTAATTTCTTGTCATTAACTCATTTAATCCATGATTAGGAAAATAATTTAAAGCATTTAGCTCCAATGGTGGTGTTGAGGCCATAAGCCTCCATAGGTTCTTTGGAACCTTCATACACTTCCTCATCATGCATATCACATCCTACTATATACAATAATCAACATACATCCATAATCACATATTCAAGTATATTTTCAAAACTATAAAGCATGCCAATCAAAAATCATCACAAACAAAGCAAGCTTAAACTACATAAGTGAATAAATCCTTATGAATTTTTCACCACAAACAATTCTATTTCCTCACCACCAACACATGGTTGATGAGGTTAATCTCCCTCTTACGTCAAGGAAGACAAAAACCTTTCTTGTATGGCCTCGTATGGATTTCGTGAATCTCCAAAGAAAAACCCTAACAAGCTTAAACCAAAACAAAGTCACAAACAAAGCTTGAAAATAAGAAACCATGTATCAATCATGGTTTAAAAACTCAAGAATCAAACTTAGGAACAAGAAACAAGAACTTTACCTTGTAGAGTAGAAAACCTTAACTTGGATTCAAGGTAGTAAATGAAAGAACTAGGCTAAGATCATAACATGAAAACGTTTTAGAATAGCATGTAGGTAAGGAAAATGAGATTAGGTGAAATTATGGAAGCTTGGATGACGGTGTTGGGTGTCAAGACCGAGAGCTTCAAGAGGAAAAAGATGGAGTTCCTTTGTTTGTTCTTGGAAGAGAGAGAATGGAGAGAAAAGGTTTAAGTCACAAAGTGATAGAAATGAAATAGAATATCCTATTTCCCAAGTATATGGCCGTGTAGATGCATGGATAGGAAGCTTAAAACTTGTTCAATAGGATAGAAATTAATCACATGGTTTCACATGGCTTAGGTTATTAGATGATCATCCTTTGGTCATAATAGATGACTAGATTGTTCAAAAACACCCTAGAACCACCTAGTGGCTGTGGAGCATATGGAGGTAAGTAACTAAGTTTTGATTTCAATTAGTTCCTAGTTACACTTAGTTTAGGTAGTTAGTTCATCTAGTTTCTTGTGGTTAGTTCACTTAGTTACATTGACTAACTATTTAGTTACAAGATTAGGTCATGCATTTGCCATGCATTGGTCATGCATTCTAGAAGACTCTAGAACCTTCTTGAAACCATGGAATTCTAAGGAGTAGGAAATTAAGTTTGTTCCATTTAGTTATTGCTTATGCTTTAGATTAACTTAGTTAAATTACTTAGTTTCTTGGCTAACTAGTCTAGCTACTAAAGTTGACCACATCCTATTAGTTTAGAAAACTCAAGGCATTAACATTGACCAATTTTTATTAGTTCACCAAGTTGAGAGTCACAAAGATTTTTTCCAGTCTATTGTCCAATGGACAAAAGATACAGGATCTATTACCCAATGAGCAGAAGCTACTACTCGCAAATCAGTAGATACTGTCCACAAAAAAAATAAAATGCAAAATATTTTTATTTCACAGATAAATTCTAAAAATTAAAAGATCGGGTAATGTATCTCTAGGATTCGAGTTTAGTAAGATGCCCCGGCTCTGAATAAATCGTCAAAGATTTTTCCCAGCATGAAAATTTTTATTTTCCTGACTCAGAGTAAATTACACACAATGATAAAAAACAGTCACAGAATAGTCAAAATAAATTTACAGCATACAGAAATCATAAAAATAGTACAATTAAGACATTATTGAGAAATAGTAAATTTTGGAGTGTTATATTTTTTCAACTAGATAGTACTTGTCCAAGAAATCTTGCTCCATCAAGTCCCATGTGGTAAGTGAATTTGGGGCTTCCGAGTAAATCCACTTCTTTGCCTTCCCCCTAAGAGAAAAGGGGAAAAGTATGACCCATATAACATCAGTTGAAACCCCATTTATCTTTATCGTGTCACATATCTCCAAGAATTCATCCAAATGTTGATTTAGGTCCTCAGTTGTTGACCCGATAAATTGTAATTGTTGGACCATCTAGATTAATGATGTCTTGATCTCAAAACTATTGGCCTCTACCCGTGGCCTTTCAATGGAAGATTGACGAGCATTGGCGTTGGGGGTTCCATAATCCCTCAGCCTTCACTCTTTATTGACAACTTGGTTATTGTTGTTCACCATGTGGTCTTCCTCAACTCTCAGTGTTTTTATTTCCCTTCTAATATTACGAAGTGTCTTCTCGATCTCAAGATCAACAGGGATAATAAGATCTTCTTGAATCCTCGTTCTACACATAAGAAAGAAATAACACCTAAAAATCCAAAGAATAAATTATAAAATAAGATGAAAATAAAAAATAAAATAAATGCTTAAATCAACCAAATTGCCGCTTGTGTTAATATCAACAAGATCCCCCACAACAGTGCTAAAAACTTGTTATCAATTTTTCGCAAGCGCACGAATCGTTTAAGTAGTAAAATAAAGATCGTTCCCTCGAGCATCGATTGATTACTAACTCTTATGGTGACTTTGATAATTTAAGTTGTTAAAAATAATAGTTAAAGCCTAATTAAAATCAAGATGAAAATCAAAGCAATAAAGTAAGCAAATATATGTAGAAAACTTAATGATTCAACCAAGATTTAAAGGCCTAGCACAAAGAATTCACTACACTACCCCCTATAATAAATTGTAATACTATCTTTGCTAATGTTCAATTATGTTCTTGAAGGTGATTTGTCTTAAATTGTTCAAAGCCTAATTTTTTGGTACTAAAAACGTGCTAAAGCTCCATCAATCCCATTCTTATGGCAATTAATCCAAGTTCCAACCCGTTAGATTTTATGACAATCGTTTTCTCCTAGATTAATTTAAGCCTATGTCTAGGTGTTAATTCATAAGTTCAATTCTTAGATTATCTAGAAATTGGATTTCATTTTTTGATCCTTCATCTAAAGCTTAAGATCATGTAAATATGGCTGACAACATACCACAAGCATTAAGCATAGCAAGAATGAATTAAGAATAATAATTTTCTATTCACAAAGAATCAAATTAATAATTCAACATAGAAAAGTAGAGAGTTACATCCTAATCCTAGAAAAAGGAATTTAGCCACTCATGGCTAATGTAGCACAAACAAGAATAAAAGTTGAAGAGACAACCATGATTATATCGCAAGAAAATAGGAAAGAAAAAGATAAAAAGAGAAGATGGAGAAGATGAAGAAGGAGAAGATGTATTTAATGGTTAAACTTCAATCACTCTTGCACTTGTCTTCAAAACCCTAGCCTCCAATCTTTGGTTGAGGAAAAACTCCTTTTTTGCCTCTCAAAATCTGTCATCACAAAAGTCTCCTTCAGGTTTAGGGATTCGTTTCTATTTATAATGTTTGGGGTGAAAAACTTTTGTTCTTATACACAGGAGACCTCACACGGCTGTGTCTAAGCTCGACACGGCCGTGTGAGCTTGAATTGCGTAACTCGCACCATAAGGGAGAGACGACCATGTGACCCAGAGAGATGGCCGTGTTTCTTAAAAAATAATTAGACAAAAACTTTCTTCAAGTTATTCAAGGCAGTGTGAGCCTGATAGAGATGTTTCCCAAGTTAGACAAGGTCGTGTCTAACTCCTCAACCGCTCTTAAGTTGACACAGGGCCCTGTCTAATCCAAAATAGTCCTCTTTTACTCCGAAAATATGGTGTCCTCACCAGTTTTTAGTCCAACTGTGATAAATTGCATTCAATATGCAAAAACAAAAATAATGATAAGGATCCATCTAAAATTCACCAATAAATATAAGCAAATCACCACAATTTATTTAGTTTAAGACTATAAAATATAGGCTTATCAACCACCTCAATACATGTTTGTTCTTTATGTGCAGGAAAAGATGGCACCACCTAGACAAAATCCCCATAACTCTAATGATAGTTTTGTGGGGATAAGAGGTTCCTTGAGGAAATGGTCACTGCTATAAGAGAATAACTAGTTGCCACTATCAGAGTTTAGGAACGCATATAGGAACACTCAGGTTAGAAACCAAAACTAAGAAAGATGTGGTGTAGGTCCACAGAGGGAAGTTCAGCCAGTTAATCCCAATTTTCATGGTTTTTATGAGTTCAAAATTGCCAAACCACTAACTTTTAAAAGCGATTATGACAAAGCCGCAATAGAAGGATGACTTTTGGAATTAGAGAAATTTGTTATAGTAATGGGGTGTGCTGATGCCTATAAGGTTACTTTTGCTACATAAATGTGAAGTTGGCAGTAATATAAGTAGGGGGTTGAATTGTGTTACTTTTCACCTGAAAATTTCAATCTTCTCACACCTTTCTCAAGTTTATCAAACTTGGAAGTGAAAAGGTTGTTATAGAGTACAAAGGTTAGGTGAGAAAGTTCAATAATATAAGAGAACAAGACCAAGTAGTATATGGTGAGAGAGTTCATGGAAAGCTTCACTAGTTGAGGTAGGTTGAACTCTCTCACAGTTTCAGACAACATCACAGATTGCTTTTCAAGTTCATATCTTAAAGTACTAACATATAAACTTTATAAAACCTTTTTTTATCAAATAGAATGAATCTCATAACACAGAAGCAGACTTTATAAAGAGAAGTTACCTCTTAAGTTTATTTTAATTCAAAAATACTTTGGTTCCTTTCAAAGTAAAACTTTGATTTTCTTAGATTCAGTTTCAAAGCAAATCTAAATGTGATAAAGTTAGGAAAGAAGAGCAAGACACAAGGATTTATAGTAGTTCACCTCTAAACCACTTAAGGCTACATCCAGTACCTAGCAAATACTAGGATTTTCACTATGTAAAAGTATTCTTTCTTACCAAGTCTCTTCAGGCTCCTATACTTTGTGTATTCTTTTCGCTTAGCCTCTCTAAGTGCAACAACAAGCTTAACTAAGCTTCTAAGTGGCTTACACAACCCATAAGTTCACTACCAACACTCAACAATCAAAGTCTGGTTTGATGTGTTTAATATAAGTGGGTAGGCTTGGAAATCACTCAAAGAGTGTATACACATAATTTAGCAAAACCTACAACACACCTACTGAAGATTTTAGAACTTTAAGAATAAAGTAGGTAGAGGTGAGAGAGTTATTCTTCATGTATGCAGCTCTAATCTTTTTCAGATCATTCAACATTCTTCTTTTCAATCTTAGAGCCTTTTATAGCTTGTGAAAAGTAGTTGTCAGAAGCTCCCAATGATTATTTGTTTCTTATGGCAGGTAGCTATTATTTTGTTGTGTTTTGCTGAGTTAGTGTGTTCACTTAAGTTCTTGCCCAGGAACTCTCTCAAAGTTCATCTCAATTGACTTTCTCAAGCTTGATCATTTCGTAAAACCTCTTGTTCTTTGATTCCACCATCATCTTCATGTTTCATCTTAAAGTTCATCTCCAAGATATCAATGTGTTCACTTAAATTTCTACCCAGGAGCTCTCTTAAAGTTCATCTCAACTGACCTTCTCAGCTACTCTCTTAAGCTTAATCATTTCACAAAACCTCTTGTTCTTTGATTCCACCATCATCTTCATGTTTCATCTTGATATCTTGGATGATGATAGCTTCCTTTTATTCTTTGATTTGCTCTTTATTTGGTCCTTGTAGAGATTCTTCACATTCTTGAGGTATACTGCGATGCTTTAAGGATGGGTTTAGGGTGTGTTCTGATGCAACATAGGAGAGTAGTTGCCTATGCATCGAGATTGTTAAGGCTACATGAGGAGAACTACCATACTCATGATCTAGAGTTAGCTGCAGTAGTGTTTGCCCTAAAGGTTTGGAGACATTACTTATACGGATTCCAATTTGAGGTGCTCAGTAATCATAATATTTAAAGTACTTATTCGATCAAAAAGTGTTGAACATGAGGTAGAGAAGGTGGATCAAGTTCTTAAAGGACTATGACTTTGAATTGAAGTACCATCTGGGTAAGGCCAATATAGTGGCTGATGCACTAAGTAAGAAATCCCTACATGTGTCTCGGATGATGATCCAAGAGGGTGAACTTCTAGAATGTTTTAAAGATTTGAGCCTTGTAGTGACTATGTTACCACATAGTCTCTGTGTGAGTAAAGTGGACATGGTTAATGACTTGAGGGCCCAGATCTTAGAAGCTTAAAAGGGAGATAAGACTTTAGGGGATGTACTTGAGCAAATCTTCTTAAGAAACCCAAAGGAGTTTGATGTGTCGGATGATAGAATAATTAAGTTTAGAGGTAGACTTTGCATTCCAAGTGAGTCTGGAATCAAGGAATAGATCCTTGAAGATGCTCATAGAAGTCATTACACCATTCACCTCGGGACCACTAAAATGTACCAAGACTAGAAGAAGATGTTTTGGTGGCTTAGAATGAAAAAGGACATAGCAAAGTTTGTGTCTAGATGCCTAATTATCAAAAGTTCAAGATAGAACATTAGAGACGCTCGAGACCTCTACAATCCTTAGAAATCCATGAGTGGAAATGGGATAACATCATAATGGACTTTGTCATAGGATTGCCCAGGACTCAACCAGGTTTTGATGTGGTTTAGGTCATTGTGGATAGGCTAACCAAGTCTGCCCACTTCTGCCCATTAGAGCTAACTACTCCATAAATAGACTAGCATAGTTGTACCTACGGGAGGTAGTTAGATTGCATGGTATTCCCATTAGTATAGTGTTTTATAGAGGCCCTAGATTTACATTTAGATTTTGGGGAACCTTGTAGAAAGCTTTCAGGAGAAAGCTTAGCTTGAGTACAACATATCATTCACAGACCAATGGTCAATCGAAAAAGATTATCCAAACCCTTGAAGATATGCTTAGAGCAAAAGGGTAGTTAGGATAAGTTTTTACCTTTAGTGGAGTTTGCCTACAAAAGCAATTATCATTTCAGCATAGGTATGACACCATTTTGAGACATTTTATGGTAGAAAGTGTAGCTCCCCTTTATATTGGTATGAGATTAGAGAGAAAACCATCCTACGACCTGAGTTGGTACAGCAGACCACGGATCAAATTAGAGTGATCAGGGATAGGTTGGTTATGGCTCAAAGTAGGCAAAAGAGCTATGTTGACAAGAAAAGGAGACCTCTTGAGTTTGATGAAGGAGAACATGTTTTCTTAAAAGTTACTCCTACAACAGGGATTGGTAGAGCATCGAGAACATTAAAGTTAAATCCTCGCTTTATTGGTCCTTACCAAATCCTAAAAAGAGTTAGTTAAGTAACTTATCAAATAACCCTTCCTCCCAATTTGTCAAACCTTTATAATGTTTTCATGTGTCTCAACTAAGAAAATACAATCCAGATCCTTCACATGTCATAAAGAATGAATCTATCCAGTTAAGAGATGATCTGTCTTATGCTTTAAAATCGGTAAGGATCGTAGACAGAGGGGTCAAAGAGCTTAGAGGTAAGTGGATTCCTCTAGTGAAGGTGCTTTGGGATGGAGCAGGTTTTGAGGAAGCAACATGGGAGTTGGAGTCTTATATGCAGTAGGACTACCCACAATTGTTTATATAAGGTAAACAATTTTGGAGATAAAAATAGAGGGGAGAAATGTAACATCTTCATAGATATGTTAGACTTGTATATAGTTACAGAGGTAGCATAATACTTGTTTAACATGCTTTTTTAATTTTGTGGCTTTCTGAGTTAGTTTAGTCACTTTGTTGTAACACTATATATGAAAAATAGCTATTATTAGCTTAGAAAATGGCATAAACTGCTTAGTTAATGGAAATGAATATGAAGAATTTGTCTCTAGGTCACAAATGTGTAGAATGTAATATGGTTAATTTTTAAGAGTTAATTAAGTTAGTTTGATATTTTTAAGCATACTGAGTGAGTGTCTAAATACCAGATTAATGAATCACAGAAATGAAAACTTTTGGAAATGGTGAAATTAGGATTAAGATGAATCTTAGGATTTATTTTAATGCCTATGGAGGCTAGAAAATTAGATTTGGAGAAATCTAAGTGTTCTTAGCAGACATAAAGCTTCAGTAAAATATCTTAAGATAATATTAGTTTTCTTATGTTCCACGACCATCCTTTTTTATTGTTTCATTGAGTTTTACTCACTTTCTCACCCACTCTCATGTCTACAACCAAAAAATAAAGGAGAGAAGGCAGAAAATGAGAAAAAAAGGAGGAAAAGGAAAAGGAAGAAAAGGAAAAGAGAAGGAAGGCTAGAGGCAAAGAAAATAGAGGAGAGAATACATCATCCTTGCTACAAGAGGTAGGGGTGTTTTGTTCAATCAACTTCATCTCTTTCTTTCATGCTCTTAGTACATGATGTGTTCTTGGGCTGTTCAATAAAGGCTATTGAGAGAGTTTCTCAATGGTTGGAGTTGGATGAGCATGACCAAAGGGTTCTTGATGTTTGAGTTATGTTCATAGGATTCTTTTAGCATTGTTTTGAAAGCACTTGGGTTGAGAAGTGTTGTCCTTGAGTTGAAAGGTGTTTTGGGATGGAGTTTCATATGTGAACTTCATGTTTAGTTGCTAAAATGCTGCAGCATAACCAGTAATGGGTGAGCCATAACCAATTAGGTGGCTGTTACATAATGTCTCACGGTTTGCAATAACCAATTAGCCATAAGGCTAATCGGTTATTACTGCTGGCAGAAGGCTACTGTTATGTGATAACCGATTAGCATAATGTGCTAATCGATTATTCTTCATGCATGGAGACATCTTTAAAAGGTCCTAACCGATTATCAAGTGTGATAATTGGTTAGGCAAAATAAAAAATTGGTTTGTTTGAAGGTCATAATTGATTATCCAAGAGGGATAACCAGTTATGAACCTATTAAAACAGAGTTGTGTACTCTTTGGGCAAGGATTAACATGAGTTAGGCTATGTATTGGTCTAATTAAAATGGTCTATGGGAGTTAAGAGCCCTAAGCATCAATGGTTCTTCTTTAAGTGTTAAAATTAAACTATTTTCTTCCTTTCGGTTAGGTTTGAGCTTGATTGGTATATGAACCATGTTTTGCTCTCTTGTTCCTTAAGGTTGAACTTGAGGATATGCTAAGAACATGGGATTGGTTTCCTTAAGAGATAAAGTTGAACTAAGAGTACTTGTTTTCTAGTTTTAACTTTCACTTGGTCAGGGTGAACCTGGTGGAGGGTTTTTGTTACATTGATTCTTTGCATGTTTTCTTAACTTGCTTTTCCTACGTATTGTGACATTATATGTGTGCACAACCATTTAGCTAGAGAATAAGGATTATTCCTAAATTCTTGTAGCTAGAGAGCTATTATGGTCAGGGTTGCTGGTACATGGGATGGTAGCAGTACTCTTACTTTTGTGAGGGGAAGGAATCCACCGATGGCCAGGTAGTGTAAAGGCTCTTTTGCCTATCCTACTGAGACAAATACAAAGGAACGCGATTTGTAACAACCTAATACTAAAATATGAGTCTGACATAGGTGTAAACGTATACATATATCGAAATATTCTTATACAAATACATATTTTATAATGCAAATACTACATTAATTGCCTCCTTGGTAAAATTTATAGAAGTCCTACATAATACTTTATCTAGCAAATACAATTAAACTTTCCTTCTTCGATTTTCGATCTTCCTTTCTGCGTGCTAAGCCTTCAAAGTTCCAGGAAATAATATGGAAATACAACATGCGGGGGTGAGAATTCAAAGAATTCTCAGCAGTTATATAAAAAAAATATGTCATTATAGTATTTCCAGCTATTTCAGGGGAAAAAATCATTCTTTGTTTAAAACTCAACATAAATATAGGTGGCAAACTACCAAAACTAGTCATCTCTCTTCCCGAAACAGAGGTTCAATTATTATCTATTATAAAAACTATTTACATATTCTATTAATTAATACAATTTCAAATCCAGTTCTTTATCACAATCAAATCAAGTATTAACATTAAGTATACATAATATACATCAAATGTATCCATCTTTCATAATCAAACATAAGTTAATCATCCATCTCAAATATCATACCTCACATAATCACAGTGTTCATTCATCATCCTTCATTATTCTATACAAGTCTTTTACTTCATCATTTATTCATCATTCAATATATTTCTTTTCAATAGTTCTTAAGTACTATAAATCACTATATTCATTCTTTCGGAATACTTTCAAGTCAGGAATTAACCTTAATCCTCATTAACTTAATTGTAAAAACAAGACAATTGTTCATACAATTGTTATTTTATGTAATGCATCATGATGCATGATTATGTGTAATGAATGCTCTAAAGTATGCTTATGCAATGTTTTTGAAACATTCAGTTTTTAGAAAACTCATGTTATTTGCATATTTCCAAGAATCCCTTTCTTCTAGGAAAACCTTTATTCTTGGAAGCTCTTCTAGGAAAATCTTTGTTCCAGGAAGTCCTTTTGATCCTTGTCTATCCCTAAGTAGGAAGGGTTAGGAAAACCTTTGTTCCTTGACCTACTTGCATTACCTTGGTATGAGAGGTCAATCTTTCCCCACAATAGTGATGTAACCATTTACCTTACCAATCTCAATACCATACTAGGTATTACCTCTCTAAGTAGTAGGACATCAACCACTTAACACTACTTAGTATGAATGGGCTAATTTTCCTCACATCCATTAATACCTAAAACCCCCAGCACTAAGAGATGTTTGCTCAAGCCGTAGGGTCATTCATACAAGGAAATAACAAATAATGAGTTTGAAAACAAAACATGCAAATGTATTTTAAAATCATTCCTTCATTCACTTTGCACATAATCAAGACTTCCTTTGCATAATAATGAAGCAAAAACTCATTCATCAAACTTTTCATTTATACACTACATTATATGCTTGTAGAGAGGGAGTGACTCACTCAACCTCAATCTACCTTTATTCTTTCATTATTATGCTTCTCAACATCATTTATACATGTCATTCATTTCATACAAGGTACGTATAATAATTCTCATCATATAGTTCAACTTTGGGTTTAAGGAGTAATACAATTCAAATCCTTCCCTTATTAAGGCATACTTAGCCATGACCACCATTCAATCCAAACTCTCAATTTCAATCATAAAATAACTTTAATACATAACAAAATTTCATTCAAATTAAAGTCATAACATGTTAGCATTCAACTGGATTATTTTCAAACACAATTCCAATCTATAATTTCAACACATCAACTCTAAAATTCTGGTCTCAATGGACAGATTTCTGCCAAGACCAATTTCCAACATCCAAATCACAATTTCATGCTCAAAATAACAACTTTTCTTGTCGCAAGCATAACCAACACTACTGTGACCATTCAACATCATTTAAGACATGTTTTCACACATTTTAAACATTCATAATTAACCTAAGAACAGGGCAGCATTCTGCCCTTGTTTTGAGTCTCCATTTAAATCACAAAAACCATAATATACAATCATAAATAGGGCAGCATTCTGCCTTCATTTTTCATCACAATTTAGACCTAAGTTTCAATCACAAAATCAAGTATAATATCAACATAAATTCTTCCAGAATGGATCATGTACAGCCGTGACTTCTAGCCTTAATGTTTAGCAATTTTCTCATCAACATCATATCATAATTCAAGAAAAACATTAATAGGAAATAGATGAATAATTTTAAAGAATACAAACACCTTGACAATCCAACCTAGCCATGAGTCATAGCATCATAATATTAATCAAATTCTCAACACTTTTGCTCAAGAACTGAAAGAGAGAATAAAACTAAGGCAAGGTGACTTAGAAGCACAAGAAAGAACAAAACTTATACTATTTTGTTTGCTACTGGACATGAGCTTCAAGTGCTCTAAGGACTAGTTTTGTGACACTAGAATAATAAGGAAAAAAGAGCAAGGGGATGGCAAAGAACACCTACCTTGGTCCTAGCCTTGAGCCCTTGAATTTCCTTCACTTTCTTTCTCTATTTTTTTTCTCCTTCTTCCTCACGTTGTTGCCACTCTTTTTTGTCTCTATTTTTTGCCCTATTTGTAATACCCCATTCCGGGAGGCATTACATTTAAGACCGATTGTTACATTTAAAAATTCTTTGTTCAAGTTATAAAAGTGAATACTGTAAGATATGAGTTTCAAAAGCTTCTTTTCATGGATAACATAAAAACTAGTCAAATTTTGGGAACACCAAACATAAGAACCATAGAATAAATAAAAGACTCAAGTCATAGGAACTAAAAAGGTTTTTCATGAAGCAAAGTTTACTACATCTTTAAGTACATCATTTGCATATCCCAAAAACATAAAACTTAAGAACACTAAAATAAACATACCTATACATATGACTACCAAATGAAAATTGAGCCTTGTTCAAGTCCAAACACCTGAAGATTGGGTTCCTACACCCGATCTTTGTCCAAAACCCCATCGGGATCCCCAATAGACAGAGTCCTCGGTTGGGGCATATCACTACGGACAGGAGTCCGAGCAGTCGACTCCATAGAGCCCTCCCTATAGGAAGCTCTCCAATCATCCCAAAGCTCCCCAAGAGGCATGCAGAACTCCAAGTGAACATCGGCGTCCATAGTGTAACACCCCAAAAATTATTTATTTCATCATAGATGATCATTTTATAATATTTGTGATTTTTGAGAATTTTTCTGGAAATGTCGAATATTTTAATATATTTCTCATTTTGTGTGTGCGTTGAACGGAGTTGGGATAACGAAATATTTTCCCTGAGGCTAGTAAACCTTAAACTGTCGACGTGTCGATGGGAGATCTTACTAAACCCGAGGTTGGATAATTAAATTATTGCAACCTTAAACTGGCGATGTTCTCATTTTGTATTTTTTGAGGTTTTATCTGATAAATAAAATCTCTGTGCATATCATTAATTAAAATTTTGCAATACGCTCTATTATTCGTTGGATAATTAATACTGGCCTTGTGCACTGTAACAAATTATCCATTGGGTAATAGCTTGTAGTAAAATCCTAATTACCATATTATTTTAACTATAAAATCACATTATCTTATCTAAAGGCAATCTCCTTTATGTCTAATCACATCTCCTTTATTGAAAATGCACCCAAGCTTCTCAAAGAAGCTTCATCCTCTCTCTCCTCCCCCCACACCCACATGGCTGCTGCACCAATTTGGAAGCCAAATTTGTGGTTCAATTTAATTAATTAACCTATTCTAATTTTCAAAAACCCTAAAAGCTATTTCACTTTTCTATTCACTTCTCTCTCTACCTTCATCTTCCTTTCATTTTTTCTCCTCCTTCTCTCTAGAACACCTCATGGCCAGCCCCTCTCTCAAGCCTCAACCATCACAAAAATTTCATCTAAACACATTTTCTTAATCTCTTCCATCATCTAAACACACACTACAACAAAATTAGCCTATGGCTATGATTTTTTAAGCTACACTTAAAAAGTGTAGCCTTATTTTAGTAGTTTTGGCAACAATCCTTTTAGTAACACTCGAAAAGCGTACCTTTAGAGGATAAAGGATACACTTTTTAAGCGTTTCCATATTATGCATTTGGGTACATTTTTTCATATAAAATATAACACTGTAAAAGTGTTGCTTATTTAACTATCAGAGGCAACGTTTCCTAAACGTGCTCTCATACATTTCTATAACACGTGAAGCATTTTGTTTTACCACTAAATTATTTTTGGCAAACCTTTCGAAAGAACCACTATGACCATCTCCCTTTACTTTCAAAACCTCAAAGGCTCAAAGTCTCCACTGTGACCCACATTCTCTGTTCGTCACCAGCTTCTGTTCTTCGTCTCAAAGTCTCTCTGCCACTCCCTTCTCTCTGTTACAGTTTATTGTGTTCTTCAGGTAAGCATTTCTCTTTGTTGTCCATCCTCTACCCTCTCGACACCAGCAAGACTAATTAATTCATGAGGATGCGTTGATTTCAGGATCCCCAATTTTGATTTTGCCTTTCGCTAGTAAATACACACCCTGTAGGTTTTGTGCAAGGTATTGCTTAAAATGATATTCAGTCTTTTTGTTATTTTTTTTACCTTTTACAAACGGATATTTAAGTATATAATGATTTGCTCAAAATTAATAGAAGGTTTCATCTCCATCTTTAGGTTGATTTGTTGAAGAGGGTCTTTATATAAAGTTGAGTTGAAGGACATACTAAGGTGAGTTACTATGTAAATCATGTTTGGAGCTTGATTAATTACTGGTTCGATTCCTTCAATATTGCATAAAAGTTGTTATTTGTGTTGGTGTATGCCCTAGAGGCTAATACATTTTCTATATTTGCATATATTCTATTATGCTATTTTATATATGAGGCATTTCATTTATTGTGTTCTTTTTTGGTAAACATAATAAAGTCCTTAGAATAGTAAGTTTGATGCCATAGGACATCAAGTGGATGACTTGATCGTGAGATCCTTTTGGTTACAACACTATTCTTAAATGTCCCTAGTCAAGTATTATTGTTAATTAGGACAACAATAATACATTGAGACTAGTATGTGTAGAGACTGATGACCGCACTCACGGGTCATGGATATGAGATATCAAGTCTTCACATTGGTACATATTAGAGTAATGATGTACTGGACTGACCCACCATGAGAACACTACATGGATCGTTACGTGAGTGTCATAAGCGATTCTCATAGTGATAATGGTGTTTGTGGTCCTTTGACCTGAAATCACTACGATTCCTACATGAGGAGTTGTGTATTTTAATGCCATCAAACGTCATCTCGTAACAAGGTGATTATAAAGTTGGTTATTGGACATACCGCAAATCATGCAGAGGGATGTGAGTGACCTAGATGGAATTTGTCACTCCTACATAACAGAGCGATATCTTCGGGCCCCCGATTGAGTGAGATCTGCGAAATGCATGGCCATGCTCAAATGAGTCAATATGAGATATTGATCTCATTTATTGTTACAAAGTCTACTCGAGTATCGGAAACGAATGATTGGACTATACAAGGGTGACGCATTCCATGCCTTGTGTTCAATCTAGATATCTTGACAAAAGGACTAAACTACACGGAAACATTGATCACGGATAGGTTATGTCAAATCACTGACATTCTCATTACTTGGGTAGCAGTGATGTGTTGCTAGACACCGCTCACTGTTTGTAATATTAAAATGAGATTTTAATATTACTACCAACGTCATGAGAACCCGCAGGTCGCACACTTAGAACAGACTAAATTGGAGCAATAAGGATCCAAGTTGGACTCGGATTCAATTGTGGGCCTAACTCATGACAGATGGGTTTTAGGGTTGCACAGCTTACCTTGCTACTGCTCACACTCACTTAAGACAGCCACTATTATAAATAGTATCTTGTTAGGGGGCTGCTATAGATGTTACATCACAACCCTAGCCGCACCTAAGAAAGTGAGTGAGAGACAGTGAAAGGTTCTTCTCTTCTATTCGCAGCTAGCACCGCGAAACAGAGGCGTGACTCCTTTTGCAAGTCTGTTCGTGTGGATACCGCAGAAACATCGGCGCTATTACGGTGTTGGTGATTCACCTCGCTTGTGTTTATCACGCTTCAAGAGGTAAATTTTAAAAAACTCGGATTATGGACTTTTCACATGGATCTTGTGTGGGAATCCTATTATTCCGCTGTGAGATATTTTGATCCGCAATTCCCAACAATTTGTACCTTACTATTGTATATATGATTTTCTGCATGTATCTACGTACAATGACGCTAATATCATAGTGTCCCCTACAATTGTCTGCTTCATTGATTGGTGATTGTAGTCACTAGGTGAAGTCTTAGTACAGGGTGAACAACCTGATTTTCACTTGAAATGCCTTTCATTTCTAATTTTCTTTCATAGAAAATAATTAGTAAATAGTTATCCAACATTGGTTTGGAGTACTGTATCTATTTACAAATAATCAAATTTTGCCTGTAGTACATGCAACTTGTGTAATACCCTAGAAAGTCATGTTAGGCTTGTATATGGTTACAGAGGTAGCCTAATACTTACTTAACATGTCTGTGTAGTTTTGTGACTTTCTGAGTACGTTTAGGCACTTTACTGTAACACTATATGAGAAATATAGCTGTTATTTGCTCTGAAAGTGGCTTAAACTGCTTAGTTAGTGGAAATAACTGTGGAGAGTTTGTTTCCAAGTCACAAATGTGAAAACTATACTACAGTTAAAGTTTAAGAATTTTCAGAGTTAGTTTAGCATTTTTGAGCATATTGGTAGCGTGTTTTAGTACCGGATTGACCCACAGCTGATATGGAAATATCATTTTTTAGTGAAACAAAATTTTTACTAAATCTCAGGATTTATTTTGAATATGTTGGTAGCTACAAAATCGGATTTGGAGAAGTTTAAGTGTTCTTAGCAGATTGGGGTTTTGGTGCCTAACTAAGAGAAGTCTAAATAAACCTCCCTTCTTGAGAAATATCCCACAGGTAGAGCTATTTTGGGATGCAGAAACAGAGATGCAGAAAACGTAAAGGAGAGAAGAGAAAAGGGAAAAGAAAGCTAAGGAGGAGAAGAGAAGAAAGGAAGGAGACCAAAGAGGAGGACCAATAATCAAGGAAGAGGAATCAAGTGGCCATTCACTTCATCTTCAAGCCTTGAGGTAGGGGGTGTTGTTTTTATCCATTTCCTCCTATATTCACCTTGTTTCTTAGTGGAACTTGATGAGGAAAAAGTAGGGTTTGGGTAAGAATAGGAAGGTAGATGTTAGTTTCTTGCTTGTTTAGTTGAAATGAGTTAGATTCTAACAAGTTTAGTGCATGGTTGATAATTTGGAAACCTTAGAATCCATAGTTTCCTATTAGTTAGTGTAACATCCCGAAAATTCTTTATTTCATTATAAACGATCATTTTATAATATTTATGATTTTTAGGAATTTTTGTGGATTTTTTTGGAAAATAATGAATATTTTAATATATTCTTTGTTTTACGTGTACACTGAACGGAGCTGGGAAAATAGAATATTTTCCCTGAGGCTGGTAAACCTTGAACTGTCAACGTGTCAACGGGGGATCTTACTAAACCCGAGGTCGGGCACAGTTTGCGAGATTTATATTTTTCAAGGTTTTATCTGTTAAATAAAATTGCGGTATCATAAAATTATCTGATGAATAATAAAATATTATTTTCATCAATTGTAAATTTTATTCACTGAGAAAATAATTCCACAGTGTAATTAATCATCTGTCAGATGTATTTAATTTGGAGACAAGCTTACTATGTACTTTATCGAGGAGCGCGCGAAGCTTCTCAAGGAAGCTTCCTCCAACTATTATTTTTATTATTTCTCTCTCCTCCCATTTTGTGCAGCACGTTTAAGTTAAGGGGTCTAATTCATTATCCTTCTCACATTTCCCCTCCTCCCAATACGCAGCTACTATTCACTGATCCTTCTCTCTTCTCTTTCACCCCACAGCAGCAACACCGTCCACCCACACCTCCATTTTGTTCTTCAAAAAAAACGTCACACCCCTTGCACCATTGTGTTTGGAGGACCACCATCATTGAGGAAATCATCTTCAAAGTTTTGCATTCCCTCCATCTTCATTCTCTTACGTCTTTGAAGCTTAAAGGTTGGAGCTTTCAGGTAAAGCTCTTAGCTTTTTCTTCCTCTCTTCTCATTTTCGTAACCCACTGTCATTTTGATGACCATAGGTATTCATTTCAATATTGGGTCTTGATTTTGCAAGTTTAAATGTTTAAGGATTTCCAGGAAGCTGAAAACGAAATCCTGACCAAAAAGGAGCAACCTTTCTTTGTGCTTCTCTAAGGTAAGAGGAAGACACCCCTCCTCAACCTATTTTAGCATTTAGGAACGTCTGTGATTGGTGTTGAGGGTCATTCTGTTTTTGAATGTTGTTTGTATTGTATGTGTGCTATTTGATTGTTTGTGTGTTTTGATATATATCTAGATGTATTGGAACGTGTAATATGGAAGGGAATGACTTCCGATTGGTTCTCGGATGGTCATGATGTTGAGCCCAGAAATTTGGAAATTTCATGGGAAAACTAGTAACAGTATGAACTCCTGGCCAAACTCGTCGGATTTGATGTCTTGATCACTTAGTAAAATGTTAAAATTCGTCGAGTATGAACTCTTGGCCAAACCCGTCGAATTTGATGTCTTGATCACTTAGTAAAATGTTAAAATCCGTCGAGTATGAACTCCTGGTCAAACCCGTCGAATTTGATGTCTTGATCACTTAGTAAAATTTTAAAATCTGTCGAGTATGAACTCTTGGCCAAACCCGTCGAATATGATATCCTAATCATCTAGTGAAATGTTAAAATTCGTCGAGTATGAACCCTTGGCCATGCCCATCGAATTTGATTCCTGGTCATTTAGTGCAATGTCAAAATCCGTCCAGTATGAACTCCTAACCATGTCCGTCGAAATTAATCTTCAGACCAAACCCGTCGAATTAGAGTTTCTGACCACTTAGGAGAGAAACTCCTCCAATGCAAAATCCGTCGAATTTGAATGACCACATCTGTCGAGTGACATATTCATCAAGTTAGAATGCCAATACCCATCGAGAGACATACCCGTCGAGTAGATTTCCTGTCCATTTAACAGAAGCTTCCCAAAGTTAATATTCGTCGAGTAGAATGTCAAGATCCGTCGAATTAGAGTTTCTGACCATAGTGTTTTTCGTCGGTTCGACCCTTGGGGGATTTCTCCAAAGTCGACACCCACATCCGTCGGATTAGGATTTCTGCTGACCTTCTGGAAAAATTCGACAGTTTTGATCTCCGTTCGACAGAACCTCCATCCGACAGAAATTGATTTTTATCCAATCTTGTTATAAAATGTTCTCCTATCTTTCATCCTTCTGCCATGTTATTTTTCGTCGAATGGCAGCCTCAATCCTCCACTAAATACATTGTCTCCGTCGAATTCACAAGTATGGTTTATCACCCAATACCTAGCAATTAAATCTGTGACTTTGTCGGTGATTCTGGCCGTGTATCTTCTTGGACTCAAAACCCTTGGATTAATAAAAGCACATAAATCATAAATAATTGGATGACTAGAAATTAATTAGGGATTCATAAACAGGGAAGAACATGAGTATGGGTGAGCTTGTGAGGCACATAATGAATTTAATAGTTGACTTCTATCATGACTATGAATGGAAATTGTGGTTATCCTTAAAATGTACTATTGGCTTGTTGTGGATCCGTGAATGGGATCAATTCTTGTTGTTAAATGATATGACATGCATTTGAAGCATGATGGACCTAGTTGGCCATGAAGAGTATGATTGTGTTATGCATTGAACAAAAAGAATGTGATTGTCCGTTGGTTAAGGCCGGTAGCCTAGGAGTTGAACTTACACCATTGTGCGGGTGCGAATAGACAAGTGTAGGTTACTCGTTGACCTTGGGGGCGTCAGGGTGCGGGTACCTTGCAATGGGCAGTTGGTAGCTCTTTGTCCGTGGGGCAGACCAATGCAAACACACTGACGATCTGGATCGGGATGCTGTCCTATATCGAGATCTATGTAGAATGTCTTGTAAAATGCCATGCTGTGCACGATGATAATTTGAGAATTATAGCACTTGAGGGCCTGGGCAGCCAAGGAATACAGACATACCTCCCGATCGTTTCTCTCCATTGTTTTGTGTCTAGCTCCATGGAGTAGGATTTTGGTTATTGAGGGCACGTGTGCATAATGAGTCCATGAATTATCTGGCATACATTGTTATTATAATTGGAGCTGTTGTACTTCTGATATATCTATGTGTATATGACTGCCTAGAACTGTTTGGTTGATCATAATTGCTATTGAATGTTTATTACCATTATTGCTGTCATAAATGTTATGTGGGCGCTTTGCGCCATTTGGTTTCTCGATGCTATAATTGGTAATGATGGTAGGATGTCTTACCTCTTCTCTGTCTCTCCATTACTATTTTGTCCGTATACTGCGTTCCATAGAAGATAACTGCAAGGGACCAGAAGCTCCCGACTTCCCTGGTTTTTGGCCTCATCTCGACTAAGCGACTGCAGAAGAATATGGAGCCACACACGTAGAGATTTTTGGGAGATGTGCACCTGACTTTCTTGTGAGGGCCAGAGTGCTGGTACATCAACTATGGTTCTGAGCATTGCGTCTATACGGGGGATGTATCGATATCTCTAGCCTGGAGACGCCACGAGCCGCCTGTCTTCACCTGCTGTATTAGTTTTCATTTGGAGTTTCAACTACCGATACGTGAGATGTGGGGTGACCGTTATTTCACTCTGCGGAAAGACTCTTTTCGTTCCACAGCTCGGGCCCCGTCCCGTGACTCTGCGATTCCTATGATGATTTCTTCTAACGAAGAAGATCCTGAGGAAGATCCCGAATAAGTTCCTGGGGACGACCCCGAAGAGGATCCTGAAAAGGATCCTGACTCGATTCCTCCTCACTTGAGGGACTGACTTTACTTGTAGCTACTGAGGGCTACTAGTATTTTATTTTGGGGGCCTGATGTTTTGTCTATAGTGGGCTGTATATTCTGATACCGTGGGGATACTTATGTATAATCCTTTGGGGGCAGGTATAGTTTTACTTTTTGATGTACCAAGCTTTGTGACTAAACAGTTTGATATATCTATATATATATATATATATATATATATATATATATATATATATATATATATATATATATATATATATATATATATATATATATATATAATGATGCAACGTTAATTCCTATGTATGCTTTACTTTTGTTTCATTCTTTGTCCCATTTATGCTTCGTCAACATGGTTATTAATTATGATTGTTATAACAACAATGAAAAAATATATATATAATATACTCACCAATTTAAATACCCAACGATAATCGATAACATATACGTATTATTAAAATGAACCGGGTCTTAACTCATATAATTTTTATTTCCGCATTGTAATTGACAATGTAACGTTCCCTTTCGAAAAGAGGCATTACATTAAGTTGGTATCAGAGCCCCGGTTTATGTTTCTTTGGGTCTTGTGATTGAGTCTGTCTTGTTTGTGCTGTGTGTTTTCTGAGTAGTATACGTAAAGGTGTATTGTTTGGTGTTCCTAGTGAATGCAACTGACTTTTCTATGTTTTCAGTTAATCTGATCTAAGAGAGTAAGATGGCACGAAGGGAAGATATGGCAGCAGCTATTACAGTGATGCAGAGGATGGCTGAGGCCGTCGCCGACAAAGAAACCGAGCAAGTCGCTCAAAGAAGAAGAGAGAGTTGCACAACAACAAGAGCGAGCTGCTCAACAGCTAGAGGCTACTGCTGATGCTCAGAATTTAGCGGAGTTTCGAAGCCATAACCCTCCTCAATTTAAAGGAGAATTTGATCCGGATAAGGCTAGTCTGTGGATCAAGGAATTGGAGAAAGTCTTTCGAGGAATGAGCTGCACCGAGGACAAGAAGGTGAACTATGCTACATTTATGCTGGTAGACAATGCTGAAAATTGGTGGAATGGAGTGCAGCAAATGTTGGAAGCTGCGAATCGAGAGATTACTTGGGGTTTATTCAAGGAAAAGTTATTGGATAAGTATTTTCCTCCGAGCACAAGGCATGCGAAGGAGTCAGAATTCCTCAAGGAAATATGACTGTTAGCGAGTACGCAGTGAAATTTGAAAACTTGTCATAGTTTTTGACGTACTTTTAGAACCAACCAGATGAAGCATGGAAATGCCGAAGATTTACGGAAGGATTGAGGTATGAAGTGAAGAAGGCTGTGATCACCTTGAGGATCAATGAATTCTCACGACTACTGGATACTTGCTGTGATGTAGAGGCTCTGGAGTAATCTAGAGACATGAGGAGTAGAAACTTTGGGCCTACGAGATTCCAGAGAAGCGACAGTAACAGTGCTAACCGTTTCTAGAAGAAGCCGTACTCCCGACCCACGGGGAATCGGCAACAAGCCATGGGTGGAAGTTCTGGTGGAGGTTCTACTGGGAACCAGACTGGCCAGAACACGGCGTATCCTTCCAGATGTCTAAAGTGTGAGAAAGATCATCTCACAAGAGACTGTACCATGAAGGGATTCATCTGCTTCAAATGTGGCAAACCTGGCCACGTGTCCCGAGACTGCAATCAAACGAAGGCCGAACCTTCAGTGAATGCTGCAAGAGCCAAGAAACCACAGGCTGGAGGGCGAGTCTACACTATGAGCAGAGTTGAGGCCTCCGAATCCGAAGATTTGATACAGAGGAAAGGTACCATAGAAGGTAATCTTTTAACTGTGTTGTATGACTCTGAGGCAACCCATTCTTTTATATCATATGACTGTGTGCAAAGACTGGGTCTATCTGTGTCGTCCTTACCTTATGATTTAACTGTTTCTACCCTCACTGATAAACCGGTAGTTACTACCAAAGTTTGTCCAAATTGTCCATTGGTTGTTGAAGGTCGAACCTTTTCGGTCGATCTGATCTGTTTACCCCTTTCCTAACTAGATATTATCTTAGGGATGGACTGGTTGTCTTCCAACCATGTTTTGTTAGACTGTTCCAGAAAGACCATAGTTTTTCCCATAGAGGAGTATTCTAGATTTTTGACGGCCAACCGAGTTCAAGCTCTCTTGAAAGAAGGAGCTCATGGATACATGCTACTGTCTTCTTTGAAAGTCGAGAACGACGTTGATGTGAACACAATTCCAGTGGTGAATGAGTTTCTCGAAGTCTTTCCTGATGATGTACCTGGTTTACCACCGACTCGAGAGATAGAGTTTGCTATCGACCTAGTACCGGGAGCTGGTCCCGTGTCTATAGCACTGTATAGGATGGCACCGACAGAGTTAGCTGAGCTCAAGAAACAGCTAGAAGAGCTTTTGGAAAAGCAATTTGTCAGGCCAAGTGTGTCACCATGGGGAGCACCAGTGCTGTTAGTTCGCAAGAAGGATGGCACCTCAAGATTATGTGTGGACTATCGGTAGTTGAACAAGGTAACGATTAAGAACAAGTATCCACTCTCGAGAATTGATGACTTAATGGACCAACTGAAGGGAGCAGCAGTGTTTTCAAAGATCGTCATGGTCCAGGTATCATCGATACGAGTGAAGACGGAGGATATACCCAAGACAGCTTTTCGTACCCGATACGGTCATTACGAATACCTCGTGATGCCGTTTGGTGTGATGAACACACCAGCTATCTTTATGGACTACATGAACTGAATCTTTCATCCTTACTTGGACAAATTCGTTGTGGTCTTCATTGATGACATTCTGGTATACTCTCAAAATCAGGAGGACCATGCTAAACACTTCAGTATAGTTCTTCAGATTCTGAAGGAGAAAGAATTGTATGCCAAACTGTCAAAATGTGAGTTCTGGTTGGAAGAAGTTAAGTTTCTGGGTCACGTGATCTCGAAGGATGGGATTGTAGTGGATCCATCGAAGGTGGAGGCAGTGTTGCGATGGGAAAGACCAACGTCCATGATGGAGATTCGAAGCTTCGTGGGTTTAGCTGGATATTACCGAAGGTTCATTGAGGGATTCTCCAAGATTGCTGGACCACTTACATAACTCACGAGGAAAAACCAAGCTTTTGAGTGGACCGACAGCTGTGAGCAAAGTTTCCAAGAGTTGAAGAATCGACTGACTACCTCACCGGTGTTAGTGCTACCCGATCCGAATGAGCAGTTTGAAGTGTACTGCGATGCTTCATACCAAGGGCTAGGATCTGTACTCATTCAGCATGGAAGAGTAGTGGCTTATGCTTCAAGGCAGTTGCGAGTGCATGAGAAGAATTACCTGACGCACAACTTGGAGTTAGCGGCTGTAGTTTTTGCTCTAAAGATATGGAGGCATTTTCTCTACGGAGCAACGTTCAACATTTTCGGTGATCACAAGAGTCTGAAGTATTTGTATGATCAGAAGGAGTTGAACATGAGGCAACGAAGGTGGTTAGAATTCCTGAAGGATTACGATTTCCAACTTCTGTATCACCCTGGCAAGGCAAATGTTGTGGCAGATGCTCTAAGTAGGAAGATGATCCGTGTCTCTGCCCTGATGATCAAGGAAAAGGATATGCTAGAGCAGTTTAGAGATGTGTGGTCTTTTGTGGAGTTAGAACCTAGAAAGATTTGCATGAATATGGTTACCATCACAAGTGAGCTACTGGATGACATAAAGGAAAAGCAGAAGATTGACAAGTTCTTACAAGAAGTGAGAGAGCAAGTGGAGCATGGAGATGAAACAGAGTTTGCAGAAGAAACGGATGGAATTCTGAGGTTTCATGGAAGAGTTTGTATTCCCCGTGACAAAGAGCTTAGAGAATACATCATTAACCATGCTTATACAAGCCAACTGAGTATGCATCCAGGCATAACAAAAATGTACCAAGACTTGAAGAAGTTGTTCTGGTGGCATGGAATGAAGAGTGACGTCACTAGACGTGTATCGACTTGTCTAGTTTGTCAAAAAGCTAAGGTGGAACATCAGAGACCAGCGGGTTTGCTGCAACCGTTATCTATTCCGGAATGGAAGTGGGACAGTATTGCAATGGATTTTGTAGTCGGATTGCCAAGGACAAGAAAAGGTCATGATTCGATTTGGGTAATTGTGAACCGACTCACGAAATCGGCACACTTTCTCCCGATCGACATAAAATACAAACTGGAGAGATTGACTCAGATCTATATTGGAGAAATTGTTAGACTACACGGTGTGCCTACGAGTATTGTTTCGGATAGAGATCTGAGATTTACTTCAAATCTCTGGGAGAGTTTGCAAGAAGCGTTGGGGATGAAGCTATGTCTGAGTCCTGCTTATCATCCGCAGACCGATGGTCAATCAGAAAGAACGATCCAATCTTTAGAGGATTTGCTTAAAGCCTGTACCATAGAGCAAACTGGAAGTTGGGATGACATTCTACCCTTGATAGAATTCACCTACAATAACAGTTATCATTCGAGCATAGGGATAGCACCCTATGAAGCTCTGTATGGACGACGGTGTCGAACACCTCTGTGTTGGTACCAAGACGGCGAGTGCCTTACTGTTGGACCATAGATTATACAACAGACAACTGAGAAGGTTAAGATAATTCAGGAAAAGATGAGAACGGCTCAAAGTCGGCAAAAGAGTTATGCAGACCAAAGGAGAAAACTTCTTAAGTTTGAGGAAGGCGAGCGTGTATTCCTGAAAGTCACACCTACGACTGGGGTAGGCCGGGCTTTAAAATCTAGAAAACTCACTCCTAAATTCCTTGGACCATACCAAATCATTCGTCGTGTAGGTCCTGTGGCGTACCAAATATCCTTACCTCCTTTCCTTTCAAACATTCATAATGTTTTCCATATGTCACAACTTCGAAAATACCTTCCTGACCCAAGTCATGTCATAGCACCGGATGCAGTACAATTAAAAGAAAACTTAACTTATGAGACGTCTCCTGTAAGAATCGAGGATAGGAAGATAAAGCAATTAAGAGGCAAGGAGATCGCATTGGTGAAAGTAATCTGGAACGAGGTGACAGGAGATGCAACTTGGGAGTGGAAGACAAGATGAAAGAGCAAACCACAATTATTCTAAGGTATGCAAATTTTGAGGACGAAATTCCTTTTAGAAGGGGAGTGTTGTAACATCCCGAAAATTCTTTATTTCATTATAAATGATCATTTTATAATATTTATGATTTTTAGGAATTTTTGTGGATTTTTCTGGAAAATGATGAATATTTTAATATATTCTTCATTTTGCGTGTACACTGAACGGAGCTGGGAAAATAGAATATTTTCCCTGAGGTTGGTAAACCTTGAACTGTCAACATGTCAACCGGGGATCTTACTAAACCCGAGGCTGGGCACAGTTTGCGAGATTTGTATTTTTCAAGGTTTTATCTGTTAAATTAAATTGCGGTATCATAAAATTATCTGATGAATAATAAAATATTATTTTCATCAATTGACAATTTTATTCACTGAGAAAATAATTCCACAGTGTAATTAATCATCTGTCAGATGTATTTAATTTGGAGATAAGCTTACTATGTACTTTATCGAGGAGCGCGCGAAGCTTCTCAAGGAAGCTTCCTCAAACCATTATTTTTATTATTTCTCTCTCCTCCCATTTTGTGTAGCACGTTTGAGTTAAGGGGTCTAATTCATTATCTTTCTCACATTTCCCCTCCTCCCAATACGCAGCTACTATTCACTGATCCTTCTCTCTTCTCTTTCACCCCACAGCAGCAACACCGTCCACCCACACCTCAATTTTCTTCTTCAAAAAAAACGTCACACCCCTTGCACCATTGTGTTTGGAGGACCACCATCATTGAGGAAATCATCTTCAAAGTTCTGCATTCCCTCCATCTTCATTCTTTTACGTCTTTGAAGCTTAAAGGTTGGAGCTTTAAGGTAAAGCTCTTAGCTTTTTCTTCCTCTCTTCTCATTTTCGTAACCCACTGTCATTTTGATGACCATGGGTATTCATTTCAATATTGGGTCCTGATTTTGCAAGTTTAAATGTTTAAGGATTTCCAGGAAGCTGAAAACGAAATCCTGACCAAAAAGGAGCAACCGTTCTTTGTGCTTCTCTAAGGTAAGAGGAAGACACCCCTCCTCAACCTATTTTAGCATTTAGGAACGTCTGTGATTGGTGTTGAGGGTCATTCTGTTTTTGAATGTTGTTTGTATTGTAAGTGTGCTATTTGATTGTTTGTGTATTTTTATATATATCTGGATATATTGGAACGTGTAATATGGAAGGGAATGACTTTCGATTGGTTCTCGGATGGTCACGGTGTTGAGCCCAGAAATTTGGAAATTTCATGTGAAAACTAGTAACAGTATGAACTCCTGGCCAAACTCGTCGAATTTGATGTCTTAATCACTTAGTAAAATGTTAAAATTCGTCGAGTATGAATTCCTAGCCAAACCCGTCGAATTTGATGTCTTGATCACTTGGTAAAATGTTAAAATCTATCGAGTATGAACTCTTGGCCAAACCCGTCGAATTTGATGTCTTGATCACTTAGTAAAATGTTAAAATCCGTCGAGTATGAACTCCTGGCCAAACCCGTCTAATATAATATCCTAATCATCTACTGAAATGTTAAAATCTGTCGAGTATGAACCCCTGGCCATGCCCGTCGAATTTGATTCCTGGTCATTTAGTGCAATGTCAAAATCCGTCGAGTATGAACTCCTGACCATGTCCGTCGAAATTAATCTTCAGGCCAAACTCGTCGAATTAGAGTTTCTGACCACTTAGGAGAGAAACTCCTCCAATGCAAAATCCATCGAATTTGAATGACCACATCCGTCGAGTGACATATTCGTCGAGTTAGAATGCCAATACCTATCGAGAGACATACCCGTCGAGTAGATTTCCTGTCCATTTAACAGAAGCTTCCCAAAGTTAATATTCGTCGAGTAGAATGTCAAGATCTGTCGAATTAGAGTTTCTGACCATAGTGTTTTTCGTCGGTTCGACCCTTGGGGGATTTCTCCAATGTCGACACCCACATCCGTTGAATTAGGATTTTTGCTGACCTTCTGGAAAAATTTGACAGTTTTGATCTCCGTTTGACAGAACCTCCATCCGACAGAAATTGATTTTTATCCAATCTTATTATAAAATGTTCTCCCATCTTTCATCCTTTTGCCATGTTATTTTTCGTCGAATGGCAGCCTCAATCCTCCACTAAATACATTGTCTCCGTCGAATTCACAAGTATGGTTTATCACCCAATACCTAGCAATTAAATCTGTGACTTTGTCGGTGATTCTGGCCGTGTATCTTCTTGGACTCAAAACCCTTGGATTAATAAAAGCACATAAATCATAAATAATTGGATGACTAGAAATTAATTCGAGATTCATAAATAGGGAAGAACATGAGTATGGGTGAGCTTGTGAGGCACATAATGAATTTAATGGTTGACTTCTATCATGACTATGAATGGAAATTGTGGTTATCCTTAAAATGTACTATTGGCTTGTTGTGGATCCGTGAATGGGATCAATTCTTATTGTTAAATGATATGACATGCATTTGAAGCATGATGGACCTAGTTGGTCATGAAGAGTATGATTGTGTTATGCATTGAACAAAAAGAATGTGATTGTCCGTTGGTTAAGGCCGGTAGCCTAGGAGTTGAACTTACAGCATTGTGCGGGTGCGAATAGACAAGTGTAGGTTACTCGTTGACCTTGGGGGTGTCAGGGTGCGGGTATCTCGCAATGGGCAGTTGGTAGCTCTCTGTCCGTGGGGCAGACCGATGCAAACACACTGACGATCCGGACCGGTGTAACACCCTTGTGGGGATGCCACATTTATGAATGCAATGAAATAAAATAAAATAAAACTCTTACCCAAGTTATAAAACATTTGATACTTATATAAAATTTGCGGAATATTTTTTTTTTCTTTTTATACTTATAACATTAAATAAAGTAACACGAAACACAAGATATAACAAACATAAACTCACCATAATATACATAAGATTCTCTTTTAATACAAACATAATTCACAAACTACAAGTATTTAAATAAAGCAATAAAGAGTTGACACAAAGCTAAAACATAGTACTCGCCCAAGTGCATCCCAGTGAGATAACAAACCCTCCGATGAATCACCATCCGTCACCTCCAGAATAACCATCGAAAAGTGTGCATCTATGAGATCTCCCAGCACTTCGGACACGAGTCCGAGCTGTCGACTCGCTACTCAACTCACTAGGCGCGTGGAAAACTCCCTGCCAATAGCGCCTAATGGTTAAGGGTAACTCTAAATGAAGATAAAGCATAGTAGTGAATATGACCTCCCCGTCATACTCCCTACATAGGGACACAGTCAATCGTCCCACATACGCTACTATTCCTCGGTCAGCATGCATACGCCACGCCTCGGAACCTCCATGGAACTCCAGTCGCACGAACCCGAAGAATCCTGGCAGTGCCATGACCTCAAGATCAGTCTTGACGATCGGTATGATCTACTGGTTCCTCCTCCTCGTAGAAATCGCCCGACTGTTGCTCGTCAGGGTACTGTACCTTAAGAGGCTGATCCTCCTCTACCTCAAACTCTTTACGGAAGTAAACAAGTAATATCGAGAAAACAGATAGAGAGGTGAGACAATCTACACCATTACCCGCATGGCAATAAAGAAAATGACCGTACAAACAATTATCACAAAAGTACATACCAATACATCATGCATAATATATTAAATAGTATATAACAATAATACCTATCACAATATCATGCATAATATATTAAAACAATAAATCATATAATTTATCACGTTTATAATAAACAAGTAAAATGCGAGATAATGCATGAACATTAAAATGCAAATGATGAATGATACACACACCGACTCGTTCCTACTCCATGGAGCTAAACACGGATATACGAGAGAATGATCGAATAGAAACTAATAATACTTTATGGCTGCCCAACCAAGCTATTACCTTTGTCAACACGTCGTGTCTATAGCCCACAAAGTCCAAAATATCGTGTAGCAAAGACACAGTCCAAACATCGTGTACCACGGGCATAGTACTTAATAGTCCCCTCAAGATCTTGACTAAGAATAGTGCTTGTCAAGATCATTAGTGTGTTGCCGTTACCACGGCCCGGAGGAGCAACCCACCGTCCGCATGTGGAATTCTCCGCACACTAATGCCTCCAAGTTCATAAATGAACCACACTACACTTATCACACCAAATACGATGTAATTCGCCTCGTCAATCAATCACCAATTATAACTCAAATTGGCACAACACTCTAAACATGAGCTAAAATTACGAAATACCCCTATTATTCAAATTTTACCATATTTACGAAATTACCAAAATACCCTAGTCACCGAGAAAACAAAGTATAGTACGTCCCCTGACATTACTACACTACAAAATGTCTGGGTCCACCACTTTGGCCCGACAGCAAAACTCACAGTATTGTTCAATCGCGTAGAAATTTTATCGCGTTTTCACAATCTCGACGTTTTCACAAATGTTTTTAAATCGCGTAAAGATATTTTGTCATTTTTAAATATCGTAAATTGTTTTTGAATTATTTTCTCAATCGCGTAAGATTTTTAATTCATTTTCTTAACCGAATAGCTTAAATTTATCACTTTTAATATGTGAAAAACTATATCTAGTACTTTTAAAATACATAATGTATTTTCCTTGTGTTCTAAATATAGTATGGAATCTTTTCATTTTATGCGTCTGTTTTTAATAAATTTAATGACATTTTGCCTATAAAATCAAGTATAAGGTATTTTTAATGTTTTCCTCTAAATATAGTTTATTTTATTTTTACCCAATAATTTCACATTAAAATTTACTAACGCGCTTCAAAATTTATAGTATGAGCCCTACGTTAGTACTTTTCAAGTGTCTGATTAATTTCTTACTTAGACTGAATTCTGCTAAGTTAAAATTTTAGAACAGAATTAATTCCTTTGATTTTCTCAATGATTCTTTGGAATCGATTTTTTTGTTATAAAATAATTATCTAACCTATCTTAGTAAATAAAATGGCATGTTGGCCAAATCAAAATAAAATTGCATTTGGTTATACACTAAATGGCATTTTGGCCACAATTAACTTAAATAATCCATTATTTACCTAGGTTCATTAAATCCTTGATTTAGAAAATTATGAGAACATTTTGGTCCTCTATTTTTGGTGAGAAGGCCGTGAGCCTTAAATGTGTTCTTTGGAACACTCATGCATTCGCATACATGTTATTCACATCCTACTTAAATAAATACACAATTATAATTACATACAATTATGTAATCACATATAAAACACATACAATATATTTTAAGCCATAATCATGCATAGCAAAAATAATAAAAACTATAATCATGCATAGCAAATTAAAATCACAATTATTAAAGCATTTAAACAATCAAAAGCAATAAAATCACAAATAAACCATACAACCGAATCCTTATGGATTCTACACACAAACACAATCCATTTTCTCATCACCACTTAGGGTTGATGAGATTAAATCTCCCTCTTACCTCTTGTAGACAAAACAATCGGTAAGATTCCTTCCTTTCCTCTAAATTTCGTGTGACCTCCAATAAAATTCCTAAAATTCTCAAATAATTAGCAAATACACATACAATATACAAAATAGGAAACCATGGAACAAACATGGTTAGAAAAATCAGAATTTAAATTTTGAACCATAGAAATCAAACTTACCCTTAAGGAAGTAAGCAAGAAGTGAGATTTTTAGCAAGTTAGAGTAGGAATTTGGGAAAAGTTTGTGAATGAAAGATGCTTAGAATAGTATTTGGGTTCAAGAAATGAGATTGGATAAAATTATGAAGGCTTGGATGTGTATGGAAGGGGCTGGCCGAACCTTAGAGAGAAAATGAGAGAGAAAAGTTTGCTTGAGTTTCTTGTGTTTTTAGAGAGAGAAGTGAATAGCCAAAATGTGATAAAGATGAAAAACTAAAGTGAAGAGTAAATGAAGAGTGCAGCAGCCGTGAGTGGCCTTTAGGTGAGCTTGAGTGAGTGAATTTACTTGGTAAAAATATCACAAATGTGTTCACACTAGCTAGCACATGGCCTAGTCATGTTGGATCCTTCTTGAACCTTGTAGAACCAAGCCCACTAAGCCTCCTTGCTGCCCAAAAACCGTGCTCCCTCTCCCCTCCATAATGTCTTAATTGTCCTCCAATTACACCTAATTATATGTTAGTTAATTAGGCAATTAGTTAGGTTAATTATCCTAACCATTCTTAATTAACATACTACTAATATAACTAATTAATTTAGTAAATATTAACATATATTATAACCTTTAATTAATATTAATATATCTAATTAGTAATTAGATTATAATTAATTCATTACTAAGCTAGTTCACTTAGTATGCTAATTAGGTAATTAGATTAGTTAGATTAAGCTTAATTAAGTTACTAACCATTTTCAAGCCTACAATTGTTGACTAAATCCTAACCCTTGGTTCATCTTTAATTCCTAACCATTGATTAGATCTAGGGTAGATATCACTTGATCAAAAACCTATCATTCTAATCTCACCATTGATTAGATCAATGGCTTAGATTAAAGGCTTCATCATTAAGTCTTCATCCAACGGTCCAAATGAAAACACATGCTCCCTTAGGTGTCCAATTCCTATTGGTTTAGAAAGTCAAGCCTACCTTTGTTGACTTGCTCTTATTGGTTAGAAATTGTACATCAACACAGTTGACTATTTTTCCTACACGCTGGTCCCACTGAAGACTTTTAAAGATCCGTGGTCAAACCGAAGCGATTTTTCTTGTTTTTGAGATAATGAGAGGTCTTGTAATATAAAATAATATTAGAAAAATATAAAATTATTTTATTGCACGTTAAATCGAAAAATTACGCTATTAATTTATATATCAATCAATTGGGTTTAGTAAGATCCCCCAGCTCAATTAATTAAAATAAGATTTATCCGAGCCGAGAAAATTTTTATTTTCTTAGGTGAGCAAATCACATACAACAGTCAAGTACACTCACGGAACAGTCAAATTAAATTTACTGCTCACAGAATTCACAAAACAGTACAAATCGGGACTATATTGTAATTATCCCAAAAGTTAGGGTGTTACAACTCTCCCCCACTAATAAGAATTTCGTCCCCGAAATTCATCATACATCAAACAACTGAGGGTATTGCTCCTCATCCTATCCTCTAACTCCCATGTAGCATCTCCCGTTACATCATTCCACACTACCTTCACCAATTCAATCATCTTCCCTCGAAGCTGTTTCACTCTCCTGTCCTCAATTCTAACAGGAAGTGTTTCGTACGTCAAATTATCTTTTAGCTGTACCTCATCAGGTTGTATCACGTGAGTTGGATCGGGAATGTATTTTCTCAACTGAGACACATGAAATACATTATGGAGATTGGATAGAAAAGTCGGTAAAGCTATTTGATAAGCTACAGGACCAATCCGACGAATAATCTGATAAGGTCCTATAAACTTAGGTGTAAGCTTCCTTGACTTCAGAACTCTTCCGACACCCGTCGTAGGCGTAACTCGCAAGAATACATGATCGCCTTCCTCAAATTCTAGGGGTCGTCTACGTTTATCAGCATAACTCTTCTGACGGCTCTGAGTCGTTCGCATCTTTTCTTGTATCATTTTCACCTTTTCTGTAGTCTGCTGCACAAGTTCAGGACCAATAGTCATACTCTCTCCATCCTGATACCAACACAAAGGTGTTCGGCATCGTCGTCCATAAAGTGCTTCATAGGGCGCCATTCCTATGCTCGAGTGAAAACTATTGTTGTAGGTGAATTCTATCAAAGACAGAAATTCATCCCAACTCCCTTGTTGTTCTAACACACAAGCACGCAACAGATCTTCCAACGACTGAATCGTTCTTTCCGTCTGACCATCAGTCTGCGGATGGTATGCAGAACTCAATCGCAATTTAGTTCCCATAGCTTCTTGCAAACTTTGCCAAAGTCTTGACGTAAACCTCGGATCTCTATCAGAGATTATACTTACTGGCACACCATGAAGTCTAACAACTTCGTCGATATATATCTGGGTTAAGCGTTCCAACGGATACTTAATATTGATCGGCAAGAAATGTGCTGATTTTGTAAGCCTATCAACTATAACCCATATCGAATCATAACCTTTCCTCGTCCTTGGAAATCCAGTAACGAAATCCATCGAAATACTATCCCATTTCCACTCTGGAATAGTCAAAGGTTGTAACATACCAGCAGGCCTTTGGTGTTCCACCTTTGCCTTCTGACAAACAAGACAAGACGCCACACGTTCAGCTACACCTCTCTTCATCCTTGGCCACCAAAACAGTCGTTTCAAGTCTTGATACATCTTCGTCATCCCCGGATGCATACTCAAATTACTTGTATGAGCTTCATCCAAGATCGCTCTCTTGAGTTCGGGATCATCAGGTATACAAACTCTTCCTTGAAACCTCATGATTCCATCAGATCCTTCCTCCACCGTTGCTTTATGACCTTGCTTCAACAATTCTTTCTCGTTCTGTAAAAATGCATCTACATCTTGTTTCTCCTTTATTATCTCCAACAAGTCATTCAAGACCACAACTCTTCTTAAATGAATCTTTCCAGGTACCAATTCTATCGATACCCATAAATCTCTGAATTGCTTCATCAACTCCTCCTCTTTAATCATCATAGTAGAAACACTTACTACTTTTCTCGCTTAAGGCATCACCACCACATTTGCTTTTCTGGATGGTATTGAAGCGAAAATCATAGTCCTTCAAAAATTCCAACCATCGCCTCTGTCTCATATTCAATTCTCTCGATCAAACAAGTATTTTAAACTCTTGTGATCACTAAAGACATTAAACATAGCTCCATACGAGAAAATGCCTCCACACTTTCAACGCAAAAACTACCGCATGACTAGCTCCAAATCATGCGTTGGGTAGTTCCTCTCATGAACCTTTAATTGTCTTGAAGCATAAGCTACCACGTTCGATTTTGCATCAACACACATCCTAACCCCCGATAAGATGCATCACAATACACCTCAAAAGATTTGTTAGGATCCGGCAAAATTAACACCGGTGCGATCGTTAATCTTTTCTTCGATTCTTGAAAACTCGCTTCACGTTCCTCCGTCCAATCGAAAGCTTGACTCTTCCTCGTGAGTTGTGTAAGTGGTCCAGCTATTTTGGAAAAACCTTCAATAAATCTTCTGTAATATCCGGCTAATCCAACAAAACTTCGAACCTCAGTCACAGTCTTAGGCCTTTCCCACTGTAAAACAGTCTCCACCTTCGATGGGTCTACCGCAATACCTTCCTTGGAAATTACGTGACCTAAAAATTGAACTTCATCCAACCAAAACTCGCACTTTGACAACTTCGCAAACAGCCTTCTTCTCCTTCAAAATCTCGGAGAACTATACTGAGATGTTCAGCATGCTCTTCTCGACTTTGAGAATAGATCAGAATGTCATCGATGAAGACAACAACAAATCTGTCTAAGTATGGACGAAAGATCCTATTCATATAGTCCATGAATATTGCAGGAGCATTCGTCACTCCGAACGGCATTACTTGATACTCATAATGTCCATAACGAGTTCGGAAAGTTGTTTTGGGTACATCATCGGCCTTGACACGAATCTGATGATAACCTGATCGCAGATCTATCTTAGAGAATACAGCGGCTCCCTTCAATTGATCCATCAAGTCATCAATCCTTGGTAGCGGATACTTGTTCTTTATAGTCACCTTGTTCAACTGTCGATAATCTACACAAAGACGCGAAGTTCCATCCTTCTTCTTGACTAGCAGCACTGGTGCTCCCCATGGTGAAACACTAGGTCGCACAAACTGCTTCTCCAACAGTTCCTCCAATTGCTTCTTCAACTCTGCCAATTCTACAGGTGACATTCGGTAAGGTGCAATCGAAATAGGACTGGCTCCAGGTACTAAGTCAATAAAAAATTCGATCTCCCTTTCCGGTGGCAAACCAGGTACATTGTCAGGAAAAATCTCTGGAAATTCATTGACGACAGGAATAGTGCTCACATCCTTCTCAGACTTGACTTCCAAAGAAGACAGCAACATAAACCCTTGAGCTCCATCCCTCAACAATGACTTGACCTTTACAGCAGTCAAGAATCCAGAACTTTCTTCCTTAGGAAAAACTATGGCCTTACTCGCACAGTCTATAAGGATATGGTTAGAAGATAACCAATCCATTCCTAATATTATGTCTATCTCAACAAGAGGTAAACAAATCAAGTTAACCGAAAACTTACGATCCTTTATGACAATAGGACAATTCATGCATATCTTGGATGTAACAACAGGCTTGGCAGTCGGTGTAGAAACAATCAATTGAAAACTCAGAGAAGACACAGGCAGTTTCAAACGTTCCACACAATCATATGCAATAAATGAGTGTGTTGCACCCGAATCATATAGCAAAGTCAGGTGATTACCTTCAATGACACCTTCCCCTTGTATAAGATCCTCAGACTGAGAAGCTTCAGTTCCGGTCATTGTATACACTCGCCCTCCAGATCTTGGCTGAGTAGCACGGACATTCCTCACTGCAGGCTTCCTCTCAGGCTGCGTACAATCCCTTGAAATATGTCCAGGCTTTTTGCATTTAAAACAGATCGTTCCTCTTATCGGACAATCTGTAGATAGATGGCCTTTCTTGCCACATTTGAAACAGGTCGGCGTAAACGCCACATTCTGATTAGCTTGATTTCCACCAAAACTTCCCCAACAGATGGACGTTGAGGTTGACTCCCGAGACGGTCTCGCATAAGGCTTCCTCTGAAACCTACCACCACTTTGCTACTACTTCCTCTTTGGAACCTAGTCGGCCCAAAATTACGATTCCTTTGATCTCGGGATGGCTCCAATGCTTCGAGTCTTCGACAAGTGTCTATCAACACAGGAAATTCCCTCATTCGCATCGGTAGCACTGCACGTCTCAACTCCATTCTTAACCCATCCTCAAACTTCGGCACCTCCATACCTCATCCTGTTTGGTTCGGAAATACTCGAGAATTGTGACAAACTCTCAAATTTTGCAAAGCATACTCTCCAATCATACTACTTGACGAGACCAAGAAATTCCATTTCCTTGGCATGTCGAGCAGTACCGGGAAAATACTTCTCCAGAAATACTTCACAAAATACCTCCCAGGTGATCTCAGCTCCTTCAGCTCGCAACATTTGGCGCGTATTTCTCCACCAATGCTCAGCATCTCCTCTCAACATATATACAACATATGTTACCTTCTTATTTTTCGCGCACCCCATTCCTTCGAATATTCTCTCCAAGTCTTGAATCCAAAGACTTGCCTTCTCGAGGTCAAACTCGCCTCTAAACCGTGGCGGATTGTTGCGTCGAACTCGAGACAAATTCAAAGCATCAGATCATATCTTGATGTTGAGTGCTCTTTGATTTTGCTGATTTTGTTGAGCAATCATCGCCGCCATTTCATTTGAATAGCCTCAACAACAAGAACCATTGGATCCACATTAGGTGCCATGTTTGCACGCCTTCCTCTTCCTCCGACATCTTCTTTCTTCAACAAGATAAAACAATGTCAGATGTAACCTTTCGGAAACAAATCACGAGAGATTCACACAACACAAGCAAAAACAGACCTAACCACAACCCCAAAAGACTCTAACTTGGGCTCTGATACCAACTAATGTAACACCCTTGTGGGGATGCCACATTTATGAATGCAATGAAATAAAATAAAATAAAACTCTTACCCAAGTTATAACACATTTGATACTTATATAAAATTTGCGGAATATATTTTTTTTTCTTTTTATACTTATAACATTAAATAAAGTAACACGAAACACAAGATATAACAAACATAAACTCACCATAATATACATAAGATTCTCTTTTAATACAAACATAATTCACAAACTACAAGTATTTAAATAAAGCAATAAAGAGTTGACACAAAGCTAAAACATAGTATTGCCCAAGTGCATCCCAAGAGATAACAAACCCTCTCGATGAATCACCATCCGTCACCTCCGAATAACCATCGAAAAGTGTGCATCTATGAGATCTCCCAAAGACTTCTGGACACGAGTCGAGGCTGTCGACTCGCATTACTCAACTCACTAGGCGCGTGGAAAACTCCCTGCCAATAGCGCCTAATGGTTAAAGGTAACTCTAAATGAAGATAAAGCATAGTAGTGAATATGACCTCCCCGTCATACTCCCTACATAGGGACACAGTCAATCGTCCCACATACGCTACTGTTCCTCGGTCAGCATGCATACGCCACGCCTCGGAACCTCCATGGAACTCCAGTCGCACGAACCCGAAGAATCCTGGCAGTGCCATGACCTCAAGATCAGTCTTGACGATCGGTATGATCTACTGGTTCCTCCTCCTCGTAGAAATCGCCCGACTGTTGCTCGTCAGGGTACTGTACCTCAAGAGGCTGATCCTCCTCTACCTCAAACTCTTTACGGAAGTAACACAGTAATATCGAGAAAACATATAGAGAGGTGAGACAATCTACACCATTACCCGCATGGCAATAAAGAAAACGACAGTACAAACAATTATCACAAAAGTACATACCAATACATCATGCATAATATATTAAATAGTATATAACAATAATACCTATCACAATATCATGCATAATATATTAAAACAATAAATCATATAATTTATCACAGTTTATAATAAACAGTAAAATGCAGATAATGCATGAACATTAAAATGCAAATGATGAATGATACACACACTGACTCGTTCCTACTCCATGGAGCTAAACACGGATATCTGAGAGAATGATCTGAATAGAAACTAATAATACTTTATGGCTGCCCAACCAAGCTATTGCACTGTCAACACGTCATGTCTATAGCCCAGTCAAAACATCGTGTAGCAAGACACAAATTCAAACATCGTGTACCACAGCATAGTACTTAATAGTCCCCTCAAGATCTTGACTAAGAATAGTGTTTGTCAAGATCATTAGTGTGTTGTTGTTACCACGGCCGGAGGAGCAACCCTTCGTCCGCATGTGGAATTCTCCGCACACTAATGCCTCCAAGTTCATAAATGAACCACACTACACTTATCACACCAAATACGATGTAATTCGCCTCGTCAATCAATCACCAATTATAACTCAAATTGGCACAACACTCTAAACATGAGCTAAAATTACAGAAATATCCCTATTATTCAAATTTTACCATATTTACGAGAAATTACCAAAATACCCCTAGTCACCAGAAAACAAAGTATAGTACGTCCCACCTGACAATACTACACTACAAAATGTCTGGGTCCACCACTTTGGCCCGACAAAAAACTCACAAAGTATTGTTCAATCGCGTAGAAATTTTATCGCGTTTTCACAATCTCGACGTTTTCACAAATGTTTTTAAATCGCGTAAAGATATTTTGTCATTTTTAAATATCGTAAATTGTTTTTGAATTATTTTCTCAATCGCGTAAGATTTTTAATTCATTTTCTTAACCGAATAGCTTAAATTTATCACTTTTAATATGTGAAAAACTATATCTAGTACTTTTAAAATACATTACGTATTTTCCTTGTGTTCTAAATATAGTATGAAATCTTTTCATTTTATGCGTCTGTTTTTAATAAATTTTAATGACATTTTGCCTATAAAATCAAGTATAAGGTATTTTTAATGTTTTCCTCTAAATATAGTTTATTTTATTTTTACCCAATAATTTCACATTAAAATTTACTAACGCGCTTCAAAATTTATAGTATGAGCCCTACGTTAGTACTTTTCAAGTGTCTGATTAATTTCTTACTTAGACTGAATTCTGCTAAGTTAAAATTTTAGAACAGAATTAATTCCTTTGATTTTCTCAATGATTCTTTGGAATCGATTTTTTTGTTATAAAATAATTATCTAACCTATCTTAGTAAATAAAATGGCATGTTGGCCAAATCAAAATAAAATTGCATTTGGTTATACACTAAATGGCATTTTGGCCACAATTAACTTAAATAATCCATTATTTACCTAGGTTCATTAAATCCTTGATTTAGAAAATTGTGAGAACATTTTGGTCCTCTATTTTTGGTGAGAAGGCCGTGAGCCTTAAATGTGTTCTTTGGAACACTCATGCATTTCGTACATGTTATTCACATCCTACTTAAATAAATACACAATTATAATTACATACAATTATGTAATCACATATAAAACACATACAATATATTTTAAGCCATAATCATGCATAGCAAAAATAATAAAAACTATAATCATGCATAGCAAATTAAAATCACAATTATTAAAGCATTTAAACAATCAAAAGCAATAAAATCACAAATAAACCATACAACCGAATCCTTATGGATTCTACACACAAACACAATCCATTTTCTCATCACCACTTAGGGTTGATGAGATTAAATCTCCTCTTACCTCTTGTAGACAAAACAATCGGTAAGATTCCTTCCTTTCCTCTAAATTTCGTGTGACCTCCAATAAAATTCCTAAAATTCTCAAATAATTAGCAAATACACATACAATATACAAAATAGGGAAACCATGGAACAAACATGGTTAGAAAAATCAGAATTTAAATTTTGAACCATAGAAATCAAACTTACCCTTAAGGAAGTAAGCAAGAAGTGAGATTTTTAGCAAGTTAGAGTAGGAATTTGGGAAAAGTTTGTGAATGAAAGATGCTTAGAATAGTATTTGGGTTCAAGAAATGAGATTGGATAAAATTATGAAGGCTTGGATGTGTATGGAAGGGGTGGCCGAACCTTAGAGAGAAAATGAGAGAGAAAAGTTTGCTTGAGTTTCTTGTGTTTTTAGAGAGAGAAGTGAATAGCCAAAATGTGATAAAGATGAAAAACTAAAGTGAAGAGTAAATGAAGAGTGCAGCAGCCGTGAGTGGCCTTTAGGTGAGCTTGAGTGAGTGAATTTGCTTGGTAAAAATATCACAAATGTGTTCACACTAGCTAGCACATGGCCTAGTCATGTTGGATCCTTCTTGAACCTTGTAGAACCAAGCCCACTAAGCCTCCTTGCTGCCCAAAAACCGTGCTCCCTCTCCCCTCCATAATGTCTTAATTGTCCTCCAATTACACCTAATTATATGTTAGTTAATTAGGCAATTAGTTAGGTTAATTATCCTAACCATTCTTAATTAACATACTACTAATATAACTAATTAATTTAGTAAATATTAACATATATTATAACCTTTAATTAATATTAATATATCTAATTAGTAATTAGATTATAATTAATTCATTACTAAGCTAGTTCACTTAGTATGCTAATTAGGTAATTAGATTAGTTAGATTAAGCTTAATTAAGTTACTAACCATTTTCAAGCCTACAATTGTTGACTAAATCCTAACCCTTGGTTCATCTTTAATTCCTAACCATTGATTAGATCTAGGGTAGATATCACTTGATCAAAAACCTATCATTCTAATCTCACCATTGATTAGATCAATGGCTTAGATTAAAGGCTTCATCATTAAGTCTTCATCCAACGGTCCAAATGAAAACACATGCTCCCTTAGGTGTCCAATTCCTATTGGTTTAGAAAGTCAAGCCTACCTTTGTTGACTTGCTCTTATTGGTTAGAAATTTGATCAAGACAGCTTGACTATTTTTCCTACACGCGGGTCCCACAAAGACTTTTAAAGATCCGTGGTCAAACCGAAGCGATTTTTACTATTTTTGAGACAAGAGGTATCTTGTAATATAAAATAATATTATAAAAATATAAAATTATTTTATTGCACTGCAGTTAAATCCAAAAAATTACGCTATTAATTTATATATCAATCAGAATTGGGTTTAGTAAGATCCCCCAGCTCCAATTAATTAAAATAAGATTTATCCGGCCAGAAAATTTTTATTTTCTTAGGTCGGAGCAAATCACATACAACAGTCAAGTACACTCATGGAACAGTCAAATTAAATTTACTGCTCACAGAATTCACAAAACAGTACAAATCGGGACTATATTGTAATTATCCCAAAAGTTAGGGTGTTACAACCGGGACGCTGTCCTATATCGAGATCTATGTAGAATGTCCTGTAAAATGCTATGATGTGCACGATGATAATTTGAGAATTATAGCACTTGAGGGCTTGGGCAGCCAAGGAATACAGGCATACCTCCTGATCGTTCTCTCTGACTGTTTTGTGTCTAGCTCCATGGAGTAGGATTTTGGTTATTGAGGGCACGTGTGCTTAATGAGTCCATGAATTATCTGGCATACATTGTTATTATAATTGGAACTGTTGTACTTCTGATATATCTATGTGTATATGACTGCTTGGAACTGTTTGGTTGATCATAATTACTATTGAATGTTTATTACCATTATTGCTGTCATAAATGCTACGTGGGCGCTTTGTGCCGTTTGGTTTCTCAATGCTATAATTGGTAATGATGGTAGGATATCTTACCTCTTCTCTGTCTCTCTATTACTGTTTTGTCCGTATACTGCATTCCATAGAAGATAACTGCAAGGGACCGGAAGCTCCCGACTTCCCTGGTTTTTGGCCTCATCTCGACTGAGCGACTGCAGAAGAATATGGAGCCACACACGCAGAGATTTTTGGGAGATGTGCACCTGACTTTCTTGGGAGGGCCAGAGTGCTGGTACATCAACTATGGTTCTGAGCATTGCGTCTATACGGGGGATGTATCGATATCTCTAGCCTGGAGACGCCACGAGCCGCCTGTCTTCACCTGCTGTATTAGTTTTCATTTGGAGTTTCAACTACCGATACGCGAGATGTGGGGTGACCGTTATTTCACTCCGCGGGAAGACTCTTTTCGTACCACAGCTCGGGCCCCGTCCCGTGACTCTGTGATTCCTATGATGATTTCCTCTAACGAAGAAGATCCTGAGGAAGATCCCGAAGAAGTTCCTGAGGACGACCCCGAAGAGGATCCTAAAAAGGATCCTGACTCAATTCCTCCTCACTTGTGGGACTGACTTTACTTGTAGCTACCGAGGGCTACCAGTATTTTATTTTGGGGGCCTGATGTTTTGTCTATAGTGGGCTGTATATTCTGATACCGTAGGGATACTTATGTATAATCCTTTGGGGGCAGGTATAGTTTTGCTTTTTGATGTACCAGGCTTTGTGACTAAGCAGTTTGATATGTATATATATACATATAATGATGTAATGTTAATTCCTATGTATGCTTTACTTCTGTTTCATTCTTTGTCCCATTTATGCTTCGTCAACATGGTTATTAATTATGATTGTTATAACAACAACGAAAAAAAAATATATAATATACTCACCAATTTAAATACCCAACTATAATCGAGTACATATACGTATTATTAAAATGAACCGGGTCTTAACTCATATAATTTTTATTTCCTCATTGTAATTGACAATGTGACGTTCCCTTCCGAAAAGGGGCATTACAGTTAGTTAGTTGAAACAAAGGGGTTTTAAGGTTGGAGTTTTAGTTTTAATCAAAGTTTGATTGAACTAAAGGAAGAAATGAGATTTATAACTTGTTTAGAGACCTCTAGTGATGATAGAAATAATCTAGAAGTGAGGATAGATGGTGAAATCTTGGTTTGGAACCAAGAATATGCAGAAACGTGTTTTGCAGAATTTTCTGTAGAAACGTCACACCTAGGCACAACCTGGCCAAGCTTAGGCGTGGGCTGATCAGTTTTCAGTCTAGCAAGATAAAGACTTCCATGCCTAGGCGTGGTAAAACCAAGCCTAGGCGTGATACAAGACAGTAACCTATTAGCTTGTAGTGTTTGTTGCCTAACTTGAGTTATAGATATTGAATTGATCTGGTTCTTATTACATTTGAAAGATAAGACATAAGGCTATCTACCTGTAAAATTTCAGAATTTTATCAGTTAAGATGGATTTTTGGTGAATTTATGAAAAAAATCCTTTTTAGGGTGCCTAGAGCAGATTTCATCAGAATTTCTATTTTGATGTTTTGAGGTTCCTAATTGCTAGGATAATTTGTTTATGCCTAGTAGAGTATGTTGAAACTCTAATAGGAGTAATTGATGAAGTGCGAACGTATTAAGTCAAGTTGACTTGAAATGCTAATTACGAGAGGTAATTAGACGTGGCTATATATATACATATAATTTGTATTGTGATGGATCGAGGAATTAAGTTTCCCTAAGTGTGGGAATTATTTGTGTATGCTCTTTTAAGAGTGATAAGGTACTTTTAAAAGTATTTGATGATTTGTTTGTGAAATGAATTTGGAATGCATATAAATCAATTGCGAAAACTAGTTATGGGAAATAATTAGTAATTGTATTGCATGAGATGTTCATGAAACCTATTGAGATTTTTAATGCTAATTATGAGAAGTTAATTAGACATGATGATATGCTTAATGGTATGATTTGGCTTTTTGAAAGGTGTGAGCCCCGTGAAAGTGGGTGTTTTATATCAGGTAAAGCGCATTGTATCATTCCTAATATAGTGAAGTATTGAGGATGAATTTCCTTGTTCATTATCGATAACCTTGTAGTTGATGAGACTTCACTACTCGGGGGGGGATGAGATGTCCTCTGGGATAATGATGTATGCTGGATGAGACTTCCAGTGCTAGTTCAAGGTTATGGATGAAACGATGGACTTCTATCACTTTGTTCAAGTTTCATACATTCATGACATTACCATGGGATTGGAGGTCCTAGATATGGTATCATGCATTATTCACCTCCATACTTAGGAAATTGCATAGACATAATCATTAGTCATTATTAAGCATAACATGGCGATTGTATGGGCGGTTACTATCATGACATTTTCATGCATTACAATTGTATGGGTGATTGAGTGTTGTCGAGATGAGGTGTTGTTGCTTCCATGATTGAAGTGTCAACTTGATAATTGCGATATTATCTGATTGTACATATATGTATATATGCTAGTATTGGAATACTTCTACTGAGATATGTTTTCTCACCCCGATTGTGTTGCCATGTAAATCCAAGTGCGAGTTCTTCGAAAGGAAAGAAAAAGATGTATGAAGATTAGCATAGTATAGATGTTGTTTTGGGCTGAGCATATATAAATGTTTTATATTTGCTTAGTTATTTTAGGTTATGTATAACAGTATGCCCTTGAGGTTGTGATGTATATATATAACTTTTGCTATCATGTCTTTCCATATTTACTCATTATGTATGAATGATATGGGTTAAACGTTGATGTATATTAGTAGTAACAGGGTCAATATTAGGTTATTCATTTATATGACGATATATTTGGGTAGCAAATATTGGGTTATTACAACTTGAGTGTCTCCTTTGCTGCCTAAGATGTTTTGAGCACAGAGTAACAAAGATTTTGGTATTATTTAACTCTTCTGCTTATGTTTATGTTGGCTTGGAATCAAATCCTTGACAAGAAAGGATAGTGACTATAATTATTAATGCTTCTTGATGAAGACATACGTTGCTTGAAATCCTTGAAACACAAGGCTAAAGCACTCGGACTCAATGCCTTGTAAGTTGGAGAATTCTTAGCTGACATGTTGTCATTTATCACCTATGTACTACTTTATATTATAAATTCTGGTCTGTTGTTGGTTGTTCATGGGGTCTGCAGAATAAACAAGGTTGTGAAATTCCATACTAGGATATATTCAGCAAAGTAGGTGTGAAGTGTGAAATCCGAATATGTTTGTCTAAACTCCACTTGTGAAGCCCTTCCTTAGTGATTAAGTTGGAACTTGGAAATCAGCTGGTGTGGCCGGTGTAATTCATGTATAATAGTGTAACACCTCAAAAATTTTTTATTTTGTCATTAATCATCATTTCATAATATTTATAATTTTTGAAAATTTTTGTGGATATTTTTAGAAAATGTCAAATATTTTAATATATTTCTCATTTTACGTGCACACTGAGCAGAGTCAGTGTAACACCCCAGAAAATGTTTGTTTTGTGATGAATAGACATTTTCTAATATTTGTGATTTTTGATGATTTTTGTGAAATTTTCTGGGAACGTTGAATATTTTAATATATTTCTCGTTTTACATGCGCATTGAGCGAAGCTGGGAAGACGAAATGTTTTCCCTGAGGCTGGTAAACTTTGAACTGTGGAGACGTCGATGGGGGATCTTACTTAACCTGAGGCCGAGTACAGTTTACAAAGTTTATGTTTTACGAGATTTTATCTGATAAATAAAATCACAGAAATAATTAATCATCTGAGAAATAATAAAATATTATTTACCCTAGCTGCAAATTTTGTTCACTGAGAAATAGTTCTAATAAATCATTTCTATCTAGTTATTTTTATGATATCATTTAAGTGACCACACACTTTACTTTATCGAGAAGCGCGCGAAGCTTCTCAAGGAAGCTTCTAGGAAGCTTCCTCCAACCACTTTACACTCTCTCTCCACCCTCCCCCTATGTGCTGCACGGTTGGGCTAAGGGGGGGATATTACATTTTCACTTCTCTCATTTTCTCTCCCTCACGTCTGCTCTTTTTCTCCCTCTCCTATCTCCCTTCTCTTTTCACTCCACAGCAGCCACACCCTTACCACCCACACCTCTATTTGATCTTCAAGCTTTCACACTCCTTGCACCCACTTTGTGTTTGGAGGACCACCATCTTTGAGGAAGTCATCTTCAAGAGCTCACTATTTTCTTCATTTTCATCTTCTTCCACCAAGCTCCAAAAGCTTAGAACTTTGAGGTAAGTATCCATAAACTCTTTCATTTCTCCATCTCATTTTCGTATTCCATGATCACATTGATGATCATGGATGTTTTATCCAAGTTTGGGTGGTGATTCTTGTAAGTTTGGATATTCTAGGGCCTTGAGGAGGTGAAAAATGAAATTCCCAAAGGAAACGAGATTTCTTTCCTTGTTCTTCACTTAGGTAAGAGGAAGATCCATTCACTTCAACCCATTTTGGTAGTTAAGAACTTGTTGTTGTGTTGGTAGGGTGAAATCCATTTTGGAAAACCCCTTTTGTTTGATTGTCTTGGCTGGATTTTAAGTGTTTGAATGGTATGTTTTTTATGTACATTGATGGATGTTGGGATATTGGATGATTTGAATGGCTTCCTAGTGAATTTCTGCTTCACAGAGGGATACACGGCCGTGTATCTCCCTGCGTGACTGAAATGTGTTTCTAGTGCACTCCAGAGGAGTACACGGCCTAGGCCATGTATGACCACATGGGCCATGTACTCGGGGCCGTGCATTTACACACGGTCGTGTAACATGATTAATATGGATTTGAGGCTTTTCTAGCCCCTTGGAGGTTCAAGGTCCCCTTGGGCACTTGACCCAAGGCTTTTGGACTAATATAAGTGTAATAATCTTGAATAATTGGATGACTAGAAACTAATTAGGGACTTATAAAGAGGGAAAAACAAGGAACGGGAGTATGTTTTACAACTTATAAGAACTTTGAATAGAGATAGAACATAAGTGTAATAGAGGTTGCGAGCGACATAATGAAATTAAGAATTGACTTACTTGATGACTTTGAATAGGGCGTGAATGCCTAAAAACTTATTATTGACTTAGTATGGACCCTTGAACGGGATTGAATATAGATGATAAATGACATAACATGTGATCTTAGACTTGAAATGTTATAACTGTGAATCTGTAAATGTACATATGAGTATGCATTGAAGATATATGCATTGAGCATGATTGAATCATGCATCAAAAAAGTCCGTTGGACATTTTGTTAAGGCCAAGTTGCCTAGGAGTAGAATCACACTTTTGTGCGAGTGCGAATAGACAAGTGTAGGTCATTTGTTGACCTTGGGGGCGTCGGGGTGCGGGTACCTCGCAATGGACAGTTGGTAGCTCTTCTATCCATGAGGCAGACCGATGCAAACGCACCGACGATCCGGACCGAGACACTGTCCTATATCGAGATCTATGTAGAATGTCTTGTACAATGCCATTATGCGCATTTTGATAAATTGAAAATTTTAGCACTTGTTGGCCTCGGCAGTCGTGTTACAGACATATCTCTTAATCATTTTCTCTGACTATTTTTGTGTCTAGCTCCATGGAGTAGGTTTTTGGTATCATGTGCATGTGCATAATGAGTCGTCACACCATTTAATTAGTTACTTGTTCATATGGAAATTTAATATGTTGTTTCATTACTGCTATAATTGCCTAGATATGCTAACTCGCTTATTATCTGTTTTAATGCCATTTATCATTTTTGAAATGCTATGTGGGTGTCATGCGCTGTTTGTTCTTTACTGCCTCAATTAGTAATGAATGTTGAATGTCTTACCTCTTTCCCTATGTTTCTACTATTTTTGTATATCTATATATATGATTCTCTAAAGACGGGCGTGAAAAAAAAGAAGAACCTGATTTCCCCGGCTTCTGGCCCAACCTTGACTAGCATTCTTCTGATCATGATTGCCCGACCTCATGGATTTTTGGGATACGTGTGTTTGACATTCCTTGGGGGTCCAGACTGTTGGCATGTGAACTTCAGCTTTGATCACTGTGTCTACTTGGGAGACGTGTCATCGTCGCTAGCTTGGGGACGTCATGAACCACCGATCTTTACCTGCTGTGTTAGCCTACGCTTGGAGTTTTATCTGCCCATCCGGGAGATGTGGGGTGATCACTACTACACCCCGTAGGAGGACTCTTTTGATTCCACTGCTCGGGCTTTAGCCCGTGGCTCCTATGTGGGTTTCCTCAGATGAGGAAGACCCCAAAGAGGTTCCCGAGGATGATCTCGCGGAGCATCCTGAAGAGGATCCTGACACGATTTCTCCTCATTTGAGGGATTGATGTTGCTAGTAGCTACTGATGGCTGCCAGTGTTTTATTTTGGGGGCCTGATGTCTTTATTTTTTGTGGGCAGTATATTTCTGATATCTTGGGGACATATATGTATGATCCTTTGGGCAGGTATAGTTTTACTTTTTGGTAAAGCTTAGGCTTCTTTTGATGAGCCTTGATGTAATTATTGACTCATAGTTTGTATATAAATATATATAGGATGTATCTCATGCAATGGATGTATAGTTTAGTCTTTATGTTTTTCGTCAAAGTTTATGTTTTCTACTTTGACAAAAATATATGTATGTACCTATGAATCCTTTATAAATGTTTATGCCTCTGAATACTGGATTGATAAGCAGGGTATTGAGTATAAATATATATACATATATATATATACGTACAATGAAAAAAAAGTATACATTCACCATTTTATTTATACAACAAAAATCAAATAAGTTTAATGATGTAATGAACCGAGTTTTACTTAATTCAAAGTTATATTTTCCGCATTGTATTTATTTGACAATGTGACGTCTCCTCCTAAAAAGGGGCGTTACAAATAGTGTGTAAAGAAAGAGGAAAGGTGTTCAGTCTATTATGCCGCAACAAAGGAAATGTAAATCATTAGTCCATGTCTTAGGCTAAGAGAAAGTAGCACTCACACAAGAGCATTGGATGTGAGCTATTTTGAATGAGAAGACTAGTTATTCCATATAGGGACCCAAAAAATGAGAGTGCACGCTTCTTGGCTGTTATGGGGCCCAATCTCAATTCCTCTCTGTGTATCCATGTCATGTTTAATCGTTTGTGGGTTTGCCTTTTTTTTATATGAATAATTTTTCACTAGCTATGAGAGATTGAAGTAACTTGAGGTGGGGCCCAAGGCACTTATATATATTCTAAATTTTTCACTTGATGGTATAGTAATGTAGCTCGCCTATGGGAAATAGATATTTATCTTTTATTTATTGCCTATTATATTTATGGGCTTGTGTGTATTGTAATTGGTGTATGAACAGGTTAAAGAGGACGGGATGATATCCTCCTAGTGGGATGTAATTCAATTATGTAAAGGTGGTTAGCAAAAAGTAGTGTACATATATCATTTCTATTCCTGTAATACCACTAACTACCAATATCACTTATTTCTCTGGTTTACAGAGTAACAGACTCACCCTTAATCATGATATATGTTCCTGTTGAAATTTATTTTTATCAATACTTCAAATTTAGTTCATAGTTTTTCAATGGTTATAGTTAGGTAGTTTACTGATGTGTCATCATAGGCCATATTTGTGGTCATATGAGCATGTAAAACAATTTTAGAGTTTCCTCTTAGCTACCTGGCACCAGCTATAGCACCAAGATCATTAGAAATCAAGTTATCTATTGTTTAGCATAATGAGAAAATTTTGCAATCATGCTTTACCATTGGTTGTTTACTAATTTAATAACCATCATCATGTAAATAATGCATGTCTAGAGGAACATAAATATTTTTCTTACCAACAGCATATGACTTACCAATGACTAAGTCTTTGAACTGTTCAGTGCTATTCTGGTGAAATTTCCTTTGCATCTAGCCAAGTAACTACGGCAAAGAAATGTAAAAAAAATAACTTAGAAGAGTATGAATAGTCAATTTTGGTTCTGCAAGGCATAATGGATAATGGATCTTACCTTCATCTTTTGATAGTATTCAAGAATAGTCTTGAGCTTTGATTGCCTAACTTGTGATAATAAGGTAAAAGAATGAACTTTTTATCATGCTTAATTGATATTAATTCATAAAGAACATATAAGATAATGCTCAAAACCAGTGATGTCTTATAGAGAAATAAAACGAGAAAAACACAAAGATACTTACAAACATAGTTTGCTGTTATATCTCAACATTATGAAGTGGGTCCTAAACAATGCTAATCAGATCATAGGCACATCTTCCTTGTTACCACTTAAACTAAAGCCCCCTCACAATTCCCTGTAATCACTGACAAGTCATCTATAATCAGATAGATTTGTTTAGTTGGTTCTCCCCTGAGCTGCAAATAAGAAATAATTGGAACCAATTAGTATTCCATTTATGAAATGTAATAGAAGGGTGATTATATAGGCCACCACCACTTGATATATCCAAGTAATCAGCTGAAACATATGGATTTTACACTCATAGATAGGGAAAGTCATCTTTCACCTGTGATGTCTAGCTACTCGGCTGCCCTGGACTCCCCTGTATTATGTAATGTATATATGTATATCCCTTTAGTTTAACCATTCCACTCACCCACTACCTTCCCTTCTGTTGGGAACACCCCCTAACCCCAGTTATTATTAACTCTAAGCCATCTTCTCAAAACTTCACATCAAACAACAACACTTAACACTGATCCTTTTGAATCTCTCATAATAATAATAATTATTATTATTATTATTATTTTCTACTTCAATAGGAAATCGAGACTAATGGAATGCATGAGATGGACTTGGATGCCCATTAGATTACAAGCACGATCAAGTACTAAATTGCTTAGACAATTTAAAATTAAGAAAGAACAAATTGCAAATGAACGGAAGAACGTAAGTATGCAAGCTCATAAAAGGAAGAATCCTATGCCTACAGCATATGGTGCAAGTGAAGGACAAAGTAGGCTGAATTTAATTCAAGCTAACTGCACCCAAAGACAAGGGCAGAATAAAGCTATGCAAAATCAGGCCCCAGTAATTCATAAAAGGAAGAATCCTATGAATAAAGCTACCCAATCTTCTTTACCTATAATCGAGAACATCCCACAAGCTGAAGTAAAAGACCTGCCTGCTATTGAAGAACAACATGGTCTTAAAAATGCTAAAAGGAAGCCAATTCACCCAGCAATGAGTCTTGATCAATTTCTAGAAAAACAAGGGATACATGTGGAGGGAGAGAAATAGCCTGATATTCATCCAGTGGATGATTTTGGAGGAAATAATATTCAGCCAATGGATGATTTTGGAGGAAATAACATGTCATCGGATGACAATGATGTTGCAGATCATGAAGTTGGTGACAATGACTTTGCTGGAGATCAAGTTATGGACATTGATCATGCTGAAAGTGGTATATTTGAAACTTACTTTTTTAATTACTTGTATATGTTATGCTCATTATGAAAATATTGCATGCTCATCATTTAACTATCATAACTTTTTTTTTTTGGATTTTGGCTATTACATGGAACTAGGTACAATGGAAAAGAAAAAAACTCGAGGAAAAATAACTTGCAAATCAATTCATGCAAGAACTATGGAAGAACGAGAGGAGGTGACATTTGATAAGGGACAAGCAGTAGGACTAACTAATAAAAGAGTGTCTGATTTAAGCAATTTTGTAGGCACAATTATTAGGAATCCAAGATTTATCACCTTACTATACACTAATTGGACAGCTGTGCCAAAAGAAAATAAAAAACGCATGTGGAACTATGTTAATGTAAGAACAACCACTTTTTCTTATTTTAGTTTTTATTTAGTTTTTCTTACTAAATGAAATTAATATATACGTTGTGTTTTGCATAGTCCAAGTTCATTGTTCCGAATGATGCAAAGAAATGGGTGATGGCTACTATTCATGATGCTTAGAAGCGAGACAAGGGAAAGATCAAGAAGAAGCATTTTGATAAGTATGATACCATTGAGGATATGTTGAAAAATCATCCTGCTGACATACCAGAAGTAACTTTTACCAAATTGATTAACTATTGGAGTCTTCCCATTGTCCAAGTGAGATAGAACAATCTTTTCTAACCTTAGTCAAATTACTGATCTAGTTATATTTTTTTATGATTTGATATATATATAAATATTTCTTTTTTTATTGGAATGTAGTCTATGTGTAAAATGAATTATGTAAATAGAAAGAAGCAGAAGTTTAGGCATCGGATGGGGCCTGTAAATTTTGGAATAGTACGCATGAGACTGGTATTAATCTTAGACACTTGGGTTGGCAACATGACTTTCATTTCTTCTCATACCTTGCTAGTATTGTCTTGATTGTTTGTACTTTTCTTTTCATTCTTGTAGCGCTCAACCAAAGAGAACAATGAAGATCCAACAAAATCTGAAATGTTTGTTGCAACCTGCACAAACAGTAAAGGAAAAGAAGTTAATTTAGAGACAAAAGATGCAATTGTAAGCAAATGAAGTGTGTTATTATTAATGATATTATTAATGTTAGTATTGATGTTATTATTAATATTTTTTTTAACAGTCAGAACTTCAAAATCACCAAGAGGTTGGAGAAACTGATGAGGATGCATTTCAAGCAGTGTTTGGGAAGGAGTAACCCAGGTGGGTTCGATGCTATGGTAGATCAGTTACAGCAACGTACTTGAAAAAAGAAGCAGAAATCAACATAATCAAACAATAACACAATGAGAAAGTTGAATCCTTGCAAACTGAAGTCGGAGATTTGAAGGGAGAGGTTAAAGGATTACGACATATTGTAAAGATTTTGTTGCAGCAAAATAACCCCGGAATGAGCACAGAAGAAGTTGAAGCATTACTGCAATCTACCCAACACTCTCCACCGGATGCAAATAGTGCACAAGGTGTCCCAAGCCACCATCTTCCACGTTCTTCTAGATCAACTCATGTTCCGAACCATGAAATGGTATTCTTTCCTTCTGAACCATATTTTTAGCATGCATCAATTATTTAAGTAAGAAAATACCATCTACTGTCTAAATTTGTTGTATTGAGGATTCTAAAGGAATTAAAAATCTCTTATTTTCGTTTGTGGTCTAATTCTATACAGAGTGTGAAGATGGTTTTTGGTATATTTTTTTTCTTTAGTGTATCATAGTGCTATCTATAGTAATGTGTAGACAGCAAAGAATTGTTGAAAGGTTAAGAAGAAAGGAAAACCAAGAGAAAAACTATGGGGCAAAGCAAGAAACCCTCAAATCAGAACCAGAAGGAGGGTTGAAGAGAAGTAAAGAACTGAGAATGAAGAAGGTTGAGTGGAAACAGATGGAAACAGAATAAGAGCTACCATATCTGAGATTTGGAAAATGAAAACTTACCAAGTAGAGGAATGAGGTGGCGTTTTGGATTGGAGGAAGTGTAGCAAAATTAAATGAATATAATAAAAAAGGAAAGCAAAAAAGAGAGAAGAAAGTCACTTCCCTTGTTGAATAATAAAAAAAAATGCAAAGGTAGTTGGGTTGGGCATGAAAAGAAGTCAAAAACAAAACAACCAGCCCAGAATTGTAATATTTGATAAAAAGCAATACTTGAAAGGAATAGAAATAACTAGAAGAGCTGCAGCTGCTACCTTTGAAGAATTCAGTTCAAGGTATATTGTATGTCTTCATTTTGGATTATTTTTTGCACCCATTGTATTGAAATTTATCTGGTTGGAATCTACGAATATGCATCCCTGAGCATGTGCCTAATGTAGTGTGCTTGAATATTAATTTTTGTGACAAAAAACAAATGCAATATTAGTATTACCAAGATCTAGTCTCCTTTGTTTTTGTTCTAGAATAAAATGGTGATAATTGACTTTACAACAGAAGATTTGGACTTCTACATATTCTGAGCATGTGTTGGGAAATTTTATTACATAGTAGTGATAGTACAAGCAGGAAGCCATTGTTTTTAAGGTGAAGAATGCAATGAGCTTCCCCCATGAAGTGGAGAAGGATTGTGGCTAGGAGACTACTCTCTTCATAGTAGAGCTTTACTACTTCAACTGTAGTTTATTTGTGATGAATACCAAACCTTGCCTTCTTATAACCAAATTGCATAGAAATCTCTCACACTCAGTTGGATGACATTTCCTCATCCTTCTGATCAACACATTCTTTTTGGTACACACTAGGAGCAGTTTTTAAGTATTTACTAATGTCTTAGTGACAACTCTGAACTGAAAATGATTGTTTAGTTGCAAACCTCTTCTTCTTTTTTTCCTATCAGATTCAACATGAATACAATTGTTATGTGAGACTAGAACATGAAAAGAATACAGATCTTTGTGTGATTAGTAATGGCATCTCCAAAAGCATTGTTGTACTGTGTATGAGTTGTTCAGATTTTTTGGCCTTTTAAAAAAGAATCTATACATTACTAATCCTTTAGTTTAATTTAAATTTGTAGGATAATGCTGGTATTGCATTTGAGGATGGCCATAGAGCTAGTTAGCATATTTGATGTTCATGAGGAGAGCCTGATGAAGATAATTTTCTCATATATTGTAAATTATATATATCTTTATTTTGATTAAGTACTTTGGATTATGATGATGATTAGTATTTTAGATTATTTTATTAATACTTTCATCAATGTGTTATAGTGGATACTTTGGTTAATATTTTGAACAATATGTTAAATATTAAAATTAGTTTATATTATTGTTTGAAATTTGATACTATATATAAATTTGTGTGTATTCTAAAATTAAAATTTTATAAAAATAATATATAAAATAAATAGCATTAACAATGATGATGGTGAGTATAACAATGATGATGGTGAGTATTTTAGATTATTTGATTAATACTTTCATCAATGTGTTATAGATACTTTAGTTAATATTTTGAACAATGTGTTAAATATTAAAATTAGTTTATTATTGTTTGAAATTTTATACTATATATAAATTTGTGTATATTCTAAAAATAAAATTTTATAAAAATAATATATAAAATAAATAGATTAACAATATTAAAAAATAAAGTATTTTTAATGTTTTATTAAATTTAATTACAAGGTAAAAATATTTGATTAACAAAATGTTATTTTTATAAATGGTAGTAGAGTAGCCATTTATAGAAGGTTTTAAAAAAATAGCAACATAAGGGAACACTTATAAAGTGATGCCTTAGGTGAAACACATAAAATGCCATAAGGGAACGCTTTTCTAGCGTACCCATATAGTTAGACATAAAGGAACAGTTTTTCAGTGTATCCATATAGTTATACATAAGGGAACGCTTGTAAAGCGTACTCATAGAGTTAGACATAAGGCAACGCTTTTAAAGCGTACCCATAGAGTTAGATATAAGGGAACGCTTTTCCAGCGTTCCCATAGCATCAGAAATAAGAGTACGCTTTTCCAGCCTACTCATAGCGTTTGACATAAGGGAGCATGTTGTAAATGTACCCATTGGGTTTGACATAAGGCAATGCTTTATAAGCGTACCCATAGAGCGAAGAAGAAAAGCGTTGCCTTCGACTCTGAAAAGCATTGCCTTAGATAATAGGTCATGCCTGAATAAGCCATACCTCTAAAAGCGTTGCCTTAGGACAAAAAAGTGTAGCCTTCATCAAAGGCTACACTTAAGTGTATTTTAGAGTACACTTTTGAAGGGTTGCCATAGACTAATTTTGTTGTAGTGACATCTCTAGTTGGTGATTTTTTGAAAAACTTTCATCTTTACCACTTTCTTCAAGCTTCAAGTTTAGGGCTTTTGGGTGAGACTCTTGTATTCTCTTGATCTGCTCTCTATTTTAGTTTGAGACACTTTTCTTTTGACCATCTATTCATTCTTTTTCAAGCTTTGGTATTGATTGGTTGAAGTTGGAATTTTAGGGTTTTTAGGTGGTGTTGGCCGAAATCTCAAGGAGCTTCAAGGAGGGTTCTTTTGTTTGATTTCTCTTGGGTAAGAGGAAGATACTCCTCCTCAACTTCTATTGGTAGTAAGGAACCTTGTGTTGTGATTGGTTGTGAGAAACCCTAGTAGGGTTACTCTCTTTGTTTGTATGATTTGTATGATTGCATATTGTTTTTAATTTGTCTAAGTTATTTGATTGATTGAGTATGTGTATGTATGTGTATGGATGGATTAGAATCTTGAATGGAAGCAAAAATTACTTTGTCCACTTCCATGAGGCTCGCGGTTTAGGGCCAAAAAATTAGGGTTCTTGATGAATAATCATAACAAGTGGAAGACATAACTAATCAAGTGTACAATATGTAATTAATGGAATGAAAAATTTGGGTACTTAATCCCCTAGGGAGGCCACGACCTCTAGGACCATTTAGGGCTTGATTATGTGACTTTAGGTAATCTTGAAACTTAAATAATCAAGTGATTAATTTATTGGTAATAGGGTGGAAAAATTGCTAAATTGGAAGACTAGAAAATAATTTGGGATTCATAAATTGGAAAGAACCAAGAATGAAATTTATTATAAGACTTAGGGTAATTTTAATTAAAGAAAAAACAAGAGAGTGTGAGATTTTGAGACCCTTAGAATAATTTTCTAAGTGTGTGTGTGAATAAATTACAATAGAGAACTCAGTTAATTAAGAGAATTCCTCTAGAGACGAACTTTGTAAGAAATGCTACATTTAAGTAAGAATTCACAATAAACCTTGAAAGTGTATTATTTCATTTAAATTCTAATAATATAATATTGTGGGTCCATGTGAGGGACCAATGACGTGTTGATACTTACTTTGGCCAATTGAGGCATATTGTGGAAAAAGTATGTGATGATAAATATACATGATTATGCATTGAGTCGTCATGCACTATGAAAGTCTGTTGGACTATTGTTAAGGTCATGTTGCCTAGGATATTGAATACACCTTTGTGCGGGTGCGAGTAGACTAGTATAGGTCATATTGTTAACCTTGGAGACATCGGGGTGCGGGTACCTCGCAATGGACAGTTGGTACATCTTCTGTCCGTGGGGCAGACCGATGCAAACGCAACGACGATCCGGACCGAGACACTATCCTATATCGTGATCTAGTGTAGAATGTTTGTACAATGCCTTAATGTGAACGTGGATAAAATGATGAGTTATAGCACTTTGGCCTTGGCAACCGAGTTACAGACATGTCTCCTGATCTTTCTCTTTGACTGTTTGTGTCTAGCTCCATGGAGTAGGATTTGACATTGTATGCATGTGCATAATGAGTCCATCTATTATCTGAAATTTAATTCTTATGATATATTGGAACTATTATTTCACTGATGTATAACTTCTTGGATCTGCTTAACTATTTATCACTGCTACTTGATGCTTATTATTATTACTGCTGAAATGCTATGTGGGCGCTTTGTGCTGTTTTGTTTCATACTGCCATAATTGGTAATGATGGTAGGCTATCTTACCTCCTTTCTGTGTTTCCATTATTTCTGCTTGTTTATAAATTTGTTTCATCGAAGATGTCAGTAAGGAGGGTGAAGCTCACAAATTCCCCGGCTTCTGGCCCGACTGCGACTAGCACCTGCTATTGGATCATGGCGGCACGCCCACGCAGATTTTTAGGTTATGTGCATTTGACCTTAGGGACTGATACTGTCACGGTTCCTTTTCATCTTAGGGACTGATACTGACAATAGCTACTAATGGCTATCAGTGTTCATTTTGGGGGCCTGATGTTTTATTATTTTGGTGGGCTGTATATTTATGATCTCTTAGGGCATATATGTATACTTTTTGCTTTTTGTATATCAGGCACTGTAATCAAACTAGTTTAACGTAATGATATATCAATGTACATGTATGTTAGTTTGATGTATGCTTTATTCTATTTTACTCTTCATTGCAATTATGTCCTATCACTATTTTATTAATTATAACAAAAAAAATACACGCTAATTTAATTATACGATTATAACTAAGTAAATTTATATTCATGAAAAGAATCAGGTCTTAACTTTTTTTTTTTCGCATTGTAAATGACAATGTGACGTTCCCTCCTATAAAGGGGCATTACATTAAGTTAGTATCAGAGCCCTGATTTATGTTTCTTTGGGTCTTGTGATTGAGTATGTCTTGTTTGTACTGTGTGAATCTCTGTGTTAGTCTTCCGAGTGAATACATCTAACCTTCCGTGTGTTTTTCAGCTAACCTGATTTGAGAAAGTAAGATGGCACGAGGTGGAGACATGGCAGCTGCTATAGAGGCAATGCAAAGGATGGCTGAAGTCATCGCACAATAGACTGAACGAGCTACTCAACAATAAGAGAGAGTTGCTCAGCAACAAGAGAGGGCTGCTCAACAGCTCGAAGCTACTGCTGATGCTCAAAACTTAGCGGAGTTTCGTCGCCACAATCCTCCCTAATTCAAAGGAGAGTTCGATCCGGATAAAGCCAGTCTATGGATCAAAGAGCTAGAGAAAGTCTTTCGAGGCATGAATTAAGCCGAGAATAAGAAGGTGACTTATGCTACCTTTATGTTGGTTGGCAATGCTGAGGACTGGTGGTGTGGAGTGAAAAGAATGTTGGACGCTGAAAATCATGAAATCACTTAGGATTTATTGAAGGATAAATTCTTGGATAAGTACTTTCCTGTGAGTGCGAGGCATGCGAAGGAGATGGAGTTTCTCAACCTAAGGCAGGGGAACATGACTATTAGTGAATATGCAGCGAGATTTGAAAACTTGTCAAAGTTTTCAATGTACTTTCAGCACCAACCAAATGAAGCCTGGAAGTGTCAGAAGTTTAGAGAAGGACTGAGATATGAAGTGAAGAAAGCTGTTATCACCCTGAAAATCAATGAGTTCTCGGAGCTGCTAGATACATGCTGCGAAGTGGAAACTCTGGAGCAAGCTATAGATATAAGGAACAGGAACTTTGGACCCATAAGGTTCCAAAGGGGCGGTGGCAGCAGTTCTAACCGCTTCCAAAAGAAGCCCTATTCCCGACCAATGGGAAACCAGCAACAGATAGCGGGTCAAAGTTCTGGTGGAGGTTCTACTGGGATTGCACTATAAAGGGGATTATTTGTTTCTGATGTGGCAAGCCTGGTCACATATCCTGAGACTGCAACCAAGTGAAGGCTGAACCTTCAGTCAATGCTGCAAGGGCCAACAAACTGCAAGCAGGGGGATGGGTCTATACCATGAGCGGAGCCGAAGCCTCCAAGTCAAAAGACTTGATTCAAGGAGAAGGCACCATAGAAGATAACCTTTTGACTGTACTGTATGACTCTAGGGTAACCCATTCTTTCATATCTTATGACTGTGTGCTACAACTTGGTTTACCAGTGTCTCTGTTTCTACCCCCACTGATAAATCAGTAATTACTACCAAAGTCTGTTTGAATTGTCCCTTGATTGTTGAAGGTCGAATCTTTTTTGTCGATTTGATCTGTTTACCCCTTTCTCATCTAGATATAATTTTAGGAATGCACTGGTTGTCCTCCAACCATGTTCTATTAGATTGTTCAAGAAAAACTATAGTTTTCCCTGTGGATGAGGATTCTAGATACTTGACGGCCAACCAAGTTCAAGCTCTCTTGAAAGAAGGAGCTCACGGATACATGCTACTATCTTCTTTGAAAATCAAGAGTGAGGTTGATGTGAGCACAATTCCAGTGGTGAATGAATTTCCTGAAGTCTTCCCTGAGGATGTACCCAGTTTACCACTGGCACGAGAAATAGAATTTGCTATTGACCTTCTACCGGGAGCTGGTCCCGTGTCTATAGCACCTTACAGAATGTCACCTTTGGAGTTAGAAGAGCTTAAGAAGTAGTTGGAGGAGCTTTTGGAAAAGCAATTCGTTAGACCAAGTATATCACCTTGGGGAGCACTAGTACTGTTAGTTCGAAAGAAGGATGGTTCATCAAGGTTGTGCGTAGACTACAGACAGCTAAACAAAGTGACAATCAAGAATAAATATCTACTCCCAAGAATTGATGACTTAATGGACCAACTGAAGGGAGAAGCGGTGTTTTCAAAAATTGACCTGTGATCTGGGTATCATCAGATACGAGTGAAGACGGAGGATGTACCCGATAAGGCCATTACAAGTACCTCGTGATGCCATTTGGCGTGACGAATGCGTCTGCTAACTTCATGGACTATATGAACCAGATCTTTCGTCCTTACTTAGACACGTTTGTTGTTGTCTTCATCGACAACATCCTGATATACTCTCAAAATCAGGAGGATCATGCTAAACACCTCAGTATAATTCTCCAGATTTTGAAGGAGAAAGAACTGTATGCCAAACTGTCAAAATATGAATTTTGGCTGGAAGAAGTTAAGTTTTTGGGTCATGTAATCTCGAAGGAAGGGATTGTAGTGGATCCATCAAAAGTGGAGGCAGTGCTACAATGGGAAAGGCCTAAGTCAGTGACGGAGATTTATAGCTTCGTGGGATTGGCTGGATGTTACCAGATGTTCATTGAGGGATTTTTCAAAATTGTGGGACCTCTTACTTAACTCACGAGGAAGAACCAGGCTTTTGAGTGGACCGACAGCTGTGAACAGAGTTTCCAAGAGTTGAAGAGATGACTAACTACCTCGCTAGTGTTGGTGCTACCTGATTCGAATGAGCCCTTCGAGGTGTATTGTGACGCTTCATACCAAGGACTGGGATCTGTGCTTATGCAATATGGAAGAGTAGTGGCTTATGCTTCAAGGCAATTGCGAGTGCATGAGAAGAACTACTCGACACACGACTTGGAATTAGCGGCTGTGGTTTTCGCTTTGAAGATATGGAGGCATTTCCTCTATAGAGTGATGTTCAACATCTTTAGTGATCACAAAAGCTTGAAATATTTGTATGATCAGAAGGAGTTGAACATGAGGCAGCGGAGGTGGCTGGAGTTCCTGAAAGACTATGATTTCCAACTTCCTTAACACCCCGGCAAGGCAAACGTTATGGCAGACGCCTTGAGTAGGAAGATGATCAGTGTCTCTGCTCTGATGATGAAGGAAAAGGATCTAATAAAGCAGTTCAGAGATGTATAGTCTTTTGTGGAATTAGAACCAGGAAAGATCTAAATGAACATGGTCACCGTCTCAAGTGAGCTAATGGAGGACATACGGGAAAAGTAGAAGGTCGACAAGTTCTTCCAAGAAGTGAGAGAGCTAATGAAGCAAGGCAACGACATAGCATTTGCAGAAGGAATAAACGAAATTCTGAGATTCTGAGGTAGAGTCTGTATTCCCCTTGACTAAGAGCTTAGAGAATATATTCTCGACTATGCTCACACAAGCCAGCTGAATATGCATCTAGGCATAACAAAAATGTATCAAGACTTGAAGAAGTTGTTTGGTGGCATGGAATGAAGAGTGACGTCACTAGACGTGTATCGACCTGTCTGGTTTGTCAGAAAGCTAAAGTGGAACATCAAAGACCTGCAGGATTGCTGCAACCATTGTCTATTCCTGAATGGAAGTGGGACAACATTGCAATAGATTTTGTAGTGAGTTTGCCACGGACAAGAAAAGGACATGACTCGATTTGGGTAATTGTGGACCGACTCACAAAATCAGCGCATTTCCTCCCAATTAATATAAGGTACAACTTGGAGAAACTGACCCAATTGTATATTAGAGAATTATTAGACTACACGGTATACCTACAAGTATTGTTTCGGATAGGGATCCGAGATTTACTTCAAAGTTCTGGCAGAGTTTATAGGAATCATTAGGGACAAAGTTATGTCTAAGTTCTGATTATCACCCATAAACCGATGGCCAATCAGAGAAGACGATCCAATCATTGGAAGATTTGCTTAGAGCTTGCACCATAGAACAGACTGGAAGTTGGGATGACGTTCTATCGTTGATAGAATTCACTTATAACAATAGTTATCATTCAAGCATAGGGATGGCACCCTATGAGGCTCTGTGTGGACGACGGTGTCGTACACCTTTATGTTGGTACCAAGATGGCGAGCGCCTCACTATCGGACCAGATGTTATACAGCAGACGACTGAAAAAGTTAAGATGATTCAGAAGAAGATGAGGACGGCTCAGAGCGGAAAAAAGAGTTATGCTGACAAAAGAAGAAAGCCTCTTGAGTTTGAGGAAGGCCAGCATGTATTTTTGAAAGTCAAACCTACGACTGGGGTAGGCCGGGCTTTGAAATCTAGAAAACTTACTCCAAAATTTCTTGGACCATACCAGATTATTCGTCGAGTAGGTCCAGTAGCCTATCAAATAGCCTTACTCCCTTTCCTCTCAAACATTCACAATGTCTTCCATGTGTCACAACTACGAAAATACATCCCTGACCCAAGTCATGTCATAGCACCAGATACAGTACAATTAAAAGTGAACTTAACCTATGAGGCACCTCCTATAAGAATTGAGGATAGAAGGATAAAGAAACTAAGAGGCAAGGAGATCTCATTGGTAAAGGTAATCTGGAATGAAATGACTGGAGATGCAACATGGGAGCTGGAAGACAAGATGAAGGTGCAACACCCGCAACTATTCTAAGGTGTGAAAATTTCGAGCACGAAATTTCTTTTTAGAAGGGGAGAGCTGTAACACCCCAAAAATTATTTATTTCAACATAGATGATCATTTTATAATATTTGTGATTTTAAAAAAAAATTGAATTTTTCTGGAAATGTCGAATATTTTAGTATATGCCTCGTTTTGCGTACACATTGAGCAGAGCCGGGATAACGAAATATTTTCCCTGAGGCTGGTAAACCTTGACCTGTCGACATGTTAACGAGGGATCTTACTAAACCCAAGCCTGAGCACAGTTTATGAGGTTTATGTTTTTCAAGATTTTATCTGATAAATAAAATCTCTGTGCGTACCGTTAATTAAAATTTTGTGATATGCTCTATTATTTGTTGGATAATTAATACTAGCCTTGTGCACTGTAACAATTATCCATTGGGTAATAGCTTGTAGTAAAATCCTAATTACCATATTATTTTAACTATAAAATCACATTATCTTATCAAAAGGCAATCTCCTTTATGTCTAATCACATCTCCTTTATTGAAAATGCACTCAAGCTTCTCAAAGAAGCTTCATCCTCTCTCTCCTCCCCCCACACCCACACGGCTACTGCATCAATTTGGGAGCCAAATTTGTGGTTCAATTTAATTAATTAACCTATTCTAATTTTCAAAAACCCTAAAAGCTATTTCACTTTTCTATTCACTTCTCTCTCTACCTTCATCTTCCTTTGATTTTTTCTCCTCCTTCCCTCTAGAACACCTCACGGCCAGCCCCTCTCTCAAGCCTCAACCATCACAAAAATTTCATCTAAACACATTTTCTTAATCTCCTCCATCATCTAAACACATCTATAGTTGGTGATTTGTTGAAAAGCTTTCATCTTTACCACTTTCTTCAAGCTTCAAGTTTAGGGCTTTTGGGTGAGACTCTTGTATTCTCTTGATCTCCTCTCTATTTTAGTTTGAAACACTTTTCTTTTGACCATCTATTCATTATTTTTCAAGCTTTGGTATTGATTGGTTGAAGTTGAAATTTTAGGGTTTTTGGGTGGTGTTGGCCAAAATCTCAAGGAGCTTCAAGGGGGGTTCTTTTGTTGATTTCTCTTGGGTAAGAGGAAGATACTCCTCCTCAACCTCTATTGGTAATAAGGAACCTTGTGTTGTGATTAGTTGTGAGAAACCCTAACAGGGTTACTCTCTTTGTTTGTATGATTTGTATGATTGCATATTGTTTTTAATTTGTCTAAGTTATTTGATTGATTGAGTATGCATATGTATGTGTATGGATGGATTAGAATCTTGAATGGAAGCAAAAATTACTTTGTCCACTTCCATGAGGCTAACGGTTTTGGGGCCCAAAAATTAGGGTTCTTGATGAACAATCATAACAAGTGGAAGACATAACTAATCAAGTGTACAAATATGTAATTAATGGAATGAAAAATTTGGGTACTTAATCCCCTAGGGAGGCCACGGCCTCTAGGACCATTTAGGGCTTGATTATATGACTTTAGGTAATCTTGGAACTTAAATAAACAAGTGATTAATTTATTGGTAATAGGGTGGAAAAATTACTAAATTGGAAGACTAGAAAATAATTTGGGATTCATAAATTGGAAAGAACCAAGAATGAAATTTATCATAAGACTTAGGGTAATTTTAATTAAAGAAAGAACAAGAGAGTGTGAGATTTTGAGACCCTTAGAATAATTTTCTAAGTGTGTGTGTGAATAAATTACAATAGAGAACTCAATTAATCGAGAGAATTCCTCTAGAGACGAACTTTGTAAGAAATGCTATATTTAAGTAAGAATTCACAATAAACCTTGAAAGTGTATTATTTCATTTAAATTCCGATAATATGATGTTGTGGGTCCATGTGAGGGACCAATGACGTGTTGATACTTACTTTGGCCAATTGAGGCATATTGTGGAAAAGTATGTGATGATAAACATACATGATTATGCATTGAGTCGTCATGCACTGTGAAAGTCCGTTGGACTATTGTTAAGGCCATGTTGCCTAGGAGATTGAATACACCTTTGTGTGGGTGCGAGTAGACTAGTGTAGGTCATATTGTTGACCTTGGGGACATCAAGATGCGAGTACCTCGCAATGGACAGTTGGTAGCTCTTCTATCCGTGGGGCAGACCGATGCAAACGCACTGACGATCCGGACCGAGACACTGTCCTATATCGTGATCTAGTGTAGAATGTTTGTACAATGCCTTGATGTGCACGTAGATAAACTGATGAGTTATAGCACTTTGGCCGCGACAACCGAGTTGCAGACATGTCTCCTGATCTTTCTCTCTGACTGTTCGTGTCTAGCTCCATAGAGTAGGATTTGACATTGTATGCATGTGCATATGAGTCCATCTATTATTTAGCATTTAATTCTTATGATATATTGGAACTGTTATTTCACTGATGTATAACTACTTGGATTTGCTTAACTATTTATCACTACTATTTGATGCTTATTATTATTACTGCTGAAATACTATATGGGCGTTTTGCGCCGTTTTGTTTTGTACTGCCATAATTGGTAATGATGGTAGGATGTCTTACCTCATTTCTGTGTTTCTATTATTTCTGCTTGTTTATAAAATATGTTTTATCGAAGACGTCGGCAAGGAGGGTGAAGCTCACGAATTCCTTGGCTTCTAGCCCGACCGCGACTAGCACCTGTTGTTGGATCATGGCAGCACTCCCATGTGGATTTTTAGGTTATGTGCGTTTGACCTTCCTCGGAGGGCTAGACTGCTGGCACATCAACCTTAATTCCGATTGTTGCATCTACCAGGGAGACATGTCAATTTCGTTGGCTTGGGGGCGTCATGAATCGCCTATCTTCACTTGCAGTATCAGTTTACGTTTGGAGTTTTATTTGCCCATTAGGGGGATGTGGGGTGATCGTGATTACACTCCACAGGAGGAATCTTTTGATTCCACTGCTCGAGCCCCAGCCCGTAACTCGATGGCTCCTATGTTGGTTTCCTCGAATGAGGAAGATCCTGAGGAGGATCCCGAGGAGGATCCTGACACGGTTCCTTTTCATCTTAGGGACTGATACTGTCGATAGCTACTGATGGCTATCAGTGTTCATTTTGGGGGCCTGATGTTTTATTATTTTGGTGGTCTGTATATTTATGATCTCTTGGGGCATATATGTATACTTCTTGCTTTTTGTATATCAAGCGCTGTAATTAAACTAGTTTAACATAATGATATATCAATGTACATGTATGTTAGTTTGATGTATGCTTTATTCTATTTTACTCTTCTTTGCAATTATGTCCTATCACTATTTTATTAATTATAACAAAAAAAATACTCGCTAATTTAATTATACAATTATAACCAAGTAAATTTATATTTATGAAAAGAACCGGGTCTTAACTTTTATTTTTATTTTCTGTATTATAAATGACAATGTGACATTCCTTCCTATAAAGGGGCGTTACACATAGTAAATATAACTGCATCATACTGGGTACTGCTCTAACTCAAAGTGACATTTCTATCGTACGGGACGCGTCCCGTGTCCCACTGGACACTCCATGCTCTGATGCCTCTATGGAACTGTGGCCTAGTGAAACCTTGCGAGTCTTGCCTTGCCACCATCGCAGACTTTTCCATCATAATACGAGACAGAAGTAGACAGAATAATATAATAGAAGATGTGAGATCCCTTATATCAATACAATCATGGCAGCAAGAAACAAAATGATAAACAATAATGCCTTTCATACACAACAACATCAAATAATAGCAGACATAATCAGGTTAATACAGGGATGTTATAAAACAACAACATAATGATGTCAATACAGGACTATTATAGAGCAACAGCATAATCATGTTATTAACTGATAAGTAATTCAATAGTATACATCAAGATTATATATATATATATATATATATATATATATATATATATATATATATATATATATATATATATATATATATATATATATATATATATATGTCTGGATCATGTCACAATAATAGATGTGCTGACTATGTATATGCATGATGTGTATGCTGACCATCTTTATACACAATGCAACCAAATCCTACTCCATGGAGTTAAGGTTCAAAGATGAGCATTCCAGAATATCTATCTTCCCTCAAAAGATAGTCTACGCTAGATCACGAAAAGGATAGTGCTTGTCGAGTCCTCGTCTTGCATTGCAACAGTGTCCACGGCCAAGGGTATACAATGTGACAGTGGTCACTAGGTGGATCACCTCGCCTTGACGCCCCCTGAGATCCATCCGGGATCACACTTATCCAAATTCTCGCTCGCTCTTAGGCATTCAAAGCCGACAGTCTAATACTCAAGTGCATGCTCAAGAAATCAAACCACCGCTGTACCATTCCTAACAGTATTAAGGCAACCACCCATACGATTGTCTAATACCATTAGTATCAATGATATTATATAGCCGCTCATACAACTACATAATACCAATGATCCACTCGGATCCAGCACTTCGGCCCAAAAGCACAAGGCTAAATTCATAATCCACTTGGGTCCAGTATATTGGCCCAAGGCGCAAATGTCAAATTCATAATCCACTTGGGTCTAGTACATTGGCCCAAGGCACAATGTTAATGCATGCTATCACAAAGGATTTTAGTCGTGCAAATTCAAGAATCATTATTATCAAATCATGTGGAGCATTTTCACAATTCCTCGAGTATATAGATACATTAGGTCTTCTTTAGTCTTTAATTATCATACTCTTAAGAATGAAGATAGAATTTAATCCAAATCACCAGCTTCTTCTAACTAAGTTCCTCGAATGACCTATCCTCATATCATTTATGAAAACCTAAAAAAAAACATAATGTCCTTACCTCACCATTTCTTTTCTTTTTCATCTAAGTCTTTCAAATTTTCTCTATTTCTTTCTCAAACTTGTTTTTCCTCTCAAGACCGAAAATCACTTTTTTGCTTAAAGATCAAATTTATTCTTTTCTATTCTTATCTTATAAATTCTTAATTAATTTTTTTTATTGTCAAGTTACCTAGATTTACCACTAATAAATCATTTTCCATGGTTCCGATTATCTCCAAATTTGTTTCCATTTGGTGCATCCAAAAGTTATCACTCCTTAAATTATGACATTATATTTATCTTCAATCTTACTCATAAATCTTTAAACCCTAATTTGTCTTCCAATTCACCCAAACAACATTTCCTAACATTCTTTCTAAAATTTCCATTATTCAACTTCTAAATAAAATTCTTTCCATCCTAATTACTTTTCCATATAATTATTTTTGCATACAACATCATATAATTATACAAGATCAAACAAGTATAAGTCAAAATCACACATTCGGGTGGGTGAATCCTCATGTGGACTCTCCAATCCCAACACAACCATTCATTCCTTACCACCATAACATGGTTGATGAGATTAATCTCCCTCTTACCTTAAAGGTAGCCTCCTAGCTCTTTGTAAGTCCTTGTGTAGCAAACATTTTCCACCAAGAGGTTCTTAGAATCAAAGCAAACACACAAGAATTAGAACCTAGGGCTTGAATAAGATCACCATAGGTCAAAGTATGGCTTTACACTCTTTTAAAAAAAATGAAGCACGAGAAAAGATTCAAGAACTTTACCTTAAGATTCTTGAACTTGAGATTTGAAGTAAAACTTAAAGCAATACTTGGAGTTGGATGAACTAAAGATTGATTTCCACACAAAAGTGTCTTAGAATGATGTAGAGACTCAAGATCAAATGTTATCTTGAATTATTGAAGATTTGGTGGTGCATTTTGGAAGTTGGCCGTGAGCTTCAAATGGAAAAAAGTGAGAGTTTTGTGTTTAGCCTTTGGTTACTTGGATGAAAAGATGAACAAGTGATGAACTCAGTGTAGGATGGCCCCCCAAAATAGCTTGGCCGTGAGGTGTAGAGGAAAATGAGAGGAGAAAATAGAACTCAAGTATTCTCACCTTAAGAGCTTCAAGTTAGGGTTTTGAAAGAATATGATGAAGATGAGAGAATTTGATGATGATCTTAACATAGAAAGTTATTCAAAAAGTGTGTAGATTTCAGAAATGTGATTGAATGGAGAAAACAAAATTGGAAGAGCAAGATGAAGGGTGGTAGCCATGAGGTGAAGGAGAGAAAATGGGAGATGAAAAATGATGAGAGAGAATGAGATAGAAATTTTAGGGTAGAGAGAGAAAGTGATAGGAGATTTTGGAAAATGAAAAGATGGTGACATTTGTGAAAAGATGACAGCTTGTCATCTTTTCTCTCCTCCAAAGCCGTGTACACCTAGGGGAAATGAGCAAAACTTCTTTTGCAAGTTTCTTCCAAAGTTTCTTTTAGAAGCTTCGCACGTTTCCCCAAAAAGGTCAAATCATGTTGTCATGTAGTTAAGTGACGATGTCACTTAGATGATATCATAAAAATGACTTGATAGAAATAATCTATTAGATCTTTACTGCAAGCTATTACCCAGTGGATAAAAGTTACAGTTAACAATGCCGGTATCTATTGTCCAATGGACAATAGGGCGCACCTAAATTTTATCCGTCAGATAAAATCTTGAAAAATAAAAACTTCGTAAACTATGTCCAGCCTCGAGTTTAATAAGATCCCCCATCACTGTATCCACAGTCCAAGGTTTTTCGACCTTGGGGAAAATATGTCATTTTCCTGGCTCTGCTTAGTGTGCACGTAAATTGAGAAATATATTAAAATAATCAAATAATTCAAATAATTCCAGAAAAATTTATAAAAATCACAAATATTATAAAACAAGTATTTATCAGGAAACAAGCAATTTTGGGGTGTTACACTATTTGGGCTGCTATTTGCCGTGAGAAATCATGGAAATGAGGAGCAAGAAAACAAGATTGAATGAGGAAGAAGATGGAAAGACAAATAGATTAGATGATGAGAATAAAGGAGCGAAAGAAAGTGAGCAAATATATTCTATTTTGCTACTGGTGTAGTGTGAAAGATAAGGGGAAAATGAGACAGGAAATGAGGAGGAAAATAGTGAAAAGAGAGAAGAAAAAATATGGTGAAAAGGAGTGGTGGTAGGTGAGGAAAATGATTAACCATTCATTTCTTCAATCTCTTTCCATACCGACCTTCACAAAGTCTAAACTTAACCAAGTGAAAGTGGAAACTAACAAACATGTGACTTTAGTTCTACTTATTACACAAGGACCAGATACCATATTTCTAGTACCTTTTCTAACTTTATATTTATTGTCAAGAGAGTAAAACCTCATGCTTGCACCTTTAGTCCTACTCAACTTAAAGGAACATCTTATCCATAAAGAAAAGTAAATCTTGCCAATCAAACTTAGAACAATGGGTTTCACACACCCTATCATTACATCTTATTTGATACCTTATACAATTCTAGGTTGCTCATGGTTTTAAGCACTTTTCTAAGGCATTCATAACTAGGGGATACATCAAAGATTCTCACATGTCTTGACATTTTCTAGTTTAATAGCCTAAAGAGGCCAATTTTCAAGAATGCACCAAATGTACATTGCAAATATAAAAATTTTGAAATTTTGCAAGCAAATAGCCTCATCTTATATCTTTCAAATGAAATAAACCTCACTTTATTTGGCTAAGTGTGGCAAAAGTTATGTCATATTATGCAGAAGCTAAAACAGGGCACTCATTATTTTATCTGAAATTGACCTGACTTTGAATTAAAACTAGTAACAAATGAGGAGTGCAAAACTTCTAAACTTTTTATCTCTTATAGCCTTACATGTTAGCTTCAAAATGCCACTTGTCTCATGCAATTACGACCTTGGAGTAGGAAATTATGCAATCTGATTTACTGAGTTCCAAATTGCTTATTTTTGTAGAATTTGTCTCAAATTCAAACCTAAAATGGTGCTATAACATCCCAATATTTCTATTCCGATATATCTGACATATATAAGAACAACCAATACTAATCATGCTACTTTAAACTCATACGACAAACTAAACTCATAACATTTATACAAAAAATTATGGAGAGCCATGATAACAAAAGTTATATATACATCATTGCCTCAAAAGGCACATTGTAATACATAAACTTCCATACCGACTAGATCTAGTATAATATACAAACTTTAACTACATAAAGCATATAAACTATACTAGTCTTTATACATCTTCTGCTTCCGTTTTGAAGAACTTGTACTTGGATTTACATGGCAATACAATCGGGGTGAGAAATCACAATTCTCAGTAGAAGTATTCCAAAATAGCATTTTATACATTTATAAAGAATACGCAACTATTAAGTTAACACTTCAATCACCAAAGTGCACAACACTTCAATCTCTGAAGTACACAATCTCCTATACAATTGCAATGTTATGAGTTCATGTTATGGTGGCAACCGCCTATATAATCGCTATACTATGTCAAATGTTTATGTCTGTAACACCCTCTTTTGGGAGTCACATTTTCGACCGACTCCTTTAAAGCCCTTTACCCAAGTTATAAAATATAAATCCCAAAATGTAGGTTTTTTTTTTCACGGATAATATATATGATATATTAAAGTACGGTTTCCAAATTCCATTTTTACAGAAGCGTAAACTTTGAAGTAAGATAATAGCACAATATATAACTACTTAATATTACACACCAAAAAGATTATATACACATTAGTGGCATGGATTACAATCCACCCAAAATATACAAGTTAAATATACAAGTTTATAGACAAGACATATAGTGCCCACTGACTCCAAAATATACACTGGCCCAAGTCTAGACCTCTAGGGAGCAGGATCTTCCCCTAGATCTTCCATAGGATCCTCTTCGAGGTCCTCCTCGAGGTCTTCCACCTCCTCAGACCCCAAGTCAGCAAAGTTTCTCAACTGAGGCAACAGCTCATGAGCTGGTGTCTTGGCCAAGGACACCACAGGGTTCGGATCCTCCCTAGGGGTGTAATGTAAGTCACCCCAAAGCTCCCTAATCGGCATGAAGAACTCTAAATATACAACAATAGTTAGAGAAAAGAAATGAACATCATTACGAGTCCTACAAACGGTTAAGGTTACATCCCCTATATATCTAATGCGTTCGTTATCCCAATCAATGCGCCAGGCGCTCGCACCATCATGAAACTGAATTCGAACATAACCAAAAAGATCTCTTCTAGCAGCCATCCCAAAATACAATAGCAGACAATAACTTTTCCTTTTAATCTTTATCCACAAGAATACATCAAACAAAAACAAGCAGAACAACAACACAAAGAGGTGAGACTCTCTACATCATTACCAACATGGCAGCTAGAGATAACAAACAACAGGAAGATAACAAGATATCATCATAGCAATTTATAGTCAAGTTAATTTTTCTAACAGATATCTCAATAATAAATATCACAGGTAAATCCATAGCATATTAACAGACGATTTCACCATGTAGAATCATCATAATAAAATGCTAAATGGTATGTGTATACACAATGGACAGACACCTACTCCATGGAGCTAAAGTCAACATCAGAGAGAATGATCAAGAAAACCACTATCTGTATATCGTTAGCCTCAACATGTGCTTTTCAATATAATCAATATGCGTAAATTGGCTAAACAAGACACTCTCAATCGGATCATGAATAGGATAGTGCTTGGTCGAGATCGTCGGTGCATTGCACAGTCACCACGACCCTGTGGATCTACCAACTGTCCACTTGTGGGATACCTGTGCCCCGACGCCTCCAAGTTCAACAAGTGAACTACACTATGCAATTCGCACCCGTACGAAGGTGTAATTCATCTCCTAGGCATTCCGCCTGACAACAAATCATTCTGAATTTTACAATGTATGATCATGTGACAATGAACATAGGCATTCCGCCTTATCAACAAGTCATTTTGACTTTCACAATGTATAATCATATGCTAAATGAATATTTATTTCATCAAAAGAAACCATAATAAGATTCAATCCATTAGCTCAACCGCATAATAATATTATATCCAAATCATAAGGTATTTCAATTAAAAGATTCTCAGGGTTCATCCTTCATAAAGGTCAAAAGAAATTATAAGGTATTGATTTTACATTGCACTTCTCTTTTCTCATAAGTCCTAATGGCACTTTACTTGATTATGAATTCTCTTCCTCACCTATTTTTCTCTCTTAAGACCGAACTCCTCTCCAACAAAGTGTCTAAATTTATCTTGCCACCTACTCACCATTACCAATCCTCAATTTACTTATTTTCTTTTCTTAATACTTAGGTTCAATTCAACATAACATTTTTATCTTGGATACCCCATTTTGACCTCATGGTCGTAAGCTTCCTAAAACACTAGGGCTTCACATTTTTCAACTTGTACAAATAGTCTTAAGCAAATAAATTATGTCAACTATCACAAATCTCACCAAGGTCACACATAGCACTAAATCACCAAAAATCACATAAGGAAATATTCACACAAAGCACCAAAAATTAATACAATAAAGTGATAAATCCTCACATGGATCCCTCACTTTCCACACATAAATTTCGTCCCTCACCACCATGAATGAGTGATGAGAAAAATCTCCCTCTTGTTGGGAATTGCGGATACATCACGCAGTGGAAAAATTAGGATTCGCGCCAAGGATCCATGCGAAGAGCCATAATCCGAGTTTTTAAATTATTTACCTCTTGAAGCGTGATCAAAAGGAAGGACGTGAATCACTAACACCGTAATAGAAACAATGTCTCTGTGGTATCCACACGAACAGACTCAAGAACATCCAACGTCCATAAAGAGGAGCCTCACGTCTCTCACACAGTGCTAGATGTGAAGAGAAGAGAAGAAACTTGTCGTTCTCTCACTCACTTTTCTGTAGGTGCAGCTAGGGTTCTGAAATTATATCTCTTAGCAGTCCCTTAGCAGTACTATTTATAATAGTGACAGCCTTAAGTGAGTGTAAGCAGTAGCAAGGTAAGCTGTGCAACCCTAGACTCATCTGTTATGAGTCTGACCCATATTTGAATCCGATTCCAACTTGGATCAATTGCTCCAATTTTAGTCTACTCTATGTGTGTGACCTTACAGGTTCTCATTATGTTAGCAGTAATATTAAAATCCTATTTTAATATTACAAGCAGTGAGTAGTATCTAGCAATACATCGTTGTTACGCAAGTAATAAGAATGTCAGTGATTTGACATAACCTTTCCGTGACCAATGTTTTCGTGTCATTTAGTCCCTTTGTCAAGATATCTAGATTGAACACAAGGCATGGAATGCGTCACCCTTGTATAGTCCAATCATTCGTTTCCTGATACTCGAGTAGACTTTGTAACAACAAATGAAATCAATATCTCATATTGACTCATTTGAGCATGGCCATGCATTTCGCAATCTCACTCAATCAGGGGGCCCGAAGATATCGCTCTTGTTATGTAGGAGTGACAAATCTCATCTAGGTCACTCACATCCCTCTGCATGATTTGCGGTATATCCAACCAACTTTATAATCACCTTGTTACAGATGACGTTTGATGGCATTAAAACACACAACTACTCATGTAGGAATCGTAGTGATTTCAAGTCAAAGGACCACAGACACCATTGTCACTATGAGAATCGCTTATGACACTCACGTAATGATCCATGTAGCGTTCTCATGGCGGGTTAGTCCAGTACATCATTACTCTAATATGTACCTATGTAAAGACTTGATATCTCATATCCATGACTCATAAGATGTGGTCATCAGTCTATGCACATACTAGTCTTAATGCATTATTGTTGTCCTAATTAACAATAATACTTGACTAGGGACATTTAAGAATAGTGTTATAACCAAAAGGATCTCACGATCAAGTCATCCACTTGATGTCCTATGATATCAAACTTATTATTCTAAGAACTTTATTATGTTTATTAAAAAAGAACACAATAAATGAAATGCTTCATATATTAAAATAAACATAATAGAATATATGTAAATACAAAAAAATGTATCAGCCTCTAGGGCATACACTAACACCTCTTACCTTAGGAGATATCCAACAACTTGTGTAGAACTTTTGAAGCAACCTTTCTCCTTCAAGAACCCCCTTGAAACCGAAAATGCCATAGAAAAAGTCATCATTTTTAGACTTGAAAAGAATTGTTAAGAACAAAGATCAAAGCTTTGAAAGGGAGAAAAGATGAATGGTGAAAAAAGAGGAAACTTTACCTTAGGAATCACAAACCTAACTTGAAGGAAAGCTTGAAGAGTGATGAACAACCAAGATCTTCACACTAGATGATTTTAGGAGGAAGTATGGATTCAAGAAATATAGTTGCTAAAATTTTAGAATGTGAAATGGTGGTGCAAGGGGTGGTGGCCGTGTGGTGGTAGATGAGAAAATGGAAGAAGATGAAGAGAAAAAGTGAGAGGAAATGCTTTGGGTGAGGAGAGAGAAAGTGATAGGAAGATTTGATTTGAAAAGATGACAGAAACTTGTTCAAGGAGTCCTTTTCCCCACATGTGGTCGTGTACTCTCCTAGGAAAAGGGGAAATGAAGCTTCTCTTGGAATCTTCTCCAAAGCTTGGTTGAGAAGCTTCTCATGCTTCCCAAAAAGGTCAATCAACGATGTGACGTGATGATATCACTTAGATGGTGTCATAAAAATGACTAGATAAAAATAATCTACTAGATTTCTACTACAAACTATTATCCAATGGATAAAAGTCACTGTCAATAAATCTAGTATCAATTATCCATTGGTTAATAGAATATACCCAAATTTTATCTATTAGATAAAATCTCAAAAAATAAAAATTTCGTAAATTGTGTTCGGCTTCGGGTTTAGTAAGATCCCCCGCCCCCAGTTTTATAGTCCAAAGTTTTCCAGCCTCGGAGGAATATTTTATTTCTCTGGCCCCGCTTAACGCGCACGTAAATTGAGAAATATAATAAAATAATCAAATAATTCAAATAATTTTAGAAAAATTCAAAAAATTCATAAATATTATAAAATGAATAAATATCATGAAATAATAAATTTTCGGGGTGTTACAACTCTCCCCCTCTAAAAAGAATTTTGTCCCCGAAATTCATAGTACCTAAAAATAAATGCGGATATTGCTCCCTCATCTTGTCCTCTAACTCCCAAGTTGCATCTCTGGTCACGTCATTCCAGATTACTTTGACTAATAAAATTTATTTGTCCCTGAGTTGCTTCACCCTCCTATCCTCAATCTTGACGGGAAGTGTTTCATAGGTTAAATTCTCCTTTAGTTGTACTGTATCTAGCTCTATGACATGGGCTGGATCAGGAATATACTTTCGTAATTGTGACACGTGAAAGACATCATGAATATTGGAAAGAAAAGGTGGTAAAGCTATTTGATAGCCTATTGGACCTATCCGACAAAGAATTTGGTAGGGTCCAATGAATTTTCGGGTGAGTTTTCTAAATTTAAGTGTAACACCCTAAATTTTAGACTACGTTACAGAACTGACATAATTACACTGTTTTGTGTTTTCTATGCAATATAAAAATAATTTGATTATTTCGATACTATTTTTGATTATTTTGTGTGATTTGCTCCGGGTCAGGAAAATAATAATTTTCGGGCCGAGGAAATTCTTATTTTAATTAATTGGAGCTAGGGGATCTTACTAAACCCAATTGATTGATATATATATTAATCTTATAATTTTTAGATTTAACTGTGTAATAAAATAATTTTATATTATTATAATATTATTTTATATTGAAAGACCTATTGTCTCAAAAAGCAAGTAAAAAGATTTGACCACGTCTTTAAAATCTTGTGGGACCCGTGTTTAGGAAAAGCGATCAATAATCTTATTTGGACAAATTCTAGCCAATGAGAGCAAGTCAACGAAAGTGGCTTGACTTTCTAAACCAATAAGAATGAGTGAAAGAAGCATAGACTTTATTTAGGACCGTTGGATGAAAAGCATAATTTAGATGCTTTTGATCTTAACCATTGATCCGATCAATGGTGTAAAATGAATCTAGATAAAATCACTAAGCAATATCCACCTTAGATTACATCAAGGGCTAGGAATTAAAGTTAAAATCAAGGGTTGAGATTAAGTCAAGCTTAGTGGCTTGGACTTTAGTATGAACCGTTGGATGAAGACTTAGTTAGGAAACCTTTAACCTTAGCCATTGATCTAATCAATGGTGAGATTAGAATGCTAGTTTTATGACTAATTGATATCTACCTTAGATGTAATCTATGGTTAGGAATTAAAGATGAACCAATGGTTAGAATTAAGTCAAAAATAGTAGGCTTGAATTTGGTTAGTAGCTAATTAAGCTTAATTTGACTAATCTAATTACCTAATTAGCAAACAAAATGAACTAGTTTAGTTCTTAATTAATTATAATCTAAATACTAATTAGATATCTTAATATTGATTAAAGGATATAATATATGCTAATATATATTAAACTAATTAGTTATATGATTAGGATGAGATTGGTTAGGATATTTAACCTAACTAATTCCCTAATTAATTAGCATGCAATTAGGAGTAATTTGAGAATAATTAAGTCCCTGAAAAGATGAAGACCACATGGTTTTTGGGCTGCAATCAAGGAGGCTAGTTAGCTTGATTCTACATGGTTCTTGAACCATCCAATGACATAAGCCATGTGCTTAACCAATGTGAACACTCTAGGATATTTACCATGCAAATTCAATCACTCAACCTCACTAAAACTACCCACACGGCATGATCTTTCATATTACACTCTTCACTTTTATTTCACATTTATCCTAGTTAATCTATCCATTTTCTCTCCAAAAATAGCAAGAACCAAGAACACTTTTTCTTCTATCTTCTTTCCTCTCTATTCGGCCAAGCCCACTATCTACATAACCAAACCTCTATAATTTTATCTCATCATATTTCCTAAACCCAAATCCTATTCTAAACACTTTTCATTCACAAAGTTTTTCCAAAAAACTACTCTATCTTGCCCAAAATCCAACCTTTTGCTTACTTACTTAAGGGTAAGTCTTGATTTTATGGTTCAAAATTGGATTTCTAATTTTTCTAACCATGATTGTTCCATAGTTTTTCAATATTAAACCTTGTTTGTGTTTTTACTAATTGTTTAGGAATTTTAGGGATTTGTTTGGGAGATTGTATGCGAATTACTAACCGAAAAGCTTGTCTTCAAGAGGTAAGAGGGAGATTTAACCTCACCAACCAAGTTTTGGTGGTGTGGGGATGGTTTTGTACGTTGGAAAAATCTGTAAGGGTTCTTCATCGATTGCTTGATGCTATTTGATTGTGTTTGTGTTGTGTATGATTGTGTTTTTGTACTTGCATGTGTGATATTATGTCTATTGTTTTGATATATGTTTATGAGAGCTCCAAAGAGCTTGAGGCTTACTGACCATACTAGGCTAGAAAGGACCAAAGTTTGAGAGATTCAATTGAAAATGAAGGATGTAAATGAAAAAGAAATGAATTTGAACAAGTTTGAAGGTTGTGGGAAAATAACTGATATAATTAAAGCTGATGAATTAAAATGAGAGCTGAGAGATTTAAATGAATTTGGGACAAATTTGAGTATAGCAAAGTAAAATGATTTTTGGGAAAATGAATTATTATAAATATGATTTTTAGAGGGCAATATTGTAATTTTTTTTAAAAGGGGCCATCTTGTAATTATGATTTTTAGAGGGCAATATTATAATTATGATTCTTAGAGAGGTAAAATAGTAATTTCCATTTTTAATAGGGCCATATTGTAAATAACAATTTTTGAGGGCCTAAAATGTAAATATTATGTTTTGGAAGGACTATTTTGGAAATATGAATTTTATGAGGGACTATTTTGGAAATATGAATTTTATGAGGGACTGTTGTGAAAATATTATTTAAATGAAGATTATAAAGCAAATATTATGTTTTGAGGGGTTATTATGCATATATGAAAAATGAAGTTGAATTTTGGTGTTAAATGAGGAAAATAGTATTTTTGATTTAAAACGTGTGAAAAATATTTTACGCGATTAAACGATGAAAATAATGATACGTGATTGAGAAAATGCAAAAATATGTTGATGAAATTACAAGTAATGACACCGTTGGGCCAATATGAGGACCCCGAATGAGATAAAGAAAATTTAATTGAGAATATGATGAATGAATTGAAGCGAGAATGGTGCATTTGTATATGCATTGAAAAGGTCAGAAGGACTGGATAAGGCTATTTTCCTAGGAAGGAGAGAATACACCTCTTGAGTGGGTGCGATATGCGTAGTGTAGGTCTTTCGTTGATGGGGGGAGTGCGGGTTGCCACAATGTGCGGTTAGTAGCTCTTGACGTGGGTTAGACGGATATAACACACCAATGATGGACCGAGACACTATCCTTAATCAAGATCGATAAAGACTATCGAGTATGTGTTAGATGTGCAAAACTGAGCACGTGGTCTGAGGCACCTTTGTACCGACATGATCTTTACGATCACTCTTTCCGATCTGAGTTGTAGCTCCATGGAGTAGGAAATTGAGTCTAGGAGCATATGCAGAGATACTGAGAGTATTATCGTAATTATTATTTATGATAAATGAATTATTGAATAAATGAATGTTGATAAGGACATGATCGTAATTATGGCTTATTGTATGAATTATGATGATAAGGAATATTGTTGGCATAATTGTAATTATGTATGATGTATTGATATGAGATATGATATGTGTTAGATAAATGATATCAGTGACATAATTTTATTTATGTATGATGTGTTGGCATGAGAATTTGTATGTGTTTATCTTCATCGCTATCATACTGGTATTGGCGTCGGTGATCTCACCTCTTTGTATGTCTATTCTATATTGTCTTTATAATTTTAAAGACGTTGAGCGAGAACTTGAGCAAGAAGCTGAGGAAGAGCAGATTCTGGTAGAGGACGTTGAGTTTTAAAGTGATGGAGGAGTCTCATCTCCTTGTGTATATGAGATTGAGTAGACTACATCTTGGACATTAGTGTGAATATTAATATTTAGAGTTCCCATTGTTAATTAGACAGTATTGGGAAGTATACTATCGCACTCTGAGTGCGATTAGTATAGTGTCGTCTGTGCGGACACCTATCCGTAGGACTTCGCGTCAAGTCGGACTTCTATCTTCTGAGGAGTCTAAGGAGGACCCGTCTGAGGGTTCTGCTGTGTAGTAATACTTGGGCAGTATGTTAGTTTAAATTAAAGTTTAAATATTTTGAGAGTCTAGTTTGTAAATATTAAAATATGACAGTACTATGACTTGTATATATATAAGATGTATATTAATTTATGATGTTGTTGTAATGTTTTTATTTTCCGCTAAGTTTATCTTACTATCATCAAGAAATTTTATAACTCGTATTTACATCATAAAGCACAGTTTTCCAATAAAGGGGTAATTTGGTAATTGAGTAACAAGAAGTGTGGCACCCTAAGGTAAGTGTTACATTAGTTGGTATCAGAGCCCATGTTAGAGTCTTTCGGGTTTGTGGGTAGGTTTGTCTTGTTTGTGCTGTGTGAATCTCTGATGTTGAACACAGAGAGATGTTTTGGTTTCCGAAAGGAGACGATGTTGTGTGAAATAGTTACGTTTAGTTTGTTGTGTTTTGATTTTGTTTATCTTTGAAGAAAGATAATGGAACGTAGCGAACATGAGCATGTGGACGCGAGACGTGATGAAGATCGTATAGCCGCAGCTAGAGGTGTGATGCAAAAGATGATTGAAGTAGCAGTACAACAGAGACAGATGATCACTTAACAGCAGTAACTGATTATTGAACTTCATAGCTTACTAGGATTGGAGCAGCCATCGGATGTGAGAAGCTGTAACTTAGAACCTTCGATAATCCAAGATGGAAGGAAGCGTAAGGTCAATCGTTTTCAACGAGAGGCGTATGTGCGACCACTGGGGAAGCAACAACGAATAAAGACGGGGAGTACTAATGGCAATGATTTTGGTCAGACTGTGGCATCATCACTGAAATGTTTCAAGTGTGGGAAAAATCATCTCACCAAAGATTGTCAGCATAAAGGGTTTATTTGTTATGGATGTAGGAAGCCTGGACATTTCTCCAGAGATTGTGATCAACTAAAGATGGAACTTTCCATTAGTGAGACACGTAGTTCAAAATCTCAAGAAGAAGAAAGAGCTGATGCAAAGAGTGTAGTGAGAACGTTCAAATATAAAAACTTGAGAAGCGAGGAAATTGTGCCATAGAGGGTAATCTTAGAATTGTATTGTATAATGCATAAGGGAACCCAGTCTCTTGTGATTTGTGACTATGTAAATCTTTTGGGGTTATTTGTGTTTTGTTCTTTTCATAATACTACCTCAACTTCTAAACTTGTTATTACTACTCGAGTTTGTTTGAAACTATCTTATTATTATCGGAGTTTGAAACTTTTCTGTTGATTTGGTTTGTCTATTTCTTTCTCAAATAGACTGAGTAGATCAATTTGACTTATGCATGTCTTCGTTTTAGTGTGATCGGAGTATTTCTACTCTTCTTGTTAAACTTGTTGTTTATACTCAAGTTTTCTAACTCGACCCTATATCTATTGGATATCAAATCTTTTTTGTTGATTTGATTTGTTTATCTAAAATTACATCTATTTGACAACCTGACTTTATAAATGGATTGGTTATTTTCCAACTATATCATACTAGATTGTTACAATGTAACCTTAGTGTTTCCTTGACCTGAGATTTTTGGATTTGAATCTAGAAAGTTCATTTCTAAAATTTTTGGACTATGTTCATTTTGAAATCTATTAGACTATTTCAAATTCTTTGTTGGATTAATCTAGTAACCTACCGAATAGTCTTGTTACTTTTCCTATCACCTTCAAAGTGTCTTTCATGTATCTCAATTAAGGAAGAGTTATGCATAAAACTAGTCAAGTGTAATTTCTGTTAGTAGTTCAACTCGTGAATTTAAATTGAGAGTTGAGATCAAATAGAAAAGGTGGTGGCGTATACTTCAAGGCAGTGAAACGTGCAAAAAAAAATTTTTTTTGAATTATGTTTAGGATCTGTGATTGTCGTTTTGCAAGGAGAATTTGAAAACATTTTCTTTCCTATAAAGTCTATAATAATTACAAGGGCTTGAAGTACCTGTACAATCAAGAGGGGCTTGGATATAAGGAAAAGACGATAACTAGAATTTTCAAAGGACTCGTTGAGAGCTTGTGTTCTAGAACAAGCTGGTTGTTGGGATGAATTTCTACCATTGATAGAATTCACATACAACAATAGTTCTCGTTCGAGTATGGGGATGGTACCCTATGAGGTATTATATGGAAGAAGATGTAGAACGTCATTGTGTTAGCATCATGATGCTGAAAGTACTGAGGCAGGACTAGAATTTGTGCAGCAGACTATTGAGAAAGTGAATACGATCTATGACAAGATGAGGACAACTCAGACGCGGCAAAAGAGTTATACAGATAAAAGATGAAGACCGCTTGAAATTGAAGAAGGTGACCATGTATTTCTACGTGTGACACCTATGACTAGAGTTGGACGAGTGATTAAGTCGAGGAAACCAACTCTGAAGTTTATCGGACCGTATCGGATACTCCGTTGGAGATTGTACAAATGAAGGAAAATTTAATCTACGAGACGTTTCCAGTCAAGATTGAAGATCGAAGGACAAAGTAACTTCGAGATAAAGAAATCGCATTGGTTAAGTGGTTTGGAACGATATACGTGGTGAAGCAAAATGGGAATTGGAAGATAAGATAAGAGAATAGTATCCGTTTTTATTTTAAGTGCGTCAAGTTTCGAGGACGAAACTTCTTTTTAGAGGGGGAGTATTGTAACACCCCAAATTTTAGACTATGTTACAGAACTGACAAAATTACACTGTTTTGTGTTTTCTGTGCAATATAAAAATAATTTGATTGTTTCGATACTATTTTTGATTATTTTGTGTGATTTGCTCCGGGTCAGGAAAATAATAATTTTCAGGCCGGGGAAATTCTTATTTTAATTAATTGGAGCTGGGGGATCTTACTAAACCCAATTGATTGATATATATATTAATCTTATAATTTTTTGATTTAAGCGTGTAATAAAATAATTTTATATTATTATAATATTATTTTATATTACGATTCTATCTGTCTCAAAAAACAAGAAAAATGCTTCGATTTGACCATAGGTCTTTAAAAGTACTATGGGACCCGTGTTTAGGAAAAGCAGTCAACTGTGCTGACTGGACAAATTCTAGCCAATGAGAGCAAGTCAACGAAAGTGGCTTGACTTTCTAAACCAATAAGAATGAGTCAACGAAAGAAGCATAGACTTTATTTAGGACCGTTGGATGAAAAGCATAATTTAGATGCTTTTGATCTTAACCGTTGATCCGATCAATGGTGTAAAATGAATCTAGATAAAATCACTAAGCAATATCCACCTTAGATTACATCAAGGGCTAGGAATTAAAGTTAAAATCAAGGGTTGAGATTAAGTCAAACTTAGTGGCTTGGACTTTAGTATGAACCGTTGGATGAAGACTTAGTTAGGAAGCCTTTAACCTTAGTCGTTGATCTAATCAATGGTGAGATTAGAATGCTAGTTTTACGACTAATTGATATCTACCTTAGATGTAATCTATGATTAGGAATTAAAGATGAACCAATAGTTAGAATTAAGTCAAAAATAGTAGGCTTGAATTTGGTTAGTAGCTAATTAAGCTTAATTTGACTAATCTAATTACCTAATTAGCAAACTGAGTGAACTAGTTTAGTTCTTAATTAATGATAATCTAAATACTAATTAGATATCTTAATATTGATTAAAGGATATAATATATGCTAATATATATTAAACTAATTAGTTATATGATTAGGATGTTAATTAAGATTGGTTAGGATATTTAACCTAACTAATTCCCTAATTAATTAGCATGCAATTAGGAGTAATTTGAGAATAATTAAATCCCTAAAAAGATGAAGACCACACGATTTTTGGGCTGCAATCAAGGAGGCTAGTTGGCTTGATTCTACATGGTTCTTGAACCATCCAATGACATAAGCCATGTGCTTAACCAATGTGAACACTCTAGGATATTTACCATGCAAATTCAATCACTCAACCTCACTAAAACTACCCACACGGCAGCAGCCCTTTCATATTACACTCTTCACTTTTATTTTACATTTATCCTAGTTAATCTATCCATTTTCTCTCCAAAAATAGCAAGAACCAAGAACACTTTTTCTTCTATTTTCTTTCCTCTCTATTCGGCCAAGCCCACTATCTACACAACTAAACCACTATAATTTTATCTCATCATATTTCCTAAACCCAAATCCTATTCTAAACACTTTTCATTCACAAAGTTTTTCCAAAAAACTACTCTATCTTGTCCAAAATCCAACCTTTTGCTTACTTACTTAAGGGTAAGTCTTGATTTTATGGTTCAAAATTGGATTTCTAATTTTTCTAACCATGATTGTTCCATGGTTTTTCAATATTAAACCTTGTTTGTGTTTTTACTAATTGTTTAATAATTTTAGGGATTGTTTGGGAGATTGTACGAATTTGAAGGAAAGGAGAAAAACTAACCGAAAAGCTTGTCTTCAAGAGGTAAGAGGGAGATTTAACCTCACCAACCAAGTTTTGGTGGTGTGGGGATTGTTTTGTACGGTGGAAAAATCCGTAAGGGTTCTTCACCGATTGCTTGATGCTATTTGATTGTGTTTGTGTTGTGTATGATTGTGTTTTTGTACTTGCATGTGTGATATTATGTCTATTGTTTTGATATATGTTTGTATGTATGAAATTGTGTGCAAGAAAATGTATGAGTAAAGTAAGATGTGAATAATATGATGAACCGATTTTATGAGAGCTCCAAAGAGCTTGAGGCTTACGGCCATATTAGGCTAGAAATGACCAAAGTCCTGAAAATGAGAGATTCAATTGAAAAAGAAGGATGTAAATGAAAAAGAAATGAATTTGAACAAGTTTGAAGGTTGTGGGAAAATAATCGGATATAATTAAACTGATGAATTAAAATGAGAACTGAGAGATTTAAATGAATTTGGGACAAATTTGAGTATAGCAAAGTAAAATGATTTTTGAGAAAATGAATTATTATAAATATGATTTTTAGAGAGGTAATATTGTAATTTTCATTTTTAAAAGGGGCCATACTGTAATTATGATTTTTAGAGGGGCAATATTATAATTATAATTCTTAGAGGGGCAAAATAGTAATTTTCATTTTTAATAGGACCATATTGTAAATAATAATTTTTGAGGGCATAAAATGTAAATATTATGTTTTGGAGGGACTATTTTGGAAATATGAATTTTATGGGGGACTATTTTAGAAATATGAATTTTATGAGGGACTGTTGTGAAAATATTATTTAAATGAGGATTATAAAGCAAATATTATGTTTTGAGGGGTTATTATGCATATATGAAAAATGAAGTTGAATTTTGGTGTTAAATGAGGAAAATAGTATTTTTGATTTAAAACGTGTGAAAAATATTTTACGCGATTGAGAAACGATGAAAATAATGATACGTGATTGAGAAAATGCGAAAAATATGGTTTCGCGATGAAATTACAGTAATGACACTGTTGGGCCAATATGAGGACCCCGAACTTGAGATAAAGAAAATTTAATTGAGAATATGATAGAATGAATTGAACTGAGAATGGTGCATTTGTATATGCATTGAAAAGGTCCGAAGAACTGGATAAGGCTATTTGCCTAGGAAGGAGAGAATACACATCTTGAGTGGGTGCGATATGCGTAGTGTAGCTCTTTCGTTGACCTTGGGGGCATTGGGGTGCGGGTTGCCTACAATGTGCAGTTGGTAGCTCTTCTGTACGTGGGTTAGACGGATATAACACACCAATGATCCGGACCGAGACACTATCCTTAATCAAGATCTGATAAAGACTATCGAGTATGTGCTAGGTGTGCAAAACTGAGCACGTGGTCTCAGGCACCTTTGTACCGACATGATCTTTACGATCACTTTTTCCAATCTGAGTTGTAGCTTCATAGAGTAGGAAATTGAGTCTAGGAGCATATGCAGAGATACTGAGAGTATTATCGTAATTATTGTTTATGATAAATGAATTATTGAATAATTGAATGTTGATAAGGACATGATCGTAATTATGGCTTATTGTATGAATTATGATGATAAGGAATATTATTGGCATAATTGTAATTATGTATGATGTATTGATATGAGATATGATATGTGTTAGATAAATGATATTGGTGACATAATTGTAATTGTGTATGATGTGTTGGCATGAGAATTTGTATGTGTTTATCTTCATCGCTATCATACTGGTATTGGCGTAGGTGATCTCACCTCTTTGTATGTCTATTCTATATTGTCTTTATAATTTTAAAGACGTTGAGCGAGAACTTGAGCAAGAAGCTGAGGAAGAGCAGATTCTGGTAGAGGACGCTGAGTTTTGAAGTGATGGAGGAGTCTCGTCTCCTTGTGTATATGAGATTGAGTAGACTACATCTTGGACATTAGTGTGAATATTAATATTTAGAGTTCCCATTGTTAATTAGACAGTATTGGGAAGTATACTATCGTACTCTGAGTGCGATTAGTATAGTGTCGTCTATGCGGACACCTATCCATAGGACTTCGCGTCAAGTCAGACTTCTATCTTCTAAGGAGTCTAAGGAGGACCGTCTGAGGGTTCTGCTGTGTAGTAATACTTGGGCAGTATGTTAGTTTAAATTAAAGTTTAAATATTTTGAGAGTCTAGTTTGTAAATATTAAAATATGACAGTACTATGACTTGTATATATATAAGATGTATATTAATTTATGATGTTGTTGTAGTGTTTTTATTTTCCGCTAAGTTTATCTTACTATCATCAAGAAATTTTATAACTCGTATTTACATCATAAAGCACAGTTTTCCAATAAAGGGGTAATTTGGTAATTGAGTAACAAGAAGTGTGGCACCCTAAGGTGGGTGTTACATAAGAACCCTTCTAACACCAGTTGTAGGTGTGACTCTAAAAAACATGTGCTCTCCTTCCTCGAATTCAAGGGGTCATCGTCTCTTCTCAACATAGCTTTTCTGTCGGCTTTGAGTTACTCTCATTCTTTCCTAAATCATCTTAACCTTTTCAATTGTCTGCTGTACCAGTTCTGGTCCTACCGCAAAACTTTTACCATCTTGGTGCCAACACAATGGTGTTCTACACCGCCGCCCATACAATGTCTCATAAGGTGCCATTCCGATGCTTGCATGGAAACTGTTATTATAGGTGAACTCTATCAAAGGCAAGAATTAATCCCAACTCCCAATTTGCTCCAAAACGCAAGCCCTTAACAAATCCTCCAATGATTATATTGTTTTCTCCGACTGACCGTCCGTTTGCGGGTGGTAAGCAGAACTCAAATGAAGCTTTATTCCCATGGCTTTTTGCAGACTCTGCCAAAATCTTGATGTGAACCTCAGATCTCTATTAGAAATAATACATGAATTCACACCATGTAATCTTATAATCTCACTAATGTACACTTGAGTCAACTTCTCCATGGAATGCTTCATATTGATTGGCAGGAAGTGCGCTGACTTCGTAAGCCGATCAATAATTACCCATATTGAGTCGTGCCCTTTTCTAGTCCTCGGCAGTCCGCTCACAAAATCCATCGTAATGCTATCCCATTTCCATTAAGGAATATTCAAGGGTTGCAACATTCTAGAACGTCTTTGGTGTTCCACTTTTGCTTTTTGGCAAACTAAGCACGATGAGACATACTTGGCAACATCCCTTTTCATCCCCTGCCACCAATACAATCATTTTAGGTCTTGGTATATTTTGGTAGCCCCGGGCTGCAAACTTATCTTACTCTTGTAGGCTTCCTCAAGAATTACCCTCCCGAGTTCGGGATCATCTGGTACACAAACTCTGCTTCCGAATCTTAGGACTCGATTTGGTCCTTCCAAGAATTCAGATATAGTACCTCGCTTTACTAGCTCCTTCTCCTCTTGTAAATATAGGTCACTTCCTTGTTTCTCTCTAATCTCTTCCATTAACCCACTGGAAATGGTGATCATACTCAAACATATCCTTCCCTGAGTCAGTTCCACGGACAACTGCATATCCCTAAATTGTTCTATTAACTCTCTTTCCTTGAGCATTATAACAGAAACACTAAGTGTCTTTCTACTCAAAGCATCCGCTACGACGTTCGCCTTCCCGAGATGATATTAGAGTGGAAAATCATAATCTTTTAGAAATTCTAGCCACCGTCTCTGCCTTATATTTAACTCTTTCTGGTCAAACAAGTATTTCAGGCTTTTATGATCACTATAAACGTTGAATGTTGCCCCATACAGAAAATGCCTCCGGATTTTCAAGACGATCACAACTACGGCTAACTCTAAGTCGTGTGTAAGATAGTTCTTCTCATGGATCCTCAATTGCCTCGAGGCATATGCCACCACTCTTCTATCTTGCATGAGAACGCATCCTAAACCTTGATATGAAGCATCACAGTGTACCTCAAAAGGTTCGTTGGGATATGGTAGAATCAGCACTGGCCAATCGGTCAGATGTCTCTTCAATTCTTGAAAGCTTTCTTCACACACGTCTGTCCCTGCAAAAGGTTGATTCTTCCTTATAAGCTGAGTGAGAGGTCCTGCTATCTTGGAGAACCCTTCAATAAACCTTCGATACTTACCGACCAATCTGAGAAAACTACGGATCTCCATTACTGTCTTCAGTCTTTCCCACTGAAGAACTACTTTAACTTTTGACGTATCTACTTCAATTCCTTCTTCTGAAATCATGTGTTCCAAAAATTGAACTTCACTCAACTAGAACTCACACTTGGATAGCTTTGCTTATAGCTTATTTTTCCTCAAAATCTGAAGAACCACTCTGAGATGTTCAGCATGTTCCTTCTGACTTTGAGAGTAGACCAAAATGTCATCAATAAAGACAACAACGAATCTATCCAAGTAGGGGCAAAAAAGTCAGTTCATGAAGTCCATGAATACAACAGGAGCATTGGTTACTCCAAACGGCATCACAGGGTACTCGTAATGTCCATAGCAGGTCCGAAAGGCCGTCTTAGGAACATCCTCTGCTTTTACATGGATTTGATCGTAGCCAAAACGTAGATCAATTTTGGAGAAAATGACAGCTCCCTTCAGCTAATCCATTAGGTCATCTATTCTCGAAAGTGGGTACTTGTTCCTGATTGTAACCTTGTTCACCTGGTGATAATCTACACATAATCAAGAAGTTCCATCCTTCTTCTTAACTAGTAACATTGGAGCTCCCTACAGTGAAACACTAGGTCTCACAAACTTCTTGTCTAACAGATCCTTCAACTGTTTCTTGAGTTTGGATAATTCAGATGGCGACATTCGATATGGTGCCATGGATATAGGACCCGACCCCGGCACAAGATCGATAGAGAACACTATCTCCCTTTTCGGCGGTAGTCCAGGTATATCATAAAAAAAAAACTTCAGGAAATTCATTCACCACAAGAATAGCATTCACACTGGTCTCACCCTTGACTTCTAAGGAAGACAAAAGCATGTTTCCTTGAGCTCCTTCTCTCAAGAGAATCTCGACTTAGTTGGCAGCTACAAATCCAAAAATCTCAGAATTAGGAAATATGAAGGTTTTACTAGAACAATCCAACAGAACATGGTTAGAAGACAACCAATCCATTCCTAGAATGACATCTATTTGAGAAAGGGGTAAAGAGATCAAATTAACTAAAAAGACTCGACCTTCTACAGAAATAGAACAAATCAAACAAACTTGAGTAGTAACAACAGGTTTACTAGTAGGAGTAGAAATACTCAAATCAAAAGGTTAGGAAGACACAAGCAAATCTAATTAGTGTACACAATCATTAGCAATAAAAGAATGAGTTGTCCCTGAGTCATACAGTATAGTTAAAAGATTACCTCCTATTTCACAATCTCCCTATATTAGATCTTCGGATTGAGAGGCCTCCGCTCCACTCATGGTATAAACTCTACCTCCCGCCTGGGGCCTTGCAGCTCGCACATTACTAACAGAGGATTCCACCTTGGGTTGATTGCAATCCTTGGAAATATGTTCGGGCTTCCCACATCTGAAGTAAATGATCCCTTTAATTATGCAGTCCCTCGTCCAATGGTCCCTTCCACACTTTAGACATATTGGTGTAGACACCCTAGCTGTACCAAACTTGTGGCCACTAGAACCTTCTCCACGGGGTTGTTGCTGGGCTTGATTTCCTGGTGATCTTGAATATGGGTTTTGCTGAAAACGATTGCCACCGCTACTCCTCCCCCTTTGGAACCGAAAGGGTCCAAAGTTACTATTTCTTGTGTCCTGAGATGGTTCCAACTCTTCGAGTCGGTAACACATGTCCATCAGGGCTGAGAACTGATTCATTCTCATCGACAACACTCCCTTCTTCAATTCAACTCTAAGGCCCTCTTCAAACTTACGGCATTTCTACGATTCATGAGGCTGGATTTGCAGATACCGCGAGAACTTTGATAAGCTCTCAAATTTAGTAGGATACTCATTTACTAATATGTTCCCTTGCTTCAAGCCTAGGAACTCCATCTCTTTGGCGTGTCTAGCACTGGCTAGAAAGTACTTCTCTAGGAACTTAACCTTGAAGGCTTCCCAAGTGAGTATGGTTCCCTCTGCTACTATCAACCGTCGGGCTCCCTTCCACCAGTCTTCGGCATCTCCCATGAGCATAAAGGTAGCACAGGTTACCTTTTGAGCATCAGTGCATCCCATTCCTTCAAATATCTTCTCTAACTCTTGAATCCAAAAACTCACCTTCTCTGGGTCGAACTCTCCTCTAAATTATGCTGGATTATTATGATGAAACTCTGATAAATTCTGAGTCGCAGCAGTAGCTTTGTGTTGTTGGGCAGCTCTTTGATTTTGTTGCATTATAACTTCCGCCATTCTCTGCATTGCCTCTGCTGCTGCAGCCATACCCTCGTTATCTCTATCAGGGTTCACACATGTTGCTCCGCCTGGTGCCATTTTGTTCCTTCCAAGTCACACTAAATAACATACAATGAAAGTCAAATGAGGTCTTTTCACACAATTTTATCTCCTTTCGAAAACCAAATAATACATCTCTGTATTCAGTCTCAGAGAAAACACACAACACAACCAAAATAAACCTACCCACAAACCCAAAAGATTCAAATTTGGGCTCTGATATTAACTAATGTAACACCCTCCTTTGGGAGTCACATTTTCGACCGACTCCTTTAAATCCCTTTACCCAAGTTATAAAATATTTGATGTTATAAAGTATAAATCCCAAAATGTAGGTTTTTTTTTCGCGGATAATATATATGACATATTAAAGTACAGTTTCCAAATTCCTTTTTTACAGAAGTGTAAACTTTGAAGTAAGATAACAGCACAAGATACAGCTACTTAATATTACACACCAAAAAGATTATATACATATCAGTGGCATGGATTACAATCCACCCAAAATATACAAGTTAAATATACAAGTTTATAGCCAAAAGACATATAGTGCCCATTGACTCCAAAATATACACTGGCCCAAGTCTAGACCTCTAGGGAGCTGGATCCTCCATAGGATCCTCCTTGGGGTCCTTCTCAGGGTCCTCCTCAGACCCCAAGTCAACAAAGTTCCTCAACTGAGGTAATAGCTCACGAGCTGGTGTCCTGGCCAAGGACATCACAAGGTCCAGATCCTCCCTAGGGGTGTAATATAAGTCACCCTATAGTTCCCCAATCGGCATGAAGAACTCTAAATATACAGCAATAGTCAGAGAAAAGAACGAAACATCATTACGAGTCCTATGGACAGTTAAGGTTACATCCCCTACATATCTATTGTGTTCATTATCCCAATCAATGCGCCAGGCACTCGCACCATCATGAAACTGAATTCGAACATAACAAAAAAGATCTCTTCTAGCAGCCATCCAAAAATACAACAACAGGCAGTAACTCTTCCTCTTAATCTTTATCCACAGGAATACATAAAATAGAAACAGGCAAAATAATAACACAAAGAGGTGAGACTCTCTACATCATTACCAACATGACAGCTAGAGACAGCAAACAATAGGAAGATCACAAGATACTATCATAGCAATTTACAATCAAGTTAATTTTTCCAATAGATATCTCAATAATAAATATCACAGGTAAATCCACAGCATATTAACAGACGATTTCACCATGTAGAATCATCATAATAAAATGCTAAATGGTATGTGTATGCACAATGGACAGACACCTACTCCATGGAGCTAAAGTCAACATCAGAGAGAATGATCGGGAGAACCACTGTCTGTATATCATTAGCCTCAACATGTGCTTTTCAATATAACCTATATACGCAAAATGGCTATACAAGACACTCTCAACCGGATCGTGAATAGGATAGTACCTGGTTAAGATTGTCGGTGCGTTGCACAGTCACCACGGCCCAGTGGAGCTACCAACTGTCCACTTGTGGATATCCATGCCCTGATGCCTCCAAGCTCAACAAGTGAACTACACTATATAATTTGCATCTGTACGAAGGTGTAATTCATCTCCTAGGCATTCCTCTTGACAACAAGTCATTCCGAATTTTACAATGTATGATCATGTGACAATGAACATAGGCATTCCACTTTATCAACAAGTCATTTCGATTTTCACAATGTATAATCATATGCCAAATGAACATTCATTTCATCAAAAGAAACCATAACATGATTCAGTCCATTAGCTCAACCGCATAACAATATTATGTCCAAATCATAAGGCATTTCAATTACAAGATTCTCAGGAATCATCCTTCATAAAGGTCAAAAGAAATTATAAGGTATTGATTTTACATTTCACTTCTCTTTTCTCATAAGTCCTAATGGCACTTTACTCGATTATGAATTCTCTTCCTCGCCTATTTTTCTCTCTTAAGACCGAACTCCTCTCCAACTAAGTGTCTAAATTTATCTTGCCACCTACTCACCATTACCAATCTTCAATTTACTTCTTTTCTCTCCTTAATACTTAGGTTCAATTCAACATAACATTTTTATCTTGGACACCCCATTTTGACCTCATGGCCGTGAGCTTCCTAGAACACTAGGGCTTCAAATTTTTTAACTTGTACAAATAGTCTCAAGCAAATAAATTATATCAACTATTATAACTTTCACCAAGGTCACACATAGCACTAAATCACCAAAAATCACATAAGAAAATATTCACACAAAGCACCAAAATTTAATACAATAAAGTGAGAAATCCTGACATGGATCCCTCACTTTTCACACATAAATTTCGTCCCTCACCACCATAATGGGTGATAAGAAAAATCTCTCTCTTACCTTAGGAGATATCCAACAACTTGTGTAGAACTTTTGAAGCAACCTTCCTCCTTCAAGAACCCCCTTGAAACTGAAAATGCCATAGCAAAAGTCATCATTTTTAGACTTGAAAAGAATAGTTAAGAACAAAGATCAAAGCTTTGAAAGGGAAAAAAGATGAATGGTGAAAAAAGAGGAAACTTTATCTTAGGAATTACAACCCTAACTTGAAGGAAAGCTTGAAGAGTGATGAACAACCAAGATCTTCACACTAGATGATTTTAGGAGGAAGTATGGATTCAAGAAATATAGTTGCTAAAATTTTAGAATGTGAAATGGTGGTGCAAGGGGTGGTAGCCGTGTGGTGGTAGGAGAGAAAATGGAAGAAGATGAAGTGAAAAAGTTAAAGGAAATGCTTTGGGTGAGGAGAGAGAAAGTGATAGGAAGATTTGATTTGAAAAGATGATAGAAACTTATTCAAGGAGTCCTTTTCCCCACATGTGGCTATGTATTGTCCTTGGAAAAGGGGAAATGAAGCTTCTCTTGGAACCTTTTCCAAATCTTACTTACGAAGCTTGTCACGTTTCTCAAAAAAGTCAATCAACGATGTGACGTCATGATATCACTTAGATGGTGTCATAAAAATGACTAGATAAAAATAATCTACTAGATTTCTACTACAAACTATTATCGAATGGATAAAAGTCACTGTCAATAAATTCGGTATCTATTATCCAATGGTTAATAGAGTGTACCCAAATTTTATCTGTCAGATAAAATCTCAAAAAATGAAAACTTCGTAAACTATGTTCGGCTTCTAGTGTAGTAAGATCCCTCGGCCCCAGTCTAACAGTCTAAAGTTTTTCGACCTCGGTGGAATATTTTATTTCTCTGGCCCCGCTTAACGTGCATGCGAATCGAGAAATATAATAAAATAATCAAATAATTCAAATATTTTTAGAAAAATTCACAAAAATCATAAATATTTTAAAATGAATAAATATCATGAAATAATAAATTTTTGGGGTGTTACAATGTCTATGCAAGTCCTAAGAGTGAATGAAATTCAAGAATGTCATGAGCTTTCCAATGTAGTGAGGATATTACTCAGCTCCACTACTCATCAAAACATAGAGAAGATATTACTCACCTCAACTACTCAGCAAACAAAGGATATTACTCACCTCAAATACATTCCACAATCACATCATGCAAAACAATTACTAACTACCTACAATAATTAGCATCACAAATGATTTACATGCATTCTAAGTTCTTTTCACAAACACTTCATTTAATACACCTGTTAGAGTCTCAACACTCATTAAGAAGTATAAAAGAAGAAACTACACCACTTAAAGGCTTTATTGCATTATACAACAATTTTTGAGAAACTCTAGAGCTTACGTCGCGGCACAACACAGCCACACCGAGGCACCCCGCTCTCTATCCACTCACGCCGCGGCGCAGTTCTTAGGCACACCGCGGCACCTAACTCTTGGGTTCCAAAACTGGAACTGGCATCACACGCACGCCATGGCACCGTATACTCACGCCGCGGTGCAAGTAGCATACTACAAAATTTTGTAGGTATTAGTACTGTTCCATTGGAACATACCCTTCCTCCAATCACTCAAAATTTACTTCTAAGTTATTTCTGACCTTACACAAGGTTCATTAACACATAAAAACTCTTATACCACTTTAATTCCACTCAAAACCTTGAATCATGGATCTTCATCCACTTAAAAACCTAAAACCCAATTTTTAACTCAAATGGAAATCAAAGGTGTCTAAGGGCTAAAAATCTATTTCCATGCATCCATCAAATCAACAACAAGTCATCCTCAAGTTTTCCAACAAGATTCAAGCTAAAACAACCAAAAATAACACTTCAACCTCTTTTCCCCATCAAGCCAAACTCATGAAACATGATGAAGACAGAAAAAAGAAAGTGTCAAACAAGCTTCCCCCTACCTTTAGCTTTAGAAATTGAAATCACTTAGCAGCTCCTCTCCACCTTTATCCTTTTCCTCCTTTTTTGTTGATGATTCTCCTCCTTTGCCTTGTTTCTTGCCCATTCCTTTTTGCTCTCCTGTTGTAGCCATGAAAAAGAGATGAGAAATGAGAGAAATATATCATTTTGGCTTGAAATAGACTAAGGCAACAAAAAGAGTGAGAACCGTGTCTCACAAAGTCACTTAAGTGACTTACCCCAAAATTTGATCTGTTAAAAACACTTAGATTTCACTAAATCTAGTTTCTTAACTTCTAACAAGTTTAAAATAAATCTTAAGATTCATTAAAAATCTTGTTTCACCATTTTCATATTTTTCCATATCTGCTGGAAGTCAATCTGGCATTAAAACACACACTCAGTATGTTTAAAAATGCCAAACTAACTCCAATTAACCTTAAATATTAACCACACTATCTTCCACACATTTGTCACCTAAAAATAAACTCTCCACATTTATTTCCATTAACTAAGCAATTTAAGCCAATTCTGGGCCTAATAGCAGCTATATATCACACATAGTGTTACAGCAAAGTGACTAAACGCTCAGAAAGCCATAAAATTACATAGGCATGACAAAACTAGTATTAGGCTACCTCTATAACCATATACAAGTCTATCATGTTTTTCACGAGTGTTGCAGGTGCTAATTGGGTTTACCAAAAATTCTAAATTTTTTATTACATATAGTCTTATGTCTTAGCTTTCAAATGCAATAAGAAGTAAGTTAGTTCGATGTTAATAACTGAAGTTATGCAACAAACATCACAAGCCGTCAGAGAGAGATTTCTGTAGAATCAGCAAGTTGTTTTTGCATAATTGGTTCTCCAACCAATTTCTAACACTTCTAACTTCATTCCTAAATGTTTTCCAACATAAATCATGACCTCTAATCATGTCATAAACTTCCTACGTAAGTCTTAACTCATCCAAGTAAAGATTTTAGCATCAAACATCAACCTAAAACTTATTTCTCACTTTGTACCTCAAAGATTTTTATGGACTTTTCTAGGTTCATAACCCATAAACCTACATGAAATAAGTCCTAAACCACCATTTCAACCACTAAAGATAGATTCATCACTTAGAAAACATCATAATCATCTAAAAACCCATCTTCTATATCTCTACACAAAGAATCATAAGGGGTTTCAAGAGTTCACAACCAATAACCAAGAATCAAACAATGCTAAATCCAATCCATTTTCAATTATAGAGATTAAAGAACAAACAAGAGAATCACAAATTCATGCCACACCCATTTTTAACCTCTAAAGCTCATGTTTTATCAAGAACATAAACAAACCCTAAATCAACATCAAACTTCACACAACTAAACCCAAACCAACTTCATCCTTAAAAATCAAAATCAAACATGAAAACTATAACCCATAGCCCAAACCCATTTATCATTCACTAGAGATTATCCAGCAAAAAGAAGTAAAGAAAGGGTGATAAGTTTAAATCAAGTTCTCCTACCTCAAATCATGAAGATGAAACCAACCCCTTTCCTTTGCTTCCCTCTTCTATATATAGGAAGAAAACAACACCTTTTAATCATCTATCCATCTCATTGCCGCAAAATCTTCTTTAATTTTCTTAACCATTCCTCCACCTTTAGTGGATCATATTCATCCTGGAATGTTAGAGGGTCAGCTTTTCTGAATTCGAATAAATCTTGGAAGTCTTGATTCCCCACCAAAACCACACTATTCACTAGTGCTAGTTGCACATTGGCTCTCATTTCTTCCGATATCCTATTTGTCATAATCACTTTTTGTCCTACCATAATGAGTATATCTCTGAAGACTTCATACATATCTAATGTATTATCTTTATTTCTATCACTAGCATGCATTCTACCACCTTGGCTTTAGGTTCTCCTAGTCGATGCCAAAGTTTTTTGTACACACAGCACATTACATATTGAGTTAATCAGACTCAATATCATATAACAATGTAGCAATTAACCATAACAAACAAACTCGAGGCCATTATGCAATTCTACCTATTCATCTCATCATTAAGATAAGACAAATGCATAACAAAAGTAACTAGTTCATTCCCCAGCTCAACAAGATGAACTGCTCTAATACCAAAAATATAACAACCTAATACTAGTACGAATAACATGCCTAGGATCATGCCTTAGTAATTAGCATTAGTGTTGTCACTTTCAAACTAATAACAAGTTTATGAATATTAAGTATAATTTATACGAAAACATGAGCCTGGCATAGGTGTAAATGTATACATATATTGAAATATTCTTATATAAATACATATTTCACAATACAAATACTACATTAATTGCCTCATTGGCAAAATTTATACAAGTCCCACACAATACTTTATCTAGCAAATACAATTAAACTTTCCTTCAATTTCTAGTCTTCCTTTCTGCGTGCTAAGCCTTCAAAGTTCCTAGAATTAATACAGAAATACAACATGCGGGGGTGAGAATTCAAAGAATTCTCAATAGTTATATAAAAAAATGTGTTATTGTAGCATTTCCAGTTATTTTGGAGGAAAAAACTATTCTTTGTTTAAAACTCAACGTATATATATATATATATATATATATATATATATATATATATATATATATATATATATATAATTTAGAGAGGTGGCAAACTGCCAAAACTGGTCCTCTCTTTACCTAAAACAAAGGTTCAATTATTATCTTTTATAAAAACCATTTACACATTCTATTAACTAATACAATTTCAAATCCAGTTCTTTATCACAATCAAATCAAGTATTAACATTAAGTATACATAATATACATCAAATGTATTCATCTTTCATAATCAAACATAAGTTAATCATCCATCTCAAATATCATACCTCACATAAGCGTAATGGTCATTCACCAAACTTCATTACTCTATACAAGTCATTTACTTCATCATTTATTCATCGTTCAATATATTTCTTTTCAATAGTTCTTTAGTACTATAAATCACTATATTCATTCTTTCGGAATACTTTCAAGTCAGGCATTAACCTTAGTCCTCATTAATTTAATTGTAGAAACAAGATAATTACCCATACAATTGTCATTTTATGCAATGCATCATGATGCATGATTATGCCTAATGAATGCCCTAAAGTATGCTTATGCAATGTTTTTAAAACATTTTGTATCTAGAAAACTCATGTTATTTGCATATTTCCAAGAATCTCTTTCTTCCAAGAAAACCTTTGCTCCTGGAAGCCCTTCTAGGAAAACCTTTGTTCCAGGAAGTCCTTTTGATCCTTATATAACCTCAAGTAAGAAGGGGCAAGAAAACCTTTGTTCCTTGACCTCCTTGCACTACCTTGGTATGAGTGGTCAATCTTTCCCCACAACAGCGATGTAACTGTTTACCTTACCTATCTCAATACCATACTGAGTATTACCTCTCTAAGTAGTAGGGCATCAACCACTTAACACTACTTAGCATGAAAGGGCTAATTTGCCTCACATCCATTAATACCCAGAACCTCAGGCACTAAGAGACCTTTGCTCAAGCCGTAGCGTCATTCATACATGGAAATAGCAAATAACAAGTTTGAAAACAAAACCTTGAAAATTTATTTTAAAACCATTCCTTCATTCACTTTGCACATAATCAAGACTTTCCTTGCATACTAATGAAGCAAAACCTCATTCATCAAGCTTTTCATTTATGCATTACATTTTATACTTGTAGAGAAGGAGTGACTCATTCAACCTCAATCTACCCTTATTCTTTCATTATTATGTTTCTCACTCATCATATAGTTCAACTTAGGGTTTAAGGAGTAATACAATTCAAATCCTTCCCTTAATAAGGCATACTTAGTCATGACCACCATTCAATCCAAACTCTCAATTTCAATCAAAACTTAACTTCAATACATAACAAAATTTCATTCAAATTAAAGTCAAAACATGTTAGCAATCAACCAGATTATTTTCAAACACAATTCCAATCTATAATTTCAACACATCAACAATAAAATTCTGGTCTCAAAGGACAGATTTCTTCCAATACCAATTTCTAACATCCAAATCACAATTTCATGCTCAAAATAACAACTTTTTTGGTCAGAAGTAGAACCAACACTGTCGTGACCATTCAACATCATTTAAGACATGTTTTCACACATTTTAAACATTCATAATCAAGCTAAGAATTGGCCAGCATTTTGCCCTTGTTTTGATCTCCATTTAAATTTCAAAAACCATAATATACAACCATAAATAGGGCAGCAATCTGCCTTCATTTTTCACCATAATTCAAACCCAAGTTTCAATCACAAAATCAAGTATAATAACAACATAAATTCTGCTAGAACAGATCATGTACAACCGTGACTTCTAGCCTTAAAGTTTAGGAATATTGTCATCAAAATCATATCACAATTCAAGACAAACATCAATAGGAAATAGATGAATAATTTTAAAGAATACAAACACCTTGACAATCCAACCTAGTTGTGAGTCATAGCATCATAATATTAATCAAATTCGTAACACTTTTGCTAAAGAACTCTGAGAGAGAATAAAACTAAGGCAAGGTGACTTAGAAGCACAACAAAGAACAAAACTTATGCTATTTTTTTTGCTACTGACCGTGAGCTTCAAGTGCTCTATGGACTAGTTTTGTGACACTACAACATTAAGGAAAGAAGAGTAAGGAGAAGGCAAAGAACCCCTACCTTGCTCCTAGACTTGAGCCCTTGAATTTCCTTCACTTCTTTTCTCCTTCTTCCTCACACTGTTGATGTTGTTTTTGGTCTTTATTTTATGCCCTATTTGGGCCGCTGTTTTTTGTGAGAAATCATAGAAATAAGGAGCAAGAAAATAAGATTGAATGAGGAAGAAGATGGAAAGACAAATAGATTGGAAGATGAAAATAAGGGAGTGAAATAAAGTGAGTAAATATGCTCTGTTTTGTTGCTAGTGCAGCGTGAAAGAGAGGAGGAGAATGAGGAAGGAAAGAGTGAAAATAGAGAAAAAAAAATCTGGTGAAAAAGAGTGGTGGTAGGTGAGGAAATTGATTAAAATATTTCATATTGAAACTTTTGTATCTCTTAAGAACATTTTAATCTTTCAACACTAAGTTTTCAAGTGCCCATAAGCCTTATAGAAAATCTTAGGACTTAACTTAGTCCTCGGATCCATTTTTCCATAACTTTCCATATACTGCTATTCATTAAGTAAGCTGCACTATTTTTCTCAAATTAAATTGAACCTATAAAATAAGTAAATATACCTACCATAAATTATTTTTTGTACCAAAATATTGTTTATATTCTACTTGTCACATCTATGAAATTTCATAATTTTCTGAGCTGCTTAATTGTTCCGGTTATTTCTCAACAGTATCCTGAAAAATAGCAAACTTGTTCTGTTGATTCTCCAAAATTTTCTATGACTCTTATCTATTATTTATAGATAGTAAATAAAATTTTCATATTTATTTCCAAAATATCAACTGATTCTGTAGATACCTCAATTATTCTCTTGTATTTAGTGTTATAGAATTACGCTCAAATTAGTTCAAAAAATTACCCGAATTAACAGATAAATCATACTAATATTACTAAGCTACTATAACCCTGATTAGAATCATTAGTTTTGGGAGGGTGTTACAATTCTCCCCACCTTTAAAAAATTTTGTCCTCAAAATTTGATTACTCATTATGAGTAATCCCCAATAATTCCACAAGTTCATGTTATAATATGACATACAAATTTATTTCTAACTCAACCTTAATGAAATAAGGGAGCCATTCAAATCCTCATTTTACCTCAACTTGAATAATCAAGGAGCGATGCTAATGGATTTCATTCATCATATTTCATAAATTCTAAACAAGTGTACCACTCCAAACTCATTTAGTACATAATTAGTTGTTCAGTAGTTTTCTATACGAACACAATTCATTTACTTACACATGAAATACTACACAAAGATTATTATATCTCCTTCTATATCATACATAAATTACATCTTCAAAATATCTTTAATTTCTTCTAATAGAAGATTTATTTTGAGTTTCATACTCAGTTCGTTCTACGTTAGAGGATTAAGCTACCTTTTTACCTTTCTAATATACACTCTTCCAATATTCTTAGGTTTAGAAGTCTCTACCCTTTGCTACTAGGAACATTATCTAGCATAAGGCCCCTTATCGCTACAATTAAAACATTCTATTGAATCAATCATATAAACTCTATATCCATGGTATCTGCCACATTTCATACATTGTGGCCTTCGATCTTTTATCTAAATTTTCTTCCCTTCTCCTTGTTGTTTATAAAACCATTCATTTCTTTAATCTTTTTCCATACCAACCTTCACAAAGTCTAAACTTAACCAAGTGAAAGTGGAAACTAACAAACATGTGAATTCAGTTTTACTTACTACACAAGGAACTAGATACCATGTTTCTCATACCTTTTTTAACTTTATCTTAGTTATCAAGAGAATAAAACCTCAAACTTGCACCCTTAGTTCTACTCAACTTAAAGGAACAACTTGTCCACAAAGATATGTAAATCTTGCCAATCAAACTTAGAACAGTGGGTTTCACACACCCCATCATCACATCTCATTTGGACCTTGTACAATTCTAGGTTTCTCATAGTTTTAGGAACTTTTCTAAGGCATTCACAACTAGGGGATACATCAAAGATTCTCACATGTCTTGACATTTTCTAGTTTAATAGCCTAAAAAGACCAATTTTCAAGAATGCTCCAAATGTACATTCCAACTACAAAAAATTCTAAAATTTTAAAGGCAAATAGCCTCATCTCATATCGTTCAAATGAAACAAACCTCACTTCATTTGGCTAAGTGTGACAAAAGTTATGATACATTATGCAGAAGCTAAAATAGGGCACTCACTATTTTGTTCAAAACTGACCTGACTTTGAATTGAAACTGGGAACAGATGAGAAGTGTAAAAATTTGAAATTTTTTACCTCTTATATCATTACATGTTAGCTTCAAAATGCCACTAGTCTTATGCAATTACAACCTCGAAGCAGGAAATTATGCAATCTAGTTTACTGAGTGCTAGATTGCATGTTTCTACAGAATCTATCTTGGATTCAAACCTAAATTGGTGCTAATTGGGTTTGCTGTAAGTTCTGAAATTTTTATACATATAGTCTTATGTCTTAGCTTTCAAATTCAATAAGAATCAAGTCATTTTTATGTCTGTAACTCAAGTTATGTATCAAACATCATAGGCTATCAGAGGAAGATTTCTGCAGAATTAGCAAGCTATTTCTGCAAAATTAGTTCTCTAACTAATTTCTAACACTTCCAACTTTATTCCTAGATGTTTTCCAACATAAATCATGACATCTAATCATGTCATAAACTTGCTATGTAAGTCTTAACTCATCCAAGTAAAGATTTTAGCATCAAACATCAACCAAAAACATATTTCTCACTTTGTACCCTAAAGGTTTCTCTGGACTTTTCTAGGTTTATAACCCATAAATCTACACAAAATAAGTCATAAACCACCATTTCAACCACTAAAGATGATTCGTCACTTAGAAAACATCATACTCATCTAAAAACCCATCTTCTATATCTTTACACAAAGAATCATAAGGGGTTTCAAGAGTTCACAACCAACAACCAAGAATCAAATAATGCTAAATCCAATCCATTTTCAGTCATAGAGATTAAAGAACAAACAAGAGAACCACAAATTCATGCCACACCTATTTTTAACCTCTAAAGCTCATGTAAATCAAGAACATAAACAAGCCCTAAATCACCATCAAACTTCACACAACTAAAACCAAACCAAATTCATGCTTAAAAATAAAAAATCAAATATAAAAACTACAACCCATCACCCAAACCCATTTATCATTCACCAAAGATTATGCAGCAAAAAGAAGTAAAGAAAGGCTGATAAGTGTAAATCAAGTTCCTCTACCTAAAATCTTGAAGATGAAACTAAGCCTTTTCCCTTGCTTCCCTCTTCTATATATATGAAGCAAACAACACCTTTTAATAATCTCTACATCTCATTATCACAAAATCTTCTCTAATTTTCTTAACCATTCCTCTGCCTTTAGAGGATCATATTCATCGTGGATTGATGGGGGGTTAGCTTTTCTGAATTCGAACAAATCTTGGAAGTCTTGATTCCCTACCAAAACCACATTGTTCAATGATGCTCGTTGCACATTAGCTCTCATTTCTTCTGATATGTTGTTTGTCATAATTACTTGTTGTCCTATCACAGCGACTATATCTCTGAAGACTTCAGACATATCAAATGTATTATCTTTATTTCTATCACTAGTAGGCATTCAACCACCTGGGCTTTGGGTTCGCTTAGTTGATGTCATAGTTTTTTGCACACATAACACATTACATATTGAGTTGATCAAACTCAATATCGTGTAACAATGCGATAACAAACCATAACACACAAACTCGAGGTCGTTGTGTAATTCTACCTATCTATCTCATCATTAAGATAAGAAAAACGCATAACAAAAATAGTTAGTCCATTCCCCGGCTCAACAGGATGAACTTCTCTGATACCAAAAATGTAACAACCTAATACTAGTACTAAGAACTTGCCTAGGATGCCTTAGTAATTAGCATTAGTGTTGTTGTAACACCTCAACTTTTGGGATAATTACAATATCATCCTGAAATGTACTGTTTTGTAATTTTTATGAGTAGTAAAATGAAATTGACTGTTTCGTGAGTGTATTTGACTGTTGTGTGTGATTTGCTCCGAGTCAAGAAAATAATAATTTTCTGGCCGAAAAAATCTTATTTTCATTAATTAGAGTTGGGAGATCTTACTAAACCCAATTCTGATTGATATATATATTAATCTTATAATTTTTAGGATTTAACTGTGTAATAAAATAATTTTATATTATTATAATATTATTTTGTATTACAGTACCTACTGTCTCAAAAATAGTAGAAATCTGCTTCAAAATGACCGTGGACCCTTAAAAGTCTGTGGGACCCGCATTTAGGAAAAACAATCAACGATTCTGACTGGACAATTTTCTAAGCTAATGGGAGCAAGTCAACGATAGTGGCTTGAATTTTCTAACCAATGAAAAGTAGTCAAACAAAGAGGCAAAGACTTCTTTGTGAATCGTTAGATGTGAAAGCTTGTTTTGGAAGCTTTGATCTTAACCATTGATCTAATCAATGGTGTAGGAGCAAGCTTAGTAAGGAAGCATTGGATGTTGACCTTTGATTGAATCAATGGTGTGGATGTGAACTTGATTAGCAAGCATTGAATATGGACCATTGGATGAAAACTTAGTAAGGAAGCCTTTAACCTTAACCGTTGATCAAACCAATGGTGAGATTAGAATTCAAGTTTTATGACTAATCAATATCCATCTTAAATTACATCTAGGGCTAGGAATTAAAGTTGCAATCAATGGTTAAGATTGAGTCAAACATAGTGTCTTGAATTTGATTAGTAGCTAATTAAACTTAATTTAGTTAATCTAATTACCTAATTAGCAAACTAAGTAAACTAGCTTAGTTATTAATTAGTTATAATTTAATTCTTAATTAGATATCTTAATTTTAATTAGACGATATAATATATGTAATTATATGTCTAATTAATTAGTTATGTAATAGGATGATTAATTAAAATTGGTTAGGAAACTAAACCTAATTAATTAGCTATTTAATTAGCAAGTAATTAGACTTGAATTAAAAGTAAATTGAGTCCTTAAATGCCCTTGGACCACACGGTTTGCAGCAGCCATGGGAGGCAAAATTTGACAAGTTTTACATTATTCTTGAACCATTTTGCATGCACACTAGGTGGCCAAATGATGACATAAGCCATGTGCACCTAAATTGGATATTTGTTTCAAGTAAATCTCTTCATTTACCACAAGCCACTCACGGCAGCAGCCCCTCCCATTTCACTCTTGATATTCACTTTTATACATACTAAAAACTTAGCCTTTTATTCTCTCCAAAATTCCCAAGAACACTAAGCATATTTTCTCTTCTATTTTCTCTTCTATTTTCCTACTAGAATTCGGCCAAATACCAAAGTACCACCACCAATCTTCTATAATTTTACCTCTTAGCTTTTCTTAAACCCAAATCATATTCTAAACACTTTTCCTTCACAAAGTTTTGTCAAAAACCTACTCTATCTAGTCCAAAATCAAACCTTTTGCTTACTTTCCTAAGGGAATTTGTTTGGCGGTTACATGAAATTTCAAGGAGAGGAGGAGACTAACCGATTATTGTCTTCAAGAGGTAAGAGGGAGATTTAATCTCATCAACCTTGTATGGTGATGAGAAAATGGATTTGTATGTGTGTGAAGAATCCATAAGGATTCATTTGTGTGATTATTTATGGTTTTTATTATTTTTGTGATTGTTTAAATGCTTTCCTAATTGTGATTGATTTAATTGCCATGCATGTTTATAGTATTTATTATTGATTTTAATTGCTATGCATGTTTATAGCTTTAAAATATATTGTATGTATATTGTATGTGATTATATAATTGCATGTGTTTATAATTGTATAATTATTAAAGTAGGATGTGAATAACATGTAACGATTTGCATGAGTGTTCCAAAGAATACAGAATGAGGCTCACGACCTTACATCAAACGGAGAACCAAAATGTTCTCAACAATTTTCTAAATCAATGAGTTAATGAATCCAGGTAAAATAATAAGTTTAAGAATGATTTTGATTAATTATGGCCAACATGCCATTTAGTGTACACTTGAATGCCATTTTATCTTCGATTTGGCCAACATGCCATTTTATTTTCTTAGATAGGTTAGGTAATGGATTTACAAAATAAATTGATTCCAATGAATCTTTGAGAAAACAAAAGGAATAAATTTAGTTCTAGAATTCTAAATTGGTAGAATTTATTCTAAGTAAGAAATAAAGCAAACGCTTGAAAAATACTAACGTAAAGCTCATTTTATGAATTTTGAAGCGCGTTACCAAGTTTCAAAACGTAATTATTGGGTAAAAATAAAATGAACTATATTTAGCGAGAAAACGTCAAAAATACCTTATACTAATTTACAGGCAAAATGCTGCCAAAATTTACTAAAATCAGGCGAATAAAATGAAAAGATTCCATAGTATATTTATAACACAAGGAAAATACTCTATGTATTTTAAAAGTACTAGATATAGTTTTACACATATTTAAAATGATGATTTTAAGCTATACGGTTAAGAAAATGAATTAAAAATCTTACGCAGTTGAGAAAATGATTTAAAAACATTATGCGATGTTCAAAAATGTCAAAATATATTTACGCAATTTAAAAACGTTTGTGAAAATGATGAGATTGTGAAAATGCGATAAAATTCCTACGCGATTGAACGATACGGTGAGTTTTACTATCGGGCCAAAGTGGTGGACCCGGACATGTTGTGATGTAGTACTGTCAGGTGGGACGTACTATACTTTGGTATTTTGTGACTAAGGGTATTTTCATAATTATGGTAAAATATGGATAATAAGGGTATTTTTGTAATTTTAGATCATGCTTAGAGTGTTGTCTCAATTTGGTTGATAATTGACGATTGATTGATGAGGCGAATTACACTGTGTTTTGGTGTGATAGGTGTAGTGTGGTTCATTTATTGAACATGGAGGCATTAGTGTGCGGAGAATCCCATATGTGGACAGTGGTAGCACCTCTGGGCCGTGGTAACGGGCAACACACTAATGATCTTGACAAGCACTATTCTTAATCGGGATCTTGAGGAGACTATTACGTACTATGCCTATAGTGCACGGTGTATTAACTGCGTACTACTACATGATGTTTGGACTATGGACTATAGACACGATGTTTGACAGTGCAATAGTTTGGTTGGGCAGCCATAAAGTATTATTAGTTTCTATTCGGATCATTCTCTCAGATATCCGTGTTTAGCTCCATGGAGTGGGAACGAGTCGGTGTGTGTTCATGCATTATCTGTATTTTACTGTTTACCATAATCTGTGATAAAATGTATGATCTATTGCTTTTATATATTTTGCATGATATAATGGTATGTGTTATTTTAATATGTATTGCTTGATATAGTATGCATGATATGTTGGTATGTATTGCTGTGATAATTGTTTTGTATTGTCATTTTCTTTATTGCCATGCTGGTAATGATGTAGATTGTCTCACCTCTTTATTGTATTGTTCTGTTTGTTTCTACTTTATGTTTATATCATTGAAGACTACAATAGCAGCAAGGCGAGGCCAATTAGGTTTCTTTAGACTACAATTTCTCGAAGGCGCTGAGGCTTGGTATGTCCACTGGGACAGAGGACACATAGAGTACAGTGGTAACGTGACTTTATTAGTAAGTAGGACTCGACAGGGGTTCGTTACTACACGTTACACGGTTGCTTTTGTAGAGATTATTTTACCTAGTAGGGAGTTGTGGGACGAATTTCATTATACTCCTACAGAGAACTTCGATATACTTTTGGGTCGAATTTCTGTCGGTCAAGACATTCCCAACTAGGGAATTCGTCTTATGACGAGGGCTCATGTCTTAGGTATTATATTTCAGTAGTATGTTGTCTTTTACTATTTCTATTAAATATTAATATTTGTAAATTATTTGCATACTTAAAGACAAAATCATATGTATATTATGGTGTGATTATGTTTTACTTTATTTTGTGTTCCGTGTTATTTTATTTAACGTTATAAATATAAAAAGAAAAAAAAAATTTACCACTAATATTATTTATGTACCAAACATTTTATAAGTTAGGTAAGAAATTCATTTTATTTTATTTTATTGCATCATAAATGTGACATCCCCACAAGGGTGTTACATTAGTTGGTATCAGAGCCCAAGTTAGAGTCTTTTGGGTTTGTGGGTAGGTTTATCTTGTTGGTGCTATGTGAATCTCTGATGTTGAACACAGAGATATGTTTCATTTTCTGAAAGGAAACGATTTTGTGTGAAATCGCTACGTTTAGTTCGTTGTGTGTTGATTTTGTTTATCTTTGAAGAAAGATAATGGGACGTTACGAACATGAGCGTGTGGACGCGCAACGTGATGAAGATCGTATAACCACAGTTCGAAGTGTGATGCGAAAGATGATTGAAGTGGTAGTACAACAGAGACAGATGATTGCTCAGCAGCAGGAACTGATAATCGAACTTCATAGCTTATTAGGATTGGAGCAGCCATCGGATGCGAGGAGTTGTAACTTAGAACCTTCGATAATCCAAAATAGAAGGAAGCGTAAAGTCAATCGTTTTCAGCGAAAGTCATACGTGCAACCACCGAGGAAGCAACAACGAACAAAGAGAGGAAGTACTAGTGACAATGATTTTGGTCAGACTGTGGCATCACCAACGAAGTGCTTGAAGTGTGGAAAGAATTATATGACAAGAAACTGCACGATTAAGAGTATAATTTGTTATAAATATGGAAAGCCTGGACACTTCTCCAACAAATGTGATCAATTGAAGATGGAAACTTCCATTAGTAATACATGTGTTTCAAAATCTTAAAAAAAAAAAGAGCCGGTGCAAAGAGTGTAACAACAACGTTCAAAATATAAAAACTTAAGAAAACGAGAAAGTTGTGCCATAGAAGGTAATCTTAAAAACTATGCTGTATAATTCGTGAGGTAACCCATTCTCTTGCGATCTGTGACTGTGTAAATCTTTTGGGGTTATTTGGGTTTTACTTCTTTTGATAATGTTACTTCAATTTCTAAACTTGTTATTACTACTTGAGCCTGTTTAAAACTATCCTATTATTATTAGAGTTTAAAATTTTTCTATTGATCTGGTTTGTCTATTTCTTTCTCAAATAGACCGAGTAAATCAATTTGATTTATCCGTGTTTTTGTTATAGAGTGATCTGAGTATTTCTATTCTTCTTGTTGAACTTGTTGTTTATACTCAAGTTTTCTCATTCTACCCTATATCTATTGAATATCAAATCTTTTCTGTTGATTTGACCTGTTTATTTAAAATCGTATCTATTTGAGAGTCTGACTTTTTAAATGGATTGGTTATTTTTCAATTATATCCTACTAGATTGTTGATATGCAATTTTAGTGTTTCCTTGACCTGAGATTTTTGGATTTGAATCTAGAAAGTTCATTTTATTGGATCATGTTCATTTCGAAATCTATTAGACCATCTCAAATTCTTCGTTGGACTAATCTAGTAACCTACTGAATAGTCTTATTATTTTTCTTTATAACCTTTATAGTGTCTTTCATGTATTTCAATTAAGAAGGATTATTCTTGATCCAACTTATGTCATAGTATCAAATACAGTACAATTAGAAGAAAACTTGATCTATGAGACAGTTTCTGTTAAGACTAAAAATAGGCAAGTAGAACAACTTATCTTGATGAAGAAAATCTGGAATAATGTGATAATAGGGGAACTAGAAGACCAAATGCAGGACATTACTATTTGCTCCAAGACCGATTTACGTGCTAGTTATTATCAGACTCGCGTAAAGGTAGAGAATGTTTCAAGACTGTTTTTCAGATGCGTTGCAGGCACTATGAATACTTAGTACTACCATTCGGGGTAGGGAATGTTTTGACGATGTTTACGAATAATATAAATAGGATCTTTCCTTTTCATCTAGGCATGTTTGGTATTATCCTTATTAGCAATATATTGACCTATTCTTGAAAATTCAAGGGAACATGCTGAAGATCTCAATGCAGTTCTTCAATTTATGAAGAAGAAAAAGGAGTTATGCGCGAAATTAGTCAAATACAAATTCTATTAGAAGAAGTTCAACTTGTGGATTTAGATTGAGTGTTGGGATAAAATAGAAAGGTGGTGGCGTATACTTCAAGGCAGTGGAACGTGTATGAGAAGAATTGTTCGATTTACGTTTTAGGATACGCGATAGTCGTTTTGTAAGAAAAATCTGAAGACGTTTTCTTTCCTATAAAATTCACAATAATTTCAAAGGCTTGAAGTACCTGTTCAATCAAGAAGGGGCTTGGATATAAGGAAGAGACGGATAGTTAGAATTTTCAAAGGACTTGTTGAGATGAATTTCTAGCATTGATAGAGTTCATATACATTTCGTTTGAGCATAGGGATGACACCCTATGAGGCATTATATGGGAGATGCTGTAGAACACTGTTGTGTTGATATCGTGATGGTGAAGGTCATATTGTAGGACCCGAATTTGTGCAGCAGACAACTGAGAAAGTGAAGATGATTCAAGACAAGATGAGGACAATTCAGACGCGGCACAAGAGTTATGCTGATAAGGATGAAGATCACTTCAATTTAAAGAAGGTGATAATGTATTTCTACATGTGACACTTATGACTGGAGTTAGACGAGTGATCAAGTTGAGGACACTCATTCCGAAGTTTATCGGGCCATATCAAATACTTCTTCGGGTAGGTTCGGTAGCTTATCAGATTTCACTACCACCATTCTCATCGAATCTTCCTAATGTATTTCACGTATCACAACTACGGAATATATTTTTGATCCGACTCACGTCATCAAATCAGACACCGTACGATTGAAGGAGAGTTTAACCCATGAGATGTTTCCAGTCAAGGTTGAAGATCGAAGGACAAAGCAATTTCGAGGAAAGGAGATCGCAATAGTTAAAGGAGTTTGGAATGATGTAACGGGAGATGCTACATGGGAGCTAGAAGATAGATGAGGGAGCAATACCCTCAATTGTTTTGATGTATGCTGAATTTTGGGGATGAAATTCTTATTAGTAAGGAAGAGTTGTAACACCCCTACTTTTGGGATAATTACAATATCATCCTGAAATGTACTATTTTGTAATTTCTGTGAGTAGTAAAATGAATTTGACTGTTTTGTGAGTGTATTTGACTATTGTGTGTGATTTGCTCCGAGTCAAGAAAATAATAATTTTCTGGTTAGAAAAATCTTATTTTAATTAATTAGAGTTGGGGGATCTTACTAAACCCAATTCTGATTGATATATATATTAATCTTGTAATTTTTAGGATTTAATTGTGTAATAACATAATTTTATGTTATTATAATATCATTTTGTATTACAGTACCTACTGTCTCAAAAATAGTAGAAATCTGCTTCAAAATGACCGTGGACCCTTAAAAGTCTATGGGACCCGCGTTTAGGAAAAATAGTCAACGATTCTGACCAAACAATTTTCTAAGCCAATGGGAGCAAGTCAACGATAGTGGCTTGAATTTTCTAACCAATGAGACGTAGTCAAACAAAGAGGCAAAGACTTCTTTGTGGACCATTAGATGTGAAAGCTTGTTTTGGAAGCTTTGATCTTAACCATTGATCTAATCAATGGTGTAAGAGCAAGCTTAGTAAGGAAGCATTGGATGTTGACCTTTGATTGAATCAATGGTGTGGATGTGAACTTGATTAGCAAGCACTGAATATGGACCATTGGATGAAAACTTAGTTAGGAAGCCTTTAACCTTAACCGTTGATCAAACCAATGGTGAGATTAGAATTCAAGTTTTATGACTAATCAATATCCATCTTAGATTACATCTAGGGCTAGGAATTAAAGTTGCAATCAATGGTTAAGATTAAGTCAAACATAGTGGCTTGAATTTGATTAGTAGCTAATTAAACTTAATTTGGTTAATCTAATTATCTAATTAGCAAACTAAGTAAACTAGCTTAGTTATTAATTAGTTATAATTTAATTCTTAATTAGATATCTTAATTTTAATTAGAGGATATAATATATGTAATTATATGTCTAATTAATTAGTTATGTAATTGGATGATTAATTAAAATTGGTTAAGAAACTAAACCTAATTAATTAGCTATTTAATTAGCAAGTAATTAGACTTGAATTAAAAGTAAATTGAGTCCTTAAATGCCCTTGGACCACACGGTTTGCAGCAGCCTTGGGAGGCAAAATTTGACAAGTTCTATATCATTCTTGAACCATTTTGCATGCACACTAGGTGGCCAAATGATGACATAAGCCATGTGCACCTAAATTGGATATTTGTTTCAAGTAAATCTCTTCATTTACCACAAGCCACTCATGGCAGCAGCCCCTCCCATTTCACTCTTGATATTCACTTTTATACATACTAAAAACTTAGCCTTTTATTCTCTCCAAAATTCCCAAGAACACCAAGCATATTTTCTCTTTTATTTTCTATTCTATTTTCCTACTAGAATTCGGCCAAGTACCAAAGTACCACCACCAATCTTCTATAATTTTACCTCTTAGCTTTACTTAAACCCAAATCATATTCTAAACACTTTTCCTTCACAAAGTTTTGCCAAAAACCTACTCTATCTAGTCCAAAATCAAACCTTTTGCTTACTTTCCTAAGGGAATTTGTTTGGAGGTTACACGAAATTTCAAGGAGAGGAGGAGACTAACCGATTATTGTGTTCAAGAGGTAAGAGGGAGATTTAATCTCATCAACCTTGTATGGTGATGAGAAAATGGATTTGTATGTGTGTGAAGAATCTATAAGGATTCATTTATGTGATTGTTTATGGTTTTTATTATTTTTGTGATTGTTTAAATGCTTTCCTAATTGTGATTGATTTAATTACCATGCATGTTTATAGTCTTTATTATTGATTTTAATTGCTATGCATGTTTATAGTTTTAAAATATATTGTATGTATATTGTATGTGATTATATAATTACATGTGTTTATAATTGTAAAATTATTAAAGTAGGATGTGAATAACATGTAACGATTTGCATGAGTGTTCCAAAGAACACAGAATGAGGCTCACAGTCATACATCAAACAGAGAACCAAAATGTTCTCAACAATTTTCTAAATCAATGAGTTAATGAATCCAGGTAAAATAATAAGTTTAAGAATGATTTTGATTAATTATGGCCAACATGCCATTTAGTGTATACTTGAATGCCATTTTATCTTCGATTTTGGCCAACATGCCATTTTATTTTCTAAGATAGGTTAGGTAATGGATTTACAAAATAAATTGATTCCAATGAATCTTTGAGAAAACAAAAGGAATAAATTTAGTTCTAGAATTCTAAATTGGTAGAATTTATTCTAAGTAAGAAATAAAGCAAACGCTTGAAAAATACTAACGTAAAGCTCATTTTATGAATTTTGAAGCACGTTACCAAGTTTCAAAACGTAATTATTGGGTAAAAATAAAATGAACTATATTTAGTGGGAAAACGTCAAAAATACCTAATACTGATTTTACAGGCAAAATGCTGCCGAAATTTACTAAAATTAGGCGAATAAAATGAAAAGATTCCATAATATATTTATAGCACAAGGAAAATACTCTACGTATTTTAAAAGTACTAGATATAGTTTTACATATATTTAAAATGATGATTTTAAGCTATTCGGTTAAGAAAATGAATTAAAAATCTTACGCGATTGAGAAAATGATTTAGAAACATTACGCGATGTTCAAAAATGTCAAAATATATTTAAGCGATTTAAAAATGTTTGGGAAAACAATGAGATTGTGAAAACGTGATAAAATTCCTACGCAATTGAACGATACAGTGAGTTTTACTGTCGGGCCAAAGTGGTGGACTCGGACATGTTGTGATGTAGTACTGTCAAGTGGGACATACTATACTTTGGTATTTTGTGACTAAGGGTATTTTCATAATTATGATAAACTATGGATAATAAGGGTATTTTTGTAATTTTAGATCATGCTTAGAGTGTTGTGTCAATTTGGTTGATAATTGGCGATTGATTGATGAGGCGAATTACACTGTGTTTTGGTGTGATAGGCGTAGTGTGGTTTATTTATTGAACTTGGAGGCATTAGTATGCGGAGAATCCCATATGTGGACAGTGGTAGCACCTCTGGGCCGTGGTAATAGGCAACACACTAATGATCTTGACAAGCACTATTCTTAATCGGGATCTTGAGGAGACTATTACGTACTATGCCTGTAGCGCACGGTGTATTGACTGCGTACTACTACACGATGTTTGGACTATGGACTATAGACACGATGTTTGACAGTGCAATAGTTTGGTTAGGAAGCCATAAAGTATTATTAGTTTCTATTCTGATCATTCTCTCAGATATCTGTGTTTAGCTCCATGGAGTAGGAACGAGTCGGTGTGTGTTCATGCATTATCTGTATTTTACTGTTTACCATAATCTGTGATAAAATGTATGATCTATTGCTTTTATATATTATGCATGATATAATGGTATGTGTTATTTTAATATGTATTGCCTGATATATTATGCATGATATGTTGGTATGTACTGTTGTGATAATTATTTTGTATTATCATTTTCTTTATTGCCATGCTGGTAATGATGTAGATTGTCTCACCTCTTTATTGTATTGTTCTGTCTGTTTCTACTTTATGTTTATATCATCGAAGACTACAATGGCGGCAAGGCGAGGCCAGTTAGGTTTCTTTAGACTACAATTTTTGAAGGCGCTAAGGCTTGGTATATCCACTGGGACACAGGACACATAGAGTACAGTAGAAACGTGGCTTTATCAGTAAGTAGGACTCGATAGGGGTTCGTTACTACACGTTACACAGTTGCTTTCGTAGAGATTATTTTACCTATTAGGGAGTTATGGGATGAATTTCACTATACTCCTACAGAGAACTTCGATATACTTTTGGGTCAAATTTCTGTCGGTCAAGACATTCCCAACTAGGGAATTCGTCTTATGACGAGGGCTCATGTCTTAGGTATTATATTTCAGTAGTATGTTGTCTTTTACCGTTTCTATTAAATATTAATATTTGTAAATTATTTGTATACTTAAAGACAAAATCATATGTATATTATGGTGTGATTATGTTTTGCTTTATTTTGTGTTTCGTGTTATTTTATTTAACGTTATAAATATAAAAAGCAAAAAAAAATTTTACCACTAATATTATTTATGTACCAAACATTTTATAACTTGGGTAAGAAATTCATTTTATTTTATTTTATTGCATCATAAATGTGACATCTCCACAAGGGTGTTACAGTTGTCACTTTAAAACTATTAACAAGTTTATGAATATTAAGTATAATTTATACAAAAATATGAGCCAGACATAGGTGTAAATGTATACATATATCGATATATTCTTATACAAATACATATTTCATAATACAAATACTACATTAATTGCCTCCTTTGCAAAATTTATACAAGTCCTACACAATACTTTATCTAGGAAATACAATTAAACTTTCCTTCTTCGATTTCTGGTCTTCCTTTCTACGTGCTAAGCCTTCGAAGTTCTTGGAAATAATACAGAAATACAACATGCAGGGGTGAGAATTCAAAGAATTCTTAGTAGTTATATAAAAAAAAGTGTCATTGTAGTATTTCCAGCTATTTTCGGGGGGGAAACCATTATTTGTTTAAAATTCAACATAAATATATATATATATATATATATATATATATATATATATATAAATTTAGAGAAATTTGAAAATCGCAAAACTACCAAAATTGGTCTCTCTCTTCCGAAACAGAGGTTCAATTCTTATCTTTTATAAAAATCATTTGCACATTCTATTAACTAATACAATTTCAAATCCAATTCTTTATCAGAATCAAATCAAGTATTAACATTAAGTATACATAATATATATCAAATTTATTCATCTTTCATAATCAAACATAACTTAATCATCCATCTCAAATATCATACCTCATATAATGATAATGTTCATTCATCAGCCTTCATTATTATATGCAAGTCATTTACATTATCATTTATTCATCATTCAATATATTTCTTTTCAATAGTTCTTAAGTACTATAAATCACTATTCATTCTTTGGAATATTTTCAAGTCAGGAAAATGTATTTTAAAACCATTCTTTCATTCACTTTGCAGATAATCAAGACGTTCCTTACATAATAATGAAGCAAAACCTCATTAATCAAGCTTTACATTTATACACTATATGATATGCTTGTAGAGAGGGAGTGACTCACTCAACCTCAATTTACCCTTATTCCTTCATTATTATGTTTCTTAACATCATTTATACATATCATTCATTTCATATAAGGTACGTATAATAATTCTCATCATATAGTTCAACTTTGGGTTTAAGGAGTAATACAATTCAAATCCTTCCCTTAATAAGGCATACTTATCCGTGACCACCATTCAATCCAAACTCTTAATTTCAATCAAACCATAACTTCAATACATAACAAAATTTCATTCAAATGAAAGTCATAACATGTTAGAATTCAACCGAATTATTTTCAAACATAATTCCAATCTATAATTTCAATACATCAAAACTAAAATTCTAGTCTCAAAGGATTGATTTCTGCGAAGACTAATTTCTAACATCCAAATCACAATTTCATCCTCAAAATAACTTTTCTGGTCACAAGCAGAACCAACACTATTGTGACCATTCAAAATCATTTAAGAAATGTTTTCACACATTTTAAACATTCATAATCAAGCTAAGAACAGGGCATCATTTTGCCCTTGTTTTGAGTCTCCATTTAAATCACAAAAACCATAATATACAACCATAAATAGGGCAGCATTCTACCTTCATTTTTCACCATAATTTGGACCCAAGTTTCAATCACAAAATCAAGTATAATATCAACATAAATTCAGCTACAACAGATCATGTACAACTGTGACTTTTAGCCTTAAAGTTTAGGAATATTATCATCAAAATCATATCTGTGAATGCTTATGTCTTAAAGCATATCAAATGGGTTTTTGATGATAGCAAAGGCCAAAGTGAAGATCAAGCGCAAAAGGAAAAATCAAGATCAAAGAAAGAAGTCAAGAGGTTTATTTAGTTATAAGACTTAGAACATTAATGTTAAATGCTCTCAACATTTCTCAAATGGTTTTTCAATATATGATTTCAAAATAAGTGGGAAATTTCAAAGTTAAACATGGCTTTCAATAAAACTTGAGTTTCAATCTTAAATCTAACACTCTTAAAAGGATTTATGTTTAATCAAGTGTCTTGAGGTGTTAGAAATGACTTACAAGCTTTATTGGACTTGAAAAATGTGTTCAGAGGCCAATGTAATCGATTACATGTTTGTAATCGATTACACAGCAAACAGAAGCCATGTAATCGATTACATGAGCAATGTAATCGATTACAAGCAAGTCAGAGGCCATGTAATCGATTACACAATATATGTAATCGATTACAATAAGCCCAGAAAGGCAAGAACACGTTCAAAGAGTCATGTAATCGATTACATGGATATTGTAATCGATTACAAGCAAGTTAGAAGCCATGTAATTGATTACACAAATAATGTAATCGATTACACAGAGCCCAGAAAGCCAAGAACATGTTGGAACAACAACGTAATCGATTACATAAGTTGTGTAATCTATTACACGAACCCTGACAACGTCCAACGGCTATATTAAATGCATTAAATGCATGCCCAAACCACCCCAATGACTCTATTAATTGAGAAACTTATAAATACCAAAGTTGGGTCTTTATTTGAGGTTGACCTTGAACCAAAAATTGATCATCAATACTTCCAAACGTGAATCAATCCTCAAATCCATTTCTTGCTCTATTTTTTGTAAAAACGTGAAAAATCTTTGAGAGCATATTAAGAGCTTCAATTTGTATTTATCTACTCTTTAAGAGAGTTTCTATCTTCTATACTTTGTATAATCTGAAAAAGAGAGGGTGAGGTATCCCTCTAGAGTAAAGGGTGAGGTATCCCTTAGAGAGTGAGGTATCTCTCAAAGTTAGAAAAGGGTGAGGTATCCTTTGAGGGTGAGGCATCCCTCAAAAGGTTGTAAAGGGTAAGGCATCCCTGTTTTTGAGACTCAAAGCACAAGGGTGAGGTATCCCAAGGTGTTGGTGAGTACTCTATTGTGTAAAGGTTTTCAAGCACCCGTTCAAGCTTGAAGTTTAGTGGAAAATCTCGAGTGGTTCGCTTGAGGACTAGACGTAGGTCACAAGGGGTGGCTGAACCAGGATAAATCCTTGTGTTTGATTCTCTCAACCCTATCTCTTTACATTTGTGCATTTACTTTATATGCTTGCTTGAATATTATTCATCTTGGTTTATTTAATTTGTGAGTAAAGTATTCAATCTCATTTATTTATTCACTTCAATTATCCAATAGTTTCAACGAAAATTGTTTAACAAACGTTTTACGAAAGATTTACAAAAATATTTCATAAACTAAATTCACCCCCCCTCTTGAGTTTGAGGCCACTTGGCTAACAAGTGGTATCAAAGCTAGGCTCTTGTGTAAAGGGCTTAGCAGCTTCAAGAGAAAGTGATGGCCTCCTCAAAGGAGTTTTCAGAAAGTTCTTCTATCTATAGACCTCCTTTTTTCAATGGGGATAGGTATGCTTATTGGAAAGAAAGAATGAAAATTTTTATTGAAGCTATTGATTTAGATGTATAGGATGCTATTGAAAATGGTCCTTTTATCCCCATAAAAGTTATTAATAGTGTAAGGGTTAATACACCAAGAAGTAAATGGACCAATGATGATAAGAAAAAGGTCCAATATAATTTGAGTACCAAAAATATCATTACCACATCCTTGGGGTATGATGAATTCTTTAGAGTCTCAAATTATAAATCTGCCGAAGAAATGTGGGACACTTTAGAAGTGACCCATGAGGGTACTAGTGAAGTGAAAAGATCAATGATCAATACTCTCACTCATAAATATGAGCTTTTAGAATGAACCAAAATGAAAGCATTCAAGAAATGCAAAAACATTTTACAATTATTGTAAATCATTTAGCTTCATTAGGAAAGACATTTTCCAATGAAGATCTTATTAACAAGGTTTTAAGATGTTTGAGCAGGGATTGGCAACCTAAAGTGACAGCTATATCGGAGTCAAGAAATCTCTCAACCATGACCTTAGCCACACTTTTTGGCAAGCTCCAAGAACATGAATTGGAGTTGAATAGACTCAAACAAAATGAAGAAGTTGACAACAAAAAGAAGAGAATTGCTCTCAAAGCCACTTCCTCCATGATAAATGAAGATGATAAAGATGATGAGGATGACTTGGAAATAGATGAGGAGAATCTTGCTCTACTAGTCAAAAAATTAGGAAGAGTCTTCAAGAAGAGTGGAGCTCAAAGAAGACCTCCCTTTCCCCAAAAGAATGTCTATCACAAAGGGGAAGGAACCTTATCCACTCCTAAATGCTATGAATGTGGAGAATTGGGTCACATAAAGATGGAGTGCCCAATTTATCAAAGTAAAGTGGAAAAATACCACCAAAAATCCTCAAGGGAGAAGAAAGAAAGAAGAGCCTACATAGCTTAGGATGATAATGACATGGACTCAACCGATAGCTCGGATAATGAGAAAGCCAATCTATGTTTCATGGCTAGAGGAGAAGAGGAAGATGAAAATGACATAGAGGTAACATCTTTAAATTCTGAATCAAACTCTTCCCCTTCCTATGATGAATTGCAAGATGCATTTGAAGAATTACATAATGAATCTATAAGACTTGCAAAACTTGTTTCATTATCCAAGAAATCAATTTCCTCTTTTGAAAACAAAATATCTATGTTAAATAAGGAAATTGAGGAACTTAAAATAGAAAATGAAACTCTTGGACTTATTGATGCAAATTCTTCATGCATGACATGTTTATCACTAGAAAATGCATCTACACCATCATCTTGCTCATCATGTAAAGCATTTGAAATTGAGATTGAGGACTTGAAAAACACTCTTTCAAAATTTACCTTTGGAAGAGATAATTTGAACATATTGCTTAGGAACCAAAGATGTGTTTTTCAAAAAGTTGGTTTGGGGTATAATCCCAATAAACAACAAAAGTTTCTCAAGAATTTCTTTGTTTCATCAAGTACATCAAGTAGTCCCTTTATTAAATGCTTTCATTGTGGTAGGAAAGGGCATAGTGTATCAAATTGTAATGTAAGAAAGAATATCAATAACAAGCTAGGAACTAAATTGGTTTGGGTTCCCAAAGGCACTTTACCAAAGACTAACACACAAGGACTCAAGAAAATTTGGGTACCAAAAGTCAAAAATTGAAGTGTGTTGTAGGGGTGCTTGAAGGCCAAGAATTAACTTTGGATATCTTGAAAAGTGGCTGCTCCAAGCACAAAACAAGAAAATGCTTCATATTGTCCTCCCTGTCTCTAAGAAGCTTGAACTTGCATCCTTTGATTAAGTGGAGACTTGCTCTATGCTTTACTAGTTTAATATCTTGAATATGCTAAATGAATATGTTTTTTATGAAATGGCATGTATAAAATCAATATCTTTGAATTTGTCATAATGGATTAATCATGCATCTAAGTCTGCTGCATAATATGCTTATTTGCTGAATAATGTCCAATCTTCTGCATAATACGTTAACTTGCTGCATAATATGCTTTCTTGATGCATAATATGTTGTTTTGCTGCACAATAATGTGTTTTGGATCATAATCTGATTGGAATATATGCTTATATGATGTTTGAAATTGTCTTGGAATGATTTGAATTTTTTTTTCAAGTTTGGTCCTTCATGATGCTTTCCTTGTGCTCAATCTTTATCTAATCCCATATTGCTCTTGTATATGACTCTGATTTCTATTGACATACATGATAAATACTAGCTAAGTCTCTCGTCATATTCATTTACTATTGGCATCACATATTGATGTGCTAAACGGTATCTACTCTAATATTGATCCTATTGGACTAAAATGTTTATATCAAATCCGAATGCTTATGTCTTCTTTTTTATAATGCCAACAGGGGAGAAATTAGTGAAATATATTGCATGTGTACGGGGGAGTTTTGCACTTTCACATATTCTATCTCATGCATACATTACGGGGGAGTGTTGCACTTAATTATCTGATAATCAAATAAATGCATATATTTCTCATTCTGTTGAATGTTTAGTTTGTCATCATCAAAAAGAGGGAGAATGTGAATGCTTATGTTCTGAAGCATATCAAATGGGTTTTTGATGATAACAAAGGCCAAAGTGAAGATAAAGCGCAAAAGGGAAAATCAAGATCAAAGAAAGAAGTCAAGAGGTTTATTTAGTTTAAAGACTTAGAACATTAATGTTAAATGCTCTCAAGATTTCTCAAATGGTTTTTCAATATATGATTTCAAAATAAGTGGAAAATTTCAAAGTTAAACATGGCTTTCAATAAAACTTGAGTTTCAATCTTAAATCTAACATTCTTAAAAGGATTTATGTTTAATCAAGTGTCTTGAGGTGTTAGAAATGACTTACAAGCTTTATTGGACTTGAAAAATGTGTTCAGAGGCTAATGTAATCGATTACATGATGTTTGTAATCGATTACACAGCAAACAGAAGCCATGTAATCGATTACATGAGTAATGTAATCGATTACAAGCAAGTCAGAGGCCATGTAATCGATTGCACAATATATGTAATCGATTACAATAAGCCCAGAAAGGCAAGAACACGTTCAAAGAGTCATGTAATCGATTACATGGATATTGTAATCGATTACAAGCAAGTCAGAAGCCATGTAATCGATTACACAAATAATGTAATCGATTACACAGAGCCCAGAAAGCCAAGAACACGTTGGAACAACAATGTAATCGATTACATAAGTTGTGTAATCGATTACACGAACCCTGACAACGTCCAATGGCTATATTAAATGCATTAAATGCATGCCCAAACCACCCCAACGACTCTATTAATTGAGAAACTTATAAATATCAAAGTTGGGTCTTTATTTGAGGTTGACCTTGAACCAAAAACTGATCATCAATACTTCCAAACGTGAATCAATCCTCAAATCCATTTCTTGCTCTATTTTTTGTAAAAACATGAAAAATCTTTGAGAGCATATTAAGAGCTTCAATTTGTATTTATCTACTCTTTAAGAGAGTTTCTATCTTCTATACTTTGTGTAATCTGAAAAAGAGAGGGTGAGGTATCCCTCTAGAGTAAAGGGTGAGGTATCCCTCAGAGAGTGAGGTATCTCTCAAAGTTAGAAAAAGGTGAGGTATCCCTTGAGGGTGAGGCATCCCTCAAAAGGTTGTAAAGGGTGAGGCATCCCTGTTTTTGAGGCTCAAAGCACAAGGGTGAGGTATCCCAAGGTGTTGGTGAGTGCTCTATTATGTAAAGGTTTTCAAGCACCCGTTCAAGCTTGAAGTTTAGTGGAAAATCTCGAGTGGTTCGCTTGAGGACTGGACGTAGGTCACAAGGGGTGGCTGAACTAGGATAAATCCTTGTGTTTGATTCTCTCAACCCTATCTCTTTACATTTGTGCATTTACTTTATATGCTTGCTTGAATATTATTCATCTTGGTTTATTTAATTTGTGAGTGAAGTATTCAATCTCATTTATTTATTCACTTCAATTATCCAATAGCTTCAACGAAAATTGTTTAACAAACGTTTTACGAAAGATTTTTGAAAATATTTCATAAACTCAATTCACTCCCCTCTTGAGTTTGAGGCTACTTGGCTAACAATATCATAATTCAAGACAAACATCAATAGGAAATAAATGAATAATTTTAAAGAATACAGACATCTTGACAATCTAACCTAGCCGTGAGTCATAGCATCATAATATTAATCAAATTCACAACACTTTTGCTCAAGGACTCAAAGAGAGAATAAAACTAAGGCAAGGTGACTTAGAAGCACAGGAAAGAACAAAACTTATGCTATTTTTTTTGCTACTAGCCATGAGCTTCAAGTGCTTTACGGACCAGTTTTATGACATTAGAACAATAAGTAAAGAAGAGCAAGGAGATGGTTTGCTCCTAGCCTTGAGCCCTTGAATTTTCTTCACTTCCTTTCTCTTTTTTTTTTCTCCTTCTTCCTCACGCTATTGCTGCTATCTTTTGTCTCTATTTTCTGCCCTATTTGGGTTGATGTTTGCCATGAGAAATCATGGAAATGAGGAGCAAGAAAAAAATATTAATGGAGGAAGAAGATGGAAAGACAAATAGATTGGAAGATGAAAATAAAGGAGTGAAAGAAAGTGAGCAAATATGCTTTGTTTTGCTATTAGTACAGCATGAAGGAGAGGGGGAGAATGAGATAGGAAATGAGGAGGAAAAAAGTGAAAAGAGAGAAGAAAAAAAATCTAGTGAAAAGGAGTGGTGGTAGGTGAGGAAAATGATTAAAATATTTCGTATTGAAACTTCTGTATCTCTTAAGAATATTTTAATCTTTCAACACTAAGTTTTCAAGTGCCCATAAGCCTTATAGAAAATTTTAGGACTCAACTTAGTCCTCGAATCTATTTTTCCATAACTTTCCATATACTGCTATTCATTAAGTAAGTTACACTATATTTCTTAAATTAAATCAAACCTATAAAATAAGTAAATATACCTACCTTAAATTATTTCCCATACCAAAATATTATCCACATTCTACTTGTCACCTCTATGAAATTTTTAATTTTCTGAGTTACTTAACTATTTCGACTATTTCTCAACAGTATCCTTAAAAATAGGAAACTTGCTCTGTTGATTCTCCAAGACTTTCTAAAGCTCTTATCAATTATTTATAGCTAAGAAATAAATTTTTTATATTTATTTCCATCATATCAACTAATTCTGCAGATACCTCAATTATTCTCTTGTATTCAATGTTATAGAATTACGCTCAAACTAATTCAAAAAATCACCTGAATTAATAGATAACTCTTACTAGTATTATTAAGCTAGTATAACCCTAATTAAAATCATTAGTTAGGGAGGGTGTTACATGGTTCCTAGAAATTAAGTGTCATGGTTTTTCTAAAACAAAAACTTGCACAAGCATTGCAGAATCTTTTTATTAGGACATTCTTTAGGCATATTCATATGACATATTATACATTACATTATTAGAATATTATATTGGCAATTGTCTCTTTGGTTGGCAATAATTTGTTGTAATTGAGTTTGTATTATATATATATATATATATATATATATATATATATATATTATGAATGTCATAAATGTTGGTTTTGAGATGCTTATATTGAGAATTTGTATGTTGTCACCCCGTTTATGTTTTCATATAAATCCAAGTCAAGAGCCTAAAAAGGGCAAGAAGCATGAGAAGAAGCAAAAGATATAGTGTAGTTTATTTTGTTTCTTTTGGTCTCTGCATGTATTTATTTATGTCGCTTGCTTCATGCAAAATTTGTATATAACTACGAGCCCTTTTGTGGCCAGTGATGTATATATTAAACCTTTCTTCCCTCTTGGCTCTCTTTAATAGCTTATACAATAATTATTGAATACTTTATCTATATGTTAAAGTGGTAATGACATGCTTTACGCTCTTTACCATGGTATATTGTCAATATACTACTGTATTAGGGTTAGGGTGTTACACCAGAGCTTGGGCACTGAGTAAAGGGCGCCTAGGCTCCCAGACCAGTTTTTGAGAAGATCTTTACTTTGATAAAATAAAGCTCCTAACTTGTGTAGATCCTTCATTTATGCTTTCTAATGAATGTTGAGACTTTAATAGGTGTAGTTAATAAAGTGATAAGGTGATGAATATAAATCAATTAGTATGTTAATTATTGTAGTAATTAGCATCATTGTTTTTCATATTTGTGATTATGAATGTAAATCAATTGGTATGCTAATTATTATAGTAATTGACATCATTGTTTTTCATACTTGTGGTTATGAATGTAAACCAATTAGTATGCTAGTTAATGTGATAAATAGCATCATTATTTTTCATACTTGTGATTGATAGAGGATGAGATCGTCACATTTGGGTGATCATATATGATTATAAGTAAGGAGGTAACATTCCCTCCCTATCATAGTGATGAGCTGAGGATTGTCCATTCCCTCACCACCTAGAGAAATATCTAGAACTGGGTTCCAGTACTTGTTCAAGGTGAAACGCCCTTACTATTATTACTAATAATGTATCCGGATTTACACCAGAGTAACAACAGTAAGCACATCAGTTAAATTTTTACCACAAAAATTTGAATATACTTTTCTTAAATATACGAAACTATGAGCCTATACAGTGAGATAATATACATATACTGAAGGATGTCTATACAAAGAGTACTTTATAGTAAAAATAAATAAAATACATCAACTGCCTCCAAGGCATTGTTCATACATTTCTTTATACAAAATACTAAGTCCAAAAATAAATAACTTTTTCTGTCCATGTCATTATGCTGTCGATGTTGAACCTGGAGTTATCATGGAATACATACATATAATGGGGTTAGAATACTAATTCTCAGTAGTTCTATTATGAAAACGTGTCATCACAATAATTCCAGCTATTTCGGGGAAAAATACTTTTCTTTCAAATTCAATTTATATATATTTATGTAGTTAGAAGGGTAGGGAAAGGCTAAATCTGGTCCCTTCTCTTCCCGAAATTGAATTCCATTTAATAGTTTTCAAAAATACGCTTTATCAGTAATACAAATTTCAAACATAAGTAATACCAGTAATTATACCAAACGCAACTACTATGATATCCAATTCAAACAAATATTCATATTCAGAAAGTAACAAGCGTACAAATATATATATTCAAACGCAATACAAATTTCAATCACAAATAGTTTCTAGAAATTGTTTCCAAATACCAATAATGTAGTACCAATTTCATTCAATTATTCAGATACACATTTAAGTCATATCTTGATATGCAGATACATTTCTAATCTCAGTGCTCAATCCAAATACTTGCTATTCCATAGAACCCATATCTCGAGCACCAAAAGGGTAGGAGCTGTAACAACCCAAATTCTAGACTATGTTACAGAACTGACAGAATTACACTATTTTGTATTTTCTGTGCAATATAAAAATAATTTGATTATTCCAATACTATTTTTGATTGTTTTGTGTGATTTGCTCCGGGTCAGGAAAATAATTCGGGCCGGAAAAATTCTTATTTTAATTAATTAGAGCTGGGGGATCTTAGTAAACCCAATTGATTGATATATATATTAATCTTATAATTTTTAGGATTTAACTCGTGTAATAAAATAATTTTATATTATTATAATATTATTTTATTCAACAAGACTATTTTTGTCTCAAAAATAGTAGAAAAATTATTTGTGGTGAAAAAGTTTTGGGGCCCACGTTTAGTGTAGAATCAACGATCTCGACCGGGACAGTAAATCTAAACCAATAGGAATTAGTCAAAATAGGTGGCTTGACTTTCTAAACCAATAAGAATGAGTCAACGAAAGAAGCATAGACTTTATTTAGGATTGGATTAATTTAGATGCTTTTGATCTTAACCGTTGATCCGATCAATGGTGTAAAATGAATCGATAAAATCACTAAGCAATATCTACCTTAGATTACATCAAGGGCTAGAAATTAAAGTTAAAATCAAGGGTTGAGATTAAGTCAAATAGTGGCTTGGATTTAGTATGAACCGTTGGATGAAACTTTTTAGGAAGCCTTTAACCTTAGTCGTTGATCTAATCAAAAAGAATGCTTTTATATTAATTGATATCTACCTTAGATTAATTTATATTAAGAATTAAAGATGAAATCAATGGTTAGAATTAAGTCAAAAATAGTAGGCTTGAATTTGGTTAGTAGCTAATTAAGCTTAATTTAACTAATCTAATTACCTAATTAGCAAACTAAGTGAACTAGTTTAGTTCTTAATTAATTATGACCTAAATATTAATTAGATATCTTAATATTGATTAAAAGTTATAATATATGCTAATATATATTAAACTAATTAGTTATATGATTAGAATATTAATTAAGATTGGTTAGGATATTTAACCTAACTAATTCCCTAATTAATTAGCATGCAATTAGGAGTAAATTGGAAACAATTAAGCTCCTAAATTTCTAAAGGGCTGCACAGTTTTGGGCAGCTTGGAGGCTTGGATGGTTTGGTTCTACAAGGTTCATGAACTTTCCAAAATGTCATAAACCATGTGCACCACCATGTGCATTCAATTGGATATTTATCTTGCAAAATCAAACACTCAACCTCACCCACACAAGCTCACTACGGCAGCAGCCCTCCCATTTCCTTCTCAATATTTATTTCACATTTATCCTAAATCAAGCTTTCCATTTTCTCTCTAAAAATAGCAAGAACCAAGAACACTTTTTCTTCTATTTTCTTTCCTCTCTATTCGGCCAAGCTCTCTACTCACACAACCAAACCTTTATAATTTTATCTCATCATATTTCCTAAACCCAAATCCTATTCTAAACACTTTTCATTCACAAAGTTTTTCCAAAATCCTACTCTATCTTGTCCAAAATCCAACCTTTTGCTTACTTACTTAAGGATAAGTCTTGATTTTATGGTTCAAAATTGGATTTCTAATTTTTCTAACCATGATTGTTCCATGGTTTTTCAATATTAAACCTTGTTTGTGTTTTTACTAATTGTTTAAGAATTTTAGGGATTTGTTTGGGAGATTGTACGAATTTGAAGAAAATGAGAAAAACTAACCGAAAAGCTTGTCTTCAAGAGGTAAGAGGGAGATTTAACCTCACCAACCAGGTTTTGGTGGTGTGGGGATGGTTTTGTACGGTGGAAAAATCCATAAGGGTTCTTCACCGATTGTTTGATGCTATTTGATTGTGTTTGTGTTGTGTATGATTGTGTTTTTGTGCTTACATGTGTGATATTATGTCTATTACTTTGATATATGTTTGTATGTATGAAATTGTGTGCATGAAAATGTATGAGTAAAGTAAGATGTGAATAATATGATAAACCGATTTTATGAGAGCTCCAAAGAGCTTGAGGCTTACGGCCATACTAGGCTAGAAAGGACCAAAGTCCTAAAAATGAGAGATTCAATTGAAAATGAAGGATTTAAATGAAAAAGAAATGAATTTGAACAAGTTTGAAGGTTGTGGAAAAATAATCAGATATAATTAAACTGATGAATTAAAATGAGAACTGAGGGATTTAAATGAATTTGGGACGAATTCAAGTATAGCAAAGTAAAATGATTTTTGGGAAAATGAATTGTTATAAATATGATTTTTAGAGGGCAATATTATAATTTTCGTTTTTAAAAGGGGCCATATTATAATTATGATTTTTAGAGGGGTAATATTGTAATTATGATTTTTAGAGGGGCAAAATAGTAATTTTCATTTTAATTGGGCCATATTGTAAATAACAATTTTTAAGGGCCTAAAACGTAAATATTATATTTTGGAGGGACTATTTTGGAAATATGAATTTTATGAGGGACTATTTTGAAATATGAATTTTATGAGAGACTATTTTGTAAATATGAATTTTATGAGAGACAATTTCGTAAATATGAATTTTACGAGGGACTATTTCGTAAATGTGAATTTTGTGAGGGACTGTTGTGAAAATATTATTTAAATGAGGATTATAAAGAAAATATTATGTTTTGAGGGGTTATTATGCATATATGAAAAATGAAGTTGAATTTTGGTGTTAAATGAGGAAAATAGTATTTTTGATTTAAAACGTGTGAAAAATATTTTACACGATTGAGAAATGATGAAAAATTGATACGTGATTGAGAAAGTGCGAAAAATATGGTTTCGCGATGAAATTACAAAGAATGACACTTGTTGGGCCAATATGAGGACCTCGAACTTGAGGTAAAGAAAATTTAATTGAGAATATGATAGAATAAATTGAACTGAGAATGGTGCATTTGTATATGCATTGAAAAAGTCTGATGGACTGGATAAGGCTATTTGCCTAGGAAGGAGAGAATACACCTCTTGATTGGGTGCGATATGCGTAGTGTAGGTCTTTCGTTGACCTTGGGGGCATCGGGTGCGGGTTGCCTACAATGGACAGTTAACAGAGCTTCTGTACTGTAGGTTAGACCGATGCAACACACCGATGATCCGGACCGAGACACTATCCCTAATCAAGATCTGATAAAGACTATCGAGTATGTGCTAGATGTGCAAAACTGAGCACGTGGTCTGAGGCACCTTTGTACCGACATGATCTTTACGATCACTCTTTCCGATCTGAGTTGTAGCTCCATGGAGTAGGAAAATTGAGTCTAGGTGCATGTGCAGAGATACTGAGAGTATTATCGTAATTGTTGTTTATGATAATTGAATTATTGAATAATTGAATATTGATAAGGACATGATCGTAATTATGGCTTATTGTATGAATTATGATGATAAATGATATTGTTGGCATAAGCGTAATTCTGTATGATGTGTTGATATGAGATGTGATATGTGTTAGATAAATGATAATGGTGACATAATTGTAATTATGTATGATGTGTTGGTATGGGAATTTGTATGTGTTTATCTTCATTGCTACCATACTGGTATTGGCGTAGGTGATCTCACCTCTTTGTATGTCTATTCTGTATTATATTTATAATTTTAAAGACGTTGAGTGAGAACTTGAGCAAGAAGCTAAGAAAGAGCAGATTTCTGTAGAAGAAGTAGAGTTCTGAAGAGATGGAGATGCTGAGTTTTCTGAGGGTATATGAGGACCGAAGGCGTAGCACGTCTTTCTTGTTGGAAAATGTATTTACCACATGGACAACATTAGAGAAATATACTATCGTACTCCTAATGCGATTAGTATAGTGTTGTCTCCGTGGACACCTGTCCGTAGGACTTCACGTCAAGTCGGACTTCTATTTTCTGAGGAGTCTGAGGAGGACCCATCTGAGGGTTCTGCTGTGTAGTAATACTTGGGCAGTATGTTAGTTTAAATTAAAGTTTAAATATTTTTGAGAGTCTAGTTTGTAAATATTAAAATATGACAGTACTATGACTTGTATATATATGATGTAAATTATTTATGATGTTGTTGTAATGTTTATATTTTCCGCTAAGTTTATCTTACTATCATCAAGAAATTTTATAACTCGTATTTACATCACAAAGCACGATTTTCCAATGAAGGGGTAATTTGGTATTTGAGTAACAAGAAGTGTGGCACCCTAAGGTGGGTGTTATATTAGTTGGTATCAGAGCCCAAGTTAGAGTCTTTTGGGTTTGTGGGTAGGTTTGTCTTGTTTGTGCTGTGTGAATCTCTGATGTTGAACATAGAGATATGTTTTGGTTTCCGAAAGGAGACGATGTTGTGTGAAACAGTTACGTTAAGTTCGTCGTGTTTTGATTTTATTTATCTTTGAAGAAAGATAATGGAACGTAGCGAACATGAGCATGTGGACGCGAGACGTGATGAAGATCGTATAGCCGTAGCTAGAAGTGTGATGCAAAAGGTGATTGAAATAGCTGTACAATAAAGACAGATGATCACTCAGTAGCAGGAACTGATAATCGAAGTTCATAACTTATTAGGATTGGAACAGCCGTCGGGTGCGAGAAGCTGTAACTTAGAACCTTCGAAAATCCAAGATGGAAGGAAGCGTAAGGTCAATCATTTTCAACGAGAGCCGTATGTGCGACCACTGGGGAAGCAACAACGAGCAAAGAGGGGGAGTACTAGTGGCAATGATTTTGGTCAGACTGTGGCATCAACCATGAAATGTTTCAAGTGTGGGAAAAATCATCTCACCAAAGATTGTCAGCATAAAGGGTTTATTTGTTATGGATGTGGGAAGCCTGGACATTTCTCTAGAGATTGTGATCAACTGAAGATGGAACTTTCCATTAGTGATACACGTATTTCAAAATCTCAAGAAGAAGAAAGAGCTGATGCAAAGAGTGTAGTGAGAATGTTCAAATACAAAAACTTGAGAAGCGAGGAAATTGTGCCATAGAGGGTAATCTTAAGACTGTACCCCATAATGCGTAAGGTAACCCAGTCTTTTGTGATCTGTGACTGTGTAAATCTTTTGGGGTTATCTGTGTTTTGTTCTTTTCATAATACTACTTCAACTTCTAAACTTGTTATTACTACTCGAGTCTGTTTGAAACTATCTTATTATTATTAGAGTTTGAAACTTTTCTGTTGATCTGGTTTGTCTATTTCTTTCTCAAATAGACTGAGTAGATCAATTTGACTTATCCATGTCTTCGTTATAGTGTGATCGGAGTATTTCTACTCTTCTTGTTAAACTTGTTGTTTATACTCAAGTTTTCTAATTCTACCCTATATCTATTGGATATCAAATCTTTTTAGTTGATTTAATTTGTTTATCTAAAATTACAACTATTTGAAAGCCTGACTTTATAAATAGATTGGTTATTTTTCAACCATATCCTACTAGATTGTTACAATGTAACCTTAGTGTTTCCTTAACCTGAGATTTTTGGATTTGAATCCAGAAAGTTCATTTCGAAATCTATTAGACCATTTCAAATTCTTGTTGGACTAATCTAGTAACCTATTGAATAGTCTTATTATTTTTCCTTATAACTTTCAAAGTGACTTTCATATATCTTAATTAAGAAGGAGTTATACGTAAAACTAGTCAAATACAAATTCTGTTAGAAGTTCAACTCGTGAATTTAAATTGAGAGTTGAGATTAAATAGAAAGGTGGTGGCGTATACTTCGAGGCAGTGAAACGTGCATGAGAAGAATTATTCAATTTACGTTTTAGGATCTGTGATAGTCGTTTTGCAAGGAGAATTTGAAAACGTTTTCTTTCCTATAAAGTCTACAATAATTACAAGGGCTTGAAGTACCTGTACAATCAAGAGGGGCTTAGATATAAGGAAGAGACGATAGCTAGAATTTTTAAAGAACTTGTTCGAAAATTGTGTTCTAGAACAAGCTGGTTATTGGGATGAATTTCTACCATTGATAGAATTCACATACAACAATAGTTTTCATTCGAGTATAGGGATGGTACCCTATGAGGTATTATATGGAAGAAGATGTAATACGTCAGTGTGTTAGCATCAAGATGCTGAAAGTACTGAGGTAGGACTAGAATTTGTGCAGTAGACTATTGAGAAAGTGAAGACGATCTAAGACAAGATGAGGACAACTCAGACACGACAAAAGAATTATGCAGATAAAAGACGAAGACCGCTTGAATTTGAAGAAGGTGACCATGTATTTCTACGTGTGACACCTATGACTAGAGTTGGACGAGTGATTAAGTCGAGGAAACCTACTCTAAAGTTTATCGGACTGTATCGAATACTCCGTTGGAGATCGTACAAATGAAGGAAAATTTAACCTACGAGACGTTTCCAGTCAAGATTGAAGATCGAAGGACAAAGCAACTTCGAGATAAAGAAATCGCATTGGTTAAGTGGTTTGGAATGATATACGTGGTGAAGCAATATGGGAATTGGAAGATAAGATAAGAGAATAGTATCCGTTTTTATTTTAAGTGCGTCAAGTTTCGAGGACGAAACTTCTTTTTAGAGGGGGAGTATTGTAACACCCCAAATTCTAGACTATGTTACGTAATCTAAACAAGTGTTCAGAAGACGCTAAAAGTTCAATTCGAACTCGATCGGTTTTTGAAAATGGGGAAACCTCTGTGCTTTCATCCTGAATAAGTCTCGAGTAATTACACTATTTTGTGTTTTTCGTGCAATATAAAAATAATTTGATTATTCCGATACTATTTTTGATTGTTTTGTGTGATTTGCTCGGTCGGAAAATAATAATTTTCGTGTAGGAAAATTCTTATTTTAATTAATTAGATTTGGGGGATCTTACTAAACCTAATTGATTGATATATATATTAATCTTATAATTTTTAGGATTTAATCTGTGTAATAAAATAATTTTATATTATTATAATATTATTTTAGTCAACGAGACATACCGTCTCAAAAACAAGAGAAAAATTATTTGTGGACCCGAAAAAAGTTCTTGGGGCCCACGTTTAGTGTGTATCAACGATTCTGACTGGACAGAAATCTAAACCAATAGGAATTAGTCAAAATAGGTGGCTTGACTTTCTAAACCAATAAGAATGAGTCAACGAAAGAAGCATAGACTTTATTTAGGACCGTTGGATGAAAAGCATAATTTAGATGCTTTTGATCTTAACCGTTGATCCGATCAATGGTGTAAAATGAATCCAGATAAAATCACTAAGCAATATCTACCTTAGATTACATCAAGGGCTAGAAATTAAAGTTAAAATCAAGGGTTGAGATTAAGTCAAACTTAGTGGCTTGGACTTTAGTATGAACCGTTGGATGAAGACTTAGTTAGGAAGCCTTTAACCTTAGTCGTTGATCTAATCAATGGTGAGATTAGAATGCTAGTTTTATGACTAATTGATATCTACCTTAGATCTAATCTATGGCTAAGAATTAAAGATGAAATCAATGGTTAGAATTAAGTCAAAAATAGTAGGCTTGAATTTGGTTAGTAGCTAATTAAGCTTAATTTGACTAATCTAATTACCTAATTGGCAAACTAAGTGAACTAGTTTAGTTCTTAATTAATTATGACCTAAATATTAATTAGATATCTTAATATTGATTAAAAGTTATAATATATGCTAATATATATTAAACTAATTAGTTATATGATTAGAATATTAATTAAGATTGGTTAGGATATTTAACCTAACTAATTCCCTAATTAATTAGCATGCAATTAGGAGTAAATTGGAAACAATTAAGCTCCTAAATTCCTAAAGGGCTGCACGGTTTTGGGCAGCTTAGAGGCTTGGATGGTTTGGTTCTACAAGGTTCATGAACTTTCCAAAATGTCATAAACCATGTGCACCACCATGTGCATTCAATTGGATATTTATCTTGCAAAATCAAACACTCAACCTCACCCACACAAGCTCACTACTACAGCAGCTCCTCCCATTTCCTTCTCAATATTTATTTCACATTTATCCTAAATCAAGCTTTCCATTTTCTCTCCAAAAATAGCAAGAACCAAGAACACTTTTTCTTCTATTTTCTTTCCTCTCTATTCGGTCAAGCTCTCTACTCACACAACCAAACCTTTATAATTTTATCTCATCATATTTCCTAAACCCAAATCCTATTCTAAACACTTTTCATTCACAAAGTTTTTCCAAAATCCTACTCTATCTTGTCCAAAATCCAACCTTTTGCTTACTTACTTAAGGGTAAGTCTTGATTTTATGGTTCAAAATTGGATTTCTAATTTTTATAACCATGATTGTTCCATGGTTTTTTAATATTAAACCTTGTTTGTGTTTTTACTAATTGTTTAAGAATTTTAGGGATTTGTTTGGGAGATTGTACGAATTTGAAGGAAAGGAGAAAAACTAACCGAAAAGCTTGTCTTCAAGAGGTAAGAGGGAGATTTAACCTCACCAACCAGGTTTTGGTGGTGTGGGGATGGTTTTGTACGGTGGAAAAATCCATAAGGGTTCTTCACCGATTGTTTAATGCTATTTGATTGTGTTTGTGTTGTGTATGATTGTGTTTTTGTGCTTGCATGTGTGATATTATGTCTATTGCTTTGATATATATTTGTATGTACGAAATTGTGTGCATGAAAATGTATGAGTAAAGTAAGATGTGAATAATATGATAAACCGATTTTATGAGAACTCCAAAGAGCTTGAGGCTTACGGCTATACTAGGCTAGAAAGGACCAAAGTCCTGAGAATGAGAGATTCAATTGAAAATGAAGGATTTAAATGAAAAAGAAATGAATTTGAACAAGTTTGAAGGTTGTGGAAAATAATCGAATATAATTAAACTGATGAATTAAAATGAGAACTGAGGGATTTAAATGAATTTGGGACGAATTCGAGTATAGCAAAGTAAAATGATTTTTGGGAAAATGAATTGTTATAAATATGATTTTTAGAGGGGCAATATTGTAATTTTTGTTTTTTAAAGGGGCCATATTATAATTATGATTTTTAGAGGGGTAATATTGTAATCATGATTTTTAGAGGGGCAAAATAATAATTTTTATTTAATAGGGCCATATTGTAAATAACAATTTTTGAGGGCCTAAAACGTAAATATTATATTTTGGAGGGACTATTTTGAAAATATGAATTTTATGAGGGACTATTTTGAAATATAAATTTTATGAGAGACTATTTCGTAAATATGAATTTTATGAGAGACAATTTCGTAAATATGAATTTTACGAGGGACTATTTCGTAAATGTGAATTTTGTGAGGGACTGTTGTGAAAATATTATTTAAATGAGGATTATAAAGAAAATATTATGTTTTGAGGGGTTATTATGCATATATGAAAAATGAAGTTGAATTTTGGTGTTAAATGAGGAAAATATTATTTTTGATTTAAAACGTGTGAAAAATATTTTACACAATTGAGAAACGATGAAAAATTGATACGTGATTGAGAAAGTGCGAAAAATATGGTTTCGCGATGAAATTACAATAATGACACTGTTGGGCCAATATGAGGACCCCGAACTTGAGATAAAGAAAATTTAATTGAGAATATGATAGAATGAATTGAACTGAGAATGATGCATTTGTATATGCATTGAAAAAGTCCGATAGACTGGATAAGGCTATTTGCCTAGGAAGGAGAGAATACACCTCTTGAGTGGGTGCGATATGCGTAGGGTAGGTCTTTCGTTGACCTTGGGGGCATCGGGGTGCGGGTTGCCTACAATGGACAGTTAACAGAGCTTTTGTACCGTAGGTTAGACCGATGCAACACACCGATGATCCGGACCAAGACACTATCCTTAATCAAGATCTGATAAAGACTAACGAGTATGTGCTAGATGTGCAAAACTGAGCACGTGGTCTGAGGCACCTTTGTACCGACATGATCTTTACGATCACTCTTTCCGATCTGAGTTGTAGCTCCATGGAGTAGGAAAATTGAGTCTAGGTGCATGTGCAGAGATACTGAGAGTATTATCGTAATTGTTGTTTATGATAATTGAATTATTGAATAATTGAATATTGATAAGGACATGATCGTAATTATGGCTTATTGTATGAATTATGATGATAAATGATATTGTTGGCATAAGCGTAATTCTATATGATGTGTTGATATGAGATATGATATGTGTTAGATAAATGATAATGGTGACATAATTGTAATTATGTATGATGTGTTGGTATGAGAATTTGTTTGTGTTTATCTTCATTGCTACCATACTGGTATTGGCGTAGGTGATCTCACCTCTTTGTATGTCTATTCTGTATTATATTTATAATTTTAAAGATGTTGAGCGAGAACTTGAGCAAGAAGCTAAGAAGGAGCAGATTTCTGTAGAAGAAGTAGAGTTCTGAAGAGATGGAGATGCTGAGTTTTCTGAGGGTATATGAGGACCGAAGGCATAGCGCATCTTTCTTGTTGGAAAATGTATTTACCACATGGACAGTATTAGAGAAATATACTATCGTACTCCTAATGCGATTAGTATAGTGTTGTCTCCGCGGACACCTGTCCGTAGGACTTCGTGTCAAGTCGGACTTCTATTTTCTGAGGAGTCTGAGGAGGACCCATCTGAGGGTTCTATTGTGTAGTAATACTTGGGCAGTATGTTAGTTTAAATTAAAGTTTAAATATTTTTTAGAGTCTAGTTTATAAATATTAAAATATGATAGTACTATGACTTGTATATATATGATGTAAATTATTTATGATGTTGTTGTAATGTTTTTATTTTTCGCTAAGTTTATCTTACTATCATCAAGAAATTTTATAACTCGTATTTACATCACAAAGCACGATTTTCTAATGAAGGGGTAATTTGGTATTTGAGTAACAAGAAGTGTGGCACCCTAAGGTGGGTGTTACAGGAGCCACCTCACATAGCTTGGGTTTTATATACTCATGGTAGGGAGTGATTCAGGGTCTTACACGACCACTAGTATCCTATAAGGGAATTAATAGGTTAGGATTATACTAATATTGATATTGATACTGTGAGGAATTTATACTAGAATATAAGATCCCCCTTCCTCATAAGAGGTCATCTCCATGGTTCAAATGGAATCTCGAATACCCTGCCCTCATACAAGATCATCTTTGAATCCACTATACTAAGTGAACCAATGGTTCATATACTAAAGGATATTGAGTGGGAAAGCATGGACAATTACCTCCCCATTCAAGGATAATTGTCCAATGCTCATTCTCAATTCAATTTCAAATTCTATTATTATGAGCAATGATTAATCAAACAATCAAGCAAAATACCATTCTAGCTCATCCTTATTAATTTAAGGGAGCATATTCTCAAATTTACAAATATACAATTCAATTCCATTCTAATTCTCAATATCCATCTCAAATTCATAATTCCAATACACGATGGTGCAATCAGAGCACATTCTCAAGTACATTATTCATTCAATACAAAATGCTTAATCCACAATATCAATTCCATTCTAATTAAGTTACTATAATACATCTCAAGTATCCAATACCATTCAATACCATGTCAGTACAATACATAATACAAACACTTTCCTTAATAAGTCACCTTTATCCATGAGCTTTATGCTCATTCTAAAATCAACATTTCCAACCAACCAAGACTTTTCTATAAATTCTTAGTAATTCAGGTATACATTAACAAGCATAATTAGTCAAATACAAGTTATATAACTCAACAATTCAAGCTTACATACTCAAGATTAGCTCTGGCCAAAATTAAGTTTGAATGCAATCTACACAATTTCACCCATAAATCATCATCTCAATAATCAATTTAAGTAGCAAAGGGTAAAAAAACATATAGGGTTATACTAATTAAAAATTTCCTTTCTCTAATAAAGTATGGCTGTGACCCTCCTTAAAATCCAAAACCAAACATTCTTCTTTCCAAATATGTGATATACTTATTATTTCATTCACAAATAGTCATACAAAGTAAATAAAAACATAAGTTCAACTCCAATTTCTCTTTTTATAAACTGAAACCGTGTGGGTTAGTCAAGTAACAATATCACAAAAATTAATATCTTAACTCATCAACCAATTTTACAAAGTTCATCCAAGAATCCATAGAAGAAAAGAATAGGTAAAAACAAATTAAGCACCACCACTATTCTATTTTGGCTGTGACTTCCAACAACAAAAAGACCATGAATTGGATTCAAAAATCAAAGAAAAGGATGAATAAAGAGAAAGGTAGCAGCCCCTTACCTCAAATCCACTAACTTGCCACAACTTTCTTTCCTTCCTTGCCTTTGATTTCTCTTTGTTTTCTCTAATTTTTTTCCTTGTTTTTCTTGGGCTGTTGCTGCCTCAATGGAAAATAGAGAAAAGAGGTAAAGAATGGAATGAAAGAAGGATGAAGAAAAGTGAACAGGAAGTGGAAAATGGAGGATAAAAAAAATGGAAGGTTAAGTATGAAAAATGAAAGCCATGGAGGTGATTTTCTCCTTCTCTTTTCTCTCTTCTCCTCACGCTGCTACTGCCCCTGTTTTTGAGCTACAATTTGCCAAAGCAAGATGAAACAAAAAGGAAGAAAAATCTAGAAAAAGATAGAGAGAGGTTGGCGGTGGATTAGGAAAAAGTAACTTGAAATTTCATACTGAAACTTTTGGATCTGTGATGTATATTTTAATTTTTTTCAAAAATGAGTTTTCAAGTATCCATAAGTATTAGGAAAAATTTTAGGACTCATCTTACTCCTCAAATCTATTTTTCCATAATTTTTCATGTATTGCTATTTATCAGTTAAGCTTTATTACTAGGTCCCAAGTTAAATTAAACTGAGAGATTAAGTAATATACTTACTAATACTTGTCTTGATTAATATTTATACTAAAATATTCTCCATATTTTACTTATCACCTTCATGAAATTTCATAATTTTCTGAGCTTCTTCACTATCCTAGCTATTTCTCAGTAGTATCCTTAAAAATACCAAACTAGCTCTGTTGCTCCTCTAAAATTTTCTACAAATCTTATTAATTATTCTTAGCTAGGAAATAAATTTTTCATATTTATTTCCATCATATCAGCTAATTCAGTAGATACTTTAATTATTCTACTGTATTCATTGTTATAGAAATACACTCAAACTAGTTCATAAAATTATCTGAATTAATAGATAATTCTTACTACACATACTGAGCTTCTATAACTTTGATTAGAGCTATTAGGTAGGGAGGATGTTACACAAGGCTCATGGAACTGGGTTCCTTTGTTTTGTTTAATGTTTATGACATATCATGACATTCCCGTGGAATTGGTGTTAGTCATGGCAACCATCACCCAAGAGGGGGGGTGAATTGAGTGATTACAAATTTTTACAACAACATTGAGAAATTATGCATTTTGATAAATTCAATCAATACATGCAGCGAAATAAGTCTAACTATTATAGATTACTCAAAAATAACTTAGGTTATGGGATAAATTAAGCAAATAAATTAAATATCAAATTTAACTCAAATACATATAATTAAAATACTTGAAAAGTAATTTTCTTTAAAGCTATTTATCGATTAAAAAGAACGAATAGAGAATATAGAAAAATGCACTTGTAAATGAACAACCCACATGGAAAGTATTCAAACAAATAAATGAAATTAAAACATAAATATAAAGGAGTTTAAGTTAAGAAGAGCAAACATAGAATTTATCCTGGTTCAGCCACCAACCACTTGTGGCCTACGTTCAGTCCTCAAGTAAATCACCCAAGATTTTCTACTATCACTTCAAGCTTGAACAGGTACTTGAAACCTTTACACAATAGAGCACTCACCACATCTTGGGATACCTCACCCTTTGTGCTTGAGCCTCAACAGTCCGGGATACCTCACCCTTACAATTTTTTTGAGGGATACCTCACCCTCTTTACAATAAAACAGAATATAGAAGAAGAAAAACTCTCACAAAGAGTAGATGATACAATTTGAAGCTCTATGAAGCTCTCTAAGGATATCTCAAATTTTGGTGAAAAAGAGCACAAAAATTTGGTAAGATATGTATCACAAAATAAAGCAAGAAAGAATTGTTTCAGATAAATGGGTGTTGCTAAAAGATGACCCAAAACATGTATTTATAGAGTTCTAAGAAAAAGAGTGGTTGGGTATCATTTATTTCAACATTAAATCCTCTGAAAATAGCCGTTGCGTGATTCTGGACATGTTTATTCGAATAACCTATGTGTTATTCCAATAAATCCTTTCAAAAGTTACGTTCCTTAACGCCTCTATTCAAATAACAAGTTTGTTATTCGAATAAACCTTCAAAAACATGTTCTGAAATGTTTTCTGGGTCGTGTTATTCGAATAACACATTTGTTATTTGAATAAACCTTTAAAAACACGTTTTCTGGGGTGTGTTATTCGAATAACACATCCTTTATTCGAATAAACCACTCTGATTTTGAAAAATTAATTTAAATAGTCATAACTTCTTCATTTCTTATCCGTTTAAAGAAAATGACCACTCATTAGAAAGATATTTGAGTCTATTTTCAAATGAAAGAAGTTTCAGAACAAAACTCAAAGTATTTTGAAAGATATGATCAAAAGAGTAACTAAAGGTCAATTTTGCAAAACTCAAACTTGGCTATTTTTCATAAATTTGAACTACCACCATAAATAACTTGTCAAAACTTGTTTGTTGGGTTTTTTAGCATAAGAAAACCATTCGTAAAAGCATATTTGAGATATCCATAAGGCTTCTTATATAAAGACCCTAAGTCTTAAAAGCTATACCATTTAATCTTCTTTTGGACTTGGTCTTTGACATGACTTTGATGTTATCAATACCTTCATAGAATAGGCATTCACATTCTCCTTGTGTTGAGCTTAATTAAGATATTTTGCTTTCTTGTTGCAATGCTCACTCTTGGTATTTGGACTATCCTACAAAGTATTGCTCACTTAAACAAGCATGGTTAATCCAAATTCATAATTTAATATCTTCATATGCATGATTCATAAATGTATAACTCTAGTTAGTTTAACATGCATATAAGACTTTCATAGACATATCCAAATAAGATATTTATTAATTACTAATGGATATGCTCTATATAGGATGTAACAAAGAACATATGCAAAGTGTTCGTTTTGTCTTGTATTTGTCATCATCAAAACTTAACATATTAAATCATTTGGGATAAACTTATTTCCACAATCTCCCCCTTTTTGATGATGACAAATCACCAAAGTAAAATATGTTGAGCAATATACAAGAATGGATATTCATGTAAGCATATCAAACAATAAGTAGAAGAGTATATTTTTCTTTCCAATTTTCACTCCCCCTATTTGACATCAACAAAAAGGCTTAGAAAGGAAAAAAATAATATTTTCTCCCCCTTATTGATTGTACATATGATTCAATAATAGAGAGATGAAACAAGTATGCTTTCAAGATATAAAAGATTATTCATGGAATGCTTGTCATATTTTTGTATGTCAACATGTAATATATCATAGCAATAAAACACTTTATGTAATCAAACAAGGATGTAAGATAAGAGATATAAACAACTTAAGAGCTAGGCTCCCCTCGTTGAAATATAAGATGGATAGGGTGAAATATGTATACTAAGACCATGTAAGCATAATACCATAAAGTAAAGCAAGGCAAAAACATTTTATTCTCAATCCATCAATCAAAAACATTTTAAAAACTTCTCCCTGTTTCAAAAAGAATTTTATAAGAGCACGTTATATTTTCAAAGTATTTTAGAAGGGTAGAGATATTTTATATTAAAAAAAACACACACATTCATTGAGACAGATCAATCCAAGTCAAAAGAACATAAGTACATCTCCTTGATGAAATATGTTATAGGGATCAAAGCATGTATAGAACTAATATCATCCACCCTAAATGCAATGACAAATTAGCAAGTTAATATCCAATTAGGTACTTTGTCAATGCTAAGCATACTTCTCATGTAAGGAAAGCATCTAATCATTTTAAGATCAATTTATCAACAAGTATCATACAATTCATAACATATAGAATACCACAAAAACTAAGGGATAGAGATACTTATTGAGTCAGATAAAGAGTGACGCTCCTTATTTATTAGTCCTTTAACTCAAAGCTTTCTTCCTTTGAATTCTCCATTCCATTGCACTAGAAGAAAGTCTTTTTTTTTCTATTCTTCCTCTTCATTTGAATTCCATTCAACTTTTCTCATTTATCCGCATATGCTTGTATGTAAAAATATGATGACTATATTTGAAACACATAGAGAGACTTGCAAAGGTAACTTTAAAAGTCCTCTAAAACATAGGTTAGCATCAAATATCATGTAAGTCCATTTATAAGCATACTTTAGATTAATATATAATGTAAAGTATGTATCACATTATCAACCATGCAATGTTAGCTCTAACAAGAATGCATGAAGCACATATGCACTTGAATCCAAAAAAATAGCTTAAGCATTTTAGGGCATGATTCAAGTTTATCAAGAAACACATGATCATCATCAAAACTTATTTGGGCATTTTTAGGAAAAAAAAAATCATATAAGACATGTAAAGGCATAAAAACAACTTTCTATTTCTCCAAATATCACATGATATTCAATTTAAAGCATAAATAAGGATAATAAATTGATATCACCAAAAGTGTGCTCTTTGAGTTTTTGTAGGTGACTCTAACTTCCATGCCTCAAGGCTCCTTGAGAATATTGTGGTCCTTTGTGCCATCCTTTTATGTTTTCATTACTTTTGGAGAACTTGGACCATTTCAAAATTTTTAACCTCAAGTAGTATATTTGAATTTCATTTCAATGCATGCATGAGCTGATAATTATCCTACAACATAATTCAGATTAATTTCTTTAGTATCCACCAATTTTGGATCCATAGAGGTTAGTCATTATGGCAAACTCATAAGCAAAAAAAAAACATTCAAAATAATAAAATAACAAATGACTTCACAAGGGTAAAAGATATTTCATTTCATTGATCAATTTAGCCAATTTATCAAAAGAATAGCCAATTACATTTAATTAAGCATTTGTATTTTTAGTCTAATTATAAAGAATTCAGCATATATTAATTATTACTGCTAATGCTATACAACACATACAGCAAAAAGGAAACATACCAGAACCTTCTTTTTTTTAAAAAGCCCGTGTTTATTCGAATAAAATGGGTTTTATTCGAATAGATGAGCAGGGAAAGCCAAGCGTTGTGGCCTTTAACAGATTTTATTCGAATAACCTATGAGGTTATTCGAATAGACAGTGAGCATACATAAAAGACTGATAAAACAAGCCTCAGTTTATTCGAATAAACTGAATTTTATTCGAATAGAGACGAGACTACAGCAAAAGCAGAACTGACATGGAAGTCAGTTTATTCGAATAGGCAGAGAACAAATTAAGAAACTGTAGTTGCTAAGGGTCAGTTTATTCAAATAAATGTAATGTTATTCGAATAATACTAATATGCAACATAATTTTGATCCTTTGATTGATCTTTATTCGAATAAACCTAGATTTATTTGAATAAATCTATCAGAAACACAGTAAAGCATACGTTTAGAATTGAAATTTAAAAGAGAAAAAACTTACTCAAAATTAAAGTACCTGCAAGACAAGATTTGGGATATCTCCAAAGCTCAAGTTAGTGATAAATTCAAGAGAGATAAAAAAAATATTTAAGCAATAAATTCAAATATTTAAATATATGTATGATTGAACAAAAGCTCAAGCTCAAGGATATTATCATTAGACATGTCATTTCAAACAAGAAGTATACTTTATCTAGCATATTAACATGTAGAAATATTTTCAAATTATAAGGCTAGAAAAGCATAATAAAAGTTTTCACTTATCCAAAAATTGTAAGTCCAAACTTCACGAAGACAAGGAAGAGAGCTTGGAATTATTTTTAGTCTTTGTACTTGCAGCAACCACTTTCAAGATGCCAAAGTCAGCTCTTGGCCTTCAAGCATACCTACAACACACTTCAATTTTTGACTTTTGGTACCCAAGTTTTCTTGGGTGCTTGTGTGTTAGTTTTTGAATATTAATTTATTATGCTCTCATAAAGATCAATTTTTTATAATATGTAAATTGAGCACAATAAATTAAATAATCAATTACCATTAAGCACATAGCCGATAACATGCTTGCTTTCATGATATATAGACAATTTTGAAACATATAAAGCATACATAGGCATTATAGACCCTTATGTACCAAGATATATAACAAATTAATGAACTATGATACAATAAGAATGAACATAATCATGTGTTAAACATAATATTCAAATTTTATCAAGTACACATGATTCTATTAATCACTTAAGGCTTACAAGGAATATACCTCAAATTTATTGACTTTGCATGTGAGTGTGCATAAGAGGTAAACGCATTTGATAACATGGCCTTGGTAATCAAGGAAATACTTTTTCTTATTCATCGCTTCTCTTTTGGAGTCTTGAACTTTGGAAGTTCTACATTTTGTGCTTGAGAAGCTTTGGTTGAAGCCATCTTCATTCTTTGACCAAAGTTTCTACCATTAGGCTTTGGAAGCATTCTCCTTAATGATTCCTCTTTCTTTTGACCAATTTGTCCATCCTTTTGAGAAATATTCTGCATAATTGAAACACTAGGAGGACATTTTGGTACCCACTTCATTTTGGGTCCTTGAATGTTAGTATTAGGGCCTTTAAGATTTGTAGGAACCCATACCATATTATTTCTCATATAAAAATTTCTTCTATAATTGCATAAATGAGAAATATGTCCTAGATGACCACAAAAATTACAAATAATTGAATTTAATGATGACTTGGTCTTTTGAAGATCGACTTTGAAAAACTTAAGCCTTTTCTTATTATTACATTCTATGTTATTTTTGCCACAAGCTTTACTTGAATTTTCATATGGGATAACATTAATTTTATTTTCATTAACAAGCATAAAATGTAAGCAATTAGAATCATTAGCTTTAGAAATTTTGAAAGATAAGTCCTCAACTTGATTTTCTAAATTAATGCATTTTTCACAAGAAGATGAGGTTTCATATTTCAAAGGCATTTCCTTATTAAGAAAAGCATATTCATTTTTCAAAGTCTCAATTTTATTTTCAATAGAGGAAATGTTTTCAAAACACGATAAGTTTTTCTTTTCTAAATTCAACAAACCATCATATAATTCATTATATGCATATTGTAACTCATCATAGGAAGGACTATAATTTAGTTTAGAATTATTTACCTCAAAGTCCTTTTTAGCCATATAGGAAGTAATTTCAATTTCTAGCGTACTTGGCTTTTTAAGAGAATCATCATCTTCCTCATTGTTGTCCATCAAGGATTCAAGAACATCTTTATTCTCAATTTTTTTTTGCTTTGCCTCTTCTTCAAATTGAGCATCATCACCACTAATAGGCATTTGACTCCCTTCGATAGTTTGCACATATTTTTGAGGATATTTTTCATGACAAGCTTCCTTCAATGCATTTTCCTCTTCTTGCTTTCTATATACAACTTTATACACAAAATCATTATTAGCAAGATAAATAGCATCAAGAGCATCCTATATATCTTTAGCACTAGAGCAACTCTTAATTTTAGCATAAGCCTCATCGTTCAAACAACTTCTCAAAATTTGCATAGCTCTAATATTCAAAGAAAAACATTTCTTATCATAGGCATTCCAAGTTGGTTTTGGTTTAAGAAAAAATCCATCGAGCACAATATCCCACAAATCCAAATCAATAGATTACATATAAAACTTTACTCTAGCTTTCTAATAAACAAAATGCACACCATCAAAGAATGGTGGTTTATCAATTTCAAAACTTTTCATTTTGAAAAACTTTCAAGGTTGCCAACAAACAACGATCTTTAACTCTAAGCGGTTAAGCTTTCACCAGAGCACGAAGCTCTGATACCACTTGTTAGTCATGGCAACCATCACCCAAGAGGGGGGTGAATTGGGTGATTACAAATTTTTACAACAACATTGACAAATTATACATTTTGATAAATTCAATCAACACATGCAGCGGAATAAGTCTAACTATTATAGATTACTCAAAAATAACTTAGGTTATGGGATAAATTAAGCAAATAAATTAAATATCAAATTTAACTCAAACACATATAATTAAAATACTTAAAAAGTAATTTTCTTTAAAGCTATTTATCGATTAAAAAGAATGAATAGAGAATATAAAAAAATACACTTGTAAATGAACAACCCATACAGAAAGTATTCAAACAAATAAATGAAATTAAAACATAAATATAAAGGAGTTTGAGTTAAGAAGAGCAAACATAGAATTTATCTTGGTTCAGCCACCAACCACTTGTGGCCTACGTCCAGTCCTCAAGTAAATCACCCAAGATTTTTCACTATCACTTCAAGCTTGAACAGGTGCTTGAAACCTTTACACAATAGAGCACTCACCACACCTTGGGATACCTCACCCTTATAATTTTTTTGAGGGATACCTCACCTTCTTTACAATAAAACAGAATGTAGAAGAAGAGAAACTCTCACAAAGAGTAGATGATACAATTTGAAGCTCTATGAAACTCTCTAAGGATATCTCAAATTTTGGTGAAAAAGAGTACAGAAATTTGGTAAGATATGTATCACAAAATTAAGCAAGAAAGAATTGTTTCAGATAAATGGATGTTGCTAAAAGATGACCTAAAAACATGTATTTATAGAGTTCTAAGAAAAAGAGCCATTGGGTATCATTTATTTCAACATTAAAGCCTTTGAAAATAGCCGTTACATGATTCTAGGCATGTTTATTCAAATAACCTATGTGTTATTCGAATAAATCCTTTCAAAAGTTACATTCCTTAACGCCTCTATTCAAATAACAAGTTTGTTATTCGAATAAACCTTTAAAAACATGTTCTGGAACATTTTCTAGGTCGTGTTATTTGAATAAAACATTTGTTATTCAAATAAACCTTTAAAAACATGTTTTCTAGGTGTGTTATTCGAATAACACATCCTTTATTCGAATAAACCACTCTGATTTCAAAAATTGACTTTAAATAGTCACAACTTCTTCATTTCTTATTCATTTAAAGCAAATGACCACTCACTGGAAAGATATTTGAGTCTATTTTCAAATGAAAAAGTTTTAGAATAAAACTCAAAGTATTTTGAAAGATATGATCAAAAGAGTAACTAAAGGTCAGTTTTGCAAAACTCAAACTTGGCTATTTTTCATAAATTTGAACTACCACCATAAATAACTTTTAAAAACTTGTTTGTTGGGTATTTTAGCATAAGAAAACCATTTGTAAAAGCATATTTAAGATATCCATAAGGCTTCTTACATAAAGACCCTAAGTCCTAAAAGCTATACCATTTAATCTTGCTTTGGACTTAGTCTTTGACATGACTTTGATGTTATCAATGCCTTCATGAAATAGGCATTCACATTCTCCTTGTGTTGAGCTTAATTGAGATCTTTTGCTTTCTTGTTGCAATGCTCACTCTTGGTACTTGGACTATCCTACAAAGTATTGCTCACTTAAACAAGCATAGTTAGTTCAAATTCATAATTCAATATCTTCATATGCATGATTCATAAATGTATAATTTTAGTTAGTTTAACATGTATATAAGACTTTCATAGACACATCGAAATAAGATATTTATCAATTACTAATGGATATGCTCTATATAGGATACAATAAAGAACATATGCAAAGTATTCTTTTTGTCTTGTATTTGTCATAATGAAAACTTAACATATTAAACCATTTGGGACAAACTTATTTCCACAACTGGGTTCCCAAAAATGGTATCATGACATTATTTATTACATTTCTAGGTTATTGCATAGGCATGAACATAAGGCATTACTAAGCATATGCATGCAAATGTATGGGCAGTTGCTAATCATAACATAATCATGACATCACAATTGTATGGGCAATTGCTTACTTTTAATAATATGGTGATTACTTGAAAATTGTATGTGAAATGATTTAACTATACACACTTATAAATGAGATTCAATTTCGGGCAGAGACAGGAAGATGTTTTGGCTTTAGCCACCTTTCCAGTATGATTTGTGGTTTTACTTGATGTTTTTCCCCAAAATAGTTGGAATGATTGTGATGACATGTTTTATTCTAAAACTACTGAGAATATGTGATTCTCACCCCGTGTGTTGTGTTTTCCATAATGATTCCAAGAATGAATACTTATGGATAGTGACGTGTAGGCATGAGCTAGGAAAGTTTAGTTTAGTATTACTTTGTAGTTTCTCTTTGCAACATGTATATTTTATGCCTTAAAAGGCCTAATTTATAAGCTTTGTACATATTTTGTATTTAGGAGAAATACATACATTATGTATATATTCTTCTGTTTGTGGCTCATATTTTCCATATATATATATTGTAACATCCAAATACCAATAACCTAGTATATCTGACATATACTTAGATAAGCAGTATTAGCTATGCTACTTCTAATTTAAACATCAAACTAACTCATAACATTTAAACAAATAATTATAGAGAGTCAAAACAAACTAAAAGTTATATATATATATATACACACACACGCGCGCGCTCACACACATACACATCACTGTAACACCCTAATTTTTTTATTTTTTTGAATATTTATGAGTTTTATAATATTTGGGAATTTTTGAGAATTTTTAAATTATTTTAATTATTTTAATATTATTTTGAGTTGTATGTGTGTTTGAGGCGGGTCCATAAAAATAAAAATTTTCCTCGACCCGAAAGTTTCGGACTATTAATACGGGGCCGGGGGAACTTACTAAACCCAAAATCGAGAACAGTTGACAGAAATTTTTTTTATCTGAGTTTTTATTATCCATTGGATAAAGCTATTATCCATTGTGTAATATTATTATCCATTGGACAATAACTAGTAGTAGCTATTATCCATTGGGTAATAGTTTTTGAAAATATCTGGAAATATCTAGCTTGGTCAAAGAAGGTGGCTATGACACCTTTATGATCAACCAATTAGAAACAAGCTTGGAGGAGAAGCTTTGCATATCCACTCTTAGTCTAATCAATAGTTGTGGGAGCAAGCTTAGTGTAAAAGCCTTGGATGTCCACCATTGATTGAATCAATGGTTGTGAAGGGTTGAAAATGGTCAAATTTATTATGCTCCTTTCTCTCCTATCTCACGGCCATTTAGCTCCAAAAGTGACTAAATTCATTTATCTATTACATGCAAAAAGCTATCATCTTTTTCTCTAAAAAACTTAACACATTTTCTCTCCTCTAGCTCGTGGCCTCCTCACCCAAAATCACTATCCAATCACTCATAATTCAAACAAATCATACCACTTAGTCCTAAACATAATTCCAAGCAACTTTGAAGTTGTGATCAAGGCTTGATTCCATAATCTTCAAGCTTGATTTTTGGATTCAAGTTCTAGGGTTTCAAGGTAAAATTCTTCAAACTTGGTTTCTTAATGGATTCTTGAAATTCCAAGACCATACTTGATCTATGGTGGTCTTGCTCTAACCTTAGATGATAATTTTTTTGTGTTTGCTTTAGTTTTTAAGAATCACTTGGTGAAGGAAGTTTATAGAAAGGATCAAACAAGGAGCTTAGGAAGCTACATACAAGGAAAGAGGGAGATTAACCTCATCAACCACTTATGGTGGTGAGGGGCATGAAAATTTGGTGTGTTTGTAATTATTTATCCTATGTGATTTAGTGCTTTGATATTATGCATGAACTTGTTAGAGTAGAATTTTGATGCTTAAAGTATGTTGTATGTGATAAATCATGCTTGTGAGGAAATGAATTTTGGCTCCAAAGGCCATTGAGGCTCACGGCCTCTAAGCCCTCCAAAGGGGAATCCATTTCAAAATGTTTTATTAAATGGTAATCTAGAGGATTAGTGGTAATAAATCAAATTAAGGAATTACAAAATTATGGAAATAGGTTTGCCCCAATGGTTTAATATGTTAAGTTTTGATGATGACAAATACAAAACAAAAAAAATGATGCTTATGCTTTATAGTTGTGCTTAATAAATGATAAATGCATCACAAAATAATGTTGATCATGTTACATAAATTTGCTTAATAAGATAAATTGTATCATGCATGATTATGTACTTTATCTAGTTATATTTCACTTAATAATCATATAATGAGATATATGTAACATTTATCATATAATATATCAAATAATATTTTATATGAGTTATAAATGAATTAATATTGGATATGTCTATGAAAGTCTTGTATGCATGTTAGACTAACTAGAGTTATACATTTATGAATCATGCATATGAAGATATTGAGTTCTGAATTTGGACTAACTATGTTTGGTTAAGTGAGCAATACTTTGTAGGATAGTCCAAGTACCAAGAGTGAGTATTGCAATAAGAAAGTAAAAAGATCACAACTATGCTCAACTCAAGAAGGATGAAAATAATAACGATGTTCCAAGCTTGTGCAAGACATGAAGAGAAGAAAATTTTGGAAGCTTGGATTACATCAAGAAGCCAAAGGATTGAAAGTACAAAGATTAAGTCCCAAGGTTCTTCAAGAATAGTTTATAGGACTTAGATCTTGTGTAAAGGTAAAAAGGAATCACACTAAGCTCAAACAAGTTTTAAACATATTTATAAGTATTTCTAAAATGTTTAAATACCCAACAAACTATTTTGGAAAGCTAGTTATGGTAATATTTCAAATCTGTGAAAATTAGTCAAGTTTGTGTTTTGTAAAACTGACATTTAGTTACTCTGTTGTTCATAACTTTCAAAATATTTTGATTTTTGTTTTGAATCTTATTTCATATGAAAATAGACTGAAATATCTTTCCAATGAGTGGTCATTTGCTTTAAACGGACAGGAAACGAAAAAGTTATGACTAATTAAAGTTTGAGTTTTGAAAATCTAACCTTTGGTTACTATTTTGATCATATCTTTCAAAATACTTTGCATTTTGTTCTGAAATTTTTCATATGAAAATAGACTCAAAGATCTTTCCAATGAGTGGTCATTTGCTTTACTCGGATAAGAAATGAAGAAGTTATGACCTTTTAAAGTCAGTTTTCAAAACTAGAAATGGTGTAATCGATTACACAAGTCATGTAATCGATTACAACGTTGACAGAAGCCGTGTAATCGATTACATGAAGTGTGTAATCAATTAAAAAGTGCCCAGAAAGCTTGTAATCGATTGCATGAAGCTTGTAATCAATTACCAAGTGCCCATGAATGTTTCCAACGGCTATAAACGGCTAGTTTTCATAGAAAATCATTATAAAACACTACCAATGGCTATTTTATCACTTGGGATCTATATATAAGTGTTGCATGAAGCTTATACACCTCTTGAACACTAGAATTGATCCTTGAATCATAAAAATCATATTTTGAGCTTTAAAGTGTGAATCCTTTATACATATTGAGCTTCAACTTGTATTATCCACTCATGAGAGAGTTTTCTTATTATTCATACTTTGTTCTTCAAGTTGTATATCCACTCTTGTGAGAATTTCTATTCTTTCTCTTATTTTGAAATCATTGTAAGAGGGTGAGGTATCCCCCAAGAGAGAAAAAGGTGAGGTATCCCTTATAGTGAGACTCAAACACAAAGGGTGAGGTATCCCAAAAGTGTTGTGAGTACTCTTCATTGTAAAGGTCATCAAGCACCTGTGAAGCTTGAAGAATTGGAGGCTTTAGCACAAGGGTGAGGTATCCCAAGGTGTGAGGAGGGCTCTTGCATGTACAAAGGTTTTCCTAGCACCCGTGAAGTCTAGGAGATAGTGAAGAAAATCTCAAGTTAAGCTTGGGGACTGGACGTAGGCCACAAGTGGTTGATGGCTGAACCATGATAAATCTCAGTGTTTGCTCTTCTCAACTTTATCTCTTTATATTTGTGCTTTAACTATATATGCTTGAGTTGATCTTGATATCTAGTTTATTTGCTTGATTTATCCTTTAACCCAAGTTATATTTGATTAATCCTTAATAGTTGTGCCTTTGCTATGCATGTTCCACTGCATTTATTAATTGAGTGATTTAAAATGCGTAATTTATCAAAGTTGCATTAAAACTTGTCATCACCCAATTCACTCCCCTCTTGGGTAATGGTTGCCATGGCTAACAAGTGGTATTAGAGTTTCGTGCTCTGGTAAAATCTTAATAGCTTAGAGTTAAAGATCCTTGTTTGTTTGGCAACCATTACAAGCTTTTCAAAATGGAAGGTTTTGAAATTAATAAACCACCATTCTTTGATGGTGCGAATTTCATTTATTGGAAAGTTAGAATGAAAATTTATATGCAATCTATTGATATTGGTTTGTGGGATATTATGCTTGATGGATTTACATGCAAATCAAAACAAACTTGGAATGAATATGATAAGAAATGCTTTTCATTAAACATTAGAGCAATGCAAATATTGAGAAGTGGTTTAAATGATGATGCTTATGCTAAAATTAAGAGTTGTTATAGTGCTAAAGATATATGGGATACTCTTGATAATATTTATCTTGCTAACAATGATTTTTTGTATAAAATTGTACATAGAGAGCAAGAAGAGCAAAAACCATTAAAGGAATCTTGTTGTGAAAAATATCCTCAAAATGATGCTCAATTTGAAAATATGGCAAAACAAAACCAATTGGTATATACTCTTAAAGCTTTGATGCACAACAATGAGGAAGATGGTGATTCCCTTGAAGATTCATTAGTGCAAGAAATTGTGACAACCTCCCACTTGACTCCAAAGAACCTTGAGGTAAATAATGCCTATCTTGATTATGGTCCTTCCTATGATGAGCTACAATGTGCATATGATGAATTATATGATGGTTTGTTGAATTTAGAAAATAAAAATTTATTTTGTTTGGAAAACATTTCCTCCATTGAAAATGAAATTGAGATTTTGAAAAATGATTATGCTTTTCTTGATGAGGAAATGCCTTTGAAATGTGAAACCTCAACTTCTTGTGAAAAGTGCATTGATTTAGACCATCAAGTTGAGGACATATATTCCAAACTTGCCAAAGCAAATAATTCTAATTGCTTACATTCTATGCTTGTTAATGAGAATAAAATTAATATTATTCCACATAAAAGTTCAAGCAAGGCTTATGACAAAAATAATTTAGAATATAAAAACAACAAAAGGCTTAAGTTTTCCAAAAATGATCTTCAAAGGACCAAGTCATCATTAAATTCAATTGTTTACAATTTTTGTGGTCATCTAGGACATATTTCTCATTTATGAAATTATAGAAGAAATCTTTATATGAGAAATAGTATGGTATGGGTTCCTAAAGACCTTAAATGCCTTAGTACTAACATTGAAGGACTCAAGATGAAGTGGGTACCAAAATGTCCTCCTAACGTTTCAATTATGCAGAAAACTTCTTAAAATGATGGACAAATTGGTCAAGTGAAGAAGAAATCATTAAGGGGAATGCTTCCAAAGCCCAATGGTAGAAGTTTTGATCAAAAAAGGAAGATGACTCCAACCAAAGCTTCTCAAGTACAAAATATGAAACTTACAAAGTTCAAAACACCAAAAGAGAAGTAATGGGTAAAGAAAAGAGTTTCCTTAATCAACAAGGCCAAGGTATCAAAAGTTTTTACCTCTCATGAACATTCACCTGTAAAGTCAATAAATTTGAGGTATATTCCTTGTAGGCATTAAGTAATTAATAGAATCATGTGCTCTTGGTAAAATCTGAATATTTTGTTTAGCATATGATTATGTTTATTCTTTTTGTACCATAGCTCATTAATTTGTTATATATCTTGGTACATGATGTTCTACAATGCCTACGTATGCTTGCTATGTTTTGAATTGTCTATATATTATGAAAGCTAGCATGCTATTAGCTATGTGCTTAATAAAAATTGATTATTTAATTTATTTTACTCAATTTACATACTATGAAAAATTAATATTTATAAGAGCATAATGGATTAATAATCAATTACTAACTCCTATGGATCCAAAATTAGTGGATACCAAAGAAAGTACTATGAATTGTATTGTAGGGTGATTATTAACTCAAGCATGCATTGAAGTGAAGTGAAACTATGCTACTTGAGATTCAAAAATTTGAAATAGTTCAAAGTTCTCCAAGAGTGATGAAAACATAAAAAGAATGGCATGGAGAACCACAACATTCTTAAGGAGCCTTGATGCATGGAAGTTGGAGTCACCTACAAAAACTCAAAAAGTATACTTTTGGTGATATCAATCTCTTATCCTTATTTATGCTTTAAATAGAATATCATGTGATATTTGGATAAGTAGAAAGTTATTTTATGCCTTAACATGTTTTAAGTTATTCTTTTTCTAGCATTGTGTCTTAAAAGTATCTTTACATGTATTAACATGTTAGATAAGTACACACCTTATTTGGAAAAATATGCTTTAGAGTAATACCTCTATTCTTGAGCTTGTGATCAATTCTCCTTGTTTACATATGGAAATACACATGCTCATAAGTAGTTCTAATCCTTTCTCTTTGATGCTTAATCCTCTTATATACTCACTTAGAGATTGGAAAGTAAAATGTTATATGTCTTCTTGTTTGAAATTGCTTAATATGTTCATATCTTGAAAATAAGAAGTAAATGATTCATTTTTGTGCCTTGAACTTGTCTTTGAACTTTAATTATTCTTACATTGAAGTATATCTTAAAATGAGTCGTAATTGGTTTTGAAAGTTATAGTCCCATATTTTTTTAATTCTTTCATTACAATAAGGGACTTTTTGTTCTTGGCATATGTGAGTACTAAAATTTCTTACTTGATATTACATGCCTAACATGATCATTGTTTGCCCCAAAATGCTTATATAAGTTTTGATGTTGATCATGTATTTCTTGATAAACTTGAATCATGCCTTAAAATGCTTAAATCATATTTGTGAATTCAAGTGCATATGTGCTTCATGCATTCTTGTTAGAACTAACATTGCATGGTTGATAATGTGATACATGTTTTATATTATATATCAATCTAAATTATGCTTGTAAATGAGATTCAATGATATTTGATACTAACTTATGTTTTATAGAATTTTTAAAGTTAGCTTTGCAAGTGTCTCTATGTGCTTCAAGTATAGCCATCGAATATTAAAGTGTCAAGCATATGTGGATAAATGAGAAGAGTTGAATCAAAAGGGATATGAGGAGACTTTCTTCAAGTGCAATAGAATGAAATACTCAATGGAAGGAAGTACAAACTCAAAGGACCTATAAATGAAAAACATTCTAAAGGAGCATCACTTTCTATCTAACTCAATAAGTATCTCTATCCCTAAACTGTTGTGGTATTCTATATGCTATGTATTATATGATACTTGTTGATAAATTGATCTTAAAAGATTACATGTTTTCCTTACATGAGAAGTATGGTTAGCATTGACAAAGTGCTTAATTGGATATTAACTTGCTAATTTTGTCATTGCATATATGGTTGATATTAGTTCTATACATTCTTTGATCCCTATAGCATATTTCATCATGATGAATGTTTGATATCTATGATTCTCTTGATCTATGATTTCTTAGAAGTATAACACTTATGAGAATCATGCTCTTTTTGAAAAGAATTTCTTATTTGATTAAAAAGCCTTTTTAAGGCAAAATCTCCTATCATATTTGAAAGAAGCTTTTCAAGTTCTATATCCTTGAGAATCTTTTGAACTTGTCTTAAGAACTTAAAAGTATTTTCACCTCTTAATTGTCTTGAAAATTTGGAAATCATTCAATTTGTGCTATAAATGTAGTATTCTCTTCATTTGCTTTGAAAAGTCTTATTAAATCTTGAGAAAATGCTTTAAAAAGTTTTCAAATAGATCTTTTGAAATGTTCTATAGAAACCATCTTGATACTTCAAAAGATAAGCCTTGTTCTTCAAAAGTGTTTTATCTTTTCAAGGCTATTGTTTAATGAGAAAAAGAGGAGATGAACTTTCAAATGCTCTTTTGACTTGGGTTTGATCATTTTCAAGGAATATGTGGCTTTAATATTAAACATCTCTACCTTTCTAAAATGCTTTTGAAAATATAATGTGCTCTTGTAAAATTCTTTTTGAAAGAGGGAGAAGTTTTTAAAATGGTTTGTGATTGATGGATTAAGAATATGTATCTTTGCCTTACTTTTCTTTATGATAATATGCTTACATGGTCTTGGCATGCACATTTTCCTTTATCTATCTTGTGCTTTAATAAAGGGGAGCTTATCTTGCTTATCTTGCATATCTTTCTTCCATGTTCTTGTTGACTATAAATATATGCATGACTATGTTGAACTATTATGTTTTATATCTTGATAATATGCATATTGTGAGGGGGAGCCTAGCTCTTAGATTATTGCTTATATCTCTTGGCTTACATCCTTACTTGACATGAAGTGTTTTATTGTTAATACTATCAATATGTCAATAAAGATCATCTCTTATTCTCTTTCCCTCTATCAATGAAAGAATGTAAACATTCTTAAATTTCATATCTTTTGATTCTTTCATTGAGAAATGCTTGATATGTGGCAAGTTGTATGATCTTTCATTTGAAAACCTTAATTCCATGATCTTACATGAATATTTTGTATCTTCTATCAAGTGATATCAAGTGGTACTTATTTATGATGTGGTATGCAAGATATTATATGTTAGACATAATTTCTTAAGCTTATTACTATCATATGCTAAATGTTGAAGTACCAAAATATGACAAGTATTGCATGAATAATCTTCTACATCTTGAAAGCATGCTTGTTTCATCTCTCTCTTCTTGAATCATGTGTAGAATTAAATAAGAGGAGATAATTATGTTTTGAATAACTTAAAGAAGTTTTTGGTTTTGACGATCCTACTCTTTGTATGACAACATGAGTTTTACCTATAGGGGGAGAAAATATTATATTTCCTTCCTAAGCCTTTTTGTTGATGTCAAATAGGGGGAAAGAAAATTGAAAAGAAAAATATGTTCTTGTGCTTAACTGTTAGATATGCTTACATGAATCTATTATTTTACATTGTTCAACATATTTTTCTTTAGTGATTTGTCATCATCAAAAAGGGAGAGATTGTGGAAATAGGTTTGCCCCAATGGTTTAATATGTTAAGTTTTGATGATGACAAATACAAAACAAAAAGAATGATGCTTATGCTTTATAGTTGTGCTTAATAAATGACAAATGCATCACAAAATAATGTTGATCATGTTACATAAATTTACTTAACGAGATATATTGTATCATGCATGATTATGTATTTTATCTAGTTATATTTCACTTAATAATCATGCAATGAGATATATGTAACATTCATCATATAATATATCCAATAATATTTTATATGAGTTATAAATGAATTAATATTGGATATGTCTATGAAAGTCTTGTATGCATGTTAGACTAACTAGAGTTATACATTTATGAATCATGCATATGAAGATATTGAGTTATGAATTTGGACTAACTATGTTTGGTTAAGTGAGCAATATTTTGTAGGATAGTCCAAGTACCAAGAGTGAGCATTGCAACAAGAAAGTAAAAAGATTACAACTATGCTCAACTCAAGAAGGATGAAAATAATAATGGTGTTCCAAGCTTGTGCAAGACATGAAGAGAAGAAAATTTCGGAAGCTTGGATTACGTCAAGAAGCCAAAGGATTGAAAGTGCAAAGATTAAGTCCTAAGGTTCTTCAAGAATAGCTTATAGGATTTAGATCTTGTGTAAAGGTAAAAAGGAATCACACTAAGCTCAAACAAGTTTTAAACATATTTGTAAGTGTTTCTAAAATGTTTAAATACCCAACAAACTGTTTTGGAAAGCTAGTTATGGTAATATTTCAAATCTGTGAAAATTAGTCAAGTTTGTGTTTTGTAAAATTGATATTTAGTTACTCTTTTGTTTATAACTTTCATATTACTTTGAATTTTGTTTTGAAACTTATTTCATATGAAAATAGACTCAAATATCTTTTCAATGAGTGGTCATTTGCTTTAAAAGGATAGGAAACGAAAAAGCTATGACCAATTAAAGTTTGAGTTTAGAAAATCTGACCTTTGGTTACTATTTTGATCTTATCTTTCAAAATACTTTGAGTTTTGCCTGAAACTTCTTTCATATGAAAATAGACTCAAAGATCTTTCCAATGAGTGGTCATTTGCTTTAATCGGATAAGAAATGAAGAAGTTATAACCTTTTAAAGTTAGTTTTCAAAACCAAAAATGGTGTAATCGATTACACAAGTCATGTAATCGATTACAACGTTGACAGAAGCCGTGTAATCGATTACATGAAGTGTGTAATCAATTAAAAAGTGCCCAGAAAGCTTGTAATCGATTGCATGAAGCTTGTAATCAATTACCAAGTGCCCATGAATGTTTCTAACGGCTATAAACGGCTAGTTTTCATAGAAAATCATTATAAAACACTACCAATGGCTATTTTATCACTTGGGCTCTATATATAAGTGTTGCATGAAGCTTATACACCTCTTGAACACTAGAATTGATCCTTGAATCATAAAAATCATATTTTGAGCTTTAAAGTGTGAATCCTTTATACCCATTGAGCTTCAACTTATATTATCCACTCTTGAGAGAGTTTTGTTATTATCCATACTTTGTTCTTCAAGTTGTATATCCACTCTTGTTAGAGTTTCTATTCTTTCTCTTCATCTTGAAATCATTGTAAGAGGGTGAGGTATCCCTCAAGAGAGAAAAGGGTGAGGTATCCCTTATAGTGAGACTCAAACACAAAGGGTGAGGTATCCCAAAGGTGTTGTGAGTGCTCTTCATTGTAAAGGTCATCAAGCACCTGTGAAGCTTGAAGAATTGGAGGTTCTAGCACAAGGGTGAGGTATCCCAAGGTGTGAGGAGTGCTTTTGCATGTACAAAGGTTTTCCTAGTACCCGTGAAGTCTAGGAGATAGTGAACCAGGATAAATCTCAGTGTTTGCTCTTCTCAACTCTATCTCTTTATATTTGTGCTTTAACTATATATACTTGAGTTGATCTTGATATCTAGTTTATTTGCTTGATTTATCTTTTGACCCAAGTTATATTTGAGTAATCCTTAATAGTTGTGCCTTTGCTATGCATGTTCCGCTGCATTTATTAATTGAGTGATTTAAAATGCACAATTTGTCAAAGTTGCGTTAAAACTTGTCATCACCCAATTCACCCCCCTCTTGGGTAATGGTTGCCATGGCTAACAAAATTAAAAATGGAAATTAATATATTTTTAACACTAATTAAGAAGTGAATTTCAACCACTAGAAAGAATTTAGGACTAAGGAGTAATTTGGGGATTTCAAGTATTTTATTTAAATGGATTTTAAATAAATTAAATGGAAAAGAATTTTATTTAAAATTAAAATAATATGGATATTTAGAAAAATGTTAGAAATATTGTTAAAAAGTGATTCGATAGGGAAATAATGGAAATAAAGTCTAATTTTGATATTAAATAAGAAAAATTTTAATTTAAGCTTAGAACATTGAGAAAATGTTTTATGCGATTAAAAATACATAGAAAAACTGCTACGCGATTTAAAAATGGTAATTTTTAGCTACGCGATTAAGAAAACATTTTAAAATCCCTACGCGATTTAGAAAATGTTGAAAAATTGTTATGCGATTTGAAAACGTAACATAAGTTTTTCACAATTATGAAAATGCGATAAAAATGCTACGCGATTGAGAGGAACAATAAGTTTTGTTATCGGGCCGATAGACTGGACCCGGGTATATCACTATGTATTTGTGGCTAATAATGGCCTATAATGTGCATTAAGTCATTGGACATGCATTTGTCAAACAGACAGTGTTTGTTAAGGCTATTGTTGCCTAGGAGTTGAATTACACCTAAGTGCGGGTGCGAATTATGTATTATTGTTCACTTGTTGAACTAGGAGGCATAGGAGCACATATATTCCACTAATGGATAGTAAGTAGCTCCACTGGGCCGTGGTAACTGAGCAATGCTCCGACTGTAACGACCCATTTTGGGAGGGAACGTCACATTGTCATTTACAATGCGGAAAATAAAAGTAGAAGTTAAGACTCGGTTCTTTATATAAATATAAATTTACTTGGTTGTAATCGTGTGGTTAAATTAGCGAGTATATTTTTTTTGTTATAAATAATAAAATACAGAGACAAGACATGATTGCAATAAAGAGTAAGATAGAAGTAAAACATACATCAGATCAACTTACATATACATGATATATCATTATATTAAACTTGTTTGGTTACAGCGCCTGATATACAAAAAAGCAAAAATTATACATCTATGCCCCCAAAGATCATAAATATATAGCCTGCCAAAATAATCACACATCAGGCCCCCAAAATAAACACTGAAAGCCATCAGTAGCTATCGACAGTATCAGTCCCTAAGAGGAGAAGGAACCGTGTTAGGATCCTCCTTGGGTTCCTCCTCAGGGTCTTCTTCATCAGAAGAGACCCTTATGGGAGCCACCGAGTTCTGGGCCGGGGCTCGAGCAATGGAGAGGAAAGAATCTTCCTGTGGGGTGTAATAACGATCACCCCATATCTTCCTAATAGGCAAGTAGAACTCTAAACGTAAATTGATGCTGCAGGTGAAAATGGGCGGATCATGACGCCCCCAAGCTAGCGATATCGTCACGTCTCCCTCATAGATGCAACGATCAGTATTGAGGTTAATGTGCCAGCAGTCTGGACCTCCAAGGAAGGCCAAATGCACATAACCCAAAAATCCATGTGGGCGTGCCGCCATGATCCAAAGGTAGATGCTAGTCATGGTCGGGCCAGAAGCTGGGGAATTCATGAGCTTCACCTCCGTCACCGATGTCTTCGATGGGACATAATTACAGACAAAAATAATAGGAATACAGGAAAGAGGTAGGACATCCTACCATCATTACTAATTATGGCAGTACAAAACAAAATGGCGCAAGGTGTTGGGAATTTTTGCGGATACATCACGCAGTGAAAAACAGGGATTCCCACCGAGGATCCATGCGAAAAAGTCATAATCCGAGTTTTTAAATGATTTACCTCTTGAAGCGTGAATCACTAACACCGTAATAGAAATGATGTCTCTGCGGTATCCACATGAACAGACTCATGAACGTCCAAAATCCACAAAGAAGAGCCTCACGTCTCTCACACAGTGCTAGATGCGAAGAGAAGAGAAGAAACCTGTCGCTCTCTCACTCACTTTTTCTGTAGGTGCGGCTAGGGTTCAGAATTGTGTCTCTTAGCAGCCCCCTTAGCAGTACTATTTATAATAATGACTGCCTTAAGTGAGTGTAAGCAGCAGCAAGGTAAGCTGTGCAACCCTAGACCCATCTGTTATGAGTCTGACCCATATTTGAATCCGAGTCCAACTTGGATCCATTGCTCCAATTTTTAGTTTGCTCTATATGTGTGACCCTGCAGGTTCTTATTACGTTGGCAGTAATATTAAAATCCCATTTTAATATTACAAGCAGTGAGCGGTATCTAGCAACACATCGCTGCTACCCAAGTAATAAGAATGTCAGTGATTTGACATAACCTTTCCGTGACCAATGTTTCCGTGTCGTTTAGTCCCTTTGTCAAGATATCTAGATTGAACACAAGGCATGGAATGTGTCACCCTTGTATAGTCCAATCATTGATTTCCTGATACTCGAGTAGACTTTGTAACAGCAAATGAGATCAATATCTCATATTAACTCATTTGAGCATGGTCATGCATTTCACAATCTCGCTCAATCAGGGGGCCCGAAGATATCGCTCCTATTATATAGGAGTGACAAATCCCATCTAGGTCACTCACATCCCTCTGCATGATTCGCAGTATATCTAATAACTAACTTTATAATCACCTTGTTACAGATGACGTTTGATGGCATTAAAACACACAACTCCTCATGTAGGAATCGTAATGATTTCAGGTCAAAGGACCACAAACACCATTGTCACTATGAGAATCGCTTATGACACTCACGTAATGATCCATTTAGCGTTCTCATGGTGGGTCGACCAAAGACATCATTACTCTAATATGTACCCATGTGAAGACTTGATATCTCATATCCATGACCCGTGAGATATGGTCATCAGTCTATGCACATACTAGTCTCAATGTATTATTGTTGTCCTAATTAACAATAATACTTGACTAGGGACATTTAAGAATAGTGTTATAACCAAAAGGATCTCACGATCAAGTCATCCACTTGATGTCCTATGGCATCAAACTTACTATTCTAAGGACTTTATTATGTTTATAAAAAAAATACAATAAATGAAATGCCTCGTATATAAAAAAAATAGCATAATAGAATGTATGTAAATACAGAAAATGTATTGGCCTCTAGGGCATACACCAACACAAGGCGCCAACATAACATTTCAAAGAGTAATAATAATAAACATTAAATAACAGTAATTAAGCAAATAAGCAGTTCCAGGAAATTATACATCAGTAAAGTAATAGTCCCAATATATCATAAGAATCAAATGTCAGATAATGTATGGATTTACTATGCACATGCATACAACATCAAAATCTTACTCCATAGAGTTAAATACAAACAGTCAGAGAGAAAGATCAGGAGACATGTCTGCAACTCGACTGTCGCGGTCAAAGTGCTATAACTCATCAGTTTATCCACGTGCACATCAAGGCATTGTGCAGACATTCTACGCTAGATCACGATATAGGACAGTGTCTCGGTTCGGATCGTCGGTGCGTTTGCATCTGTTTGCCCCATGGACAAAAGAGCTACCAACTGTCCATAGCGAGGTACCCGCACCCCGACGCCCCTAAGGTCAACAGTATGACCTACACTAATATACTCGCACCCGCATAAATGTGTGTTTAATCTCCTAGGTAACATGGCCTTAACAACAGTCCAACGGACTTTCATAATGCATGATGACTCAATGCATATAACATGTATGTTTATCATCACATACTTTTCCATAATATGCCTCAATTGGCCAAAGTAAGTATCAATCCATCATTGGTCCCTCACATGGACTCACAATATCATATTATCGGAGTTTATATGAAATAATACACTTTTAAGGTTTATTATAAATTCTCATGTTAATGTAGCATTTCTTACAAAGTTCGTCTCTAGAGGAATTCTCTTGATTAATTGAGTTCCCTATTATAAATTTATTCACTCACTCTTAGAAAATTATTCTAAGGGTCTCAATGTCTCATACTCTCTTGTTCTTTCTTTAATTAAAATTACTCTAAGTTTTATGATAAAATTTTATTCTTGGTTCTTTCCAATTTATGAAATCCTAAATAATTCTTAATTGTCCAAATTAGTTAAGTTCCACTTAAATGTGATGTTTCTTATGAAATTATTTTCATAATTAGGTTCCTTACTTTAAACTTAGTCTTATTCACCTAGAGAATTATTTCTAAGGTTTTACCAAGTCTTATGCTTCCTTATTACTTCCTTAGGTCCAAAAGTGTTCTTTAAGTCATCCAATTGATTCCTTCCCATCACATTATTAACTACTTAATCTCTTAATTAATTAAATGTCAATGTTACATAAAGTTACATAATTTAGTCTCATTTAGCCCTAGAGGCTGTGGGCCTCTCTATGATTAGGGGTTCCAATTTTCATCCTTTTAATTATGTGTTATCCTCTTGATTAATCATGTTTTCATCTTGTTACAAATTTTCACCAAGAATCCCCATTTTCAGGGCTCAAGGCTGTGAGCCTCATGGAAGATGACAAGGTCATTTTTGCTTCCATTCAAGTTTCTAATCCATCCAAACATATAAATACACATATTCAACTAACTAAATAACTCAAACAAATTTAGAACAACACATAATCATAAAAAGTCATACAACAAAGAATAACCCTAAATAGGGTTTTCTCATAATCAATCACAAAACAAAGTTCCTTACTACCAATAGAGGTTGAGGAGAAGTATCTTCCTCTTGCCTAGAGAAGAAAACAAACAATGGAACTCCCTTGAAGCTCCTTGAAATTTTGGATTCACACCACCATAAACCCTAGAAATTTCAATCTCATCAAACCAATACCAAAGCTTGAAAAATAAGGAATAAATGGTCACAAGGAAGACCTTAAAAATGAAAATGGAAGAAGAGGTAGGAGAAAATAAGAATCTCACCCAAAAGTTACAAGCTTGAGGCTTGAAGAAGAAGATGGTGAAGATGGACCCTTTTCAAGAAATCACCAACTAGCAAAGTGTTTAGAATGTAGAGGAGATTAAGAAAATGTATTTGTTGAAAATTTTGTGATGGTTGAGGCAAAGAAGAGGGGCTGGCCGTGTGGGTTTTCTAGAGAGAAGGAGGAGAAAAATGAAAGGAAGATGAAGGTAGAGAGAGAAGTTGATAGAAAAGTGAGATTGCTTTTAGGGTTTTTGAAAATTAGAATAGATTAATTTATTAGGAGAAGCACAATTTTGGCTCCCAAATTTAGGGCTACTGCCGTGTGGGAGTGTGAGGAGAGAGAGAGAGATGAGTAGCTTCCTTGAGAAGCTTGGGAGCTTTTCCAATAAAGAAGATGTGATTAGACATAAAGGAGATTACCTTTAGATAAGATAATGTGATTTAATAGTTAAAATAATAGGGTAATTAGGATTTTACTACAAGCTATTACCCAATGGATAATTGTTACAGTACACAAAGTCAATATTAATTATCCAATGAATAATAGAGCGTATCACAAAATTTTAATTAACGGTACGCACAAATATTTTATTAATCAGATAAAACCTCAAAAAATACAAACCTTGTAAACTATGTCTGGCCTCGGGTTTAGTAAGATCCCCTGATAACACTTCCACAGTTCAAGGTTTACCAGCCTCAGGGAAAACATTTCATTATCCCGGCTCTGCTCAGCGCGCATGCAAAATGAGAAATATATTAAAATATTCGACGTTTCCGAAAATATCCACAAAAATCTCCAAAAATCATAAATATTATAAAATGATGATTTATGATGAAATAAATAATTTTTGGGTCAGGAATATACTTTCGTATTTGTGACACATGAAAGACATTGTGAAGGTTTGAAAGAAAAGGTGATAAGGTTATCTGGTAAGTTACTGGACCTATCCGGCGAAGAATTTGGTAAGGTCCAAGAAATTTAGGAGTGAGTTTTCTAGATTTCAGAACTCGGCCTACTCCAGTCGTTGGTGTGACTTTCAAAAACACATGCTTGCCTTCCTCAAACTCAATAGGCTTCCTTCTTTTGTCCGCGTAGCTTTTTTGTCGGCTTTGAGCCGTCCTCATCTTTTCCTAAATCATTTTGACTTTTTCAGTCGTTTGCTGTATAATATCAGGTCCAACGGTAAGGCGCTCGCCATCTTGGTACCAACACAGAGGTGTTTGGCATCGTCATCCATATAGAGCTTCATAGGGCGCTATACCTATGCTTGAATGGAAACTGTTGTTGTAGGTGAACTCTATCAATGGTAGAACTTCATCCTAACTTCCAATCTATTATACAGCGCAAACCATAAGCAAATCCTCCAACGATTGGATTGTCCTTTTGGATTGTCCATTAGTTTGTGGATGGTAAGAAAAACTCAATCGTAGCTTTGTTCCCAATGCTTCTTGCAAACTTTGCCAAAACTTGGAAGTAAACCTTGGATCCCTGTTAGAAACAATGCTGGTAGGCACACCATATAGCCTAATAATCTCACCGATGTACAGTTGGGTCAGCTTCTCCATATTGTATCTTATGTTGATCGGCAAAAAGTGTGCTGACTTCGTGACTCGATCAACGATTACCCATATCGAGTCATAACCCTTCCTGGTTTTCAACAATCCAACCACAAAATCCATCGTAATGCTATCCCACTTCCATTCAGGAATAGATAGAGGTTGCAGTAGTCCTTACGGTCTTTGATGTTCTACCTTTGCTTTCTGGCAAAACAAAAAAGACAACACATAATTGGAAACATCTCTCTTCATTCCATGCCACCAGAATAACAGTTTCAAATCTTGGTACATTTTGGTTATTCTTGGGTGTATACTCAACTAGCTCGTGTGGGCTTCATCAAGAATTAACTTCCTCAGTTCCTGGTCATTGGGCACACAAACCTTGCCTTTGAACCTAAGAATACCATTATCTCCTTCTTGAACTATTGACACAATGTCTCACTTCATCAGTTCCCTCTCAGTTTGCAGAAATTCATCATCTTTCTATTTCTCTCGGATTTCTTCCATCAATTCATTTGAGATAGTAACCATATTCAAACAAATCTTACCTGGGGTCAACTCAACAGACGTCCACATGTTCCAGAATTGTTCTATCAATTCCTTTTCCTTGATCATCATAGTAGAGATACTGAGCATCTTCCTACTCAATGCGTCTGCCACGACGTTCACCTTTCCAGGGTGATACAGAAGTCGGAAATCATAATCCTTCAAGAATTTCAACCACCTATGCTGTCTCATATTCAACTCCTTTTGATCAAATAAGTACTTCAAGCTCTTGTGATCACTGAAGATGTTGAATGTCGCTCCATACAAGGAGTGTCTCCATATCTTCAACTCAAAAACTACAGCTGCTAACTCCAAGTCATGTGTTAGATAGTTCTTTTCATGCACTCATAACTGTCTCGAATCATAAGCCACCACTTTTCCATTCTGCATAAGCACAGCTCCTAAACCTTGATATGAAGCATCGCAGTACACTTCGAACTGTTCATCCGGATCAGGTAGGACTAACACTGGTGAAGTTGTTAGCTGTCTCTTCAATTCTTGGAAACCTTCTTCGCAAGCATCAGTCCATTCAAAAGCTTGGCTCTTTCTTGTGAGTTGAGTGAGAGCTCCTGCAATTTTAGAGAATCCTTCAATGAACCTCTGATAGTATCTAGCTAATCCCACAAAGCTTTAGATTTTTTGTCACCGTCTTCGGTCGTTCCCATTGAAGAACTGCTTCCACCTTTGATGGATCCACTGTAATCCCTTCCTTCGAGATCACATGGCCCAAAAACTTGACCTCGTCCAACCAGAATTCACATTTTGACAATTTAGCATATAGCTTCTTCTCCTTTAGAATCTGGAGAACTATACTGAGGTATTCAGCATGATCCTCCTAATTTTGAGAATAGATCAAGATGTCATCGATGAAGACCACAACGAATCTGTCCAAGTAAGGGCGAAAGATTCGGTTCATGTAAACCATAAAGATGGCAGATGCATTCGTTACACCAAACAGCATCACAAGGTATTCTTAATGGCCGTATTGGGTATGAAAAGTCATCTTGGGAATGTCCTCTGCCTTCACTCGAATCTAATGATAGCCCGATCACAGATTGATCTTAAAGAACACTGCTGCTCCTTTTAGTTGATCCATTAAGTCATCTATCCTCGGAAGTGGATACTTGTTCTTAATTGTGACCTTGTTTAGCTGGCGATAATCCACACATAATCGCGAAATACCATCCTTCTTTCAGACTAGCAACACTGGTGCTCCCTAGGGTGACACACTGGGTCTAACGAACTACTTCTCCAAGAGCTCTTCCAACTGCTTCTTAAGCTCTGCTAACTTTGATGGTGACATTCTGTAAGGTGCTATAAACACGGGACTAGATCCCAGTACAAGGTCAATGGCAACCTTTATTTCCCGCTCCGATGGTAGATCAGCTACATCATCAGGAAAGATTTCGGGAAACTCATTAACCATTGGGATTGCGTTCACATCAACTTCGCTCTCGACCTTCAAGGAAGATAATAGCATGTATCCTTGAGCTCCTTCTTTCAAGAAAGCTTGAACTTGATTGGTCGTCAAAAATCTAGAATTCTTATCTATGGGAAAAACTATGGTTTTACTAGAGCAATCCAAAAGGATATGGTTGGAAGACAACCAATCCATTCCTAAAATTACATCTAATTGGGAAAGGGGTAAATAGATCAAATCAACAGAAAAGATTTGACCCTCAACAATCAATGGACAATTTGGACAGACTTTGGTAGTAACAACAGGCATATCAGTGGGGGTAGAAACAGTCAAGTCAAAAGGTAAGGATGACATAGTTAAACTAAGTCGTCGCACACAATCATATGAAATAAAAGAGTAGGTTGCCCCAGAGTCATACAATACATTTAAAAGATTACCTCTTATGACACATTCTCCTTGTATTAGATCTTCGAATTTGGAGGCTTCTTCTCCACTCATGGTATAGACTCGGCCCCCTGCCTGCGGCTTTGTAGCTTGTGCGGCGTTGACTGAAGGCTCAGCCTTTGCTTGGTTGCAATCTCTGGAGACATGTCCAGGCTTCCCACATTAGAAACATATAATCCTCTTGATGGTGTAGTCTTTAGTTGCGTGATCTTTCCCATACTTCAAGCATCTGGAAGGAAATACCACACTCTGCCTGGTTCGGTTCCCTCCAAAACCTCCATTAGAACCTACACCCGACGTCTGCTGTCGGTTTGCCGGTGGTCTTGAATAAAGCTTCTTTTGAAAGTAGTTTACGTTGTTGCCGCCTCCTCTTTGGAACTTGGTAGGTCCAAAGTTTCAGTTCCTCGAGTCTCGAGCTTGATCTAGAGCTTCCACTTGGCAACATATATTTAGCAGCTCCGAAAATTGGTTGATCCTCAAGGTGAAAACTGCCCTCTTCACCTCATGCCTCAGTCATTCTTCAAATTTGTGACATTTTCACTCCTCGTCTGGCTGGTGCTGGAAATATGTCAAACTTGGATAAGTTTTTGAATTTTGTGGCGTATTCGTTGACAGACAAGTTTCCTTGTCTTAGGCTGAGGAACTCTATTTCCTTTGCACGTCTGGCGCTTACGGGGAAATATTTGTCCAAGAATTTATTCTTGAATACCTCCTAATTAATTTCACGACCTTCAGCTTCTAGCATTCTCTGTGCTTCGTTCCACCAATCCTCAGCATCCCCGACTAGCATAAAAGTAGCATAAGTCACCTTCTTGTCGTTGGCACCGTTTATGCCTCTGAAAATTTTCTCTAGTTCCTTGATCCACAAACTAGCCTTTTTCGGATCAAATTCTCCCTTGAATTAAGGAGGGTTATGACGATGGAACTTCGCCAAAGTTTGTGCGTCAGTCGTAGCTTCGAGCTGTTGAGCAACATTTTCTTGCTGTTGAGTAGCTCTTTCTTGCTGTTGAGCAGCTCTCTCCATTTGTTGGGCAATGGCCTCAGCCATTTGTTGCATCGCCTCTATTGCTACAGCCATGTCTACTCTTTGTGCCATTGCGTTCTTACAGAGTTAGATTAACTGAAAAACACGAGAAGCGATTAGATGTATCCTTTCGGAATACCAATCAATTCATTCTCTGTGATTAGTTTTCAGAGAAACACACAGCACAAACAAGACAGACCAAACCACAAAGTCCCAAAGAAAACATAAATCGGGGCTCTGATACCAACTGAATGTAATGCTCCTTTTTGGGAGGGAACGTCACATTGTCATTTACAACGTGAAAAATAAAAGTAGAAGTTAAGACCCGATTCTTTATATAAATATAAATTTACTTGGTTGTAATTGTGTGGTTAAATTAGTGAGTATATTTTTTTTTTGTTATAAATAATAAAATACAGAGACAAGACATGATAGCAATAAAGAGTAAGATAGAAGTAAAACATACATTAGATCAACTTACATATACAATGATATATCATTATATTAAACTTGTTTGGTTATAGCGCCTGATATACAAAAAGCAAAAATTATACATGTATGCCCCAAGAGATCATAAATATATAGCCCACCAAAATAATGACACATCAGGCCCCCAACATAAACACTGATAGCCATCAATAGCTATTGACTGTATCAGTCCCTAAGAGGAGAAGGAACCGTGTCAGGATCCTCCTCGGGTTCCTCCTCAGGGTCTTCCTCATCAGAAGAGACCCTCATGGGAGCCACTGAGTTACGGGCCGGGGCTCGAGCAGTGGAGAGGAAAGAATCCTCCTATGGGGCATATTAACAACCACCCCACATCTCCCTAATGGGCAAGTAGAACTATAAATGTAAACTGACGCTGTAGGTGAAAATGGGCGGATCATGATGCCCCTAAGCCAGCGATATGGTCACGTCTCCCTTGTAGATGCAACGATCAGTATTGAGGTTAATGTGCCAACAGTCTGGACCTCCGAAGAAGGCCAAACGCACATAACCTAAGAATCCACGTGGGCGTGCCACCATGATCTAAAGGCTGATGCTAGTCGCGGTTAGGCCAGAAGCTGGGAAATTCGTGAGCTTCACCTCCATCACCGACGTCTTTGATGAGACATAATTACAGACAAAAATAATACGAATACAGGAAAGAGGTAAGACATCCTACCATCATTACCAATTATGACAGTACGAAACAAAACGACACAAGGTGCCCACATAGCATTTCAAAGAGTAATAATAATAAACATTAAATAACAGTAATTAAGCAAATAAACAGTTCCAGGCAATTATACATCAGTAAAGTAATAGTCCCAATATATCATAAGAATCAAATGCCAAATAATGTATGGATTCACTATGCACATGCATACAATATCAAAATCCTACTCCATGGAGCTAGACACAAACAGTCGGAGAGAAAGATCAGGAGACATGTCTACAACTCGGCTGTCGCGGCCAAAATGCTATAACGCATTAGTTTATCCACGTGCACATCAAGGCATTGTGTAGATATTCTACGCTAGATCACGATATAGGAAAGTGTCTCCGTCTGGATCGTCGGTGTGTTTGCATCGGTTTTCCCCACAGACAGAAAAGCTACTAACTATCCATAGCGAGGTACCCGTACCCCGACGTCCCCAAGGTCAACAGTATGACCTACACTAGTCTACTCACACCTGTACAAAGCTGTGTTCAATCTCCTAGGCAACATGGCCTTAACAACAGTCCAATGGACTTTCACAATGCATGATGACTCAATGCATATAACATGTATGCTTATTATTACATACTTTTCTACAATATGCTTCAATTGGCCAAAGTAAGTATCAATCCATCATTGGTCCCTCACATGGACCCACAATATCATATTATTGGAGTTTATATGAAATAATACACTTTCAAGGTTTATTATGAATTCTTATGTTAATGTAGCATTTCTTACAAAGTTCATCTCTAGAGGAATTCTCTTGATTAATTGAGTTCCCTATTATAAATTTATTCACACACTCTTAGAAAATTATTCTAAGGGTCTCAAGGTCTCACACTCTCTTGTTTTTTCTTTAATTAAAATTACTCTAAGTTTTATGATAAAATTTTATTCTTGGTTCTTTCCAATTTATGAAATCCTAAATAATTCCTAATTGTCCAAATTAGTTAAGTTCCACTTCAATGTGATGTTTCTTATGAAATTATTTTCCTAATTAGGTTCCTTACTTTAAACTTAGTCTTATTCACCTAGAGAATTATTTCTAAGGTTTTACCAAGTCTTATGCTTCCTTATTACTTCCTTAGGTCCAAAAGTGTTTTTTAAGTCATCCAATTAATTCCTTCCCAACACATTATTAACTACTTAATCTCTTAATTAATTAAATGTCAATGTTACATAAAGTGACATAATTTAGTCTCATTTAGCCCTAGAGACCGTGGGCCTCTCTATGATTAGGGGTTCCAATTTTCATCCTTTTAATTATGTGTTATCCTCTTGATTAATCATGTTTTCATCTTGTTACAAATTTTCACCAAGAATCCCCATTTTTAGGGCTCAAGGCTGTAAGCCTTATGGTAGCGGACAAGGTCATTTTTGCTTCCAAACATATAAATACACATATTCAACCAACCAAATAACTCAAACAAATTTAGAACAACACATAATCATAAAAAGTCGTACAACAAAGAATAACCCTAAATAGGATTTTCTCACAATCAATCACAAAACAAAGTTCCTTACTACCAATAGAGGTTGAGGAGGAGTATCTTCCTCTTACCTAGAGAAGAAAACAAATAATGGAACTCCGTTGAAGCTCCTTGAAATTTCGGATTCACACCACCACAAACCCTAGAAATTTCAATCTCATCAAACTAATACCAAATCTTGAAAAATAAGGAATAAATTGTCACAAGGAAGACCTTAAAAATGAAAATGGAAGAAAAGGTAGGAGAAAACAAGAATCTCACCCAAAAGTTCCAAGCTTGAGGCTTGAAGAAGAAGATGGTGAAGATGGACCCTTTTCAAGAAATCACCAACTAGCAAAGTGTTTAGAATGTAGAGGGGATTAGGAAAATGTATTTGTTAAAAATTTTGTGATGGTTAAGGCAAAAAAGAGGGGCTGGCCGTGTGGGTTTTCTAGAGAGAAGGAGGAGAAAAATGAAAGGAAGATGAAGGTAGAGAGAGAAGTTGATAGAAAAGTGATATAGCTTTTAGGGTTTTTAAAAATTGGAATAGATTAATTAATTAGGAGAAGCACAATTTTGGCTCCCAAATTTGGGGCTGCTGCCATGTGGGAGTGTGAGGAGAGAGAGCGAGAGATTAGTAGCTTCCTTGAGAAGCTTGGGAGCTTTTTCAATAAAGAAGATGTGATTAGACATAAAGGAGATTACCTTTAGGTAAGATAATGTGATTTAATAGTTAAAATAATAGGATAATTAGGATTTTACTACAAGTTATTACCCAATGAATAATTGTTACAGTGCACAAAGCCAGTATTAATTATCCAATGAATAATAGAGCGTATCGCAAAATTTTAATTAACGGTACGCACTGAGATTTTATTTATCAAATAAAACCTCAAAAAATACAAACATTGTAAACTGTGTCCAGTCTCGGTTTAGTAAGATCCCTCATCGACACTTCCACAGTTCAAGGTTTACCAGCCTCAGGGAAAACATTTCGTTATCCCGGCTCCGCTCAGTGCGCACGTAAAACGAGGAATATACTAAAATATTCAACGTTTCCAAAAAAATCCAAAAAAATTCTCAAAAAATCACAAATATTAGAAAATGACTATTCATTACAAAACAAACAATTTCTGAGGTCTTTCACTGACCCTGCTTAGTGTGCACGTAAAACATGAAATATATTAAAATATTTGACGTTTCCGAAAAAATCCACAAAAATTTTCAAAAATCATAAATATTATAAAATGATGATTTATGATGAAACTAATAATTTTTGGGGTGTTACACCGTTGATCTTGACTAAATACTATTCTATTCATGATTTGGCGTACAATGTCGTGTATAATGCCTAATATGCATGTTGAGAAATAATAGCACTTGGTCAGAGGCGGCCGATATACTGATATATCTTCTAGATCATTTTCTCCGAAATTGAGTTTAGCTCCATGGAGTAGGAAATTGACTCATTGTGCATGTGCATAGTCAGTCAACATTTTATTGTGATCTATATATGCATGTGTTGTATTAATTATTTGCTATTCAATATAATGATTATGTGATGCTATGAATGTATCTATTAAATGTTGTGTATGAATAGTATATTATTTTACTGTCCTTTCACTGCCATGATGGTATTGATGTAGGGGATCTCACCTCTTTGCTATGTTATTTTGTTTATTTGTATGTTTGATAAAGAGTGTGAAGAGAAAGAAGAAGAGGAAGGATCACCTCATTTCTGCCTGGGTTAGTTAGTTTGTTAGATGATATGGCGTTAAGGGGTTTTTTGGGTTATGTGAAAGTGCTGTTTAGAGGTGGTACGAATGCATGGCATTATGATGCTGATGAGGATTGCGTGGTGTATATTGGAGGGGTGCCTGTTACCCTTAGTAGGACTTTTCATGGGGGCCTATATTTTCTTTTAGTGCTTTTCTGCATTTACGTCTTACTATGCCTATGGAATTTTTATGGAGTACTCGTCGTGTTACTCCTACGGAGGATTCAGTTGTTTCTTCTACACGGACTCCAGTCCGTAGCCCTACGACCCATCCGGGGTTATTGTCTTCTGAGGAGGATTCAGATGAGTACCCCTCTACTAGAGGTTTGGTACTAGGTTAGTTTGTGTTTGGGCTGTAGTACCTGTATAGTTTTTTAGGACAAAACTGAATGTTTTAAAGCATTAGAACTTGGTATGTATGTAATGTAAATTATTTTAATTTGGTATATTTTGCAATTTGTTTAATCTGTTAGTTTTAATTATCCGAAAAGAAAAATATTTGAACAACATACAAATAATATTGGTAATTTTTATAACTTGGTAAAAATTTGGTAACTTGTTAATTTGTAAATGTGATGCCCTAAAGGGGGTGTTACATTAGTTGGTATTAGAGCCCAAGTTTGAGTCTTTTGGGTTTGCGGGTAGGTCTATCTTGTTTGTGTTGTGTGATTCTCTGTGTTTGGTTTTCGCAAGGAGATAACATTGTTTGAAATGATTTTAAAATGATTTTATTTAACTTTGATTTGGTGTTGTTTAGTTTAACTTCGAAGGAGTATGATGGTGCGTGGAAGAGGTTCAAGTGTGGACACTGGACGCGACAATGAGAGCATGGTTGCAGCTGCAAAAGCTAGGCAAAGGATGGCGGATGTAATTGTGCAGTAGAATCAAAGGGCTGCTCAATAACATGCAGAAAATGTGAAAGCTTAGAATCTATCGGAGTTTCATCATAACAACCCTCCGCAGTTTAAAGGAGAGTTTGATCCTGAGAAAGCTAATCTTTGGATCAAAGAGCTGGAAAAGATTTTCTGAGGAATGGATTATACTGAAGAGAGAAAGGTGATTAACGCTACTTTTATGCTCGTTGGAGACGGAGAAGATTGGTGGGCTGGAACACAATAGCTACTAGAAGTTGAAGGAAGAGTGATCACGTGGGGACTCTTCAAGAACAAGTTTCTGGAAAAGTATTTTCCAGCAAGTGTAAGGCATGCTAAGGAGACAGAATTTCTTAGTCTGCATCAAGGCAAAATGACAGTTGGAGAGTATGCTGCAAAGTTCGAGAGCCTGTCTAAGTTGTCGAGGTACTTCCAACTTCAGCCTGACGACGAGTGGAAGTGTAGAAAGTTTGAAGATGGTCTGAGGCACAATTTGAAGCGTGCAGTGCTGTCCTTGGGGATTGACTAGTTCCCAATTTTGGTTGATAAGTGTTATCAAATAGAGGAGATTGATCAGTCTTGTGACACCAGAAATTGTAACTTTAAACGGACAAGGTTCCAAAGAGGAGGAAATAGCAACAACTGATTCCAACGAAAGTCGATTCCAATGAAAGCCGATTCCAACAAAAGCTGTACTCACGGCCAATGGGGAGTCAATTTCAAAAAAAACCTTATGGAGGAAGTTCAAGCAACAACAAATTCAATCAGACAGTGGTGTCTACATTAAAATGCATTAAATGTGGGAAAGACCACTTGACAAAAGAATGTACAATCAAAGGCTTCATTTGTTTCTGATGTGAAAAATCAGGGCATTTTTCGAAGGACTACGATCAGCCTAAGATGGAGCCCTCGGTCAGCAATGTTCATGCTACCAAGCAATAGGAAGGAGGGAGAGTGTATACAATGAGTAGATAAGAAACCTCAAATTTGGAGGATTTAATTACGGAGGAATGTGCCATAGAAGGTAAATCTTTAACTGTACTGTATGATTCTGGGATGACGCATTCTTTCATTGCATGTGACTATGTGGATCATTTAGGATTATCTGTGTCTTTATTACTTTTTGATCTGATTGTTTCTACTCCTATTGCAAAACCTATTGTTACTATCCAAGTTTATTTAAATTGTCTTGTTTGTGTTATGAATCAAATCTTTTCTGTTGATTTGATTTGTTTGCCTTTGTCACAAATAAACATAATCCTAGGAATGGATTAGTTATCTACTAACCATATCCTATTAGATTGTGCCAATAAGACTTCAGTTTTTTTCTAACCCGAGAATTCTGGATTTTTAACGGCGAGCTAAGTCAAAGCTTACTTGAGGGAAGAAGCTCAAGGATACATGCTATTATCTTCCTTAGAAGTCAAAAGTAAAGAGGATGTGAATGCTATTCTAATAGTAAATGAGTTTCTTGAGATTTTTCCTGATGACATTCCTGGACTACCACCTGATAGAGAGAAAGAATTCTCTATTGATCTTGTACCAGGCGCTGGTCCTATTTCGATCACACCATATCGGATGTCGTGACAAAGTTGGTTAAACTCAAGAAGCAATTAGAGGAACTATTGGGGAAACAGTTTGTGAGACCTAGTGTGTCTCCGTGGGGAGCTCCAGTATTGTTTGTGAAGAAGAAAGATAGAACTTCATGGTTGTGCGTAGACTATCGTTAGTTGAATAAGATCACAATTAAGAATAAGTATCCACTTCTGAGGATAGGCAATTTGATAGATCAACTGAAGGGAGCTGTTATCTTCTCAAAGATCGATTTGCGTTCTAGCTATCATCAAATTCACGTGAAGGTTGAGGATGTTCCTAAGATAGCTTTTCGAACGCGTTATGGGCACTACGAGTATCTAGTAATGCCTTTTGGGGTAATGAATGCTCCTGCGATATTCATGGAATACATGAATAGGATCTTTCATCCCTATTTAGACAAATTTGTCATTGTCTTTATTGACAACATTCTGATTTATTTTCAAAATTCGGAGGAACATGCTGAACATCTTAGTGTGGTTCTTCATATTTTGAAAGAAAAGAAGCTATACGCGAAGCTGTCCAAATGTGAATTCTGGTTGAATGAAGTTCAATTTTTGGGGCATGTGATCTCAAATGATGGGATTGCAATGGATCCAGCCAAAGTAGAGTCTGTTCTTCAGTGGGAAAGGCCGAAGATAGTGACAGAGATTCGTAGTTTTGGCCGGGTATTATCGAAGGTTTATTGAAGGGTTTTCAAAAATAGTAGGACCTCTCACCCAACTCATATGGAAGAATCAAACTTTTACATGGACGGATGCATGTGAGGAGAGTTTCCAAGAACTGAAGAGGCATCTGACTACTGCACCAGTGTTGATTCTGCCTGATCCCAACGAACTGTTCGAAGTATATTGTGATGCTTCATATTTGGGTTTAAGTTGTGTTTTGATGCAAAATAGAAAGGTCGTGGCATATGCTTCAAGGCAGTTGAAAGTGCATGAGAAGAATTATCCGACTCATGATTTGGAAATAGCAGCAGTGGTGTTTGCATTGAAGATATGGAGACATTTTCTTTATGGAGCAATCTTCAATGTTTACATGACCATAAAAGTCTGAAGTATCTATTTGATCAAAAGGAGTTGAATATGAGGCAGCGAAGATGGTTAGAATTTTTGAAGGACTACAATTTTCAACTTCAATATCACCCTGGAAAGGTGAATGTCGTAGCAGATGCTTTGAGTAGAAAAGTACTTAGTGTATCTACTATGATGATTAAAGAAAATGAATTGATAGAGCAATTTAGGGATATGCAATTTTCAGTGGATTTGATATTAGGAAAAATTTGTTTGAATATGATTGCCATTTCGAATAGTCTAATAGAAGAAATTAGAGAGGAGCAGAAAGGTGATGAATTTTTTCAAAATGAAAGAGAGCTTGTAAAGCAAGGTGCGGAGACATCGTTTAATGAAGGACTTGATGGAATCCTGAGATTTGGAGGTAGAATTTATATGCCAAGTAATTCAGAACTTAAAAGATTGATTCTCGATAAATCCCATAGAAGCATATTAAGTATACACCCTGGAGTGACCAAGATGTACCATGATTTGAAGCGATTGTATTGGTGGGAAGGAATGAAGAGAGATGTTGCAGAATATGTATCGTCTTGTTTGATCTGTTAGAAAGCAAAGGTTGAGCATCAAAGACCATCTGGAATGTTGTAACTTTTGGCTATTCCCGAATGGAAATGGGATAGTATCGCTATGGATTTTGTTGTCGGTTTGCCAAGAGTCGAAAGGGTTATGACTCTATTTGGGTAATGGTTGATCGACTTATGATGTCAGAACATTTCTTGCCTATCAATATAAGATATTCAATGGAAAGGTTAACTCAAGTGTACATTGGCGAGATCGTTAGACTTCATGGCGTACCCTCCAGCATTATTTCTGATAAAGACCTGAGGTTTACGTCAAGGTTTTGGAAAAGTCTACAAGAAGCGATGGGGACTAAAATTCATTTAAGTTCTGTATATCATTCGCAAACAGATGGCCAGTCAGAAAGGACGATTTAATCACTAGAAGATCTATTACGGGCTTGTGTTCTAGAGTAGATTGGAAATTGGGAAGAATTCTTGCCTCTGATAGAATTCACCTACAACAACAGTTATCACTCAAGCATAGGGAAGGCACCCTATGAGGCATTGTATGGGCGACGATGTCGAACTCCTTTGTGTTGGTTTCCAGATGGGGAGAATCTTGCTTTAGGACCTGAACTTGTGCAGCAGACAATAGATAAAGTGAAGATGATTCAGGAAAAGATGAGGACAACTCAGAGTCGACAGAAAAGTTATGCTGATAAGAGAAGGAGACCACTTGAGTTTGAGAAGGCGAACATGTATTTTTAAGAGTTACACCCACGAATGGGGTCGGACGGGCTATAAAATCCAGAAAGCTCACTCCTAAATTTATCAGACCATATCAAATTCTTTGTTGGATAGGTCTAGTAGCATATCAGATAGCCTTACCACCTTTTCTTTCAAACATCCATAATATCTTTCATGTGTCTCAGTTAAGAAAGTATATTCCTGATCCCACCCATGTTATAGCTCCGGATATGGTACAATTAAACCATAACTTAACCTATGAGACGTTTCCTGTAACGATTGAAGACAAAAGAGTAAAACAACTTAGAGGGAAAGAAATTGCCTTGGTAAAGGTGATCTGGAATGACGTGACTGGAGATGCTACATGGGAGCTGGAAGACAAGATGAAGGAGCAATATCCTTATTTGTTTTAAATGTAAGAGAAATTTCGAGGACAAAATTTTTATTAGAGGGGGAGAGTTGTAACACCCTAATTTTTTCATTTTTCTGGATATTTAAAAGTTTTATAATATTTATGAATTTTAGGGAATTTTTGAATTATTTTAATTATTTTAATATTATTTTGGGTTGTATGTGTGTTTGAGGCAGGCCTGAAAAAATAAAAAAAAAATTCGGATCGAAAAGTTTCGGACTGTTAATACGGGGCTGGGAGAACATACTAAACTCACAACTGGGAACTTAAGAGACCAGAAGATGTTTTGGCTTTTGCTACCTTTCTAGTATGATTTGTTGTTTTACTTGATGTTTTTACCCAAAATAGTTGGAATGATTGTGATGACATGTTTTATTCTAAAACTACTGAGAATATGTGATTCTCACCCCATGTGTTGTGTTTTCCATAATGATTCCAAGAATGAAGACTTATGGATAGTGACGTGTAGGCATGAGCTTGGAAAGTTTAGTTTAGTATTACTCTGTAGTTTCTCTTTGCAACATGTATATTTTGTGCCTTGAAAGGCGTAATTTACAAGCTTTGTGCATATTTTGTATTTAGGAGAAATACAGACATTATGTATATATTCTTCCGTTCGTGGCACATATTTTCCATATATATATTGTAACATCCAAATACCAATAACCTAGTATATCTGACATATACTTGGATAAGTAGTATTAGCTATGCTACTTCTAATTTAAATATTAAACAAACTCATAACATTTAAACAAATAATTATGGAGAGGCAAAACAAACTAAAAGTTATATATATATATATACACACACACACACGCTGTACACACATATATACACATCACTGTAACACCCCAATTTTTTTATTTTCTGAATATTTATGAGTTTTATAATATTTGGAAATTTTTGAGAATTTTTAAATTATTTTCATAATTTTAATATTATTTTGAGCTGTATGTGTGTTTGAGGCAGGTCCACAAAAATAAAAAATTTTTCCCGATGAGAAAGTTTCAGACTATTAATACAGGTCGGGAGAACTTACTAAACCCGAAACCGGGAACAGTTGACAGAAATTTTTTTATCTGAATTTTTATTTTCCATTGGATAAAGCTATTATCCATTGTGTAATGTTATTATCCATTAGATAATAACTAGTAGTAGCTATTATCCATTGGGTAATAGTTTTTGAAAATATCTAGAAATATCTAGCTTGGTCAAAGAAGGTGGCTATGACACGTTTATGATCAACCAATTAGAAACAAGCTTGGAGGAGAAGCTTTGCATATCCACCCTTGGTCTAATCAATGGTTGTCGAAGCAAGCTTAGTGTAGAAGCCTTGGATGCCCACCATTGATTGAATCAATGGTTGTGAAGGGTTGAAAATGGTCAAATTTATCATGCTCCTTTCTCTCCTATCTCGCGACCATTTAGCTCTGAAAGTGACTAAATTCATTTTTTTATTACATGCAAAAAGCTATCATCTTTTTCTCTCAAAAACTTAACATATTTTCTTTCATTTTCTCTCCTCTAATTCACAGCCTCCTCACCCAAAATCACTATCCAATCACTCATAATTCAAACAAATCACACCACTTAGTCCTAAACACCATTCCAAGCAACTTTGAAGTTATGGTCAAGGCTTGATTCCATTATCTTCAAGCTTGATTTTTGGATTCAAGTTCTAGGGTTTCAAGGTAAAATTCTTGAAACTTGGTTTCTTAATGGATTCTTGAAATTCCAAGACCATACTTGATCTGTTGGGAATTGCGGATCAAAATATCTCGCAGCGGAATAATAGGATTCCCACACAGGATCCATGCGAAAAGTCCATAATCCGAGTTTTTTTTTTAAAATTACCTCTTGAAGCGTGATAAACACAAGCGAGGTGAATCACCAACACCGTAATAGCGACGATGTTTCTGCGGTATCCACACGAACAGACTTGCAAAAGGAGTCACGCCTCTGTTTCGCGGTGCTAGCTGCGAATAGAAGAGAAGAACCTTTCACTGTCTCTCACTCACTTTCTTAGGTGCGGCTAGGGTTGTGATGTAACATCTATAGCAGCCCCCTTAACAGTACTATTTATAATAGTGGCTGCCTTAAGTGAGTGTGAGCAGTAGCAAGGTAAGCTGTGCAACCCTAAAACTCATCTGTCATGAGTTAGGCCCACAATTGAATCCGAGTCCAACTTGGATCCTTATTGCTCCAATTTAGTCTGTTCTAAGTGTGCGACCCTGCAGGTTCTCATGACGTTGGTAGTAATATTAAAATCTCATTTTAATATTACAAACAGTGAGCGGTATCTAGCAACACATCACTGCTACCCAAGTAATGAGAATGTCAGTGATTTGATATAACCTATCCGTGATCAATGTTTCCATGCAGTTTAGTCCCTTTGTCCAGATATCCAGATTGAACACAAGGCATGGAACGTGTCACCCTTGTTTAATTCAATCTTCAGTTTCCTGATTCCCGAGTAGACATAGTAAAAACAAATGAGATCAATATCTCATATTGACTCATTTGAGCATGGCCATGCATTTCATAGTCTCACTCAATCGGGGGCCCGAAGATATCACTCTGTTATGTAGGAGGGACAAATCCCATCTAGGTCACTCACATTCCTCCACATGCATCGCAATATGTCTAATAACCAACTTTATAATCATCTTGTTACAGATGACGTTTGATGGCATTTAAAACACACAACTCCTCATGTAGGAATCGTAGTGATTTCGGTCAAAGAACCACATACACCATTATCACTATGAGAATCGCTTATGACACTCACGTAACGATCCACGTAGCGTTCTCATGGCGGGTCTGTCCAATACATCATTACTCTAATATGTATCCATGTGTAGACTTGATATCTCATATCCATGACCCGTGAGATGTGGTCATCAGTCTACGCACATACTAGTCTCAATGCATTATTATTGTCCTAATTAACAATAATACTTGACTAGGGACATTTAAGAATAGTGTTGTAACCAAAAGGATCTCACGATCAAGTCATCCACTTGATGTCCTATGGCATCAAGCTTACTATTCTAAGGACTTTATTATGTTTATAAAAAAAGAACACAATAAATGAAATGCCTTATATATAAAATAGCATAATATAATGTATGTCAATACAAACAAAATGTATTGGCCACTAGGGCATACACCAACAATCTCCCACTTGCACTAGAGCCAATCAGGCATATTTCTAATGCCTAAAGACCTAGTGTGACCCTCATGCTTCTACTGTGCAAGAGGCTTCGTCAGTGAACAAGCAATGTTATCATCTGTTGGTACTCTGCATATCTTCACATCTCCTCTATCGATGATCTCTCGAATGAGATGGAAGCGCCTAAGTATATATTTGGATCATTTGGTGAGATCTAGGCTCCTTAGCTTGTGCAATGGCTCCATTATTATCACAATAGAGGTCCTTGGGTCCACAATGCTAGGAATAGTGCCAAGTTCGGTAATGAACTTTTTCGATCCAACGGCCTCCTTTCTTTGCATTGGAGGCGAGCAATATACTCGGCCTACGTGGTAGAATCGGTGACTGTCTCCTACTTTGAACTCTTCCACTCACAGCCCCACCATTTAGGCAAAAACATAACTGATTGCGATCTGAGTCGTCCTTATCGGTTTGGAAGCTAGCATCAATGTAACCTTTTACGACTAGCTCTTCCTCGCCTCCATATACCAAGAACGAATCCTTAGTCCTTCTTAAGTACTTAAGGATGTTCTTGACAGCACTCCAGTGACTTTCACCGGGATCAGACTGGTACCTGCTCGTCATGCTCAAAGCATACGAGATGTCTGGTCGAGTACATAACATGGCATACATGATAGATCCAATTGCAGATGCATATGGAATCTTACTCATGCGATCCCTCTCATCCTGGGTGGAAGGGGATTGAGCCTTAGACAGGCTTATACCATGCGACATAGGCAAGAGTCCTTTCTTGGATTCATGCATGTTAAATCGTCTTAACACTTTGTCTATGTATGTACTCTGACTTAGGCCAAGCAATCTCTGTGATCTATCTCTATAGATCCTGATACCTAATACATAGGTGGCTTCGCCCAAGTCCTTCATAGAAAAGCACTTCCCTAACCAAGTCTTTACAGACTGTAGGGTAGGGATGTCATTTCCAATTAGTAGTATGTCATCTACATACAATACTAGAAAAACAACTATGCTCCCACTAACCTTCTTGTAGACACAAGATTCTTCTTCATTCTTGATGAAACCAAACTGTTTGATTGTATCATCAAAATGAAGATTCCAGCTTCTGGAAGCTTGCTTCAATCCATAAATAGATCGTTGCAACTTGCATACCTTTCTAGCATCCTGTGGAGTGGCAAAACCCTCAGGTTGTGTCATGTACACATCTTCGAGAAGATTTCCATTAAGAAAAGCAGTTTTGACATCCATTTGCCAGATTTCATAATCATGGTATGCTGCAATAGCAAGCAAGATCTGAACGGATTTAAGCATCGCAACTGGGGAAAAAGTTTCATCATAGTCTACACCATGAATTTGCTTGAAACCTTTAGCCACCAATCGTGCCTTAAAGGTATGCACATTACCATCCATGTCGGTTTTCTTCTTAAAAACCCACTTGCACCCAATGGGTTTTACCCTTTCAGGTGGGTCAACCAAGGTCCATACCTGGTTGGCATACATGGAATCCATTTCAGATCTCATGGCCTCAAGCCATTTCTCAGATTCTGGGCCAATAATGGCTTCCTGGTAAGTCATAGGCTCATCTTGATCCATGAGCAATACGTCACCTTGTTGGGTCATGAGAAATCCATATCTCTCTGGTTGATGACGTATCCTGTTAGACCTACGCAGGTCTTGTGCTACTAGAGCAGGTTGCTGTTCCACAACATTTTGTGGAGGTTGCTCTATTTCCACCATTGGTTCATTTCTGCTTTATGAAACTTGAACTTCTTCAAGTTCTACTTTTCTCCCACTGGTTCCTTTGGAGATAAACTCCCTTTCTAGAAACACAGCTGTCCGTGCAACAAACACTTTGCCCTCCGTAGGATTATAAAAAAAGTATCCCTCGGTTTCCTTTGGATACCCCACAAAGAAGCATTTATCTGATTTAGGTCCAAGCTTATCAGAAACTTGACGTTTTACGTAAGCTTCGCAGCCCCAAATCTTCAAGAAAGACATACTGGGCCGTCTCCCAGTCCATATCTCATATGGTGTCTTTTGAACCGTCTTAGATGGAACACGGTTAAGTGTGAAAGCTACTGTTAACAGAGCATGTCCCCAGAAGGAGCCTGGAAGGTTTGCATGACTCATCATGGATCGGACCATGTCCAACAAGGTCCGGTTCCTCCTTTCAAAGACACCATTCCATTGTGGTGTTCCTGGTGGAGTGAGTTGAGATATTATCCCACACTCTTTCAGATGATCATCAAACTGTTGGCTTAAGTATTCTCCTCCTCGATCTGATCGAAGGATTTTAATACTCTTGCCAAGTTGGTTTTGTACTTCATTCTTGAACTTTTGAACTTTTCAAAGGATTCTCGATTTGTGCTTCATAAGATATACAAATCCATATCTCTGAAATCATCAAGTAAATGTAATGAAGTATTGAAAACCACCTCTAGCGATCTTGTGTTTAGTGGTCCATATACATCACTATGTATAAGGCCTAAAAGATCACTAGCCCTTTCACCTTGTCAAGTGAACGGGGCCTTTGTCATCTTCCCCAATAAACAAGATTCACATATCTCATATGATTCAAAATCAAATGAGTCTAAGAATCCATCATTATAGAGTTTGGAGATGCGTTTCTCATTTATGTGGCCCAAACGACAATGCTAAAGAAAAGTTGGGTTCAGATCGTTTGATTTAAACCTCTTTGTATTTATGTTATAAATGGGCATTTCGAGATCAAGTACATAAAGTCCATTACTCAATTGTGCACTACCATAAAAATATCATTCATAGAACAACACTTGTCCTTTATTATAAAGAAAAACCTTTCTTGTCCAAACAAGAAACAGAAATGATATTCCTACTAATAGCAGGCACAAAATAGAAGTTCTCTAACTCTATTACAAGCCCGGTGGGCGAGATAATAAATAAGTCCCTACGGCTAATGCAGTAACTTTTGCTCCATTTCCAACTCGTAGGTCGACTTCGCCCTTCGTCAATGGTCTCATCGCTCTTTAGATCCTCGCACATTTACACAAATGTGAGATCCACATCCAAGTATCTAATACCCATGATGCATAAGTAGATAAATTGACTTCAATAACAAAAATACCTGAAGTGGAAGTCTCACTTCCCTTCTTCTTTTTGAGCTCCTCTAGGAACTTGGCACAGTTCCTCTTCCAATGTCCGGTCTGACCGCAATGGAAGCATGTACCTTCCTTAGCCACTCCACCCACTGGTTTCAAGCTAGAAGTGCTAGGCTTGGACTTGTCCTTGCCCTTGCCCTTCCAGTTGTCCTTGGGCTTTTTCTGCTGTTTCTTGCCCTTATTCTTTTGGACCATCATTATGGCCTTCCCTTTACCTTTGTTGATGTTCTGCTCAGCAGTTCTCAACATGCCTAACAGCTCTGGTAGTGATTTGTCAATCTCATTCATGTTGTAGTTCATGACAAATTGGTGAAACTTTCCAAGAACGATTGCGGGACTAAGTCAATGGCCAACTCTTGGCCCAAAGGAAAACCCAGTCTCTCTAGGTTTTCAATGTACCCAATCATCTTGAGTATATGAGCACCAACGGGGCTTCCTTCTACTTGCCTTGCACCGAAACAAGTGCTTTAGAGACCTCGAATCTCGTGCTCGGCCCGCTTCTTGATAGAGCTTCTTAAGGTGTACGATCATATCGTATGCATCCATGTTCTCATGTTGCTTTTGGAGCTCAGAGTTCATGGTGGCCAGCATTAGACATCCAATGTCCAAGGCATCATCTTGATGCTTCTTATAAGCATCTCTTTCAGTTCTAGGGGCATTAGCAGCAGGTGGCTCAGGAATAGGCTGTTCCAAAACATATAGCTTTTTCTCTTGCTTGAGGACAATCCTCAAATTCCTGTACCAGTCTAGAAAATTTGTTCCAAACAACTTGTCCTTCTCAAGGACGGATCGCAATGATAAAGTACCCGATGTGTTTGTTGCCATGGTTATCTATTAACAGAAACATGCAAAATATAAGTTTCATGCCATAAACATATTTAACAAGGTCTTTAATTAAATACGTCTCCCACTATTTTATTCAAATCAATGACCCTCAGCATTGACTCGAAAAATCCCATCGAAAGATTTTCTAGTGGGCCAAGATCCATATTTTACCTAGCTTTGAGTCAGCTTTGGCTGATCGCCCAAAATTTGGTTATTTAGGTAGGAAACTCTTTCCAATTACATCACATGCAACTCTTGGATAGTTAGGTGAATAACACTTATTCTAATCCATCTAATGGACTAAAGCCCAACTTCATGCCTCTAAGCCTTCAATCCTATTGAAATGGCCTAGTTAAGTCAGACCCAATGGTTGGCATTTGGATATTACTCTTATCCCATCGCATCTTACTAATATAGATAAAGGCATCCCGCTTTGGCGAGACCTACACTTAATCGATATTAGTCTTGATGAGTGCCACGCATTGGAAGGCATCACATAATGACTTAATATTTTCTTTGAGGGAATTTTATTATTAGATCTCACCATTTATTAAACTTGTTTAACATACCATAAACATCATCCATGCATCTCATACATATAAAGCATATAATAAATGTGACATGGTTATGGCCTCTAAGAGATTAGCATTAAAAATGCCAGCTTCACCAAGCATCTCCCACCAACGTCCTCACTTGATGCCATCTCCTTGTCTCCACATGATGATTACATTATAGAAACCTCTTTTACATTCGAGGGGAGTTAGATGAGAAGAGAATGTACAATCAGAATGTAGAGAGAAAGGCACGACACGCAGGTCGTATTTAAAATAACCAAAATAGCATAAAATAAAGACTAAGGCCATAACCATGCACCATGCATCTCTAAGAATACATAAACACAAAGAAATAACACATTATTATTTTGTGAATTATAAAAACAAAGATTTGAATATCGCGCTTTCGAATATCACACACCACGCAACGGGGTTCGGGGCAGCGCCCCGACGGGGGTCCCGCTGCCTCCATGACGGCTAGGGCAACAACATTTGAACCCTAAGGCCCGCAAACACATGAACGCTTCATGTGCCGCAGGGGTAACTCACAGCCGCCATCACCTATCCAGAAACAGGGTTTCCAGAATTCGTGAAGACATGAACACTTTATTTCACGAGGAAGCTTCATAGCCGTCGCAAAACGGAAATAAGGTTTCCAAAACCTTTTGTCGCGCTGCTGTGTATATCGCATTCATACAAAAAAATGCAGAAACAGAAAGCATTCAAAATCATTTTCGCAGAATCATACATATCACATATATAAATATCAGAAAAACGCAAGAACAGAAAGCATTCAAAACCATTTTCGCAGAATCATACATATCACATATATAGATATCAGAAAAACGCAAGAACAGAAAGCATTCAAAACCATTTTCGCAGAATCATACATATCACATATATAGATATCAGAAAAATGCAAAAACAGAAAGCATTCAAAACCGTTTTCGCAGAATTATATGAACATCTTCATGGTTTCAAAAACATCAACATGTTTCGTAAACAACAAATAAAACAGAACACGATTTCATGCATCATTATTTCGATTTCAGAAATAACATATAAAGATCATATCTTTTATGAAAGGAAAGCAACGAATCATGTTATCGCATATAACAAGAAAAGTAGAAAAACTGAATCATAGTTTCGCAAGTGACTCTGATACCACTGTTGGGAATTGCGGATCAAAATATCTCGCAGTGGAATAATAGGATTCCCACACAGGATCCATGCGAAAAGTCCATAATCCGAGTTTTTTTTTTAAAATTGCCTCTTGAAGCGTGATAAACACAAGCGAGGTGAATCACCAACACCGTAATAGCGACGATGTTTCTGCAGTATCCACACAAACAGACTTACAAAAGGAGTCACGCCTCTGTTTCGCGGTGCTAGCTGCGAATAGAAGAGAAGAACCTTTCACTGTCTCTCACTCACTTTCTTAGGTGCGGCTAGGGTTGTGATGTAACATCTATAGCAGCCCCCTTAACAGTACTATTTATAATAGTGGCTGCCTTAAGTGAGTGTGAGCAAGTAGCAAAATAGTACAAGCAAGGTAAGCTGTGCAACCCTAAAACCCATCTGTCATGAGTTAGGCCCACAATTGAATCCGAGTCCAACTTGGATCCTTATTGCTCCAATTTAGTCTGTTCTAAGTGTGCGACCCTGCAGGTTCTCATGACGTTGGTAGTAATATTAAAATCTCATTTTAATATTACAAACGAGTGTATATCTAGCAACACATCACTGCTACCCAAGTAATGAGAATGTCAGTGATTTGACATAACCTGTCCGTGATCAATGTTTCCATGCAGTTTAGTCCCTTTCTCCAGATATCCAGATTGAACACAAGGCATGGAACGTGTCACCCTTGTTTAATTCAATCTTCAGTTTCCTGATTCCCGAGTAGACATAGTAAAAACAAATGAGATCAATATCTCATATTGACTCATTTGAGCATGGCCATGCATTTCATAGTCTCACTCAATCAGGGGGCCCGAAGATATCACTCCTGTTATGTAGGAGGGACAAATCCCATCTAGGTCACTCACATTCCTCCACATGCATCGCAATATGTCTAATAACCAACTTTATAATCATCTTGTTACTGAGATGACGTTTGATGGCATTTAAAACACACAACTCCTCATGTAGGAATCGTAGTGATTTCAGGTCAAAGAACCACATACACCATTATCACTATGAGAGATCGCTTATGACACTCATGTAACGATCCACGTAGCGTTCTCATGGCGGGTCTGTCCAATACATCATTACTCTAATATGTATCCATGTGTAGACTTGATATCTCATATCCATGACCCGTGAGATGTGGTCATCAGTCTACGCACATACTAGTCTTAATGCATTATTGTTGTCCTAATTAACAATAATACTTGACTAGGGACATTTAAGAATAGTGTTGTAACCAAAAGGATCTCACGATCAAGTCATCCACTTGATGTCCTATGGCATCAAGCTTACTATTCTAAGGACTTTATTATGTTTATCAAAAAGAATACAATAAATGAAATGCCTCATATATAAAATAGCATAATATAATGTATGTCAATACAAACAAAATGTATTGGCCACTAGGGCATACACCAACATGATCTATGGTTGTCTTGCTCTAACCTTAGATGTTAATTTTTTTGTGTTTGCTTTAGTTTTTAAGAATCACTTGGTGAAAGAAGTTGATAGAAAGGATCAAACAAGGAGCTTAGGAAGCTACATACAAGGTAAGAGAGAGATTAACCTCATCAACCACTTATGGTAGTGAAGGACACAAAAATTTGGTGTGTTTGTAATTATTTATCCTATGTGATTTAGTGCTTTGATATTATGCATGAACTTATTAGAATAGAATTTTAATGCTTAAAGTATGTTGTATGTGATAAATCATGCTTGTGAGGAAAGGAATTTTGGCTCCAAAGGCCATTGAGGCTCACGGCCTCTAAGCCCTCCAAAGGGGAATCCATTTCAAAATGTTTTATTAAATGATAATCTAGAGGATTAGTGGTAATAAATCAAATTAAGGAATTACAAAATAAAAATAGAAATTAATATATTTTTATCACTAATTAAGAAGTGAATTTTGGCCACTAGAAGGAATTTAGGACTAAGGAGTAATTTGGGGATTTCAAGTATTTTATTTAAATGGATTTTAAATAAATTAAATGGAAAAGGATTTTATTTAAAATTGAAATAACATGGAATTTTAGAAAAATGTTAGAAATGTTTAAAAGTGATTTAATAGGGAAATAATGGAAATAAAGTCTAATTTTGATATTAAATAAGAAAAGTTTTAATTTAAGCTTAGAATATTGAGAAAATATTTTACGCGATTGAAAATTCATAGAAAAACTTCTATGCGATTTAAAAATTATAATTTTTAGCTACGCGATTAAGAAAACATTTTAAAATCCCTACGCAATTAAGAAAACATTGAAAAACTGTTACGCGATTTGAAAATGTAACAGAAGTTTTTTACAATTGTGAAAATACGATAAAAACGCTACGCGATTGAGAGGAATAACAAGTTTTGCTGTCAGGCCGATATATTGGACCCGAGTATATTACTATGTGTTTATGGCTAATAATGGCCTATAATGTGTATTAAGTCATTGGACATGCATTTGTCAAACAGACGGTGTCTGTTAAGACTATTGTTGCCTAAGAGTTGAATTACACCTAGGTACGGATGCAAATTGCATAGTGTTGTTCACTTGTTGAACTAGGAGGCATAGGAGCACAGATATTGTTGGGAATTGCGGATACATCATGCATCAGAAAAATAGGATTCCCACCAAGGATCCATGCAAAAAGCCATAATTTGAGTTTTAAAATATATACCTCTTGAAGCGTGATCAAAAGGAAGTGACGTGAATCACTAACACTGTAATAGCAACGATGTCTCTGCGGTATCCACACGAACAGACTCATGAACATCCAACGTCCGCAAAGAGGAGCCTCACGTCTCTCACACTGTGCTAGCTGCGAAGAGAAGAGAAGAAACTTGTCGCTCACTCACTCACTTTTTTCTATAGGTGCAGCTAGGATTCTGTAATATATGTATCTTAGCAACCCCCTTAGCAGTACTATTTATAATAGTGACTGCCTTAAGTGAGTGTGAGTAGTAGCTAGGTATGTTGTGTAACCCTAGACTCATCTGTTATGAGTCTGGCTCATATTTGAATCCGAGTCCAACTTGGATCTATTGCTCCAATTTTAGTCTGCTCTAAATGTGTGACCCTGCAGGTTCTCATTACGTTGGCAGTAATATTAAAATCCTATTTTAATATTACAAGCAGTGAGTGGTATCTAGCAACACATCGCTGCTACCCAAGTAATAAGAATGTCAGTGATTTGACATAACCTTTCGGTGACCAATGATTTCGTGTCGTTTAGTCCCTTTGTCAAGATATCTAGATTGAACACAAGGCATGGAATGCATCACCCTTGTATAGTCCAATCATTCGTTTCCTGATACTCGAGTAGACTTTGTAACAACAAATGAAATCAATATCTCATATTGACTTATTTGAGCATGGCCATGCATTTCATAGTCTCACTCAATCAGGGGGCCCGAAGATATCGCTCTTGTTATATAAGAGTGACAAATCCCATTTAGGTCACTCACATCCCTCTGCATGATTCGCGGTATGTCCAATAACTAACTTTATAATCACCTTGTTACTAGATAACGTTTGATGGTATTAAAACACACAACTTCTCATGTAGAAATCGTAGTGATTTCAGGTCAAAGGACGACAGACACCATTGTCACTATGAGAATCGCTTATGACACTTACGTAACGATCCATGTAACGTTCTCATGGCGGGTCAGTCCAGTACATTGTTACTCTAATATGTACCCATGTGAAGACTTGATATCTCATATTCATGACTCATGAGATGTGGTCATCAGTCTATGCATATACTAGTCTTAATGCATTATTGTTATCCTAGTTAACAATAATAATTGACTAAGGACATTTAAGAATAGTGTTCTAATTTTATCCAATAGGATCTCACGATCAAGTCAACCACTTGATGTCCTATGGCATCAAACTTTCTATTCTAAGGATTTTATTATGTTTATTAAAAAGAAGACAATAAATGAATTGCCTCATATATTAAAATTAGCATAGTAGAATGTTTGTAAATACAGACAAATATATCAGCCTCTAGGGCATAGACCAACAGATATTCCACTAATGGACAGTAGGTAGCTCCACTTGGCCGTGGTAACTAAGCAATGCTCCGAAATCTTGACTAAACACTATTCTATTCAGATTTGGCGTAGAATGTCGTGTATAATGCCTGATGTGCATGTTGAGAAATAATAGCACTTGGTCTGAGGCGATCGATATACCAACATATCTTCTGGATCATTCTCTCCGAAATTGAGTTTAGCTCTATGGAGTAAGAAATTAGTTCATTGTGTATATGCATAGTCAGTCAACATTTTATTGTGATCTATATATGCATGTGTTGTATTAATTATTTGCTATTTAATACAATGATTATACGATGCTATGAATGTATCTATTAAGTGCTGTGTATGAATAGTATGTTGTTTTACTATCTTTTTACCACCATGATGGTATTGATGTAGGGGATCTCACATCTTTGCTATGTTATTCTGTTTATTTGTATGTTTGATAAAGAGTATGAAGAGGAAGAATAAAAGGAAGGATCACCTCATTTCTGTCTGGGTTAGTTAGTTTGTTAGCTGATATGGCGATAACGATTTTTCTGGGTTATGTGAAAGTGTTGTTTAGAGGTGGCACGAATGCTTGACGTTATGATGCTAATGAGGATCGCGTGGTGTATATTTGGGGGTGTCTGTTACCCTTAGTAGAACTTTTCATGGGGTTCTTATATTTTCTTTTAGTGCTTTTGTGCATTTACGTTTTACTATGCCTATGGAGTTTTTGTGGAGTACTTGTCATGTTACTCCTACGGAGGATTCAATTGTTTCTTCTGCACAGACTCTAGTCCATAGCCCTGCGACCCATCTAGGGTTATTGTCTTCTGAGGAGTCTGAGGAAGATCCAGAGGAGGATCCAGATGAGTACCCCTCTGACTAGAGGTTTGGTACTAGGTTAGTTTTTGTTTGGGCTGTAGTACCTGTATGGTTTTTTAGGACAAAACTGAATGTTTTAAAGTATTAGAACTTGGTATGTATATAATGTAAATTATTTTAATTTGGTATATTTTGTAATTTGTTTTAACTCTGCCTATGCTGAGCTTTGTTGCAAATATCTACATAGCCGGTCCTAAGCTCGGATAAAATAGGAGGGTTGTGTTAGGTAGTCGATAGCTAACGTAAAACTTTGTCGAATCTTTATGACATGGATCAACGAATTAATTGTGTTAATACTAGGTAGTTGTCCCTAAGTAACGCGCTGTATGGCTCGAGTACAATGTCAAATGAGCAAGGACCGCTGCATCACCGCCTAGGTGTAATGAAAAATAAGCAAAGGTTCCCCACATTGTCATGAATGGGTGTGGGTAAAGAAGCTAGTTCACAAGAGTAAGATGCGTTTTGGAACTTGGAATATAGGCACACTTACAGGTAAATCAATGGAAATAATTAACACCTTGATTAGGAGGAGGATTAATTTTATGTGCCTATAAGAAACTAAGTGGGTTGGAGAAAAGGCAAAGGAACTCGACTCTTCAGGTTTTAAGCTTTGGTACACCGGTAAGGTAAAATCTAGAAACAGGGTAGGTATAATAGTAGATAAGAATTGGAAGAATATGGTTGTGGATGTGAGAAGGCTCGGAGATAGGATCATAACTTTGAAGTTTGTCGTGGAACAGGAGGCTTTTAATGTTATTAGTGCGTATGCACCTCAAGTAGGGCTAGACGAGCATTACAAGTCTAAATTTTGGGAGGATTTAAAAGGGTTAGTTCAGGGAATACCATTAGGAGAGAAGATTTTTCTAGGAAGGGACCTAAATGGTCATGTGGGGAGTGAATCTAAGGGGTATGAGGGTTTGTATGGAGGTTATGATCTAGGAGTAGCAAATGCAGAGAGCAAAGCGATTTTAGATTTTTCGGTAGCATTTGATTTTACAACAGCTAACACTTGTTTGAGGAAGCGGGAAGAGCATTTAATCACATATAGAAGCAGGGGTTCTTGCTCTCAAATTGATTTCTTTTTAATAAGGAAATCTAATAGAAAACTTTGCATGGACTGCAAAGTCATCCCTGGAGAGAGCTTGACTACCCAACACAAGGTTTTGGTTATGGATGTATAGTTCAAGATGAGAGTAAGGAGAAATTGTCGAGACAGAAAGCCAAGGATCAAATGGTGGTAATTAAAGGGAGAAAAACAAACGCTCTTTCAAAGGAGGATTATGGAGGAAGAAATTTGGAAAGCACAAGGGAGTGCTAATGATATGTGGGACGAGATGGCTGAAGGGATTAGGAATGTAGCAAAAGAGACACTCGGTGAATCAAAAGGCTTTGGACTCAAGGATAAAGAATCTTGGTGGTGGGACGCAAGTGTACAAGATAATGTTAAGGTTAAAAGGGAATGTTATAAAGCTTGGCACGCATGTAAAAATGATGAAAATTGAGAAAAATATAAGGCAGCTAAAAAAGATATTAAGAAAGCAGTGAGCGAGGTGAAAGCTAAAGCGTTCAACGGGTTATATTAATCGTTAGGCATCAAAGACGGAGAAAGGAATATCTACAGGCTTGTTAAAAGTAGGGAAAGGAAGACAAGAGACTTGGATCAAGTGAAATGCATTAAGGATGAAGACGGTAAAGTCTTGGTTACGGAATAATACATTAAGGATCGATGGAAGGGTTATTTTCACAAGTTATTTAATGAGGAACATGGGACATTAGGGGACTCGGACATTCTAAACACTAGAGAGGAGGACCAAAATAAAACCTTTTATCGTAGAATCAGGGAGTTTGAGGTAAAAGAAGCATTGAAGAGGATGGATAATGGAAAAGCGGTCAGATCGGATAATATACCTATTGAGGTATGGAAGTGCCTAGGAGAGAAAGGTATAAGTTGGATCATAAAGCTGTTTAATGAGATAATGAGGTCTAAGAAAATGCTAAACGAATGGAGGAGAAGCACTTTAATCCCTATTTATAAGAATAAGGGAGATATACAAAACTGTGTAAATTACAGAGGAATTAAGCTTATGAGTCATACCATGAAGTTATGGGAAAGAGTAATTGAACAGAGATTAAGACAAGAGACTCATATTTTTTAGAATCAATTTGGTTTTATGCCTGGGAGGTCAACCATGGAAGCAATCTATCTTCTACGAAGATTAATGGAGAGGTATCGAAGGAAGCAAAAAGACCTACACATGGTTTTCATTGATTTGGAAAAAGCCTACGATAGAGTACCGAGAGAGGTCCTGTGGAAGGCTTTAGAGAAGAAAGGAGTTCGTATTTCCTATATTCAAGTAAGATACATATGATGGAGCTAAAACTAGTGTGAGAACACAGGGTGGGGCCACAGAAGATTTTCCTATAACTATAGGACTGCACTAAGGGTCAACTTTGAGTCCATATCTTTTTACCTTGGTCTTGAATGTGCTTACTGCACATATCCAAGAGCCGGTGCCACAATGCATGCTTTTTGCAGATGATATAGTCTTAGTTGGAGAGTCGAGAGAGGAAACAAATGGGAAACTAGAGCTATAGAGACGAACTTTGGAAAAACATGGCCTTCGTCTAAGCAGGAGTAAGACGGAGTATATGGAATGTAAGTTCAGTAAGAAGCGTGTTAATGCTAGCTTAGCGGTGAAAGTTGGAGATCATACAATACCACAAGTCACACAATTTAGGTACCTTGGATCTATCATACAAAATGATGGAGAGATAGAGGGAGATGTAAACCATAGGATTCAAGCTGGATGGATGAAATGGAGGAGTGCTTCAGGAGTTATTTGTGATAGAAAAGTGCCTCTCGAGCTTAAGAGTAAATTTTACCGCACAGCTATAAGGCCCGCGATGTTATATGGTACTGAATGTTGGGCAATAAAAAGCCAATAAAAGCATAAGATCAGTGTTGCGGAGATGAGGATGTTGCGTTGGATGTGTGGCCGTACAAGACAAGATAGGATTAGGAATGAATGCATTAGAGAGAAAGTAGGGGTAGCACCTATTGTGGAAAAGATGGGAGAATCTCGCCTTAGGTGGTTTGGACATGTAAGGTGAAGACCCTTAGAAGCCCCTGTAAGAAGAGTAGATCAGGTAGATAATAGCCCAATAGCTAGAAATAGAGGAAGACCAAGAAAGACTATAGGTGAAATAATTTAAAAAGATTTAAATCTGAATAACATCTCTGAAGACTTGGTTTATGATAGGGCACAATGGCATCATTTGATCCATGTAGCTGATCCCACCTAGTGGGAAAAAGGCTTGGTTGTTGTTGATATTTTGTAATTTGTTTAATTTGTTAGTTTTAATTATCCGCAAAGAAAAATATTTGAATAACATACAAATGATATTGGTAATTTTTATAACTTGGTAAAAATTTGGTAACTTGTTAATCCGTTAATATGATGCCCTAAAGGGGGTGTTATAATCACTACCTCAAAAATGGTGCATTGTAGTACATAAACTCTTTATACAAACTCAAAGCAGTATAAATAAATACAAGCTTGATCTACTAAGTACAAAAACTTCTCTAGTCTTCATACTTTTTCTTCTTTCCATTGGAAGAGCTTCCACCTGGATTTATATGGCAATACATACAGTGAGAACTCACAATTCTCAATATAAGTATTCTAACACCAGAGTTTAATCATTCACAATGAGTAAACCAAACTATTACATAAGATTATGCTCACAACAGATAAATGTGCCACTGCTCATCACTATCAAAATATATACACAAACTCTATGTAACATTCACAAGACAAGTCATAATCTCAACTCACATGTATAACAATCAATAATATTGAACAATTGTCTATACAATTATAACATATCATCAAGCAAGACAACCGCTCATACAATTGCCAACAAATGCAATGTTTGTTATATTAAACTTATGCCTAATAGATGCCCTAACAATATAATTATGCAATGCTAATGCAGATTTTTAGTTTTAAAAAAAAAGTACATGGTACTTGCTTAATTCCTAGGGATCATATTCCGTTGTATATACTGGGTAGGATTGGCAAAAGAGCCCTAATACTACCTGGTAATAAGTGGATTCATTCATCTCACTATAGTACGAGTACTATTACCACCCGCATACCGGTAACCCTGACCTTGATAGCATTGCCCGCTACAAGTGGTTACAATACATAGGAAATGGCAAATAGCAAGTTTGAAAACCAAATATACAAAGTTATTATTAAAACTCTTACAATCATCATAAGGTCCATCCTAACCAAGTGAAAAGTAACACTAGAAACTTAAGACTTTATCTCAACTTATCATATAAGTAGTAAAATTCATGTTACTAGTAACCTTATATCTAGTAACTTTCATCATCACTTCGCAAGTGATTTCTAGGCAACCTCAAGTTGCTCAAGGTTCTAGACATGTTCTTATAGCATTCCACAACACTTGGATGCCTAAGGTCCTATCAACTCCGATCACAAGGTTCACTCTAACTAAGTGAAAAGGCTATAATTAGAAAACATGTTCTCTTGGCTTAACTCTATCACATAAAGGAATTAACCCATGTCTCTAGCAAAACACAAAGCATAACTTTGATAAACAAGGAAGCATACACTAACTATGCATCTTAAGCTCAATTTTAACTCTAAAGGAGAAACCTATGCATATAGATAGGAATACCATGCCAAACAAACCCAAACTAGTTGTTTCTAATACTTCTTGTCATTACTTCTCAAATGATACCAAAAGCAACCTTATGTTGATTATGTTAGTCATGGCAACCATTACCCAAGAGGGGGGGTGAATTGGGTATTAAAAACTTTTCACAAATACTCTCTAAATAAACACAAATATTTAAATTATTAAATAAAAGAGAAAGAATTGCGAGATGAAGAATAAAAGCTTTAAGAATAGCAAATAAATAAATGTGCAATGATATCAAATTGCATAAAATAAAGATATTGAGAAGAGAAAAGCAGGCACGATATATATCCTGGTTTGACCACTAACCCACTTGTGGTCTACGTCCAGTCCTTGAAAACAATCCGAGATTTTTCACTATGTATACAAGCTTCAATAGGTGCTTGCAACCGTTACATAAAAGAGCACTTTTCACACATAGGGAAACTCTGCCCTTGTGCTAAAGTCTCAGCCTGCAGGGATACCTCACTCTGATACAAACCTTAGAGGGATACCTCACCCCCTTTACAAACCTTGAAGGTTACCTCACCCTCAATATAGAAGAATAGAAATATAGATGAAAGAAACTCTCACTCAGAGTAAATAATACAAGTTGAAGTGCTAAGAGGCTCTCAAAGGATATCTCAAAGTTTCAGCGAAAAGAGCACAGAAAATAGGTGTAAAATATAAATCACATTTTTCAGAGCAAGCGCAAATTAAACAGATAGTTAGGCTGCTTGCAGATGAGACCCACAGTCTTTATTTATAGAATCAGATAGAAAATGGTCATTGGGTGTAATCAAAACTCGTAAATACGAAAGAATATGGCCATTTGTTTTCATATTAGTATTCGTAAACATCAGTGGTATTCGAATAGATGAAGTGGTATTCGAATAACATTGTTTATAATATCATCGTGAAAAGCAAAATGATATGGGTTATTCGAATACCAACATGAGGTATTCGAATACCACTGTTTTCATTTCTTAAAAAAACAATTCAGAAGTAGGTTATTCGAATACCACAAGGAGATATTCGAATACTTCTATTTTAAACACATTTAAAAAACTGTTTTGAAGGGTGTTCTTCGAATACCTTCAAGGTTATTCGAATACCACATCATTTGTTCAAAAAACTGACTTTAAATTGTCATAACTTCTTCATTTCTTATCCGTTTAAAGCAAATGACCAGTCATTGGAAAGATCTTTGAGTCTATTTTCAAATGAAAGAAGTTTCAAAACAAAACTCAAAAAATTTTGAAAGATATGATGAAAAGAGTGACCAAAGGTTAGTTTTACAAAACTCAAACTTGACTATTTTTCATAGATTTGAATTATTACCATAACTAGCTTTTCAAAACTTATTTGTTGGACATTTTAGCATGTGAAAACCATTTGTAAAGATTTGAAAAATATATTTGAGATATCCATAAGGCTTTTTACATAAAGACCCTAAGTCCTAAAAGCTATACTATTTAATCTTCATTTGGACTTGGTCTTTGACATGACTTTGATGTTATCAATACCTTCATGAAATAGGCATTCACATTCTCCTTGCATTGAGCTTAATGAAGATCTTTTGCTTTCTTGTTGCAATGCTCACTCTTGGTACTTGGACTATCCTACAAAGTATTGCTCACTTAAACAAGCATAGTTAATTCAAATTCATAATTCAATATCTTCATATACATGGTTCATAAATGTATAACTTTAGTTAGTTTAACATGCATATAAGACTTTCATAGACACATCCAAATAAGATATTTATCAATTGTTAATGGATATGCTCTATATAGGATGCAACAAAGAACATAAGCAAAGTATTCTTTTTGTCTTGTATTTGTCATCATCAAAACTTAACATATAAAACCATTTGGGGCAAACTTATTTCCACAATCTCCCTCTTTTTGATGATGACAAATCACCAAAGAAAAATATGTTGAACAATATTCAAGAATGGATATTCGTGTAAGCATATCAAACAATAAGAGGAAGAACATATTTTTCTTTCCAATTTTCACTCCCCCTATTTGACATCAACAAAAAGGCTTAGAAAAAATTTTCTCCCCCTTATAGATACTGTACATGATTCAAGAATAGAGAGATGAAACAAGCATGATTTTCAAGATATAGAAGATTATTCATGCAATGCTTTTCATATTTTTGCATGTCAATATTTAGCATAGTAATAAAACACTTTATGCAATCAAACAAGGATGCAAGTCAAAAGATATAAACAGCTTAAGAGCTAGGCTCCCCCTCAAAATATGTATATTATCAAAAAATAAAGCAAGAACAAAGGTATTTATTCTTAATCCATAATTTTAAGACTTCTCCCCCTTTCAAAAAGAATTTTATAAGAGCACATTATATATATATTTTTTTCAAAAGCATTTTAGAAAGGTAGAGATGTTTTATATAAAAAGTCATATATTCCTTGGAAAGCATCTAGTCATTTAAGATTAATTTATCAACAAGTATCATACAATTCATATCATATACCATAAAAGCTAAGGGATAGAGATACTTATTGAGTTAGATAAAGAGTGATGCTTCTTTAGAATGTTCTTCGTTTATTTGTCCTTTGAGTTTGAGCTTTCTTCCATTGAGTATTCCATTCCATTGCACTTGAAGAAAGGCTTCTTTATATTCCTCTTCATTTGAATTTCATTCAATTTTTCTTGTTTATCCACATATGCTTGTATGTAAAATTCTGATGGCTACATTTGAAACATATAGAGAGACTTGCAAAGCTAACTTTAAAAGTCCTTCTTTGAATTTTTGTAGATGACTCTCACTTCCACCAACTTCTAAGCTTTCATGAGGGAATAGAATTCTTTGCACGCCTTTTAAAAGTTGAATCCTTTTAAACTTTACTATCCTCAAGTTGAATGAATTTATTCCATTTAAATGTTTGCTTGAGGTAGTTGACACCCTACAAAATAATTTAAAGTACTTTCTTTGGTATCCATCAACTTTAGATCCATAGAGGTTAGTCATTATGCCAAACTCGTAAGCAAATAAGCATTCAAAATAATAAAACAACAAATGAGTTCACAAGTATAAAAGATATTTCATTTTATTACATATAATCATCAAAAGAATAGCAAATTACATTTGATTAAGCATTTGTATTTTTCATACATATCATTAAGTACATATTTTCAGACAAAACAAACAAAGAGTTTAGCATATATTGATTATTAATGCTACGCAATATATATAGCAACAAATGTAGCAGAACCTTTCAAATAAAGCAGGGGCAGGAATATCATCAGTAGTAATAGGTTAAAACCAGTAAGTGTAAAGATTAAAAATAACCAAGCAATTTAGCACTCATTTTAACTTGCATTCATGACAATCAAACCAAATTCTTGATTCTTACAAAAGCATTTTGAAACAACCAAGGATTATGTTAGAAAGGGATAAAACAAGATAAAACCATCTAACACAAATACTCATTTTAAGTCATAATTAAATAAAAAAACTCATGCTCAAGGATATTATCATCAATCATGTCATTTCAAATAAGGAGCATACTTTATCTAGCATATTAATATGTAGAAATATTTTCAGGGCATAAAGCTAGAAAAGCATAATTCAAGTTTTCGCTTATCTGAGAATTGCAAGTCCAAGCTTCATGAAGACAGGGAAAAGAGCTTGGAATTATTTATGATATTTGTATTTGGAGCAGCCACTTTCAAGATGCCAAAGTCACTTCTTGGCCTTCAAGTACACCTACAACACACTTCAATTTTTGACTTTTGGTACCCAAATTTTATTGGGTCCTTGTGTGTTAGTTTTCGAATATTAATTTATTATGCTCTCATAAAGATTAATTTTTTATAGTATGTAAATTGAGCACAATAAATTAAATAATTAAATATTATTAAGTACATAGTTGATAGCATGCTTACTTTCATGATATATAGACAATTTTAAACCATATAAAGCATACATAAGCATTATAAACCCTTATGTACTAAGATATATAACAAATTAATGAATTATGATATAATAAGAATGAATATAATCATGTGTTAAACATAATATTCAAATTTTATCAAGTACACACGATTCTATTAATCACTTAAGGCTTACAAATAATATACCTCAAATTTATTGACTTTGTATGTGAGTGTGCATAAGAGGTAAAAGCTTTTGATACCTTGGCCTTGGTAATCAAGGAAATACTCTTTCTTATCCATTGCTTCTCTTTTGGAGTCTTGAACTTTGCAAGTTCTACATTTTGTACTTGAGAAGCTTTGGTTGAAGCCATCTTCCTTTTTTGACCAAAGTTTCTACCATTAGGCTTTGGAAGCATTCTCCTTGATGATTCCTCTTTATTTTGACCAATTTGTCCATCCTTTTAAGAAATATTCTGTATAATTGAAACACTAGGATGACACTTTGGTACCCACTTCATTTTGGGTCCTTGAATATTAGTATTAGGACCTTTAGGATTTTTAGGAACCCATACCATACAATTTCTCATATAAGAATTTCTTCTATAATTGCATAAATGAGAAATATGTCCTAGATGACCACAAAAATTACAAACAATTGAATTCAATGATGGCTTAGTCTTTTGAAGATCATCTTTGAAAAACTTAAGCCTTTTCTTGTTATTACATTCTATGTTGTTTTTGCCACAAGCTTTACTTGAATTTCCATATGGAATAACATTAATTTTATTTTTATTAACAAGCATAGAATATAAGCAATTAGAATCATTAGCTTTGAAAAATTTGAAAGATAAATCCTCAACTTGATTTTCCAAATTAATGCATTTTTCATAAGAAGATGAGGTTTCATATTTCAAAGGCATTTCCTCATTAAGAAAAGCATATTCATTTTTCAAAGTCTCAATTTCATTTTTAATAGAGGAAATGTTTTCCAAACAAGATAAGTTTTTCTTTTCTAAATGCAACAAGTCATCATATAATTCATCATATGCACATTGTAGCTCATCATAGGAAGGACTACAATGTAGTTTAGAATTATTTACCTCAAAATCCTTTTTAACCATATAGGAAGTAGTTTCAATTTCTAGGGTACTTGCCTCTTTAAGAGAATCACATTCTTCCTCATCAATTTTGTTTTGCTTTGCCTCTTCTTCAAATTAAGCACCATCGTTACCAAGTGGCATTTGGCTCCCTTCAATAGTTTGAGTATCTCTTTGAGGATATTTTTCATGACAAGCTTCCTTCAATGACATTTGCTCTTCTTGCTTTCTATATACAACTTTATACATAAAATCATTGTTAGCAAGATAAATAGCATCAAGAGCATCCCATATATCTTTAGCACTAGAGCAATTTTTAATTTTAGCAGAAGCATCATCATTCAAACTACTTCTCAAAATTTGTATAGCTCTAATGTTCAAGGAAAAACATTTTTTGTCAAAACTATTCCAAGTTTGTTTTGATTTGTAAGTAAATCCATTTAGCATAATATCCCACAAATCCAAATCAATAGATTGCATATAAAATTCTATTCTAGCTTTCCAATAAACAAAATGCACACCATCAAAGAATGGTGATTTATCAATTTCAAAACTTTTCATTTTAAAAAAAACTTTCAAGGTTGCCAACAGATAAGGATCTTTAACTCTAAGCTGTTAAGCTTTCACCACAGCATGATGTAACATCCCAAAAATTATTTATTTCATTATAAATAATCATTTTATAATATTTATGATTTTTGAGAATTTTTGTGGAATTTTCTGAGAATGTTGAATATTTTAATACATTCTTCGTTTTGCGTGTGCGCTGAGCGGAGCCGGGATAACGAAATGTTTTCCCTGAGGTTGGTAAACCTTGAACTGTCAATGTGTCAATGGGGGATCTTACTAAACCCGAGGCCGGGCACAGTTTGCAAGGCTTGCATTTTTTGAGGTTTTATCTGCTAGATAAAATCATTGTATCATAAAATCATCTGATGAATAATAAAAATATTATTTTCATCAGTCGTAACTTTCATTCACTGAGAAAATAATTCTAACAGTGTAATTAAATCATCTGTCAGATGTACTTAATTGAGGAGACAAGCTTACTATGCACTTTATTAAGAATTGTGCAAAGCTTCTCAAGGAAGCTTCAAGGAAACTTCTAGGAAGCTTCCTTCCCAGCCACTATTCACTCTCTCTCCTCACTCTCATTGTGCAGCACGGTTTGGGGGTAATATCACAATTATTTCCCCCCCTCCATTTGCTCTCATTCACGCTGGTCTCTTTCTCCCTCACGCAGCTCTCATTTCTTTATCTCTTCTCCATACGGCTACACACCCATAACCACCATTGTTGATTTCAAGTTTTCTTTGCATCAACCCAAAAGGGACCGTTGTTTCCCCCTCACCATCTTCAAGTTTTCTTCTTGGTGGAGTTCTTCTTCATTCCTCCATTTTCGTATTCCACAGCCAGTACCAAAGCTTCATGCTTTAAGGTAAAGCTCTCAACTTTCTTCTCCTTTCTCCCCATTTTCGTATTCCATGGTCACATTGGTGACTATGGATTTCATCTTTACTCTTTGATTTTGATTTTTTGGATTTGAACACCAAGGTATTTGGTGGTGGTGAAGAACCAAATTTCAAGGATAGAAGGAGCTTGCTTTCTTTGTTCTTCACTAAAGTAAGAGGAAGACACTCCTCCTTAACCTCTTTTAGCATTTGGGAACGTTGTCTGTGATTGGTATTGAGGGTCATTCTTGTTTGCATGTTGTTTGCAATGTATGTGTGCCATTTGATTGTTTTTGTGTGTTTTGACATAACTGAATGTATTGGAACGTATAATATCATGCCCGTTGAAATTAATCTTCAGGCTAAATCCGTCGAGTTAGAATGCCAAATTCGTCGAGTAGAGTTTCTGACCACTTAGGGGAGAAACTTCTCCAATGCCAAACCCATCGTGTTTGAATGTCAGTATTCATCGAGTGATATATCCGTCGAGTAGAGTTTCTGACCACTTGGGAGAGAAACTTATCCAATGTCAATATCCGTCGAGTTTGAATGTCAATATTCGTCGAGTGATATATCCGTCGAGTAGAGTTTCTGACCACTTGGGAGAGAAACTTACCCAATGTCAATATCCGTCGAGTTTGAATGTCAATATTCATCGAGTGATATATCCGTCGAGTAGAGTTTCTGACCACTTGGGAGAGAAACTTACCCAATGTCAATATCCGTCGAGTTTGAATGTCAATATTCGTCGAGTGATATATCCGTCGAGTAGAGTTTCTGACCACTTGGGAGAGAAACTTACCCGATGTCAATATCCGTCGAGTTTGAATGTCAATGTTCGTCGAGTGATATATCCGTCGAGTAGAGTTTCTGACCACTTGGGAGAGAAACTTACCCAATGTCAATATCCGTTGAAGTTGAATTTCTGACCATTTTGTGTTTTCTTCGGTTCAACACTTGGAAGCTTTCTCCAACGTCAACACCCATCCGTCAAAAATAGGATTTCTGCTAACCTTCTAGTATATTCGACAGTTTTTGATCTTTATTCGACAGAAATTAATTTTTAGCCATTCTTGTCAAAATTGTAACACAGCCATGTCTGTCGGATCCAGAATTACAAATTATCACCCAACACCTAGTGAGTAAATTAAGGGTAATGGGATGCAAGAATTAGCAGATTGGAAATTAAATTATACTTTGAGATTCTTAAATTTTAAAGAACCAAGAATGGAATTTTCATAAGACTTAGGATAATTTAATTAGGGTACGAACATGAGAATGTGAGACTTTGAGGTCTTAGAATAACCTTCTAAGTGTATATGAATAAGCTATCTAAGAGAATTTAGTTAATTAAGAGAATTCAATTAATTAAGAGAATTCCTTTAGAGAGAAACTTTGTAAGAAAAGCTAAACCTAAACAAGAATTCATAATATACTTTAAAAATATATTAATTTATTTAACAACAGTATTATGTTATTATGGGTCCATGTGAGTGACCATTGATTGTGTTAATTCTTACTTTGGCAAATTGTGACATATGATGGAATAGTATGTAATAATGATCATACATGATTATGCATTGTGAATGTCCGTTGGACTGTTGTAAGGCCTAGTTGCCTAGGAGTTGAACACACCTTAGTGCGGGTGCGAATAGACAAGTGTAGGTCTTTGGTTGACCTTGGGGGCGTCAGTGTGCGGGTACCTCGCAATGGACAGTTGGTAGCTCTTTATTCGTGGGGCAGACCGATGCAAACGAACTGACGATCCGGACCAAGACACTGTCCTATATTGCGATCTAGAGCAGACTGTCTGTATAATGCCACGATGTGCACATGGGAAAATTCAGAATTATAGCACTTTGGCCTCGGCAGCCTAGTTACAGCATGTCGCCTGATCTTTCTCTCCGACCATTTGTGTCTAGCTCTATGGAGTAGGATTTTGATTTTGTATGCATATGCATAGTGGGTCCATGAATTATCTGGCATTCATTATTAGTATAATTGAAACTATTGCATTACTGATATATATATATATATATAATTGCCTGGAACTGTTTGGTTGATTATAACTGCTACTAAATGTTTATTATCATTATTGCTGTCAAAAATGCTATGTGGGCGCTTTGCGCCATTTGGTTTCTTGTTGCTATAATTGGTAATGATGGTAGGATGTCTTACCTTTTTCTTGTACTTTTCTTGCTCTATGCCAATTTTTGGTTAAAGGCTGTAAGTGGGAACGAGGTTGGATTCTTTTGGATTTTCTTGGTTTGACCCACTGTATCCGGTGATGTCGTCACGAAGGGAGTTCTATTGGGTTCGCTCGAATTGTGTTCACTGGTGGTGCCAAGACTTGGCGAGTCGACTGGACCGGCAAGCGTATACTAAATGTTGGGGGTCTGACTTTGACCATGAAGAGGACTGCGATTTGAAGACCTTATCCTGTATTTCTCACTACACCGGTGAGCCCAAAGTTGCCTCATGCATTCGGGATTCGATGGAGTGCCTAACTCCTTAGTCGTGGATATGATATGGGTAGTTTATATTTTATTTTGCATTACCTGTATAAGGTGTATTTTGAGTATTTGTATGTTTTAAGGTGATTATTCAGTCTAAAATCTTGTAAATTCAGTACATCTTATAATTCATATTTTAATTGGCTGTATATGTGACTATTCATTCTTGGCTCCTATTTTCCTCGTATGCAAAATGAACAATATTTTTGTAAAGTTTGTTATTTGACAATGTTAGCATGCCAAAATTTAGTGACCGTGACATAATGACGATTGTGCCTTGGTTATTAAATCGAGGGGTGTTACACATGAAGCTCTGATACCACTTGTTAATCATGGCAATCATTACCCAAGAGGGGGGAGTGAATTGGGTATTAAAAACTTTTCACAAATACTCTCTAAATAAACACAAATATTTAAGTTATTAAATAAAAGAGAAAGAATTACGAGATGAAGAATAAAAGCTTTAAGAATAGTAAATAAATAAATGTGCAATGATATAAAATTGCATAAAACAAAGAGATTGAGAAGAGAAAAGCAGGCACGATATTTATCTTGGTTCAACCACTAACCCACTTGTGGTCTACGTCCAATCCTCGAAAACAATCCGAGATTTTTCACTATGTATACAAGCTTCAATAGGTGCTTGCAACCATTATATAAAAGAGCACTTTTCACACATAGGAAAACTCTACCCTTGTGCTAAAGTCTCAGCCTTCAAGGATACCTCACCCTTATACAAACCTTAGAGGATACCTCTGCCCCCTTTACAAACCTTGAAGGATACCTCACCCTCAATATAGAAGAATAGAAATATAGATGAAGAGAAACTCTTACTCAGAGTAAATAATACAAATTAAAGTACTAAGAGGCTTTCAAAGGATATCTCAAAGTTTCAGCAAAAAGAGCACAAAAAATAGGCATAAAATATAAATCACATTTTTCAGAGCAAGCACAAATTAAACAGATAGTTGGGCTGCTTGCAGATGAGACCCACAGTCTCTATTTATAGAGTCAGATAGAAAATGGCCGTTGGGTGTAATCAAAACTCGTAAATACGAAAGAATATGGCCATTTGTTTCCATATCAGTATTCGTAAAACATCAGTGGTATTCGAATAGATGATGTGGTATTCGAATAACATTGTTTATAATATCATCGTGAAAAGCAAATTGATATGGGTTATTCGAATACCAATATGAGGTATTCGAATACCACTGTTTTCATTTCTTAAAAAAATAGTTCAGAAGTAGGTTATTCGAATACCACAAGGAGGTATTCGAATACCTCTATTTTAAACACATTTAAAAAACTATTTTGAAGGGTGTTATTCGAATATCTTCAAGGTTATTCAAATACCACATCCTTTATTCGAAAAACTGACTTTAAATAGTCATAACTTCTTCATTTCTTATCCGTTTAAAGCAAATGATTAGTCATTGGAAAGATCTTTGCGTCTATTTTCAAATGAAAGAAGTTTCAAAACAAAACTCAAATAATTTTGAAAGATATGATGAAAAGAGTGACCAAAGGTCAGTTTTGCAAAACTCAAACTTGGCTATTTTTCATAGATTTGAATTATTACCATAACTAGCTTTTCAAAACTTGTTTGTTGGACATTTTAGCATGTGAAAACCATTTGTAAATATTTAAAAAATATATTTGAGATATCCATAAGGCTTCTTACATAAAAATCCTAAGTCCTAAAAGCTATACTATTTAATCTTCCTTTGGACCTGGTCTTTGACATGACTTTGATGTTATCAATACCTTCATGAAATAGGCATTCACATTCTCCTTGCGTTGAGCTTAATGAAGATCTTTTACTTTCTTGTTGCAATGCTCACTCTTGATACTTAGACTATCCTGCAAAGTATTGCTCACTTAAACAAGCATAGTCAGTCCAAATTCATAATTCAATATCTTCATATGCATGATTCATAAATGTATAACTTTAGTTAGTTTAACATGTATATAAGACTTTCATAGACACATCCAAATAAGATATTTATCAATTGTTAATGGATATGCTCTATATAGGATGCAACAAAGAACATAAGCAAAGTATTCTTTTTGTCTTATATTTGTCATCATCAAAACTTAACATATAAAACCATTTGGGGCAAACTTATTTCCACATATTAATGTTCTAAAAACTCACCTATGGCATTCTACATCTCAAAGGATGCTTAAGGTTTTCTCAACTCCTTATATATGTTAGGTAGTTTTTCTCTCTAAGAAATACCCATATTAATGCCTCAACATACTTTACAAGGCATATATATAGGATCTAAGCAAGTAGGGAACTCCAATTTCCCATAAAACTATCCTAGGAGAAACCACTCTGGGCATCTAGAAAGGCTGACTTTAATGAATGCACCAAATGTACATCCTAACTCAAAAAATTTGAAAATTTATAGGCAAATAGCTTTATCTCATTTCTTTTGAATAAAATAAACCTCACTTCATTTGACTTAGTGTAGCTAAAGTTATACTACAAAATGCAGCAACTGAAACAGGGCAACTAGCTAACTTACTCGATTCTAATCTTACTTTAAATTGAAACTGGGAACATATAGAGAGTTCAAAATTCTTAAAATTTTTACCATTTATAGCCTTACATGTTAGCTTCAAAATGCCACTGATCTCATGTAGTTTAGGCCTCCGAGCAAGAAGTTATACAATCTAGTTTACTAGGTGTTAGTCTACCTATTTCAGTAGAATCTGACTTAACTTCAAACCGAACTTGATGCTACTTGGGTTGTTCTAAAAATAAAAAATTTCTACTAAATGAAGCCTTGAATCTTAGGTTTCAAATAAAATAAGTAACAAGTCATTTCGATGACTATAACTCAAGTTATGCTAGAAACACTACAAGCTGTCAGGATTTGGGCACAGCTGTGCCTAGGCATGGTTCATGGGCACCAAGGCGCTATGGTCTCTTCTTGTGCCTGGACTAAAAATCATCAGGCTGCACCTAGGAGTGCTAAACTGGTGCCTAGGTGCCATCTACATTAGAAATTTATGCAAAAAATGCATCCACTGTGCCATTGGTTTCCAACCAATTTCCAACCTTCAAATATTGGATTCTAAGAGGTTTCCAGCCCCATACATGATTACTAGGATTCTAAGAAACTTTCATGCAATCTTGTAACACAGAAACGCATGGAAAATGAACAAAATCATCAATCCAAAATCCTATTTTTGAAACTCATGGATTATGAAGTTTTAAAGATGTCAATAAGTTTCAATCCATTAACCATGTATGAACTAACACAAACTGAACCATAAAATGAGCTTACCACAAGTTCATCCACTCTAACCATGGAAAACACACCAGAATCCCATTTTTGAAACTTAACAAGCATCACAAACATGAAGAGCAATAACCAAGAATAGAAGATGGAAATCAATCACCCCTACCTCTTGAAGATGAAGCTCAAACCTTGGCCTTTCCTTTTCCCTTTCTTTTCCTTTCTTCCTTCTCTTTTTCTTCTTCTTTCCTTTCTCTTCTTTCTCCTCTTTCTACTACTGCTCCATCCGTAGAGATAAGTGAGAAATTGAGTGAGAAATAAGAAGAAAAGTCAAGGTTGATGGCTCTTAAAGAGCTGTGAGAAACTTGCCAAAAATTAGAAATTTTGACTTGAACCCCTAATCTGTTAAGAATACTTAGATTTCACCAAATTAAGTTTCCTAACTTTCAATAACTTTAGAATAAATCTTAGGATTCATCTAAATTCTTATTTTACCCTTATCTTATTTTCCATATCTGCGACTAGTCAATCCAGCATTAAAACACAGCCAGTATGCTTAAAAATACTAAATTAACTTTGATTATTTTCAAATTTTAACTACATCCTCTTTCACCTATTTATGACTTAGAAAAAAATTCTCTATATTTATTTCCCTTAACTTACTAATTTATACTACTATTTGGATCATTTTAAGCTACTTTTCACATTCTAGGTTATAACAAAGTGCCTAAACTAACTTAGTTTATCACAAAAATAAGCAAATATGTCAAGCCAGTGTTATGTTACCTTTGTAACAATAAACTAGTCTAATATGCTAAAAAGGGGATGTTACATATATCACATTATTATAGTAGAAATATTTTTAGTAGTTATTAGCAATCCTGGATCTAATTACTTTGGTATAATAAAGATTATATTGTTGGTATTAAATTTGGGATGTTACATTATGGTATCAGAGCAGTTCATCCTGTTGAGTCAGGGTATGGACTGACTATGCTTAGGCATTTTTAGGAGTTCCTTTGTGTTTTGTGCATTTCTTTGTCTCTTGTTCAAGATGTTTGAATAGAATTGCTTGACTTGCCTTAGGTTGGATTGTTATTAGCTACTGTTACACGGTTACATGATATTGAGACTGATCAACTCAATATATATTATTCTATGTGGACAAGAAACTATGGCACCACCAAGGAGAACTAGTGAAACCAAGAACTCAACTAGTGAAGGTCCAAATATGGACACGGTAGTGATGGCAATGACCAATGTGATGCGAGCATAGATGACTGTGTGTTTGGATGCTTTTCTTTAAAGACTTGTTTTGATGATAACAAACGGGAAGAATAAATGAAGATGATATATAGACTAAGTCCAAGTTTATAGTTATTTAGCATTAGGACTTAGGATCTATTGTACGGAGCTCACATTGATATCTCGTTGTTTTTGAAAGAAAATAGAAAAATTGTTTTAAACCCAGTATCCTTGAAAACATCCTTTTGAAACTCTTTTTGAACTGAGTTATTCGAATAAAGCTTTGTTTATTCGAATAACCATCCTCACGTGGTTTGTTTTCTAAAAGATGTTATTCGAATAACTACCCCGTTATTCGAATAACCAAGGCTTTTCAGAAATCTGTTTTATAAATGGCTATTCGAATAAACCGTCTCTTATTCGAATAAATGAAGTTTTTAGAACTTAGCATTAAGTAAGTTATTCGAATAGGTCATACACTATTCGAATAAAACCCTTCTTTTTGAACTTCTTTTAAAACATGTTATTTGAATAGATGAGTCTTTATTCGAATAAACGTGCGTTTTCACAAACTCTGGTTTTAACAGAGTTATTCGAATAACAGGTTGGTTATTCGAATAACCCTTTTCAGATGAGCTTTTCACGTTGAGTATTATTCGAATAAGCTGTTGCTTTATTCGAATAAACACGAATCTTTGTTTACAAAAATGGAAACAGACAGCTTTCAATTTTGTTTTAAATGACATTAAATACACCCAACGGCTGATTAACCTAGTTTTCCCTATAAATAGCAAGCCTGGGTCACGTTTTCAATTGCCCATTATTCTGAACTATTTTTTGATTACTCTGTCTTTGTGAAAACTATTTTCTACGCTCTTCTTGCTTAAAAACTTTGAGATATTTCTGTGAGAGCTCTATTAGCACTTCAACTTGTATTACATACTACTGTTTGAGAGTTTCTCTTCATCTCTATTTTTTCGATAATCAGTATCGAGGGTGAGATATCCTCAAGGTTTGTATAAGGGTGAGGTATCCTGCAGTGAGACTTTAGCACAAGGGTATAGTGTCCCTGTGTGTGAAAAGTGCTCTAATTTGTAACGGTAGCAAGCACCTATTGAAGCTTGTATACTTAGTGAAAAATCTCGGCTTTCGAGGATTGGACGTAGACCACAAGTGGGTTAGTGGTCGAACCAGGATAAATCGTGCTGCTTCTCTTTTCCCTAATCTCTTTATTTTATGCAATTTATTTTATTGCACATTTATTTTACATTTGTTCTTTATTGTTTCTTTTCTTCTTCTCATTCCTTCTGTGCATTTATTTATTAAGCTTTTGATATTCGTTTTAATTAAAAAGAGGTTTTACGAAAAACTTTTAATACTCAATTCATCCCCCCTCTTGAGTACTGGAAGCCACTTGGTAACAAGTGGTATCAGAGCTAGACTCTTGTATAAAGAGCTTAGTAGCTTCAAGAGTATATGGCTTCTTCAAATGGTTTTTCAGAAGGATCCTCCATAAACCGACCACCCTTTTTCAATGGGGATGGTTACGCATATTGGAAGGAAAGAATGAAAATCTTCATCGAAGCTATTAATCTAGATGTTTGGGATGTTGTCGAAAACGGCGCTTTTATACCCACAGATGAGGTCGATGGTGTAAGGACCGAAACACCACGAAATAAATGGTCTGATGAAGACAAAAGAAAAGTTCAATTTAATTTAAAAGCCAAAAATATTATTACTACTGCTTTGGGATTTGATGAGTTTTTTAGAATTTCAAATTGTAAAACTGCTAAAGAAATGTGGGATACTTTGCAAGTTACCCATGAAGCTACTAGTGAAGTTAAGAGGTCGAGAATCAATTCTCTAACTTGTGAATATGAGCTATTCAGAATGAACCAAGGAGAAAGCATTCAGGAAATGCAAAAGAGGTTCACCCACATAGTTAATCATCTTGCATCTTTAGGCAAAAGCTTTTCTAATGAAGATTTGATTAACAAAGTGTTGAGATGTCTTAGCAGGATTTGGCAACCCAAAGTGACAGCTATATCCGAATCGAGGGATCTGTCCATAATGACTTTAGCTACCCTCTTTGGAAAACTTCACGAGCATGAGCTAGAGTTGAGCAGATTAAGCCAAAGCGAAGAGAATGATAAAAAGAAAAAGGGAATAGCGCTCAAAGCCACTTCTTCAACATTCGATAATGATGATGAAGAAAATGAAGAAAGTTCAGAGAATATCGAGGTAAGTGAAGAAAATTTAAGTTTACTAGTTAAAAAGTTTGGTAAATTTCTCAGGAAAAAGGGAACGCAAAGAAGACCTCCCTTCCCTCCTAAAAAGACACACTTCAAAGGCGAAGGAGCTTCATCGACTCCAACTTGCTATGAATGTGACAAACTTGGTCACATGAAAATGGAGTGCCCAGTTTATCAAAAGAAGAAGGAAAAATTTGAAAAGAAGCCCTTTAAGGAAAGAAAAGGAAGAAAAGCCTACATAGCGTGGGATGAAAACGACATGGACTCAATTGACAGTTCAGATAGCGAAGAAGCTCAACTGTGTCTCATGCAAAAGGAGATGAAGAAGAAAGCGAAAACGAGGTAAGTTCTAATACTTTATTACCTTCTTACGATGAGTTACAAGATGCTTTTGAGGAACTACATGAAGAATCTTTAAAACTCACAAAAATTATTTCTTCATCTAAAAAAGCAATTTCTTCTTTAGAAAAACAAATTCTTATTTTAAATAAAGAAATAGAAAAATTAAAAATTGAAAACGAAACTTTAGGAATCATTGATGCATGCACAAATCATTCTTCACATGCTTCTACTTCCTCTTCTTGTTCTTCATGTCATACACTTGAAAAAGAAAACGAAGATCTAAAGAACACTCTGTCTAAATTCACCTTTGGAAGGGATAACTTAAATATTTTATTAGGAAGACAAAGAGTGGTTTTTCAAAAAGTCGGGATAGGTTATAACCCGAAAAATCAACAAAAACTCTATAAAAATTTCTTTGTGCATTCTAGTGTTTCAAGTAGCCCTTTTATTAAATGTTTTTATTGTGGAAGAAAAGGACACAGCGCTTCAACATGTAATGCAAGGAAAAACATAAATAAAAAAGTTGGAACAAAAATGGTTTGGGTTCCTAAGGGTACTATACCAAAAACTGACACACAAGGACCCAAGAAAGTTTGGGTACCAAAAGTTAAAAACTAAACTTGTGTTGTAGGTGTGCTTGAAAGCCAGGAGTTCAAATTGGTATCTTGATAGCGGCTGCTCCAAGCACATGACCGGGGATGACTCAAAGTTCACCGAACTTATTCCAAAGAGTCATGGACATGTCACTTATGGCGATAACAACAAGGGTAAAATTCTTGGAATCGGCAAAGTCGGTAAGAACCCTAACTCTTCCATTGAAAATGTGCTGCTTGTTGAAGGCTTGAAACACAACTTACTTAGTATTAGCCAATTATGTGATAAAGGAAATAAAGTTATATTTGATTCAAATTGTTGCATAATTGAAGATAAAAATGACAAGCATGTTAAATTCATTGGTCATAGAGTAAACAACATATATATGATTAGTCTTGATGATATATCTTCAAATGATGCGAAATGTCTTTTGAGTAAGAATGATGATTCATGGTTATGGCATAGGAGAATTGCACACATTCACATGGATCACTTAAAGAAGTTGGTCTCTAAAGAGCTAGTAATTGGACTAACCAAGCTTAATTTTATAAAAGATAAATTATGTGATGCATGTCAAAAGGGTAAACAAATAAAGGTCTCTTTTAAAGCAAAAAATTTAGTTTCTACCACTAGACCTTTACAACTTTTGCACATGGATCTGTTTGGACCTACTAGAACTATGAGCTTTGGTAGGAATTACTATGCTTTAGTGCTTGTGGATGATTTTTCTAGGTTTACATGGACTTTATTTCTTGCAAATAAAAATGATGCATTTCTAGCTTTTAAAAGACTTGCCAAAATTATTCAAAATGAAAAAGGTTTTCAAATCTCTTCTATAAGAAGTGACCATGGTGGGGAATTTGAAAACAATATTTTTGAAAATTACTGTGATGAACATGGCATTAATCATAATTTCTCTGCCCCTAGAACTCTGCAACAAAACGGAGTTGTAGAAAGGAAAAACTGTTCTTTAGAAGAAATGGTGAGAACTATGCTTAATGAGACTGCTCTTCCTAAATACCTTTGGGCAGATGCTATAAGTACAGCTTGTTATGTAATGAACCGAGCCCTTATAAGGCCTATTTTAAAGAAAACCCCATGTGAGTTGTATAAGGGAAGAAAGCCAAATGTCTCACACTTTCATGTTTTTGGTTGCAAATGTTTTATTTTAAATAATGGAAAAGATAATTTAGGCAAGTTTGATGCTAAGTCTGATGAAGGTATATTTCTTGGCTACTCAAATCATAGTAAAGCTTTTCGCATTTACAATAAAAGAACTATGACTATTGAAGAATCTATACATGTTGCATTTGATGAAACTGACCAAAGTGGATCGAGAAAGGATCTTGTTGTTGATGATGTTGCAGAAATCCTGGCGGAAACACAGTTGGACAGTAAAGAAAAGGAAATCAAGGAGAAAGAGGATGAATAAAGACAAGAAGATTCGCAAGCTTTGGAACTTCCCAAAGAATGGCGAACTTCAAAATATCACTCCCTTGATCAAATTATCGGTGATGTATCTAAAGGTGTAAGTACTCGTAACTCCCTTAGAAATACTTGTAGTCACTTAGCTTTTGTTTCTCAAATTGAACCTAAGGATTTAATTGAAGTTTTTGATGATGAACATTGGATCTTAGCTATGCATGAGGAATTAAATCAGTTTGAAAGAAATCAAGTTTGGGAATTAGTTGCTAGACCTAATAATCACCCTATAATTGGAACTAAATGGGTTTTTAGAAACAAACTTGATGAAAATGGATTAATAACTAGAAATAAAGCTAGATTGGTTACTAAAGGGTATAATCAAGAAGAAGGTATAGATTATGAAGAAACCTATGCACCTGTAGCTAGACTAGAAGCTATTAGAATGTTACTTGCTTATGCTTGCATCATGGATTTCAAATTATATCAAATGGATGTCAAAAGTGCCTTTCTAAATGGTTTTATTCAAGAGGAGATATACGTTGAACAACCTCCAGGTTTTGAAAATCATGAACTGCCCAACCATGTTTTTAAACTTAAAAAGGCTTTATATGGCTTAAAGCAAGCTCCTAGAGCTTGGTATGAAAGGTTGAGTAAGTTTCTTTTGGAAAATGGTTTTTCAAGAGGAAAAGTCGATACTACTCTTTTTATTAAAAATAAAAAGCATGACATTCTTCTTGTGTAAGTATATGTGGATGATATTATTTTCAGTGCTACTAATGAATCCCTTTGCAAAGATTTTGCTAAGTCAATGCAGAATGAGTTTGAAATGTCAATGATGGGAGAGTTGAACTTCTTCCTCGGACTTCAAATCAAACAAACGGATGAAGGGACTTTCATAAGTCAAACCAAATACTGCAAGGAATTGCTCAAGAGATTCAAAATGGAAAACGCTAAACACATGGCCACTCCGATGGGCACATCTTGCTACTTGGACAAAGATGAATGAGGTAAATCAGTAGAAATAACAAAATATAGAGGTATGATTGGATCTCTCCTTTATCTTACTGCTAGTAGGCCCGATATTATGTTTAGTGTGTGCATGTATGCTAGATATCAGACAAACCCTAAGGAATCTCACTTAAGTGCTATTAAACGTATAATGAAATATCTAGTAGGCACCTCACAAATGGGCTTGTGGTACCCTAAGGGTGCCTCTTGTAGCCTAATAGGCTATTCTGACTCTGACTTTGCTGGGTGCAAATTAGACAGAAAAAGTACTAGTGGGACATGCCACTTGCTTGGTAGTTCTTTAATTTCTTGGCATAGTAAGAAACAAAATAGTGTGGCTTTGTCACGTGAAATTTGAATATGTTGCAGCCTGGGAGTTCTCGCGCTCAAATCCTATGGATGAAGCAATGCTCTTAGACTATGGTCTTGACTTGATCACATCCCGATAAGATGTGATAACACTAGTGCAATAAATATCTCTAAGAATCTCATCGCATTCTAGAACAAAGCATATAGAGATAAGACATCACTTTATCAGAGATCATGTACAAAAAGGGGATTACATTCTTGAGTTTGTTGAAACATCTAAGCAACTTGTAGATATCTTTACTAAACCCTTAGCAAAAGAAGCTTTCTTTTATATTCGAGGAGAATTGGGCATAATTGATCAATCAAATATTTGAATTGCTTATTTGCTTATTTATTGTTGATCATTATCATGTTTATATGCCTTTAATTTCATATACGTATATGCTTCTGTGTGAGTTTTTATTCGAATAAGCAAAGCGTTATTCGAATACACTCCTTCTCTGCATGTTAAAATATCAGCCTTATTCGAATAAAATTTAGTTTATTCGAATAAACTGATACCTTTGCTTAAACCTGTGTTTTTCATCTCTGCTTATTCGAATAACACCTTCCCTATTCGAATAACCAGAAACCTGCGTTTTTCAGTGTTTATTTCTGCCCTCTGCTTATTCGAATAAGCCTCTTTTTTATTCGAATAACCAGCGACCTTCTTTATCAGGTTTTAGTTTTAATCTCTGTCTATTCGAATAGACCCCAGGTTATTCGAATAACCTAAACCTCGTTTTATCAGTCTTGACTGATGGGTCTCTGCTTATTCGAATAACTCCATAGTTATTCGAATAAACTTTTCTAGCCAGCCAAAATGCTTGGCTTTCCCAGTTGTTTTATTCGAATAGAACACGTCTTATTTGAATAAACCCTAGCTGCCCCACCTCTTCAGTTACCTACGCGCCCGTCTGTTCAGCTTTCCTGAAAGGTTTATTCGAATAAACCTCAGTTTATTCGAATAAACACGGGGTTCTTTAAATAAACCCCTGCGGGCCCAAATCTTTTTCACTCTTCTCTTCTCTATTCTTTATTTCTTCCTCTCAACTCCTTTCACCCTCTACGTCCTTTTCTCTCTCTCTCTCACCTTACCTCCATGGCCTCCTCCTCCAGCAAGCGTCCACGTACGAAGAACGCTCCAGGCACCAACCCTCTTGATCTGAGATGGCTCTCCTCCAATGAAGAGCATCGTGCACGTTTCATCTCACACTTCTGGGAGCGAAACTTGGTTCAACCCAAGTATCCGGATCTCTCTTTCTTCCCAGAAGACCGCGGCCGACCTCCCGACCGCTGCAAAACCAGGGAGTTCTTCAGCTCTGCTCTCACCGGGCCACCATCTATCCAGCCTTGGTGAAGATGTTCTTCTGCAATCTGGCTTTCGATGGCCAGAATCTTCTTTCTGAGGTTTGTGATCAGAACATCGTGATCACACCGCTGGACTGGTCAACTTTGTTCGGGCTGCAGTTCTCCGGCGCCCTTGTTGAAGATGATGACACGCCCTTTCTTGAAGACTTCAACAAACTTCAAGCAGTTGAGGACCTGCTGAAGCCTGGCCTGGCCCTTCCTGATAAAGGTCTCAAGGGTGGAATGCTGAAGAGCCAAGATAGGCTTCTGCACTACGCCTATGCTCACATTCTGGCTCCTCGCGGTGGAAACTACGCCTACCTCAGCGAGGAAGATGTCTTCATGCTGTGGTTCCTGAAGAATGGCCATCAGGTCAATTGGCCTGTGTTCATCATGAGGCACATGATGAGGGCCAAGGGCAAGGACAAATCAGACCTACCTTATGGCATCATCGTCACTACCTTGCTGAGCAAGTATCCTCAGGTCTTGGAGACTGAGCGGGCCATTGCTCTGACTCATCACAACGTCTTTGGCGCTCACACCTTACGGAAGATGAAGATGATTCAAACCGATGAAGGTTGGGTGTACCCAGATGAGGTTGCTGAGGACGAGCTTGACCCTGCTGATGCCCCTGCTGCTCCTGCTGATGTACCTGCTGCTGCACCTGCTCCTGTCACTCTGGAACAGATCATGGCCACCTTGCAAGACAACCGAGCTTACATGGAACATACCTTCTCTATTCTTTTTGATGAATAGAAGGCGTTGAACGTGAGGTTGCGGCTCTTCGATCTGCTTCACCTGCTCCTGCACCAGCTTCTTCACCACCACCTCCGGATGCTTACTTTTAGTTTTCTTTTGTTCTTAGGCTGTTTGTGTTTGGATCTATGTAATTTATTTATGGCTTGTGTATTTGACTCTCCTTTTATTAATGCATAAATAACAGTTCCTGTTGATCTATTGTTTTGAGTATATTTCCTTTTCTACACTTTGATATATGATTATGGGACTTACCCCTCCTTTTTGCTCATGACAAAAGGGGGAGAAATATTTAATCATTTGACTTTAATTGAGAAAAGATAGGTTACTTTAAAATAGGATTGGATTCAAATTGAAAGGGGGAGCTGCGCACATATCTGATATATATATTACCTCTTATTTAAAGAAGGGGAGTAAGGTTTTATACCTTTTGTGAATTCTAATTATATGCACTAACGCTTTTCTCATTGATAGTCTTATTGATAGTTTGTCATCATCAAAAAGGGGGAGAATGTGTTTGGATGCTTTTCTTTGAAGACTTGTTTTGATGATAATAAACGGGAAGAATAAATGAAGATGATATATAGACTAAGTCCAAGTTTATAGTTATTTAGCATTAGGACTTAGGATCTATTGTACGGAGCTCACATTGATATCTCGTTGTTTTTGAAAGAAAAGAGAAAAATTATTTTAAACTCAGTATCCTTGAAAACATCCTTTTGAAACTCTTTTTGAACTGAGTTATTCGAATAAAGCTTTGCTTATTCGAATAACCATCCTCACGTGGTTTGTTTTCTAAAAGATGTTATTCGAATAACTACCCCGTTATTCGAATAACCAAGGCTTTCGAAATCTGTTTTATAAATGGCTATTCGAATAAACCGTCTCTTATTCGAATAAATGAAGTTTTCAGAACTTAGCCTTAAGTAAGTTATTCGAATAGGTCATACACTATTCGAATAAAACCCTTCTTTCTGAACTTCTTTTAAAACATGTTATTCGAATAGATGAGTCTTTATTTGAATAAATGTGCGTTTTCACAAACTCTGGTTTTAACAGAGTTATTCGAATAACAGGTTGGTTATTCGAATAACCCTTTTCAGATGAGCTTTTCACGTTTAGTATTATTCGAATAAGTTGTTGCTTTATTCGAATAAACACGAATCTTTGTTTATGAAAATGGAAACAGACAACTTTCAATTTTGTTTTAAATGACATTAAATACACCCAACGGCTGATTAACCTAGTTTTCCCTATAAATAGCAAGCCTGGGTCACATTTTCGATTGCCCATTATTTTGAACTATTTTCTGATTACTCTATCTTTGTGAAAACTATTTTCTACGCTCTTCTTACTTAAAAGCTTTGAGATATTTCTGTGAGAGCTCTATTAGCACTTCAACTTGTATTACATACTCTGTTTGAGAGTTTCTCTTCATCTCTATTTTTCTGATAATCTGTATCGAGGGTGAGGTATCCCTCAAGGTTTGTATAAGGGTGAGGTATCCCTGCAGGCTGAGACTTTAGCACAAGGGTATAGTGTCCCTGTATGTGAAAAGTGCTCTAATTTGTAACGGTAGCAAGCACCTATTGAAGCTTGTATACTTAGTGAAAAATCTCGGCTTTCGAGGACTGGACGTAGACCACAAGTGGGTTAGTGGTCGAACCGGGATAAATACGTGCTCGCTTCTCTTTTCCCTAATCTCTTTATTTTATGCAATTTATTTTATTGCACATTTATTTTACGCTGTTCTTTATTGTTTCTTTTCTTCTTCTCATTCCTTCTGTGCATTTATTTATTAAGCTTTTGATATTCGTTTTAATTAAAAAGAGGTTTTGTGAAAAACTTTTAATACTCAATTCACCCCCCTCTCTTGAGTACTGGAAGCCACTTGGTAACAGACTGCAACTGCCAATGCGATGAGGGAGCAGGTAGTTGCATCCACAAGAGTGCTTGAGAGATTGGGGAACAATCAACCTACGCAACTGGTGCAACCTTAGCCAGCACAAATGGTACAAGAGGAAAGGAACAAAATTTTTTATGACCTTTCAGAGTTCTGGAAGGCTAGTCCTCCATCGTTCAGAGGGGTGTATGACTTGACGAGGGTTGAGGAGTGGATTAGTGAGTTAGAGAAGATTTTTGCAGTGATGAGATGTACAGAAGATAAGAAGATATCTTTTGCTACTTATATGTTAAAGGGAGATGTTGAGCACTAGTGGAATGGTGCGAGAAGGATGATGGAAGTAGTGGGGACTCAGATTACTTAGGAAGTATTTAAGATTGCTTTTTTGGAGAAATACTTTTCGCAGAACATACAAGATGAAAAGGAGATGAAGTTTTTACAATTGGAGCAGGGGAACATGACTATGGGACAGTATATGGCAAAATTCAAGGAGTTGTCCAAGTTTTCTTCTCGCCTTCGATATAACCCGACTGATAATTAAAAGTGTGTGAACTTTGAAACTAGTTTGAGAGATAGTATGAAGAGGATAGTGAAACCTTTTGAGATTTGTGAATTTTCCACCCTACTCAACAAGTATAGAATTGTAGAACCCCTTAGTTTGAGACCACAACAGGAGCATAGATCACATGATTACGACAAATGAAAAAGTATGGATGATAAGTCCGAGAGAAGTGCTCCACAGTACAGAGATCAGAAAGACAAAGGAAAGTAAATTCAGACGGACGATTGTAGGCAAAGATATGGCATGTGTGGTAGGTATCACGGAGATAAAGCTTGTACAACTGACCTGGCAACATGTTTTACGTGTGGCAAGTCGGGCCACTTTGCAAGGAGTTGTCCTCACTGGAAGGAGGCAAAGCAATATACTAGATAAGGCAAGGAGACAACATAGTCTCATGGTTCTAGAAAAGGTGAGTACGTAGGTAAAATTTTGTTTCTTGGGTATTTGGTTGTACCTGTTTTTAAATGTGAGTTATATAGGACTTCTTACATTAGGTAAGCCAATTTTTGGGGACACAATTTTAAAAAGGAAAGGAGAAATGTAACACCTTCAAAAATATGTAAGACTTGTAAATGGTTACAGAGGTAGCCTAATACTTGCTTAACATGCCTGTTAAATTTTGTGGCCTTTTAAGTAAATTTAGTCACTTTGCTATAATACTATATATGAAAAATAATTATTATTAACTCTAGAATTGGCTTAAATTGCTTAGTTAATGAAAATAAATGTAGAGAATTTGTTTCTAGGTTACAAATGTGTGGAAGAGGATGTAGTTAAAATTTGAGGATAATCGGAGCTAGTTTGATATTTTTAAGCATACTGAGAGTGTGTTTTTAATGCCAGATTGACTAGTCACAAATATAGAAAAATAGTATATTGGTGAAACAATAAATTAGATGGATCATAGGATTTATTCTAAAGTTGCTGGAAGTTAAGAAGCTTGATTTGGTGAAATCTAAGTATTCTTAACAGATCAAAAGTTCCAGCCAAGATACTTAAGTGGCCAAGTGCCTCACGTCTCTCTCTCTTTTCTGCCTTGACTTTACTTGTTTCATGAGATATTTTCACTCTCATTCTCACCATTTCACACAACTGCCAATAGGAAAACACAAAGGAAAAGAAAAGAAAGAAGACAGAGGAGGAGAAACAAGAAACAAAGGAGAAAAAGAGGAGGAAGAAGAAGAAGGAAATTGAGAGGAGCTCTTGAGTTCTTTATTTCAAGATCCAAGAGGTAGAGGGATCTTCTACTCATCTTTCCCTTTTTAATCTTCTTGTGTGATGTTAGGTTACATGAGTAGATAAAAATGGGTTTGAGTGTAGTTTTTTTTGTTAGTGCTTGATTCTTGTTGTAGAACTTGATGATGACTTGTTTTTGGTTTGTTTAATGCATGGTGATGAATTTTCATCCCTTTGACTCCTTTGTTTCTACTTGAGTTAAGAGTTGAAATTTAGGTTTTTAAGGATGATGGTTGATTCTTTACTCCATGTTTGAGAGAATTAAAAGTTTTATAAGAGTTACAATATAATTATAGGCCTTGTATGACGATGATAAACCATTAGGACTTAAGTTGGAATGGAGAAAAGAGGGTAACAGTACACGATTTCTGCAAAATTCTATCGAAACCATTCTGGTGCACTGGCGCCAGCGTTGGGCACCTAGCCACCTACAACCTAGAAAGTGAGCAGCATCATAATGCATGCAAGATGCTTAAGCACCCATTGTAGGGCGCCTAAGGGATAGTTGAGCCCCTGAGCGCCAAGTGAGGCGTAGGGGAGAACAGGGCATTGCCTCTGCCATGCCAGTGCCTAGGCGTTGAGTAAAGGGCACCCAGACTAGTTTTTGAGAAGATCTTTACTTTGATAAATGAAGCTCCTAACTTGTGTAGATCCTTCATTTATGCTTTCTCATAAGTGTTGAGACTCTAATAGGAGTAGTTAATGAAGTGAGAAGGTGATGAATGTAAATCAATTAGTATGTTAATTATTGTAGTAATTAGCATCATTATTTTTCATATTTATGATTATGAATGTAAATCAATTGGTATGCTAGTTATTGTAGTAATTGACATCATTGTTTTTTATACTTGTGGTTATGAATGTAAACTAATTGGTATGCTAGTTAATGTGGTAATTAGCATCACTGTTTTTCATACTTGTGATTGATGAAGGATGAGATCCTCACATTTAGGTGATCATATATAATTGTAAGTAAGGAGGTAACATTCCCTCCCTATCATAGTGATGAGCTAAGGATGGTCCATTCCCTCGCCACCAGAATAAATATCTGGAACTGGGTTCCAGTACTTGTTCAAGGTTTACTGAATCGGGTTCCTTTGTTTTGTTCAATGTTCATGACATATCATGACATTACCATGGAATTGGGTTCCCAAAATGGTATCATGACATTATTCATTACATTTCTAGGTTAGTGCATAGTAATGAACATAAGGCATTACTAATCATATGCATGACAATTGTATGGACGGTTGCTAATCATAACATATTCATGACATTGAAATTATATGTGCAATTGCTTACTTTTGAGAATGTGGTGATTTCTCGAAGATTATTTATGGAAATGAGTTTTCTTTACAAATTTATAAATGAGATTCTATTTTGGAAAGAGAAAGGAAGATGTTTTGGCTTTTGCCACCTTTCTAGTGTGATTTGTGGTTTTACTTGATGTTTTCCCCCAAAATAGTTGGAATGATTGTGATGACATATTTTATTGTCAAACTACTAAAAATATGTGATTCTCACCCCGTGTGTTGTGTTTTCCATAATGATTCCAATGAAGAAGACTTATGTGTAACACCCTAATTCTAGTTACTATAGCATACCCTAAGTATACTAAGTAAATAGAAATAAGTATGTCACTTTTAAGCTTAGAACGTAAATACAAAACCTATATAATAACTATTAACGAGTAAAGCCTTAAATAAAAAGTAAAGAGAGAAAGACATTTTACAAATTTTGGAAACTTGCTCTTTACTATTCAACTACCTGATATGTCTAAGGTTACAAACTTTTACAACAATAAGCCATATTAGCTTAATTACAGAACTTTAATCTAAACAAAAAACTAAAATATTTACATAAACAGCTTTACTAAGTCTTCGTCTTCTTGCCCTGTGCTTGCTTGGATCCTCTTCTAGATTTATCATGGAAAAAGAAAATTGGGGTGAGAATTAACAATTCTCTGTTGTAAGTTTTTAAACACATGTCATCATGATAAATTCAGTAGCTTCGGGGAAAAACAAGTTATACTTAAACATTTGAAAAGGTGGCATAAGCCAAAACTCAGTCCTTTCCTTTTCTGAGGTAGATAGTTCATTTAATTACTAAAAATAATTTTACTTGTCACAACATAAACCACCATGAATAAACATATTCATTTACCTCTCATCATACTAGGAATAACAACATACTAACTCTATGCATCCTTTTTGTTTCCTATAACAAGACAATCATCCATACAATTGTCTTCCAATAGAAAACAAGGCAATTTCCCATACAATTGCCATTTTATGCAATACGTTATGCAATATGATTATGCCTAGGGAATGTACCAATGTATGCTTAAGCAATGATTTTAAAAGATTTTATTTTTGAAAGCACAAGTTAATTGCATATCTCCGGGTATCACTTTCTTCCAAGAAATCCTTAAATTCCTTTTTCATTTCCCAACTAGCAGGGCAACAACCCGTTACATTACTCGGGTGTCCTCTCTAATCAGTAGAGTAACTACCCATTACACTACTTTGTATAAGTTCCTTTTTATTCCTTTTACATTTCCCGAGTAGTAGGGCAATGACCCATCCTTTTTATTCCTTGTATATCCCCTAAGTAGTAGGGCAAAAACCCATTAACACTACTTAGTATGAGTGAACCAACTTACCTGTGGCTACGACCCCAGGTTAACATTAACCACCCTTAATGCCATAACCCTAGAGATAGTAAATAACGAGTTTGAAAACAAATATGCAAAGTTGTTTAAAACTATAACTTCAATCTCTTTTTACATAATCTAACTTTTCTTACATAGTAAGGAAACAAACCTTAATTATCAAGCTTTTCATTTATTCAATACATTGTAGAGAAGGAGTGACTCACTCAACATCATTTATCCTCATCATTTCATGATTATGCTTTTCATAACTATGCTTGTCAATGTCCTTCATTAATATGCATATCTCAATATGCATTTCATCATCTTTCACATAAATGCTTCAGTCCATACAAAATAAATACAATGCATGAACTCAATATACATTTCAATGCTAGGCATTCATTTCATTTCAATACTCAATACATAATTGTCTTCTCTCAATTCTTAGTCACAACTTCTAATCTTTATATATAAACTTATATGTAAGTCATACTTTTCATGAATTATTCATGCTCATTTCCATTTAAGATATCATAAAATAGCATTGCATTACATTACACTTCTCATTTCCATGTAATAAAATGGTATAGCACTTTCTGCAGAATAATAATAAAAAATAGCAGCAACATAATAACAATATAGCAATAGCAGAATTTGAATAGAAATCGCACAATACAATATAGTAGAATTTAAAACAGCAATAGCACAATATAGCACAATAGAATTTAAAATAGCAGCAACACAATATAGCACAATAAAATTTAAAACAATAGCAACAACACAATATAGTATAGCAGAAATTAAACAACAATAGCACAATGCAGTACAACAAAAATTAAATAGTGATAGCATAATAATAACACAGCAGCAACAATAATTAAACAGGTCAGTTTTTTAACTTGATTTTCTACCACAATCCAAGCCACAAATTCAACATAAAAGCATCAAAATTTCTGCTCAACAACAAGGCACTTAATTGAGGCCATCAACCAAGCCAAGTTCAATCTTTTAACTAAGTTTTAGCATCAACCATGGTCCCTAAACATCATATAACCATCATTCATGAATTTAATTCAAGCAAACCTAAGTTAAAAAATCAAACATACTCTCAAGAAAAACCCATTTTTGACCCATCAAAATCCATAGAAATATAAGGACATCTTCATGTTCTAGTCAATCACCATGAACAACCTAAACTATCATTGAGCTAAAAAACATGATAATTTAGCATGGAAAACACTAAATCGTACTAAACCCATTCCTCCACCATGCTCAACCGTGAACAACAAAGAAGGAAATCAAAGATGAAAAATTCCCCTACCTCACTTGTCTTCAAGCTTGGATTTCCTCTTGTTCTTTCTCTCTTTCTTTCCTTCTTTCTCCATTTTTTCCTTTTTTCTCTTCCTCCCTTCGTTGCCTCTGTTTTCTCTCTTTGTTTTGAGAACCAGAACCATGTGTGAGAGAGGAGAAAAGTGAGAGAAATTCTCACTTTTAAAGATAAATGTTAGGGGCAATTTGGTCCTTTTACTAAAACTTTATATCTGTTAGGAACACTTTGATTTTACTAAATCAAGTTTCGTAACTTTCAAAATTATTAAAATAAATCCAAAGATTCATCTTAATACATGTTTCACCATTTCCTTAATTTTCCATATATGCTACACCTCAATTCGGTATTTGAACACTCACTCAATATCCTTAAAATACCGAACTGACTCCATTTATCCTCAAAATTTCACTACATCCTCTTTCACACATTTGTGACCTAGAAATAAATTTTTTATATTTATTTCCTTTGATTAAGCATTTTATACTATTTTCCTAAGTTAAAATAGTCATTCTGCACGTTCTGTATTACAGCAAAAGTGCCTAAATTAACTCAATACATCACAAAATTTAGTAGACATGTTAAATGAGTGTTAAGCTATTTCTATAACCTTATACAAGTCTAACATGCTAAAAATAAAATGTTACATTTCTCCCCCTCCTTTTAAAAATTTGTCCCCAAAATTTAGCTTTCCATACTAAAAATTTGGAGACCTCCAATAGCTACCCTTAATTGTATTCATGTTATCCTTTACAATCTTTAATCAAAACTTAGAAGTTTACATTCTTTTATCCTATTGAGTTTCCATCTATTGGTACGTACAAAATATTACCTTGTAAAGAGTCGGAAGATTGGGCCTTCTCCTATTTTCTTAGAGTATACACCCTCCCTATAGCTGATGGTCTAGGATTGTGTGTCACTCCATTTCTTTGTGGACACTTCCTAGAAAAGTGCCCTAAATACCTCCCACGTTACATGAGTACGTGCAAAAGAATGCACGACACAATAAAATAACTAAACATGCCCAAAAGCATAGTTAGTCCATTCCCCGGCTCGACAAGATGAACTGCTCTGAAACCAAAATGTAACACCATAATTCTAGTCACTGTAGCATACACTAAGTATACTAAGTAAATAGAATTAAAAATGTCACTTTTAAGCTTAAAACATAAGTACAAAACCTATATAATAACTATTAACGAGTAAATATATAGAGCCTTAAATAAAAAGTAAAGAGAGCAAGACATTTTACACATTTGGAAACTTACTCTTTACTATTCAACTACTTGATATGTCTGAGGTTACAAACTTTTACAAATACTAGCCATATTATCTCAATTATAGAACCTTTAATCTAAATACAAAACTAAAATAATTACATAAGCAGCTTTACTAAGTATTCATCTTCTTGCCCTCTGCTTGCATGGATCCTCCTATGGATTTATCATGGAAACATAAAACTGGGTTGAGAATTAACAATTCTCAGTAGTAAGTTTTTAAACACGTGTCATCATGGTAAATTCAGCTGCTTCGAGGAAAAACAAGTTATACTTAAACATTTGAAAATGTGGCATAAGCCAAAACTCAGTCCTTTCCTTTTTTGAGGTAGACAATTCATTTAATTACCAAAAATAATTTTACTTGTCACAACATAAACCTTCATGAATAAATATATTCGTTTACCTCTCATCATACTTGGAATAATAACATGCTAACTCTATTTATCCTCTTTGGTTCCTATAATAAGACAATCGCTCATACAATTATCTTTCAATAGAAAACAAGGCAATCTCCCATACAATTTTCATTTTATGCGATGCATTATGCACTACGATTATGCCTAGGGAATGTCCTAATGTATGCTAATGTAATGTTTTTAAAAGGTTTTATTTTTGAAAGCACAAGTTAATTACATATCTCCAGGAATCCCTTTCTTCCAGGAAAACCATTGTTCTAGGTGTAACACCCTGGAAAACATGTTAGGCTTGTATATGGTTACAGAGGTATCTTAATACTTACATAACATGTTTATGTAGTTTTGTGACTTTCTGAGCACGTTTAGCCACTTTACTGTAACACTATGTGTGAAATATAGTAATTATTTGCTCCTGAAGTGGCTTTAACTACTTTGTTAGTGGAAATAAATGTGGAGAGTTTGTTTCCAGGTCACAAATGTGGGAAGTGTGCTACAGTTAAAGTTTGAGATTAATCGGAGTTGGTTTGGTATTTTTAAGCATATTGGTTGTGTGTTTTAGTGCCGGATTGACCCCCAGCTGATATGAAAATATCAGTTTTTAGTTAAACAATATTTTTAATGAATCTCGGGATTTATTTTGAATCTGTTGGAAGCTAGGAAACTGGATTTGGTAAAATCTGAGTGTTCTTAGTAGATCAAAGTTTTAGCACTTATATGTGAGAAACCAAATTTGGCTCCTCTTTATAAGTGGCCTATGGTTGGGAATGAGGAAAAATAGAAACAGAGAAGAGAAAAAGAGGAAACATGAAGAAATGAGAAAGAAAAAGAAGAAAGGAGAAAAAAAAGAAGAAAGAGGAGAAATCAAGAGGCAAGCAAGGATTGGAGAGCTTGGATCCATCCTTAGGCATCATCAAGACCTTGAGGTAGGGGGAAAAACTTTGTTTTTGACTCATCTTCCTATTTTCTTTATCTTGTTCATAAGTGTTGGCATGATAGGAAAGTTAGGTTTTTGAGTGTGATTTTTGGTGTTTTGGCTTGAATCTTGTTGGAGAACTTGAGGATAACTTGTTTAGGAGTTGTTGGATGTGTAGGAATGGAATTTCCAGCCTTTGAAAGCCTTTAATTCCCTTTGAGATCAAAGTTGGGGTTTTAGGTTTTAGGTAAGGGATTTTCCATGATCTTTGGTTTAGAGTGAAATCGAAGTGGTTTAAGAGTTGCTATGTGTAGTTGGACCTTGTTAGAAGTTGGAATCACTTGAAATCGAGTTTTGAGTGATTGGAAGATGGTTTAGTTCCAATGGAACAGTACCCGTATCTGCAGAATTCTGTAGGATGCAAGTTCTACAATTGGCACCTCGACGTAAGGCGTAGAACGCCATGACATGAATGTGATACACAACCATAATTTGGGACCTGAGAATTGGGTGTTACGACGTAGCACTTTGAGTGTCGTGATGTGTTGAAGAACAGGGGTGCACATTGCGACGTGGCACAAGGATGCCGCAACATTGGTGGCATTTTCCTGCCAGTACTTGAACCCGAGGGTTAGGCGTCATGACATAGCATAGGGCAACGTCATGACGTGAATGCCAGAAAGCAACTAGATGTTGTGTGTCTTGCCTTGGAGTCTTCCAATGGTGTAGTTTCTTCATTTATGCTTCTTTTTTAGTATGGAGACTCTATTAGGGGTATTTAAAGAAGTGGTTATGTGGTGAAAGTAAATCAATTGGTATGTTAATTATTGTGGTATTTAACATCATTGTATTTCATGTTAGTAGTTAGGAATGTAAATCAATTGACATGCTAGTTATTGTAGTGATTAGCATTATTGTTGTTTCATAGCTATGTTGATGAGGTGGAGACCTCATTGTTGATGATCATAATGTGATTTTGAATGAGAAGGTAATCAATCATTCTTAATACAGTGATTGTTGTGGATGATCTAATATGATTTTGAATGAGAAGGTAGTCAATCCTTCCTATCACAAAAGGTCATTGTTGCTGAAGACCATGTAGTTGATGAGACTTCACTACTCGGAGAAGGTGATCATACATGATTGTAAATGAAGAGGTAACATACCTTCCAAATCATAATAATGAGTTAAGGATGGTATTTCCCTCACACCCCGTGGAATAGCTACAGCTGGGTTTCCAGTGCTTGTTCAAAGTTTATGGAACCGGGTTCCTTTGTTTTGTTTAAGGCTCATGCATCTCATGACATTACCATGAAATTGGGTTCTTATAAATGGTATTATACATTATGCATTTCATATTTAGGTTATTGCATAGGCATAAACACTAGACATAGTTTGGCATAGCATGACAATTGTATGAGCGATTGCTATCATGACATATTTATGCATTGCAGTTGTATGGGCAATTGCGTGTCTCTGAGATGGAGATGTTGTTTACTTCAGTGACTGAAGTGTTTATATGATAATTGAGTATATTATTTGGGTTTATATCTCTGAGATGAAGGTATTGTTGTTGTGTCTCTGTGACAGAGATGATGCTTTTGTGTCTCTGAGAAAGAAATGATGTTTTTGTTAGTGTGACAATTTCTAGAAGACTGTTTGTAGTAAATGAGTTTTTATACAAAGTTATAAAGTGAGAATCTATTTCGGGAAGTGAAAGAACTTGGTTTTGGCTTTTGCCACATTTCTAGCTTGCTATGTATGAGATTTGAGTTTACAAACGTGTTTTTCCCCGAAATGGCTGGAATGATTATGATGGCATGGTTTATGATTTTTGTCTACTGAGAATGTGTGATTCTCACCCCTTATGTACGTTTCCATGATGATTCCAGGGAGGAAGTCTTATGGAAAGTGAAGACCAGCAAGAGCTTGGAGTGCTTAGCTTAGTGTAGCTGAGTAATTTCTTTTGAAATGTTGTACATTTTTTTTTGTATTTATGAGAAATATTATTGTTATGTAATAGATAGATATTCATTCATGGCTCATATCTTCTATATAATGATGATATGTTATATTTGAAAATGTTTTGTAGTAGAATCTAATCACTATAGTATACGTTGGCTATATTATGGTTATTAAATTCAGGATGTTACACCAAGAAGTCCTTAAATTCCTTTTTCATTTCCCGAATAGCAGGGCAATGACTCGTTACATTACTTGGGTATCCTCTCTAAGAAGTAGGGAAACTACCTGTTACACTACTTAGTATAAGTTCCTTTTTATTCCTTGTACATTTCCTAAGTAGTAGGGTAATGACCTGTTACACCATTTGGGTATTTTCTTTCCTTCCTAAGTAGTAAGGCACCAAGCCGTTAACATTACTAGGGTATCCTCTCTATGTAGTAGGGCAATAACCCATTAACACTACTTTGTATGAGTGAACCAACTCACCTATGGCAACGACCCAAGGTTACCATTTACCACCCTTAATGCCATAACCTTGGAGATAACCTTGAAGATAGCAAATAACGAGTTTGAAAACAAATATGTAAAGTTGTTTAAAACCATTACTTCAATCTCTTTTTACATAATCTAACTTTCCTTACATAGTAAGGAAACAAACCTTAATTATCAAGCTTTTCATTTATTCAATAGATTGTAGAGAGGGAGTGACTCACTCAACCTCATTTATCCTTATCATTTCATGGTTATGCTTTCCATAACTATGCTTGTCAATATCCTTCATTAATATGCATATCTAAATATGCATTTCAACATTTTTCATATAATTCCTTCGTTCCATACAAAGTAAATACAATGCATGAACTCAACATACATTTCAATCCTAGGCATACATTTCATTTCAATACTCAATACATAATTGTCTTCTCTCAATTCTTACTCATAACTTTTGATCATTATTTTATTATGCCTACTAATCACAAGTGAACCAAGTGGTTCTTCTTCAAGTTTCTAACCAATGGGAAGCCAATTAAATGTCCTTCTTCTTATTGGCTCATGATTAGTTTATTATTTTTTCTAACCAATCATGATGATTTAGTTACTCTAACTAAACTAACCTAATTAACTTAACAATCTAATTACATGAACTAACCAAACTACTAACCAAACTAATTAGCATAATTATTTAGGATTTTAGGGTTTTAGTTTCTCAATTTTTCTAATTTCCATTTAACATATCTTATAAATATTTTTCATAGTTTTCAGCATTTTAGGAAACCTTCTATCAGTCCTTTGGACTCACTGTACAAAAATAATTCAATTTGTATGTAAAAAATTTTAATTCCATGTACGTCTCTCCTTACTCATAAAATTAGTTTCCACTTATGTCCCCTAGATATAAAGCACAAATAAAATACAGGCTAATTGAATTAAATATATAGAAATTTAATCTGAAAGGGATGTTACATTTCTCTCTCCCTTTAAAAAAATTTTGCCCTCAAAATTTACCTATTAGAAATAACTCTAGATAATTTCTTTGCATTTCTTCAGTCTTTTCCCAAGTAGCTTCTGCGGGTTTTAATCCTTCTCACAGTACTTTAACCAAAGGAATTGTTTTTCCTCTTAACTACTTGTTAGAAGTATCCAGAATCCATACAGGTCTAATAGAATAAGTCAAATATTTTCTCAATTGTACTAGTTAATTGGACAGAATATGAGAAGAATTAGGACAATATTTTTTGAGCTGAGAGACATAAAAGACATTATGAAGATTTGATAAATTTGGTGGTAGAGCTATTTGATACGCTACAGATCCTATTTTCTTAAGAATTTGAAATGGACCTAGAAATTGAGGACTCAATTTCTTAAATCTAAATGCTTTGCCAATTCCTGTTGTAAGAGAAATTTTTAAAAGTACATGTTCTCCTTTCTGAAATTCTAGAGGCTTTCTTCTCTGATCAACATAATTTGTTTGCCTACTTTGTGCCATAAGCAGTTTATCCTTGATGAATTTTATTTTCTTTGAAGTTTGTTGCACTATGTGTGGTCCTAATAAAATTTTCTCTCCCACTTTATACCAGCATAGTGGTGATCTACACTTTTTACCATATAGAGCTTCATAAGGTGCCATCCTAATATTGGAATGGTGACTGTTATTGTATACAAACTCTATTAATGGCAAATATTGATCCCAACTTACAATTTCTGCTTTCATCTTAGGCCACCAAAAATTTTTGTTAAGATCTTGATACATTTTGGTGATTCTTGGATGAATAGTATAATGACTACAATGAGCTTCTTCTAGTATTTGATTTTCAATCCTTTATCATCTACAATACATAATATATCCTTATACATCACAGTCTCATCATTTGTTACTTGACATTCTTTTTCTTTTCCTTGAGCAACTTGGTCTTTTATCAATTGTAGAAATTGATCAGTGTTCTATTTTTGTATAACTTATGATTTAATTTCACTGACAATTTCTGTTTGACTCATGCACAAAATTTTAGGTTGCAGAGTTATAGAGAGATTCAAATCTTAAAATTTCTCTAATAACTGTAATTCTTGAACCATCAGGTAAGACACACATAGTGACTTTCTAATAAGTGCATCAGTTACCACATTGACTTTTCCTAGTGATATTTCAATTCAAAATCATAATCTTTTAGGAATTCTACTCATCTTTTTTGTCTCATGTTAAGTTCTTTTCTTTATCAAAAAGATATTTCAAACTTTTATGATCATTGTACACTTCAAATCTAACTCCATATAGGTAATGCCCCCATATTTTCAAGGCAAATACCATTGCTGCTAATTCTAAATCATGGGTTGGGTAGTTTTCCTTATGATTAATTGTCTTGAAGCATAAGTCACTACTCCCTCTTATTGCATCAGAACACATCCAAGAGCTTTCTTGGACACATCACCATACATTGTGAATTTTTCATTAGGATCAAGGATAATTAATACAGGAGTTGTAGTTAACCTGACTTTTAATTCCTGAATGCAATTTTCATACTCATTAGTCCACTCAAAAGGCTTTCTTTCCTAGTTAATCTGGTCAAAGGTAACACCAATTGAGAAAACCTCTTAATGAATCTTCTATAATATACTGCTAATCCTAGAAACTTCTGATTTTAGTGATGGTTGTTGGTCTCTCCCATTGCATCACCACTTCCACTTTATTACGATCAATTCAAACTCCTCCTTGTGATATTACATGCCCTAAAAATTTTACTTCTTGAAGTTAGAATTCACATTTTTCTAATTTAGCAAACAACTACTTCTCTTGTAGAATTTGAAGGACCTGTATAAGATGTTGTTCATGTTCATCTACTATTTTTGAATAGATGAGAATATCATTTATAAAAATAACCCTAAATTTGTCCAAATAAGATCGAAAAATGCAATTCATGTAAACCATGAATACTGTTGGGGCATTGGTTAGTTCAAAAGTCATATGACTAGTTCTAATTTGATGGTGTAATACCCTTAATGACATAAATGTAATACCCTTAATGACATGTTAGACTTGTATATGTGTACAAAGGTAGCATATGACTTGCTTAACATGCCTGTTTAATTTTGTGACAAACTGAGTTAGTTTAGGCACTTTGCTACAACACAGAAAGTAAAAAGTAGCTTAAAATGATTCGGATAATGACTTTAAAGGCCAAGTTGAGGGAAATAAATATGGATAATTTACTTTTAGGTCACAAATGTGTGAAACAAGAAGTAGTTAAAGTTTTAAGATAAACTAAGTTAGTTTGGTATTTTTAGGCGTACTAGTAGTCCTTTTAATGCCGGATTGACTAGCAGCAGATATGAAAAAATAAGATAATGATGAAACAACAATGTCGATGAATCCTAGGATTTATTCTAAAGTTGTTGGAAGTTAGAAAACTTGAATATGTGAGATTAAAGTATTCCTAAAAGATATAAGTTTCAGTGTTTGGCCTAATGGCCTTAATAGTCAACCATCTTATCTCCTTTTTATTTCTTCTTTAAGATGGAAAAGATCTTTGATGTGATGATTTGCTTGGATGAGCAAAAGGTGTCCTTCACCTCTTTCATGTTAAAAGGAGAGGCAGAGCATTAGTGGAAAAGTACAAAGAGGGTACTGGACGCCGCTGGAGCCCAGAAGTCATGGGATGTTTTCAAGACAACCTTTTTGGAGAAATTCTTTCCGTAAACTCTACATGATGGCAAGGAAGTAGAGTTTATACAATTAGAACAAGGAAGCTTGTTAGTGGGCCAGTATGTGGCTAAATTCAAGGTTGTCAAAGTTCTCTTCACATTTTCGTTACAATTTGGATGAGAATTAGCATTAATTGAAATTCGAAACGGGTTTAAGAAATGAGATCAAGAGTATGATAAGACCTAAGGAAATCAAAGATTTTCCTTCATTGGTTAACAAATATAGAATTGTGGAGTCAAGTGTTCATAGGCCTCAACTAGAGAAAAGGGGACAAGATTTCCAGAGGAGAAAGCATAAGGATTATAAGAATAAGCAGGGTGCTCCTAAAACTAGCAACCCTAAAGGAAAAGGCAAGAAGGGATCTAAGGTACCACAATGTGCTAAATGTGGGAAAACACATGGAGGCAGACTGTGTTTGGTAGGCCAGTCTATGTGTTACACATGTGAGCAGTCAAGACACCTTTCCAGGGATTGTCCTTTGAAGAAGGAGGACGTGCCTACCCCAAAATCGCTAGCCAAAGGACAAGTTTGCACTCTAGGTAGAAAAGAGGTGGCCTAGTCTTTCAACCTTATCCAAGGTAAAGGCATAATTCATAATCATCTTGTAAATGTCATGTATGATTCAAAAGCATCTCAGTCCTTTATTTCTTAAGATTGTGTAAGGATGTTGGATTTTTCTATGTCAGAGTTGCCATATGACTTATCTATTTCTACTCCAACTGAAAAACTAGTCATAACTTCGAAAGTATATCTTGATTGTTGTATAAGAGTAGAAGATAAAGTTTTCTTTCTAAATCTTATCTATTTACCCCTTGTGGGCATACATGCCATTCTTGGTATGGATTGGTTGTCGTCTAATCATGTAATTTTAAACTATTCAGATAAGACTTTAGTTTTTTTATCTGATATTCCTACCAGAGTTGTTTCTTATGAGTCTGTCTATCTCAATACTAATCAGGTCATTCACTGTTTGGTAGAAGAAGCTCTAGAATATATTCTTCGTTTCTCATTAGATGCAAAAGTTGAGCAGAACCTGAATAGTATACCTGTGGTGAGGGAATACCCTGAGGTATTTTCGAGTGACGTAGCTGAGTTGCCACTAGAGAGAGAAATAGAGTTTTCTATAGACTTAGTGCTGGGTATAGGATCTATATCTATAGCACCCTGTAGGATGAAATCTCTAGAGTTAGTAGAACTCAAGAAACAAAAAGAGGAGTTGTTGGACAAGCAATTCATTAGGCCTAGTGTTTCTCCGTAGGGAGCACCAATGGTACAAGTGAAGAAGAAAGATGGTACCATAAGGTTATGCATTGACTATAGACAGGTGAATAAGGTAACCATCAAGAACAAGCATCTGTTGCCTAGGATAGATGATCTGATAGATTAATTAAGAGAAGGTTCAGTGTTTTCCAAGATTGATATGAGATTTGGGTATCATCAAATCAGGGTTAGGAAAAAGGATATCCTTAAGACCACTTTCAGAACAAGGTATGAGCATTATGAATATCTTGTGATGTCCTTTGAGTTAACAAATGCACTAGCAGTGTTCATGGATTACATGAACAGAGTTTTTAGACCATACCTAGACCTATTTGTGGTAGTGTTTATTGATGACATCCTTATCTATTCCAAGACAATGAAAGAGCATGAGTAGCATGTTAGGATAGTTTTAGATATCCTTAAAGAAAAGAAGTTATTTTCCAAATTGTCCAAGTGTGAGTTTTGGCTCACAGAGGTTCAGTTTTTGGGCCAGGTTTATTTCTGAAAGATGAATTTTAGTGAACCCCAGCAAAGTTAAAGCAGTGTTATAGTGGGAGAGTGTAACATCCTAATACCGAGAACCTGATATATCTACTATATATAAGGCGCATAATACTAGCTTTACTACGTCTAACCTATAACAATAAACTAATCCATGACATTCATTCACATAAATAATTATGGAGAGCCTGAGCAATTAAAAGTTATATATATACATCCTTACCCTCACAAAGGCATACTGTAATACATAACTTTGTACATTCTCAAAGCAACATAAAATAAATACATCATATTTATTTACAAGAAACAACTACACTAGTTCTTATGCTTATTCTGCTTCCCTTTTATTGGGACCTGGATTTACATGGAAACACAAACGGAGTGAGAAATCACAATTTTTCAGTATAAGCATCCTAATACCAGAGTTTAAACATTCACAATGAATAAACCACACAACAACATAAGATTATGCCTGCAGCAGATAAATGAGCCACTACTCAACACTATCAGAGTATATACATACACTCTATGTAACCTTCCCAAGGCAAGCTATAACCTTAACTCATAAGTATACAACAATCAATGATATCAAACAACCACTCATACAATCGTATGATATCAATGAGCAACCAACAAGCAACAAGCGAGGCAACTACCCATATAACTACCAACAAATGCAATGTTTTATGATATGATGTATGGATATGCTCACACAAATCCTAATAGTATGATTATACAATGCTAATGAAGATTTTAGTTTCAGAAAACATATGCAACTTACTTGTTTCCCGAGAACCTCTGTTTCCTTATATATACTGGGTAGGATAGGCAATTAAGCCCTGACACTACCTGGTAATGAGTGGATTCCTTCCCTTCACCACAGTAAGAGTACTACTACCACCCCCATACTGGTAATCTTGACCATAATAGCATATATTCTAGGAGAATTTTGATCCAACACCTCATTATCAGACCATATGGTTGTGCACACCATCTAAGATTACAATACATAGGAAACAACAAATAGCAAGTTTGAAAACCAAACATGCGATGTATTTTACAAATATATACAATCATCACTAGGTCCTTCCATACCAAGTCATAAAGCTTCACTAATGACTCAGGACATTACCTCAACTTATCACATAAGCAGTAAATCCCATGTCACTAGCATTGTTGTATCTAGCATCTTTCATAATCACTTCACAAGTGATTAAAAGGCAAGCTCATGTTGCTCAAGGTTCCAGTACTTAAGGAGAACTAGTAAACCTCCCAACCAAGCTCACTTATCACATAAGGTGCAAAGTCTCATTCCTAGTTCTTGCTATACCTTAACCTTGTCTCACAAGGTAGTAAATGTCATTCATGCATCTCCAGCTCTATTTTCTATGCAAAGAAACAACTTATGCATGATAACAAATACAACTAGCCAAGCACACTTAGCTTACAGCACCTAGTACCTCGCTTCATCACTTCACAAGTGATTCTCAAGGAAACCTCATGTTGCTCAAGGTTCTAGGTATTGACCTATGGCATTCTACTTCTCAAAGGATGCCTAGGGTCTCTCAAAACCATATATTCACTAGGTGGTTATTCTCTCCAAGAAATACCACTAGTTGTGTCTCAACCCTAATATTCTTGTATCTAGAACCCTACACCATCACTTCACAAGTGATTCCAAAGTCAACATCATGTTGAATAAAGTTCTAAACACTACCTTATAACATTCCATCACACTTGGATTCTTAGAATTCCCAAGGCTACCATATGACATTCTATCACATAATGGAAGCCTAAGGTATCCTAACACATTACCCCTTGACACTCCACCTCACTATGGATGTCTAGGGTCCCTCAATGTTATCCTAAGGCAAATCCCCACTCTTTGGGTGCCTAAGGGTTTTCCAAGTTCTCACACTTTCAAGGTGGTAAATCCTTCCATGAATTATCCCCATTCTTGCCTCAACACACTTAAAAAAATATATGACTGATCCCATCACTTTGGGAAGCTTATTTCCTCAAAAATAAGACTTTGTCACTCTCAACTAGGCGCTAGCACTTCCACTGCTTGGGTGCTGAAGAGGCAGAGCACTACCCTGTTCTTGCTGGGTGACGGGCACTTAACCACTGATCTCCAGCGCCTAGGCGCTAAGACATCAGAACAGAATCTCCAGAATTCTACAAATTCTAGTACTATTCTAATGGTGGAACAACCGGATTTTAGCTCTTAATTCTTAGTTTCTAGGTGATTTTAAGTCCCTAACATGTAAGAATCATCAATCACCAAAACAAACCACCAAATTTGGATCCATGACTCAATTCAAACATCCAAATCATCCATTTCTCACTTTGTGCATCAAAGGTGCATATGAAGTGTTCCAAGTTTCTAACCTAAACTCATTCCATGAACAAGTCATAAACAACCCCTAAAACACATCCAAGCAAGAAAATCACTCAAAACACCTCAAAATCTCATTTTGACCTGTTAAACCTCAACTAGGCAAAAACGAAAGAGATAAGAGGAAGAGACTAAAAGGACTCAAGAACCCCTACCTCTTGTGCAGGAAAGATGAAGACCTCGGATCCTTTAACTTGCTCTAGGATCCTCTTTCAAGCTTTGGTCCTTGTCCCTCTAGCTTTTTCCCCCTTTCTCCTTCTCCCCCTTTGGTTTTCCTTCTTTCTTTTCTGTTTCTATTTTTCCTTTTTTCTTAGACGTGGGATACTTATAAAGGGAAGTCAAATTTGACTTCTCTTAGATAAGTACTGAACCCTTACTCTGTTAAGAACACTAAGATTCCACCGAATCTAGTTTCCTAACATCCAACAAACTTAAAATAAACCTTAAAATTCATTAAAAATCTTGTTGCACTAGAATCACTTTTTTCCATATCTGTGACTAGTCAATTTGGCATTAAAACACAAAATCAGTATGCTTAAAAATACCGAATTGACTATGATTATTTTAAAACTTTAACTGTAGCACAATTCACACATTTGTGACCTGGAAACAAACTCTCCACATTTATTTCCACTAACTATGCTGTTTAAGCTAATTTCAGGGCTAATAATAGCTATATCTCACATATAGTATTACAACAAAGTGACTAAACATGCTTAGAAAGTCACAAAATTATACAAACATGTTAAGCAAGTATTAGGCTACCTTTGTAATCATTTACAAGTCTAACATATTTTCCAGGGTGTTACAGAGATACCCACCACTGTGACCGAGTTTTGGAGCTTTGTGGACCTGGCTGGGTATTATAGAAGGTTCATCAATGGTTTTTTCTCAATTAGCGCTACGTTTGACTAGGTTAACTAGGAAGGGTAGTACTTTTGAGTGGACTCAGGACTGCAAGAATAGTTTCCATGAGTTGAAGAAGAGGTTGACCACTATGCCAATGTTGGTAATTCTTGATCCCCATGATAATTTTGAGGTATTTTGTGATGCTTCAAAGATGGGATTAGGGTGTATTCTGATGTAGAATAGGAGAGTAGTTGCATATGCGTCTAAGCAGTTAAGGCCACATGAGGAGAACTACCCTATGCATGATTTGGAGTTAGCAATTGTAGTGTTTGCCTTGAAGATTTAGAAGCATTATCTCTATGGATTCCAATTTGAGGTGCTCCACGATCATAAAAGTTTAAAATACATGTTTGATTAGAAGGAACTGAATATGAGACAAAGAAGATGGATGGAATTCTTAAAGGATTATGACTTTGAGTTAAAGTTGTTGGTGTATGCCCTAGTGGCCAATACATTTTGTTTGTATTGACATACATTATATTATGTTATTTTTGATATATGAGGCATTTCATTTATTGTGTTCTTTTTGATAGACATAATAAAGTCCTTAGAATAGTAAGTTTGATACCATAAGACATCAAGTCGATGACTTGATGGTGAGATCCTATTGGATAAAATACTATTCTTAAATGTCCCTAGTCAAGTATTATTGTTAATTAGGACAACAATAATGCATTGAGACTAGTATGTGCGTAGACTGATGACCACATCTCACGGGTCATGGATATGAGATATCAAGTCTACACATGGATACATATTAGAGTAATGATGTATTGGACAGACCCGCCATGAGAACGCTACGTGGATCGTTACGTGAGTGTCATAAGCGATTCTCATAGTGATAATGGTGTATGTGGTTCTTTGACACGAAATCACTACGATTCCTACATGAGGAGTTGTGTGTTTTAAATGCCATCAAACGTCATCTCAGTAACAAGATGATTATAAAGTTGGTTATTAGACATATTGCGATGCATGTGGAGGAATGTGAGTGACCTAGATGGGATTTGTCCCTCCTACATAACGGAGTGATATCTTCGGGCCCCTTGATTGAGTGAGACTATGAAATGCATGGCCATGCTCAAATGAGTCAATATGAGATATTGATCTCATTTGTTATTACTATGTCTACTCTGGATATCTGGACAAAGGGGAATCGTGAAACCGAAGATTGAATTAAACAAGGGTGACACGTTCCATGCCTTGTGTTCAATCTGAATATCCGGACAAAGGGACTAAACTACACGGAAACATTAATCACGGATAGGTTATGTCAAATCAACGACATTCTCATTACTTGGGTAGCGAGTGATGTGTTGCTAGATACCGTAAACATCTATTACGGTGTTGGTGATTCACCTCGCTTGTGTTTATCACGCTTCAAGAGGTAAATTTTTGTTTGTAATATTAAAATGAGATTTTAATATTACTACCAACGTCATGAGAATCACGCTGCGCGTTATGTGTTTGCGGGCCTTAGGGTTCAAATGTTGTTGTAGCCGTCATGGAGGCAGAAGGGGTCGCACACTTAGAACGATGACTAAATTGGAGCAATAAGGATCCAAGTTGGACTCGGATTCAATTGTGGGCCTAACTCATGACAGATGGGTTTTAGGGTTGCACAAGGAAGCTTCTTTGAATCATTTTTTTTATTATTATTTTCTCTCCTCCCTTACCTTGCTTAATTCATTCTTCAATCTCCACACATTTCTCCTCCCGCTCACACTCACTTAAGGCAGCCATTTATTATAAATAGAATCATCTTTACGCTGGCTATAGATGTTACATCACAACCCTAGCCGCACCTAAGAAAGTGAGTGAAACGCGGTGAAAGGTTCTTCTCTTCAATTGAGCAGCTAGCACCGCGAAAACTAATGTGGAAAACAGGCGTGACTCCTTTTGCAAGTCTGAATTCGTGTGGATACCGTAGAAACATCATCGCTATTACGGTGTTGGTGATTCACCTCGCTTGTGTTTATCACGCTTCAAGAGGTAAATTTTAAAAAAACTCGGATTATGGACTTTTCGCATGGATCCGTCAAAGTTTGTGGGAATCCTATTATTCCAATGTCAATATCCGTGTGAGATATTTTGATCCGCAATTCCCAACAATGGTATCAGAGCCACTTGTGAAACTATGATTCGGTTTTTCTGCTTTTCTTGTTATATGCGAAAACATGATTCATTGCTTTCCTTTCATAAAAGATATGATCTTTATATGTTATTTCTGAATTCGAAATAATGATGTATGAAACCGTGTTCTGTTTTATTTGTTGTTTATGAAACATATTGATGTTTTTTAAACCATGAAGATGGTCATATAATTCTGCGAAAATGGTTTTGAATGCTTTCTATTTTTGCGTTTTCTGATATCTATATATGTGATATGTATGATTCTGCGAAAATGATTTTGAATGCTTTCTGTTTTTGCGTTTTTCTGATATCTATATATGTGATATGTATGATTCTGCAAAAATGATTTTGAATGCTTTCTGTTTCTGCATTTTTCTGTATGAATGCGATATACACAGCAGCGCGACACAAGGTTTTGGAAACCTTGTTTCCGTTTTGCGACGGCTATGAAGCTTCCTCGTGACATGAAGTGTTCATGTCTTCACGAATTTTGGAAACCCTGTTTCTATTCTTGTTGGATAGGTGATGGCGGTCTCTCCCTGTTTATTTGATCGAAGTTACCCGCGGCACATGAAGCGTTCATGTGTTTGCGGGCCTTAGGGTTCAAATGTTGTTGCCCTAGCCGTCATGGAGGCGAGAAGGGTCCAACTCGAATTTTTCTCCAAGAAACCGAGACGACCCGAAGAGGACCCCGAAGAGGATCCCGACATGTGAGGGATTGATGTTACTTTAGCTACCGAACCCCGTTGCGTGGTGTGTGATATTCGAAAGCGCGATATTCAAATCTTTGTTTTTATAATTCACAAAATAATAATGTGTTATTTCTTTGTGTTTATGTATTCTTAGAGATGCATGGTGCATGGTTATGGCCTTAGTCTTTATTTTATGCTATTTTGGTTATTTTAAATACGACTGCGTGTCGTGCCTTTCTCTCTACACATTCGATTGTACATTCTCTTCTCATCTAACTCCCCTCGAATGTAAAAGAGGTTTCTATAATGTAATCATCATGTGGAGACAAGGAGATGGCATCAAGTGAGGACGTTAGTGGGAGACGCTTGGTGAAGCTGGCTTTTTTAAAGCTAATCTCTTAGAGGCCATAACCATGTCACATTTATTATATGCTTTATATGTATGAGATGCATGGATGATGTTTATGGTATGTTAAACAAGTTTAATAAATGGTGAGATCTAATAATAAAATTCCCTCAAAGAAAATATTAAGTCATTATGTGATGTCTTCCAATGCGTGGCACTCATCAAGACTAATATCGATTAAGTGTAGGTCTGCCAAAGGGGGTGCCTTTATCTATATTAGTAAGATGCGATGGGATAAGAGTAATATCCAAATGCCAACCATTGGGTCTGACTTAACTAGGCCATTTCAATAGGATTGAAGGCTTAGAGGCATGAAGTTGGGTTTTAGTCCATTAGATGGATTAGAATAAGTGTTATTCACCCAACTATCCAAGAGTTGCATGTGATGTAATTGGAAAGAGTTTCCTACCTAAATAACCGAATTTTGGGCGATCAGCCAAAGCTGACTCAAAGCTAGGTAAAATATGGATCTTGGCCCACTAGGAAATCTTTCGATAGGATTTTCCGAGTCAATGCTGAGGGTCATTGATTTGAATAAAATAGTGGGAGACGTATTTAATTAAAGACCTTGTTAAATATGTTTATGACATGATACTTATATTTTGCATACTTCTGTTGATAGATTACCATGGCAACAAACACATCAAGTAACTTATCATTGCGATCAGTCCTTGATAAGGACAAGTTGCATGGGACAAATTTCCTAGACTGGTACAGGAACTTGAGGATTGTCCTTAAGCAAGAGAAAAAGTGTATGTTTTAGAAATGACCTATTCTGAGTTACACCGCTACTAATGCCCCTAGAGCTGAGATAGATACTTATAAGAAGCATCAAGATGATGCCTTGGATGTCGGATGTCTAATGCTAGCCACCATGAACTCTGAGCTCCAAAAGCAACATGAGAACATGGATGCCTACGATATGATCGTACACCTTAAAAAGCTCTATCAAGAGCGAGGCTAGACATGAGAGATTCGAGGTCTCTAAAGCTTTGTTTCGGTGCAAGTGGTAGAAGGAAGCCCCTGTTGGTGCTCATCATGTACTCAAGATGATTGGGTACATTGAAAACCTAGAGAGACTTGGTTTTCCTTTGGGCCAAGAGTTGGCCACCGACTTAGTCCCGCAATCGTTCTTTGGAAAGTTTTAGTCAATTTGTCATGAACTACAACATGAATGAAATTGACAAATCACTACCAGAGCTACTAAGCATGTTGAGAACTGCTGAGCAGAACATAAACAAAGGCAAAGGAAAGGCCATAATGATGGTCCATAAGACTAAGGGCAAGAAACAGCAGAAAAAGCCCCAGGACAAGTGGAAGGGTAAGGGCAAGGAAAAGTCCAAGCCTAGCACTTCTAGCTTGAAACCAGTGGCCGGAGTGGCTAAGGAAGGTACATGCTTCCATTGCGGTCAGATCGGACATTGGAAGAGGAACTGTGCCAAGTACCTAGAGGAACTCAAGAAGAAGAAGGGAAGTGAGACTTCCACTTCAGGTATTTTTGTTATAGAAGTCAATTTATCTACTTCTGCATCATGGGTATTAGATACTGGATGTGGATCTCACATTTGTGTAAATGTGCAGGATCTAAAGAGCAGTAGACCATTGACTAAGGGCGAAGTCGACCTACGAGTGGGAAATGGAGCAAAGGTTGCTGCACTAGCCGTAGGGACTTATTTATTAGCTTTGCCAACTGGGCTTGTAATTGAATTGGATAATTGTTATTTTGTGCCTGCTATTAGTAGGAATATCATTTCTGTTTCTTGTTTGGACAAGAAGGGTTTTACTTTTATAATTAAGAACAAAAGTTGTTCTCTTTATTTGAATGATATTTTCTATGGTAGTGCACATTTGAGTAATGGACTTTATGTCCTTGATCTCGAAACGCCTATTTATAACGTAAATACAAAGAGGTTCAAGTCAAATGATATGAACCCGACTTATCTCTAGCATTGTCGTTTGGGCCATATAAATGAGAAACGCATTTCCAAACTCCATAAAGATGGATTCTTTGACTCGTTTGATTACGAATCATATGAGACATGTGAATCTTGTTTATTGGGAAAGATGACTAAGGCCCCATTCACTGGACAAGGTGAAAGGGCTAGTGATCTTTTGGGACTCATACATAGTGATGTATGTGGGCCACTAAACACACTAGCTAGAGGCGGTTTTCAATATTTCATTACATTTACTGATGATTTCAGTAGATATGGATTTGTATATCTTATGAAGCACAAATCAGAATCCTTTGAAAAGTTCAAAGAGTTCAAGAATGAAGTACAAAACCAACTTGGCAAAAGAATTAAAATCCTTCAATCAGATCATGGAGGTGAATACTTAAGCCAAAAGTTTGATGATCATCTGAAAGAGTGTGGGATAATATCTCAACTCACTCCTCCTGGAACACCACAATGGAATGGTGTTTCTGAAAGGAGGAACCGGACTTTGTTGGACATGGTCCGATCCATGATGAGTCATGCAGACCTTCTAGGCTCCTTCTGGGGACATGCTCTGTTAACAGCAGCTTTCACACTTAACCGTGTTCCATCTAAGACGGTTCAACAGACACCATATGAGATATGGACTGGGAGACGGCCCAGTATGTCTTTCATGAAGATTTGGGGTTGCGAAGCTTATGTGAAACGTCAAGTTTCTGATAAGCTTGGCCCTAAATCAGATAAATGCTTCTTTGTGGGGTATCCCAAGGAAACCAAGGGATACTATTTCTATAATCCTATCGAGGGCAAAGTGTTTGTCGCACGGACTGCTATATTCCTAGAAAAGGAGTTTATCTCCAAAGGAATCAGTGGGAGGAAAGTAGAACTTGAAGAAATTCAAAGTTCACAGAGTAGCAGCGAACCAATGGTGGAAATAGAGCAGCCTCCACAAGTCGTTGTGGTACCACAATCTGCTCTAGTAGCACAAGACCTGCGTAGGTCTAACAGGATACGTCATCAACCAGAGAAATATGGATTTCTCATGACTCAGCAAGGTGACGTATTGCTCATGGATCAAGATGAGCCTATGACTTACCAGGAAGCCATTATTGGCCCAGAATCTGAAAAATGGCTTGAGGCCATGAGATCTGAAATGGAATCCATGTATGCCAACCAAGTATGGACCTTGGTTGACCCACCTGAAGGGATAAAACCCATTGGGTGCAAGTGGGTTTTTAAGAAGAAAATCGACATGGATGGTAATGTGCATACCTTCACGATTGGTGGCTAAAGGTTTCAAGCAAATTCATGGTGTAGACTATGATGAAACTTTTTCCCCAGTTGCGATGCTTAAATCCGTTCGGATCTTGCTTGCTATTGCAACATACCATGATTATGAAATCTGGCAAATGGATGTCAAAACTACTTTCCTTAATGGAAATCTTCTCGAAGATGTGTACATGACACAACCTGAGGGTTTTGCCACTCCACAGGATGCTAGAAAGGTATGCAAGTTGCAACGATCTATTTATGGATTGAAGCAAGCTTCCAGAAGCTGGAATCTTCGTTTTGATGATACAATCAAACAATTTGGTTTCATCAAGAATGAAGAAGAATCTTGTGTCTACAAGAAGGTTAGTGGGAGCACAATTGTCTTTCTAGTATTGTATGTAGATGACATACTACTAATTGGAAATGACATCCCTACCCTACAGTCTGTAAAGACTTGGTTAGGGAAGTGCTTTTCTATGAAGGACTTGGGCGAAGCCACCTATGTATTAGGTATCAGGATCTATAGAGATAGATCACAGAGATTGCTTGGCCTAAGTCAGAGTACATACATAGACAAAGTGTTAAGACGATTTAACATGCATGAATCCAAGAAAGGACTCTTGCCTATGTCGCATGGTATAAGCCTGTCTAAGGCTCAATCCCCTTCCACCCAGGATGAGAGGGATCGCATGAGTAAGATTCCATATGCATCTGCAATTGGATCTATCATGTATGCCATATTATGTACTCGACCAGACATCTCGTATGCTTTGAGCATGACGAGCAGGTACCAGTCTGATCCCGGTGAAAGTCACTAGAGTGCTGTCAAGAACATCCTTAAGTACTTAAGAAGGACTAAGGATTCGTTCTTGGTATATGGAGCTGAGGAGGAACTAGTTGTAAAGGGTTACACTGATGCTAGCTTCCAAACCGATAAGGACGACTCCAGATCGCAATCGGGTTTTGTTTATTGCCTGAATGGTGGGGTTGTGAGCTGGAAGAGTTCAAAGCAGGAGACAGTCGCTGATTCTACCACAGAGGCTGAGTATATTGCTGCCTCCAATGCAGCAAAGGAGGCCGTTTGGATTAGAAAGTTCATTATTGAGCTTGGTGTAGTTCCTAGCATTATGGACCCAGTGGACCTCTATTGTGATAATAATGGAGCCATTGCACAAGCTAAGGAGCCCAGATCTCACCAACGATCTAAACATATACTTAGGCGCTTCCATCTCATTCGAGAAATCATCGATAGAGGAGATGTGAAGATATGCAGAGTACCAACAGATGATAACATTGCTTGATCATCGACGAAGCCTCTTGCACAGCAGAAGCATGAGGGTCACACTAGGTCTTTAGGCATTAGAAATATGCCTGATTGGCTCTAGTGCAAGTGGGAGATTGTTGGTGTATGCCCTAGTGGCCAATACATTTTGTTTGTATTGACATACATTATATTATGCTATTTTTGATATATGAGGCATTTCATTTATTGTGTTCTTTTTGATAGACATAATAAAGTCCTTAGAATAGTAAGTTTGATACCATAAGACATCAAGTGGATGACTTGATGGTGAGATCCTATTGGATAAAATACTATTCTTAAATGTCCCTAGTCAAGTATTATTATTAATTAGGACAACAATAATGCATTGAGACTAGAATGTGCGTAGACTGATGACCACATCTCACGGGTCATGGATATGAGATATCAAGTCTACACATGGATACATATTAGAGTAATGATGTATTGGACAGACCCGCCATGAGAACGCTACGTGGATCGTTACGTGAGTGTCATAAGCGATTCTCATAGTGATAATGGTGTATGTGGTTCTTTGACCTGAAATCACTACGATTCCTACATGAGGAGTTGTGTGTTTTAAATGCCATCAAACGTCATCTGTAATAAGATGATTATAAAGTTGGTTATTAGACATATTGCGATGCATGTGGAGGAATGTGAGTGACCTAGATGGGATTTGTCCCTCCTACATAACAGGAGTGATATCTTCGGGCCCCCTGATTGAGTGAGACTATGAAATACATGGCCATGCTCAAATGAGTCAATATGAGATATTGATCTCATTTGTTATTACTATGTCTACTCGGGAATCAGGAGACTGAAGATTGAATTAAACAAGGGTGACACATTCCATGCCTTGTGTTCAATCTGGATATCTGGACAAAGGGACTAAACTACACGGAAACATTGATCACGGATAGGTTATGTCAAATCACTGACATTCTCATTACTTGGGTAACAGTGATGTGTTGCTAGATACCGCTCACTGTTTGTAATATTAAAATGAGATTTTAATATTACTACCAATGTCAAGAAAACCTGCAGGGTCGCACACTTAGAACAGACTAAATTGGAGCAATAAGGATCCAAGTTGGACTCGGATTCAATTGTGGGCCTAACTCATGACAGATGGGTTTTAGGGTTGCACAGCTTACCTTGCTACTGCTCACACTCACTTAAGGCAGCCACTATTATAAATAGTTCTGTTAAGGGGGCTGCTATAGATGTTACATCACAACCCTAGCCGCACCTAAGAAAGTGAGTGAGAAACAGTGAAAGGTTCTTCTCTTCTATTCGCAGCTAGCACCGCGAAACAGAGGCGTGACTCCTTTTGCAAGTCTGTTCGTGTGGATACCGCAGAAACATCGTCGCTATTACGGTGTTGGTGATTCACCTCGCTTGTGTTTATCACGCTTCAAGAGGTAAATTTTAAAAAACTCGGATTATGGACTTTTTGCATGGATCCTGTGTGGGAATCCTATTATTCCGCTGCGAGATATTTTGATCCACAATTCCCAACAAAAGTATCATCTAGGGTGAGGCCTATAACATTCCAAAAATTTAAAAATAATAACTAAAAATAATATTTATATGAAATAATTAAAATGCTCCATGAAATAAAATTCCAAGACTGATAATTAACTATTTATTTGAATGAGGTACTTGTTATTCGAATAAATAGCTAGTGTTAGTACTTGTGAGAAAATTTTTATTCGAATAGACAAAGTGCTATTCGAATAAAGACTGCAAAATATAAACAAAAAGAAATCACGTTGTCTTATAATAGTAAGGAAAATTGTGTTCCATTGGAACCAAACTAGAACCAACGGGGACACTAAAAAATCTTAAACAGTTATTAGCAGCCACAAGTGTCAACACGTTGGAAACGTTGAATATTCTATTGAATAAGATGATATATGACACAAGATAATGAAGTCAGTAGCACCAAGTGTCATTACGGGGAGCTTAAAAAATAAGCAATAATTATAGCAGAAACAGGTGTCAACAATTAATAAAAACTAACAAAAATTGGAGGCAAGTTCATGTAATCCTAAAGAAATAAAAGCTCAAAACATTAATCGCAAGATAAAATAGCAAAGAAATGTGTAACAGTCTTAATAAAAATCTAATTAAAATACAATTACAGGGGAATAGATTTTTTTGGAAAACTCCTTCTCGTTTGGACATCCAATCGCCCTTTGCATCAATTTCTTATGTAAGGAAACCCAAACTCTGGGTTTATAAATACCATTACCTTATTCTTTCCTCCACAGAACGCACCTTAATAACTCATAAACAAGTCTCTGTTTTATACAACCATAATTCCCACTTCCAACCTTCCATTTTCACACACTTTTCATGTAACGCCCCCTTTTTCGGGAGAAAGACGTCACACCAAATGTACAAAATTCAAAAGAGACTACATAAGACTCGGTTTATTTTATCTATAGGTATTAACCTGTTTATTGATAAAGTATCCCAACTTAGCATATTCTCCTTTTTTTTCCATTATTTTTGTAAGCAGAAAATATAAACTTAGCGGAACTCATCATGAAGATCAAATCATACATTTTTCCAAAAGATACAATATATATATATATATATATATATATATATATATATATATATATATATATATATATATATATTTAGATACATACCATAAGTCATTAAATACATTAACATTTAACAAAAGGAAGACAGAAGCTTTACATGCCCAAAAAAATTTATATATCATCAGCTAACAAGGCTACAAAAATATCAAGCCCCTAACAATTATTGAGAAGGAACCTCAGATGGATCCTCCTCGTGTTCCTCCATAGGGTCCTCCTCAGAAGAGGAAATCCTTACAAGAGTGCATGATTCACGAACAGGAGCTTGTGCGGAAAACAGAAACGAATCCTCGTGTGGGGTATACTCATGGTCGCCCCACACCTCACGCATCGGCATGTAGAACTCCAACCATACAAAAATGTCAAGAAAGAAGACAGGTGGATCATAGCGACCCCAAGCCAAAGATACAGTCACTTCTCCAACGTAGATGAAGCGCTTAGTGATCAAGTTGACATGCCAATAGTCAACGCCTTCATGGAACCTCAATCTGGCATACCTTAGAAAACCAGGCCAGGATGCCATTGCCAAGCAGAAACTAACTCGTCTCAAAATCAGGAAACTTAGGCTCTTCCTCGCCTCGGTCTATTAATAAGTATAAATACAGAAAAGAGGTGAGATATTCAGCATCAATACTAATTATGGCAGTAGAGAATCAAAAACGACACAAGACACCTCACAGCATGGCAATCATAATAATCAACATCAAGATATAGATAGAAACAATTTAATAATACAGATAGTCATAGTATCCTTAAAATAAACGATTCCATAAATCATATATATTTATGCCAGATAAATATGTGAACAAACTATGCACATGATCAAGGTACCAAAATCCTACTCCATGGAGCTAGACACAATATCGGAGAGAATGATCAAGGAGACATGTCTGTAACTCGGCTGTCATGGCTAAAAGTACTATAGTTCATCAATTTATCAACATGCACATCAAGGCATTGTACAAGACATTCTACACCAGATCGTGATATAGGACATTATCTCGGTCTGGATCATCAGTGCGTTTGCATCAATCCATCCCATAACACAGAGGAGCTACCAACTGTCCATTATGAGATACCCGTACCCCGACGTCCCCAAGGTCAACAAATGACCTACACTAGTCTATTCGCACCCGCACATAGGTGTGATTCATCTCCCAAGCATACAGCCTTTCAACAGAGTCCAACGGACTTTCACAATGCATGCTAACTCGATGCATAGATATACAGAATTTCATTAATAGTATGACTTGTCCATAATTTCACGCCACATTAGGCTCAATCAATTATCAAAATCCTTGGTCCCACTTATGGACCCATAATAAGTCATTGTCCAATTCTCAAGCAGGAAAACATACTTTTCTTATCAAACCTCTCTAGTATTTTTCATTCAACCTTTATTACTCTTAATTAAATAAGTCATTTCCTTTATTTTAGATCAAACTCACTTAAATAAATCATTTTTAAGTTCCTCACAACCTCACCCACCCACATGTTCTTTCCTTGTCCAAAAGTCACTCTAGGCTATAGGATAAAGTTTTGTTCTTTATTCTTTCCATATTATGAATTCCTAATTAAGTGTCTACTCATTTAATTAACTAGGTTTTAACTTGATACAAAAATCTCACATTGGGTGCCCAATGAGATCGTGAGCCTCCAAGGAACTAAGAATCCAACAATTTTCCATCATTTCCCTAAACATGGCCGTGTTTCCTAACACGGCCTGCCTAACACGACCATGTCCCCTTACACAGCCTAGGTCGTGTACTCCTCTGGAAGTACAGTAAATGTTTCAAATATGAACTACTCGATTACACGACCATATCCTCCAACACAGCCTGGGTTGTGTTCTTCTCTGACTTGAGAAGTCTATGGAAGTTGTGTTTCCAGACAGCAACATGGTCTGGGCTGTGTCAAGCTACACGGCCAGTGTATTTGCACCAGAAGGTATTTTCCACATGTACATTCAAGCATTCAAGCATTCCAATCCATCAAGTTACACAATATCAAGTATTAAAGTCATACAACACAACTAAATCCCTCATTATCAAAGAAAATCATACAACAAAGTGAGCAACCCACACATGGATTCCTCACCATCAACACAAAAACATGATCCTCACCACCAAGAAAGGTTGAAGAGAATGATCTCCCTTTTACCTCAAGAGACAACCAAAGAAAGCAAGCTCCTTGCAAGATTTCATCCACCACCACCAAGAAAACCCTATGATAGTCAATGTTACACAATCAACAACCCAAGATTGGAAAGAGGAGTCTTTGGTCACAAAGGTGACCAAGGATCACGAAAATAAGAAGAAAAAAGATGAAAGTCAAGAACTTTACCTCAAAGTTTCAAGCTTTAGGGCTTGGTAGAAAATGATAAAGATGGAGGAATCAATAGATGCTCACTAAGGAGAAAAGCATCTATGTGACAAGGAGAATCAAGAATCAAGGTTGGTTCGGGGAAGCAAGGATGGATGGCCACAAATGGTGTTAGAACCGTGTAGGTGAAAAGGAAAAAGAGAAGAGAGAACGTGAGGGAGAGAAGAGAGAAAGGTAGAGACAGAAAGTGATAGCTTTTTGGAAAGAAAATGAAAGTGATGTCTTTGAGCGAAAAAATGACAAGATTATAATCTTTCCTTTCCACCAAAACCATGGAGCCCTAAGAGGAGAGAGGAAAGGTGAAGCTTCCTTAAGAAGCTTGGTAGGAAGCTTCCTTGAAAAGCTTTACATACATTTTAATAAAATGAATAGTGATGTCATAGTGATGATGTCATCTTTATGATGTCATTTTGTGTGCGCGCTTAGTGGAGCCAGGAAAACAAAATGTTTTCCTTGAGGCTGGTAAACCATTAACTGTCGAAGCATAGACGGGGGTTCTTACTAAACCCGAGGTCAGGCATAATTTACGAGGTTTATGTTTTTCGAGGTCTTATTTGATAAATAAAATCTCTATACGCAATGTTAAATAAAATTTTGCAGTACGCTCTATTATTTGATGGATAATTATTACTGGCTTGTGTACTACAACAATTATTCATTGGGTAATAGCTTGTAGTAAAATCCTAACCACCTTATTATTAACTATTAAATCACATTATCTTATCCAAAGGTAATCTCCTTTATGTCTAATCAAATCCTCTTTATTGGAAAAGCTTCCAAGCTTCTCAAAGAAGCTTCATCTTCTCTCTCCTCCCTCACACTCCCACACGGCTGCATGCACATTTTGGGGAGCCAAAAATGTGCTTCACTCAATTAATTAATCAATTCTAATTTCAAAGTCAAAAGGTCATCACTTTTTCTCCTATCAACTTTTCTCTCTAGATTTTCCTTCTCTCTTTTCTCTTAACCATTTTTCTCTCTCTCTTCCCCCCCACACACCATACGGCAGCAGCACCTTTTGGAGTCCAAGATTGTGCTTCATTTAATTAAGCTATTCAATTCTAATTTCAAAAGTAAAAAGTCATCATCTTTTTCTCCTATCAACTTCTCTCTCTAACATTTTCTCCTCATTCTCTCTTCTTCACTTTACCAAGCTCTTCTCTTGCTTTTCTCTTCTCCTCTCCATGGCTGCACCCTCTCCTTCTTCCACTATTTTTGATTTATTTCAAGCAACCACTTTGCTTGAATCCATCCCTCCATTGAAGCTTTTCTCTTCTTGTTAAAGTCACCAACAAAGGAGTTAACTTTTCTCTTCCCCTTTTCTCTCACAAACCCCCGGCCACACACCACCATAATCCTCCATTTTTCTTTTGTTTGTTTCAACTAATCACATTTATTAAACCTTCTCATCACCATTAACCTTTTCTCTTTGGAAAGCATCACTTGGTTCATCCATTTTCACCATTTTCGTTTTTCTCCATCAAGCTTTAAAGTTGGAGACTTTGACGTAAAAGTTCATAACTTCATTATCTTTCCATCCCATTTTCGTGATCCATGGTCACTATGGTGATCATGGATGCCTTTTTCAAGCTTTAATTGTGATTCTTTTGAGTTTGATGTTCTTAGGGTTTCCTTGAAGGGTGGAATCCGAATTTCACTTGGAGCTTCAAGGGAGTTCCATTGCTTGTTTTCTCCTCTAGGTAAGAGGGAGATACTTCTCCTCAACCTATATTGGTAGCAAGGAACTTTGTTTTTGTGATTGGTTGTGAGAAACCCTAGTAGGGGTACTCTCTTTTTTGGTATGATTTGTATGATTACATATTATTTTTAATTTGTTTAAGCTATTTGATTCGTTGGTTATGTATATTGATATACTTGGATGGATTGGAAAACTTAAAATGGAAGGAAAAGACCTAGATTCCCTCTAGAAGGCTCACAGTTTTAGGGCCCAAAATTAGGGTCGATGAAAAATAATAACAAGTGGAAAACATAGCTAATCAAGTGGACAATATGTAATTAATGGAATGGAAATTTGGAATCCTAAAACTTGGAGAGGCTCACGGCCTCTATGGCTAATAATGGCCTAATCATGTGACTTCATACAACTATGACCTCTAATTAATCAAGTGATTAAGCAAGTGGATTATGTGATGGAAGGAAATAAGTTAGGTAACCAAATAGAACTCTTTGGACCTAAGGAACTTAACAAAATGAGAGAATTCCTCTAGAGAATAATTTCATTGAGAAATGCCAAATTAAAGTGAAACTTTGAGAATCCTAAGACACTTAATTAAATAAGTTTTATTATGAATAAAAAGAATGACTAATGGAATTAGAGGAATAAGAATTAAGAGTGCAAGTGAAATTTTGAGAATCATAAGACACCTAATTAAATAAGTTTTATTATTAATAAAGAGTATGACTAAGTTTAAAGTAAGAAAGCCAATAATGAAAAGAATTTCATAAGAGACATTACATTGAAATGGAACTTAACTAATTTGGACAATTAGGATTTATTTAGGATCTCATAAATTGGAATGAACCAAGAATGAAATTTTACCATAAAAACATAGGATAATTCTAATTAAAGAAAGAATAAAGGAGTGTGAGACTTTGAGACCCTTAGAATAATTTTCTAAGTGTGTGCGAATAAATTTACAATAGAAACCTTAATTAATCAAGAGAATTCCTCTAGGGACGAACTTTGTAATAAATGCTACATTAAAGTGAGAATTCATAATAAACCTTGAAAGTGTATTATTTCATTTAAACACCTATAATATGATCTTATGGGTCCACGTGAGGGACCAATGATGTGTTGATACTTGCTTTGGCCAATTGAGGCAGATTGTGAAAAAGTATGTAATGATAAACATACATGATATATGCATTGAGTCATCATGCATTATGGAAGTCTGATAGATAATTTGTCAAGGCGATGTTGCCTAGGAGTTGAATCACACCTTAGTACGGGTGTGAATAGACTAGTGTAGGTCCTGCTATTGACCTTGGGGGCGTCGAGGTGCAGGTGTCTCATAGCGGGCAATTGGTAGCCCCTCTGGACCATGAGACAGACCGATGCAAATGCACCGACGATCCTGACCGAGACACTGTCTTATATCGCGATCTTGTGTGAATGCCGTTGCATAAAGCCCTGATGCGCAAAACTATTATATTCTGGGAAGCACTTGATTGTAGGCTAATGAGATACTGGCATATCTCCTTGATTATTATCTCTGATGTTTGTGTCTAGCTCCATGGAGTAGGATTTTGATATCATGTACATGTGCATAGTGAGTCAATATATTACTTAGCATTTAATTTATATGATGATTTGGAACTGCTATCTTATTGATGTTATAACTGCCTGGAATTGTTAAGTTGTTTAATATTTGCTTCTTGATGCTATTTATTATTCTTATAATGCTATGTGGGCATCTTGCGCCATTTATGTTTCTTATTGCCATAATTGGTAATGAAGTTGGATATCTCACCTCTTACCTGTACTGTTCTTGCTCTATGTGATATTTGGTTAAAGATTGTAGAGGGGACACGATTATTTTTCTTAAACTTTACTGGGTATTGATCTCTTGCTTTAGAGGATGTCGTCAAGAAGGGGTTCCATCAGGTTCGTTAGTATTGTATTCACTGGTGGTGCCAATGCGTGGCAAGTCGACTGGGATGGACAGCGTATACGATATATTGGAGACCTGATCCTTACTGTAAAGAGGACTAGCAATGGAGATCTTGTCCTGACACTTACTACTTTGGTACATCTGGAGTTCGCCTTGCCTATCTAGGAGTTATGGGGTGATCCGATTCACACCCCTAGAGAGGACGAGGATTCAATGGCATCAGCTGCTAGGGCACCTGCCCGTGGGGCCGTACTCGGTCCTATCCTTATATCTTCAAATGAGCCGAGAGAGGATCCCGAGGTGGTCCGATGGAGTACCCAACTCCTTTGACATGGATGCTTTAATGTATTTTATTTTGAGCGGTACGTGAATTACGCCACACTATGTATGCTTTAAATTAATTATCTAGTCCTATGAACTGTATTTTGATTTTGGCTCGTTGAATTATATGTGCTAATGACGGCTTATGTATTATTTCATCCGTGGCTCATATTTTCAATATATGCACAAAAGGTTTAATTTTAGATAAATATTATTTAAAAATCGTAACATGCCAAAATTTAGTATCTGTGGTATAATGACGATTGTGTCGTGGTTATTAAATCGAGGGGTGTTACATTAGGTGGTATCAGAGCTCGGTTCATCCTGTTGAGTCGGGGTATGTATTGACTATGCTTAGACATGTTAGAAGTTTCTTTATATGTTGTGCACTTCCTTGTCAAGGCATGACTTGCCATAGGTTGAATGTTGGTAGCTACTGTTGCATAGATACATGATATTGAGTATTGGCCCACTCAATATGTTCTGTGTGGTCAAGAAACTAATACTTCACCTAGGCGTATTAAGCGGGTAGAAATTCCTTTAGCGAGAAGCTCAGTTAGTATGACTGAACTTGTTTAGGATTTGTTTGCATTTACACCATTGTTGTGTTGTGTGATTCCTTGTGTTTGGTTTTTGAAAGGAGATAATATTGTCTGAAATGGTTACTTCTTGTCTCCATTGCGCTTGACTGTCTGTTTTCAAAGGAAGACAATGGCTCGTAGAAGACGTACATTTCAGAATATGGAACTCAACAACAAAGGGGTGGATGCGACTATGGAAGCAATGCAGGGAATGGCTGGCGTAACAATACAACCAAATCAGAGGACCATACAACAATAGGGGTTGGAAGTCGAGGTTCAGAATTTGTTGGGAGAAAGTTAGTTTTGGAGTAACTCTGAACTACCTAAGTTGCAAAAGAGGAATAATAGAATGATCAATCAGATCAAACAGAAATTGTACTCGCGACCACTAGGGAATCAACGATGACAACAACCAACTGGGGGTAATGCTAATGGTGGCAAACCTAGTCAACCCGTGACAATTTTACAGACATGTAAGAAGTGTAGAAAGAACCATCCAATGAAGGAATGTAAGATTAAGAGGGTAATCTGCCTTAAGTGCGAAAAGGACCACGTAACAAGGGACTGTACGATTGAAGGAGTAATTTGTTTCAAGTGCGGAAAGTTGGGACATGTGGCTAAAAATTGTACTTTGCATAGGACGAAGCCTTACATTGGAGATATATGCACCTCAAAATCTCACAGACAAGGGAGAGTTAATTCCTACACCCAGACTGCAGACCGAAATGAAGAGATGGACTGTGCTACAGTAGATAACCCTGTGATTCCATTGTATAATTCTGGGGATGACCCATTTCCTTGTGACATATGATTGTATGAGTCTATTAGGATCGTTTGTATCTTTGTCATCTTTTGACTTAGTTATTTCTACTTCTACTACTAAGAACTTGTTAATGGTAGCCAAGTCGTTTAAATTATTTCTATGACCTGTTAAGGGTTGAATCCTTCTGTTGATCTGATTTGTTTACTCCTTTCACAAATTAGATATACTATTGGAAATAGATTGGTTATCTTCCAACCATATCCTGTTGAAATATTACAATGAAGATTTAAGATCTTGTTTTTAGGATTGGGTTGTCTATGCATTTACTTCCTTTCAACCCGAATATTACTGTTCTGATTTACAAGCCTACCCTCATTACATATGCTTGTTTAAACTATCCTATTGTCGTTAGAAATTGAAACCCTTTTGCCAATTCAGTTATTTGCTTTCTTCGTGAATAGGCTTGACCTCAGAAAGGGGATTAGTTATTTTCTAACCATGTCTCGTCATTCTGTTTCAATAGAAATTTAGTGTCTCTTGGGATAGAAATTTTCTAGATTTGAATCCACGAAAACTCATTCTTAAGTTTTATTGGACTACATCATATTCTTCATTGGATGGGTCCAGTGGTAGACCGAGTGACTTCCCTATCTTTTCCTTCTGACTGTTATAATGTTTCTTGTACAAATCGACTGAGGAAATGTGTTCCTGAATTTGAATCATAAAGGTATGCCGAATGCAGCACAGTTAGAGAAGAACATACTATATGTGACGTATCTATAAGTATCAAGGATAGATGGCTTAATGAATCAACTGAAGGGAGCTACTGTTTTCTCCAAGATCATCTGGTGTTTTGGACTATCATCAAGTTCGCTTGAAGGTAGTAGATATTTCTGAAACAACTTTTTCTGACGAGTTATGGGTACTACGAGTATTTCGTAATGTCGTTCCGTGTAACAAACGCTTCGATAATATTCATCGATTACCTGAATAGAATCTCTCTTTTCCTTATTGATGACATTTCGATGTGTTCTTAAAGTTCGGAGGAACCACGCTGAACATACTAAGCATACCTTGTTGTTCTTCAAGTTCTGAGGAAGAAGAAAAAGTTATGCGTGAAGTTGTCAAAGTGCGAATTCTAGTTAGAGGCAATTCAACTTTCGGGTCACATGATCTCAAAGGAAGGAGTTGTTATTGAGCTATCGAAAGTCAAAGCAGTTCTTCGATGAAAAAGACCGATGACCGTAATAGAGATTCGTAGCCATATGGGATTAGTTTGTCAATATGGGAGACTCGTCACAGAATTTTCTAATGTGGCAAGACTTCACATCTAACTCATATGAGAGAGTCAAATTTTGTGTGGATCGATGTATATTGGGGAAATTTTCAAGGGTTGAAGAAACACTCAACTACTTTACCAGTGATGATTCTGCCTAATCTCAATGAACATTTTGAGATACCCATTGATGCCTTGCGTTAGATTTTGGAATGTGAGCTTGTGCAGATAGGAGGAGTAGTAGCGTGTGCTTCAAGACAACTGAAAGCATAAGAGGAGAGTTACTCTACACAAAAACTCAAAGTTAGCCGTTGGGATTACACTGAAGATCTGGAGACATTCTACAAGGAATCATATCCACGTGTATTCTAAGATAGATTAAATTTCGAGGATGAAATTTCTTTTTGATGGGGAGAGTTGTAACTTCCTGAAAATTATCTCATTCATCATAAATGGTCGTTTTATAATATTTGAGATTTTTGTGAATTTTTGTGGATTTTTTCGGGAATGATGAATATTTTAGTATATTTCTTATTTTGCGTGTGCACTGAGCAAAACCAGTATAACGCTCCGAAAATTATTTGTTTCATCACAAATAGTCATTTTATAATATTTGTGATTTTTGAAAAATTTTCTGGAATTTTCTGGAAACGTCGAATATTTTAGTATATTTCTCATTTTGCATGCACACTGAGCAAAGTTAGTGAAACGCTCCAGAAATTGTTTGTTTCATGATGAATAGTCATTTTTCAAAATTTGTGATTTTTGAGAATTTTTATGGATTTTTTGGAAATGTCAAATATTTTAGTATATTTCTCATTTTACGTGCGCACTGAGTGGAGCTGGGAAAACAAAATATTTTCCTTGAGGCTGGTAAACCTTGAACTGTCAAAGCATTAATAGGGGATCTTACTAAACTCGCGGCCGGGCATAGTTTATGAGGTTTACATTTTTCAAGATTTTATCTGATAAATAAAATCTCTATACGCAATGTTAAATAAAATTTTGCAGTACGCTCTATTATTCGATGGATAATTATTACTGGCTTGTGTACTACAACAATTATTCATTGGGTAATAGCTTGTAGCAAAATCCTAACCACCTTATTATTTTAACTATTAAATTACATTATCTTATCCAAAGGTAATCTCCTTTATGTCTAATCAAATCCTCTTTATTGGAAAAGCTTCCAAGCTTTTCAAAGAAGCTTCATCTTCTCTCTTCTCTCTCCTCTCTCACACTCCCACACGGCTGCATGCACATTTTGGGGAGCCAAAAATGTGCTTCACTTAATCAATTAATCAATTCTAATTTCAAAGTCAAAAAGTCATCACTTTTTCTCCTATCAACTTTTCTCTCTAGATTTTCCTTCTCTCTTTTCTCTTAACCATTTTCTCTCTCTCATCCCCCCCACACACCATACGACAACAGCATCTTTTGGAGTCTAAGATTGTGCTTCATTTAATTAAGCTATTCAATTCTAATTTCAAAAGCAAAAAGTCATCATCTTTTTCTCCTATCAACTTCACTCTCTAACATTTTTTCCTCCTTATCTCTTCTTCACTTTACCAAGCTCTTCTCTTCCTTTTCTCTTCTCCTCTCCACGGCTGCACCCTCTCTTTCTTCCACCATTTTTGATTTATTTCAAGCAACTACTTTGCTTGAATCCATCCCTCCATTGAAGCTTTTCTCTTCTTGTTAAAGTCACCAACAAATGAGTCAACTTTTCTCTTCCCCTTTTCTCTCCAAAACCGCCGGCCACACACCACCATAATCCTCCATTTTTCTTTTGTTTATTTCAACTTATCACATTTATTAAACATTCTTATCACCATTAACCTTTTCTCTTTGGAAAACATCACTTGGTTCATCCATTTTCACCATTTTCGTTTTTCTCCATCAAACTTTAAAGTTGGAGACTTTGAGGTAAAAGTTCATAACTTTATCATCTTTCCATCCCATTTTCATGATCCGTGGTCACTATGGTGATCATGGATGCCTTTTTCAAGCTTTAATTATGATTCTTGTGAGTTCAATGTTCTTAGGGTTTCCTTGAAGGGTGGAATCCGAATTTCACTTGGAGCTTCAAGGGAGTTCCATTTCTTGTTTTCTCCTCTAGGTAAGAGGGAGATACTCCTCCTCAACCTATATTGGTAGTAAGGAACTTTGTTTTTGTGATTGGTTGTGAGAAACCCTAGTAGGGTTACTCTCTTTGTTGGTGTGATTTGTATGATTACATATTGTTTTTAATTTGTGTAAGCTATTTGATTAGTTAGTTATGTATATTGATATACTTGGATGGATTGGAAAACTTAAAATGGAAGGAAAAGACCTAGATTCCCTCTAGGAGGCTCACGGTTTTGGGGCCCAAAATTAGGGTCCTTGATGAAAAATTATAACAAGTGAAAAACATAGCTAATCAAGTGGACAATATGTAATTAATAGAATGGAAATTTGGAATCCTAAAACTTGGAGAGGCTCACGGCCTCTATGACTAATAATGGCCTAATCATGTGACTTCATACAACTATGACCTCTAATTAATCAAGTGATTAAGCAAGTGGATTATGTGATGGAAGGAAATAAGTTAGGTAACCAAATAGAACTCTTTGGACCTAAGGAACTTAACAAAATGAGAGAATACCTCTAGAGAAGAATTTCATTGAGAAATGCCAAATTAAAGTGAAACTTTGAGAATCCTAAGACACTTAATTAAATAAGTTTTATTATGAATAAAAAGAATGACTAATGAAATTAGAGGAATAAGAATTAAGAGTGTAAGTGAAATTTTGAGAATCATAAGACACCTAATTAAATAAGTTTTATTATTATTAAAGAGAATGACTAAGTTTAAAGTAAGAAAGCCAACAATGAAAAGAATTTCATAAGAGACATTACATTGAAGTGGAACTTAACTAATTTAGACAATTAGGATTTATTTAGGATCTCATAAATTGGAATGAACCAAGAATGAAATTTTACCATAAAAACTTAGGGTAATTCTAATTAAAGAAAGAATAAGGGAGTGTGAGACTTTGAGACCCTTAGAATAATGTTCTAAGTGTGTGCGAATAAATTTACAATAGAAACCTTAATTAATCAAGAGAATTCCTCTAGGGACAAACTTTGTAATAAATGCTATATTAAAGTGAGAATTCATAATAAACTTTGAAAGTGTATTATTTCATTTAAACACCGATAATATGATCTTGTGGGTCTATGTGAGGGACCAATGATGTGTTGATGCTTGCTTTGGCCAATTGAGGCAGATTATGGAAAAGTATGTAATGATAAACATACATGATATATGCATTGAGTCATCATGCATTGTGGAAGTCCGATGGATAATTTGTCAAGGCTATGTTGCCTAGGAGTTGAATCACACCTTAGTGCAGGTGCAAATAGACTACTGTAGGTCCTACTGTTGACCTTGGGGGCGTCAGTGCGCGGGCGTCTCACAGCGGGCAGTTGGTAGCCCCTCTGGAATGTGAGATAGACCGATGCAAATGCACCGATGATCCTGACCGAGACACTGTCCTATATCGTGATCTTGTGGGAATGCCGCTGTATAAAGCCCTGATGCGTAAAATTATTATATTTTGGGAAGCACTTGATTGTAGGCTGACGAGATACTGGCATGTCTCCCTGATCATTCTCTCCGATGTTTGTGTCTAGTTCCATGGAGTAGGATTTTGATATCATGTACATGTGCATAGTGAGTCAATATATTACTTGGCATTTAATTTATATGATGATTTGGAACTGCTATCTTATTGATGTTATAACTGTCTGGAATTGTTAAGTTGTTTAATATCTGCATCTTGATACTATTTATTATTCTTGTAATGCTATGTGGGCGTCTTACGCTGTTTATGTTTCTTACTGTCATAATTGGTAATGAAGTTGGATATTTCACCTCTTGCCTATACTATTCTTGTTCTATGTGATATTTAGTTAAAGACTATAGAGGGGACGAGATTGTTTTTCCTAGACTTTACTGGGTATTGATCTCTTGCTTTCGAGGATGTCGTCAAGAAGGGGTTCCATCGAGTTTGTTAGGATTGTATTCATTGGTGGCGCCAATGTGTGGCGAGTCGACTGGGCTAGACAGTGTATATGATATGTTGGAGGCCTGATCCTGACTGTAAGGAGGACCCGTGATGGAGATCCTGTCCTAACACTTACTACTTCGGTACATTTGAAGTTCGCCTTACTTATCCAAGAGCTATGGGGTGATACGATTCACACCCCTATAGAGGTCGAGGATTCCATGGCATCAGCTAGTAGGGCACCTGCCCGTGGGACTGCACTCGGTCCTGTCCTTATATCTTCAGATGAGCCGGGAGAGGATCCCGAGGTGGATCCGATGGAGTACCCAACTCCTTTGATGTGGATGTCTTTATGGGTAGCTCATGTTTCCTTCTGTATTATTTATTTTAAGGTGTAATTTGAGTGTACCTGCCTTTTAAAATCCAACTTGATGTATCTTATTTTGAGCGGTACGTGAATTACACTGCACTATGTATGCTTTAAATTAATTATCTAGTCCTATGAACTATATTTTGATTTTGGCTCGTTGAATTATATGTGCTAATGATGGCTTATGTATTATTTCTTCTGTGGCTCATATTTTTGGGCTCATATTTTTGGTATATGCACAAAAGGTTTAACTTGGATAAATATTATTTGAAAATCGTAACACGCCAAAATTTAGTATCTGTGGTATAATGACAATTGTGTCGTGGTTCTTAAATCGGGGGGTGTTACAATAAATCCCTTACAAGCATATAAAACTCTAGATAAACTGTAGCATTAAAAGAAGAAGTAGTAACCCCATGGTAGATCCTACTCAAAGATAGAGTAATATCTCCATAATACTCTATGTGCTCCGTATCCAAATGCACACGCCAGGCATTAGTGCCTCCAAGAAACTACACTCTAATGTAACCCAGCAGATCTCCCCTTGCCGCCATCACAAATCTTCATAGAGAATAAACGTAAAACAGAACAGACAGAACAATACCATAAAGAGGTGAGATTATAGTAATAACAATAAAGCCACATAGTACAGAGTTAACAATTACAGTCATGATATTCATCAACAGATAATTCAACTATACATATATCACAACAACATGTCTACTAACAAGTAGATGTATAATGAACCAACCCCTACTCCATGGAGCTAAAACCAAACATCGAAGACAATGATCGGGAGATATGTTTGCATATCGTCAGCCTCAAATCAAGTGCTTCAATGTTTTCACAGCATGCGCATCATGGCTTATACAAGACATTCTACACCGGATCGGGAATAGGAATAGTGTCTCGTTGAGATTGTCGGTGCATTTGCATCAGTTACCATGACACAGTAAAGTTACTAACTGGCCACTTGTGGGATACCCGTGCCCCGACACCCCCAAGATCAGTTATTGACCTTCACTACGCAATTCACACCCACACAAAGGTGTAATTCAATCTCCTAGGCATACAGCCTTAACAGACCAAGTCATCACGACTTTCACAATGCATGATAGAATAACTTAATAAATCGATAATCATTAACTTCATAAATTCCATGAAAAACAAGCCACGACTGGGCTTAAGCCATCAACTAACGTTTGCGGGGTCCAGTTCATCGGCCTGATAGTAAATTGTTGTTTTTCTCAAACGTGATGTACTTTTGACTATATTTTCACAAACGTGTAACACTTCTTGTTACGTATTTAAATCACGTAACATTTTTACATCATTTTTCAATTGCGTAAAAAATTTAAAACATTTTCTTAATCATGTAACTCAAAAATCAACATTTTTAAATCGTGTAAGGTTTTATCTATACTTTTTAATCGCATAAAATGTTTTATTGATATTCTAAGCTTAAGTTTTAAGACTTTCCTTATTTAATATAAAATTTGGGCTTTAATTCTAACTTTTTCTTACCAAACTTCATCTAAGTAATATTTTCTAATGTTTTTCATAAAATAAACTGTATTATTTTAATTAAATCAAGATATTTTAAAAGTCTTTTTCCATTACTTTAATTAAGAACTCTCTTAAATAAAGTACATTAAATTTTAAACCATCTTTCAAACTTATTTCTATTATCATGACCGAAATTAATCCATTTCAAATAATAAAACTTTGTTCATCTTCTTTTTAACTTATAAATCCTTAAATCCTATTCTAGTCCCCTAATCATCTAAGTTATCAATTAATAAAATATTTTTGCCTTGGATACCATATTTTAGGCTAAATGGCCGCGAGCCATGTATGGTCTTTGAGACCAAAAAGCTTGCCTTTCATACATGATTCAAAGCATGTAAAGCATTTCAATCATCAATTCATGTAATAGCAATTTCATGCATACTATAAAAATCTTATAATCACATATAGCCAAACAAACATAAACCATTAAATTCACACAATCAAGTGAATAAATCCTCACATGGATTTTCACCAATAAACCACAAATTTCGTTCCTCACCACCAAGTTGGTTGATGAGGTTAATATCCCTCTTACCTTAGATGATGATCAAAACTCCTTGCTGTCTTCTTGATGTAGCTTCTACTTCCAAAAAGATCCTTAAAACAAATCAAACATATAATTATTAAAATCTAGGGCTTGAAACAAAATGACCATGAATCAAGATTATGTTCTAGAACTTGAGAATAAAATTTAGAAGTAAAGATAAAGAACTTCACCTAGAACCTTCAAACGTTAAGCTTTGAGAAAGAGATTGAAGATGGTTGAATTTGAAGAAACTCACAACATGAGAGTGTCTCAAAATGGTGTTTAGATTCAAGATAAGTGGTTGTTTTGAATTGATCAAGATTTGAGACTAATTTAGGGGTGTTGGCCGAAACTCACAAAGGAGAGAAAAAGAGAGAGTTTTGATAGTTTGTTTCTAAAAAACAAGACAAGAAAAACTTAAAAAAGTTAAGTAACGATTTTGGTTTCCTAAGCTTGTCTTAGAAGCTCCTCTTGGCCGTGCACTCTTCATGGTCTTGAGTGGTCAAAGCTTCTCCTCCAGGCTTGCTTTCCATTGGTGGAACACTATGAGTCAAAGCCACTAAACTTGACTCCATCAAGCTTCCCTTGGATGTTTGTTTTCCATTGGCTCAAATAAGGTGAGTCATGAATGGGAAAGATGAAAGGTTATGATTAGGCTCATGACTAGTCATCTAACTAGATATTTATCGGTAACTATTACCCAATGGACAAAGGTTACTACTAGCAAAACCAATATTTATTGTCCAATGGATAATAGAATGCACCTACATTTCATTAGTTAGATAAAATCACAAAAAAAGAAAAATTTTGAAACCTGTTCCCAGTTTCGAGTTTAGTAAGCTCCCTCGGCCCCACATGAACAGTCAAAATTGTTTTGGCCCCGAAAATTTTTTTTAAGCATTGCCTCAAAGACATAGAAGTCCAAAACAAATGATAATCAAAATAAAGCAAATAATTCACAGAACTCACAAAAATCATTGAAAAAACACAAATAACAAGAAAAGAAATTTCAGGGTGATACAACTCTTCCCCTCTAAAAGAATTTCATCCTTGAAATTATCATACCTTAGAACAAGTGCGGATATTGCTCCTTCATTCTGTCTTCTAATTCCCAAGTTGCATCTCCAGTCACATTATTCCAGATTACCTTTACTAAGGCAATTTCTTTTCCTCTGAGTTGTTTCACTCTCCTATCTTCGATCTTAACAGGAAGTGTCTCATAGGTCAAGTTCTCTTTTAATTGTACTGTATCTCATGCTATGACATGGTTTGGATCAGGAATATATTTTTGCAATTGCGATACATGGAGAACATTATGAAGGTTAGAAAGAAAAAGTGGTAAAGCTATTTGATATGCTATCGAAACTATCCGATGAAGAATTTGATATGGTCCGATGAATTTGGGAGTGAGCTTTCTATATTTAATAACTTGACCGACCCAAATCATGGGTGTGACTCTCAAAAACATATGCTCACATTCCTCAAACTCAAGGGATCTCCTTCTCTTATTAGCATAACTCTTTTGTTGACTCTGAGTTGTTCGCATTTTTTCTTGGATCACCTTAACCTTTTCCGTTGTTAGTTGTATAAGTTCAGGTCCTAACACAAGATTTTCCCCATCTTGGTACTAACATAAAGGCGTTCTACATCGTCGTCCATTTAAAGCCTTATAAGGTGTCATCCTTATGCTTGAGTGAAAACTATTATTATGAGTGAATTCTATCAGAGGTAAGAATTCATCCCAACTCTGAGTCTATTCCAAAACACAAGCTCTTTGCAGATCTTCCAACGATTGAATTGTTCTCTCTGATTGGCCATCTGTTTGCGGATGATAAGCAGAACTTAAATGAAGTTTTGTCCCCATTAGTTCTTGCAGACTCTGTGAAAACCTTAATATAAATCTTGGGTCTCGATAAAAAATAATACTAGAGGGTACACCATGAAGTCTAACAATTTTACTAATATACACCTGAGTCAACCTCTCCATTGAATACCTTATGTTAATGGGTAAGAAGTGTGCTGACTTCGTAAGCCGATCAACGATCACCCATATGGAATCATAACCCTTTCGAGTCTTTGGCAATCCCACAACAAAGTCCATTGCAATGTCATCCCATTTCTATTTAGGAATAGCCGGAGGTTGTAACATTCCTGAAGGTTTCTGATGCTCAACTTTACCTTTCTGACACACTAGACAAGATGCTACGTACTTGGCTATGTCCCTCTTTATTCCTTGCCACCAGTATAACTATTTCAAATCCTGATACATCTTGGTCGCTCTTAGATGCATGCTCAACATGCTTTTGTGGGCTTCATCGAGAATCAATCTTCTAAGCTCTAGATCACTTGGTATACAAACTCTATCTCTGAACTTTAGAATTCCATCCAGTCTTTCCTTAAATTCTAATAAAGTGCCTTCACTGGCTCCTTCTCATCCTGCAAATATTGACCACTCCTTTGTTTATCTCGAATTTATTCCATGAGTCCATTTGAAATAGTAACCATGTTTAAGCAAAGTCTTTCCAGAGTTGATTCTACAGATAACCGCATATCCCTAAATTATTCTATCAATTCTCTTTCCTTGATCATCATAGCAGAGACACTAAGTATCTTCCTACTCAAAGCATCTGCTATGACATTTACTTTTCTGGGATGATACTGAAGTTGGAAATCATAATCTTTCACAAATTCTAACCACCTCATTTTCCTCATATTCAGCTCCTTTTGGTCAAACAGGTACTTTAGACTCTTATGATCACTAAAAACGTTGAATGTTGCTCCATATAGAAAATATCTCTAGATCTTCAATGCAAACACAATAGCAGCTAACTCTAAATCATGAGTAGGGTATTTCTTCTCATGCATTTTCAATTGTCTCAAAGCATATGCTACTACCTTTCTGTTCTGCATAAGCACACATCCTAAACCCCTGATGCGAAGCATCACAATATACTTCAAAAGGTTCACTAGGATCAAGTAAAATCAATATTGGGGAAGTAGTTAATCATCTTTTCAATTCTTGAAAACTTTCTTCAATTGCATCAATCTATACAAAAGTTTGATTCTTTTGTGTAAGTTGGGTAAGAGGTCTTGTTATCTTAGAAAATCCCTTGATGAATCTTCGATAGTAACCGGCTAGCCCCATAAAACTACGAATCTCTATTACAGTCTTCGGTCTTTCCCATTTAAGAAATGTTTCAACTTTCAATGGATGCACTGCAATTCCTTCCTTTGAAATCACGTGACCCAAAAATTGAACTTCTTCTAACAAAAATTCATACTTTGACAGCTTAGCGTACAACTACTTCTCTTTCAGAATCTGGAGAACCACACTGAGATGTTCAGTATGTTCCTCCTGACTTCGAGAATATATCAGAATGTTGTTAATAAAAACAATGATAAATTATCTAGATAAGGATGAAAGATCCTATTCATGTAATCCATGAATATTGCAGGAGCGTTCGTTACTCCGAACGGCATCACTAGGTATTCATAATGCCCATAGCGTGTCTGAAACACCATCTTAAGAACATCCTCAACTTTTACACGAATCTGGTGATATCAGAACGTAAATTAATCTTAGAGAAAATAACGGCTCCCTTCAGTTATTCCATCAAATCATCTATCCTCGGAAGTGGATATTTGATCTTGATCCTAATCTTGTTCAACTGGCGATAATCCACATATAAGCGAGAAGTCCCATTCTTCTTCTTAACTAACAGCACTGGAGCTCCCCATGGTGATACACTAGGTGACAGTTCTTGTAACTGCTTCTTTAGTTCACCTAATTCTGATGGCGACATCCAGTATGGTGCCATGGATATAAGACCAGATTCTAGTACAAGATCGATAGAAAATTCTATTTTTTGTTCCAGTGGTAGTCCAGGTATATCATCAGGAAAAACTTCAGGAAACTCATTGACTACAGGAATAGCATTCACATTCATCTCACCCTTGACCTCTAAGGAAAATAGTAACATGTATCCTTGAGCTCCTTCCCTCAAAGAAGCTTTAACTTGGTTGGCCGTCAAAAATCCAGAAAGCTTAGTTTCAGGGAACACTAAAGTTTTATTGAAACAATCTAACAGGATATGGTTAGAAGATAACCATTCCTAAGATCACGTCTATTTATGAAAGAGGTAAACAAATCAAATTAACAGAAAAGTTCTGATCTCTAATAGTAATAGGACAGTTTAAGCAGACTTAAGTAGTAATAACAGGTTTAGCAGTGGGAGTAGCAATTTTCAAGTTAAATGGTAATAAAGACATAGCCAATCCTAATTGATCCACAAAATCATAGGCAATAAAAGAATGGGTCGCCTCCGAGTCGTACAGTACAGTTAAAGGCTTACCTCCTATGGCACAATCTCCTTTGATTAGATCTTCAGATTAGGAGGCTTCAGCTCCACTCATAGTATAGACTCTCCCTCCTACTTGCGGCCTTGATGCACATATATTACTAATGGAAGGCTCCATCTTTGGTTGAGTACAATCTCTAGAAATATGTCTGGGCTTCTCGCATTTGAAACAGATTATTCCCTTGCTTGCACACTCCTTTGTCAAGTGATCTTTTCCACACTTCATACATTTTAGTGAAGATGTCATGGCCTAACTAAATCTACTACCACTAGCACTTCCTCTAACTGTTTGCTATCGCTGTTGATTCCCTGGTGGCCACGAATATGGTTTCCTTTAGAATCGGTTGACATTACTATTACTCCCCCTTTAGAAATGAGATGGTCCAAAGTTACAGGGTCTCGTATCCCGAGACTTGTGCAACTCTTCGATCCGGCGGCACTTGTCTAACAAAGTTGGGAATTGCTCAATTCCCAAGGGTAGTACTGCTCGCTTTAGATTATGCCTTAAACCTTCTTCAAATTTTTGGCATTTCCATTCCTCAACAGGCTGGAGTTGAAAGTATATTGAGAATTTTGATAGGCTTTCAAACCTAGCAGCATATTCACTGACGGTCATTCCCCTTTGCTTTAGTCCAAGGAACTCCATCTCCTTGGCATGTCTCGTACTAGCTGGAAAATACTTCTCTAGAAATTTGCTCTGATAGACTTCCTATGTGATAAATCTTCATTTAGCTTCCAACAACCATTGAGTTCATGCCCACCAGTCCTCACCATCTCCAACGAGCATGAAAGTAGCATAAGTTACTTTTCTTTCGTCCATGCATCCTATTCCTCTAAAGATTTTCTCCAACTCCTTGATCCAAGGTCTACTTTCTCTTGATCAAATTCACCTTTAAACTATGGCAGATTGTTGCGATGAAACTCTGACAAATTTTGAGCCTCAGCTTTCGCTTCCTACTATTGAGCAGCACTCTGATTTTGTTGTACTATTACATCAGCCATACTCTGCATTATTGTTGCTGCCGCAACCATACTATCATTGTCACATCCCGTGTCCACATGGGCACCTCTACCACGATCCATTGCCTTTCTTCAACGTTAGACTAAACAAAATACAATGAAAACTACGTATAATCATCTCAAGCAATATTGTCACCTTTCGGAAACCAAACACAGAGAAACATATAGCACAAACAAGACAGACTTAACCACAAACCCAATAGAATAAACTTGGGCTCTGATACCAACTAATGTAACACCCTCCTTAGGGGATTATATTTCAGACCAACTCTTTTTAATAACTAAACCCAAGTCATGATTGATTTAATATTATAATATACGAGTTTTAAATTTTTTTTCGTGGATAACATAAACTTAACAGAATATAGGTAACACAAGATATAAAGAACTGAATAATACACTCCACATATATACACATAGTTTATAGAAAACAAAAGTACATAATACTTACATACCAAAAGGACATAAATACAACTATCATAACAAACCTAAACTAGCCCAAGTTCATAACATCTAAGGGAAGGGTCCTCCACTGGATCCTCCTCTAGATCCTCCTCAGAATCCTCACTAGACAAATTCCCTAGCTAGGGAATATCTCGACGAACGGTAGTCCGAGCAGAAGATACCTTAAAATCCTGCCTAGGAGTATAGTGAAGATCACCCCATAAATCCCTTACAGGCATATAAAACTCTAGATAAACAATAACATTAAAAGAAAAAGTAGTAACCCTATGGCGGGTCCTACTCAAAGATAGAGTAATATCTCCATAATACTCTATGCGCTCCATATCCAAATGGACGCGCCGGAAATCAGTGCCTCCAAGAAACTACACTTTAATGTAACCCAGCAGATCTCTCCTTGCCACCATCACAAATCTTCATAGAGCATAAATATAAAACAGAACAAATAGAATAACACCATAAAAAGGTGAGATCCCCTACATCACATACCAGTATGGCAGTAAGGAAATAGTAAAAATAATAAAGCCACATAGTATAGAGTTAACAATTACAATCATGATATTCATCAACAGATAATTCAATAATACATATATCACAACAACATGTCTACTAACTATGCAGATGTATAATGAACCGACCCTTACTCCATGGAGCTAAAACTAAACATCGGAGAGAATGATCGGGAGATATGTTCGTATATCGTGAACCTCAAATCAAGTGCTTCAACGTTTTCACAGCATACACATCATGACTTATACAAGACATTTTACACCGGATCGGGAATAGGAGTTATGTCTTGTCAAGATTATCAGTGCATTTGCATTAGTCACCACGGCACAGTAGAGCTACTAACTAGCCACTTGTGGGATACTTGCACCCCGACACCCCCAAGATCAGTTATTGACCTTCACTACTCAATTCGCACCCACACAAAGGTGTAATTCAATCACGTAGGCATACAGCCTTAACAAACCAAGTCATCAAGACCTTCACAATGCATAAGAGAATAACTTAATAAATCAATAATCATTGACTTCATAAATTCCATGAAAAACAAGCCACCACTGGGCTTAAACCGTCAACTGATGTCTCCGGGTCCAATACGTCTTCCTGATAGTAAACTGTTATTTTTCTCAAACGTGAAGTACTTTTTACTATATTTTCACAAACGTGTAACACTTCTTGTTACATCTTTAAATCACGTAACATTTTTACATCATTTTTCAATTGCGTAAAAAATTTAAAACATTTTCTTAATCATGTAACTCAAAAATCAACATTTTTAAATCGTGTAAGGTTTTATCTATACTTTTTAATCGCATAAAATGTTTTATTGATATTCTAAGCTTAAGTTTTAAGACTTTCCTTATTTAATATAAAATTTGGGCTTTAATTCTAACATTTTCTTACCAAACTTCATCTAAGTAATATTTTCTAACATTTTTCATAAAATAAACTATATTATTTTAATTAAATCAAGATATTTCAAAAATATTTTTCCATTACTTTAATTAAGAACTCTCTTAAATAAAGTACTTTAAATTTAAAACCATCTTTCAAACTTATTTCTATTATTATGACTAAAATTAATCCATTTCAAACAATAAAACTTTGTTCATCTTCTTTTTAACTTATAAATCCTTAAATCCTATTCTAGTCCCCTAATCATCTAATTTCTCAATTAATATAATATTTTTGCCTTGGATACCCAATTTTAGGCTAAATGGGCATGAGCCATGTATGGTCTTTGAGACCAAAAAGCTTGCCTTTCATATATGATTCAACACATGTAAAGCATTTCAATCATCAATTCATGCAATAGCAATTTCATGTATACTATAAAAATCTTATAATCTCATATAGCCAAGCAAACATAAACCATTATATTCACACAATCAAGTGAATAAATCCTCACATGGATCTTTTACTATCAAACCACAAATTTCGTTCCTCAACACCAAGTTGGTTGATGAGGTTAATCTCCCTCTTACCTTAGATGATGATCAAAATTCCTTGTTGTCTTCTTGAAATAGTTTCTACTTCCAAAAAGATCCTTAAAATAAATCAAACATATAATTATTAAAATCTAGGGCTTGAAACAAGATGACCATGAATCAAGATTATGGTCTAAAACTTGAGAATAAAATTTAGAAGTAAAGATAAAGAACTTCACCTAGAACCTTCAAACGTTAAGCTTTGAGAAAGAGATTGAAGATGGTTGAATTTGAAGAAACTCATAACATGAGAGTGTCTCAAAATGGTGTTTAGATTCAAGATAAGTGGTTAATTGATCAAGATTTGAGACTGATTTAGGGGTGTTGGCCGAAACTCACAAAGAGGAGAAAAAGAGAGAGTTTTGATAGTTTGTTTCTCAAAAACAAGACAAGAAAAACTTAAGCGAGTTAAGTAACTATTTTGTCTCCTAAGCTTGTGATAACACTGTATTTTATACATTTTGTAATCCTCTCACTAGGCTTCTTAAGGTTCAATTAGGCTTAATTAAGTTAGTTTTGACACATTTTATGATTTTGAGCCAAATTGGACAATTAAATAAATTATTGCATAAATTAACCGTAATTATCTCTTTGGCAATATTTAGTAAACTGGCTATAATTTGAGTTTCAAATATCTGATTGATGTGATTTTGGTCTTGTAGGAAAGCTAAAACAATTCCCTACAACTTTCATGTTAAACACTTTTCCAGAATCAGACTCCTTGGAGGTGATATTGAGCTTTGAAGTCAGAATAGAGGAGCTAAAATCGGGCCTAAACACTGTGCAGTAATTGAACCATATCTTGAGTTCTAGGCATGATTTTGGACTAAAACTAAAGCCATTTTAAAGCAAATATTCAGGCCTACAACTTTCATGAAGACCTCTTCTCTCAAAAATGAAAAGATGACTGGACGCACGGCTGTACATGTTTACTCAATTATTATTAAAAGAAAAAGAAAAAAAAGGAAAATACGTCAGAAACTTAGCAATTAAGTTTTCCTGTGCATCAAATCATTAATTCCACTGTAGCTACTATAGCTCCAATTTGCAATTCTAAATTGCAAGCTACAGTAACTCCATTTGCCTATAAATAGGCAATTGACATTCAGAATTCGAGGACGCTTGGGGGGAGGGAAAATTCTGAGGAATTTCCTCAGTCTTCCTCCAATTTCCTTTATCTCTCTTTTTCTCTTTTTATTTCTTTTAGTCTATGTGTAAATAAGTTCCAGTCTACTTGGGTTAAAGTGTGAAGCTCTTGGTAATAAAATAAGGTTAGATTTATTCCTTACTTGTGCTTTAATGATTTATTTTTCTAGTATTCTTTATACGTATTATATTTTGATTTTGATAATTTAAAATCCCAGGTGACAGATGGGAATATTCCATCCTTGTAAAGTGGAGTTCTTAATTTATTGTAGACAAAATATTGGCACAGTGAATGCTTGATCCCATTTATGAGTGATTGTGTTAATAAATGATTAAATGAATCATAATATAATTACGTATATTATTTTAATGGACTTTTAACGTTGTATTTTCCAATTGGAACCTCCATGTTGCGAGGATTCTAATTGAGTTATAAAAGGAATTAATCTTACTTTTACTTTATTTGCCAAGAGTGGATCTTTTTACCCAAGTAAATAATTTTTACCATAGTAACAAAATATTTACTTCACCTTAATCTTCAACAATTCCCTATGGATCGACCTCGGACTCACCGAGAAATTTATTACTTGAGACAACCTGCACTTGGGTTTGCAATGCAACAACTAAAAAGTGTGCATCAAGTTTTTGGCGCCATTGCCGGGGATCGAACCCGAGTCACCCGCGTGACAGGTGGGAATACTCACCACTATACTACAACGACTAATTGAGTTATCAGAATCAAAATATAATACGTATAAAGAATACTAGAAAAATAAATCATTAAAGCACAAGTGAGGAATAAATCTAACCTTATTTTATTACCAAGAGCTTCACACTTTAACCAAAGTAAACTGGAACTTATTTACACATAGACTAAAAAAGAGAAAAAGAGAAAAAGAGAGAGAAAAGAAAAGTGAAGGGAGACTGAGGAGAGAAGCAGGGCACTGCCCAAAAACCTCTCTCCGTCCCTCCTCCGAATTCCCGTTCTCGTCTCCACCGAATTCGGAATTCAATTGTGAATTGAATGTGCGTTTCCAATTGCCTTTTATAGGCATTCGGTGCTGCAACTGTAGCTACAGGAGACATATGCAAAAACGTTATGCATGACATTTTTGCAATTCCTATTTCTTTTTTTTTTATTTTTTCTTAAATAACTTTGACAATTTGGTGCACCTATCAAAGAATTTCTTCAAGGACTAGTAAGTGCACTACAGTCTTGGGAATCTGACTCAAAAAGATTCTGTTTGTCAATTTATAAGAAAATTGAATGGGAAGCCTATCCTCGACTCATAGAAGGTGTTTAAGCCGTTACTGGACGTAAAACCAGAGGAAGATGTGAGCCACAATCACAACTACATGTATGTATTTTCTTGTATATCTTCTTCTTATGACAGCCCTGATCCAGTAGTAGCTCAGCTAAAAGTGGTCCGAAGGAAATGTTGTGTGAAGCAGTGAGAAAAGGAAGCCAATCAAGACACTCCATCTGTATAAATAATTTCAATCTTTGGTCATACTTTGTTTATTTTTATATTTATGTGAGGTTTCTCTTTTCAGTAATTACGGTAACAGGTACTATCTTCTATCTTTTTCCTTTCTATTTTTTTTAACATTGAGGACAATGTTGTGATCTAGTTGGGGGGAAGGATAGTTGTGTAAAAAAAAAAGTGTGTTTATGTTTGTCGTGTGTAGAGTTGTGTAAAAAAAAATAAAAAAAAAATTTTTAGGAAGTGTGTTTATTAATATGTTTGTCATGTTTATATGTTTGTCAGTAATTTTCTAACCTAAACCAATTAAGGATGACAGAATAAGGAGTAAATTTTGCTGTGGAGGTAATTTTACTCTTGAGACGCATCTAGATTGAGGTAGATACCTTGTTTGTGTAGAAGTAGCAAATGGATTCAGGGAAATTTGAATGATTGAGTAAATTGTCTTTTCTCTTAAACATCACATGCTTGGTTATGGATGTTGAAATTTTAATGAACAGAGAATGATAGATATATGCCTTGTGAGATTTTGAGCCTATAAATGAATGGATTGAACATCTGTACCATTCTCTTCTTTCTTGTGTGATTTTTTTTCACTTATGGAATTGTTACTCTAGAACTTGCTTTGATTCTTTTTTAAACTACTTTTTCACATGCATACATAAACATGATTGAGGCAAATTTTCTTGAATTAACTACTTTGACCAAATAGCTAACCTTACATATTTTCCTTTGTTTAACCCCTTTGAGCTTATTTGATTATTCTTTGTTTCTAACTCATTACGTGCCTTAAATGAAAAACCATGTTCTAACCCAACCTTAGAGAATAAGAGAGCATTGACTTTGTTATTTGATGAGTTCTTGAACAAGTGTGGGGGTGCGTGTACAGATTGGTTATATAAAAGAAAAAAAAGAAAAAAATGTTTCTATAAAAAAAAGAGCTGATTATTGCTACAATCAAAAGAATGCACCATGTGATATATTCATACCTAGAATGAGGGTGGATGATTGGAGATAACAGGAATAGAAGGAGAATGTTCAAGCCTAACAATGATTTCAATCTACCAATTGATCTTTAACAAAACATTAGTCAGATATTGGTCATTGTCCTGTATGAGGAAGAACTAAGAAATTCTTGAGAAATTTAGACTGAATGTTCTCAAACATCTTCTCCACTCTATCTGTAACATAATGCTCTTTTATTCTCTTTGGTCTTTAACTTGTCATATCTATATTACCTCCTCCTTTACCTTGACCTCATTATAACCTTGATTAAAGTCCTCATGATTTGTGTATATATGTTGTTTTTGAGTAGCGAAGAAATAGAAGATAAGCAAGCTTATAGTAGTGCAATTATTCATGAGTTGAATAGAGTGAAATACTAACCTTTTTAAACACTTGAGAGATTGAGAGTGAATTCTGTGAATATCTATCATTCTTGATTCATTCTTTTCAACTGAAATTTCCTTGCTTGTTGGTTTGAGATGCGAAGACATATTACCTCATGAATGTTTTGATCCTTGAATGTCTAGTTGCTCTTCTTAAGTCATTGAATCCTTTAGAGTTTTTAGTTTTTGAGTTTGTGTTATTTTTCTTTATTCCTTGGTTTTTTATCTTTTGTGTTTTGCCCAGGAGTGCAAAAGTTAAGTGTGGGGGAATTTGATAACACTGTATTTTATACATTTTTTAATCCTCTCACTAGGTTTCTTAAGGTTCAATTAGGCTTAATTAAGTTAGTTTTGACACATTTTATGATTTTGAGCCAAATTGGATAATTAAATAAATTATTACATAAATTAACCATAATTATCTCTTTGGCAATGTTTAGTAAACTGGCTATAATTTGAGTTTCAAATATCTGATTGATGTGATTTTGGTCTTATAGGAAAGCTAAAACAATTCCCTACAACTTTCATGTTGAACACTTTTCCAGAATCAGACTCCTTGGAGGTGATATTGAGCTTTGAAGTCAGAATAGAGGAGCTGAAACTGGGCCTAAATACTGTGCAGTAATTAGACCATATCTTGAGTTCTAGGCATGATTTTGGACTGAAACCAAAGCCATTTTAAAGCAAATATTCAGGCCTACAACTTTCATGAAGACCTCTTCTCTAAAAAATGAAAAGATGACTGGACGCACGGCTGTACATGTTTACTCAATTATTATTAAAAGAAAAAGAAAAAAAAGGAAAATACGTGAGAAACTTAGCAATTAAGTTTTCCTGTGCATCAAATCATTAATTCCACTGTAGCTACTGTAGCTCCAATTTGCAATTCTAAATTGCAAGCTACAGTAACTCCATTTGCCTATAAATAGGCAATTGACATTCAGAATTCGAGGACGCTTGGGGGGAAGGGAAATTCTGAGGAATTTCCTCAGTCTCCCTCTAATTTCCTTTATCTCTTTCTCTTTTTCTCTTTTTCTTTCTTTTAGTCTATGTGTAAATAAGTTCCAGTCTACTTGGGTTAAAGTGTGAAGCTCTTGGTAATAAAATAAGGTTAGATTTATTCCTTACTTGTGCTTTAATGATTTATTTTTCTAGTATTCTTTATACGTATTATATTTTGATTCTGATAATTTAAAATCCCAAGTGACAGACGGGAATATTCCATCCTTGTAAAGTGGAGTTCTTGATTTATTGTAGACAAAATATTGGCACAGTGAATGCTTGATCCCATTTATGAGTGATTGTGTTAATAAATGATTAAATGAATCATAATATAATTATGTATATTATTTTAATGGACTTTTAACGTTGTATTTTCTGATTGGAACCTCCATGTTGCGAGGATTGTAATTGAGTTATAAAAGGAATTAATCTTACTTTTACTTTATTTGCCAAGAGTGGATCTTTTTACCCAAGTAAATAATTTTTATCATAGTAACAAAATATTTACTTCACCTTAATCTTCAACAATTCCCTGTGGATGGACCTCGGACTCACCGAGAAATTTATTACTTGAGACAACCTGCACTTGGGTTTGCAATGCAACAACTAAAAAGTGTGCATCAGCTTGTCCTAGAAGCTCCTCTTGGTCATGCACTCTTCATGGTCTTGAGTGGTCAAAGCTTCTCCTCCAGGCATGCTTTTCATTGGAGGAACACTATGAGTCAAAGCCACTAAACTTGACTCCATCAAGCTTCCCTTGGGAGGCTCAAATAAGGTGAGTCATGAATGGAAAAGATGAAAGGTTATGATTGTAACACCTCAGATTTTGGCTATTTTATAGTAATGACTAAATTGTATTGTTTTACATTTTCTGTGTTATGAAAAATTATTTCAACTTTTCTGAGATTGCTTTTGATCGTTGTGTGAGATTTGCTCCAAGTCAAGAAAATAATAATTTTTGGGCCATGGAAAATCTTTATTGATTTACTCGAAAACGGGAGATCTTACTAAACCCGAATCTAAAAGACACGAAAACAAATCTTTTAATTTTTAGAGTTTAACAGTGAAATAAAAATATTTTGCAAGAAAATATTCACTGTTTTACTAACAGCAGTTTCTGTTACCGAGTAATGGACTCGGTATATTTTATTTGTCAGAATATAGATTAAGAATAATTTATGTAACTTATTTTAAAATGAACCAATAGAAATGAGTCAACATTAGTGGTTAGACTTTTTCTAGACCAATAGAAAATGGTCAATATAAATGGTTGGACTAGTTACTAAGTAACTAGAAAAACTAACTAAGTTACTCTAATTAGCTTAACTAGATTAGTTTAAGTGTAACTAGATGGAGTAACTAATTAGTTCAAGGGTAACTAGGGAATTAGGATGAAACCAAATTGGTTCTATTCCTCCTAGAGCCACACGGCCATGAAGGCTTTTCTACCATGTTCTAGGTTCATCTAAATGATCACTTGATGAATATTGTGTGACCTAAGCCATGTGCACACCATGTGAGTGAATTTCTATCATATTAAGTTACTATCCATGCAACCACATAGCTGCTCACTTCAATATAGCCATCCATTTGCATTTTAATCACATTTCATAATATCAAGCCTTCATCTTTTTCTCTCAAAACTCAAGAACACTTAGAACTCTTCGTCTTCTCCCACCTTGAACCCCACGACCTCCTACTCCAAATCCTAATTCCACACTTCTATAATTTCATCTCTTCATACTTTCTAAAGCCAAACATCATTCTAAACACTTTTCTTTTAGAAAGTTTTATCAAAATCCTACTCTAAGTGCATCAAAAACCAAGCTTTAGTTTACTACTCCAAAGGTAATCTTTTGATTCTTTGATCCTAAGTTAGATTTTTTATTTTCTAGACCATGATTGATCCATGGTTCTTTGTTCTTAATCTTTGTTTATGACTTTAGAATTTGTTTAAGATTTTTAGAGATTTTTGTTAGAAGCCCACGAATTCAAGAGGAAGGAGGAACTTGAAGATTTTGTCTCCCTTGAGGTAAGAGGGAGATTAACCTCATCAACTATGTGTTGGTGGTGAGGAAATGGATTGTTTGTGGTGAAAAATCCATAAGGATTTATTCACTTGCTTGTTTAATCTCTCTTTGTTTGTGTTTGTTATGCTTATGGTTTTGAAAATGTGTTTGTATGTGTGTTGGTATGATTATAGTTTTGATAATATGCTTGTATGTATGCATTAGAAAGCATGCAAATTTATGTCTAATTTAGGATGTGAATAACATGTTGGAAAAATTTTATGAAGGCCCCAAAGAGCCTAAAGGCACACGGCCTCACTACCTCAAAGAGGATCAAGGATGCTAAATTATTTTTCTTAATTGAGAATTAAGTGAATTTATGGCTAGAAATTTAATTAAATGAGTTTATAAGAATTAAAGTGTTAGAAAATAATTTAAATATGAATTTTGAAACACAATGGGAATTCGGCTAATATGCCAATTTTTGACGATCAAGATCCAAAATTATTCTACTAAGTGTAAACTTAGGGGTTTTAATAGTAAGAACTCAATTTGGAATTTAAAATGAAAGTGATTTAATTTTTAGAACTTAAATTGGTCTAATTAAGCTATGTAGTGAAATAAAAGTGAATACTTGAAATTTATTGACGTATAGCTCACCCTATAGGTTTTGAAGCATGTTAGAAAATTTTGAGCTGTAATATCCCAAGTAAACTAAAGAAATACAATTTTCTGGGAAATGGTAGAAATACAAATTTTTAGAGGGACTATATTGCAAATATTAACTAAAGAGAGACTATTTTACAAATATTATTTTAGGAGGGATGATTATGGAAATATTATTTAAACAAGAATTATTATGTAAATATTATTTCATAAGGGACTATTATGCAAATAATGAAAATAAAGTCAAATTTTTTAGTAAAACATTATTTTTGGTTTAAATATGTTAGAAATATTTCACTCACTTGAAAATACATCAAAAAATATTTACGCGACTCAAAAATAGTAATTTTAGGCTATGCAATTGAGAAAATGCAATAAAATGGTTACGCAATTTAGAAAATGTTGGAAAATCTTTACGCGATTTAAAAACGTAAGAAAATGTTTCACAATTTCAAAAAATGTGATAATATCGCTACGCGATTGAGCATAAACAGCAGTTTGCTGTCGGGTAATTGTGGTGGGCCCGATTGTGTTGAATATTAATACCGCCAAGGAAAGGCGATAATATATGAGGTATTGTAAAAATAATAATAGTATGTGTGTTTGAATCATATATTATGCATAGAAAAGCGTATTCGCTTATTTGGTTAAGGCTGTATGCCTAGGAGATGAATTACACCTCTGTGCGGGTGCGAGTAGACAAGTGTAGGTCACTTGTGACCTTGGGGGCATCAGGGTGTGGGTACCTTGCAATAGATGGTTGGTAGCTCATCTGTCCGTGAGGTAGACCGATGCAAACGCACCGATGATTCGGACCAAGACACTGTCCTATATCGAGATTTGGTGTAGAATGTCATTTTCAATGCCTTGATGTGCACGTTGATAAGTTGATATATTATAGCACTTTTGGCCACGACAGCTGAGTGACAGACATGTCTTCTAGATCATTCTCTCCGAAACTGCGTTTAGCTCCATGGAGTAGGAATTGGTCTGTGCGCATATGCATAATTGGTCAGCATAATAACATGATATTTATAATTATTTAATCTGTGATTATTTGATTTATTATCCATGATATGATAATATGATTTATTCTTTTGATATTATACTCTATTTATTTGTTGTCGTTTCCTTTACTACCATACTAGTATTGATGTAGAGGATCTCACCTCGTTATTATATTGTATCTGTTTTTCTGTGTATGTTTGATAAAGACCGGGAAGACGAAGAAGCAGGTAAATCTATTTACCACCAGTAGCTATCTGTTTGTTTATTAGCTGTGATGGCGACGAGACGTCGGGTCTTAGGTTTTGTTAGGGTTCAGTTCCACGGCAGAATTGATGCCTGGAGGTTTAATTATAATAACGAAAGGTTTGTTTACACCGGGGATTTGACTATGAGTTTGAGTGGAGCCCTGAATGGGATTTCCGTGTTGACTCAACATGCTACTATGCGTTTGGAATTCACGATACCCATTCATGAACTCTGGGGTGGAACTGTGTCTATCTACACACCCGAAGAGAATTTTGTAGTATCATCGGCAAGGACCCCTATGAGGCGTTTGTATCTGCCTGGGTTCTTCGATGATAATGTAGAGGAGGAGGAGGATCCTTCCGAGGAACCAAATCCTTAGGTTTGTTTTTAGAGTACTACTTAGTAGTTATGTTTGTATTTTACTTTTGAAATAGGGTTGTACTTATGTAAATTATTTGGACAAAGTTTGTAATCTGATGTATATATATATTTTGGTGTGTTTATTACAAGTCTTATTAATGTTATAATTTAGTTTACTTATTTTATTTTATTCCGCAAACGAAATTTTAAAATTGACGTTTTTACAAGATTAATTCTTTTACAACTTGGGTAAGTTATATTAGGATTGGTCTTAAATGTGATACCCTATGATGGGTGTTACAATGACTAGGCTCATGACTAGTCATCTAACTAGATATTTATCAGTAACTATTATCCAATGGACAAAGGCTACTGCTAGCAAAACTAGTATTTATTGTCTAATGGATAATAGAACATACCTAGATTTCATCATTCAGATAAAATATCAAAAAAAGAAAAATTTTGAAATATGTTGTCGGTTTCGGGTTAAGTAAGCTCCTCCGGCCCTGCTTGAATAGTCAAAAAATTTTTAGGCCCGAATTTTTTTTCTGGCACTGCCTCAAACACACAAAAGTCCAAAAAAATAAAAAAAATCAAAAAATCAAAATAAAGCAAACAATTCACAAAAGTTACAAAAATCATAGGAAAAACACAAATAACAGGAAAAGAAATTTCAGAGTGTTACATGCCACACCTTGCGCCGCAGCGCAAGCTACAGAACATGGATTCTGCAGAATTTTGTAGATCTGGGTACTGTTCCATCGGAACTTACCCCTCCTCCAATTTCTCAAACTTCACATCCAAGTGATTTCCAACCTTTCACAATGTCCATATACATATTTCAATTCTTATACAACTTTAATTTCACTCAATCAAACTACTATGAATGTATCAACACCTTAAACCCTAAAACCCCATTTTCATTTGAAGTGGATACCAAGGGAGTCTAAGAGCTTAAAGGCCATCTCAATACATTCAATAACTCAATAATCAAGCCATCCTCAAGTTCTCCAACAAGATTTAAGTCAAAAACATCAAAACATACTCAAAACCTAAATCCCCACATAAAGCCAAAACTCATGCACAAGATGAAGAGAATAGGAAGATGAGTCAAAAACAAAGTTTCCCCCTACCTCAAACTTCAAAAGTTGAAATCACTAAGCAGCTCCTCTTTGCTTGATGATTATCCTCCTTTGCCTTGATTCTTACTCTTGCCTTTGAGCTTTCCAACTACAACTGTGAAAGAGAATATAGAAATGAGACAAAATATCTCATTTGTGGCTTAAATAAGCCAAAGTAATAGAAACAAAGGGAGCTGTGTCTCTCATGGACACTTAAGTGACTTACCATAAAACTCGATTTATTAAGAATGCTTGGATTTCACCAAACCAAGTTTCCTAACTTCCAAAAAGTTTAAAATAAATCCTAAGATTCATTAAAAATCTTGTTCCACCATTTTCACATTTTTCCATGTCTGTTGGTAATCAATCCGACATTAAAAGGCACAACTAATATACTTAAAAATGCCAAACTAACTCTAATTAACCTCAAATTTTAACTGTAGCACAGTTCACACATTTGTGACTTAGAAATAAATTCTCCATATTTATTTCCACTAAATAAGCAGTTTAAGCCAATTTCGGGGCCAATAACAACTATGTTACACACATAGTATTACAGCAAAGTGACTAAACCTGCTCAAAAAGCTACAAAATTACACAGGCATGACCAATTAGTATTAGGCTACCTCTATAACAATATACAAGTCTAGCATGTTTTCACATATGTTACATTTCTCTTTTCCTTTTTAAAATTTTGTCCCCCAAAATTTGGTTTACCTAAAGTAAGAAGTCCTAAACAACTCACATACAACAACAGGTACAACCAAATCCTAAGAAAACAAAATTACTCAACAAGTACAACCATGTACTCACCTTTTCCTGAACACGGAGACTGTGTTGTCTCCTTGCCTTGTAGAATGTATACTTTCCCCTGAGTCGTAGGTCTAGCATCTGTCTTAACCTCTTGCTTTTTAGGACAACTCTTGGCATAGTATCCTATCTCGCCACACTTGTAACACGTTATCTGATCCATTATACATACTTTATTCCCATGGTATCTGTCAGACATGATACATCGTAGAACTTGATCATCCCTCTAAACTTGCTCATCTTTTACTTGTGGGTAATTGGATTTAGAAACACCTTTCCTATATCCAGCATCTACCTTCCTCTTCTTCTGAAGGTTTTGCAATCTTTGCTCTGATTGAAGTTAGAGATTATCAGACTCCACGATTCTGCACTTATTCACCAAAGATGGGAAATCTCTAATCTCCAAAGGCTTCACTGCCCTTTTTACATTTCCCCTCAATCTGGATTCAAACCTGACACACTTCCAGTTCTCATTCGGATTGAGTCTAAATTGAGAGGAGAACTTGGACAACTCATGAAACTTAGCCTCATATTGCCCAATTGTCATGTCCCCTTGTTGAAGACTAAGAAACTCCATCTCCTTGTCTTCCTGTAAGCTTCTTGCAAAATATTTCTCTAAAATGATATCCTTGAACACTTCCTATATGATCAGTGTCCTTGCTGCCTCTAGTAGTCTCTTGGCACTTCGCCACCACTACTCCGCTTCCCTACCAACATATAGGAAGCGAAGGAAACTCTTTGCTCATTCGAGTAAACCATAACTGATAACTCCATGAAATGTAGTTATTTATGCCCTATATTTATGCTTCATAGCATGCTTAGTCCTTATTTTTATGCATATTTGGAAGGTTTTATGTTTATATTTGTGGAATTCTATTTTGAGATCTTCCTTTATGTTTTTAAGCAATTTGTGCATATTTGTTGATTGATTAAGTAGCTTTATAATTATATTTAACTTGGTGCTTTCTCTAATGTAGGAAGCGCTCAAAAGAGATAAATTGATGCAAGCCAAGGCCCAACATTGGAGGAAAGAAGCCAAGGAAGCATTCTAGAGATCCATGTCGCAGCGCAAACATGCGCACACCGCGGTGTGATGGTCTCAGCTAGCGCATACTGACAAGATAGAGAGTTCCATGCAGCAGTGTAGGGCTTGGTCACATCGCGGCGCGCGACGATGAGCTGAGCATATTTATTTTGTTTTTCATGCCCTTTCTCGCTCTCTCTCAATTTTCTCTCTTAGGTTTTAGGTTTTTAGCTTTTAAGGGTTAGAGGCTACGGTTGGGTCCTCCATTGGAATGGAGATGGAGCTTGGGGAGCTAAGGATGGAAGCCCTCTTTCTCTTAGAGGAGGATCTGAGCTTCAATGGCGAAATCCATAAGCTTTCTCTTTTCCCCTTTGCTCTTTTCTCTTCCTTATTTCTTGAACATGTATTTTGTAATTTGTTCTCATATTTATTGTATAGCTGAGCTGTATTTAGGGATGACTTTGAATCCTTCTATTAATATTAATGATTTATTCTTCTCAGAGTTTGTGTGAATCTTTGATTTTGTTCAATCATATTGTGCTTAATGCTCTTGAATGTTTGGCCAACATTTAAGTTAATTTGATATAATCTAATGAACCTAGACATAGGAATTTGGATTTGAGATTGTATATATGATTGATGCATGTTTGATTCTATTCCAATGGCGGGATGAGTTGATTTGCTAATGGGATAGAAATATACCTCTTAGCCATGCATATCATGTGTTTGAGAATAGACCTTAAAGAGTGGATTTTGTGTTAGCTCTCAAGGACACTTAGTGAGTTGGGCAATTGAAACCATAGTTAGATGACCTAGACATAGGCGTTTAGCTAATGTAGATTCTCAAGCTAACCTAATCATTGCATTCATATTTATGAAGAGGATTACATGTTGTTGGTTGAAGTAAAGGGTGAAGAAAGATTTCACTAATCTCTAACCATTATCTTTACCATTTTTTAGTCTTTAGTTTATTTAATTGGTTTCCCCTATTTTTAAGTTCTTGAATAGAATTAGGTAAGCTATCGGTTAATACTTAGCATTGGAAATAAACTTATCCTCGTGGGAACGATCTCTTACTCTGTATCTGTATTACTTGTGCGACCCATGCACTTGTGGTTAGCAAATGGGCAAAACAAGTTATTTTAACCCTCAACAATGACCTCATATATCTTTTCTAACTTGGTCAACCACTTTCTCGCTTTCACCGGATTGTAGTCGCCTTTGAACATCAGAGGGTTCAACTTTTTAAAATCTGAAATAGTAAGAAAATTTTGGTTTCTGCAAACTGGTACCTCCTGTGCTGGTGGTGGTACTGGTTGCTATGGTCCCAATCTCTCCAGCACTCTAGTAGTTATTGTTGTCTGTTCTCTCATTGAGTTGGTAGTTGCGGCCACCTGCTCTGTTTGCTACCTCATAGCATTAGCCATTATTATCAAAGTTGCAGCCATATCGGAGCCTTCACCAGGTGTGTTCTTGGTTTCACTGGTTTGCCTTTTGGGTGCCATAATTTCCTATACACACAGAAACAACACATATTGAGTTGTAGTTTCAATACTATATAACCATGCAATAGTAGCTAACAACACACAATACAAGGCAAGTCACGCAATTTCACTCAAACAGTACATGTAAGAGACAAGAAATGCACAACCAACTCTAAACATGCCTAAGCATAGTCAGTTTATACCCCAGCTCAACAGGATAAACTGCTCTGATACCAAAATGTAACATCCTAAAATTGTTATTCAAATATATCCGACATATAAAATAATAATCAATACTAGCCATGCTACTTCAAAAACAAACAATAGACCAAACCCATAACATTTATACAAATAATTATGGGGAGTCACAATAACAAAAGTTATATATATGCATCACTGCCTCAATAGGCACATTATAATACATAAACTTTCATAACAACAAGATCTAGTATAATATATACAAGTTTTGTCAACATAAAGCCTATAAACTATACTAATCTTGATACATCTTCTGCTTCCCTTTTGAGGAACTTGCACTTGGATTTACATGGAAACACAAAAAGGGTGAGAAATCAAAATTCTTGGTAGAAGTATTCCAAAACCAACATTATAAACATTCATAATGAATTCACCACCAACACATTAACTCTTCAACCACAAAAGTAAACAACATCTCCATCTCAGAGATATACAATCGCCCATACAATTGCAATGTCATGAGTTCATATCATGGTGGGAACCGCCTGTACAATTGTCATGCTATGCCAAACTATGTTTAGTGTTTATTCCTATGCAATAACTTAAGTATGAAATGAATAATGCTATAATACCAAATCCATGGCAATGTCATGATATGCATGTGTCCCAAACAAAGTAATGGAAATCACATACATAAACCTTGAACAAACACTAGAATCTAATTCTAGCAGTTTTCTCTCTGAGTAGTGAAATGCATCAACTACACGATCTTTATCAACAAGGAAGTCCATCCTTAATATCACAAGCAAATCTATCCTCAAAGCCACTATAATAGGAAGGATACCATCCACCTTGCCTAATATAGACTACCCTCATCTATGAGGCTCACACCTTTCAACATAAAGGCAAAATATACTATCATGTCTAATTACTTCCCATAATTAGCATTACAAATCATCCTTGATTTAACATATTTTCACTTCATTAAATACTCCTACTAAAGTCTCATCACTCACTAAGAAGCATAAAAGAAGAAACTACACCTTTAAAAGGCCTCATTACATCACACAACCATTTTTATTCAAAAATTAGAGCTCACGCCGCGGCACACCACCGCCACGCCGCAGCGGCTTGCTCTTGGGTTTTTAGTATTGGATGTAGCATCACACGCACACCATGGCGTACCACACCTTGCGCCATGGCGCAAGCAGCAGAACATCAATTCTGTAGAATTTTACAGATCTGAGTATTGTTTCATTGGAACTTACCCCTCCTCCAATCACTCAAACTTCATATCCAAGTCATTTCCAACCTTTCACAAGGTCTATATACACATTTCAACTTTTATACAACTTTAATTTCACTCAATCAAACAACCATGAATCTATCAACCCCTTAAACCCTAAAACCCCATTTTCATCTCAAGTGGATACTAAGGAAGTCTAAGAGCTTAAAGGCCATCTCAATACATTCAATAACTCAATAATCCAGCCACTCTCAAGTTCTCCAATAAGATTCAAGCCAAAAACATCAAAACATGCTCAAAACCTAAATCTCCACATCAAGCCAAAACTCATGAACAAGATGAAGAAAATAGGACGATGAGTGAAAAATAAGGTTTCCTCTACCTCAAACTTCAGAAGTTGAAATCACTATGCAGCTCCTCTTTGCTCGATGATTCTCCTCCTTTGCCTTGATTCTTCCTCATGCCTTTGAGATTTCCAACTACAACTGTGAAAAAGAAGAGAGAAATAAGACAAAATATCTCATTTGTGGCTTAAATAAGCCAAAGTAACAGAAATAAAGAGAGCTGTGTCTCTCATGGTCACTTAAGTGACTTACCATAAAACCTGATCTGTTAAGAATGCTTGAATTTCACCATACCAAGTTTCCTAACTTCCAACAAGTTTAAAATAACTTCTATGATTCATTAAAAATCTTGTTCCACCATTTTCATCATTTTCACAATTTTTCATATCTACTGGTAGTTAATCTGCATTAAAACACACAACTAGTTTGCTTAAAAATGTCAAACTAACTCCGATTAACCTCAAATTTTAACTATAGCATAGTTCACACATTTGTGAGCTAGAAATAAACTCTCCATAATTATTTCCACTAACTAAGCAATTTAATCCAATTTCGGGGCCAATAACAACTATATTTCACACAGTGTTATAGTAAAGTGACTACATGTGCTCAGAAAGCCTCAAAATTACACAGGCATGACCACCTAGTATTAGGATACCTCCATAATCATATACAAGTTTAGCATGTTTTCACAATAGTTACAATCCATCCCGGAACCACTAAGAGGTATCAAGATTTTTGGAAGACATTTTGGTGGTCGAGAAAGAAAAAAGACATACCAAAATATGTCTTAAGGTGTTAAACTTGCCATAAGGTGAAGATTGAACATCAGAAACTTGCATGACCTTTACAGTCTCTAGGGAACCCTGATTGGTAATGGGATAAGATTTCTATGGACTTTATAATAGGTTTACTCAAGACTCAGTCAAGATATGATGCAATTTGGGTCATAGTGGATAGATTAACCAAATATGCCCACTTTTTGCCAATGAGAGCTAGTTATTCTCTAGATAAATTAGCTCAGCTATATTTGAAAAAGATAGTTAGGTTACACGGAGTCCCTGTAAGCATAGTTTTAGATAGAGATCCTAGATTTACATCTAGATTTTGAGGAGCCTTGCAAAAAGCATTCGAAACTAAGTTAAGCCTTAGTATGGCTTATCACCCTCAGACTAATGGGCAAACTAAGTGGACTATCCAAACCATTAAGGATATGCTTAGAGCATATGTTTTAGAACAACAAGGTAGTCGAGATAAGTTATTGCTGTTAGCAGAGTTTTCTTATAATAATAGTTACCACACCAGCATGGGTATGGCACCCTATGAGGCTTTGTATGGAAGGAAGTGTAGATCACCTCTATGTTAGTTTGAGGTAGGTGAAAGAACCATCCTAGGTCCAGAATTGGTCCAGCAGATCACAGAGCAAATCAAGATTATTAAGGATAGGTTGGTTACTGATCAAAGTCGGCAAAAGAGTTATGCTGACAAGAGAAGGAGACCTCTTGAGTTTGATGAGGGAGAGCATGTCTTTTTAAGAGTTACTCTTACAACAAGAATTGGTAGAGCATTGAAAACCCAAAGGTTCAAAGGTTAAACTCTTGTTTTCTTGGTCCTTACCAAATTTTGAAGAAAGTTAGACCCATAGCTTACCAAATAGCCCTTCCTCCTAGTTTATCTAACCTTCATAATATTTGTCATATGTCTCATTTGAGAAAATATAATCAAAATCCTTTGCATATCATAGAACATGAATCCGTACAGTTAAGAGATGATTTATCTTATGATGTACAATCGGTAAGGATCGTGGATAGAGGGGTCAAAGAGCTTAGAGGTGATTCCTCTGGTGAAGGTTATATAGGGTAGCAATGTCATCGAGGAACCTACTTGGGAGCTAGAGTATCTTATGCAGTAGGACTACTCAGAGTTGTTTGTATCAAGTAAGCAATTTTGGGTTCAAAATTTTTAAAAAGGAGGAGAGAAATATAATACCCTTAATGACATGTCAGACTTGTATATGTGTACAAAGGTAACATATGACTTACTTAACATGCCTGTTTAATTTTGTGACAAACTGAGTTAGTTTAGAAACTTAGCTGCAACATAAAAAGTGAAGAGTAGCTTAAAATGATAAATGATGACTTTAAAGGCTAAGTTGAGGGAAATAAATATGGATAACTTATTTCTAGGTCACAAATGTGTGAAACAAGAAGTAGTTAAAGTTTTAAGATAAACTCAATTAGTTTAGTATTTTTAGCCATATCGGTGGTCCTTTTAATGCCGGATTGACTAGCAGTAGATATGAAAAAATAATATATTAGTGAAACAATAATTTAAATGAATCCTAGGATTTATTCTAAAGTTGTTGAAAGTTAAGAAACTTGAATCTGTGAGATTAAAGTATTCCTAAGAGATATAAGTTTCATTTTATGGCCTAATGGCCTTAATAGTTAACCATCTTATCTTCTTTTTATTTCTTTTTTGAGATGGAAAAGATCTTTGATGTGATGATTTGCTCGGATGTGCAAAAGGTGTTTTTTTCCCTTTTTCATGTTAAAAGGAGAGGTAGAGTATTAGTCAAAAAGTACAAAGAGGGTATTAGTCACCACTGGAACCCAGGTGTCATGGGAGGTTTTCAAGACAACCATTTTGGAGAAGTTCTTTCCACAAACTCTTCATGATGGTAAGGAAGTAGAGTTTATGCAATTAGAACAAGGAAGCTTGTCAGTGGGCCAGTATGTGGCTAAATTCGAGGAGTTATCGAAGTTCTCTTCGCATTTTCATTACAATTTGGACGAGAATTGGCGTTATTTGAAATCTGAAACTTATTTAAGTAAAGATATCAAGAGTATGATAAGACCTACAGAAATTAGGGATTTTTCTTCATTGGTCAACAAATGTAGAATTGTGGAGTCAAGTGTTCATAGCCTCAACTAGAGGAAAGGGCACAAAACTTCCAGAAGAGAAAGCGTGAAGATGAAAAGAATAAGCAGGGTGCTCCTAAAACTAGCAATCCTAAAGGAAAAGTGTGATTGACATGGACTAGAAGCAAATGTTTTGATGTCGATAAACAAGAAAGCATTGGGAACACAATGACCAAGTCACAAGGAACTCAAGCTTAGCATGTAGGTTATAGATCTAGTGTAAAGGTATATTAAAGATTCACCTCAAGCTCAAATGGCTTCCTTAAAATGTATTTGCAAAATGGTTTTTCAAGTTAGGATCAAAAAGGTTTTATACAACAACTCTTTCAAATCTTATATCCTAAGCCCTTTTTTTTTTGGAAACTTACCAGCCTCTTGATAAACATTAGGAACCAAAATTTCAAGGCCCCTAACCGATTAGGACCAGCTCCTAACCGGTTAGTTTGTTCAAACAAAGGCTTTGCCTCGTTTTTTATCACATGCCTAACCAATTAGGCAAAGTAGCTAATCGGTTATTTAATAACTCAGAGGCCAAAATATGTTTGTCCTAACCGATTAGGTGAGAGACCTAACCGGTTAGTCTCACTTCCAGAAGCCAAAAATGTTTTGTCCTAACCGATTAGGTAGAAGACCTAACTGGTTATTCATAAACTCAGAAACCATTCTAATCCTGTCCTAACCGATTAGGTAGATGGCCTAACCAGTTATTTTATAACTCAGAAGCCAAAAATGTTTTATCCTAACCGATTAGGTAGAAGACCTAACCGATTATTCATCAACTCAGAATCTATCCTAATTATATCCTAACCGATTGGCCCGCAGCTCTAACCGATTAGCATCCTTCTCAAAACTCTTTTTTGTGATGTCCTAACCGATTAGGACACATTCCTAACCGGTTAGTTATCAAACCAGAACAATTCTGTATAAGCCTAAATGAGCCCCTAACCGATTAGAATACTTGGCTAACCGGTTAGCCTATGTTCTGATGAAATAAGGAGAAGCCCGTAACGGCTATATTAATGAGCATTAATTGCTCACAACCACTTCCAACAGCACTAAATGACACTAACCTATATTTTTGGATGTTGGGCTTCATTGGGGGGTTAGAAAAACTGAGTCTATCATTCTGGAAAATTACTATTGAGCTTTAAACAAGTTTTTCTCATCATTCTACAAAATCCTCTGTTTTGAGCTTGAACTTGTGTGAATCCCAAATACCATAGCTTTTCAATTTGTAATACTTGCTCTAGAGAGAGTTTCTTTCATTTAAATCTTATATAATCTGTTTAGAGAGGGTGAGGTATCCCTCAAGTATTATAAGGGTGAGGTATCCCTTGGAAATAGAGGCTCAAGCATAAGGGTGTGGTATCCCAAAGTGTTGAGTGCTCAAGGTTGTAAAGGTTATCAAGCACCCATTGAAGCTTAAAGAAATAGTGAAAAATCTCTAGCGGTTACTTGAGGACTGGACGTAGATCACAAGTGGATTGGTGATCGAACCAGGATAAATCGTTGTGTTTGTTTTCTCTAAACCCTTCTCTTTACATTGAGTACTGTTTTATTGATTTACTTGAATATTGGTACCTTTGGCTATTGCATTTATAAGTGAAAGTGTTTATCTCTTGTATCCAATCATCTCTAATCATCAATTAGCTTCAACGAAAATTGTTTATTAAATGATTTGCGAAAGATTTGTGAACTTAGTTTTCATACTCAATTCACCCCCCCTCTTGAGTATTGAGGCCACTTGGTAACAAGTGGTATCAGAGCTAGACTCTTGTATAAAGAGCTTAGCAGCTTCAAGAGAAGTGATGGCTTCAAATGGTTTTTCAAATAAAGGTTCTTCTATAAATAGACCTCCTTATTTCAATGGGGATGGTTATTCCTATTGGAAAGAAAGGATGAAAATTTTCATTGAAGCTATTGACTTAGATGTGTGGGACGCCGTTGAAAATGGTGCTTTTGTCCCAACACAAACTAAAGATGGTGTGAAAATTAATACACCTAGAGATGAATGGATCGATGATGATAAAAAGAAGGTTCAATACAATTTGAGAGCCAAAAACATCATCACCACATCCTTAGGGTATGATGAATTCTTTAGGGTGTCAAATTGCAAGACCGCAAAAAAAATGTGGGATACGCTACAAGTAACTCATGAAGTTACTAGTGAGGTAAAACGATCTCGAATAAACACTCTTACTCATGAATATGAATTGTTTAGAATGAACTAAGGTGAGAGTATTCAAGATATGCAAAAGAGATTTACTCACATTGTTAATCATCTCATCTCATTGGGAAAGACATTTCCTAATGAGGATCTTATTAACAAAGTCTTGAGATGTCTAAGCATGAATTATCAACCCAAAGTAACGGCTATTGCAGAATCAAGAGATTTATCAACAATGTCTCTAGCCACCCTATTCGGAAAGCTTCAAGAACATGAGCTGAAACTAAATAGGCTCAATCAAAGTGAAGAGCATGATAAAAAGAAGAAGGGAATTGCACTAAAAGCCACCTCTTCCATACTTGAAGATGATGATGAAGATGGTGAAGAGGATACTGAAAATATTGAGCTAAGTGAGGAGAATCTTAGTCTCCTTGTGAGAAAGTTTGGAATATTCTTAAAGAAAAATGGATTTCAAAGAAGACCATCCTTTCCTCAAAAGAAAGCATATCACAAAAGAGAAGGATCCTCTACTCCTCCAAAATGCTGCGAATGTGGAAAACCGGGACACATGAAAATGGAGTGTCCTATATATCTCAAGAAGACGGAGAAGTTTGAGAAAAGACCCTTCAAGAAAAAGAAAGGAAGAAGAGCATATATAGCTTGGGAGGACAATGACTTAAGCTCTTCCGACGATTTGGAGAATGAAGAAGCCCATCTTTGCCTCATGGCTCAAGGAGAAGAAAGTGGAGAAAACAATACCGAGGTAACTTCTTCTAACCAAGAATCTCCACCTTCTTATGATGAATTGCAAGATGGCTTTCAAGAATTGCATGATGAATCTTTGAGGCTCACAAAAATGATTTTGTCTTCCAATAAAACAATCTCCTTATTGACAAACAAAGTTTCTACTTTAATTAAGGAGATAAATGAACTTAAAATCGAAAATGAGACCTTAGGACTCATAGATGCTAATTCATTATGCATGACTTGTTCCTCACATGATAATGCATCCATATCATTACCTTGTTTATCATGTAAAGCTTTTGAAAAAGAAATTGAAGACTTGAACAACACTCTTGCAAAATTCACTTTTGGAAGAGATAACTTGAATGTGTTGTTAGGGAGAAAAATGTGTTTCAAAAAGTCGGTTTGGGATTTAATCCAAACAACCATCAAAAGTCTTATAAGAACTTCTTTATTTCCTCAAAAACTTCAATAGTCCCTTTGTCAAATGTTTTCATTGTGGTAGGAAAGGGCATAGTGCATCCACTTGCAATGTTAGAAAGAACATAAACACCAAGGTCGGAATTAAAAGGGTTTGGGTTCCTAAAGGAACCATACCTAATTCTAACACACAAGGACCCAAAATAATTTGGGTACCAAAGGTTAAAACTTGAATGTGTGTTGTAGGTGTGCTTGAAGACCAAAAGCTCAAGTTGGTACCTTGATAGTGGTTGCTCCAAGCACATGACCAGTGATGACTCTAAGTTCTCCTCCCTTACACACAAGAAACATGGTCATGTCACATATGATGACAACAACAAAGGGAAGATTCTTGGAATTGGCAAAGTTGGTAAGATCCCTTCATCATCTATTAATAATGTTTTTCTTGTTGAAGGACTTAAACATAATTTGCTTAGTATTAGTCAATTATGTGATAAAGGCAATAGAGTTATATTTGATTCCTCTTGTTGCATAATTGAGGGTAAGGATGATAAGCAAGTTAAGTTTGTTAGTCATAGGGTCAACAATATATATATGATTAGTCTCGATGATATCTCCTTAAATGATGCTAAATGCTTTATGAATAAAGAAAATGATTCGTGGTTATGGCATAGAAGAATTGCTCACATTCATGTGGATCACTTAAGCAAATTGGTTTCTAAAGAACTAGTAATTGGTCTTCCAAAGCTCAAATTTAAAAAAGACAAACTTTGTGATGTATGTTAAAAGGGAAAACAAGTAAAGGTCTCTTTTAAAGCTAAAAACATAGTTTCAACTTCTAGACCTTTATAACTTTTGCACATGGATCTTTTTGGGCCCTCTAGAACTATGAGCTTTGGTAGGAATTACTATGCATTAGTGATTGTGGATGATTTTTCTAGGTTTACCTGGACATTATTCTTGGTCCACAAAAATGATGTCTTTCAATCATTTAGAAAACTTGCCAAAGTTATCCAAAACGAAAAAGGTTTTTGTATTGCATCCATAAGAAGTGACCATGGTGGTGAATTTGAAAATCATGAATTTAAAACTTTTTGTGATGAACATGGCATTGAGTATAATTTTTCTGCTCCTAGAACACCACAACAAAATGGTGTTGTAGAAAGGAAAAATCGATCTTTAGAGGAAATGGCAAGAACTATGCTCAATGAGGCCAACCTTCCTAAGTACTTTTGGGTGGATGCGGTTAACACCGCTTGTTATGTTATGAATAGAGCCCTAATAAGGCCAATTTTAAAGAAAATCCCATATGAATTGTACAAAGGAAGGAAGCCAAATGTGTCACATTTTCATGTCTTTGGATGTAAATACTTTGTTTTGAATAATGGAAAAGATAACTTGGGGAAGTTTGATGCAAAATCCGATGAGGGAATATTCGTTGGTTATTCTATTCATAGTAAGGCCTTTAGAGTCTATAATAAATGAACTATGACCATAGAAGAGTCCATACATGTTACATTTGATGAAACTAACCCAAATGAGCCGAGAAAGGAGCTTGTTGATGATGTTGCAGAAATCTTGGCAAAGACGCACTTGGAAAATCAAGAGAAAGAGTCCAAGAAGCAAGAAGAGAGACTCCTTGATCACTCATGGCAAAAAGATTCAGAAATCGAGGATCTACCCAAGGAATGGAGGACTTCAAGATATCATCCTCTCAATAAAGTGATAGGTGATGTATCAAAAGGGGTAATCACTCGAAACTCACTTAGAGATGCATGTAATCACCTAGCCTTTGTCTCTCAAGTTGAACCTAAAGATATAAATGAGGCCATTAATGATAAGCATTGGATCTTAGCCATGCAAGAAGAAGTAAACCAATTTGAGAGAAATCAAGTTTGGGAATTAGTTCCAAGGCCCAATGATCATCCCATAATTGGCACCAAATGGGTCTTTAGGAACAAACTTGATGAAACAGGGTTAATAATAAGAAATAAAGCTAGGCTTGTAGCTAAGGGATATAATCAAGAAGAAAGCATAGACTATGAAGAAACTTATGCTCTCGTAGCTAGATTAGAGGCCATTAGAATGTTACTTGCATATGCTTGCATCATGGATTTCAAACTTTATCAAATGGACGTCAAAAGTGCCTTTCTAAATGGTTTTATACAAGAAGAGGTGTATGTGGAACAACCTCCTAGTTTTGAGGATTTTGAAATGCCCAACCATGTTTTTAAACTGAAAAAGGCCTTGTATGGCTTGAAACAAGCTCCTAGAGCTTGGTATGAAAGGTTAAGCAAATTTCATTTAGAAAAAGGATTTTCTAGAGGCAAGTTTGACACTACCCTTTTCATAAAACACAAAATGCATGACATACTTCTAGTTCAAATCTATGTTGATGACATTATATTTGGAGCTACTAACAACTCTCTTTGTAAAGAATTTTCAAATATTATGCAAAATGAGTTTGAGATGTCTATGATGGGTGAGCTCAACTTCTTCCTTGGTCTCCAAATCAAGCAAACGAGAGATGGAACGTTCATAAGCCAATCCAAGTATTGCAAGGAGCTGCTTAAGAAGTTTGGAATGGACAATGCTAAGCATATGGCTACTCCTATGGGCACCTCTTGCTATTTGGACAAGGATGAAGGAGGTAAATCAGTAAAAATTATGAAATATAGAGGTATGATTAGCTCACTCCTTTACCTTACTGCAAGTAGGCCTGATATAATATTTAGTGTATGCATGTGTGCTAGATATCACGCTAATCCTAAAGAATCACACCTAAGTGCTATTAAAAGAATAATGAAATATCTAATAGGCACATCACAAATAGGTTTATGGTACCCTAAAGGTGTCTCATGTAGTCTTATTGGGTATTTCGATTCTGATTTTGCTAGATGCAAAATGGATAGAAAGAGCACTAGTGGAACATGCCACTTGCTTGGAAGCTCACTAGTTTCTTGGCATAGCAAGAAACAAAATAGTGTGGCATTGTCTACAGCTGAAGCTGAATACGTTGCAGCTGGGAGTTGTTGTTTTCAAATCCTTTGGATGAAACAACAACTCTTGGACTATGGTCTTGAGCTTGATCATATCCCCATAAGATGTGATAATACTAGTGCAATTAACTTGTCAAAAAATCCCATTTTACATTCTAGGACTAAACATATTGAAATAAGACATCATTTCATTAGAGATCATGTTCAAAAGGGTGATTGCATACTTGAATTTGTGGAAATCACTAAACAACTAGCTGACATCTTCACTAAACCCTTAGCAAAAGAAGCATTCTTCTATATAAGAAATGAACTCGGAATATTGGATCAATCATGCATAAGTTGATTACTTGCTGCATAACTTATCCTCTATGATACTTTTTTTTTTGCTCCTCTACTGCATAGTATCATTGTTTCACTATAAAATTTTATAGGTAAATCTTTTTTAAATCCAATACTAACTTGAGCATCGGAGTGTCCCCTTATTTTGTTTTGCAGGAGCTCAGTCCATGCTTAAGTTCCCCAATCCTAAAGCTCAAAGTTCCTACTGATATTGGGAGAAATTTGTTTCTAAATGAAAATGGAGTCAAGCCAAAATGAACTTCAAGTAATTTGGAATACTGGAAGTGAAATGAGTTTGTTCCTACTGATATACGTCAAGGTTTATTCCCATGAGTTTGTTATAGTGCTATCAGTGAAATGATCAAGTAAAAGAAGAAAAACATGTTTTCGTTTGGGCTCTAGAAGTGATTTGGAATACTGAGGGGCTCTCTATCATGGCCAAATAATCGGTTAGGCATGATTCCTAACCAGTTACCCTGTATTTGGAAACCAGTTTGTACGTTCTGACTTAGCACAATAATTGGTTAGCCACCCATCCTAACCGGTTATTGGAAAACACAGTGGCTATTTCCAATGGCCCTAACCGGTTACCCACCTTTCCAAACTGGTTAGGTCACTCCACTTAAACACCCCCCAATAGCGTGGTTCCCTCCATTCACGCACCCTACCTCCATTATCATCTTCATTCTCTCAAGCTCTCTCACGCCCACTCCCTCACATTCATCCCTCACCATAAATCCACCCCACTTTCGGTCTTTAAACCCCATTTCTCTCACATTCCATCATCTTCCATCATTTTTCTTCAACATTCAATCTCCCTCACACTCTCTCTTTCTCCACCACTGTGCCCTAAGCTTTCATTTCCACCATGGCCAGCAGCTCCTCCTTCCCCAAAAGAACACGTACAAAAAACCCCAATGTCCTAAAGGAAACAACCCCCTCTGACACTGACCCAGATTTTTCAGTAGCTTTAAATCTTGGCAGATACTTCACTGACCCTGCTCAGATGAAGAAATATTAATTGGAATTTCATGCAAGGCGTATCATCTTACCGAAATGGATGGACTGGGAGTTTTTCATCCAAGAAGGATTCACTCCCCTCACAAAGCTTCTTGAATTCCATGGGTTGAGAACCCTCGTCACCACAAACCCAGGGTACTTCTATCTTGAACCTACTAAAGTCTTCTTCTGCAATTTATCTATTAAGGGTGGAACTTTAATTTCTGAAGTCAAAAAGCATAAGATTGTTGTGAATCCCAGTGAGTGGGTCCCTTTGTTTGATCTTCCCCACTCCGGTGAAAAGCTCAGATTGGAAAAATATGGCCAGTGAGAAAATTATAAGAGAGATGACGCTGCAATAGGCATGCTTCAGCCTGGTGTTCCAATGCCAAAAGGAACTTTCACTACCGGGCTTCTGAAGATACATGATCGTCTTCTTCATTTCATTGTCACTCATATTCTCGTACCAAGGGCAAGTAATTATGCCCTGGTTGAAGAAGAAGACATCTTCCTGATGTGGCTTCTTAAGGAACGCATAAAGATCAACTGGCCTTTTTACATTATAAACACTATGATGAAAGCTAAAAATAAGGCAGTTATGGATCTTCCGTATGCCCTTCTGGTTGCTCGAATCCTAGACCACCATAAGGTTCCCCTATTGGATGATGGCATTGTAAACACTACTGGCCCTCATAAATTTGGTCTTGCCTCTTTTAATCGAATACACATGAAGAACGTCAATGGTGAATGGACTTATGGTCATGCACGAGTGGGAGGAGCGCCACCAGAAGAAATTCCTGCTAACACAACTGATGTCCCTATGGAGGAGGCACCAGATATGAGTAGCGTCTCCGAATCCACCAGTAAAGCTCGCATTCTTGCAGCCATCGTGGATCTACGAACCTACCAAGAGCATAGCAATTCAGTCATCTTTGATCGGTTGAGTGCTATGGAGGACCGCTTGGATAGGATCGAGCATCGCTTTCCAGCACCCGAAGACACTAGGGCTTAGGCATGGACTCTCTGTTTCTATCATAGTTGTGTTGCTGCACTAATTGCCTCTGAGCTCTATTTTGACTTTGCTTAATTATCTTATTTTGGATATTTTGGGAGAATTATTTCGCATGATTGATGACTGCTCATCTTTGACTTATTTTGGTAATCTTAATAGTAATCTTTGACTATTATTTTGGATCTTGGACATATTTAATTATGGTATGCCTGCTAATGTGTTTTTGTATGATTGCTTATGAGTTTCTGGAAACTATGCTTAATCTTATTAATCAGTTTCTGTTCTGCATGCTTGGTTTCGAATACCCTAGGTTACTGAATTTTTTTTATTATACCAAAAGGGAGAGAAGGATAAGGGTCTTTCTATTTATTGAGAAAAGTAATTAAATGTGTTATGATAATGTATTGTGTCTGTTAATGGTCCTGGAATCCCAAAACAAAGGGGGAGCTGTGCATCTCTGATTCAAGCACCTCTTGAATAAAAGAGGGAGAGTAAGTCTCCAAATTCTGTTATGAATTCCAATTATCATTTGAACTAATCTCTTTCTCAATAAGTGTTTGTCATCATCAAAAAGGGGGAGAATGTGATTGACATGGACTAGATGCAAATGTTTTGATGTCGACAAACAAGAAAGCAATGGGAACACAATGATCAAGTCACAAGGAACTCAAGCTTAGCATGTAGGTTATAGATCTAGTGTAAAGGTATATTAAAGATTCACCTCAAGCTCAAATGGCTTCCTTAAAATGTATTTGCAAAATGGTTTTTCAAGTTAGGATCAAAAAGATTTTATGCAACAACTCTTTCAAATCTTATATCCTAAGCCCTTTTTTCTTTTGGAAACTTACCAGCCTCTTGATAAACATTAGGAACCAAAATTTCAAGGCCCTTAACCGATTAGGACCAGCTCCTAACCAGTTAGTTTGTTCAAACAAAGGCTTTGCCTCATTTTTTATCACATGCCTAACCGATTAGGCAAAGTAGCTAATCGGTTATTTAATAACTCAGAGGCCAAAATATGTTTGTCCTAACCGATTAGGTGAGAGACCTAACCGGTTAGTCTCACTTCCAGAAGCCAAAAATGTTTTGCCCTAACCGATTAGGTAGAAGACCTAACCGGTTATTCATAAACTCAGAAACCATTCTAATCCTGTCCTAACCGATTAGGTAGATGGCCTAACCGGTTATTCTATAACTCAAAAGCCAAAAACGTTTTGTCCTAACTGATTAGGTAGAAGACCTAACCGGTTATTCATCAACTCAGAATCTATCCTAATTATGTCCTAACCGATTAGCCTGCAGCTCTAACCGGTTAGCATCCTTCTCAGAACTCTTTTTTGTAATGTCCTAACCGATTAGGACACATTCCTAGCTGGTTAGTTATCAAACCAGAACAATTCTGTATAAGCCTAAATGAGCCCCTAACCGGTAAGAATACTTGGCTAACCGGTTAGCCTATGTTCTGATGAAATAAGCAGAAGCCCGTAACGGCTATATTAATGAGCATTAATTGCTCACAACCACTTCCAACGACACTAAATGACACTAACCTATATTTTTGGATGTTGGGCTTCATTGAGGGGTTAGAAAAAATGAGTCTATCATTCTGGAAAATTACTATTGAGATTTAAATAATTTTTTCTCATCATTCTACAAAATCCTCTATTTTGAGCTTGAACTCGTGTGAATCCGAAATACCATAGCTCTTCAATTGGTAAAACTTGCTCTAGAGAGAGTTTCTTTCATTTAAATCTTATACAATCTGTTTAGAGAGGGTGAGGTATCCCTCAAGTATTGTAAGGGTGAGGTATCCCTTGGAAATAGAGGCTCAAGCATATGGGTGAGGTATCTCAAAGTGTTAAGTGCTCAAGGTTGTAAAGGTTATCAAGCACCCATTGAAACTTGAAGAAATAGTGGAAAATCTCTAGCGGTTGCTTGAGGACTGGACGTAGATCACAAGTGGATTGGTGATCGAACCAGGATAAATCATTATGTTTGTTTTCTCTAAACCCTTCTCTTTACATTGAGTACTGTTTTATTGATTTACTTGAATATTGGTACCTTTGGCTCTTGCATTTATAAGTGAAAGTGTTTATCTCTTGTATCCAATCATCTCTAATCATCAATTAGCTTCAACGAAAATTGTTTATCAAACAATTTGTGAAAGATTTGCGAACTTAGTTTTCATACTTAATTCACCGCCCCTCTTGAGTATTGAGGCCACTTGGTAACAAAAAGGTGAGAAAGGATCTAAGGTACCACATTGTGCTAAATGTGAGAAAACACATGGAGGCAGACCGTGTTTGGTCAGCCAATCTGTGTGGTAAACATGTGAGCAGATAGGACACCTTTCCAGGGATTGTCCTTTGAAGAATGAGGATGTGTCTACTCCAAAATCGCTAGCCAAAGGACGAGTTTACACTCTAGGTGGAAAAGAGGTGGGCCAGTCTTCTGACCTTATCCAAGGTAAAGGCATAATTTGTAATCATATTTTAAATGTCATGTATGATTCAGAAGCATCCCACTCCATTGTTTCTTATGATTGTGTAAGGATATTGGATTTGCCTATGTCAGAGTTTCCATATGTAACACCCGTAAAAATATGATAGACTTGTATATGGTTACGAAAGTAGACTAATACCTATTTGTCATGCTTATTAACTTTTGTGGCCATCTAAATAAGTTTAGTCACTTTGTTGTAACACTATGTGAGAAATACAGCTGTTATTAGCCTTGAAATTGGCTTAAACTGCTTAATTAATAGAAATAAATGTGGTGAGTTTGTTTCTAAGTCATAAATGTGTGGAAGATGGTGTGGTTAAATTTTGAGGTTAATCGAAGTTAGTTTGGCATATTTAAGCATACTAGTTGTGCGTTTTAATACTGGATTGACTACCAGCACATATGAAAAAATATAGAAATGGTGGAAGAAGATTTTTTATGAATCTTAGGATTTATTTTAAATTTGTTGGAAGCTAGGAAACTGGATTTGGTAAAATCTAAATATTCTTAGCAGATCGGGAGTTTTAGTACTTATCTAAGAGAAGCCAAATTTGACTTCTCTTTATAAGTGGCTTACGACAGAGAAAGGAAAGGAGACAGAAAACAAAAGAGAAAAGAGAGAAAGAGGGAAAACGTGAAAAGGAGGAAGTAGCTAAGGAAAAAGGGAAGCTCAAGATCAAATAGTAAGGCTTGAATCTCCATCCTTGCTGTACAAGAGGGAGGGTGAACCTTGTTTTTACTCATCTTTCTATTTTCTTCATCTTATTCATGAGGGTTGGCTTGATGTGAGAAATAAGTTTTGAGTGTGTTTTGGTGTTTTTGGCTTGAATCTTGTTGGAGAACTCGAGGATGGCTTGATTTTGAGTTGTTGGATGCATGAGGATGAATTTTTCATCACTTGAACACCTTTGTTAATGGATCTACTGTGATGTGAAAAATTATGTGGAATTGAAGTTGGAGTGTTTGGAGCACCTTTGTTCCTTAATGGAATAGTAGTTCCATCTACAGAATTCTGCATATTTTATTTTGGGCGACCGACGCATAGGTGCCTTGAGTGGAGCGCCTAAGCACCTAATGCCCAAAGAATTTTTGCATGTTGCTGTGTAGTCAGTGGGTAAGCGCCCTATGTATGAGCGCTTGAGCGTTGGCCGTTGGAGAAAGCAGGGCACAACCTTAATTTAGTGAAAATGAAAGGCTCACTTATGTGGATCTTTATTAAATTTTGGAATGCATATAAATCAATTGTGGTTCTAGTTATTGAATGTAATTAGTAATTGTTTTGCATGATATGATTGTGAAACATATTGAGGTGAGTAATTCCTCTCTATATTTGTTAAGTAGTGAAGGTGAGTAATATCCTCACTACACGTGTAATGTCATTAGGAGATAGAAATGACATATAGAGTGAGTATGTGAGTATTCCTAAATTTAATAGTTGGAAAACCTCGTGGAGAAGGATAGACACGTTTAAGAGCATTGGTTATGAACTCGTGTAGGAGAGTATCCGATGTGGCTTTGAATGTGTGTTAAATATCACTTGGCATGTTTTTTCACACACTTGCTATTCCCATATATCTGTGAATGGTATATGAGATGGTAATAATACATTCATTGTTGTGAGATGAAATAGTTCATTCATTTTCAGGTAGTATTAAATGGTCGAAGCCATACTACTCAAAAAAATATAAGTAACGAAGTTCCTAGGAATAGTTGACTTTCATGACATATCGTAACATATCCCAGAGTAGTTGAGGTGGGTAATATCCTCAATATGTTTGAGGGCTGATGACATTCTTGTATTACATTCACTCTTAGGACTTGCATAGGCATTGCAATTGTATGGGCAATTGCATATCTTTGAGATGGAGATGTTGTTGTTATTATTGTTGTTGTTATGTCTCTGAGATAGAGACAATGCTTTGGGTGTCTTTGAGATAGAGATGATGTTTTCATGAGTGTGGTGATCACTTGAAAACTGTTTATGATAAATGAGTTTTTATACAAACTTATTAAAATGAGAATTTTTTTCGGGAAGAGAAAGGACATGGTTTTGGCTTTTGCCACCTTTCTAGCTTGTAATGAATGAGACTTGAGTTTAGAAATGTGTTTTTCCCTGAAATGGTTGGAATGATTGTGATGGCAGGGTTTATGAATTTTATCTACTGAGAATATATGATTCTCACCCCATGTGTGTGTTTCCATGATGATTCTAGGGAGGAAGACTTATGGAAAGTGAAGACAAGCAGGAGCTTGGAGTGCTTAGCTTAGAGTAGCCTTGTAATTTCTTTTGAAATGATGTACGTATTGCACTTGTGAGAAATATAGATATTGTGTATTATTTATTCATTCAAGGCTCATATTCTCTATATATACATAACTGTTATATTTGAAAATGCTTAGTTATAGTAAGTAGCATACCTGAATATAATTTCTATGGTATAATACAAATTAGAATATGGTTATTAAATTTGGGATGTTACACCATATGACTTATCTGTTTCTACTCCAACTGGTAAACCAGTCATAACTTCGAAAGTATATATTGATTATTGTATAAGAGTAGATGATAAAGTTTTCTTTGTAAATCTTATTTGCTTACCCCTTGTGGACATAGATATCATTCTTAGTATGGATTGGTTGTCATCCAATCATGTAGTCATAAACTATTCAGATAAGACTTTAGTTTTTCTATCTGATATTCCTGCCAGAGTTGTTTCCTATGAGTCTGTCTGTCTCAATCCTAATCAGGTCAATCACTGTTTGGTAGAAGGAGCTCTAGAATATGTTCTTCTTTTCTTATTAGATGCAAAGGTTGAGCAGAACCTAGATAGTATACTGGTGGTGAGGAAATACCCTGAGGTATTTCTGCGTGACATAGTTGAGTTGCCACCAGAGAGACAAATAGAGTTTTCTATGGACTTAGTGTCGGGTGCAGCACCTATATCTATAGCACTCTATAGGATGGCATCTCTAGAGTTAGCAGAACTCAAGTGACAAATAGAGGAGTTGTTGGACAAGCAATTCATTAGGCCTAATGTTTCTCTGTGCGGAGCACCAGTGTTACTAGTGAAGAAGAAAGATGGTACCATGAGGTTATGCATTAACTATAGACAGTTGAACAAGGTAACCATCAAGAATAAGCATTCGTTGGCTAGGATAGATGATCTGATGGATTAATTAAGAGGAGCTTTAGTATTTTCCAAGATTGATCTAAGATTTGGGTATCATCAAGTCTGGGTTAGGGAAAAGGATATCCTTAAGACCACTTTTAGAACTAGGTAAGAGCATTATGAATATTTTGTGATATCCTTTTGGGTTAACAAATGCACCAGCAATGTTCATGGATTACATGAACAGAGTTTTTAGACCCTACCTAGACTAGTTTGTGGTGGTGTTTATTGATGACATCCTTATCTATTCCAAGACAATGGAAGAACATGAGTAGCTTGTTAGGATAGTTTTAGATATCCTTAAAGAAAAGAAATTGTTTTCCAAATTTTGTAAGTGTGAGTTTTGGCTAATGGAGGTTCAATTTTTGGGCCATGTTATTTCTCAAGGATGAATTTTAGTGGACCCCAGCAAAGCTAAAGTAGTGTTACAGTGGGAGAGACCCACCACTGTGACCGAGTTTAGGAGCTTTATAGGCTTGACTAGATATTATAAAAGGTTCAACAAGGGTTTTTCTCAATTAGCGCTACCTTTGACTAGGTTGACTAGGAAGAGTAGTACTTTTGAGTGGACTTAAAACTACAAGAATAGTTTCCAAGAGTTGAAAAAAAGGTTGATCACATCAGTATTGGTAATTCCGTATCTCCATGAGAATTTTGAGGTATTTTGTGATGCTTCAAAGATGGGATTAGGGTGTGTTCTGATGTAGAATAGGAGAGTAGTTACCTATGCGTCCAGGCAAGTAAGGCCACATAAGGAGAAATACCCTATGCATGATTTGGAGTTAGCAGTTGTAGTGTTTGGCTTAAATATTTGGAGGCATTATCTCTATGGACTCCAGTTTGAGGTGTTCAGCAATTATAAAAAATTTAAAGTACTTGTTTGATCAAAAGGAGCTGAACATGAGACAAAAGATGGATATAATTCTTAAAGGATTATGACTTTGAGTTAAAGTATCATCCGGGTAAGGCCAATGTAGTGGTTGATGCACTAAGTTAGAAATCACTATATATGTCCCAAATAATGGTCCAAGAGGTTGAACTTCTCGAGAGTTTCAAGGATTTGAGTCTTACAGTGACTGTGATACCACATTGTCTCTTTGTGAGTAGAGTGGACATGGTAAATGACTTAAGGATTCAAATTTTAAAAGCTCAAAAGGAGGATGAAGCTCTAAGTGGCATTAGTGAGCAGATCTTTTAGGAACACAAGAGGATTTTGATATGACTGATGATGGAATGATAAAGTTTAGAGACAGATTTTGTGTTCCGAGAGAGTCAAAAATCAAGAAGAGGATTCTAGAAAAAGCTCACATAAGTAAGTATATCATTCATCCTAAAACCACTAAGATGTATCAAGATTTAAGGAAGATGTATTGGTGGTTTGGAATGAAAAGAGACATAGCAAAATATGTCTCAAGGTGTTTAACTTACCAGAAAGTGAAGATTGAACATCAGAAACCTACAAGACCTTTACAGCCTCTAAGGATCCTCGAGTGGAAATGGGGTAAGATTTCTATGGACTTTGTAATGGGTTTACCCAAGACTTGGTCAAGATATGATGCAGTTTGGATCATAGTGGATAGATTAACCAAATCTGCCTATTTTTTTTTCCAATGAGAGCTAGCTATTCTCTAGATAAATTAGCTCAGCTATATCTGAAATAGATAGTTAGGTTGCATGGAGTCCCCATAAGCATTGTTTCAGATAGAGATCTTAGATTTACATTTAGATTTTGGGGAGCCATGCAAAAGGCATTCGAAACTAAGTTAAGCCTTTGCATAACTTATCACCCTCAAACTGATGGGCAAACAAAGAGGACTATCCAAACCCTTGAGGTTATGCTTAGAGCAAATGTTTTAGAATAACATGGTAGTTGAGATAAGTAATTGTTGTTAGCAGAGTTTGCCTATAACAATAGTTACCACACCAGCATAAGTATGGCACCCTATGAGGCTTTGTATGGAAGGAAGTGTATATGGCCTCTATGTTGGTTTGAGGTAGGTGAAAGAGTCATCCTACGTCCAGAGTTGGTCCAGCAGACCATAGAGCAAATCAAGATGATTAAGGATAAGTTGATTACTGCTCAAAGTTAGCAAAAGAGTTATACTGACAAGAGAAGGAGACCTCTTGAGTTTGATGAGGGAAAGTATGTCTTTTCAAGAGTTACTCTTACAACAGGAATTGGTAGAGCATTGAAAACCCAAAAGTTAAACCCTCGTTTTCTTGATCCCTACCAAATTTTGAAGAAAGTTAGACCCGTAGCTTACCAAATATCCCTTCTTCCCAGTCTGTTTAACCTTCATGATGTTTTTCATGTGTCTTAGTTGAGAAAGTATAATCCAGATCCTTTGTATATCATAGAACATGAATCTGTATGGTTAAGAGATGATTTGTCTTATGATGTACAATGGGTTAGGATTGTGGACAGAAGGGTCAAAGAGCTTAGAGGTAAGTAGATTCCTCTGGTGAAAGTTATATAGGGTAGCAATGTCTCTGAGGAAGTTACTTGGGAGCTAGAGTCTCTTTTGCAGCAGGACTACTTGGAGTTATTTGTATCAGGTAAGCAATTTTAGGGTCAAATTTTTTAAAATGGAGGGAAGAAATATAATACCCTTCATGACATGTTAGACTTTTATATGTGTACAAAGGTAGCATATGACTTACTTAACATGTCTGTTTAATTTTGTGACAAACTGAGTTAGTTTAGACACTTTGTTGCAACACAAAAGGTGAAAAGTAGCTTAAAATGACTCAAATAATGGCTTTAAAGGCCAAGTTGAGGGAAATAAATATGAATAATTTATTTTTAGGTCATAAATGTGTGAAACAAGAAGTAGTTAAAATTTCAAGATAAATTAAGTTAGTTTTGTATTTTTAGGTATACCGGTTGTCCTTTTAATGCTAGATTGACTAGTAGCAGATATGGAAAAATAAGATAATGGTGAAACAACAATTTAGATGAATCCTAGGACTTATTCTAAAGTTGTTGGAAGTTAGGAAACTTGAATCTGTGAGATTAAAGTATTCCTAAGAGATATAAGTTTCAGTATATAGCCTAATGGCCTTAATAGTCAACCATCTTATCTCCTTTTTATTTCCTCACTCATGGCTCTCTCTCATTTGAAAATAGAAGCAAAAAATGTAACACCCCAAATTTTTGCTATTTTACAGCAATGCCTAAATTGTACTATTTTATGTTTTCTGTGTGATATAAAATTATTTTGATTGTTCTGAGACTATTTTTGATCATTGTGTGAGATTTGCTCCGGCTCAGGAAAATAATAATTTTCAGGCCGGAGAAAATCTTTATCTATTTATTCAGAGCCGGAGAATCTTACTAAACCTGAATCCGAGAGACACTTTAACCGATCTTTTAATTTTTAAAATTTATTTGTGAAATAAAAATATTTCATGGAAAAATATCCGTTGTTTTATTAACAGCAGTTTCTGCTATCGGATAATAGACACGGTATATTTTATTTGTCAAAATAAATTCTTGAACCATCTTATGACCATTTGATGACCATTATGTGGCATTGGTCATGTGAACACCATGTGATATTTTTATTACATTGATTAAGCCTTGATCTTTCCCACACACTTAACTCCACGACCATGCATTGAGTAATAGCCTATTATATTTCATTTTACCACACTTTGTGATAAAGCAAAACCTTCATCTTTTCTCTCGCCTCAAGAACACTCAAGAACACCATTCTCTTTTCTTCTTGGAGCTCACGGCCTCCATACCCAAACCCTACCTCCACACTTCAATAATTCCATCCAATCTTACTTTCTAAACCTAAACACAATTCTAAACACTTTTTCTTTTGAGAGTTTTACCTAAATCATTCTCTAAGGGCTTCAAAAATCAAGCTTTGATTTTCTAATCCTAAGGTAATTTCTTGATTTCTCAATCCTAAGTTGGATTCTTGAATTTCTAAGCTATGATTGATCCATGGTTTATTGTTTTCAAGCTTGATTTATGACTTTAGGATTTGTTTAAGATTTTTAGGATTTTATTTTGGTGCTCCACGAAATCAAGAGGAGGAGGAGCTTAAAGTTTGTTGCTTTTCTTGAGGTAAGAGGGAGATTAACCTCATCAACTATGTGTTGGTGGTGAGGAAATGGATTATTTGTGGTGAAAAATTCATAAGAATTTATTCACTTGAGTGTCTAAGCTTTCTTTCTATGTGATTGATGTGTTTATAGCTTTGAAAATGTGCTTCCATATGTGTTTGGTATGCTTATAGCTTGGATAGTATACTTGTATATATGATTTGGAAAGCATGATAATTCTTGTGTAACTTAGGATGTGATTTGCATGATGGAAGAATTGCATGATGGTTCCAAAGAACTTAGAGGCACACGGCCTCAACACTACCAAGGGAGCCAAATGCTCTAAATTATTTTCCTAATCAATGATTAAATGATTTTATGACAAGAAATTTAATTAAGTATTTTTACAAGGAATAAAGTATTGGAAAATAATTATATATGATTGATGAAGCAAAATGTGGAATTCGGCCAACATTCCATTTTGATGTCCTAATCACAAAATTATTTTACTAAGTGTAGACTTAGGTGTTTAAATGATAAGAAATCAATTTGGTAGGTTTTTGAATCTAAAAAGAAAATGATTTACTTTTTAGAGTTAAAATTGGCATAATTAAGTTATGTTCTAAAATAAAAGCTAATACTTGAAATTTACTAACGTATAGCTCACCCTATGGGTTTTGAAGCGCGTTAGGAAATTTTGAGCTGTAATGTCTCAAGTAAATTAAAGAAATGCAGATTTCTAGAAAACAGTAGAAAATACTGATTTTAATGAGAATATCTTGGAAATATTATTTAATGAGGGATTATTATGAAAATAATGGAAATAAGGTCAAATTTTGATAATAAAGGAGAAAAGTATGAATTTGAACTTAAAATATGTTAGAAATATTTTACGCGGTTGAAAATACGTAGAAAAACTTTTATGTGATTTAAAAATAGTAATATTTAGCTACGCGATTAAGAAAATGCGATAAAATATTTACGCTATTTGAAAACGTAAGGAAAATGTTTTGCGATTGTGGAAACGCGATGATATCGCTATGTGATTGAATGTAACAGCAGTTTCCTATCGGGCGGTTATGGTGGGCCCGGCTATGTTGAATAATGATACTTCCAAGAGAAGGCGCGAGGGCATGTGAAATATTTTAATAATAATGATTGTATGTGTGTTTGGATCATACATTATGCATAGAAAAGCATGTCAGCTTAATTGGTTAAGGCTATATGCCTAAGAGATGAATCACACCTATGTGCGGGTGCGAGTAGACAAGTGTAGGGTACATATTGACCTTGGGGGCATCGGGGTGCGGGTACCTCGCAATGGACAGTTGGTAGCTCTTCTGTCCGTGAGACAGACCGATGCAAACGCACCAATGATCCGGACCGAGACACTGTCTTATATCATGATCTGGTGTAGAATGTCTTATCCAATGCCTTGATGTGCATATTGATAAATTGATATATTATTGCACTTTTGGCCATAACAGCCGAGTGATAGATATATCTTCTAGATCATTCTCTCCGAAAATGTGTTTAGCTCCATGGAGTAAGAATTAGTCGTTGAGCATATGCATAGTTGGTCTGCATATTGATATAATAATTATACTTATCTGATTTATTTTATCTGATATGTGATAATATGATTTACTATCTTGATATTATATTCTGTTTATTTGCTGTCATTTTCTCTACTACCATACTAGTATGGATGTAGGGGATCTCACCTCTTTGTTGTATTATATTTGTTTTACTGTATATGTTTAATGAAGACCGAGGAGACGAGGGAGCAGATAACTCGTTTTACTATCAGTGATATTACTCTTTGTTTGTTGAGATGGCAGTGAGGCATCAAGTTTTAGGTTTTGTCTGAGTTCAGTTCCATGGGGGGACTGATGCTTAGAGGTTTGATTTGGACAATGAACGGTTTGTATATACGGGGGACTTAACTCTGAACTTAAGTGGAACCCATGATGGGATTCCTATTTTGACGCAACACGCGTCTGTGCGCCTAGAATTTACGATGCCGATTCGTGAACTCTAGGGTGGCACTGTGTATACACTGCATGAAGACTCTATGATATCTTCTACAAGGACCCCTGTGAGGCGAATGTTATATCCGCCTGGGTTCTTTAACGATGATGTGGAGGAGGATCCTTCGGAGGATCCTTCGGAGGATCCAAATCCTTAGGTTAGTTTTAAGAGTTTAAGTCTAGTAGTTATGTTTTGGAGTGTCTATTGTACATTTTATCTTTTGGTATGTAAGGGTATTTATGTAAATTATTTGTAAACAAGGCTTTCAGTATTTATGTATAATATGGGTGTGATCTTTAGTTACAAGATATACTTGCAATTTTATTTAATTTAACTATTTTTATTTTATTCCGCAAATGAAATTTTAAGATCAACGGTTTTTAAAAGATTAAATCTTTTATAAGTGGATAAGTTATATTATGATTAGTCTTAAATGTGATGCCCTATGGAGGGTGTTACATTAGTTGGTATCAGAGCTCCCGGTTAGAGTCTATTGGGGTTTTTGTTGTTCGGTTTGATTTGCTTATGTTGTGTGATTCTCTGAGTTTGATTTTTAAAAGGTTACAACTGATTTTTCTTGGACTGTGTTTGATTGTTTGTGAAGAAAACTGTCTCATGGTAGAGGTGCACGTGTGAATGTGGAACGTGACAACGACCCAACGACTGCTGCTGCCGAAGCAATGCAGTGAATGGTAGAAGTAATCGTATAACAAAATCAAAGAGCTGCACAACAACAAGAAGCTAATATAGAAGTCCAGCATTTGTCAGAATTTCATTGAAACAATCCGCCACATTTCAGAGGCGAGTTTGATCCTGAGAAAGCGGATTTGTGGATCCAAGAGCTAGAGAAGATCTTCGAAGGAATAGGATGTACAGATGATCGTAGGGTGACTTACGCTACATTTATGCTAATGGGTGATGGCAAGAATTGGTGGAAAGCCACAAGAAGGGTGCTATAAGCTGAGGGGAGAGAGATTACGTGGGAGATGTTCTGCGAAGTATTTTTGGAGAAATACTTTCTGAAAAGTGCGCGGCACTCTAGGGAGATGGAATTCCTTGGATTGTGACAAGGTGGAATGACTGTCAATGAATATGCTGCAAAGTTCGAGAGCTTGTCTAAGTTCTCGCGGTATCTCCAAATCCAGCCGGGTGAGGTTTGGAAGTGCCGCAAATTCGAGGAAGGTCTAAGGATTGAATTGAAGTGGGGAGTGTTACCAATGCGTATTAATCAGTTCTCAACGCTGATGGGTATGTGTTACAGGTTGGAAGGACTAGAGCCATCACGTGATCCCAGGAATCACAGCTTTGGACCGTTTAGGTTCCAAAAGGGTAGCAACAATAATAACAATCGGTTTCAACGGAAACCATATTATCGACCCTCTGGAAGTCAACAGCAACAACAACAGCAGCCATGCGGAGGAGGTTCAAGTGGCAATCGGTTTAATCAAACTACAGCACCGTCAACAAATGTTTGAAGTGCGAAAAAGGTCATTGGACGAGAGATTGAACGATCAAGGGCATAATCTATTTTCGATGTGGAAAGCCTCGTTATGTCTCTAAGGATTGTGATTAAGCAAAGATGGAGCCTATAGTGAGCAATGTTCGTGCTGTGAAGTTGCAAGTTAGTGGACGAGTTTATACTATGAGTGGAGCAGAGGCCTCTTAGTCTGAAGATCTTATTCAGGGAAAAGGTGTTATAGCAAGTAATCTTTTAACTGTACTATATGATTCGGGTGTAACTCATTCATTTATTGCATATGACTATGTGGATCATTTGGGATTGCCTGTGTTTTCTTTGAGTTTTCAACTGATTATTTCTACACCTACTGTAATGCCCTTCTTTTAGGGAGGGAACGTCACACCATTAAATACAACGCGAAAAATAAGATTGTAATTAAGACCCGGTACATTAACCCTTGATTAAACATATTTGATTATAGTTGTGTAAATAAAATAATAAATATATATTTTTTCTTTCATTATATGAATATATATGTGTACTCAATAACCTGTTCATCAACGAAGTATTCAAATATGCTAACACTTATAAAAGATTCATAAATATGTATATGTATTTTTGTTTAATTGAAAGCGGAATAACATAAAGACTAATCCATACATCTATACAAAAGATACATCATATATATATATATATACCTGTTTAGATACAGACTATGAGTCATTAATTACATCAAGGCTCATCAAAAAGAAGCCTAAGCTTTACAAGCCCCCAAAAATGATATACAGGCTCCCCAAAAAGAATATTAAGCCCCAAAAGATGGATAGCCATCAGTGACTATCAACAACATCAGCCCCTAAGAAGAGAAAGAAGGAACCGTGTCAGGAGCCTCCTCAAGTTCCTTTTCAGGGTCTTCCTCGTCTGAGGATACCCTCCTAGGAGCCACCGAATTACGGGCCGGGGCTCAGGCAGTGGAAAAGAATGAATCCTCTTGTGGGGTATAGTAACGATCACCCCACATGTCCCTAATGGGCATATAAAGCTCTAAATGTAGTCTGACGCTGCAGGTGTAGATGGGCGGATCATAACGCCCCCAAGCCAGCGATACCGTCACGTCCCCCACATAGACATAACGATCTGAACTAAAGTTTATATGCTAGCAATCTAGACCTCCGAGGAAGGCCAAACGCACATAACCCAAAAATCTACATGAACGTGCTGCCATAATCCAGAAGCAAGTACTAGTCGTAGTCGGGCCAGAATCTGGGGAACTTGTGAACTTTGCCCCCTTCGCCGACGTATTAGATGGAACATAAATACACACAAAATAGCAGAAGATACAGAAAAGAGGTAAGACATTCTACATTTATTACCTATTATGGCAGTAAAGAAATAAAACGGCGCATGACGCCCACATAACATTTCAGAAATGGTAATTAGCATTAAAAACAGATAATAAACAACTTAGCATTTATAGGTAGTTATAATAGTAACAATATAATAGATAAAATTGTCATATAAATAAGTAAATGTCAAATGATATGGTGACTCACTATGCACATGCATATGGTACCAAACATCCTACTCCATGGAGCTAGACACAAAATATTTCAGAGAGAATGATCAGGAGATATGTTTATATTGCGGCTGTCGAGGCCTTCAAGTGCTAAAAGTTCTCAATTTATCAAAGTGTACATCATGAAATTGTACAAGACATTCTACATAGATCTTGATATAAGACAGTGTCTTGGTCCGGATCGTCGGTGCATTTGCATAGGTCTGCCCTATGGACAGAAGAGCTACCAACTGTCCATTGCGAGGTACCCGCACCCCGATGCCCCTAAGGACAACAAGTGAGCTACACTTGTCTATTCGCACCCACACAAAGGTGTGATTCAACTCTTAGGCAACTTGGCCTTAACAATAGTCCAACGGACTTTTCAATGCATGTTTCAATCGTGCCTATCATGACAAACTATGTCAATCATGCTTCAAATGGATGTGGGTTCAATGCATATATGTATATTCATATATAAAATCATAATCATATCATATCATATCATGTCATATCATTTATCAACAAGGTTTAATCCCATTCACGGATCCACATCAAGCCAATAACAAACCTTAAGGGTGAACACAACTCTATTCATAGTCATGATAAAAGTTAAACTTTAAGTTCATTATGTTTCTCATAACCTCACCTATACTCATGTTCTTTCTTTATTCCAAAATCATTCTAAACTACAAGGCAAACTTCCATCCTTGGGTCTTTCCATTTTGTGAATTCCTAATCAACTTCTAATCATTCAATTAATTATGTTTAACAAGTTTATCTTAGCACTAAAGTCTCATAATGAGTGCCCAAGGTGACCAGGAGCCTCTAAGGGACAAGAAAAGCCTAAAATCCTTCATTATTCAGATTACACGGCCTGAGGAAGGATGCACGGCCACGATTTCATGACCTGACCAAAATACACGGTCGTGCCACAATGCACGGCCTAGGCCGTGCATGCCACTGGAATTTCTGTTTTGGGACGCTAGAGTACACGGCCGTGCACGATCACATGGCCTAGGCCATGTACCCCTTTGTAAACGCAGAAAACCACCAAAAATTAATCCGTCCTTTATACAATCCAATATCCATCGTTATACGTCTAATTCCTACCATTCAAACAATTAATACATAACCAAAATCACTCAAACAAAAGGGTATCCCACTAATGGGTTTCACCCCATCAACAAAATAAAGAGTTTATCACTACCAAAATGGGTTGAAGAGAATAATCTTCCTCTTACCTTAATAGAAGAACAAGGAAAGTGAGTTCCTTTCAAGCTTTTCATCCACCACCCACAAGAAGAACCTAAGATGATTAGCTTCCCAAATCAATCACTAAAATTTGAAAAGAGGAGTCCTTGGTCACAATGGTGACCAAGGACCATGAAAATGAGGAGAAACGGGGAAGAAAGTTGAGAGCTTTACCTCAAAGCTTCAAGCTTTGGAGCTGGGCTGCAAGGGATGAAAATGGAAGAGTCAAGGAGAGTCCCACAAAGAAGAAAGCTTGGAGATGGTGAGGGGAAACAATGGTCTTTGTTGGCTTGAGCAAGAAAAGCTTAAAGGTTCAACAATGGAGTATATGTGTGTGTGTAGCCATGTGAGAGAATAGAGAAAAGAGAGAGGTGCGTGAGGGAGAGAAAATGAGGGAATGAAATGTGATATTTTCCTTCCCCTAGCCATGTAGCACAAAAGGGAGGAGAGAGAGAGTGAAGTGGTTGGGAGGAAACTTCTTAGAAGTTTTCCTTAAAGCTTCCTTGAGAAGTTTCGCACGTTTCTCGATAAAGTGAAGTGTGAGGTCACTTAGATGATGTCATAAAAGTGACCAGATAGAAATAATCTACTAGAACTATTACTTAGTGGACAAAAATTATAGTGAGCAGTAATAATATTTTATTGTCTCTCAGATAATTAAATATTCTGTGATTTTATTTATCAGATAAAATCTCATGAAACGTAAATCTGGTAAACTATGCTCGGCCTCGGGTTTAGTAAGATCCCCCATCGACGTTTCCACAGTTCAAAGTTTACCAGCCTTTGGGAAATATTTTGTTTTCCCGGCTCTGCTCAGTGTGCACGTAAAACGAGAAATGTACTAAAATATTCGACATTTCTAGATAAATCCACAAAAATTCTCAAAAATCACAAATATTAGAAAATGACTACTCATCACAAAATAATTAATTTTTAGGGTATCACACTGACTCTACTCAGTGTGCACGTAGAACAAAAAATATATTAAAATATTCAACATTTTCGAAAAAATTCAGAAGAATTTCCAAAAATCTTAAATATTATAAAATGATGATTTATGATGAAACAAATAATTTTTGGGGTGTTACACCTACTGCCAAACCTGTTAGTACTACTAAAATATGCCTAAATTGTTCTATTATTACCAGTAATCGAGTCTTTTCGGTTAATTTAATTTGTTTGCCTCTTACCAATATTGATATAATCCTAGGGATGGATTAGTTATCTTCTAACCATATCCTATTAGGCTGTTCTAGAAAGACCCTAGTATTTCCTAATGAGGTTTCTGGATTTTTAATTATCAAACAAGTCGATTCTTTATTAAAGGATGGAGTTCAAGGATACATGCTGCTATCTTCTTTAGAAGTTAAGAGTGACAAAGATGCAAATGCTATTTCTATTGTAAATGAGTTTCCCAAAGTTTTTCTTAATGAAGTACCCGGATTACCACCAGAAAGAGAGATAGAGTTTTCTATCGATCTTGTACCTAGAGCGGGTCTTATATCTGTTGCACCATACCGGATGTTGCCGTTAGAATTAGCAGAGTTAAAGAAGTAATTGGAGGAGCTGTTGGAAAAATAGTTCGTGAGACCTAGTGTTTCACCCTGGGGAGCTCCAGTATTGTTAGTCAAGAAAAAGAATGGGACGTCACGATTATGTGTGAATTACCGCCAGCTGAATAAGGTCACAATAAAGAACAAGTATCCACTTCCAAGGATTAATGATTTGATGGACTAATTGAAAGGAGTAGCTGTTTTCTCTAAGATAGACTTGCGATCAGCTTATCATCAATTTCATGTCAAGGCAGAGGATATACCAAAGACTGCTTTTCGAACGTGCTATGGTCATTATGAATATCTTGTAATGCTGTTTAGAGTGACGAATGCTCCTGCGATATTCATGGATTATATGAATAGGATTTTTCATCCGTACTTAGACAGATTTGTCGTTGTTTTTATCAATGACATTCTGATCTATTCTCAAAATCAGGAAGAACATATTGAACATCTTAGTATAGTTCTCCAGATTTTGAAAGAGAAAACGTTATACGCAAAGTTGTCAAAATACGAGTTTTGGTTAGAAGAAGTACAATTTTTGGGTCATATGATTTCTCATGACGAAATTGCAGTGGATCCAGAAAAAGTGGAGACAGTTCTTCAATGGGAAAGGCCAAAGACCATAACTGAGATTCAGAGTTTTGTTGGATTAGCCGAATATTACCGAAGGTTTATTGAAGGATTTTTCAAAATAGTCAGACCTCTTATGCAACTCACGAGGAAGAATCAAGCTTTTGTTTGGACGAATGAATGCGAAAAGAGTTTCCAAGAATTAAAAAAGAGGTTAACTACTGCACCAGTGCTGATTCTACCAGATCCGAACAAATCTTTTGAGGTGTACTATGATGTTTCTTACCAAGGGCTAGGATGTGTACTAATGCAGAATAGAAAATTTGTAGTCTATGCTTCAAGACAACTGAAGGTACATGAAAGAAATTATCCAACGCATGACTTGGAGCTAGCAACAGTCATTTTTGCATTAAAGATTTGGAGGCACTTTTTGTATGGAGCTATATTCAATGTCTTTAGTGACCATAAAAGTTTGAAGTATTTGTTCAACCAAAAGGAGCTGAATATGAGACAAAGAAAGGTGGTTAGAATTTTTGAAGGACTATGACTTTCAACTCCAGTATCATCCTGGAAAGTCAAATGTTATGGCAGATGCTTTAAGCAGAAAGATGCTTAGTGTTTCTATAATGATGATCAAGGAGGAAGAATTAATAGAACAATTTCAGAATTTATGGGTGTCCATGGAGTTGAAGCCGGGAAAGATTTGTTTAAACAAGGTTACGATCACAAGTGATTTAATGGAAGAGATTTGAGAGAAGCAAAAGGATGATGAATTTCTACAAACTAAAAGGAAGCTGATGAAGCAAGATATTGTGTCAACAGTTCAAGAAGGACACAATGGTATTCTAAGATTTGAAGGCAGAGTTTGTGTGCCTAATGATCCAGCGCTGAGGAAGTTGATTCTTGATGAAGCTCATACGAGCCAGTTAAGTATACATCCCGGAATGACCAAGATATATCAAGATCTGAAACGTTTGTTTTGGTGGCCAGGAATGAAGAGAGATGTTACTGAATACGTGTTATATTATCTTGTGTGTCAGAAGGCGAAAGTTGAACATCAAAGACCATCAGGTATGCTACAACCCCTAACTATTCTAGAATGGAAATGGGATTATATTGCAATAGATTTTGTTACTGGATTGCCAAAGACTAGGAAATGTTATGATTCTATATGGGTCATTGTTGATCAGCTTACGAAGTCTGCTCACTTTTTTCCAATCAATATCAAGTATCCAATGGAGAAATTGACCCAGGTGTACATTAGTGAAATTGTTAGACTTCACGGTGTACCCTCTAGTATCATTTCTGATAAAGATCCAAGGTTTACATCGAGATTTTGGTAAAGTTTACATGATGCAATAGGGACTAAACTTCATTTGAGTTTGGCTTACCATCCGTAAACTGATGGTCAAACGGAGAGGACTATTCAGTCATTAGAAGATTTATTGAGAGTTTATGTGGTAGAACAAAGAAGAAGTTGGGATGAATTCTTGCCTTTGGTAGAATTCACCTATAATAACAATTTTCACTCAAGTATAGGGACGGCATCCGATGAAGCATTATATGGATGACGATGCCAAACACCGTTATGTTGGTATCTAGATGGGGAAAGTATGACCATTGGACCTGAGATGGTGCAACAAATAACAGAGAAGGTAAAGATGATACAAGAAAAAATAAGGGTAACTTAGAGTAGGCAGAAAAACTTTGCTGACAAAAGAAGAAGACCTCTTGAATTTAAGGAAGGTGAGTATGTGTTTTTGCGAGTAACACCTACGACTGGTGTCGGAAGGGTTATAAAATCCAGAAAACTCACTCCTAAATTCATTGGGCCCTATCAAATTCTTCGTCGAATAGGTTCAGTCGCTTATTAAATAACTTTACCGCCTTTTCTTTCCAACCTTCATAATGTTTTCCATGTGTCCCAGTTGAGAAAGTATATCCCCATTCCTTCTTATGTCATTCATCCCGATGAGGTATAATTGAAAGAAAATTTGATGTAAGAGACGCTTCCTGTTAAGATTGAAGACAGGAGGGTGAAGCAGCTCAGAGGAAAAATGATTCCATTAGTGAAAGTGATCTAGAATGAAACGACTGGAGATGCTTCATAGGAAATGGAAGATAAGATGAGGGAACAGTATCCCCAAATGTTTTAACGTATGATAAATTTCGAGGACGAAATTCTTTTTAGAGGGGGAGAGTTGTAAAACCCCAAATTTTTGCTATTTTACAGTAATGCCTAAATTGTACTGTTTTGTGTTTTCTATGTGATATAAAATTATTTAGACTGTTTTGAGACTATTTTTGATCGTTGTGTGAGATTTGCTCTGGGTCAGGAAAATAATAATTTTCGGGCCAGGGAAAATCTTTATCGATTTATTCGGAGCCGGTGGATCTTACTAAACCCAAATCCGAGAGACACTTTAACCGATCTTTTAATTTTTAAAATTTATCTGTGAAATAAAAATATTTCATGAAAAAATATCCATTGTTTTATTAACAGTAGTTTCTTCTATCGGGTAATAGACTCGGTATCTTTTATCTGTCGAAATTTATACTAGAAATAGTCTTTGTGACTCATTCTTGAGGAACCAATAGAAAATGGTCAATATTAATGGTTAGACTTTTCTTAAACAAAAAGAACCTAGTCAACAAAAATGGTTGGACTAGTTACTAAGTAACTAGATAAACTAACTAAGTTACCCTAATAGCCTAACTAGTAACTAAATGGAACTAACTTAATTACTAAATACTTAGAAACCTTAACTACACAAAATGGATCTAGAATCATCTAGAAAGAATGACTAATGCATGACCTATGCAATGACTAAATCACGTAACTAGATAGTTAGTTATGTAACTAAATAACCTAACTAAGTTAGCTTAAGTGAACTAACTATCTAAGTTAAGTGTAACTAGAATTTAGTTGAAATCAAACCTAGTTAGCTATCCTAAAGTGTTCCACGGCCAACTTGGCCTTTCTAGCAAATTCTTGAACCATCTTATGACCATTTGATGACCATTATGTGACATTGGCCATGTGAACACCATGTGATATTTTTATTACATTGATTAAGCCTTGATCTTTCCTACACACTTAACTCCACGACCATGCATTGAGTAATAGCCTATTCTATTTCATTTTACCACACTTTGTGATAAAGCAAAGCCTTCATCTTTTCTCTCACCTCAAGAACACTCAAGAACATCATTCTCTTTTCTTCTTGGAGCTCACGACCTCCATACCCAAACCCTACCTCTACACTTCAATAATTCCATCCAATCTTACTTTCTAAACCTAGACATAAATCTAAACACTTTTCCTTTTGAGAATTTTACTTAAATCATTCTCTAAGGGCTTTAAAAATCAAGCTTTGATTTTCTAATCCTAAGGTAATTTCTTGATTTCTCAATCCTAAGTTGGATTCTTGAATTTGTAAGCTATGATTGATCCATGGTTTATTGTTTTCAAGCTTGATTTATGACTTTAGGATTTGTTTAAGATTTTTAAGATTTTATTTTGGTGCTCCACGAAATCAAGAGGAGGAGGAGCTTAAAGTTTGTTGTCTTCCTTGAGGTAAGAGGTAGATTTACCACATCAACTATGTGTTGGTGGTGAGGAAATGAATTATTTATGGTAAAAAATCCATACAGATTTATTCATTTGAGTGTTTAAGCTTTCTTTCTTTGTGATTGATGTGTTTATAGCTTTGAAAATGTGCTTGCATATGTGTTTGAAATGCTTATAGCTTGGATAGTATGCTTGCATATATGATTTGGAAAGCATGATAATTCTTGTGTAACTTAGGATGTGATTCACATGATGGAAGAATTGCATGATGGTTCCAAAGAACCTAGAGGCACACGGCCTCAACATTACCAAGGGAGCCAAATACTCTAAATTATTTTCCTAATCAATGATTAAATGATTTTATGACAAGAAATTTAATTAAGTATTTTTACAAGGAATAAAGTATTGGAAAATAATTATATATGATTGATGAAGCAAATGTGGAATTCGGCCAACATGCCATTTTGATGTCCTAAACACAAAATTATTTTACTAAGTGTAGACTTAGGTGTTTAAATGATAAGAAATCAATTTGGTAGGTTTTTTAATCTAAAAAGAAAGTAATTTACTTTTTAGAGTTAAAATTGGCCTAATTAAGTTATATACAAAAACAAAAGCTAACACTTGAAATTTACTAAGGTATAGCTCACTCTATCGGTTTTGAAGCGCGTTAGGAAATTTTGAACTGTAATGCCTCAAGTAAATTAAAGAAATGTAGTTTTCTGGGAAGCAGTAGAAAATACTGATTTTAATGAGAATATCTTGGAAATATTATTTAAAGAGGGATTATTATGAAAATAATGGAAATAAGGTCAAATTTTAATTATAAAGGAGAAAAGTATTAATTTGAACTTAAAATATATTAGAAATATTTTACGCAATTGAAAATACGTAGAAAAACTTTTACGCGATTTAAAAATAGTAATATTTAGCTACGCAATTAAGAAAATGCATAAAATATTTATATGATTTGAAAACGTAAGGAAAATGTTCTGCGATTGTGAAAGCGCGATGATATCGCTACACAATTGAACTTAATAGCAGTTTGTTGTCGGGATGTTGTGGTGGGCCAAGCTATGTTGAATAATGATACCGCCAAGAGAAGGCGAGGGCATGTGAAATATTTTAATAATAATGATTGTATGTGTGTTTAGATTATACATCATGCATAGAAAAGCGTGTCAACTTAATTGGTTAAGGTCGTATGTCTTGGAGATTAATCACACCTATGTGCGGGTGCAAGTAGACAAGTGTAGGTTACATATTGACCTTGTGGGCGTCGGGGTACGGGTACCTTGCAATGGATAGTTGGTAGCTCTTCTGTTCGTGAGGCAGACTGATGCAAACGCACCGACGCTCCGGATCAAGACACTGTCCAATATCACGATCTGGTGTAGAATGTCTTGTCCAATGCCTTGATGTGCACGTTGATAAATTGATATATTATAGCACTTTTGGCCATGGCAGCCGAGTGACAGACATGTCTTCTAGCTCATTCTCTTCGAAAATGTGTTTAGCTCCATGGAGTATGAATTGGTCATTGAGCATATGCATAGTTGGTCAGCATATTGATATAATAATTATACTTATCTGATTTATTTTATCTGATATGTGATAATATGATTTACTATCTTGATATTAGATTAAGTTTATTTATTGTCATTTTCTCTACTGCCATACTGGTATTGATGTAAGGGATCTCACCTCTTTGTTGTATTATATCTATTTTACTGTGTATGTTTAATGAAGACCGAGGAGACGAGGGAGCAGATAACTCGTTTTACTATCAGTGATATTACTTTTTGTTTGTTGAGATGGCGGCGAGGCGTCAAGTTTTAGGTTTTATCCGAGTTCAGTTCCATGGGGGGACTGATGCCTGGAGGTTTGATTTGGACAATGAACGGTTTGTATATACAGGGGACTTCACTCTGAACTTAAGTGGAATCCACGATGGGATTCCTGTTTTCACACAATACGCATCTGTGTGCCTAGAATTTATGATGTCGATTCGTGAACTCTAGGGTGGCACTGTGTATACACTGTTGGTGTATGCCCTAGAGGCCAATACATTTTCTGTATTTACATACATTCTATTATACTATTTTATATATGAGGCATTTCATTTATTGTGTTCTTTTTGATAAACATAATAAAGTCCTTAGAATAGTAAGTTTGATGCCATAGGACATCAAGTGGATGACTTGATCGTGAGATCCTTTTGGTTACAACACTATTCTTAAATGTCCGTAGTCAAGTATTATTGTTAATTAGGACAACAATAATACATTGAGACTAGTATGTGCATAGACTGATGACCACATCTCACGGGTCATGGATATGAGATATCAAGTATTCACATGGGTACATATTAGAGTAATGATGTACTGGACTGATCCACCATGAGAACACTACTGGATCGTTACGTGAGTGTCATAAGTGATTCTCATAATGACAATGGTGTCTGTGGTCCTTTGACCTGACTACGATTCCTACATGAGGAGTTGTGTGTTTTAATGCCATCAAACGTCATTTGTAACAAGGTGATTATAAAGTTGGTTTTTGGACATACCGCGAATCATGCAGAGGGATGTGAGTGACTTAGATGGGATTTGTCACTCCTACATAACAGGAACGATATCTTCAGGCCCCCTGATTGAGTGAGACTCATAACAGATGGGTCTAGGGTTACACAGCTTACCTTGCTGCTGCTTACACTCACTTAAGGCAGTCACTATTATAAATAGTACTGCTAAGGGGCTGCTAAGATACACAATTTCATAACCCTAGCCGCACCTACAGAAAGGTGAGCGAGAGAGCGACAGGTTTCTTCTCTTCTCTTCGCAGCTAGCACTGTGTGAGAGACGTGAGGCTCCTCTTTGTGGACGTTAGACGTTCGTGAGTCTGTTCGTGTGGATACCGCAGAGACATCGTTTCTATTACGGTATTGGTGATTCACGCTTCAAGAGGTAAATCATTTAAAAACTCGGATTATGGCTTTTTCGCATGGATCCTCGATGGGAATCCCTATTTTTCGCTGCGTGTTGTATCCGTAAAATTCCCAACATACATCGCATGAAGACTCTATGGTATCTTCCGCAAGGACCCCTGTGAGGCGAATGTTATATCCGCCTGGGTTCTTTAATGATGAAGTGGAGGAGGATCCTTCCGAGGACCCAAATCCTTAGGTTAGTTTTAGGAGTTTAAGTCTAGTAGTTATGTTTTAGAGTGTCTATTGTACATTTTATCTTTTGGTATGTAAGGGTATTTATGTAAATTATTTGTAAACAAGGCTTTCAATATTTATGTATAATATGGGTGTGATCTTCAGTTACAAGATATACTTGCAGTTTTATTTAATTTAACTGTTTTTATTTTATTCCACAAATGAAATTTTAAGATTAACAGTTTTTACAAGATTAAATCTTTTACAACTTGATAAGTTATATTAGGATTAGTCTTAAATATGATGCCCTATGGTAGGTGTTACAAAAAACATGAAAGAAGAAAGGAAGAAAAAAGAAAAGAGGAAGGAGGAAGAGGACGAGAAAAAGAGAAAAGCCAAAAGGAAATCCAAGGTATGAAGTTAACTGCACTACAAGAGGTAGGGGATTTGCTTCATAACTTCATCTCTTCCCTTGTTTCAACTTGTTCATAGTGATGGCTTGTTGAATAGAAATGGGATTGATTGTTGTTTATGGTTTTTCATGCTCGATTCTTGTTTGGAACTTGATGATGACTTGAATTAGTAATGTTTGATGATTGGTTGTGAGTTAGGACTTGGTTATGTCCAAGTTCCTCCATAATCTTCAAAGTTAGATAATGAGTTTTTTGTGTTAAATCCTTGCTCATTAATCTAGGTTAAATGGATTGAGTTAATATTGGATGATTCTATCATGTTTATAGATCATGTTTAGGATTGGATAATACCTAGAATCCTAAATTTGATGTACGAATTGGTTTGAAAAACCAATTCTGCAGAAAGCATTCTGCAGAACCAATTCTAGTGCATGGGCGCTTAGGTGCTAGGAGACGAGCACCCAATGCCCAGCAAAACAGGGTAAATGTTCTGGTGTGCCAGCATTTGAGCACCAACAGGAAGCACTTGAGCGACCTAAGACCAAATATTTTCTGTATGATGCACGCGGTGAGCGCTTGAGCGCCCCGGGTTCAGTGCTTGAGCGTCCAAAACATAATTTCTTAGAATTTTTATCATTTTGAAATAAATATTCCTACTTGTTTGGGTTCTTTATATATGCTTTTTAGCATATTTTAAGGTGCTACTAGAGGTAATTCAAAAGGGAAACGACTACCTAGTTAGCATATGAAATGTGTGGAACTTAGAACAACCTAGAGTAATAGTTTAATCTAAGTTCTTTGGTAGGCAACCGAAGTTCTTTACCTTATCTTTATTTTGCTTTATTGATGTTTTTACATTCCTAGTTTAGTTATCTACCTGCTTTTGATTCTGTTGAGTTTTTGAATTCTTGATTACATTTGATTTTGTTTACCTTATCTTTTTGGCTTTGCATTTACCTTATCTTTTTGATGAAGTAGTTTTGATGGATTTGAGAGAGCTTGTTTAGGATTAGTGGGCTGCCTGAAAATTTGCACCAAATTGATGAGTGTGCTTAGTGGCATTTTGAATTTGTGCATGCCAGTATGCTGATTTGAGTATCCGATGATTGTGTGGATCAAAGATATACCTCATTGCATGGGAAACCACATGTAGAAATTCAAATGTTGTGCTTACACTTGTTATCATAAATGTGTGTGAGTGTATTTTCGTGTTGTATGTGTGGTGGACCTTGGAATATGAATGAAATGCATGATTGGAGAAAATTTATGAATGACATGTGTAAAGTCAATTTGTATCTTAGAGGCTTGTCTGATTCCCTTTCGAGGCGAAATCCTAGGTGATGCATTTTTTAGGAAATGACTAGGGCAATTCTTTGGACCGATTAGGCCTTTTCAAGCCAACCTTAATTGAATGCGTTCCCTAGTACCCCCTTTGAAGCCAAGTGTGTATGTGTGTGGCCTAATTTTTCTTTCTTAAAACCCACAATCTCCACCCCTACTTGTGTTAAGAAAATCTCTTACCCTCATTACAAGTCCTTTGTTGAATATATGATTGGGCATTTTTGTTGGTGTGAGTCAAAGTGTTTTGCATGATACTAGGAAACCAAGATCTATTTAGAACAAACTCTTGTTAAAAAAATGGTATAAACAAAAGAGAAAGAAAAATGTGTGAGCTGCACAAAATGCAGCTCCTTTTTGCAAAGAAAATAGACATGTACATATGTTTTTCTAAAAAAAAAGAGAAAAAGAAAAAATGGAATAAAGAGAGTTGATTTTTCATATTGGATCTTTTTGTACATTTTGCATGCTTGACTTGATTCAATGGAAGTGTATGATTATGTGTTTAATATTTGATTTTAAATCCTTCCCCTTCCTTCTTATCCATTACCCTTTGCCTCATATTACAAGCTTAAAAGACCCTTGTGATCTTTGATTATATGTTGCCTACATTAGTGGAGAAAGGGATGAAAGACATTCTTATGAGAGTGCATGTACATTTTATAAATTCATCCATCTTTCTCTTCAAGATTAGGAAAGGGTCTTAAACATATGAGTTTGGGAAATCATTCATGTACAAAAATTGCATTCAAGGGTAATCATGACAGTTGAAATTTTTCTTACATGTGTGAACCTTGTTGAGAGGTTGAGAAGTGATTTCTGAGGGTATGAATGACGATTGAAAGTTGGCTATGTTCTAGTTCAATTTGGTCCATAATTTTTGTATTGAATTGTGTTCATTCTTCTCATGCTTGGCTTAGTTTGCTTGAGGACTAGCAAATATTTAGGTTTGGGGGTGTGATAACTTCGAGAAATGAAGTTATTTCACATGAATTTGAATGTATATGAGCATGCTTTCCTTAAGTTTTCAAGACCCAATGGTCCAATTCATACATGATCTTGATAATTTAAGCTTTGTATCTCAATTGTTTAAGAATTCAATTTTTGATGATTGTATTTAAGAAATTGAGATGGATTATGGCTTGATGAATTAAAGCATTATTTTTTAAGCAGATATTCAAGATGGAAAGACCTTGGAAGGGATAAGGAAGCAAAGATGCAAGAGAGAAGCATGGACAGCCAACCCACGCCTAGGCATGGCAAAATCACGCCTAGGCATGACCCTTGCAGCATTTCAGGAATTCCAAGCAGAGACCTCCACGCTTAGGCATGGAAAAGTCACACCTAAGCATGACACTCTCAGGTTTTCAGGGTTTTCAGACAGAGACACCCACGCCTAGGCGTGGGAAAGTCACGCCCATGCCTAGGCGTGGCCAGCACCTGACAGCACGTGTTTCATAACCACGCCTAGGCGTGGGAAAAGCCCTTGTCCGCAAATTTGGCCCTTTTTATCTTATGTTTTAGGGCATTCTAGAGCTTCTATTTTTGACCAAGCACGAAATCCCTAAAGACAGTGGGAGGAGGAGAAAACCACTTAAGATAGAGGTGATTCAAGGGAAGAATCAAGATCAAGGAAGGAAGATCAAGCTTGGATTCTCTCCACTTTTGTTCATTCTTCTCCTTTTCTCTCTTGATTTGTAACTTGATGGGTTCTATGATTCTATATGTCTTCTCTTTTTTCATGATGTGTAACTAAACTCTAATCTAGGGGCTCTCTAGGATCTTGCTATGGATTTGAATATCTTGTAAATGGTTGAGTTTCTATCAATGAATTTGATTTTGTTCTTCCATATCTATGCTTAATGCTTGTTATTGTAACACCCCTTGATCTAGTAACCACAACACAATCGTCATTATACCATAGTCACTAAATTTTTAGTGTGCTACAACTCAAATAACAATTTTCCAAACTTTAATCATTGTGCATATAAAGAAAATATGAGCCACGAATGAAATATGTTTATCACATAGCTCCCAAAATACAATCACTTGAATGAATGAAAATATATATAATATATATATATATATATATATATATGTATATAATGAACACAAGTTACTATTAACATAAAAACGTAGCATTTACATACCTAAATAACAAAAGACATGTACTAAAACACAAAAGGGTAAGTAGTAACCTCGGGATAGGTACCACCTGTGGACAGAGCCACTACCCCTATACACAATGAAATGTTCAGTGTTCTGGTCGACACGCCAAGCATCAATGCCCACATAAAGCTGCACCCGCACGTGGCCAAGGAATTCTCATCTCAACGCCATCACAGGAATTAGAAAGTCAACTCAACTACAACTAGCTAATTCAACCGTGTCCCCTTCATAGCCGTTATTGAACACAAAAATAAAACGGGACAATACAACGAAGAGGTGAGATATCCTACATCATTACCAATATGGCAGCAAAGGAACATAACACGAACGACGTAGTCATTCCATACATACAAATATTTCAGATATATTCAAGATATCAATTTCACATATATATATCATCAGAAAGGCATATCCCATAATAATATAAATATTAACAGCACTATAACAACAGACAACCACCATAGATATATAAATAATAAATTATGTCACCACAATATGCATGTTGACCATGCCATGACAATTATGTGAACTAACCATGCATATGCACAACACGTATGCTGACCACCCTCATGTACAATGTACTCATTTCCTACTCCATGGAGCTAGACTCAGTTTTCAGAGATGAACGTCCCAGAAAAGCAACAGTCGATTGTCAGGCTGCCAGCGCGTTACAACAGTGTTCACGACCAGGGGTATACAAGGTGATAGCATAATCATAAGTGAATCACCGCACCCTAACATCCCCATAGGTTTATTCAAGGCCCCACTATCCTGTAAGTCTCGTTCACTCCTAGGCATAAAAAGCTATAATTGTATAATGCACAAATGCATATTCAATGGGATCAACCCTCCATTGTACCATTCCCAATGGTATTAAAGCAACCGTCCATACAATTGGTCAATACCATTTTCATCAGTGATATTATATAACCGTCTATACGACTACATAATACCATTGTAATCTGGGTTTCCTCTGATAACTAGTCTCATCTGACTCGCTCGTCTATCTGATGTTTCTGGTTATAAAAGTAAACAACATCTGACTAAATCGTCCATCTAATGTTTCTAGGCCCGGTATTTCGGTTCCAAAAGCACAATGCCAAATGCATACTATCATAGAGGATTTCAATTGTGCATTTCATAACCATAAGCCAAAATAGTCATCAACCGATTTGGGTCCCACTCATGGCCCGATAACAAAGTTGTCATTCATAATTAATTTTGGACATACCATTATCTCATAAGGTTTTATCATTGTTCTTCTCATTATCCTTAATAAAATTCCTCTAAAATAAGTATTTTATATTTCTCAAATTTTCCCTTACACTCCTAATCCTTGTTTCTCTAATTCAATCAGTCCTTCTCTTCGCTCTTAATAAAGCTTATTTAATTAGATGTCTTATGATTCTCAAAGTCTCATTTTCACTCATTTTCTTTAGAGATCAAGATCTATTCATAGTTTTATGGTAAAATTTCATTTCCTTTCTCTTTCCATCTTATGAATCCCTAATTAATTTCTAATTATCCAATTATCCAAGTTTCACTTCAATTTAGCATTTCTTATAAAATCCTCCCCTAGAGGAATTCTCTTGATTTTGTTAAGTTCCCTACTTTAAATTTATGCATACTTAGAAAATTATTCAAAAGTTCTCCAAGTCTCACACACTTTTGTCCTTCCTTTAATTAAGATAATTCTAAGTTTTAGGACAAAATCTCATTCTTGGTTCCTTCCATTTTATGAATCCTTAATTAATTCCTAATTATCCAATTAACTAGGTTTCCATCTCAACACAACATTTTTACCTTCAATTCCCTAAGAGGTCGTGAGCCTCCACAAAGAGGGCAAGAGCCCTTGCTTTCTATACATAGCTTCAATCCATTCAATAATTTAGGATCCATCACATTTTACATTAGAAATTAGTGAAATCATACAAAATCAAACAACCACAATCTCAAACATCAAGAATCACACAACAAAGTGAGCAACCCTAACTTAGATTTTCCCACTATCAACACAAAATCATTGTCCCTCACCACCAATATAGGTTGAAGAAGATTATCTCCCTCTTACCTAAGAGAAAACAAGCAAAGAAACTCCCTTGAAGCTCCTTGCAAAATTCGGCCTAGACCCTCAAGAAACTCCTAAGGACATCAAACTCACAAGAATCACCATCAAAGCTTGAAAAAGGCATCCATGATCACCAAAGTGATCATGGATCACAAAAATGAGATGAACAAATGAGAAAGTTTTGAACTTTTACCTCAAAGTCTCCAACTTTGAAGCTTGATGGAGGAAAATGAAAATGGTGGATTTTGGTGGTGGTCACAAAAGAGAAAATATTCCAGGTGAAGAGAAATGGTAGGAAATGAGGTTGGTTGAATGAAAAGCTTGGAGGGCCAACAATGGTGGTCTTGGCTGTGGAAGAGGAAATAAAATGGAGAGGAAGAGTAGAGTTTTTGAAGATGATCACCAAGGATAAAAACCTTAGGATGATGAGAGGACTTAAGAAATGTGATTAATTGGAGCAAACAAAAATAGAGAGGTAATGGTGGTGGGTATGTGGCCGGCAGTTTGGAGAGGAAAAGGAGAAGAGAAAAGTGAAAAGAATAACATGAGAGGAGAGAAATGGTAGAGAGAGAAAGTGATAGTAATTTGTGAAATATTAAAATGAAGGAGTAATTGAGTGTAAGATGGAAAAGATGATGACTTTTGGTCATCTTTTCCTCACTTGGCTGTGTGGCTCACAAGGAGGAGAGATGGAGTGAAGCTTCCTTGAGAAGCTTGGTAGGAAGGTTCCTTGAAGCTTTCTTGAGAAGCTTTGCACGCTTCTCGATAAAGTGAAGGGTGATGTGGTCACATAAAGTGAACACTCTAGAAAAGATAATTAACACTCTACTAGAGCTATTATCCAGTAAACAAAAGTTACAGTTAATAGAAATAATATTTATTGTTCATCAAATAATTTCACGGTTCAGCGATTTTATTTATCAGATAAAATCTCAAAAAATATAAACCTTCAAAACTGTGCCCGGCCTCCTGTTTAGTAAAATCACCCATCGACATTCCCACAGTTCAAAGTTTACTAGCCTAGGGGAAAATATTTTATTTTCGCGACTCTGCTCAACATGCACGTAAATAAAAAAATATATGAAAATAATCAATATTTTTGGAGGAAAAATCCAGAATAATTCTCAAAAATCACAAATATTAAAAAATAACTATTTATCATGAAACATACAATTTCTGGGATGTTACACTGACTCGGCTCAATGCGCATGCAAAACGAGGAATATATTAAAATGTTCAACATTTTCAAAAAATCTAAAAAAATTCCCAAAAATCATAAATATTATAAAACGACTATTTATGATGGAACAATTAATTTTTGGGGTGTTACAACTCTGCCCTTCTAAAAAGAAATTTCGTCCTCAAAATTTTCATACCTTAGAATACATGCGGATATTGTTCCTTGTAGAATGTGTCCGGATCTTTAACACAATCCCAACGGCTAACTTTAAGTTTTTGTGTGGAGTAACTCTTCTCATGTGCTTTTAGTTGTCTTGATGCATACTCTACTACTCCTTCTATCCGCACAAGCTCACGTTCCACATTCCAACGTGAAGCACCAATAGGTTTCTCAAAAGGTTCATTGAGATTAGGCAGAATCATCACTGGTGAAGTAGTTGAGTGTTTCTTCAACCCTTGAACATTTTCCCCGTATGCATCGGTCCATACAAAACTTGACCCTCTCGTATAAGTTAGGTGAGAAGTCTTGTCACATTGGAAAGTTCTACGACAAGTCTCTCGTATTAACCAACTAATCCCATATGGCTATGAATCTCCGTTACGGTCGTCGGTCTTTCTCATTGAAGAACTGCTTCGACTTTCAACGGATCCATAACAACTCCTTCCTTTGAGATCATGTGACCCAAAAATTGAATTGCCTCTAACCAAAATTCACACTTGGACAACGTCATGCATATCTTCTTCTCCTTCTTCAGGATTTGAAGAATCACAATGAGATGTTCGGTACGTTCCCCTGAACTTTAAGAATATATCAGAATGTCACCAACAAAGACAATGACAAAACTATTTTCAACAAGGAAGAAAATCCTATTCACGAAATCGATGAGTGTTACTGAAGTGTTCATTGCATGGAGCGATGCTACCAAACACTTATAGTGCCCATAACGCATCTGAAAAGCTGTCTTGAAAACATTCTTCTACCTTCAAACAAACTTGATCATAGTCTAGAACACAAGCTGATCTTGGAGAAAATAGTGGCTTCCTTCGCTTGATCTATCAAACCATCTATCCTCGATCATAACAGGAATTGTCTCATGGGGCAAGTTCTTACCTAATTGTACTATATTCAGTGTTATTTTATGGTTTGAATTCAAGAACACATTTCCTCAATCGAAGCACACTAGAAACATTATAAAGGTTAGAAGAAAAAGATAGTGAAGTCACTTGGCATACTACCAGACCCATCCGATGAAGAATTTGACAGGGTTTAACCAAATTTAGGACTGAGCTTCATGGATCTAAATCTAGAAATCTCTGTCTTAAGAAACACTAAAGTTTGATTGGAACAATTTAATAGGACATGGTTGGAAAATAACCAATCCGCTTTCAAGATCACATCAAATTTATGAAAAAGGTAAACAAATCCAAAACACAGAAAAGATTTAGTTTTTAGCAGGTTATGATAATTTAAACGACTCGGCTATCATCAATAGGTTCTTAGTAGCCGAAGTAGAAATAACTTAGTCAAAAGATGACGAAAATACAAATGACCCTAATGGACTCATATAGTCATGTGTCATAAAGAAACGGGTTACACCCCTAAAATTTTACAGTAAAAATACAGGGTCATCTATTGTAGTACAATCTCCCTCGTTTAGGTCTTCAGTCCGAGAGACTTTCGCTCCACTTGAGGAATTAACTCTTCCATCTTCGTGAGATTTTGAAGCACGTATATTTCTAACGGAGGGCTTCGTCCTATGCAAAGTACAATTTCTAGCCACATGTCCCAGCTTTTCGTACTTGAAACAAATTATTCCCTCGATCATACAATGTCTTGTTAAGTGGCACTTTCCGCACTTCTTACATTTTTGTAAGGATACCACGGTTAGATTGGATTGATTACCACTCACACTTCATTCATGCGTTTGTTGCTGCTGTCGCTCCATCGGTCACCGTAAATACGATTTTCGCTTACACTGATTAACCTTTCTATTATTCCTCCTTTGGAACTTAGGCAATCCAGAGTTTCCCCAAAATTGACTTTCTTCCAACAAATTTTGAACCTCAACTTCCAATTCCTGCTGTTGTGCGGCCTCTAATCCCGGTGTGTTGTTGCATCAATTATCCTTTGCATTACTTTAGCTGCCATAGTCGTATCATCATTATAACTCCTGCATTCACACGTCTACGTCTACTCCGATCCATTTCCTCCCTTCAAGGACAAACGAATTGAAGCATAAAGAAAATCAAAGGCAATCAATTCAAACATTATTGTCTTCTTTTGGAAACCAAACACAAAGAGTCACACAATACAGTAAGACAAACCTAGCCACCAAACCCAAAAGACTCTAACTTGAGCCCCTTCATTCTGCCTCCTATGATGTGATCTCTTGTAAGTCTTTAACTTCCAAGCAGCTCCTCGAACCATACTTATGCTAACTACTCCTTTCCAAAGAAAATCGATTTTCCAAAACCTCTGGGTCGCCTCAGTCGCAAACCTTACAACCCCTTTTTACCTACCCTCTTTCTAATCCCTTGGCTCAAACAATTCTAGAGGTAACACAACAAGGGTGTAAATGCAAACAAATCCTAAGCAAGTTCAGTCATACTAGCTGAGCTTCTTACTAAAAGAACTCCTATTCCCTTAATACGCCTAGGTGAAGTCATAGTTTCCTGTCCATATAGAACATTACACATTGAGTGGGCCAATACTCAATATCATGTAACTATGCAACGATAGCTACCAACATTCAACCTATGGTAAGCCATGTCTTCCTTTCCCAAACATCTCAATCAAGAGACAAGGAAGTGCACAACATACAAAGAAACTTCAAATATGTCTAAGCATAGTCAGTCCATACCCCGGCTCAACAGGATGAACTGCTTTGATACCACTAAATGTAACACCCCTCGATCTAGTAACCACGGCACAATCGTCATTATACTATAGTCACTAAATTTTTGGCATGCTACAACTTAAATAACAATTTTTCAAATTTTAATCATTGTGCATATAAACAAAATATGAGCCATGAATGAAATATGTTTATCATATAGCTCCCAAAAAATAATCACTAAATGAAAAACAATATATATATATATATATATATGTATATAATGAACACAAGGTACTATTAACATAAAAACATAGCACTTACATACCTAAATAACAAAAGACAAGTACCAAAACACAAAAGGCTAAGTAGTAATCCCGGGATTGGTACCACTTGTGGACAGAGCCACTACCCCTATACACAATGAATTGTTCGGTGTTCCTATCGACACGCCAGGCATCAATGCCCCCAAGAAGCTGCACCCACACGTGGCCTAGGAATTCTCATCTGAATGCCTTCACAGGAATTAGAAAGTCAACTCAACTACAACCAGCCAATTCAACCGTGACCCTTTCACAGCCTTTATTGAACACAAAAATAAAACGGGACAATACAACGAAGAGGTGAGATATCTTACATCATTACCAATATGGCAGCAAAGGAACATAACACGAATGACGTAGTCATTCTATACATACAGACATTTCAGATATATTCAAGTTATCAATTTCATATATATATATATCATCAGAAAGGCATATCCCACAATAAAATAAATATTAATAGCACCATAACAATAGACATCCACCATATATATATATAAATAGTAAATTATGTCACCACAATATGTATGTTGACCATGCCATGACAATTATGTGAACTGACCATGCATATGCACAATGCGTATGCTGACCACCCTCATGTACAATGTACTCATTTCCTACTCCATGGAGCTCGACTCAGTTTTCAGAGATGAACATCCCAGAAGATCTTTCCCCCCTCAATATACAGTCTATGCCGGGCCACGAAAAGCAATAGTGGATTGTCAGGCTGCCAGTGCGTTGCAACAGTGTTCACGACGAGGGGTACACAATGTGATAGCATAATCACAAGTGAATCACCGCGCCTTGACGTCCCCATAGGTTTATTCAAGGCCCACTATCCTGTAAGTTCTTGTTCACTCCTAGGCATAAAACGCTATAATTGTCTAATGCATAAATGCATATTCAACGGAATCAACCCTCCGTTGTACCATTCCCAAAGGTATTAAAGCAACCGTCCATACAATTGTTCAATACCATTTTCATCGGTGATATTATATAACCGTCTATACGACTACATAATACCACTGTTATCTGGATTTTCTCTGATAACCAGTCCCATCTAACTCGCTCGTCTATCTGATGTTTTTGGTTATAAAAGCAAACCACATTTGACTAAATCGTCCATCTGATGTTTCTGAGTCCGGTATTTCGGTTCCAAAAGCACAATGCCAAATGCATGCAATCACAGAGGATTTCAATCGTGCATTTCATAACCATAAGCCAAAACAGTCATCAACAAATTTGGGTCCCACTCATGGGCCCAATAACAAAGTTGTCATTCATAATTAATTTTGGACATACCATTATCTCATAAGGTATTATCATTGTTCTTCTCATTATCCTTAAAAAATTTCCTCTAAAATAAGTATTTTATATTTCTCAAATCTTCCCTTACACTCCTAATCCTTGTTTCTCTAATTCAATAAGTCCTTCTCTTCACTCTTAATAAAGCTTATTTAATTAGATGTCTTATGATTCTTAAAGTCTCATTTTCACTCATTTTTTCTTTAGAGGTCAAGATCTATTCATAGTTTTATGGTAAGATTTCATTTCCTTTCTCTTTCCATCATATGAATGCCTAATTAATTTCTAATTATCCAATTATCTAAGTTTCACTTCAATTTAGTATTTCTTATAAAATCCTCCTCTAGAGGAATTCTCTTGATTTTGTTAAGTTCCCTACTTTAAATTTATGCATACTCACTTAGAAAATTATTCTAAGGTTCTCCAAGTCTCACACACACTTGTCCTTCCTTTAATTAAAATTATTCTAAGTTTTAGGACAAACTCTCATTCTTGGTTCCTTCCATTTTATGAATCCTTAATTAATTCCTAATTATCCAATTAATTAGGTTTCCATCTCAACACAACATTTTTACCTTCAATTCCCTAAGAGACCGTGAGCCTCTACAAAGAGGGCAAGAGCCCTTGCTTTCCATACATAGCTTCAATCCATTCAAATAATTTAGGATCCATCACATTTTACATTAGAAATTAGTAAAATCATACAAAATTAAACAACCACAATCTCAAACATCAAGAATCACACAACAAAGTGAGCAACCCTAACTTGGATTTTCTCACTATCAACACAAAATCATTGTCCCTCACCACCAATATAGGTTGAAGAAGATTATCTCCCTCTTGCCTAAGAGAAAATAAGCAAAGAAACTCCCTTGAATCTCCTTGCAAAATTTGGCCTCCACCCTCAAGAAAACCCTAAGGACATCAAACTCAAATGAATCACTATCAAAGCTTGAAAAAAGCATCCATGATCACCAAAGTGATCATGGATCACGAAAATGAGATGAACAAATGAGAAAGTTATGAACTTTTATCTCAAAGTCTCTAACTTTGAAGCTTGATGGAGGAAAATGAAAATGGTGGATTTTGATGGTGGTCACAAAAGAGAAAATATTCTAGGTGATGATAAATGGTAAGAAATGAGGTTGGTTGAATGAAAAGCTTGGAAGGCCAACAATGGTGGTCTTGGCCGTGGAAGTAGAGAGAAAATGGAGAGGAAAAGTTGAGTTTTCGACGATGATCAACAAGGAGAAAAGCTTTAGGATGATGAGAGGACTTAAGAAATGTGATTAGTTGGAGCAAACAAAAATGGAGAGGTGATGGTGGTGGGTATGTGGCCGGCGGTTTGGAGAGGAAAAGGAGAAGAGAAAAGTGAAAAGAAGAAAATGAGAGGAGAGAAATGGTAGAGAGAGAAAGTGATAGTAATTTGTGAAATATTAAAATGAAGGAGTAATTGAGTGTAAGATGGAAAAGATTATGACTTTTGGTCATCTTTTCCTCACTTGGCCATGTGGCTCACAAGGAGGAGAGAGGGAGTGAAGCTTCCTTGAGAAGCTTCACATGCTTCTCGATAAAGTGAAGGGTGATGTGGTCACATAAAGTGAACACTCTAGAAAAGATAATTAACACTCTACTAGAGCTATTATCTAGTAAACAAAAGTTATAGTTAATAGAAATAATATTTATTGTTCATCGAATAATTTCACGGTTTAACGATTTTATTTATTAGATAAAATCTCAAAAAATGTAAACCTCGTAAACTATGCCCGACCTTGGGTTTAGTAAGATCCCTCATCGACGTTCCCACAGTTCAAAGTTTATCAGCCTAAGGGAAAATATTTCAGTTTCCCGGCTCCGCTCAACGTGCACGTAAATTGAGAAATATATATAAATAATCAATGTTTCTGGGAAAAAATCCAGAAAAATTCTTAAAAATCATAAATATTAGAAAAATGACTATTTATCATGAAAAAACAATTTATGGGGTGTTACACTAACTCGGCTCAGTGCGCATGCAAAACGAGGAATATATTAAAATATTCAACATTTTCAGAAAAATCTAAAAAAATTCCCAAAAATCATAAATATTATAAAATGACTATTTATGATGAAATAATTAATTTTTGGGGTGTTACAACTCTCCCCTTCTAAAAAGAAATTTCATCCTCAAAATTTTCATACCTTAGAATACATGCAGATATTGTTCCTTGTAGAATGTGTCCGGATGTTTAACGCAATCCCAACGGCTAACTTTCAGTTTTTGTGTAGAGTAACTCTTCTCATGTGCTTTCAGTTGTCTTGAAGCATATGCTACTATTCCATCTTTTCGCACAAGCTCACGTTCCACATTCTAACACGAAGCATCAATAGGTTTCTCAAAAGGTTCGTTAAGATTAGGCAGAATCATCACTGGTGAAGTAGTTGAGTGTTTTTTCAACCCTTGAAAATTTCCCCCGTATGCATCGGTTTATACAAAACTTAACCCTCTCATATGAGTTAGGTGAGAAGTCTTGCCACATTGGAAAGTTCTAAGACAAGTCTCCCGTATTAACCAACTAATCCCATATGGCTACGAATCTCCGTTACGGTCGTTGGTCTTTCTCATTGAAGAACTACTTCGACTTTCGACGGATCCATAGCAACTCTTCCTTTGAGATCATGTGACCCGAAAGTTGAATTGCCTCTAACCAGAATTCGCACTTGAACAACGTCACGCATATCTTCTTCTCTTTCTTCAGGATTTGAAGAATCACAATGAGAGATTCGGTACGTTCCTCCGAACGTTAAGAATAAATCAGAATATCGCCAACAAAGACAACGACAAATCTATTTTCAACAGGGAAGAAGATCCTATTCACGAAATCGATGAATGTTACCGAAGTGTTCGTTGCACGGAACAACACTACCAAACACTTGTAGTGCCTATAACGCGTCTGAAAAGCTATCTTGAAAACATTCTTCTACCTTCAAATGAACTTGATGATAATCCAGAACACAAGCTGATCTTGGAGAAAACAGCAGCTTCCTTCGGTTGATTTATTAAACCATCTATCCTCGATCATAACAGGAATTGCCTTATGGGGCAAGTTCTTACCTAATTGTACTGTATTCGGTGTTATTTTATGGTTTGAATTCAAGAACACATTTCCTCAATCGAAGCATACTTGAAACATTATAAAGGTTAGAAGGAAAAGATAGTGAAGTCACTTTGCATACTACCGGACCCATTCGATGAAGAATTTTATAGGGTTTAACAAAATTTAGGACTGAGCTTCATAAATCCAAATCTAGAAATCTCTATCTTAAGAAACACTAAAGTTTGATTGGAACAATTTAACAGGACATGGTTGGAAAATAACCAATCCCATTTCAAGATCACATCAAATTTACGAAAAAGGTAAACAAATCCAATCAACAGAAAAGATTCGGTCTTTAATAGGTCATAGGATAATTTAAACGACTTGGCTATCATCAATAGGTTCTTAGTAGCTAAAGTAGAAATAACTTAGTCAAAAGATGACAAAAATACAAATGACCCTAATGGACTCATACAGCCATGTGTCATAAAGAAACGACTTACCACCCCAGAATTTTACAGTAAAATTACAGGGACATTTATTGTAGCATAATCTCCCTCATTTAGATCTTCAGTCTGAGAGACTTTCGCTCAACTTGAGGAATTAACTCTTCTTTCTTCATGAGATTTTGAAGCACCTATATTTCTAACAGAAGGCTTCGTCCTATGCAAAGTACAATTTCTAGCCACATGCCCCGGCTTTCCACACTTGAAACAAATTATTCCCTTGATCATACAATGCCTTATTAAGTGGCACTTTCCGCACTTCTTACATTTTGGTAAAGATACCACGGTCAGATTGGATTGATTACCACTCGCACTTCCTTCATGAGTTTGTTGCTGTTATCGCTCCTTCGGTCACTGCGAATACGATTTCCGCTTAAACTGATCAACCTTTCTATTATTCCTCCTTTGGAACTTAAGCAATCCAGTGTTTCCCCAAAATTGACTTTCTTCCAACAAATTCTGAACCTCAACTTCCAATTCCTGCCGCTGTGCGACCCTCTGATCCTGGTGTGTTGTTACAACAACCATATTTTGCATTACTTCAACTGCTATAGTCGTATCGTCATCATCATTCCCTGCATTCACACGCTTACGTCTACTCCGAGCCATTGCCTCCCTTCAAGGACAAATGAATCGAAGCATAAGGAAAATCAAAGGCAATCAATTCAAACATTATTGTCTCCTTTTGGAAACCAAACACAAAGAGTCACACAGTATAACAAGACAAACCTAACCATCAAACCCAAAAGACTCTAATTTGAGCTCCTTCATTCTGCCTCCTATTGGCGCGATCTCCTGTAAGTCTTTAACTTCGAAGTAGCTCCTCGAACCATACTTACGCCAGTTACTCTTTTCCCAAGAAAATCAATTTTCTAAACCCTCTTGGATGCCTCAGTCCATAAACCTTACAAGCCTTATTTAACTACCTTTTTCTAACCCCTTAGCTCAAACAATTCTAGAGGTAATATAACAAGGGTGTAAATGCAAACAAATCCTAAGCAAGTTCAGTCATACTAGCTGAACTTCTAACTAAAAGAGCTCTTATTCCCTTAATATGCCTAGGTGAAGTCATAGTTTCCTGTCCACATAAAACATTACACATTGAGTGGGCCAATACTTAATATCATGTAACTATGCAACAGTAGCTACCAACATTCAACCTTTGGCAAGCCATGTCTTCCTTTCCCAAACATCTCAATCAAGAGACAAGGAAGTACACAATATACAAAGAAACCTTTAATATGTCTAAGCATAGTCAGTCCATACCCCGGCTCAACAGGATGAACTGCTCTGATATCACCTAATGTAACACCTCTCGATCTAGTAACCACGGCACAATCGTCATTATACCATAGTCACTAAATTTTTGGCGTGCTACAACTCAAATAACAATTTTCCAAACTTTAATCATTGTGTATATAAAGAAAATATGAGCCATGAATGAAATATGTTTATCACATAGCTCCCAAAATACAATCACTAAATGAAAAACATTAAATATATATATATGTATATAATGAACACAAGGTACTATTAATATAAAAATGTAGCACTTACAAACCCAAATAACAAAAGACAAGTACCAAAACACAAAAGGGTAAGTAGTAACCCTGGGATAGGTACCACCTGTGGACAGAGCCACTACCCTTATACACAATGAAATGTTCGACGTTCCGGTCAACACACCAGGCATCATTGCCCCCATGAAGCTGCACCCGCACGTGGCTAAGGAATTCTCATCTCAACGCCATCACAGGAATTAGAAAGTCAACTCAACTACAACCAGCCAATTCAACTGTGTCCCATTCACAGACTTTATTAAACACAAAAATAAAACGGGACAATACAACGAAGAGGTGAGATATCCTACATCATTACCAATATGGCAACAAAGGAACATAACATGAATGACGTAGTCATTCCATATATACAGATATTTCAGATATATTCAAGTTATCAATTTCACATATATATATCATCAGAAAGGCATATCCCACAATAATATAAATATTAACAGCACTATAACAACAGACATCCACCATAGATATATAAATAATAAATTATGTCACCATAATATGTATGTTGACCATGCCATGACAATTATGTGAACTGACCATGCTATGCACAACGCGTATGCTGACTACCCACATGTACAATGTACTCATTTCCTACTCCATGGAGCTAAACTCAGTTTTCAGAGATGAATGTCCCAGAAGATCTGTCCCCCCTCAATAGACAGTCTACGCCGGGCCACAAAAAGTAATAGTGGATCGTCAGGCTGCCAATGCGTTGCAACAGTGTTCATGGCCAGGGGTAAACAATGTGATAGCATAATTACAAGTGAATCACCGCGCCTTGACATCCCCATAGGTCTATTCAAGGCTCCACTATCCTGTAAGTTCTTGTTCACTCCTAGGCATAAAATGACATAATTGTATAATGCACAAATGCATATTCAATGGGATCAACCCTCCATTGTACCATTCCCAATGGTATTAAAGCAACTGTCCATACAATTATTCAATACCATTTTCATCGGTGATATTATATAACCGTCTATACGACTACATAATACCACTGTTATTTGGGTTTCCTCTGATAACCAGTCCCATCTGACTCGCTCGTCTATCTGATGTTTCTGGTTATAAAAGCAAATCACATCAGACTAAATCGTCCATCTGATGTTTCTGGGTCCGGTATTTCAGTTCCAAAAGCACAATGCCAAATGCATGCTATCATAGAGGATTTCAATCGTGCATTTCATAACCATAAGCCAAAACAGTCATCAACAGATTTGGGTCCCACTCATGGACCCGATAATAAAGTTGTCATTCATAATTAATTTTGGACATACCATTATCTCATAAGGTTTTATCATTGTTCTTCTCATTATCCTTAATAAAATTCCTCTAAAATAAGTATTTTATATTTCTCAAATTTTCCCTTACACTCTAAATCCTTGTTTCTCTAATTCAATCAGTCATTCTCTTCACTCTTAATAAAGCTTATTTAATTAGATGTCTTATAATTCTCAAAGTCTCGTTTTCACTCATTTTTCTTTAGAGGTCAAGATCTATTCATAGTTTTATGGTAAATTTTCATTTCATTTCTCTTTCCATCTTATGAATCCGTAATTAATTTCTTATCCAATTATCTAAGTTTCACTTCAATTTAGCATTTCTTATAAAATCCTCCCCTACAGGAATTCTCTTGATTTTGTTAAGTTCCCTACTTTAAATTTATGCATACTCACTTAGAAAATTATTCTAAGGTTCTCCAAGTCTCACACACTTTTGTCCTTCCTTTAATTAAAATTATTCTAAGTTTTAGGACAAAATCTCATTCTTGGTTCCTTCTATTTTTTGAATCCTTAATTAATTCCTAATTACCCATTTTAACTAAGTTTCCATCTCAACACAACATTTTTAACTTCAATTCCCTAAGAGGTCGTGAGCCTCCACAAAGAGGGCAAGAGCCCTTGCTTTCGATACATAGCTTCAATCCATTCAAATAATTTAGGATCCATCACATTTTACATTAGAAATTAGTAAAATCATACAAAATCAAACAATCATAATCTCAAACATCAAGAATCACACAACAAAGTGAGCAACCCTAACTTGGATTTTCTCACTATCAACACAAAATCATTGTCCCTCACCACCAATAGGTTGAAGAAGATTATCTCCCTCTTACCTAAGAGAAAACAAGCAAAGAAATTCCCTTGAAGCTCCTTGCAAAATTCGGCCTCCACCCTCAAGAAAATCCTAAGGACATCAAACTCACAAGAATCACCATCAAAGCTTGAAAAAGGCATCCATGATGACCAAAGTGATCACGGATCATGAAAATGAGATGAACAAATGAGAAAGTTATAAACTTTTACCTCAAAGTCTCCAACTTTAAAACTTGATGGAGGAAAACGAAAATGGTGGATTTTGGTGGTGGTCACAAAAGAGAAAATATTCTAGGTGATGAGAAATGGTAGGAAATGAGGTTGGTTGAATGAAAAGCTTGGAGGGCCAACAATGGTGGTCTTGGCCGTGGAAGAGGAGAGAAAATGGAGAGGAAAAGTTAAGTTTTTTAAGATGATCACCAAGGACAAAAGCATTAGGATGATGAGAGGACTTAAAAAATGTGATTAGTTGGAGCAAACAAAAATGGAAAGGTGATGGTGGTGGGTATGTGGCCAGCGGTTTGGAGAGGAAAAGGAGAAGAGAAAAGTGAAAAGAATAAAATAAGAGGAGAGAAATGGTAGAGAGAGAAAGTGAAATTAATTTGTGAAATATTAAAATAAAGGAGTAATTGAGTGCAAGATGGAAAAGATGATGACTTTTGGTCATCTTTTCCTCACTTGGCTGTGTGGCTCATAAGGGGGAGAGAGGGAGTGAAGCTTCCTTGAGAAGCTTGGTAGGAAGCTTCCTTAATAAGCTTCACACGCTTCCCGATAAAGTGAAGGATGATGTGATCACATAAAATGAACACTCTAGAAAAGATAATTAACACTTTAATAGAACTATTATCCAGTAAACAAAAGTTACAGTTAATAGAAATAATATTTATTGTTCATCGGATAATTTCATGGTATGGCAATTTTATTTATCAGATAAAATCTCAAAAAATATAAACCTCGTAAACTATGCCTAACCTTGGGGTTAGTAAGATCTCCCGTCGACGTTCCGACAGTTCAAAGTTTACCATCCTTAGGGAAAATATTTTATTTTCTCGGCTCCGCTCAGCGTGCACATAAATCGAGAAGTATATTAAAATAATCAACGTTTTTGGGAAAAAATTCAAAAAAATTCTCAAAAGTCAGAAATATTAAAAAATGACTATTTATCATGAAACAAATAATTTTTGGGGTGTTACACTAACTCGGCTCAGTGTGCACGTAAAATGAGAAATATATTAAAATATTCAACATTTTTAAAAAAATCCTGAAAAATTTTCAAAAATCATAAATATTATAAAATGACTATTTATGATGAAACAATTAATTTTTGAGGTGTTACAGTTTTTGATTGGCCATCAATTGCATGATTTTAGTGTTCTAATTGAACTAGAAATAGGGTGTTGTGATTATGGATATGGTATGGTTGATGTATGTTCAATTACATTCTATTGGGTTGAGTGTATTGATTAGCTAATGGGATGGACACATACCCATTAATCATGCATAGCAAGTGTTTGATAATTGGTCTCAATGAGTGACTCTTATGCTAAATCACATGGACACATAGTGGTTTAGCTAGATTTCACGTGGGTAATTGTCCTAGACATAGGCGTTTACCCATTACTTGTTTTTAGCTAGCAAAACCAACTCGTTGTTAGGTACTTATGAATTTGCAAATATTCATTGAAGTAGTAAGTGAATAGGGACCGTTAGGCCTTAATCATTATCATCTTTCTCTTGTGTATTCGGTGTTTGGTGCATTCTTGTTTTGTTTCTTTTAATTTGTTATTTTAATTGCAAACCACTCTCACAATTCGATTGCTTGGAAAAGAATTTGTGGAAATTGGTTAAGTTTAGCATTTCTCTAATTGTCAATCCCTTGGGACACGATACTCTAACTCTCATATATTACTTGTTGACTCGTACGCTTGCAGATTACACATGAAACAGTTACGTATTCATGTTTTTCGCATTTCATAAGGCTCTCTATAATGACTCCTTGTGGTGATTATGGATATATTTTTATGATTCTAGGTAAGTAGTGATGTTGTAATGTTGTTTATCTCTTTAAATGTTATTTATATGGAGATATTAGTATTAGGACGTTATAGATGGTATCCAGATCTTAAGTTTATCTTAGAGAATATTAAGGCTCCCCTGAGTTGATCCAACAAATCATCAATTCTTGGAAGTGAGTATTTGTTTTTAATGGTCACTTTATTCAATTGTCGGTAATTTACGCACAGCTATAAACTTCCATCCTTCTTCTTAACAAAAAGCACAAGGGCTCCCCAAGGTGACACTATGTAACACCCCCCTTATGGCGTCACATTTATACCTCAAAACTTCTTTAACTTAACAAAAATCATGAAAAATGGTTTAATATTGGAAAATACGGATTATAAATTTTCTTTTCGAAATATAAGCTTAAACAAAACATAAACATCACAAGACATAACTAACTAAATATTACATACTAAAAAGAATATATACAACAGTGGCATAGATCATAGTCCACCCAAAATTACAAGTTTATACACAAAAGACATAAGCAGCAGTTTAACGAAACATCGACTAGCCCAATTCTAGAGACTTAGGGAGCAGGATCTTCTCCTGGACCCTCCATTGGATCTTCTTTGGACTCCTCCGTTGGTTCCTCCTCTTTGGACTCTTCCCCAGCCAAAACTCTGAGTTGTGGTAGAAGCTCACGAATAGGAGTCCTAGCAGATGATACCACAGGGTCCGGATCCTCTCGAGGGGTGTAATGCATGTCACCCTATAGCTCCCTAATTGGTATGAAAAACTCTAGATGCACAAAAACACTAAGAGAGATAAAAGGGGCCCCGTCACAGGTCCTACTAATAGACAGAGTCAATTCTCCTACATATCTAATCCTTTCTATGCCCCAGTCGATCCGCCACGCGTTTGAACCTTCGTGGAAAAGAACTCTGAAAAAACCAAGGGAACCCCTACAGGCAGCCATCCGAAAGCAAAACAACAAAAATTGTAAACATTCTTCTGCCTTTCTCAGTCTTTAACAACCAGGACACATAAAACAGAAAGCGAATAGAATAGTAATACAAAGATGTGAGATTCTCTACATCAATACCAGTATGGCAGCAAGAGACAGCAATAATAGTCAAAATCACAGAATATAGAAATAACCATTACAGTCATAAAATTCTCAACAGGAATTATAATAAAATATCCACAAGCAGTTCCACAGTATAACATATTACAATAAAATGTGAAATGTCTATGTGAATGCACAATGGACTTACATCTACTCTATGGAGTTCTAACCAACATCGGAGAGAATGATTAAGGAGTCAGTGTCTGTATCTCGTTAGCCTCAAATCATATGCTTCACAATCTCATCAATATGTGTAACTTGGATATACATGACATTCTCAACCAGATCGAGAATAGGATAGAGCCTGGTCGAGATTGTTACCAAGTGGCCTCAATACTAAAGAGGGGGGTGAATTGAGTATGAAAACTAAGTTCGCAAATCTTTCACAAATCGTTTGATAACTTATTTTTGTTGAAGCTATTGAATGATTAGAAATAATTGGAAGGACGAGATAAACACTTTTACTTATAACAGAAATAGTCTACGGAGACAATATCCAAGAAAATCAATAAAACAGTATACAAAATAAACAGAGGAGGGTTTAGAGATAATAAACACAGTCGTTTATCCTGGTTCGATCACCAATCCACTTATGATCTACGTCCAGTCCCCAAGCAACAACTTGAGATTTTCCACTATATCTTCAAGCTTCAATGGGTGCTTGATAACCACTATAACCTTGAGCACTCAACCCTTTTGGGATACCTCACCCGTGGAGCTTGAGTCTCTTCAACTAAGGGATACCTCACCCTTTACACTTTTGGAGGGATGCCTCACCCTCTTTACAAAGCAATAATGATGGATAGAATGAAACTCTCAATAGAGCAGATGAATACAAATTGAAGCTCTAATATGCTCTCAAAGATTTTTTACGTTTTTGACAGAAAACAGAGCAAGAAAATGATTTGAGGATTGATTCACGTTTGGACGTATTGGTAATCAATTTTTGGTTCAAGGTCAACCTCAAATAAAGACCCAATTTTGGTATTTATAAGTTTCTCATTTAATAGAGCCGTTGGGGTTTTCTGGGCACGCATTAAATGCATTAAATATAGCCGTTGGACGTTGTCAGGATTCTTGTAATCGATTACTCAGCTTAGGTAATCGATTACATATGTTGTTCTAACGTGTTCTTGACTTTCTGGGCTCTGTGTAATCGATTACATTCTTGGTGTAATCGATTACATGGCTTCTGACTTGTGTGTAATCGATTACAATATCTATGTAATCGATTACATGACTTCTGACTTGCTGTGTAATTGATTACAATATCCATGTAATCGATTACATGACTCTTTGAATGTGTTCATGCTTTTCTGGGCTTGATGTAATCGATTACATTCTTGGTGTAATCGATTACATGGCTTCTGACTTGTGTGTAATCAATTACAATATATGTGTAATCAATTACATGACTTCTGACTTGCTGTGTAATCGATTACAATATCCATGTAATCGATTACATGACTCTTTGAACATGTTCATGCTTTTCTGGGCTTGATGTAATCGATTACATATATTGTGTAATCAATTACATGGCCTCTGACTTGCTTGTAATCGATTACATTGCTCATGTAATCGATTACATGCCTTCTGTTTGCTGTATAATCGATTACAAACGTCGTATAATCGATTACTTTGGCCATTAAACACATTTTTCAAGTCCAATAAAGCTTGTAAGTCATTTCTAACACCTTGAGACAATTGTTTAAACATGAATCTTTTTAAGAGTGTTAGTTTTAAGATTGAAACACAAGGTTTCTTGAAAGCTATGTTTATCTTTGAAATTTCCCATTTATTTTGAAATCATATATTGAAAAACCATTTGAGAAATCTTGAGAGCATTTAACATTAGTGTCCTAAGTCTTATAACTAAATAAACCTTCTTGTCTTCTTTCTTTGATCTTGATTTTTCCTTTTGCGCTTGATCTTCACTATTGCACTTGATCTTCACTTTTGTCTTTGTTATCATCAAAAACCATTTGACATGCCTTAGAGACATAAGCATTCACATTCTCCCCCTTTTTGATGATGACAAACTGATCATAGGAAAAAGAAAGAATTTTTACAATTTTATATAATAGACATTTAGGCGCAATGCTCCCCCGGAGTTTATGCATGATATTGGGTTAGATTTCATATAAAAAGCTTAAGAGCGCAAAAGCTCAATAACTCCCCCGTACTCATGCATCCTTAATTACTCATGCAACCTTTATTTAATTTTTCCTTATTTTTCTTATTTTCTCCCCTGTTGGCATTATCAAAAAGACATAAGCATTTAAAAAAAAATTGGACAGCATAACAGCTATAGTTCATGATTCCCTAAATTTTGCCAGAACAACAATGCCAAGGATATCAATCAGTTCATGCAATATTGACAAACAGCCAAACATTCAAAGTGGAAACAAGTTCATATTTTATTAATCTGCCATGGACAAAGTAATGTTTTCACAGCCAGTATACCCAATAATCAAAGAACACCATAAATGTATACCAATGAAATATAATCAGAGTCAAAACAAAATAAATACATGGTGTTTATCAAAACAAATATCAAGGCAAGGAGTCGTGATCACTATCAGTGGCCTCGCTGTCACAAAAGACATCACCCTCTGGATCCGCAGCAGTATCATCGTTATCATCATTGTCATCGCTGGGCATAAGATCATCATCAGAGTCCAAAGGCTCCTCATCATTGATAACTCCATGAAATGTAGTTATTTATGCCCCATAATTGTGCTTCATGGCATGCTTAGTCCTTGTTCTTATGCATATTTGGAAGGTTTTGTGCTCATACTTGTTAAATGTCATTTGGATACCTTCCTTTATGTTTTTGAGCAATTTGTGCATATATGTTGATTGATTAAGTAGATTTGCAATTATATTTAATTTGGTGCTTTCTCTAATGTAGGAAGGGCTCAAAAGAGACAAATTGATGCAAGCCAAGGCCCAGCGTTGAAGGAAAGAAGCCAAGGATGCATTCCAGTCTTCCACGCCGCGGCGCAAGAATGTTCACGCCGCGGCGTGGCTGTGTCAGCCAGCCCAATACTGATAGGGCAGAGAGCTCTACGCCGAGGCGTGGACTTGCCCACGCCGCGGCGCGCGTCAGTGAACTGAGCCTATTTATTTAGTTTTCCACGCACCCTTCAAAGCTCTCTCAGTTTCTCTCTTTTAGGTTTTTAGGTTTTTAGTTTTATGGGTTAGAGGCTACGGCTAGACCTCCATTGGAGGTGGAGATGGAGCTTGGGGAGCTAAGGATGGAAGCCCTCTTTCTCTTGGAGGAGGATCCGAGCTTCAATGGCGAAATCCATAAGCTTTCTCCTTCTCTCTTTTCTCTTTTCTCTTCCTTATTTCTTGAACATGTATTTTGTAATTTGTTCTCATGTTCATTGTATAGCTGAGCTTTATTTAGGGATGACTTTGAATCCTTTTATTAATATTAATGATTTGTTCTTCTCTAAGTTTGTGTGGATCTTTGCTTTTGTTCAATCATATTGATCTTAATGCTCTTGAGTGTTTGGCCAACGTTTGAGTGATTTGATAAAATCTAATGAACCTAGACATAGGGATTTGGGTTTGAGATCGTATGTATGGTTGATGCATGTTTGATTCTATTCCAATGGTGGGATGAGTTGATTCGCTAATGGGATAGACATATACCTCTTAGCCATGCATAGCACGTGTTTGAGAATAGACCTTAAAGAGTGGATTTTGTGTTAGCTCTCAAGGACACTTAGAGAGTTGGGCAAATGACACCATGGTTAGATGACCTAGACATAGGCATTTAGCTAATGTAGATTCTCAAGCTAACATAATCATTGCATTCATACTTATGAGGAGGATTACTTCTTGTTGGTTGATGTAAAGGGTGAAGGAGGATTTCCCTAAACTCTAACCATTTATCCTTATTGCCTTTTGTCTTTACTTTCTCTACTTTTATCCATTTTTATGTTCTTGAATAGAATTAGGTAAGCTATCGGTTAATACTTAGCATTAGAAATAAAATTATCCTTGTGGGAACGATATCTGTACTCATCATTTTATTACTTGTGTGACCCGTGCACTTGCGGTTAGCAAATGGGCAACACGTTTTGACCCTCAACAATCATCAGCAAGAACTCCAGATGGGCCAGTGAAGGAGAGGGGAACCGGAGAGGCAGGGGATGTACGAGGTGCAGCAGCAGCGCTCTGAGGAATAGGAGGTCCACCCAGGAGAGATCGAATGGAGGCAAGCTCCTGATCAGAGTAGTCCATCCTCAGCTCAAGATGGTCAATCTTCGGCTCGATATGATCCATGCGTGTGTTTACATTAGCGCTCAGGTTGCGCATTTCTTGGAGCAGGAGATCAAGAGTAGTAGGAGTAGGAGCTGGAGCAGGGGCAGGAGCATGATGCTGAGCCTCCTCATCCTCGTCACTATCTGGGTCGTGATGGATATGGCCAAAAGTGCCATGAGCGATGTAATGCCATCTGTCATCCACCTTATAGAGCTGGAGTTTCCTCAGAGTATGCAGCCCAATTGATTGTGGTCCCTTGGAGCTAGTGTCCTTAGACTCTTCAGCTAGTGAAATGCGACAGTGCTCAAGTATAGTGGTTACCAACATGGTGAAGGGGAGAGCAGAGTTCTTCTTTTTCTTGACATCCAGCATGTGCTCTAAGATATAATAACCCCAGTTAATAGGCCTCCCTGTAGTCATTGCCCATAATGCAATCACATCATCCTTGAGGACTAAGGAGTAATTCCCTCCCCTGGGAATCAAGCCACAGGCCAAAAGATAGTGGAGAACCCTGTTCTCCATGGTGAGGCCAGTAGCCATAATTCTTCGTTTAGAATCACTCGGGGGGTGGTAGCCAGTCCTAATCAAAGAGAGAAGAGCAGCCTTGTGCTCAAACTCATGTCCCCATACATTGGCATTCCCACAGAACTAAGCTCCATCTGGAGTGAGCTTTGTCAGCCTATACCACTCTGCCATTGATAACCTGATTTGTTGCTTTTTCACTTCAGAAATGATATAGTTATCCTCAACCTTCAAGTTCGCATAAAAGACATGTACAAGATTAGGGTAGATGGCTTTCTCTATGCTCAGGAATCCCAGCAAGCCTAAGTTTTCTATTGTCCTAAAGCTCTCTAATGGTTCACTCTCGCAGAAGGTGATGGGTAGATACCTGGGAGAGATGATCTTGCGAAGCTGGAAGTTCTTCCTGAACAATTCAGCTCGCTTCACAGTGGAGAAGTGCCTCGTGAGGTCCAGGCTGGATATGTTACGTGAAGAACCACCAGAAGACCCTGCAATGGCAGCCCCTGTTCTTGGGCGCTTTGAACGATGAGAAGATTCGGCCATTGAGGAGTAGGAATGGAGTGGGAGGAGTGGAAATGGTTGGGGATGAGTGAGGAGAGAGAAAGGGATGAAATTAGGTTAGAGAAACGGAGATGGGGTTCGTGAGAGAAGATGGGGAGATTTGGGTGAGGGATGTGAGGAGATTTTGAGAGATGGGTTGTGTGGAGAGGGGATTTCCGAGATTGAGAGAGGTAAAATGAGGGATTTTGATGGAGATTTGAGTGAGAAATGAGATATTTTGAGGTTTGAGAGGTTTAGGGTGCGTGGGAGCAGAGGAGGAGGACGAAGAAGATGAACAGGTTCTGAAAAAAAATGAGCTCTATGCGCGTCAGAAACCTTTTTAAAACACTCTGTGTAATCGATTACATTGAGTGTGTAATCGATTACATTTTGGTGTAATCGATTACATGCTTTCTAGGAACCTTGTAATCGATTACATGGATATTGTAATCGATTACCTGAGTTCTGAGTTGATTGTAATCGATTACAAAAGGTGTGTAATCGATTACATGCGTGACAGAACCTGTGTAATCGATTACAAAGGCATTGTAATCGATTACCAGCACTCTTTAACTCAGATTTTGCATTCCAGACAGCATATAATCAACTTTAATCAATCCAAATTAGTTTCAAAACAACTTAGATCAATTCAAAGCATCATTCAACCATATAATCTAATCATATTATGATTCAACTCACGTAATTTATCAAAAATTACTATTTTTACCAAGATTTTTACCATTTTTGGTGAAATTTTGAGGATGTTGAGTTGCTTGTGAGTCTTGGTCATGAGGGAGCACCTACAAAACAACTTAGGGGAAATCTCCAACGCTCAAGTCAGTATTGGATTCAAATATAATGAAAAATTTAGAGATTATGCAGCAATTTGGCGTGATTATGCAGAAAAATGCAAGGTTATGCATTAGATTCAGGATTATGCAGCAGAAGTTAATTTAAGCATGAATGATCCAATATACCAAGTTCATTTCTTATGTAGAAAAATGCTTCTTTTGCTAGGGGTTTAATGAAAATGTCAACTAGTTGCTTAGTGGTTTCTACAAACTCAAGTATACAGTCACCCTTTTGAACATGGTCTCTAATGAAATGATGTCTTATTTCAATATGTTTAGTCCTAGAATGCAAAATGGGATTTTTAGACAAGTTGATTGCACTAGTATTATCACATCTTATGGGGATGTGATCAAGTTCAAGACCATAGTCCAATAGTTGTTGTTTCATCCAAAGGATTTGAGAACAACAACTCCCAGCTGCAATATATTCAGCTTCAGCTGTAGACAATGCCATACTATTTTGCTTCTTGCTATGCCAAGAAACTAGTGAGCTTCCAAGCAAGTGGCATGTCCCACTAGTGCTCTTTCGATCCATTTTGCACCTAGCAAAATCAGAATCAGAATACCCAGTAAGACTACATGAGGCACCTTTAAGGTACCATAAACCCATTTGTGATATGCCTATTAGATATTTCATTATTCTTTTAATAGCACTTAGGTGTGATTCTTTAGGATTAGCTTGATATCTAGCACACATGCATACATTAAACATTATATCAGGCCTACTTGCAGTAAGATAAAGGAGTGAGCCAATCATACCTCTATATTTTGTAATTTCTACTAATTTACCTCCTTCAACCTTGTCCAAATAGCAAGAGGTGCCCATAGGAGTAGCCATATGCTTGGCATTGTCCATTCCAAACTTCTTGAGCAGTTCCTTGCAATACTTGGATTGGCTTATGAATGTTCCTTCTCTTATTTGCTTGATTTGGAGACCAAGGAAGAAGTTGAGTTCACCCATCATAGACATCTCAAACTCACTTTGCATAATATTTAAAAATTCTTTACAAAGAGAGTTGTTAGTAGCTCCAAATATAATGTCATCAACATAGATTTGAACTAGAAGTATGTCATGCATTTTATGTTTTATGAAAAGGGTAGTGTCAACTTTACCTCTAGAAAATCCTTTTTCTAAAAGAAATTTGCTCAACCTTTCATACCAAGCTCTAGGAGCTTGTTTCAAGCCATACAAGGCCTTTTTCAGTTTAAAAACATGGTTGGGCATTACAAAATCCTCAAAACCAGGAGGTTGTTCTACATACACCTCTTCTTGTATAAAACCATTTAAAAAGGCACTTTTGACATCCATTTGATAGAGTTTGAAATCCATGATGCAAGCATATGCAAGTAACATTCTAATGGCCTCTAATCTAGCTACGGGAGCATACGTTTCTTCATAGTCTATGCCTTCTTCTTGATTATATCTCTTAGCTACAAGCCTAGCTTTATTTCTTATTATTAAGCCCGTTTCATCAAGTTTGTTCCTAAAGACCCATTTGGTGCCAATTATTGGATGATCATTGGGCCTTGGAACTAATTCCCAAACTTGATTTCTCTCAAATTGGTTTAGTTCTTCTTGCATGGCCAAGATCCAATGCTCATCATTAATGGCCTCATTTATGTCTTTAGGTTCAACTTGAGAGACAAAGGCTAGGTGATTACATGCATCTCTAAGTGAGTTTTAAGTAATTACCCCTTTTGATACATCACCTATCACCTTGTCAAGAGGATGATATCTTGAAGTCCTCCATTCCTTGGGTAGATTCACAATTTCTGAATCTTCTTGCTTTTTGGATTCTTTCTCTTGATTTTCCAAGTGTGTTTTTGCCAAGATTTCTGCAACATCATTAACAAGCTCCTTTCTCGGCTCATTTGGGTTAGTTTCATCAAATGTAACATGTATGGACTCTTCTATGGTCATAGTTCGTTTATTATAGACTCTAAAGGCCTTACTATGAATAGAATAACCAATGAATATTCCCTCATCAGATTTTGCATCAAACTTCCCCAAGTTATCTTTTTCATTATTCAAAACAAAGCATTTACATCCAAAGACATGAAAATGTGACACATTGGGTTTCCTTCCTTTGTACAATTCATATGGGGTTTTCTTTAAAATTGGCCTTATTAGGGCTCTATTCATAACATAACACGCGGTATTGACCGCATCGGCCCAAAAATACTTAGGAAGGTTGGCCTCATTGAGCATAGTTCTTGCCATTTCCTCTAAAGATCGATTTTTCCTTTCTACAACACCATTTTGTTGTGGTGTCCTAGGGGCAGTAGAATTATGCTCAATGCCATGTTCATCAAAAAAAGTTTTAAATTCATGATTTTCAAATTCACCACCATAGTCACTTCTTATAGATGCAATACAAAAACTTTTTTCGTTTTGGATAACTTTGGCAAGTTTTCTAAATGATTGAAAAGCATCATTTTTGTGGGCCAAGAATAATGTCCATGTAAACCTAGAAAAATCATCCACAATCACTAATGCATAGTAATTTCCACCAAAGCTCATAGTTCTAGAGGGACCAAAAAGATCCATGTGCAAAAGTTGTAAAGGTCTAGAAGTTGAAACTAAGTTTTTAGCTTTAAAAGAGGCCTTTACTTGTTTTCCCTTTTGACATGCTTTACAAAGTTTGTCTTTTTCAAATTTGAGCTTTGGAAGACCAATTACTAGTTCTTTAGAAACCAATTTATTTAAGTGATCCATGTGAATGTGAGTAATTCCTCTATGCCATAACCATAAATCATTTTCTTTACTCATAAAGCATTTAGCATCATTTGAGGAGATATCATATAGACTAATCATGTATATATTATTGACTCTATGACCAACAAACTTAACTTGCCTATCATCCTTTCCCTCAATTATATAACAAGAAGAATCAAATATAACTCTATTGCCTTTATCACACAATTGACTAATAATAAGCAAATTATGTTTAAGTCCTTCAACAAGCAAAACATTATCAATAGATTATGAAGGGATCTTACCAAGTTTGCCAATTCCAAGAATCTTCCCTTTGTTGTTATTACCATATGTGACATGACCATGTTTCTTGTGTGTAAAGGAGGAGAACTTGGAGCCATCACCGGTCATGTGCTTGGAGCAATCACTATCAAGATACCAACTTGAGCTCTTGGTCTTCAAGCACACCTACAACACACATTCAAGTTTTAACTTTTGGTACCCAAATTGTCTTGGGTCCTTGTGTGTTAGAATTAGGCATGGTGCCTTTAGGAGCCCAAACTCTTTTTATTCCAACCTTAGTGTTTATGTTCTTTCTTACATTATAAGTTGATGCACTATGCCCTTTCTTACCACAATGAAAACATTTGACAAAGGGACTACTTGAGGTATTTGAGGAAACAAAGAAATTCTTATAAGACTTTTGATGATTGTTTGGATTAAATCCCAAGCCAGCTTTTTGAAAAACATATTTTTGTCTCCCTAACAACACATTCAAGTTATCTCTTCCAAAAGTGAATTTTGCAAGAGTGTTGTTTAAGTCTTCAATTTCTTTTTCAAAAACTTTACATGATGAACAAGGTAATGATATGGATGCACTATCATATGAGGAACAAGTCATGCATAATGAATTAGCGTCTATGAGTCCTAAGGTCTCATTTTCGATTTTAAGTTCATTTATCTCCTTGGTTAAAGTAGAAACTTTCTTTGTTAATAGGGAGCTTGTTTTATTGGAAGACAAAATCATTTTTGTGAGCCTCAAAGATTCATCATGCAATTCTTGAAAGGCATCTTGCAATTCATCATAAGAATGTGAAGGTTCTAGGTTAGAGGAGGTTACCTCGGTGTCCCTTTCTTCACTTTCTTCTCCTTGAGCCATGAGGCAAAGATAGGCTTCTTCATTCTCTGAATCGTCGGAAGAGCTTAAGTCATTGTCCTCCCAAGCTATATATGCTTTTCTTCCTTTCCTTTCCTTAGAAGGCCTTTTCTCAAACTTCTCCGTCTTCTTGAGATACATAGGACACTCCATTTTCATGTGTCCCGATTTTCCACATTCATAGCATTTTGGAGGAGTAGAGGATCCTTCTCCTTTGTGATATGCTTTCTTTTGAGGAAAGGGTGACCTTCTTTGAAATCCCTTATTCTTTAGGAATCTTCCAAATTTTCTCACAAGGAGACTAAGATTCTCCTCACTTAGCTCCCCACTTTCACCATCCTCTTCACCATCTTCATCATCATCTTCAATTATAGAGGAAGTAGCTTTGAGTGCGATTCCCTTCTTCTTTTTGTCATGCTCTTCATTTTGGTTGAGCCTATTTAGTTCCAACTCATGTTCTTGAAGCTTTCCAAATAAGGTGGTTAGAGACATTGTTGATAAATCTCTTGATTCCGCAATCGCCGTCACTTTGGGTTGCCAATTCCTGCTTAGACATCTCAACACCTTGTTAATAAGATCCTCATTAGGAAATGTCTTTCCCAATGAGATAAGATGATTAACAATATAAGTAAACCTCTTTTGCATATCTTGAATACTCTCACCTTGGTTCATTCTAAACAATTCATATTCATGAGTAAGAGTGTTTATTCGAGATCGTTTTACCTCACTAGTACCTTCATGAGTTATTTATAGAGTATCCCACATTTCTTTTGCAGTTTTACAATTTCACACCCTAAAGAATTCATCATACCCCAAAGATGTGGTGATGATGTTCTTAGCTCTTAAGTTGTATTGAACATTCTTTTTATCATCATCGGTCTATTCATTTCTAGGTGTATTAATTTTCACACCATCTTTAGTTTGTGTTAGGATAAAAGCACTATTTTCAACGGCGTCCCACACATCTAAGTCAATAGCTTCAATAAAAATTTTCATCCTTTCTTTCCAACAGGCATAACCATCCCCATTGAAATAATGAGGTCTGTTTATAGAAGAACCTTCATTTGAAAAACCATTTGAAGCCATTACTTCTCTTCAAGCTGCTAAGCTCTTTATACAAGAGTCTAGCTCTGATACCACTTGTTACCAAGTGGCCTCAATACTCAAGAGGGGGGGTGAATTGAGTATGAAAACTAAGTTCGCAAATCTTTCACAAATCGTTTGATAACTTATTTTTGTTGAAGCTATTGAATGATTAGAAATAATTGGAAGGATGAGATAAACACTTTTACTTATAACAGAAATAGTCTACGGAGACAGTATCCAAGAAAATCAATAAAACAGTATACAAAATAAACAGATGAGGGTTTAGAGATAACAAACACAATCGTTTATCCTGGTTCGATCACCAATCCACTTGTGATCTACGTCCAGTCCCCAAGCAACAACTTGACATTTTCCACTATATCTTCAAGTTTCAATGGGTGCTTGACAACCACTACAACCTTGAGCACTCAACCCTTTTGGGATACCTCACCCTTGGAGCTTGAGTCTCTTCAACTAAGGGATACCTCACCCTTTACACTTTTGGAGGGATGCCTCACCCTCTTTACAAAGCAATAATGATGGATAGAATGAAACTCTCAATAGAGCAGATGAATACAAACTGAAGCTCTAATATGCTCTCAAAGATTTTTCACGTTTTTGACAGAAAACAGAGCAAGAAAATGATTTGAGGATTGATTCACGTTTGGACGTATTGGTAATCAATTTTTGGTTCAAGGTCAACCTCAAATAAAGACCCAACTTTGGTACTTATAAGTTTCTCATTTAATAGAGCCATTGGGGTTTTCTGGGCACGCATTAAATGCATTAAATATAGTCGTTGGACGTTGTCAAGATTCTTGTAATCGATTACTCAGCTCAGGTAATTGATTACATATGTTGTTCCAACGTGTTCTTGACTTTCTGGGCTCTGTGTAATCGATTACATTCTTGGTGTAATCGATTACATGGCTTCTGACTTGTGTGTAATCGATTACAATATCTGTGTAATCGATTACATGACTTCTAACTTGCTGTGTAATAGATTACAATATCTATGTAATCGATTACATGACTCTTTGAACGTGTTCATGCTTTTCTGGGCTTGATGTAATCGATTACATTCTTGGTGTAATCGATTACATGGCTTCTGACTTGTGTGTAATCGATTACAATATCTGTGTAATCGATTACATGACTTCTGACTTGCTGTGTAATCGATTACAATATCCATGTAATCGATTACATGACTCTTTGAACGTGTTCATACTTTTCTGGGCTTGATGTAATCGATTACATATATTGTGTAATCAATTACATGGCCTCTGACTTGCTTGTAATCGATTACATTGCTCATGTAATCGATTACATGCCTTCTGTTTATTGTGTAATCGATTACAAACGTCATATAATCGACTACATTGGCCATTGAACACATTTTTCAAGTCCAATAAAGCTTGTAAGTCATTTCTAACACCTTGAGACAATTGTTTAAACATGAATCTTTTTAAGAGTGTTAGTTTTAAGATTGAAACACAAGTTTTCTTGAAAGCCACGTTTATCTTTGAAATTTCCCATTTATTTTGAAATCATATATTGAAAAACCATTTGAGAAATCTTGAGAGCATTTAACATTAGTGTCCTAAGTCTTATAACTAAATAAACCTTCTTGTCTTCTTTCTTTGATCTTAATTTTTCCTTTTGCGCTTGATCTTCACTATTGCACTTGATCTTCGCTTTTGTCTTTGTTATCATCAAAAACCATTTGACATGCCTTAGAGACATAAGCATTCACAGAGATCATAGGTGCGTTGCACAGTCACCACAACCTAGTGGAGCTACCTACTGGCCACATGTAGGATACCCGCGCCCTGACGCCTCCAAGTTCAACAAGTGAACTACACTACGCAACTCGCACCCACACAAAGATGTAATTCATCTCTTAGGCATTCCTCCTTGACAACAAGTCATTCTGACTTTCATAATGCATGATGTCATGACAATGATTAACAATATTTAAACAACAACAGAAGTTCTACCAAGAGGAGCCACTACAGGGCTTAAGTCATCACTGACATTCCCTGGGTCCAGTACGTTGGCCCGTCAGCACAAAGCTATTATATTCCATCACAAGGTATCTCAATTACACAAACTCAAGAACCATCTTTCCACTTTTGACCTCAGTTAAGATACTTTCAAGAACTAGTATAGAAATTTACTCTAATTTTAAAACTCTCCTAGTTAAGTTCCTCTATGTAATACCTCTTCATATTTTCTCGAAAACTTAAAAGAAAACTACATTATTTTAATTTGACAAGTTCATTTCCTTTTTCCTCTTAAGCCCTAAAAGTGATCTACTTTTTATGATCTCTTTTTCTAGCTTACTTTCTCTCTTAAAGCTGAAATCTCTCTCTAACTAAGTAGTCAAGGTTTGGTTTTTCCACTCCTTCATTATTGTTAAATTCCTAATTGAACTCTATTTTTATTTAAGCTTCCAAGTTCCAAATTAACATAAAATTTCCTCTTGGATCCTATCTTTGGGTCTCTTGGCCGTGAGCTCTCTAGGGTTCTTGGGCCTAAAAAATTTTCATTTTCCACAAGGATTTCAAGCAAGCAATACACATATATTAAGCATCAAATTTCCATCCCATATGATCATAGACAACATCAAACTCCAAAACCACATAGATTACAAAAATCATCAAGAGTAAAAAATAATCAAGTAAAGAATCCTCACATGGATTCTCTATTCTCAACACAACAAAACGTCTCTCACCACCGTGAAAGGTTGGTGAGAGTGATCTCCCTCTTACCTTGAAGGATAACTAACCACCTCTTGAATATCTCCTTGAACAAGCTTCCTCTTCTAAGAGCTTTCTTGAAAAATGAAAATGACAAGCCAAAGAATCAACATTTTAAGCTTGGAAAAGAATGACCATGGATCAAAATCATGGTCATACAAAAGAAAAGAAAGGAGAAAAGAAAGAATAATGAAAATGGAGAAATTTTTACCTTAAGAGTCTTCAAGCCCTAACTTGAAAAGATACTTGAAAAATGATGAACAAGCCAAGATCTTCACTCCAAAGGGTCTTAGAAAGAGGTTTTGATATAGGAAATGTAGATGAGTGAAATCAAAGAAGATGAAAAGGTGGATTTGGTGGAGTGGCCGTGAGCTAGAGGGGCGAAAATGAGAGAAGAAAATGAGAGAAAATAAAGTGTGTAGCTTTTGGATGAAGAGAGAGAAATGGATAGAAAAGTGATGAAAATGAAAATGAGCTACAAGCTTACTCTAGAAGCCTCATTTCTCTCTACATGGCTATACACTCTCCTTGGGAGAGGGAGCCAAGCTTCCTCAACAAGCTTCTCAAAGCTTCCTTGAGAAGTTTCTCCCTTTGGTCCAAAAGTCAAAGATGATGTCATATGGGTGATGTCATTTGGATGATGTCACATAAGTGACTAAATAGAAATAATTTACTAGATCTTTTCTATAAGTTATTATCCAATGGACAAAAATCATAGTTAACAAAGCTAGTATCTATTATCCAATGAATAATAGAGCGTACCCAAATTTTTTCTGTTAGACTGTCTCTGGTTTCGGGTTTAGTAAGATCTCCCGGCCTTGGTTCAACAGTCCAAATTTTTTTGAAAATAATATTAAAATAATCCACATACGCCAATTAATTCATAAAAATTCACAGAAATTCATAACAACATAGATAACATGGATAAACTGAAAGCAAGAGAAGAGTGGGGCATTACAACTCTCCCCTTCTAAAAAAGAATTTTGTCCCCGAAATTCATCATACTTTGAAACAAGTGCGGATATTGTTCTCTCATTCTGCTTTCTAACTCCCATGTTGCATCTCTAGTCGCATCGTTACAGATTATCTTTACCAATGCAATCTCCTTGCCTAGGAGTTGCTTCACTCTCCTATCCTCAATCTTTATAGGAAGTGTCTCATAGGTCAAGTTCTCCTTTAGCTGTACTGTATCTAGTTCAATGACATGGGCTGGATCAGAAATGTACTTTCACAATTGTGACACATGGAATACATCATGAAGGCTAGAAAGAAAAGGTGGTAAGACTATTTGGTAGGCTACGGAACCTATCCAACGAAGAATTTGATATGGTCCGATGAATTTAGGAGTGAGTTTTCTGGATTTAATGACTCTTCCCACACCAGTCATAAGTGTCACTCTCAAAAATACATGTTCACCTTCCTAAAATTCAAGAGGTCGCCGTCTCTTATCGACATAGCTTTTCTATCGGCTCTGAGTTGCTCTCATCCTTTCCTGGGCCATCTTAACTTTCTCAGTCATCTGTTGCACAAGTTCAGGTCCTACCGTAAAATTTTTGCCATCCTAATACCAGCACAAAGGTGTTCTACACCACCATCCATATAGCGCCTCGTAGGGTGCCATCCCGATGCTCGCGTGGAAACTATTGTTGTAGGCGAACTCTATTAAAGATAAGAATTCATCCCAACTCCCGGTTTGTTCCAAGACACAAGCTCTCAACAGATTTTCCAATGACTGGATTGTTCTCTCCGACTGACCATCCGTTTGTGGGTGATACACAAAACTAAGATGAAGCTTCGTCCTTATTGCTTTCTGTAAAATCTGCCATAATCTCGATGTAAATCTTGGGTCTCTATCCGAAATAATGCTCGAAGGCACACCATGCAGTCGAACGATCTCACCAACATACACTTGAGCCAATCTTTCCATCAAATACCTGATATTGATTGGCAAGAAGTGCGTTGACTTCGTAAGTCGATCCACAATTACCCATATTGAATCGTATCCCTTCCTAGTCCTTGGTAATCCGCTCACAAAATCCATCGCAATGCTATCCTATTTCCATTCTAGAATAGTCAAAGGTTGCAGCATTCTAGAAGGTCTTTGGTGTTCCACTTTAGCCTTTTGGAAAACTAGGCATGACGACACATACTTGGCAACATTCCTCTTCATTCCTTGCCACTAATATAATCATTTCAGATCCTGGTACATTTTAGTAGTTCCGGGGTGCATGCTCAACTTGTCTCTTATGGGCTTCATCAAGAATCATTTTCCTAAGCTCGGAATCGCTCAGAACACAAACTCTATCTCAGAACCTTAGGATTCCATCATGTCCCTCCATGAATTCATTTATAGCACCTTGCTTCACCATCTCCCTCTCCTCTTGTAAGTATAGGTCACTTTCCTACTTCTCTCGGATCTCTTCCATTAATCCACTCGAAATAGTGATTGCACTTAAGCATATTCTCCTTGGTGCTAACTCCACAGATAGCTGCAGATCTCTAAACTACTCTATTAGCTCACTCTCTTTGAGCATCATACTAGAAACATTAAGCATCTTCCTACTCAAAGCATCCACTACGACGTTTGCCTTTCCGGGATGATATTGAAGCTGGAAGTCATAGTCTTTCAAAAGCTCTAACCATCGCCTTTGTCTCTTGTTCGGCTTCTTTTGATCAAACAAATATTTCAAACTTTTGTGTTCATTGTAGACGTTGAATATTGCTCCATAAAGAAAGTGCCTCTAAATCTTCAATGCAAACACAACAGTAGCTAGCTCCAAGTCATGCGTAGGATAGTTCTTCTCATGCACCTTCAATTGCCTTAAAGCATACGCTACCACTCTTACATTCTGCATAAGAACACATCCTACACCCTAATATGAAGCATCACAATACACTTCGAATGGTTCATCAGGATGAGGTAGGATCAGCACTGGCGAAGTAGCCAACTGTCTCTTCAACTCTTGAAAACTTTTTTCACATGCATCAGTCCATTTGAAAGCTTGATTTTTTCTAGTAAGCTAAGTGAGAGGTCCTGCTATCTTGGAGAATCCTTCAACAAACCTTCGATCATAGCCCGCTAAACCCATGAAGCTACGAATCTCTGTTATCGTCTTTGGCTTTTTCCATTGAAGAACTGCCTCCACTTTTGATGGGTCCACTGCAATTCCTTCCTTTGAAATCACAGAACCCAGAAACTGAACCTCCTCCAACCAAAACTCGCATTTAGACAGCTTAGCATATAACTTCCTCTCTTTCAGAATTTGAAGAACCACTCTAAGGTGTTCGGCATGTTCCTCCTGACTTTGTGAATAGACTAAAATGTCGTCAATAAAGACAACAACGAATTTATCCAGATAAAGATGAAAGATCCGATTCATTAATCCATGAATACGGCAGGAGCATTTGTTACTCCGAACGGCATCATAAGATACTTATAATGCTAGTAGCGTATCCGAAAAGTCATCTTAGGTACATCATCTACTTTCACACGAATTTGATGAGAGCCAGAACGTAGATCAATCTTGGAGAAAATAGCAGCTCCCTTCAGCTGATCCATCAAATCATCTATCCTCGAAAGTTAGTACTTGTTTTTTATTGTTATCTTGTTTAGCTGACAGTAGTCCACACATAACCGAGAAGTCCCATCCTTTTTCTTGACTAGCAGCACTAGAGCTCCCCACGGTGAAACACTAGATCTCACAAACTTCTTCTCTAATAGTTCCTCCAACTGCTTCTTGAGCTCGGCTAACTCTGATGGTGACATCCGATATGGTGCCATGGATATAGGACCAGATCCTAGTACAAGACCGATAGAAAATTATACCTCTCTTTCTGGTGGTAACCCAAGTATATCTTTATAAAAGACTTCAGAAAACTCATTAGCCACAAGAATAACATTCACATCGGTCTCACTCTTGACTTCCAACGAAGATAAAAGCATGTATCCTTGAGCTCTATCTCTCAAGAAAGTTTTGACTTAGTTAGCAGATATAAATCTAGAAATCTCAGAATCAGGAAATACTAAGGTTTTATTGGAATAGTCAAGAAGGATATGCTTAGAAGATAACCAATCCATTCCTAGAATAACATCTATTTGAGAAAGAGGTAAGCAAATCAAATCAACTGAAAAGATTCGACCTTCCATAGAAATAGGACAGTTTAAATAAACTTGAGCAGTAACAACAAGTCTAGCAGTGGGAGTAGAAACAATCAAATCAAAAGGTAAGGAAGACCCAGATAACCCTAATCGGTGCATACAATCATAGGCAATAAAAGAGTGGGTCATCCTTGTGTCATACAGTACAGTTAAAAGATTATCACTTATGGCACAATCTCCCTTAATCAGATCTTCAGATTGGGAGGCCTCTGCTCCACTCAAAGTGTAGACTCTTCCTCCTACCTGAGGTCTTGTGGCACGTACATTGTTAACAATGGGCTCTGCCTTGGGTTGATTGTAATCTCTTACAATATGTCCGGGCTTCCCGCATTTGAAGTAGATGATCCCTTTGATTATGCAGTCTTTCATCAAGTGGTCCCTTCCACACATGAGATATTTTGGTGTCAATGCCCCAGTTTGACCAAACTTGTAGCTGCTAGGACCTTCTCCACATAGTTGTGGCTGAGCTTGATTCCCTTGTGGCCTCGAATACAGTTTTTGCTGAAAACAATTGCCACTGCCATTTCTCCCTCTTTGGAACCGAGAGGGTCCAAAGTTACGGTTCCTCATTTCACGTGACTGGTCCAATTCCTCAAGTATACGGCACTTGTCCAAAAGGGCTGGGAACTGATTAATTCCCAAAGACAGCACTGCTCTCTTCAAGTCATGCCTTAAACCTTCTTCAAACCTATGGCATTTCTACTCCTCATCAGGCTAGAGATGGAAATACCTTGAAAACTTTAACAAACTCTTAAACTTGGCAACATACTCACTGACCGACATGCTTCCTTGCCTTAGGCCTAGGAACTTTATTTCCTTCGCGTGCCTCGTACTAGCTGGAAAGTACTTCTCCAAAACCTTATTCTTGAAGGCTTCCCAAGTGATCACTGTTTCTTCAGCTTCTAACAGTCGATGGGCTCCTGCCCACCAGTCTTCAACATCTCCAACCAACATGAAGGTAGCATAGGTTACCTTCTGAGCATCAGTGCATCCCATTCCTCAAAATATCTTCTCCAGCTCTTTGATCCAAAGGGTTGCTTTCTCCGGATCGAACTCCCTTTTGAATTATGGTGGATTGTTGTGGCGAAACTCCGACAGGTTCTGCGTTTCAACGGTAACTTCTTGTTGTTGGGTGGCTCTTTGATTCTGCTACATCATAGCCTCTGCTGCTGCTGCCATACTCTTGCTGTCTCGTTAAGGGTTCACACGTACTCCTTCACCTCGAGCCATCACGTTCCTTTGGAGTCAAACTAAACATTACACAAGGAAAGTCAGGTAAAGTCATATCAAACAATTTTGTCTCCTTTTGAAAACCAAACACAGAGAATCGCACAACATAAGCAAAACAGACCTAACCACAAACCCCAAAAGACTCAAACTTTGGCTCTGATACCAACTAATGTAACACCCTCCTTAGGGCATCACATTTATACCTCAAAACTTCTTCAACATAACAAAAATCATAGAAAATTGTTTAATATTGGAAAATACAGATTATAAATTTTCTTTTCAAAACATAAACTTAAACGAAACATAAACATCACAGGACATAACTTACTAAATATTACACACCAAAAAGAATATATACAACAGTGGCATGGATCACAGTCCACCCAAAATTATAAGTTTATACACAAAAGACATAAGCAGCAGTTTAACGAAACATTGACTAGCCCAAGTCTAGAGACCTAGGGAGCAGCATCTTCCCCTAGACCCTCCATTGGATCCTCTTCGGACTCCTCCATTAGTTCCTCCTCTTCAGACTCTTCCCTAGCCAACTCTCTCAACTGTGGTAGAAGCTCGCGAATAAGAGTCCTAGCAGATGATACCACAAGGTCTGGATCCTCTTTAAGGGTGTAATGCAAGTCACCCCATAGCTCCCTAATCAGCATGAAAAACTCTAGACGCACAAAAACACTAAGAGATATGAAAGAGGCCCCGTCACGGGTCCTACTAATACACCGAGTTAATTCTCCTATATATCTAATCCTTTCTATGCCCCAGGCGATCTGCCACATGTCTGAACCTCCATGGAAAAGAACTCTAACAAAACCAAGGGAATCCCTACAAGCAGCCATCCAAAAGTAAAACAACAAAAATTGTAAACCTTATTCTGCCTCTCTCAGTCTTTAACAACCAGGACACATAAAACAGAAATCAAATAGAATAACAATACAAAAAGGTGAGATTCTTTACATCAATACCAGTATGGCAGCAAGAGACAGCAATAACAGTCAAAATTATAGAATATAGAAATAACCAGTACAGTCATAAAATTCTCAACAGGCATTATAATAAAATATCCACAGGCAGTTCCACAGTATAACATATTATAATAAAATATGAAATGTCTATGTGAATGCACAATGGACTGACATCTACTTCATGGAGTTCTAACCAACATCGGAGAGAATGATCAGGGAGTTAGTGTCTGTATCTCATTAGCCTTAAATCATATGCTTCACAATCTCATCAATATGCGTAACTTGGCTATACATGACACTCTCAACCAGATCAGGAATAGAATAGAGCCTGGTCGAGAACGTCGGTGTGTTGCACAGTCACCACGACCTAGTGGAGCTACCTACTGGCTACATGTGGGATACCCGAGCCCCGATGCCTCCAAGTTCAACAAGTGAACTACACTACACAATTCGCACCTGCACAAAGGTGTAATTCATCTCCTAGGTATTCCGCCTTGACAACAAGTCATTCCGACTTTCACAATGCATGATCTCCTGACAATGATCAACAATATTTATACAAGAACAGAAGTTCTACCAAGAGAAGCCATTACAGGGCTTAAGTCATCACTAACATTCCCCGGGTCCAGTACGTCGGCCCGTCAACACAAAGGTATTATATTCCATCATAAGGTATCACAATTACACAAACTCAAGAACCATCTTTTCACTTTTGACCTTAGTTAAGATACTTTCAAGAATTGATATAGAAATTCACTCTAATTTTAAAACTCTCCTAGTTAAGTTCCTCTATGTAATACCTCTTCACATTTTCACAAAAACCTAAAAGAAAACTACATCATTTTAATATGACAAGTTCATTTCCTTTTTCCTCTTAAGACCTAAAAGTGCTCTACTTTTTACGATCTCTTTTTCTAGCTTACTTTCTCTCTTAAAGCCGAAATCTCTCTCTAACTAAGTAGTCAAGGTTTGGTTTTTCCACTCCTTCATTGTTGTTAAATTCCTAATTCAACTCTATTTTTATTTAAGCTTCTAAGTTCCAAATTAACACAAAATTTTCTCTTGGATCCCATCTTTAGGTCTCTTGGCCGTGAGCTCTCTAGGGTTATGGGGCCTCAAAAATTTTCATTTTCCACAAAGATTTCAAGAAAGTAATATAAATATTTCAAGCATCAAATTTCCATCCCATCAAGATCATAGACAACATCAAACTCTGATGTGTGTGAAACAACATCATATTTTGTTCTTGTTTTGCATGCCTTTTTATGCATTTTAGGTATTTTAGTTTCCCTTTTTATTTGTTTTTCCTTTAGTTCAGATAACTATGATGTTTGTGGTGTTGTTGTGCAAGATTGGTGTTAGATTGGCTTAGAAATGGATGGAAAGCTTGCAAGATTGAAGTTGGAGCTTTACGGAGAGTAAATTGGGGAAAAAGACTCATTCTAGAGAGTTCCACGGCCTATCCGTGGAATTTTCCACAGCCATGGATCGAGCAGCTGCGTGAAGAAGCAAAAGTGATTTTCTAGAGAATTCCACGGCCATGCCGTGGAATGATCCACGGCTGTGGAATTCTGTCAGGAAGATCCACGGCTAGCCCGTGGAATGATCCACGGTCGTGGATCGTAATACGCATTAGTTTTTAAATTTTATTTTTTATTTCCTTTTAGCCAATTAAAACCCTAGGGGTATAAACAGATGTTCTGAATATAGTTTTGGGGGTCCCAATTTGGTTTGAAGGAGGCACATTTGGAGGCTCTAGTTCTTCATCTTTCTCCTCTCTTTTCCCTACATTACGGGTTTGGATGTTCTTTGTTTTGATTTCTTATTTCTTCTTCTCCATGTCTGAGTAGTTTCTTTTGTTTCTAGGATTGGGCAATGCCCTTTGATACATTGACGATGATTAATTGACTTTATTTCCCCTTTTATTAATCTTGAATATTCTTTGATTCAATCCTTATTGTGCTTATTCATGTGAATTTGTTGGCCACATATTTGCATCTCATAGATATTTAGGGACGTACTGAGAGGTGAACCTAAGTGTTGGAACCATAAGAATTGAACTTAAGGTCTAAATCACGAGAGTAGGTTTAGCCTTTCGAGGATTCAATGAATTACCATAAAGCGTAATGGGTTTAATTTAAATTCAATTACCACGAGAGTAGGAATTGGTTTAATTGGGCACGGTTCTTGTCTCTTGAGAAAGAACATTAACTAATTTAGGGTAATTCACCTTCAATTGAATTTCAATTTTAATAAAATGGATGTCAATTAGAATTTGTCGTGTATCATTGTGGTTATCCCAATCTTGGAAGCTTTCTTGAATCTGAAAAACCTTTCTTAATAACTTGCTATTTTTGTTCTTAATTTTGCACTCTAGTATTTATTTATTTAATTGCTTTGTTACTACGTTCTCATTAATCAATAATTTTATCCCTTTTGTTTAATTTAATTGAATTAATTAATTAATTGATATTCATAGACACAATCCCTGTGGATTCGATCTTTTTATTACTTGACGATGAAACTGTACACTTGCGGATTTCACACACTAAGTTTTTCGCGCTGTTGTCTGGGACTGTGTTTTTCTTGAATATCAATTTAATTTTTAATTTAATTATTTTAAACCTTTTTCTTTTTATCATATTCTTACTTTCTTATTTTCTCTTTGACTCTCTGCAGGTAATTTCTCTTGTTTATGCAAAGTACTAGACGTTTCGGGACTCTTATTAAAGCAGATCCTGAAATTGAAAGTACTTTTCATAGAAGGAGAAGACGACAAGGGCAAAAAGTAAGAGAAATACTTGAACCAACACTTGTCATGGATGAAGCTGAGGATAATAGACCGCTAAAAGAGTATGTAGCCCCTAATACTCAGGGTTTGCGATCTGGAATTGCTAGACCAGACATTGAAGCTAGGCACTTCACCACACCTCCTACCTTACTATCTATGATAAGCCATAACCAGTTTGGAGGATTGCCATCAGAGGATCCGAATGATCATTTGGATATATTCTTGGAGTTCTGTGAGACCCTCAAGATTGAATGCGCCTCTGTTGATGCTATTTGTCTCCGCCTGTTTCCATTATCATTAAGAGATAGAGTTAGAGCTTGGTTGAAGTCTGTTCCCGCTGAGACGATAACTACTTGGGACCAATTGGAGTAAGTCTTCTTGGATAAATTCTTTCCACCATCCAAGACTGCTCATCTAAGGACCCAAATCACAAGCTTCATTCAGAAAGATGGAGAGTCATTGTCAGAAGCTTGGGATAGATATAAGGCTTTGCTGGAAGTCTACCCACACCATGGGTTAGAAAAATGGTTAATCGTCCACACCTTCTACAATGGTCTAGAATATTCTTCGAAGGTGTCTCTTGATTCCGCAGCTGGTGGAGCTTTGATGAATAGAAGGCTCACAGAAGCTTATAAGATTATTGAGAGTGTTGTTGCAAATCATCACCAATTGGCCAATGAAAGAGGCCATAACCCGAGAAAACTCTCGGGAGGTAAGTTTGAGGTAGACGGTGTTGATTTAATCATGTCAAAATTTTAATCTTTGAATAAACATTTTGACATGCTTGAAAAAGCTCATGTTAATGCAATAGGTGCTTCTAACAATTTTTGTGAGATTTGTGGAGCACAGGGACACATAGGTGCCAAATGCCAAGTTGGAATTGGATCCTCACGAGGTGCACCAGTGGAGCAAGTGGAATCATGCCACAATTTCCATTACTTCAATCAAAAGGGGAGGAATGATCCGTATTCTCAAACTTACAACCCTGGTTGGTGGTCACATCCTAAATTCTCTTACAGGAATAGTCAGTACCAAGTCGGGTAAGGTAATGCTAAACCCTCTTCTAGAATCCCACAGGTACAAAAATCTAGACTTGAGTCTCTTCTTGAGAATTTTGTTGAGAGTCAGTCTAAGCAAAATGAGGAGTTTAGGCACCATGGGCAAGTTGTGACCGAGATAATTAAAGAGTTGTCAGCTAAGGTTGACAATTTGGCTATTCATAATAAGATATTGGAAACCTAGATTGCCCAACAAGCAAGCACTTCACATAGGCAACAGGGTAAGTTTCTTGGTCAACCTGAAATAAACCCAGGCAATGAACATTGTAGAGCTGTGAGTTTGAGGAATGGAAAAAAATTAGAGGATCCCACGAGTAAGGGGAAGAGTGAAAAAGATAAGGGAATTGAGGATAAAGAGACTAAGATACAACCTTTAAAAGAAGAGGAAACTACTGAGAAGGTGTCTAAGTATGTACCTCTTGAACCATACCAACCCCCAGTTCCTTTCCCTTAAAGATTGGCTAAGGCCAAGTTAGATAGGCAGTTTGGGAAATTCTGAGAGGTCCTTAAGAAATTGTACATTAATATACCTTTCACTGAGGCATTGAAACAAATGCCTACCTATGCCAAATTTCTTAAAGACATTTTGTCTAATAAGAGAAAGTTAGAGGAATATGAGACAGTAGCTTTAACTGAGGAGTGTAGTGCTTTAATTCAAAATAAATTGCCTCCTAAGCTAAAAGATTCGGGTAGCTTCTCTATTCCTTGTTTGATTGGCAACACTAGTTTTAACAAAGCTTTGTGTGATTTAAGAGCTAGTATTAGTCTTATGCCCTTTTCTGTGTGTAAGAAGTTGGAGGTGGGTGAGCTAAAACCCACAACTATCTCCCTTCAATTAGTGGATCGGTCTATCAAGTATCCCATAGGCATCTTGGAGGATGTTCCTATTAAGGTTAGGTAAGTTTTATATGTCGGTGGATTTTGTTGTGCTTGATATGGAAGCTGATGCTACAATGCCGATCATACTTGGGCGTCCATTCCTTGCCACTGGAAGGGCAATCATTGATGTCCATGAAGGGAAATTGACTTTGCGATTAAATAATGAGGAAGTAGTTTTTGATGTTTTTAAATCTGAAAATGATTCTAATTCCTTAAATTCATGTAATCGCATAGATGCTACTAAAGTTGTGGATAGTATTGTGCTTTCAGGCATACATGAATCAGTGATTGATGCTATGCTAGAAAAGAACTTGCCCAAGGGTACCACAAAATTTGAGCAGTCCAAGCCCTACAAGAAATGACCTAAGAAGCAGAGTCACAAGTGTGTTGAGAAGCGTGGATTTAAACTTGGGGATAAAGTTCTTGTTAATAACTCGCTTCTACATTTCTGTCTTAGTAAGTTATGGTCAAAATGGTCAAGACCATATGAGATTGTTCGAGTTTTATCCTACGGTGTGCTTAAGGTGAAGAAAGAAAGCCATGAGCCTTTCATGATAAATGGCTAGAGAGTGATTTGAAGGAGTGGGGATTGAGCACTACTCTATTGATATCACTTGAGCACAAAAACCAGATCAAAGTTGAGCTAATGACTTTAAACAAGCGCTTCTTGGGAGGCAACCCAAGCTTCTTTGTTTTTTATTTTCCTTTTTATTTCTTCTTTTTCTTTTGACTTTGTGTGTTGGATTGCTGGTTTGATCTTTATCTCATGGATCTTATTTAGGTTTAACCATTTTTAAAGCTCAAATTAGAAAGAAAGTGAAGTTATAACACCCCTCGATTTAATAACCACGGCACAATCATCACTATACCACGGATACTAAATTTTGGCGTGTTACGATTTTCAAATAATATTTATCCAAATTAAACCTTTTGTTCATATACAGAAAATATGAGCCACGAATGAAATAATAAATAGGCTGTCATTAGCACATATAATTCATCAAGCCAAAATCAAAATACAGTTCATAGGACTAGATAATTAATTTAAAGCATACATAGCGCGGCGTATTTCACGTACCGCTCAAAATAAAATACATTAAGTTGGACTTTAAAATGCAGGTATACTCAAATTACACCTTAAAATAAATAATACAGAAGGAAACATAAACTACCCATAAAGACATCCGCATCTAAGGAGTTGGGTACTCCATCGGATCCACCTCGGGATCCTCATTACGGTTAAGATTAGGTCTCCAACATATCGTATACGCTGTCCAGCCCAGTCGACTCGCCACGCATTGGCACCACCGGTGAACACGATCCCAACGAAACTGATAGAACCCCTTCTTGACGACATCCTCGAAAGCAGGTGATCAATACCCAGTAAAGTCTAGGAAAAATAATCCCATCCCCTCTATAGTCTTTAACCAAATATCATATAGAACAATAACAGTGCAAGCAAGAGGTGAGATATCCAACTTCATCACCAATTATGGCAGTAAGAAACACAACGAAAGATAGTAATGCCTTTCACATATAACAATATTAAGTACAGGCAGATAACATCATGTCAATATAGGAATACTGCAGAATAATAAACATAATCATATTATCACAGAGATATCCCAAGTCAACAAGCATAATTACATTTTCAATTAGTAAATGAATCCACAATGTTCATCACAATATATGAACATTAACCATGCCATGATAGTATGTATGATGACAATGCATATGCACAATGCGTATACTGACCATTCTCATGTACAATGTACTCATTTCCTACTCCATGGAGCTAGACTCAAGTTTTTAGAGATGAACGTCCCAGAAGATCTGTCCCCCCTAAATAGACAGTCTACGTCGGGTCACGAAAAGCAATAGTGGTTTGTCAGGCTGCCAGTGTGTTGCAATAGTGTTCACGGCCAGGGGTATAATGTGATAGCATAATCACGAGTGAAACACCGCGTCCTGACCCCCTCAAAGGACTTATATAATGCCCCCATTATCCTGTAAGTTCTCGTTCACTCCTAGGCATAAAACGCCATATCCGTATGATGCTCAAACGCATATCCAATGAAATCAAATCACATCAGACTCAATAGTCTATCAGATGTTTCTAGGGTCCAGTTCATCGGCCCAATAGCACAATGATGCCAATGCATGTTCTCTTAGAGTATCTCAATTATACAAATTCAAGAATCATACGTTTTAAGATTATAAACCAAAATAGTCATCAACAGATTTTGGGCCCCACTCATGGGCCCGTTAACAAAGTCGTCATTCATAATTAATTTAGGACTTACCATTGTCTCATAAAGTTTTATCATTGTTCTTCTCTTTGTCCTTAATAAGAGTCATTTAATTAAATGTCTTATGATTCTCAAAGTCTCACTTACACTCTTAATTCTTGTTTCTCTTATTCAATTAGTTCTCAATTAATACATTATATTTTTAGGCACATTATGAAATTACGCTTAACTTTCTATACCCTTATTAATAAGTTCCCCTCACATTATTCTTTTTATCTTTATTATTTTAATTATACAAGTTCACCATTAAATTATAGACAAAGTTACATTAGAGTAATTTAAATTGAGATATTCAAGGTTCTTACTTATAACCATGATCTTCCTTTGAATAGAATTTTTCTAAGTTTTATGACACAATTCCGTTGTTGGATCATTTTCATTTTATGAATTCCTAATAAGTTCTAATTGTTCAATTCATTTAAGTTTCAATTTGATTTAGTATTCCTTATGAAATTCTTCTCTAGGGGAATTCTTTTAATTATTTAGTTCCATAATTTAAGTTTGGTTATATTCATTTAGGAAATTATTCCAAGTCTCACACATCCTTATTCATTTTCTTAAGTCCAAAGATCCCCTTTTTATTATCAAAATTGTTTCCTTCCATCTCATTATTAACCATTTAAATCACTTGATTAATTCAATTTCTAAGTTGTAAAAAGTTATATGGTTGAGCCCTAATGAGCTCTTGAGGCCGTGAGCCTCCGTAAAATTAGGAACCCCAATTTTTCTTTCCATTCATTACATGTTACTCCCTTAATTAATCATGTCTTCAACTAGTTACAAAATTTCACCAAGAACACCCCATTTGAGGCTTGAGGCCGTGAGCCTCTTAGAAGAGAGCAAAGATTATTTTACTTCCATTTAAGTTTCCAATCCATACCAATCAAACCAAGAGCACCAATGTACATATAAAATCAACCAATCAACTCAAACAAATTAAAAACAACACATACTCATAAAAGTCATGCAACAAAGAGAGTAACCCTAGCAAGGGTTTCTCACAACCAATCACAAAATCAAGTTTCCTACTACCAAGAGAGGTTGAGGAGGATTATCTCCCTCTTACCTAGAGAAGAAAACAAGCAATAAAACTCCCTTGAAGCTCCAAGTGAAATTCGAATTCCACCCTTCAAGAAAATCCTAAGAACATCAAACTCACAAGAATCACAATCAAGGCTTGAAAAAGGCATCCATGATCACCATAGTGACCATGGATCACGAAAATGGGATGGAAAGATGATAAAGTTGTGAACTTTTATCTCAAAGTCTCCAACTTTGAAGCTTGTTGGAGGAAAACGAAAATGGTAAAAATGGATGAACCAAGTGATGCTTTCCAAAGAGAAAAGGTTAATGGTGATGAGAATGTTTAATAAATGTGATTAGTTGGAACAAACAAAAATAAAAATGGAGGATTATGGTGGTATGTGGCCGGCGGTTTTGGAGAGAAAAGGAGAAGAGAAAAGTTGACTCCTTTGTTAGTGATTTTAACAAGAAGAGAAAAGCTTCAACGGAGGGATGGATTCAAGAAAAGTGGTTACTTGAAATAAATCAATGATGGTGGAAGAAGGAGAGGGTGACTTTTTGACTTTGAAATTAGAATTGATTAATTGTGAGTGATTAATTGAGAGAAGAGCTCCCCAAAAATGCAAAGTGTGGGAGTGTGAGGGAGAAAGGAAGAGAAAGAGCTTGATAAAGTGAAGAAGAGAGAAGGAGGAGTAATTAAAAAATGTTAGAGAGAGAAGTTGATAGGAGAAAAAGATGATGACTTTTTGACTTTGAAATTAGAATTGATTAATTGATTGAGTGATTAATTGATTGAGTGAAGCACATTTTTGGCTCCCAAAATGTATTATTTTAATTAATTAGAGTTGGGATCTTACTAAACCCAATTTGATTGATATATAAATTAGGGGAGTGTGAGGGAGGAGAAAGAAGATGAAGCTTCTTTGAGAAGCTTGGAAGTTTTTCCAATAAAGAGGATTTGATTAGACATAAAGGAGATTACCTTTGGATAAGATAATGTGATTTAGTAATTAAATAATACGGTGAATGATAAGCTAGGATTGTTAAGATTTACTACAAGCTATTATCCAATGGATAATTGCTTGTGACTGATTAATTACTTAATTAACAAACTAATTAAACTAGTTTAGTTATAAAATAATTATAATCTAAATACTAATTAGATGTGCTAATGTTGTTTAGAGATTATAAAAATAATTATCCATCGAATAATAAACAAAAGCATATTGCTTAAAAATTTATTAATTAGAGATCCTAATACTAATTAAAGGTTATGGTATATGTTAGTATATATTAGATATATTAGTCATATGATTAGAATGCTAATTAGGATTTTAGGATATTTTTATCGATAAAACCTGGACTTGGAGGAAAACGGCTTAAACAAGCTTCTTAAGCACTACAATAAAGACCTCATCTCAACCATTGAAGGAATGGAGGGTTAGGATAGTTTGCATGTGATTAAATCACTTAAACTCACCCAAATTTTCCACACGGCAAGCGAATAACATGGCAGCAAGGAGCAGCTGAAATGAGTGGATAAGGATGCAATAAAGTCCTTATTTTATCACCACAATTATTCACGAAGGTTAGCTAGACTTTTCACTCAAAATGAGATTTAGTAAGATCCCTAAGCCATTACCTCCCAAAATATACACGGTTAGCAGCCTCCCAAAAACCCATTCATTCTTCACTTTCCTACTTACCTAATATAAGCTTATTTTCTCTCAAAGTTTCAAGGAAACTCACGATCCTCCTCTCCCATTTTCTTTCTTTCCAGGTTTACTTCCAAACCACACCATCCAATCTTTAATCCTTCATCTCTTGATTTTATTTTAATTCAAGTTGGAAAACATTTCTATTTTCTTCTCTTTTTCAATATCTTAACCCACGGCATTCCTAAAGCCTAACACCATTCTAAGCAATTTTTATTCTCAAGGTTTTGCTAAAAAACCACTCTAGCTATGTCCAAAAAGCGAGAAATATACTAAAATATTCGACGATTTTGTTTGGAGGCTAAAATCAAGGAGAAAAAAATTCTCAAAAATTACAAATATTGGAAAATGACTATTCATCATGAAACAAATAATTTTTAAGTGAGTGTTACATGATTATAGCTTTAGACTGAAATATGTGGCATATGTATTGTATGTGTTATTATAATGTTAGAAATGCAGTGTGCATGCAAAACGTTTTTAAGAATATCAAAATTAGAACAAAGAAATGAATATTACTATGAGATTTTGGCCAACATGCCAAAAAAATTCTAAATAATAAAAATGAAATTCGACGTTTAGAAACTAAAAAAATACAAAAATTTTTCAAAAATCATAAATATTATAAAATGACTATTTGATTTGATGAAACAAATAATTTTTGGAGCGTTATATATATTGTGAAAACGACAAGATTTTGACTCAAATTTTACTATTCAAGATATATATACATGTAAAATGAAAAATATATTAAAATATTCGACGTTTGAGGCGTTTTTGAAAAATCGAGGCTGAAAAATTCTTAAAAATCTCAAATATTATAAAATGACTATTTATGATGAATGAGATAAGTTTTTTGGGATGAACGGGTTGTCTATGCCATTATGAAAGTTAGACACACACGTTGACCCAAAGTTTGGAAAATTCCATGGCCATGGATTGAATACTAATAGAAGATTCTCAACTCATTCTCTCACGATATCGTTGTGTGTATTGTAGCTCCATGGAGTAGGATTGTGTCACATTGCATATGTTTATCCAGTACATTATTATCTTTTATACGTGATCGTTTACCTATGATCTTTTATTTGGGATATTATATGTTGATATTGCATTTTCCATGGCATTGTATATAGTGTGAATTTTTCCACCATGCATTGTATAAGTGAATTGAGTTCGATAATATATGCTTATTAGAATTCTTTTCTTTTATCCCTTCTCTAGTTATAGATTTTTACATTGGGGACAATGTAAGTTCTAAGCTTAGGGGGAGTATTTTCATTTTCATTTTCATTATACATCATTAGTTTCATGCATTTTCATGTCTCATTTTGCATTGCATCTTCATGTTGCATTTTTCACACCATCATATCTCTCGACTTTTTGGTTGAACTTGTGCCCCTCTCTTTTGTAGATTTTGAGATGATATTAATTTGGAACCCAATTTGTTGATTTTTGTAGTAGGCAACAAATATTATTTTAACTTTAATCGTGTCCCCCGGATTTAGTAAGATCCTCGTTGATGAGAGGTGATTTCTTGATAGTTGATAATTAGAAAAATCCAAAAAATTCTCATATATTCTCATCATGAATTTGTGCTTTTCATGGAGCGTTAATCGACTCTGCCTCGTATACATGTAAAATGAAAAATATATTAAAATTTAAAAATCATTTTGAACCTCTAATACTTGTGAGTTTTGAGCCTATATGGGATTTAGGAAAAATGAAAAATTCCTAAAAATCTCACTATTTATGATGAATGATTTTTTTTGCGAAAGTTCCACATTCAAATTTATGGAAAATTTGGTGGATTAATGAGTTCTTTTCTTTTATTTCTCTGTGAGTTTTTGTTCTAGTTTATGATTTCATGTCCACATTGCATCTTCATGCATTTTTCACACCATTTTGACTTTTTGGTTGAACTTGTGCCCCTCATTTCAATTTGTTGTGTTGCAACAAATATTATTTTAATTGATGATAGAGGTGATTTCTTGAGTTGATAATTAGCATATATTCTCGAATTTGTGCTTTTCATTTATTGATTTTGCACTATATGATTTTTGCTCCCATTCTTTGTGTTGACTGATATTTCCTCATTGATTTTGTGTTCTAAAACTTGATTTGAAACCATTTTGAAGCGAAATTTTTGTTTGCATGCTGGAATGTGATTAAGGCATCTTAGGTATTTTTCTGGCCTTCTGAAATAATTGTCACACTTTCATCCACTAGTTGCCCATTTTGAGCCTATTGTATAATTATTTTTCTTGATGCCTATAATGATATATTGTCGGTAATCATTTAGAATTTTAATAGAGCAAATTGGGTTTGAAAGTTATGTAAAGTTGTGTTGGGAATCATATGTTTTTGACCTTTCTCTTTCTCAAATGAAAAAAGAAAAGAAAAAAATATAAAGGAAAAGAAAAAAAAAGCAAATAAAATAAAATCATGAGGTGAAAGCTTGAAAAAGAAGAGAAAGTGAAGAAGGAAAAGTAAGGAAGAAAATGCTTGGAAATGTGGAGTTATGCTCTTGTTTGAAAAATACTTTTGCTCCATTTATGTTCTATTGGATTTCTTGTGCTTATTGAAATTTTTGTTAACCTCTTGTGCATACCTTCCTTTCTTTATCCTACCTAACATCATTCCCATGGCCCCATTACAACCCTTGAAAGACTTTTTGATTCTTGCATGCATGCTGATTATTAGTGAAAATTTAGTTTTTTATCAAACTTATGGAAGTGCTTTTTCTTTGAGGAATCTTGAGCACATTGTCTTCACCCTTAAACACTTTGAGTGTGGTTAGTGGAGTGAACCTAATTTAGTGAGGAGCATGATTTCTGAGAACTTTAGCCTCTAATTGGACTTGATTTTGATTACCTCTCTAATTCTTGGTTTGCCTTTTGCTTGGTTGGATGTTTTCTCGAGTTCCTCATTCATTATTGTCTCTTGATCTCACTTCTTGGTTTAGCATTAGTTACTGCTTAGGGACAAGCAAAATCTTAAGCTTGGGGGGATTTGATGTGTGTGAAACAATATCATATTTTGTTCTTGTTTTGCATGCCTTTTTATGCATTTTAGGCATTTTAGTTTTCCTTTTTATTTATTTTTCCTTTAGTTCGGATAACTGGGTGTTTGTGGTGTTGTTGTGCAATATTGGTGCTAGATTGGCTTAGAAATGGATGGAAAGCTTGCAAGATTGAAGTTGGAGCTTTACGGATAGCAAATTGGGGAAAAAGACTCATTCCAGAGAGTTCCACGGCCTGCCCGTGGAATTTTCCACGGCCATGGATCGAACAGCTGCGTGAAGAAGCAAAAGTGATTTTCCTGAGAATTCCACGGCCTGGCCGTGGAATGATCCACGACTATGGAATTCTGTCAGCAAGATCCACGACCAGCCTGTGGAATGATCCACGGTTGTGGATCGCAGTACGCATCAGTTTTTAAGTTTTATTTTTTATTTCTTTTGGGGCCTTTTAGCGAATTAAAACCCTACGGGTATAAATAGATGTTCTGAATATAGTTTTAAGGGTCCCAATTTGGTTTGAAGGAGGCACGTTTGGAGGGTCTAGTTCTTTATCTTTCTCCCCTCTTTTCCTTACGTTACGGGTTTAGATGTTCTTTGTTTTGATTTCTTATTTCTTCTTCTCCATGTCTGTAACACCCTCCTCAGGGCGTCACATTTGGTGTTGCTCAATTACCAAATTACCCCTTCATTAGAAAATCGTGCTTGTAATATAAATACGAGTTATAAAATTTCTTGATGATAGTAAGATAAACTTAGTGGAAAATAAAAACATTACAACAACATCATAAATTAATATACATCTTATATATATACAAGTCATAGTACTGTCATATTTTAATATTTACAAACTAGACTCTCAAAATATTTAAACTTTAATTTAAACTAACATACTGCCCAAGTATTACTACACAGCAGAACCCTCAGACGGGTCCTCCTCAGACTCCTCAGAAGATAGAAGTCCTACTTGACGCGAAGTCCTACGGATAGGTGTCCGCACAGACGACACTATACTAATCGCACTCAGAGTGCGATAGTATACTTCCCAATACTGTCTAATTAACAATGGGAACTCTAAATATTACTATTCACACTAATGTCCAAGATGTAGTCTACTCAATCTCATATACACAAGGAGACGAGACTCCTCCATCACTTCAAAACTTAGCGTCCTCAACAGGAATCTGCTCTTCCTCAGTTTCTTGCTCAAGTTCTCGCTCAACGTCTTTAAAATTATAAATACAATATAGAATAGACATACAAAGAGGTGAGATCACCTATGCCAATACCAGTATGGTAGCAATGAAGATAAACACATACAAATTCTCATACCAACACATCATACATTATTACAATTATGTCACCATTATCATTTATCTAACACATATCATATCTCATATCAACACATCATACAGAATTATACTTATGCCAACAATATCATTTATCATCATAATTCATACAATAAGCCATAATTACGATCATGTCCTTATCAACATTCAATTGTTCAATAATTCAATTATCATAAACAATAATTACGATAATACTCTCAGTATCTCTACATATGCACCTAGACTCAATTTCCTACTCCATGGAGCTACAACTCAGATCGGAAAGAGTGATCGTAAAGATCTGTCTGCACTACGTGCCTCGGACCACGTGCTCAATTTTTGCACATCTAGCATATGCACCAGTCTTTATCAAATCTTGATTACGAATAGTGTCTCGGTCCGGATCATTGGTGTGTTATATCAGTCTAACCCATGTACAGAAGAGCTACCAACTGCACATTGTAGGCAACCCGCACCCCAATGCCCCCAAGGTCAACGAAAGACCTATACTACGCATATCGCACCCACTCAGGAGGTGTATTCTCTCCTTCCTAGGCAAATAGCCTTATCCAGTCCATCGGACCTTTTCAATGCATATACAAATGCACCTTTCTCAGTTCAATTCATTCTATCATATTCTCAATTAAATTTTCTTTACCTCAAGTTCGGGGTCCTTATATTGGCCCAACAGTGTCATTACTGTAATTTCATCGCGAAATCATATTTTTCGCATTTTCTCAATCACGTATCAATTTTTCATTGTTTCTTGATCGCGTAACATATTTTTCACACGTTTTAAATCAAAAATACTATTTTCCTCATTTAACACCAAAATTCAACTTCATTTTTTTCATATTAGCATAATAACCCCTCAAAACATAATATTTGCATTATAATCCTCATTTAAATAATATTTTCACAACAGTCCCTCATAAAATTCACATTTACGAAATAATCCCTCGTAAAATTCATATTTACGAAATTATCTCTCATAAAATTCATATTTACAAAATAGTCTCTCATAAAATTCATATTTACAAAATAGTCTCTTATATAATTCATACTTACAAAACAATCCCTCCAAAACATAATATTTACGTTTTAGGCCCTAAAAAATTGTTATTTACAATATGGCCCTATTAAAAATGAAAATTACTATTTTGTCCCTCTAAGAATCATAATTACAATATTGCTCCTTTAAAAATCATAATTACAGTATGGCCCATTTTAAAAATGAAAATTATAATATTGTCCCTCTAAAAATCATAATTACAGTATGGCCCCTTTTAAAAACAAAAATTACAATATTGCCCCTCTAAAAATCATATTTATAATAATTCATTTTCCTAAAAATCATTTTACTTTGCTATACTCAAATTTGTCCCAAATTCATTTAAATCTCTCAGTTCTCATTTTAATTCATCAGTTTAATTATATCCGATTATTTTACCACAACCTTCAAACTTGTTCAAATTCATTTCTTTTTCATTTACATCCTTCATTTTCAATTGAATCTCTCATTTTCAGGACTTTGGTCCTTTCTAGCCTAGTATAGCCGTAAGCCTCAAGCTCTTTGGAGCTCTCATAAAATCGGTTTATCATATTATTCACATCCTAAATTACTCATACACTTGCATGCAATCAAAATTATCCATACAAGCATATTATCAAAACTTTAGACATATTATCACACATGCAATCACAAATATAAAATCGTAAACACCAAAATCACAAACAAAGAGACATCAAACAATAAGTGAATAAACCCTTATGGGGTTTTCACCATACACAACCATCCCCACACCACCAAAACATGGTTGGTGAGGTAAAATCTCCCTCTTACCTCTTGAAGACAATTAATCGGTTAGTTTCCTCCTTTCCTTCAAATTCGTACAATCTCCCAAACAAATCCCTAAAATTCTTAAACAATTAGTAAAAACACATACAAGGATCAATATTGAAAAACCATGGAACAATCATGGTTAGAAAAATTAGAAATCAAATTTTGAACCATAAAATCAAGACTTACCCTTAGAAAAGTAAGCAAAAGGTGTGATTTTGGACAAGATATAGTAGTTTTTTGGAAATACTTTGTGAATGAAAAGTGTTTAGAATAGGATTTGGGTTTAGGAAATATGATGAGATAAAATTATAGAGGTTTGGTTGTATGGGTAGTGAGCTTGGCCCAATATGGAGAAAAAGAAAGAAAAGAAAAGTGTGCTTGGTTCTTGGTAGTTTTTGGAGAGAAAATGGATAGATTGATTTATGAAAAGTGTAATAAATGAAAGTGAAATGTAAAACCAAGGCTGCTTCCGTGAGTGAGCTTTAGTGAGGTTGAGTGATTGAATTTGCATGTTAAAATATCCTAGAGTGTTCACATTGGTTAAGCACATGGCTTATGTCATTAGATGGTTCATGAACCTTGTAGAATCAAGCCAACTAGCCTCCTTGTTTGCTGCCCAAAACCGTGCAGCCCTCCATCATTTTAGTGACTTGATTGTTTCCAAATTACTCCTAATTACATACTAACTAATTAGGAAATTAGTTAGGTTAAATATCCTAACCAATTTTAATTAACATACTAATCATATAACTAATTAATTTAATATATATTAGCATATATTATAACCTTTAATTAATATTAGGATATCTAATTAGTATTTAGATTATAATTAATTAATAACTAAGCTAGTTCACTTAGTTTGCTAATTAAGTAATTAGATTAGTCAAATTAAGCTTAATTAGCTACTAACCAAATTCAAGCCTACTATTTTTGACTTAATTCTAACCATTGGTTCATCTTTAATTCCTAGCCATAGATTACACCTAAGGTAGATATCAATTAGTCATAAAACTAGCATTCTAATCTCACCATTGATTAGATCAACGGCTAAGGTTAAAGGCTTCCTAACTAAGTCTTCATCCAACGGTTCATACTAAAGTCCAAGCCACTAAGTTTGACTTAATCTCAACCCTTGATTTTAACTTTAATTTCTAGCCCTTGATGTAATCTAAGGTGGATATTGCGTAGTGATTTTATCTGGATTCATTTTACACCATTGATCAGATCAACGGTTAAGATTAAAAGCATCTAAATTATGCTTTTCATCCAACGGTCCTAAATAAAGTCTATGCTTCTTTTGTTGACTCATTCTTATTGGTTTAAAAAGTCAAGCTACCTATTTTGACTTGTTCTTATTGGTTTAGAATTCTGTTCATTCAGAATCGTTGACTACTATGCTAAACGTGGGCCTCACAAACTTTTTCGGGTCCACAAATAATTTTTCTACTGTTTTTGAGACAAGAGGTATGTTGAATAAAATAATATTATAATAATATAAAATTATTTTATTACATTAAATCCTAAAAATTATAAGATTAATATATATATCAATCAGAATTGGGTTTAGTAAGATCCCCCAACTCCAATTAATTAAAATAAAAATTTCTCCGGCCCGAAAATTATTATTTTCCTGACCCGGAGCAAATCACACAAAACAATCAAAAATAGTATCGAAATAATCAAATTATTTTTATATTACACAGAAAACACAAAACAGTGAAATTCTGTCAGTTCTGTAACATAATCTAAAATTTGGGGTGTTACAATGTCTGAGTAGTTTCTTTTTTTTCTAGGATAGGGCAATGCCCTTTGATACATTGATGATGATTAATTGAATTTGTTTTCCCTTTTATTAATCTTAAATGTTATTTGATTCAATCCTTATTGCACTTATTCATGTGAATTTGCTGGCCACATATTTGCATCCCATAGATATCTAGGAACGTACTGAGAGGTGAACCTAGGTATTGGAACCATAAGAATGGAACTTAAGGTCTAAATCACGAGAATAGGTTTAGCCTTTCGAGGATTCAATGAATTACCATAAAGCGTAATGGGTTTAATTTAAATTCAATTACCACGAGAGTTGGAATTGGTTTAATTGGGCACGGTTCTTGTCTCTTGAGAAAGAACATTAACTAATTTAGGGTAATTCACCTTCAATTGAATTTCAATTTTAATAAAAGGGTTGTCAATTAGGATTTGTCTTGTATCATTGTGGTTATCCCAATCTTGGAAGCTTTCTTGAATCTGAAAAACCTTTCTTAATAACTTACTATTTTTGTTCTTAATTTTGCACTCTAGTATTTATTTATTTAATTGCCTTGTTACTACATTCTCCTTAATCAACAATTTTATTTCCTTTATTTAATTAAATTAAATTAATTAATTAATTGACATTCATAGACACAGTCCCTGTGGATTCGATCTTTTTATTACTTGACGACGAAATCGTACACTTGCGGATTTCACACACCAAACTCCAAAACCACATAGATTACAAAAATCACCAAGAGTCAAAAACAATCAAGTGAAGAATCCTCACATGGATTCTCCACTCACAACACAACAAAATGTCTCTTACCACCATGAAAGGTTGATGAGAGTGATCTCCCTCTTACCTTGGAGGATAACTAACCACCTCTTGAATATCTCCTTGAACAAGCTTCCTCTTCCAAGAGCTTTCTTGAAAAAAAAAAATGACAAGCCAAAGAATCAATATTTTAAGCTTGGAAAAGAATGACCATAGATCAAAACCATGGTCTTAGAAAAGAAAAGAAAGGAGAAAAGAAAGAAGAATGGAAATGGAGAAATTTTTACCTTAAGAGTCTTCAAGCCCTAACTTGAAGAGATACTTGAAAAATGATGTACAAGCCAAGATCTTCACTCCAAAGGGTCTTAGAAAGAGGTTTTGATGTTGGAAATGTAGATGAGTGAAATCAAAGAAGATGAAAAGGTGGATTTGGTGGAGTGGCTGTGAGCCAGAGGAGAGAAAATGAGAGAAGAAAATGAGAGAAAACAAAGTGTGTAGCTTTTGGATGAAGAGAGAGAAATGGATAGAAAAGTGATGAAAATGAAAATGAGATACAAGCTCACTCTAGAAGCCTCCTTTCTCTCTCCATGGCCCTGCACTCTCCTTGAGAGGGGGAGCCAAGCTTTCTCAACAAGCTTCTCAAAGCTTCCTTGAGAAGCTTCTCCCTTTGGTCCAAAAGTCAAAGATGAAATCATATGGGTGATGTCATTTGGATGATGTCACATAAGTGACTAAATAGAAATAATTTACTAGATCTTTTCTACAAGTTATTATCCAATGGACAAAAATCATAGTTAACAAAGCTGATATCTATTGTCCAATGGATAATAGAGCGTACCCAAATTTTATCTATCAGATAAAATCTCAGACAATGAAAACTCCAAAAACTATCTCCGATTTTGGGTTTAGTAAGATCCCTTAGATTTGGTTCAACAATCCAAAATTTTTCAAAAATAATATTAAAATAATTCACATAAGCCAATTAATTCATAAAAATTCACAGAAATTCATAACAACACAGATAACACGGATAAACTGAAAGCAAGAGAAGATTGGGGCGTTACACACTAGGCCAAATAAATCTCTTGGTTGAGAGTTCCTTTATTTAGTTCTCAACTTCATTTAACTCCAATGGGGACATTCTATAAGGTGCTATTAAGATAGGGCATCTTCCTAGTATTATATCAATAGAGAAAGAAATTTCCCTTTCTGAAGGTAAATCATTTATTTTTAAAGGAAATACATCTAGAAACTCTCTGACTATAGGAATGGTTTCTAATTTTTGCTATTCCTCTTAATTTAAGGAAAACAAGTATACTTGTGCACCTTCTTTTAAATATTTCCTAACTTGAATAGTAGAGAAATAAACAGACTCATCCTCAACAGATTTAGACACAAAGGTTTCAACAAAATTCACGGATTTCTTAGAACAATTGAGAACAACTTGATTTTGAGACATCTAGTCCATTCCAAATATAACATCAATATCCTTCATAGGCAAACAAATAAGATCTATCATTGACAATTTATTCTGTACATAAACAAGACATTGCAAACAAACTTGACAAGTTATAACTTTTGCTCCTGTAGGGGTGGAAACTAATAGATCATATGGTAACAAAGAAATAGATAGTGTCAATTTTTTTACACAATCAAGGGACACAAATGAATGTGTAGCTCCTAAAACAAATTATGTAGTTAAGAGATGATTTTGAATTAAACACTTACCCTATATCAGATTTGGAGACTGTTCATCTTCTTCTGTAGTTAGAGTAAAAACATGTCCCTTGGTTTGAGACCTTGGCACAAAATTCTGAGTACTAAGTTTAGGGCAATCTTTTAACATAATGGCCTTGTTGCCCACAATTGAAACAACTTCCAGTTCCTTGTAGAAAAGGTTTGTTGGCATGGACTTTCTTACATTTAGGGCAAGTTTGCATCGTATTACTATCTTGTATTTGTTTTCTTTTGTTCCAATTAGGCTTAAATCGGCTATTATTACCTTTTTGCCTCTCATTTTCCACCTTTCATTTCAAAAAAAATATTTTTCTCCTTTCATCATTCATTTTCAATTAAGTTTGCTCCACAATTCTGCATTTATTAACTACTATAGAATAACTTCTAATTTCTAGAGCAGCCACCGCATCTTGTAGCTAAGGCCTTAACTCTGATTCAAACTTTATTGCTTTCCATTCCTCATCTTAATGATTTCTCAGATAAGTGGAAAACTTAACTAGCTTTTCAAATTTTGCTACATATTGATCCACAATCATATTTCCTCGCTTTAATTTCAAAAACTCAACTTCCTTCGCATTCTTAATATTGACTGGGAAGTACTTAGCCAAAAAAGTATTCTGAAATACCTCCCAACTAATTGGCACCCCTTGTGCCTCTAATAATCCTCTTGCTCCTTGCCACCAATATTTTGCCTCCCCTTCTAACATATAAATAACATAAGTAACCTTCTGGGCATTAGTATAACCCATTACCTCAAATATCTTCTCTAATTTCTTTATCCATGCTTTAGCTACAATTGGATCATATTCCCTTCATAATGTTAGTGGCTTAGCATTCCAAAATTTAGCAAGGCCTTGAAATTGTTGGTTTCTAACATGATTATTTTTCTCACCTTGGTTCTTCATTTCTATCCTCTACATTATTGTTATTATTTTTTCTATTGAAATTATTCAGTAACTATTTCAAAATAGTGTTTGTAATTATTGCTTGGTTCCTAATAGCATTAGCCATTTTCCCCAGAATATTCCACACTCCTTCATTAGGAGTATTAGGAGCATTCACTTCTTCTACAGAAGTGTTCCCATTCTTGTTACGTTTAGGGGGTGCCATACTATCCTTGCACATAATGACAGATAATTATTAAGGTGATTAGTCTCAATAATAATATACTTGTGGCTAAGAATAAATCACACAACACTAAGAATGAAACGCACATAATACTATGCATATCAACTATTAAATTTTCTAGGAAATGCATCTCAATTAGGTCTAGACCATTCCAATTCTACCTATATACGCACACCTTTAGACTATTGTTCTAATACCATAATGTAACATCCTACCAGTACTTTTATATTATATTTAATATTACTGATAGAATATTACATACTTCATTTATTATTTCTTAATTAATAAGATACATTCAGTGGTTTATTACGTAATGGAATTAACTTAATTCTTAAATTAATTAGGTTGAATTTTTTTTAACTACAAAAAAATGTATCATTGGAATATAATTCTAATAGAGTACAAACTTAAAGAAAACACACTAGCAGCATTTATTTATACATTTACATAAGGTGTGCTAGTACATTTGTCTAATATATTTAGAAACCCATATGGGTACAAAAGCTATAAAAAGGAGACATCTAAAATGTCTAAATAAATAAATTTGGTTAGTACATCAGCAAGCAATGCACACCCACAATGCAGCAAAGTCAACTATTTACAACTACATCATGCATGCATTATCAATCAGAATCATGCATGATGAAGAAGCAGATGTGGATGTCGTCTATCACCAGACGAATTTCTTCAGTGGGAGTGTAAATCACAAAGTGAGCATCAAGATCAATTAGCAAAGTAACACGAACCATCCTAATTCTCTGGACATATCAAATAAGGGTGAGAAATTACAATCCCAGAAGAGCAATCATACAATTATAAAATCAATATCATTTGAACTATGACATGTTCAGCTCCATTCACTGCAGAAAATAAATTTCAAACAGAGTACTACATAACATTACTTTATATCAATAAAATGCATACTCGATAATACCATTTAATAAAACATTTTAACATTTCTTTATCTTTTGATTACATGGCCAATAACATAACATAACATAATCGAGATCTCGAACTTTCTAAGGCATCCCCTAGCTTGGTGGCCATTCCAATCGAGGAACCCAATAAAGGTGATCATTCCACATGCCTTTAGAAGGGAGATATGAAACCCAATTAAGTGACCCATATAAGACTTCCTTTTAATGTTTAATCCATTTAATCCTCATAATAGATCATATCATTTAATCATAAATCATATCATTTCCATCATAGATTATATCATTTGATCATAAATCATAAACCATTTCAAAATAAATCATTTTATCACAAATCATTTTATCATTAATTATTTTCCTTGATCATTCTCTTTTATCATAACTTATGACATTAACATAATCCAAAATGACACATTTTCAATTCTATTTGAAAAGAACTTAAAAAGCTTATTCGAATAACATACTCCAGAATGACATATTTTTATTCTATTCAAAAGGACTGAGAGTTTATTTGAATAACATTCTCTAGAATGACATAGTTTTGATCCTATTTGAAAAGATAATATACTCCAAAATGACATGTCTTAGATTATATTCGAAAACATTTAGTGGGCTTATTCGAATGACATACTTAGAATGACATATTTTTTCAAAAAGACTTATATAACTTATTCAAATAGAATAATCTAGAATGACATATTTTCGATTTCTATTTGAAAATACTAAATGAACTATTCACTTAAACACTGTTCAATTTCTAGTCTCATTTAAGCCTCTAACTTCCAACTCCACTATCAATTTCATCTTAAATACTATGTTGGACAAATCCTCAATTTAATAAAATCAAAAACCTCGTTTCTTGAATCAATTCAAATTTATCTTAACTTCTCAATTTAAAATCAATTCTATTATTTTTAAATCATCAACAACCTTTATCCTCACAAAACTTCCATTTAAATTCATTAAACCATTAAGAGCACAAAATATGGTTTTACTAACCTAGGGTTTGAATCCATCAAAATATGCCTCAACAAAATTTCTATGGATTAAAATCATGCTTCTTAGCCATTGTAAAACACTTCTATAAGAAGAACAACTCAAGGAAAATATAAGAAGTATGATTCCCCTACCTTTTGTTCTTGAAAGAACTTGCAAAAAAGTTGAAAATCTTGAATCTAGCTACTTGATTCTCTTAAAATCTAGCTTGAAAAAAAAATTATGAATCCTCCTTGTTCTTGGCTTTTCTCTTTTTCCTTTTTTTTTCTTTTTTTTTTTGTCCTCCTTTTCCCTTGCTTTGGCTGAACCTCCTGGAGCTTCCTACTTCTTCTTCTTCTTCTTCTTTTCTCTCTTAATTTTATCATTATTTTATATTGCCAACCAATCACAAGTGAGCTAAGTGGTTCTTCAAGTTTCTAACCAATGGGGAGCTAACCAAATGTCCTTCTTCTCATTGGTTCTTGATTAGTTTATTATTTTTTCGTAACTAATCATGATGATTTAGTTACTCTAACTAAACTAGCCTAACTAAGTTAACAATCAAATTACATGAACTAACCAAACTACCAACCAAACTAATTAGCATAATTATTTAGGGTTTTAAGGTTCTAATTTCTCAATTTTTCTAAATTTTCATTTAACATATCTTATAAATATTTTTCATAGTTTCCAGCATTCTAGGAAATCTTCTATCAGTCTTTCGAACTCACTGTATAAAAATAATTTAATTTGTACGTAAAATTTTTTAATTCCACATACATCCCTCTTTACTTATAAAATTAATTTTCACTTATGTCCCCTGGATATAAAGCACAAATAAAATACTGACTAATTGAATTAACTATATAAAAATTTAATCAGGAAGGGATGTTACACCTTACACCCTACCTGTCATGACCTTCCATGGACATGACAAGAGATGCTATGTGTCGAGCTTCTGCAACTGCGAGATGATGTGTGACTTACATAGTTGTGGCTTGTGGCTTGCGACTCTACGAGGTGCAAGGTGCAACAACATCCTTAATAGGATACAACCTATGGCTTTTGACGGGATCTACAACGACCAAGCTACCTTACGAGCTACTAACATATGATGTTGGTCGATGAAATCTAGTGCAACCAAGCTGCCGTGCGGGCACAAATCTACGATGATGTTTAATGTTCGACACATATTGCCTTTGTCTTCTAATGTGGATGATGGTTATACAGTAATGGTGTTTTGTTTCAATGCTTATCTTAGTTGATATTTGATTTAGGCTTAGATTGAAATTAGAAATTGGGTTGGTGATTTTAGTAGTTGTAATCCCTCTTTGTGGTTGTTGAAATTTGGTTGCAAATTTCATATTTTTTTCATAACTAAAAGAAAATGAAGAAGAAGGACCCAACTACTTAATCCGAACCAACTCATAGTTGTTCGATTTAGTTTGGTTTGGGTTTAGCCAAAAGAATTTGCAAAACTTAACCGAACCAAACCAATTTCGATTAACTTGGATTTTTTTACCCCTGAAACCAAACCAAACTGACCCATGTACACCCTTATTGTCTACGCTGGTAGGTTGGAGAAAAGAGAGAACATGAAGCCTTTTAATTGTAATGTTGATAAGCTAAACACTATATACCTTGATAACTATGCATTTAATTGGATGGTCATTAAAGTTGAAGTACAGATTCAGTGTTGATGGTTATTACAGTTGATTCATTTAATTTTTTTAGCCATAAGTATTTATAAGAGTTTAAAGTAAAATTTTATTTTTGTTTAGAGGGCCATTCTACCAGACCAAAGAATAAAGAGTTTGAATAACAGTTGCTGGCTTGTAAACAAAGGTTTTGCTGAGCACTTGCAAAAGATTCAAAATAGGAAATTTTGTATGAAAAGTATAACTTTTTCAATTAAAAACCCTATAAATAAAGCTCATTTGGCCATGGTATATATAATATTCAAAAGAAAGTTTTATTTACTTATGCAGAGGCCATTCAACAATGACATGTCTTAGCACTAAGAATGAGATTTTATTGCTTTGTCAAAATATTTGGTCCTTTCATGTTGCAATAATAAAGTGAAATTTCTCTTATTTGTAACAGCCCAAAAAATATCTGTTTCATCATAAATGATCATTTCATAATATTTGTGATTTTTGAGAATTTTTGTGGATTTTTTTCGAAAACGTCAAATATTTTAATATATTCCTTATTTTACGTGTGCGCTGAGCGAAGCCGAGAAAAATGAAATATTTTCCCTGACGCTGGTAAACTTTGAACTATGGAAACATCGACGAGGGATCTTACTAAACCCGAGGCTGAGCATAATTTATGAGGTTTACGTTTTAAGAGATTTTATCTAATAAATAAAATCGCAGAATATTTTATTATCTGAGAGACAAAAAAATTATTTCTGCTAACTGTAGTTTTTGTCCACTAAGTAATAGCTCTAGTATATTATTTCTATCTAGTTGCTTGTATGACATCATCTAAGTGACCTCACACTTCACTTTATCGAGAAGCGTGCGAAGCTTCTCTTCTCAAGGAAGCTTCAAGGGAAACTTCTAAGAAGTTTCCTTTCAACCACTCCACACTCTCTCCTCTCTTTTGTGCTGCACGGCTGGGGGAAGGAAAAACAAAAGATTTCATTACTTCATTTTACATCCCCTACTCACATTTCATTTCACTTATTTTCTCCTCCCTCATGCACGTCTCTCTCTGTTTCTCTCTTCTCCCACACGGCTACACACACCATTGTTGAGCCTTCAAGCTTCCTTGCTCAAGCCAACTTAGACCATTATTTTCCCTCACCATCTCCAAGCTTTCTCATTTGTGGGACTCTTCTTGACTCTTCCATTTTCGTCCCTTGCAGCCTAGCTCCAAATATTGAAGCTTTGAGGTAAAGCTCTCAACTTTCTTCTCTTTTTCTCTTCATTTTCGTGGTCATTGGTCACCATTGTGACCAAAGACTCCTCTTTTCAAGTTTTAGTGGTTGATTTAGGAAGTTGATCATATTAGGTTCTTCTTGTGGGTGGTGAATGAAAAGCTTGAAAGGAGCTCACTTTCCTTGTTGTCTATTAAGGTAAGAGGAAGATTATTCTCTTCAACCCATTTTGGTGGTGAGAAACTTGTTATTGTGTTGATGGGGTGAAACCTATTTATGGGATACCCTTTTGTTTGAGTGATTTTGGTTGTGTATTGATTGTTTGAATGGTAGGATTTAGATGTATGATGATGGATATTGGATTGTATCAAGGATGGGTTGAGTTTGGGTGATTTTCTGCATTTATAGAGGAGTACACAGCCTAGGCCATGTGATAGCACATGGCCGTGTACTCCAGGCGTGCCAAAATAGAAATTCCTAGGCGTACACGACCTAGGCCATGCATGGTTGCACGGTTGTGTATTTTGGCATGGCCGTGAAATCGTGGCCGTGCATTCTTTCTCTGGCCATGTAATTTGAATAATGAAGGATTTTAGGCTTTTCTAACCCCTTGGAGGCTCCCGGTCTCCTTGGGCACTCATTATGAGGCTTTAGTACTAAGATAAACTTATTAAACTTAATTAATTGAATGATTAGAAGTTGATTAGAGATTCATAAAATGGAGAGAACTAAGGATGAAAGTTGCCTTATAGTTTAGAATAACTTTGGAATAAAGAAGGAACATGAGTGTGGGTGAGGTTGTGAGAAACATGATGAACTTAAGGTTTAACTTTTACCATAACTATGAATGGGGTTATGTTCACCCTTAAGGTTTGTTATTGGCTTGATGTGGATCCGTGAATGGGATCAAACCTTGTTGATAAATGATATGACATGTAATTCTAGACACGATATGATATGATTATGATTTCATATATGAATATACATATATGCATTGAATCCATATGCATTTGAAGCATGATTGACATAGTTGTCATGATAAGCATGATTGAAACATGCATTGAAAAGTTCGTTGGACAATTGTTAAGGCAAAGTTGCCTAGGAGTTGAATCACACCTTTGTGCGGGTGCGAATAGACAAGTGTAGGTCACTCATTGACCTTGAGGGCGTCAGGGTGCAGGTACCTTACAATGGACAGTTGGTAGCTCTTCTGTTCGTAGGGCAGACCGATGCAAACGCACCGACGATCCAGACTGAGACACTGTCCTATATCAAGATCTATGTAGAATGTCTTGTACAATGCCATGATGTACACTTTGATAAATTGAGAATTTTAGCACTTGAAGGCCTCGGTAACCGCGATACAGATATATCTCCTGATCATTCTCTCCGACTGTTTGTGTCTAGCTCCATGGAGTAGGATTTTTGGTACCATGTGCATGTACATAATGAGTCGCTATAACATTTAGCATTTACTCTTTTATATGACAATTCAATCTGTTATCTTATTACTGTTATGACTGCCTATAAATGCTAAGTTGTTTATTATCTATTTTTAATACAAGTTATCACTTCTGAAATGCTATGTGGGCGTCATGCGCCGTATTATTTCTTTACTGTCATAATAAGTAATGAATGTAGAATGTCTTAACTCTTTTTTGTATTTTTTGCTATTCTGTCTATATTTATGTTCCATCGAAGATGTCGACGAAGGGGGTGAAGTTCACGAGTTCCCTGGTTTTTGGCCCGACTTTAACTAGCATCTACTTTGGATCATGGCGGCACGTCCACAAGGATTTTTGGGTTATGTGCTTTTGGCCTTCCTCGGAGGTCTAGAATGCTGGCACATTAACTTCAGTTCGGATCGCTGTGTCTACGTGGGGGACGTGACACTATCACTGGCTTACGGGCATTATGATCCGCCCATCTACACCTTCAGTGTTAGGCTACATTTAGAGTTTTACATGCCTATTAGGGACATGTGGGGTGATCGTTATTATACCCCACAAGAGGACTCATTCCTTTCCACTGCCTGAGTCCCGGCTCATAATTCGGTGGCTCCAATGAAGGTTTCCTCCGACGAGGAAGACCCTGAGGAGGATCCTGACACGGTTCCTTGCTTCTCTTCTTAGGGGCTGATACTATCGATAGTCACTGATGGCTATCCGTCTTTTGGGACTTGATATTCTTTTTGGGTGTCTATATATCATTTTTGGGGCTTGTAAAGCTTAGGCTTCTTTTTTATGAGCCTTGATGTAATTAGTAACTTACAGTCTGTACTTAAACAGTATATATATATATATATATATATGATGTATCTTTTGCATAGATATGTGGATTAGTCTTTATGTTTTTTCGCTTACAATTAAACTACAAAAATATATATATACCTACTTGTGAATCTCTTATAAGTGTTAGTACATTTGAATACTTAATTGATGAACAGGTTATCGAGTACAAATATATATATAAAGAAGAAAAATATATATATATATATATATATATATATTCACTATTTTATTTACACAACTACAATCAAATAAGTTTAATTATGATTTAATGAACCCGGTCTTAATTTATATTTTTATTTTCTGCATTGTATTTAATGATATGACGTTCCCTCCCAAAAAGGGGCGTTACATTAGGTTGGTATCAGAGCCCCGATTTATGTTTTCTTTGGGTCTTTGTAGTTTGGTCTGTCTTGTTTGTGCTGTGTGATTCTCTGTGATTGGTATTCTGAAAGGATACATCTAATTCTTCATTGTGTATTTCAGTTAGTATCACTTGAAAGAACGAAATGGCACGAGGTGGAGATATGGCAGCAGCAATTGAGGCTATGCAAAGAATGGCCGAGGTTATCACGCAACAAACGGAGAGAGTTGCTCAGCAGCAAGAAAGGGTTGCTCAACAACTCGAAGATACGGCTGATGCGCAAAATTTGGCAGAGTTCCGTCACCACAACCTTCCTCAATTCAAAGGAGAATTTGATCTAGAGAAGGCTAGTTTATGGATCAAGGAGCTGGAAAAAATCTTTCGAGGCATGAACTGTGCCAACGACAAGAAAGTGACTTATGCCACTTTTATATTAATTGGTGATGCTGAAGACTAGTGGAATGGAGCACAGAGAGTGCTAGAAGCTGAAGGTCGCACAATCAATTGGGAGGTATTCAAGAATAAGTTCTTGGACAAATATTTCCCCACAAGCGCTAGACATGCGAAAGAAATGGAGTTCTTCAACTTGAGGCAAGGAAACTTTTCTGTCAGTGAATACGCCACAAAGTTCAAAAGCTTATCTAAGTTTTCGATGTATTTCCAGCACCAGCCAGACGAGATGTGGAAATGTCAAAAGTTTGAGGAAGGACTAAGGCATGAGGTGAAGAGAGCAGTTATCACCTTGAAGATCAACTAATTTTCAGAGCTGCTAGATATGTGTTGCTAAGTGGAAGCTCTAGATCAAGCTCGGGACATAACAAACTAAAACTTTGGACCTACCAGGTTCCAAAGAGGAGGCGGAAACAACGCGAATCACTTTTAGAAGAAGCCTTATTCCTAACTATCGGGAAATCAGCAACAGACATCAAGTGGAGGTCCCAGTGGAGGTTCTGGTAGGAATCGAACCGGACTGAATGTGGCATCTTTGCCAAGGTGTATGAAGTGCGGGAAGGATCACCTAACAAGGGATTGTTCCATCAAGGGAATTATTTGCTATCGATGTGAAAAACCTGGACATGTCTCTAGAGATTGCAACCAAGCTAAGGCTGAGCCTTCAGTCAATGCTACACGGGCTGCGAAGCCGCAAGTAGGAGGCAGAGTCTGCACTATGAGCAGAGCTGAAGCCTCTGAATCCAAAGATCTTATACAAGGAGAGGTCATTATAGGAGGTAATCTTTTGACTGTACTGTATGACTCTAGGGTAACCCACTCTTTCATTTTGTATGACTGTGTGCGACGACTTGGTTTACCTGTGTCTTCCTTACCTTTTAACTTAACTGTTTCTACTCCCACTGATAAAACTATTGTTACTACCAAAGTCTATTTGAATTGCCCGTTGATTGTTGAGGGTCGAATCTTTTTCTGTTGATTTGATCTATTTACCCCTTTCTCAGTTAGATATAATTTTAGGGATGGATTTGTTGTCTTCCAACCATATCATGTTGGATTGCTCTAGTAAAAGCATAGTTTTTCCCATGGATGAGGATTCTAGATTTTTGACGGCCAACTAAGTTCGAGCTTTCTTGAAAGAAGGAGCTCAGGGATATATGTTATTGTCTTCCTTGAAAGTTGAGAGCGAAGCTGATGTGAATGTAATTCCAGTGTTAACGAGTTTCCCGAAATCTTTCCTGATGATGTACCTAGTTTACTGCTAGAGTGAGAGATAGAGTTTGCTATTGATCTTGTACCGGGATCTGGTCCCGTGTCTATAGCTCCTTACAGAATGTCACCATTAGAGTTGGCAGAGCTTAAGAAGCAGTTGGAAGAGCTTTAGGAAAAGCAGTTCGTTAAACCCAGTGTGTCACCTTGGGGAGCACCAGTGTTGCTAGTTCGGAAGAAGGATGGTACTTCTCGATTATGTGTGGACTATCACCAACTAAACAAGGTCACAATTAAGAACAAGTGTTCACTTTTGAGGATAGACGATTTAATGGATCAACTGAAGGGAGCAGCAGTGTTTTCGAAGATCGATCTGCGATCAGGCTGCCATCAGATTTGAGTAAAGGTGGAGGATATACCCAAGACGACTTTTCGTACCCGATACGGTCATTACGAATATCTTGTGATACCATTTGGCATAACGAATGCACCTGCCATTTACATGGACTACATGAACTGAATCTTTCTTCCTTACTTGGACAGATTCATTGTTGTCTTCATTGACGACATCCTAATCTACTCTCAAAATCAGGAGGATCATACTGAACACCTCAGTATAGTTCTCCAGATTCTGAAGGAGAAGAAGCTGTAAGCTAAATTATCGAAATGTGAATTCTGGCTAGACGAAGTCAAGTTTTTAGGCCATGTAATCTCAAACGAAGGGATCGCAGTGGATCCGTCAAAGGTGGAAGCAGTTCTACAATTGGAACGGCCGAAGACAGTGATAGAAATCCGAAGCTTTGTGGGCTTGGCTGGATACTATCAGAGGTTCATTGAAAGATTCTCTAAAATTACAGGACCTCTCACTCAACTCACAAGAAAGAATTAAGCTTTTGAATGGATCGATGCTTGTGAAGAAGGTTTCCAAGAATTGAAGAGACGGCTAAATACTTCACCAGTGTTAGTCCTACCTGATCCAAGTGAACCATTTGAAGTGTACTGCGATGCTTCATATAAGGATTAGGAGTTGTGCTTATGCAAAATGAAAAAATAGTGGCTTATGCTTCGAGACAGTTGCGAGTGCATGAGAAGAACTATCCAACACATGACTTAGAGTTACCAGCTGTGGTTTTTGCTTTGAAAATATGGAGACACTTCCTGTATGGAGCGACATTCAACATCTTCAGTGACCACAAGAGCTTGAAGTACTTATATGATCAAAATGAGTTGAATATGAGATGACGCAGGTGGTTGAAATTCCTGAAGGATTATGATTTTCGACTTCTGTATCACCCTAAAAAGGCAAACGTCATGGCAGTCGCATTGAGTAGGAAGATGCTCAATATATCAGCCATGATGATTAATGAAAAAGATCTGATAGAGTAGTTCAGGGATGTATGGTCTTTCATAGAGTTAGAATCGGGATAAATTCGCATGAACATGGTTACTATCTCAAGCGAATTAATGAAAGACATTCAGGAAAAGCAAAAAATTGATAAGTTCTTACAAGAGGAAAGAGAGCTGATGAGGCAGGGCAATGCGACAACATTCGAGGAAGGAACGGATGGAATTCTAAGATTTCGTGGTAGGGTTTATATACCCAGGGATCAAGAACTAAGGAAGTATATTCTTGAGCACGCTCACACGAGCAAGTTAAGTATGCACCCGGGGATAACTAAAATGTACCAAGACTTGAAGAAGTTATTTTGGTGGCATGGAATGAAGAGCGATATTACCAGACGTGTGTCTTCTTGTTTGGTTTGCCAAAAAGCAAAGGTAAAATATCAAAGACCGTCAGGACTGTTGCAACCTCTATTTATTATCGAATGGAAATGGGATAGCATTGCAATGGATTTTGTGGTTAGTTTGCAAAAGACTAGAATGGGTTATGACTTAATATAGGTAATCGTTGATCGACTCACGAAGTCAGCACACTTCCTGTCAATCAACATAAGATACAACATGGAGAAGCTAACCTAACTGTACATCGGTGAGATTGTTAGACTACAAGGTGTACCTACCAGTATCGTTTCTGACAGGGATCCAAGGTTTACTTCCAAGTTTTGACAAAGTTTGGAAGAAGCATTGGGAACAAAGTTACGATTGAGTTCTGCTTACCATCCACAAACTAATGGGCAATCGAAAAGAACGATCGAATCGTTGGAGGATTTGCTCAGGGCTTGCACTTTAGAATAGACTGGAAGTTGGGATGAAGTTTTACCATTGATAGAGCTCACCTACAATAATAGTTTTCATTCAAGCATAGGGATGGCACCTATGAAGTTCTGTATGGACGACGGTGCTGAACGCCTTTATGTTGGTACAAAGATGGCAAGTGCCTTACTGTTGGACCTGATGTTATACAGCAGATGAATGAAAATATTAAGATGATTTAGGGAAAGATAAGGACGACTCAAAGTCAACAAAAGAGGTACACGGACAAGAAGAGAAAGCCTCTTGAGTTTAAGGAAGGCGAGCATGTGTTTTTGAAAGTCACACCAACAACTGGGTTCAAAGTCAACAAAAGAGTTACACAGACAAGAGGAGAAAGCCTCTTGAGTTTGAGGAAGGCGAGCATGTGTTTTTGAAAGTCACAACAACAACTGGATTCGGCCGAGTTCTAAAATCTAGAAAACTCACTCCTAAATTCCTTGGACCTTACCAAATTTTGGCCGGATAGGTCTAGTAGCTTACCAGATAGCCTTACCACCTTATCTTTCAAACCTTCATAATGTCTTTCATGTGTCACAACTACGAAAGTATATTCCTGACCCAAACCATATCTTAGCACCGAACACAGTACAATTGAAAGAGAACCTGACCTATGAGGCACCTCCTGTAAAGATTGAAGATAGGAGAGTGAAACAACTCAGAGGAAAGGAAATCTCATTAGTGTAAGTAATCTGGAATGAAAAGACTGGAGATGCAACATGGGAACTGGAGGACAAGATGAAGGAGTAACACCCACAACTATTCTAAAGTACAAAAATTTCGAGGACGAAATTTCTTTTTAGAAGGGGAGAGTTGTAACACCCCGAAAATTATCTGTTTCATCATAAATGATCATTTTATAATATTTGTGATTTTTGAGAATTTTTGTGGATTTTTCTAAAAATATTAAATATTTTAATATATTTCTCGTTTTACGTATGCACTAAGCGGAGTCGGGAAAAATGAAATATTTTCCCTGAGGCTGGTAAACTTTGAACTGTGGAAACTTTAATGGGGGATCTTACTAAACCCGAGGCTGAGTACAGTTTATGAAGTTTACATTTTACGAGATTTTATCTGATAAATAAAATCACAAAATATTTAATTATCTGAGAGATAATAAAATATTATTTCTGTTAACTGTAGTTTTTGTCCACTGAGTAATAGCTCTAGTAGATTATTTCTATCTAGTTGCTTTTATGACATCATTTATGTAACACCCCACATTCTGATTATATGAATGATAATAGCAGAATTAAACTGTTTTGCATTTTCTGTGTAGTATAAAATTAATTTGACTGTTTTGAGATCATATTTGATCATTCTGTGTGATTGCTCCTGGCTAGGAAAAATAATATTTTCAGGCCGGGGAAATTCTGATCTGTCTCATTTGGAAGCGGGGGATCTTACTAAACCCGACTCTGAGTGATTCAGAAAAGAATCTTTTAACTTTTAGAATCCATCTATGAAGATAAATAATATTGTATTAATAAATATCCGTAATTGCATTTATAGCAATCGTTGCTATGAATGTTGGACCTGATAAGTTTTAATTAATAAGAAAAAGTATTTAGAACATTTCTTGTAAGTAAAATTAAAGTGAACCAACTGGATATAGACAAAACAATTGGTTAGACTTTTCTAACCAATGAGAATTGGTCAAGGAAGAAGTTTAGACTTCCTTGTGGACCATTAGATTTGAAGCTTGACTTAGAAGCCTTGATCTTTACCATTGATTCAATCAATGGTGTAAAACAAAGCTTACTAAAACTATCAAATAGTATTTACCATAAACAAGATTAATGGATAAGATTTAGTCAACATTAATTGCTTGACTTTTATTTAGGAAACTAATTAACCTTAATTTAGTTGTCCTAGTTACCTAATTAAGCAACTAAGTAAACTAACTTGATTAGGGATTAGTTATAACTTAATCTTTAATTTAATATCCTAATTCTAATTAAAAGTGATGATGTATGATTAAAATGTATTAGATACAAGCTAAATATGTTAAACTAAATTGGTTATGTACTTGAAGAATTAAGTAAGAATGGTTAGGAGATTAAACCCAATTAATTGGCTAACCAATAAACTAGTAATTAGGCTTGAACTAATGAAGAATTAAGTATTTAAAACCCACCTAAACTACTATGGACAGCAGCACCTAAATTCATGGTCCAAGTAAAAATTTTTGAGCAGCAGAATTTTAGGCCCAATAGCAGCAGAATTTTAGGCCCAATAGCAGCAGAATTTAGTTTGGATTAGTAAGCAATTAAAGGACTTAAACTCACCTAAAAATACTATGGACCAGTAGCTGAATTGGGGCAGTAAAATGAGCTCCACGTCCAGCAAATTTATGGCCCAACAGCAGCAGAAAAATGGGCCAGCAGCAGCATGTTTGTAGATGCCCTGCAGCAGCAAAATGGAGAGCTTTTACGTGAAGACTTCAAGCAATATTTGAAGATTCAAATATCATGCAAAAGTCAAGTGACCAACCAATGAGAAGAGAGAGTTGTTATGCAATTAATGCATGGCCATTTGCTTAAGCAAAGGCTCACTCACGTCCATCACCAAAGAAAGCACACGGCAGCAGCAAATGGGGCAGCTGGAATGGAGTGGAAAACCATGCTAATAAAGCTCTCCAAATGTCACAAATCATTCATGATGGGCAGCTGGATTTTAGCACCTAAAATGAGATAATTTTCTCTAGTAAAATCACTCATTTTTCACGTGTAATTCACGGCTGGGCAGCAGCATATACACATCTTCATTCTTCACTTTTTATTCCTCAAATATAAGCCATTTACCTCCCAAACATACACGGTCAGCAGCCTCCCAAAACATATTCATTCTTCACTTTCTACTTATCAAAACATCCATCTATTCCTCTCCAAAATACCAAGGAACTCACGCATCTCCCATTTTTTTTTCTTCCAAACGGTCATCACCAAAATCACTCCATCCTTTTCTTTTAAACACATCTTTTTGGTTGTCTTGACTCAAAGCTCCCTCTAATCATTTCTTCTTCACAAGGTCCTAAGCTTCTTCAATCTTCTTCCTAAAGAGGTAAGCTTTAAGTTAATTATTCTAAGTTTGATTTTAAATTTTTTTTAACCATGATTTTTCCATGGTTTTTCACCTTGATTCTTGTAGGATCCTTCATTAATTTTTCTTGAAAAATTTAGGGCTTGTTAGGAGATTTATAAAGCTTCAAGACAAGGGAGGAAAGCATACAAAGCTTGTCTTCAAGAGGTAAGAGGGAGACTCAACCTTACCACTCTTGTTCTGGTAGTATGAGGATGGTCTGGTCGGTGAAAAATCCTTAAGGATTTATTCACCTTTTGTTTGAGGTTAATCACCTATTGTTTGAGGTTCTTGATTTGTATTGATTGACTGTATTGATATGTGCCTGATTATGTTTGTGCTTTTGAACTATAATTGGGATGTACCTGATTGTGTTTCTATGCTTTTATGTGTAGCATTTATGAGATCTAAATTTATTTCGATTCTTGTCTGTATGTTGTAATGCTTAAGGAACTGATAATTGTGTGTATGTAGAATGTATACTATAGAGAAACTTATACTTTAGATACGTGGAATTTATACTGTAAATTTCTGTAAATTTTATGAGAAAGGGATTTAATTGGAAATATTATGGAAATATGATGTCACTATGTAAATATAAAACTTTGAGGGGCTATAGTGAAAATACTATGTTTTGAGAGACGAAAATGTAATTTATGTGTTTTGAAGGACGAAAATATGGTTATTCTATTTTTGAGGGACTAAGACGTAATTTATATGTTTTGAGGGACAAGAAAGTAATTATTCTATTTTTGAGGGATTAAAATGTAATTTATATGTTTGAGGGACAAGAAAGTAATTAGTATATTTTTGAGGGACTAAAATGTAATTCATATGAATTTTTGAAGGACTATTTTGAAAATATGAATTTTATGAAGGGCTATTTTGGAAATATGAATTTTATGAAGGACTATTTTGAAAATATGAATTTTATGAGGATAATTTCATAAATATAAACTTTACGAAGGATTTGTTGTGAAAATATTTTTTAAATGAGGATTATAAAGCAAATATTATGTTTTGAGGGATTATTATACAAATATGAAAAATGATGTTGAATTTTGGTGTTAAATGAGGAAAATAGTATTTTTGATTTTAAAACATGTGAAAAATATTTTACGCGATTGAGAAATGATGAAAAATTCATACGTGATTAAGAAAATGCGAAAAATATGATTTCGCGATGAAAATACAGTAATGATATTGTTGGGCTAATATGAAGACCCCGAACATGAGATAAAGAAAATGAATTGAGAATATGAAATAAAGAAAATGAATTGAGAATATGAGATAAAGAAAATGAACTGTGAATGATGCATTTGTATATGTATTGAAAAGGTCTAATGGACTGGATAAGGCTATTTGCCTAGGAAGGAGAAGATACACCTCTTGAGTGGGTGTGATATACGTAGTGTAGGTCTTTTGTTGACCTTGGGGGCATTGGGGTGCGGGTTGCCTACAATGGACAGTTAATAAAGCTTCTGTACCGTAGGTTAGACCGATGCAACACACCGATGATCCGGACCGAGACACTATCCATAATCAAGATCTGATAAAGACTATCGAGTATGTGCTAGATGTGCAAAACTGAGCACGTGGTCTGAGGCACTTTTGTACCGACATGATCTTTTCGATCACTTTCTCCGATCTGAGTTGTAGCTCCATGGAGTAGGAAAGTTGAGTCTAGGTGCATATACAGAGATACTGAGAGTCTAATCATAATTATTGTTGATGATAATTTAGTTATTGAATAATTGAATGTTAATAAGGACATGATCGTAATTATGGCTTATTGTATGAATTATGATAATAAATGATATTATTGGCATAATTATAATTATGCATGATATGTTGATATGAGATATGATATGTGATTGATGAATGATATTGGTGACATAATTGTAATTATGAATGATGTGCTGGTATGAGAATTTGTATGTGTTTATCTTCATCGCTACCATACTGGTATTGGCATAGGTGGTCTCACCTCTCGTATGTATATGCTGTATTATGTTTATGTGTTGTTAAGACATTGAGTTAGACGACACTCGAGAAGCAGAGGAAGGACAAGATTTCTATTGAGAACTTCGAGATCTGATGGCGGTAGAAATCCCTAGCTTCTTAGGTTATATGAGACTGACATTCATTGACGAGGACAATGCATGGACCGAAGATTTAGAGAGAGAGAGTATTTATTATTTGGGAAATATAAATATTAGACTGAGTAGGATACAGTCAGGAAACCCTTACTTTTCTGTTACTATTTATGTACAGTTAGAGTTTCCTATATCTATCCGGCAACACTGGGGAATGTACTATCATACCCCTCGAGAGCATAGTGTTGTATCGTCCGCTCGGACATTTGCTCCTCGGACTTTACGTCGGGTTGGTATTCCTCCACCTGCGGAATCAGAGGAGGATCCATCTGAGGATCCGGCTACTTCTGAGGGCTCAGCTGCCTAGTTGTACTTGGGCAAAGATGTCAATGTAAATAGTGTTTAAACTTTTTGGAGTGAATACTTTGTAATATTTATAGTATGACAGTATTAAAGAATTGTATATGTATAACCAGAGACTTGGACTTGTATAAGCGATGTAAATTAATTGTAATAATGATGTGATGTTTTATTTTCTGCTAAGATTATTAAATTTGTTATTAAGAAATTTTAAATTTTATATTTTTCCCTACAACTTACGTTATCTAAATAAGGTTAATTTGGTAATTATGTAACGTAAATGTGACATCCTAAGATGGGTGTTACAATCTAAGTGACCTCATACTTCACTTTATCGAGAAGCGTGTGAAGCTTCTCAAGGAAGCTTCAAGGGAAACTTCTAGGAAGTTTCCTCTCAACCACTCCACTCTCTCTCCTCTCTTTTGTGCTGCACAGCTGGGGGAAGGAAAAACAAAGGATTTCATTACTTCATTTTACATCCTCTACTCACATTTCATTTCTCTCATTTTCTCCTCCCTCACGCACGTCTCTCTCTCTTTCTCTCTTCTTCCACACGGCTACACACACCATTGTTGAGCCTTCAAGCTTCCTTGCTCAAGCCAACTTAGACCATTGTTTCCCCTCACCATCTCCAAGCTTTCTTATTTGTGGGACTCTTCTTGACTCTTGCATTTTTGTCCCTTGTAGCCCAGCTCCAAAGCTTGAAGCTTTGAGGTAAAGCTCTCAACTTTTTTCTCTTTTTCACCTCATTTTCATGGTCCTTGGTCATCATTGTGACCAAGGACTCCTCTTTTCAAGTTTTAGTGGTTGATTTGGGAAGTTGATCATATTAGGTTCTTCTTGTGGGTGGTGAACGAAAAGCTTGAAAGGAGCTCATTTTCCTTGTTGTCTTTTAAGGTAAGAGGAAGATTATTCTCTTCAACCCATTTTGGTGGTGAGAAACTTGTTGTGTTGATGGGGTGAAACCCATTCGTGGGATATCCCTTTATTTGACTGATTTTGGTTATGTTTTGATTGTTTGAATGGTAGGATTTAGATGTATGATGATGGATATTGGATTGTATGAAGGATGGGTTAAGTTTGGGTGATTTTCTGCGTTTACAGAGGAGTACACGGCTTAGGCCGTGTGATAGCGCATGGCCGTGTACTCCAGGTATGCTAGAACAGAAATTCCAGAGGCATACACGGCCTAGGCCATGCATGGTGGCACAGTTGTGTATTTTGGCATGGCCGTGAAATCGTGGCCGTGCATGCTTCCTCACGCCGTGTAATTTGAATAATGAAGGATTTTAGGCTTTTCTAACCCCTTGGAGGCTCCCGGTCTCCTTGGGCACTCATTATGAGACTTTAGTACTAAGATAAACTTATTAAACTTAATTAATTGAATAATTAGAAGTTGATTAGGGATTCAAAAAATGGAAAGAACCAAGGATGAAAGTTGCCTTATAGTTTAGAATAACTTTGGAATAAAGAAAGAACATGAGTATGGGTGAGGTTGTGAGAAACATAATGAATTTAAGGTTTAACTTTTATCATAACTATGAATGGGGTTATGTTCACCCTTAAGGTTTGTTATTGGCTTGATGTGGATCCATGAATGAGATCAAACCTTGTTGATAAATGATATGACATGTAATTCTAGACATGATATGATATGATTATGATTTCATATATGAATATACATATATACATTGAATCCATATGCATTTGAAGCATGATTGACATAGTTGTCATGATAAGCATGATTGAAACATGCATTGAAAAGTCCGTTGGACAATTATTAAGGCCAAGTTGTCTAGGAGTTGAATCATACCTTTGTGCGGGTATGAATGACAAGTGTAGATCACTCGTTGACCTTGGGCGCGTCGGGGTACGAGTACCTTGCAATGGACAGTTGGTAGCTCTTCTATCCGTAGGGCAGACCGATGCAAACGTACCGATAATCCAGACCGAGACATTATCCTATATCGAGATTTGTGTAGAATGTCTTGTACAATGGCATGATGTACACTTTGATAAATTGAGAATTTTAGCACTTGAAGGCCTTGGCAGCCGCGATACAAACATATCTCATGATCATTCTCTCCAACTGTTTGTGTCTAGCTCCATGGTGTAGGATTTTTGGTACCATGTGCATGTGATTAGTGAGTCGCTATAACATTTGGCATTTACTCATTTATATGACAATTCAATCTGTTATCTTATTACTATTATGACTGCCTGCAAATGCTAAGTTGTTTATTATCTGTTTTTAATGCTGGTTACCACTTCTGAAATGTTATGTGGGCTTCATACGCCGTATTGTTTCTTTACTACCATAATAGGTAATGAATGTAGAATGTCTTACCTCTTTTCCTATTTTCTGCTATTCTGTCTATATTTATATTCCATCGAAGATGTCGGCAAAGGGAGTGAAGTTCACAAGTTCCCTGGTTTTTGGCCTGACTTCAACTAGCACCTGCTTTGGATCATGGCGGCACGTCCACGAGGATTTTTGGGTTATGTGCATTTGGCCTTCCTCGGAGGTCCAGACTGCTGGCACATTAACTTTAGTTCAGATTACTGTGTCTACGTGGGGGACGTGACAGTATCACTGACTTGGAGGCGTTATGATCCACCCATCTACACCTGCAGTGTTAGGCTACATTTAGAGTTTTACATGCCTATTAGGGATATGTGGGGTGATCGTTATTATACCCCATAGGAGGACTCATTCCTCTCCACTGCCCAAGCCCCGGCCCATAATTCGGTGGCTCCGATGAGGGTTTCCTCCGATGAGGAAGACCCTGAGGATGATTCTGACACGGTTCCTTCCTTCTCTTCTTAGGGGCTGATACTATTGATAGTCACTGATGGTTATCCGTCTTTTGGGGCTTGATATTCTTTTTGGGGGTCGATATATCATTTTTAAGGGCTTGTAAAGGTTAGGCTTCTTTTTGATGAGCCTTGATGTAATTAGTAACTTACAGTCTGTACTTAAATAGTATATATATATATATATATATATATATATATATATATATATATATATATATATGATGTATCTTTTGCATGAATATATGGATTAGTCTTTATGTTTTTTCGCTTACAATTAAACTACAAAAATATATATATACCTACTTATGAATCTCTTATAAGTGTTAGTACATTTGAATACTTAATTGTTGAACAGGTTATCGAGTACAAATATACATATAAAGAAGAAATATATATATATATATATATATATATATATATATATATATATATATATATATATATTTATATATATATATATATATTCACCATTTTATTTACACAACTATAATCAAATAAGTTTAATTTTGATTTAATGAATTGGGTTTTAATTTATACTTTTATTTTCCACATTGTATTTAATGATGTGACGTTCCCTCCCGAAAAGGGGTGTTATATCTTATTTATATGAGAGCTATTTTACCATGTCTTGGCATAAGGACTAAAGCAAGCCATAGAGTGTTATAAGATACCAAGATGAAAGGATCAAATATTTTGACAAATATTTTCAATATATATATATATATGTCATTTGATTATAGCATGCTTTTGCTACTCATATATATGTTATCTGGCCATGGTAAGAACAAAAGTCAAGAAAAGAGATATAAATTTGCTTGTTTGAAGTCATTCGACCATAGCATGCTCATGTAACAACAAATGTGAATTTATCATTGGTATAATGATGTTCTTGCGTTCTAATGTATTAGAAATTCATGAGAAATGAATATGCATATAATGTTCACATAATTAAATGAAAACAGAAACAAGAGATGAATCTCAAGAGAAAGAAATGTAAGAGAAAAAAAAAGAATTCCTCATATAAGAGGAAAAAAGACACCCTCTAGTAAAATGAGGCCTCAAAGATTGTTCATGTCTTATCCAAAGAGTGGCTTTGCCACACAAAAGGTGGTTTTTACTACATAGAGACAGAGAAAGTTAGAGGGGACGCCATTAACTAGTGAGTGAGCTCATGCCTATGCACATGTGACACAGAGTAGAGATTGGGGTGTAAACCCTAGATTGGCCAATCAAGAGAAAGAGAAAAGAGATTTACTCAGAGACTTTTTACCAGAGAAATGACTCGGAGATTTAATTATAAGAAAAAGTAAACTAAATTCTAGAGAATGAATTTCCTATTTATAGAGACATATTTTCTATGAATTGTCCACGTGAATTTGAATTTTATAGTTATGCTAGAGAAATTTTTGAAAGATAAAATGTTTTCTCTGGCCTGACATAGCTAAAGCATTATGGTTTTCAAAGTTATTTATAATTGATTTCTTTGCCTATTAGGAATTTATAATTCACACACCTTTAGCATATTGTTTCTAGATAGCCAAGTTTAAGAATGAACACCATGATCATCACTAATGTATGCTAGTTATATTTCTAAAATGGCTGTTTCTGCATTTTAGTTAGTCTCTGACTATATCATGCCTAGAGTAGAGATATTTTGGAAAGGACCCTAAAGGTAAGAGGATCAAGTAGGGACCTCATAATGAATAAGTTAATAAGTAATAGCTAGAATCATTAAGAAAATGATGCAAGCCCAAATAAAAGTCCTTAAGATCAATTAATAATTGATCAGCTTGGACAAGACAAGCTAATAGGAAAATTCATATCCCTAAAGTTAGAAAGTCGTTTATACCAGTTGTCAAATAATAAGAATTCTCAGGAGAGAAATAAAGAATCAAGGCCTTAATGACTTAGATTCTTCTCCCTTGGTATGCTAATACGAAGTATAAGGAAGGCATAGGTAGTACATTACACCTAAGCACTGGAAATGGGGCACCAAAGTGCCAAGCATATAACATGTTGGAGTTTTAAAGTTTTACTTAATTCTTTGATTGATTTGTTTAGAAGTTGCATATGCTCAATCAAGATTGGATAGGCGATGTTATGAATAAATAAAGTAAAGGAGGTTATAGAAAGATCTTCCCAAGCTATTAAACAATTTATCAAATAAATAAATGGGCTCAGTCTTGAAATTGGGTGCATTCAAGCAACTTGTAAAAGTCTCTAAGACCAGATCAAATGATTGGTCAGCTTGGGCAAGATCAGAAAAAAATCTCTATTTTCCTATATCCAAATAGAGTTAATATATAGATAGTTAGAGGTAGGTTGTTACACAGTATGGTATCAAAGTAGTTGATCCTGCATTAATGAGAATAGGAACAAAAAATGAGTAGAAGGTAAGTCTAGTTGGCATGAAATGCCTCTGAGCCCCTCACATAGGAATGTATGAATATGTATGTTTTATAGTTGTGTTTGAGTTTGATGCTGAATTTCCTATACACATTGGTTACAGAAAAATATTGAGACTGACCACCTTAATATATATTTGTTCTTTATATGTAGGAAAAGATCGCACCACCTAGACAATTCCTATAACTATAATGATAGTATTGTGGGGATAAGAGGTTCCTCGAGGAAATGGCCGCTGCTATAAGAGAATAAGCAGTTGCCACTAACAGAGTTTTGCAACACATACAGGAACACTCAGGTTAGAAACCAAAACCAGGAAAGATGTAGTGCAGGTCCAGAGAGGGAATTTTAGCCAACTAATCATGATTTTCATGGTTTCTATGAGTTCAAAATTGCCAAGCGACCAGCTTTTAAGGGCGATTATGACATAGCCGTAGTAGAAGGATGGCTTATAGAAATAGAGAAAATTTTTATAGTAATGGGGTGTGCTAATGCCCATAAAGTTACATTTGCTACATAAATCTAAAGTTGGCAGTAATATAAGAAGGGGGTCAAATTGTGTTACTTTTCACCTGAAAATTTCAGTCTTCTCACACCTTTCTCAAGTTTATCAAACTTGGAAGTGAAAAAGTTTCTATAGAGTATAAAGGTTAGGTGAGAGAGTTCAATAATATAAGAAAACAATACCAAGTAGTATATGGTGAGTGTAACGTCCCGAGACTGCCTGCAGGATTGACAAGTGTCTCCACAAACCAACATGAGTCTTTTCAGCATGCTTTTGTCCTCACTCACACGCATCCTAGGAAACTTCCCAAGAGGTCACCCATCCCACAATTGCTCCAGGTCAAGCACGCTTAACCATGGAGTTCTTATGTTTTAGGCTCCCGAAAAGAAGTTATAACTTGTTAATATGGCTACGCCAAATCAATTCCTTGAAGCCATCCTCAACTATGTAGCCCACACCTGGACAGTCTCTGAATCCCTCTCATTCCGGTGCGTATTCAATTCATTCATGCGACCTTTTGCCTAGAAGCATACCAGAAGTTGCTTCTTGTTCGTGCTTCATTGCATCGGCGATCACTCCCAGCCCTCATCGGCCCTTGGACACACATGCTTCATTAGAGACGGGACCTCTCCCAGTACGGTATGGTTCGGGGATGAACCAAGTGGAAGTTGGTGGGCATGTGTGTCCCGGGGCCGACAAAGGTAGGAAGTGATCACCGGTGCAATGAAACACGGATAAGGAGCGGCTTCTGGCAGGCTTCTAGGTGAAAGGTCGCATGAATGAACAGAATACACACCAGAATGAGAGGGATTCAGAGACTGTGCAGGTATGGGACTGCATAGTTGAGGATGACTTAAAGGAATTGATTTGGCGTAGCTATATCAACAAGTTACAACTTCTTTGCAAGAGCCTCCAACATAAGAACTCCATGCTTAAGCGTGCTTGACCTGAAGCAATTGTGGGATGGGTGATCTCTTGGGAAGTTTCCTAGGATGTGTGTGAGTGAGGATAAAAGCACACTGAAAAAACTTGTGTTGGTTTGTGGAGACACTCGTCAATCCTGCAGGCAGCCCCGAGACGTTACAAATGGTATCCTAATGTAACACCCCTCGATTTAATAACCACAGAACAATCGTTATTATACCACTGTCACTAAATTTTGGCGTGCTACAACTCAAACAACAAGTTTCCAAAATTTAATCATTGTGCAAATAAATAAAATATGATTCACAAATGAAATATGTTTATTACATAGCTCCCAAAATATAATCACTTGAATGAAAAACATTAAATATATATATATATATATATATATATATATATATAATGAACACAAAATACTATTAACATAAAAACGTAGCACTTACATACCCAAATAACAAAAGACATGTACCAAAGAACAAAAAGGTAAGTAGTAACTCCGTGATAGGTACTACCTGTGGACAGAGCCATTACCCCTATACACAATGAAACATTCGGTGTCCCGGATGACACGCCAGGCATCAATGTCCCCATGAAACTGCACCCACATGTAACCAAAGAAATCTCTTCTCAACGCTATCACAGGAATTAGAAAGTCAACTCAACCAAAGCCAGCCAATTCAATCGTGTCCCCTTTACAGCCTTTATCGAACACAAAATAAAGCGAGAAAATACAACAAAGAGGTGAGATATTCTACATCATTACTAACATGGCAGCGAAGGAAAGTAATACGAATGACGAAGTCATTCTATACATACAGATATTGTAGATATATTCAAGTTAACAATTTCATATATATATACCATCAGGAAAGCATATCCCCACAATATGTGACCGACTATGCATATGCACAATGTGTATGCTAACCATCTATGTGCACAATGTACTCAATTCCTACTCCATGGAGCTAAACACAAAATCAGAGATGAGCGTTCTAGAAGATTTGTCCCCCCTCAAAAGATAGTCTACGCCAGACCACGAAAAGCAATAGTGTTTGCCAGGCCCTCGTCATGCGTTGCAACGGATCACCATAGCCAGGCGTATATAATGTGATAACATAATCACTAAGTGGATCACCACACACGGATGCCTCCTAAGATCCATCATGGATCACACTATCCTGCAAGTTCTCACTCACTCCTTAGGCATAAAACACCACAAATTGTACAATACTTGAATGCATATTCAACGGAATCGAATTACTGTTGTACCATTCCCAATGTTATTAAAGCAACCGTCCATACAATTGTTTAATATTATTTTCATCAGTGATATTATATAATCGTCCATACGACTACATAGTACCACTGTTATCTAGGTTTCCTCTAATAACCAGTCTCATATGACTCGCTCGTCTATCTGACGTTTCTAGTTATAAAGGCAAACCACATCTGACTAAATCATCCATCTGTTGTTTCTGGGTCCAGTATCTCGGTTCCAAAAGCACAATGCCAAATGCATGCTATCACAGTGGATTTCAATTGTGCATATTTCAATAATCATGCATGTTTTATCATATAATTCTAAAAGTCACAATTCATGTAACACAGTAATCTTATTGTTACTTTCAATTAAGAGATACCTTTATTAACGAACATTTTTCCCAACATTTATATTGTTTTCATTTTGCTGAAGCCCCTTTCCATCCTTAATATCATAAATCCTTAATTAAACTCCTTAGTTATCCAGTTAACCAGATTCACCGCTAATGATTTATCTTCCATCATTCCAATTATTCTCAATTTATTTCCCTCATTATTTCTAAAAGTTGTTACTCCTTAAACCATAATATTATGGTCATCTTCCCTTAATTCTAAACATAGCCCTCTTAAACTAATCAGTTGAGCTCCTCACAACCTCACCTACACTCATGTTCTTTCTTTGTCCAAACCTCACTCTAGGCTATAGGATAAAGTTGTGTTCTTTATTCTTTCCTCATTATGAATTCCTAATTAAGTGTATATTCATTTAATTAACTAAGTTCTAACTTGTTAAAGAGTCTCATAATGAGTGCCCAATGAGGCCGTGAGCCTCCAAGGGACTAGAAAACCCAACTATTCCTCATAACCTAAATTACACGACTGTGTCAAGTTACACGACCTAGAGTACACGGCCTAAGGAAGTACCTGAAAACGTGTCTAAACTGATATGCCCAATTACATAGCTGTGTAATATTACACGGCCTGAGCCGTGTGACACTTTGTCTTGTGCGTTGAGCTGTGTTTCCAGGGGGAAACATGGCCTGAGCCGTGTAAATCCACACAGCCCGTGAATCTACACCAGAATCCATGAAAATGAGCTTCTCCAAGTTTCCAAATCAAATGAGTAAAAATCCGTATACATATTTAAGCATTTAGACACTTACAAATCCATTAAGATTCATAATATCAAGTATAGAAAATCATACAACATATTTAAATCATAACATTATCAAAAATCATAAACAAAGTGAGTAACCTACAAATGGATTCCCCACCATTAACACTAAAACCTTTTTCCTCACCACCAAGATTGGTTGAAGAAGATTATCTCCCTCTTACCTCAAGAGAAAACAAGAGAACAAGCTCCTTGATGCCTCTTGAAATTTGTCCAACACCTCTAAGAAAACCCTAAGATGGTGAAACCCAAGAAATCCAAAATCAAAGATTGAAAAGGGAGTCCTTAATCAGAATAGTGGCCAAGGACTACGAAAATGAGAAGAGAAAATGAAGATCAAGAACATTACCTTAAGAGCTTCAAGCTTTGAGCTCCAACGGAGAAAAATGTAAAAGGAAGATTTAGGGGATGACCCCCGAAGAGAAGAGTATTAGGATATTGAGAAGATGTAAGAAACAAGGTTGGTTGAGTAAGAAATTGTGGGTGGCCTCTAATGGTGGTGTGTGTCCGTGTGGTAGAAGAGAAGAAGAGAGGAGAGGGTGTGAGAGAGAGAGAGAGAGAGAGAGAGAGAGAAAGAAGAGTGGGTGTGAGGGAGAGAAGTGAGAAGTGAGAGAAAGCAATAGCTTTTTGAAATTGAAAAGTGAAGAGTGAATGAGTGTTAGATGAAAAGATGATGATTTTTGCCATATTTTCCCCTTCATGGCCGTGTGACCCAAAATGAGGAGAGAGAATGTGAAGCTTCCTTGAAATTTTCTTGAAACTTCCTTGGTAAGTTTTGCACGCTTCTCGATAAAGTGTAAGGTGATGTCATGGTAGTGATGTCACTTAGATGATATCATAAAAGTAGCTAGATAGAAATAATCTACTAGAGCTATTATCTAGTGGATGAAAGTTACAATTAACATAAATAATATTTTATTGTCCCACAGATAATAAAATATAATGTATTTTATGTATCAGATAAAATTTTGAAAAATGAAAACCTCATAAACTGTGTCCGGTCTCGGGTTTAGTAAGATCCCCCATCGATGTTTCTACAGTTCAAAGTTTTTCGGCCCTGGGGAAAATATTTTATTTTCCTAGCCCTGCTCAGCGCACACGCAAATTGAGAAAAATATTAAAATAATCAAACAATTCAAAAAATTCTAGAAAAATCTCCAAAAATCATAAATATTACAAAATGAATATTTATCATGAAACAAGTAATTTTTGGGATGTTACAACTCTCCCCTTCTAAAAAAGAATTTCGTCCTCGAAATTCATTATACCTTAGAACAAACGTGATTATGTTTCTTTCATTTTGTCTTCTAGTTCTCATGCTACATCTCCAGTTGCATCAATCCAGATTACCGGTACTAAGGTTACTTCTTTCCATTGAGTATCTCATATTATCGAGAAAAAAATGTGCTAACGTCGTAGGTCGATCAATAAAAAATTCTACACATTTTGAGTCTTTAGCCATCCAATAGCCAAATCCACAAACAATTGCACATCGCTGAGTGGCTCTATCAAACTTATTTCCCTTGTTCACCATAGTAGACAAACTAAGTATGTTTTCTTCTCAAGGCATCCGGTACGACATTCGCCTCTTCCGTGATGATACTAAAATTGAGAATCAAAATCTTTCAGAAATTCCAATCATTGTCTCTGCCTCATGTTCAACTCATTATGATCAAACAAATACTTTAGACTCTTGTGATCGCTGTAGACATTGAGAGTTACTCCATAAAGAAAATGTCTCCAGATCTTCAATGCAACCACGAACGCTAACTCCAAGTTTATATGTACTCTCAGTTGTCTTAGAGTATACGCTGCACTCCTTCTATTCCGAACAAGCACACATTCTAAACTCTAGCGTGAAGCATCATGAGACACCTCAAAAGGTTTGTTGGGATTGGGTAGAACCAACACTGGCGATATAGTCGAGTGTCTCTTCAATCCTTGAAAATTTCTCCTTATATGCCTCAATCCCTACAAAACTTGACTCTCGCGTATGAGCTAAATGAGAAGTCCTACCATTTTGGAGAATTTCTGCGGTGAGTCTCCCATATTAACCAGCTAATCTCATAAAGCTACAAATCTCTATCACGGTCATCGGTCCTTCCCATTGAAGAACTACTTCAACTTTCGATGGATCTACAACAATTTCCTTCCTTTGAAATCACATGCCTCAAAAGTTGAACTGCCTCCAACCAAAATTCGCACCTGGACAACTTCACGCAAAATTTCTTCTTCTTGAGAATTTGAAGAATCACGCAGAGATGTTCAGCAGGTTCCTCCTTATTTCATGAATAGATCAGAATGTCGTCAACAAGGACAACGACAAATCTATCCCAATAGGGAAGAAAAATTCTATTCGCGTAATCAATGAGTGCTATCAAAGTATTCGTTGCACGGAACGACAACTAGGGAGGTTAGAAAGAATAATAATAAAGCTATTTAGTATACTGTCGGACCTATCCGATGAAGGATTCGGTATAGTCCAATAAAATTTAGGAATGAGCTTCATGGATTCAAATTCAGAAATCTCTGTCTCAGGAAACACTAAAATCTTATTAGAATAGTTTAACAGGATGTGGTTGGAAGATAACCAATCCCTTTTTAATATTATATCTAATTTATGAAAGAAGTAAACAAATCAGATTAACAAGAAAGATTTCATCTTTAACAGGTCATAGGATAATTTAATCAACTTGGCTATCAACAATAGGTTCTTAGTAGCAGAAGTCGAAATAACTTAGTCAAAAGATGACAAAAATACAAACGACCCCAATGGACTCATACAATCATGTGTCATAAAGGAATGGGTTACCTATAGAATTACACAGTAAAATCACAGGGTCATCTATCGCAGTACAATCTCCCTCGTTTAGGTCTTCAGTCTGGGATGTCTTTATACCACTTGAGGAATTAACTCTCCCTTCTTCATGAAATTTTGAAGTACATACATTTCTAACGGAAGGCTTCGTCCTATGCAAGGTACAATTCCTAGCCACATGTTCTAGCTTTCCACACTTGAAACAAATTATTCCCTCAATCGTACAGTCCCTTGTTAAGTGGCCTTTTGCCGCACTTGAAGCAAATTACCCGCTTAATCTTACACTCCCTCGTTAAGTGGTTCTTTCCACACTTCTTATATTTTGGTAAAAATACCATGGCCGGATTGGATTTATTATCATTCGCACTTCCTTCATGCATTTGTTGCTGTTGTAGCTCCCTCGGTCGTTGTGAATACAGTTTTCGCTTAAACTAATTGTCCTTTCTATTATTCCTCATCTGGAACTTAGGTAGTCCAGAGTTACCCCAAAACTGACTTTCTTCCAACAAATTTTGAACCTCGACTTCTAATTCCTACTGCTGTGCGGCCCTCTGATCCTAGTGTTTTGTTACATTACCCATTCTTTGCATTACTTCTACTGTCACAATCGTATCATCATCGTCATTCCCCGTATTTACATGCTTGCATCTACCCTGAGCCATTGCCTCCTATCAAGGACAAATGAATTGAAACATAAGGAAAAATCAAAAGCAATCAATTCAAACATTATTGTCTCTTTTCGGAAACCAAACACAAAGAGTCAAACAATACAACAAGACAAACCTAACCACCAAACCCAAAAGACTCTAACGTGAGCTCCTCCATTCTGGCTTCTATAGCGCGATCTCCTGTAAGTCTTTAACTCCCAGTCAGCTTATCGAACCAAACTTACGCTAAATATTCTTTTCCTAAGAAAATCAATTTTTCAACACCTCTTGGACACCTCAGTCCACAAACCTTATAAGTCTTATTTAACTACCCTTTTTCTAACCCATTAGCTCAACAATTCTAGAGGTAACACAACAAGGATGTAAATTCAAACAAATCATAAACAAGTTCAGTCATACCAGCTGAGTTTCTTACTAAAAGAACTATTATTCCCTTAATACGCCTAGGTGAAGTCATAGTTTCCCGTCCCCACAGAACATTACACATTGAGTAGGCCAATACTCAATATCATGTAACTATGCAACAGTAGCTACCAACATTCATCCTATGGCAAGCCATGCCTTCCTTTCCCGAACATCTCAATCAAGAGACAAGGAAGTGCACAACATAGAAGGAAACTTCTAACATGTCTAAGCATAGTCAGTCCATACCTCAGCTCAGTAGGATGAACTGCTCTGATACCACCTAATGTAACACCCCTCAATTTAATAACCACAGCATAATCGTCCTTATACCATGGTCACTAAATTTTGGTATGCTACAACTCAAACAACAAGTTTCTAAAATTTAATCATTGTGCAAATAAAGAAAATATGAGCCACGAATGAAATATGTTTATTACATAGCTCCCAAAATACAATCACTGAATGAAAAACATTAAATATATATATATATAATGAACACAAAAAACTATTAACATAAAAACGTAGCAATTACATACCCAAATAACAAAAGACATGTACCAAAGTACAAAAGGGCAAGTAATAACCCTGGGATAGGTACTACTTGTGGACAGAGCCACTACCCCTATACACAATGAAACATTCGGTGTCCCGGTCGACACGCCAGGCATCAACGCCCCCATGAAGCTGCACCCGCACGTAACCAAGGAAATCTCGTCTCAATGCCATCACAGGAATTAGAAAGTCAACTTAACCAAAGCCAGCCAATTCAACCGTGTCCCCTTTACAGCCTTTATCGAACACAAAATAAAGCGGGAAAATATAACAAAGAGCTGAGATATCCTACATCATTACCAACATGGCAGCGAAGGAAAGTAATATGAATGACGAAGTCATTCCATACATACAGATATTGTAGATATATTCAAGTTATCAATTTCATATATATATATATATATCATCAAGAAAGCATATCCTACAATAATATAAATATTAATAGTACTATAACAACAAATATCCACCATAGATATATAAATAATAATTATGTCACCACAATATATATGTTGACCATGCCATGACAATATATGACCGACTATGCATATGTACAAGGCGTATGCTGACCATCTTTATGCACAATGTACTCAATTCCTACTCCATGGAGCTAAACACAAAATCAGAGATGAGCATTCCAGAAGATTTGTCCCCCTTCAAAAGACAGTCTACGTCGGACCACGAAAAGCAGTAGTGTTTGTCAGGTTCTCGTCGTGCGTTGCAACGGATCACCACGGCCAGGGGTATATAATGTGATAACATAATCACTAAGTGGATCACCATACATGGACGCCCCCTGAGATCTATCATGGATCGCACTATCGTGTAAGTTCTCGCTCACTCCTTAGGCATAAAACACCATAAACTGTACAATACTTGAATGCACATTCAATGGAATTGAATTACTGTTGTACCATTCCCAATGGTATTAAAGCAACCATCCATACAATTGTTCAATATCATTTTCATCAGTGATATTATATAACCGTCCATATGACTACACAATACCACTGTTATCTGGGTTTCCTCTGATAATCAGTCTCATCTAACTCACTCGTCTATCTGACGTTTCTAGTTATAAAGGTGAACCATATTTGACTAAATCGTCCATCTGATGTTTTTGGGTCCGGTATCTCAGTTCCAAAAGCACAATGCCAAATGCATGCTATCATAGAGGATTTCAATCGTGCATGTTTCAATAATCTTGTATGTTTTATCACATAATTCAAAAAGTCACCATTAATGTAACATAGTAATCTTATTGTTACTTTCAATTAAGAGATACCTTTATTAACGAACATTCTTCCCAATATTAGCATTGTTTTCATTTTGCTAAATCCCCTTTCCATCCTTAATATCATAAATCCTTAATTAAACTCCTCGGTTGTCCAATCAACCAGATTCACCGCTAATGATTTATCTTCCATCATTCCAATTATTCTTAATTTATTTCCCTCAGTATTTCTAAAAGTTATTACTCCTCAAACCTTAATATTACGATCATCTTCCCTTAATTCTAAACATAGCCCTCTTATACTAATCATTTGAGCTCCTCACAATCTCACCTGCACTCATGTTCTTTCTTTGTTCAAACCTCACTCTAGGCTATAGGATAAAGTTGTGTTCTTTATTCTTTCCTCATTATGAATTCCTAATTAAGTGTATATTCATTTAATTAACTAAGTTTTTGTAACGCCCCTTTTTTGGAAAGGGAATGTCACCTTATCAATTACAATGCGAAAATAAAATTTTCTAAGTTAAGACCCAGTTCCTTTTAATATAGTATATATTTACTTGATTATAGTTGGGTTATTAAATTGGTGAGTATATTTATTTTATATATTTTTTTTTTGTGTTGATATAATAACCATAGTTAATAACCACGTTGAAGAAACATAAATGGAAATAAAGGATAAAAGCAGATGTAAAGCATACATGGGAGTTAACATTGCGTCATCATATATATATATTTATCAAACTGTTTAGTTACAAAGCCTGGTATACCAAAAAGCAAAACTATACCTGCTCCCAAAGGATTATACATACACATCCCCACGGTATCAAAATATACAGCCCACTACCGTCAAAATATCAGGCCCCCAAAATAAAATACTGGTAGCCCTCAGTAACTACAAGTAAAGTCAGTCCCTCAAATGAGGAGGAATCATGTCAGGATCCTCTTCAGGATCCTTCGCGAGGTCGTCCTCAGGGACCTCCTCGGGATCTTCCTCATCAGAGGAAACCACCATAGGAACCGCAGAGTTACGAGACGGGGCCCGAGCTGTGGAATGAAAAGAGTCTTCCCGCGGGGTGTAATAATGGTCACCCCACATCTAACGTATAGGAAAATAAAATTCCAGACGTAGACTAATACAACAGGTGAAAATAGGCAGCTCATGGTGCCTCCAGGCTAGAGATATCGATACATACCCCAAGTAAACGCAACGCTCAAAGTCAAAGTTGATGTGCCAGCACTCTGGCCCTCCTAAGAAGGTCAGACTCACATCTCCCAGAAATCTGCGCGTGTGTGCCTCCATGTTCTTCAGCAGTCACTAATCGAGGTGAGGCCAAAAACTGGGGAAATCGAGAGCTTCCGTTTCCTTGCAGTCGTCTTCGATGGAACGCAATATACAGACAAACAGTAATGGAGAAACAGAAAAGAGGTAAGACATCCTACCATCATTACCAATTATAACATCAAGAAACCAAACAGCGCAAAGCGTCCACATAACAGTTTTGATAGCAATAATGGTAATAAACATTTAGTAGCAGTTACAATCAACCAAACAGTTCCAGGCAGTCATATATATATATATATATATATATCGATAATGCAACAGTTCCAATTGTAATAACAATAAATGCCAGATGATTCATGGACTCACTATGCACATGCATTCAATAGTCAAAATCCTACTCCATAGAGCTAGACACAACGGTCAGAGAGAAAGATCAGGAGACACGTCTGCAACTCGGCTGCCGAGGCCAAAGTGCTATAATTCATCAATTTATCCACGTGCACATCATGGCATTGTACAGACAGTCTACGCTAGATCATGATATAGTACAGTGTCTCGGTCCAGATCGTCAGTGAGTTTGCATCGGTCTGCCCCACGGACAGAAGAGCTACCAACTATCCATTGCGAGGTACCCGCACCCTGACGCCCCTAAGGTCAACAAAAGACCTACACTTATCTATTCACACCCGCACTAAGGTGTGTTCAACTCCTAGGCAACTAGGCCTTATGATAGTCCAACGGATATTCACAATGCATACAGACTCTATGCATATTCATGTGTGATCATTATTACATACTATTCCACAATATGCCACAATTGGCCAAAGCAAGAATCAACACAATCATTGGTCACTCACATGGACCCATAATATCATAATCAATACCTTTTTAAAGTGTATTATGAATTCTTGCTTAGATTTAGCTTTTCTTACGAAGTTTGTCTCTAAAGAAATTCTCTTAATTAACTAAATCCTCTTAGGTAATTTATTCACATATCCTTAGAAGGTTATTCTAAGATCTCAAAGTCTCACACTCTCTTGTTCTTACCCTAACGAAGGTTATCCTAAGCCTTATGAAAATTCCATTCTAGGTTCTTTAAAATTTATGAATCTCAGTATAATTTAATTTTTCCAATTAGCTAATTCTTGCATCCTATTTCCATTGATTTAATCCCTAGGTGTTAGGTGATAAATTACACTTTTGAATTCGATGGAGGCAATGTATCTAGTATAAAATTGAAGCTACCTTTCGACGAAAAGTCACATGGCTGATTGATGAGAGGTGTCAGTCATAAGGTGAGTTAGTGACGAAAAGGGCCGTGTTACAATTTTGACAAGAATGGTTAAAAATTGATTTCTGTCGAATGAAGGTTCTGTCAAATGAAGATAAAAAACTGTCGAATATACTAGAAAATTAGCAGAAATCCTATTTTTGACGGATAGGTGTTGACATTGGAGAAACCTTCTAAGTGTCGAGCCGACGAAAACACAAAATGGTCAGAAATTTAAATTTGACGGATATAGTCAGAAGTCTAAACTCGACGGATTTGGTCAGAAGATCAAATTCGACGGATATGGTCAGAAGTCTAAACTCGACGGATTTGGTCAGGAGATCAAATTTGACAGATTTCGACGGATATGGTCAGAAGTCTAAACTCGATAGATTTGGTCAGGAGATCAAATTCGACAGATATGGTCAGAAGTCTAAACTCGATGGATTTGGTCAGGAGATCAAATTCAACGGATATGGTCAGAAGTCTAAACTCGATGGATTTTGGCATTCTACTAAATGGTCAGGAGTTCAAGTTATTACAATTGTTCACCAAAAATCCCCAAACTTTTGGGCTCAAAACCGTGGCCATCCGAGAACTAATCCGATGTCATCTCCTCCCATGTTATACGTTCCAATCCACTCAAACACATCAATATACATAAAATAACCCAATAGCACAAACACATTACAAACAACATGCAAATACAGGATGACCCTCAATGGGGTTCCCTCACTACCAATCTCAGACAACGTTTCTAAATGCTAATAAAGGTTGAGAAGGTGTGTCTTCCTCTTACCTTAGAGAAGCACAAAGAAAGGATGCTCATTTTTGCTTAGAAATTTCGTGCTTAGCTTCCTGAAAGTCCTAGAACATTCAAACTTACAAAATCAAAACCAAATCTTGAAATGGATACCCATGGTCACCAAAATGATCGTGGGCCACGAAAATGAGAAGAGAGGAAGTGAAAGCCATGAGCTTTTTACCTTAAAGCTCCAACCTTTAAGCTTCAAAGGTGGAAGAGGATGAAGATGGAGAGAATGGTGAACTCCTGAAGATGACTTCCTCAAAGATGGTGGTCCTTCAAACATGAAGTGGGTGTAAGGAGTGTGACAGCTTGAAGATAAAATGGAGGTGTGAGGGGTAAGGGTGCTGCTGCTATGGAGTGAAACGAGAAGGGAGAAAGAGAGCAGACATGAGGGGGGAGAAAATGAGAGAAGTGAAAATGTAATATGCCCCCTTAGTCAACCGTGCAGCACCAAAAAGGGAGGAGAGAAAAAGAAGTGGTTGGAGGAAGCTTCCTAGAAGCTTCCCTCAAAGCTTCCTTGAGAAGCTTCGCGCGCTTCTCGATAAAGTGCATAGTAAGCTTGTCTCCTTAATTAAATACATCCGACAATTGATTAATTACACTGTTAGAATTATTTTCTCAGTGAATAAAAGTTACAATTGATGAAAATAATATTTTATTATTCATCAGATAATTTTATGATACCGCGATTTTATCTAGCAGATAAAATCTCAAAAAACACAAACCTCGCAAACTGTGCCCAACCTCGGGTTTAGTAAGATTCCCCGTCGACACGTTGACAGTTCAAGGTTTACCAGCCTCAAGGAAAACATTTCGTTATCCCGGCTCTGCTCAGTGTGCACACAAAATGAAGAATATATTAAAATATTCATCATTTCCAGAAAAAACCACAAAAATTCCTAAAAATCATAAATATCATAAAATGATTATTTATAATGAAATAAAGAATTTTCAGAATGTTACAGTTTTAACTTATTAAAAAGTCTCATAATGAGTGCCCAATGAGGCCGTGAGCCTCCAAGGGACTAGAAAACCCAACCATTCCTCGTAACCTTAATTACACGATTGTGCTAAGTTACACGGCCTGGAGTACACGGTCATGTCAAATTACACGGCCTAGGTCGTGTACTCCTCTGGAAGTACCTAAAAACATGTCTAAACTGATATGCCCGATTACACGGCCGTGTAATATTACACGGCCTAAGTCATGTGACACTCTGTCTTGTGCGTTGAGCTGTGTTTCCAGGGGGAAACATGGCCTGAGCCATGTAAATCCACACAGCCCGTGAATCTACACCAGAATCCATGAAAATGAGCTTCTCCAGGCTTTCAAATCAAATGGGTACAAATCCATATACATATTTTAGCATTTAAACACTTACAAATCCATCAAGATTCACAATATCAAGCATAGAAAATCATACAACACATTCAAATCATAACGTTATCAAATATCACAAACAAAGTGAGCAACCCATAAATGGATTCCCTACCATTAACACCAAAAACTTTTCCTTACCACCAAGATTGGTTGAAGATGATTATCTCCCTTTTACCTCAAGAGAAAACAAGAGAACCAGCTCCTTGATGCCTTTTGAAATTCGTCCAACACCTCCAAGAAAACCCTAAGATGGTGAAACCTAAGAAATCCAAAATCAAAGCATAAAAGGGGAGTCCTTGATCACAATGGTAGCCAAGGACTACAAAAATGAAAAGAGAAAATGAAGATCAAGAACATTACCTCAAGAGCTTCAAGCTTTGAGCTCCAATTCTGGAAAATATAAAAGGAAGATTTAGGGGATGACCCCCAAAGAGAAGAGTCTTAGGATGATAAGAGGATGTATGAAACAAGGTTAGTTGAGCAAGAAATTATGGGTGGCCCCCAATGGTGGTGTGTGTCCGTGTGGGAGAAGAGAGGAAGAGAGGAGAGGGCGTGAGAGAGAGAGAGAGAGAGAGAGAGAGAGAGAGAGAGAGAGAAAAAATGGGCATGAGGGAGAGAAGAGAGAAGTGAGAGAAAACAATAGCTTTTTGAAATTAAAAAGTGAAGAATGAATGAGTGCTAGATGAAAAGATGATGATTTTTGCCATATTTCCCCCTTCATGGCCGTGTGACCCAAAGTGAGGAGAGAGAATGTGAAGCTTCCTTGAGAAGCTTGGTTGGAAGCTTCCTTGAAGTTTTCTTGAAGCTTCCTTGATAAGCTTTGCATGCTTCTCGATAATGTGTACAGTGATGTCATGGTGATGATGTCACTTAGATGATATCATAAAAGTAACTAGATTGAAATAATCTAATAGAACTATTATCTAGTGGACAAAAGTTACAGTTAGCAGAAATAATATATTATTATCCCACAGATAATAAAATATACTGTATTTTATTTATCAGATAAAATCTCAAAAAATGAAAATTTCATAAACTGTGTCTGGTCTCGAGTTTAGTAAGATCCCCCATTGACGTTTCTACAGTTCAAAGTTTTCTGGCCTCAGGGAAAATGTTTTATTTTCCTGGCCCCGCTCAGTGCGCATACAAATCGAGAAAAATATTAAAAAAATAAATAATTCAAAAAATTCTAGAAAAATCCCAAAAAATCATAAATATTACAAAATGAATATTTATCATGAAACAAGTAATTTTTGGGATGTTATAACTCTCCCCCTCTAAAAAGGAATTTCATCCTCGAAATTCGCTATACCCTAGAACAAACACGACTATGTTTCTTTCATTATGTCTTCTAGTTCTCATGCTACATTTCCAGTTGCATCAATCCAGACTACCGCTACTAAGGTTGCTTCTTTCCATTGAGTATCTCATATTATCCAGCAAAAAGCGTGCTGACGTCGTAGGCCGATCAATAAAAAATTCTACGCCTTTTCAGTCTTCAGCCATCCAATAGCCAAATCCACAAACAACTGCACATCGCTGAGTGGCTCTATCGAACATATTTCCCTTCTTCACCATAGTAGACAAACTAAGTATGTTTTCTTCTCAAGGCATCCGCTACAACATTCGCCTCTTCCGTGATGATACTAAAATTGAGAATTAAAATCTTTCAGAAATTCCAATCATTGTCTCTGCCTCATGTTCAACTTATTCTAATCGGACAAATACTTCAGACTCTTGTGATCGCTGTAGACATTGAGAGTTACTCCATAAAGAAAATGTCTCCAGATCTTCAATGCAACCACAAACGCTAACTCCAAGTTTATATGTACTCTCAGTTGTCTTGAAGCATATGCTGCACTCCTTCTATTCTGAACAAGCACACGTTCTAAACTCTAGCGCGAAGCATCACGAGACACCTTAAAAGGTTCATTAGGATTGGGTAGAACTAACACTGGAGATGTAGTCGAGTGTCTCTTCAATCCTTGAAAATTTCTCCTTATATGCACCAGTCCTTACAAAACTTGACTTTTGCGTGTGAGCTAGATGAAAGGTCCTGCCATTTTGGAGAATTTCTGCGATGAGTCTCCCATATTAACCAGCTAATCCCATAAAGCTATGAATCTTTGTCATGGTTATCGGTCCTTCCAATGAAGAACTGCTTCAATTTTTTATGGATCTGCAACAATTTCCTTCCTTTGAAATCACATGCCTCAAAAGTTGAACTGCCTCCAACCAGAATTCGCACCTGGACAACTTCATGCAAAATTTCTTCTTCTTCAGAATTTAAAGAATCGCACTAAGATGTTCAGCAAGTTCCTCCTAACTTCAATAATAGATCAGAATATCGTCAACAAGGACAATGACAAATCTATCTCAATAGGGAAGAAAAATTCTATTCGCATAATCATTGAGTGCTACTGAAGTATTCATTGCACGGAATGGCAACTAGGGATGTTAGAAAGAATAATAATAAAGCTATTTAGTATACCGTTGGACCTATCTGATGAAGGATTCGGTATGGTTCAATCAAATTTAGGAATGAGCTTCATGGATTCAAATCCAGAAATCTCTGTCTCAGGAAACACTAAAATCTTATTAGAACTGTTTAACGGGATGTGGTTGGAAGATAACCAATCCATTTTTAATATTACATCTAATTTATGAAAGAAGTAAACAAACTAGATTAACAAGAAAGATTCCATCTTTAACAAGTCATAGGATAATTTAAACAACTTGGCTATCAACAATAGGTTCTTAGTAGCAGAAGTAGAAATGACTTTGTCAAAAGATAACAAAAATATAAATGACCCCAATGGACTCATACAGTCATGTGTTATAAAGGAATGAGTTACCCCCAGAATTATACAGTAAAATCACAGGGTCATCTATCGCAGTACAATCTCCCTCGTTTAGGTCTTCAGTCTGGGATGCCTTTATTCCGCTTGAGGAACTAACTCTCCTGTCTTCGTGAAATTTTGAAGCACATACATCTCTAATGGAAGGCTTCGTCCTATGTAAGGTACAATTCCTAGCCATATGTCCTAGCTTTCCGTAGTTGAAACAAATTATTCCCTCAATCGTATAGTCCCTTGTTAAGTGGCCTTTTCCGTACTTGAAGCAGATTACCCGCTTAATCTTACACTCCCTCATTGAGTGGTTCTTTCCACGCTTCTTACATTTTGGTAAAGATACCATGGCTGGATTGGATTTATTACCACTCGCGCTTCTGATAACTCTATGAAATGTAGTTATTTATGCCTCATATTTGTGCTTCATGACATGCTTAGTCCTTGTTCTTATGCATATTTGGAAGGTTTTATGCTTATATTTGTGGAATTCTATTTTGAGATCTTCCTTTATGTTTTTGAGCAATTTATGCATATTTGTTGATCGATTAAGTAGATTTGTAATTATATTTAACTTGGTGCATTCTCTAATGCAGGAAGGGCTCAAAAGAGCCAAATTGATGCAAGTCAAGGCCCAGCATTGGAGGAAAGAAGCCAAGGAAGCATTCTAGTGATCTACGCCGCAGCGCAAACATGTGCACGCCGCAGCGTGATGGTTTCAGCAGCGCATACACAGAGAGCAACACGGCCTAGCTCGTGTTTTAGCACACGGCCTTGCACGCCGCGGCGTGGGCATGTTCACACCGCGACGCGTGTTGGTGAGCTGAGCATATTTATTTTGTTTTTCATGCCCTTTCTCACACTCTCTCAGTTTTCTCTCTTAGGTTTTAGGTTTTTAGATTTTTAGGGTTAGAGGTTGCGGCTGGGTCCTCCATTGGAGGTGGAGATGAAGCTTAAGGAGCTAAGGATGGAAGCCCTTTTTTCCATTGGAGGAGGATCCGAGCTTCAATGGTGAAATCCATAAGCTTTCTCCTTCTCTCCTTTCTCTTTTCTCTTCCTCATTTCTTGAACATGTATTTTGTAATTTGTTCTCATGTTCATTGTGTAACTGAGCTTTATTTAGGGATGACTTTGAATCCTTTTATTAATATTAACGATTTGTTCTTCTCTGAGTTTGTGTGGATCTTTGATTTTGTTCAGTCATATTGTTCTTAATGCTCTTGAGTGTTTGGCTAGCATTTAAGTTAATTTGATAAAGTCCAATGAACCTAGATATAGGGATTTGGGTTTGAGATCATATGTATGATTGATGCATGTTCGATTCTATTCCAATGACGGGATGAGTTAATTCGCTAATGCGATAGAAATATACCTCTTAGCTATGCATAGCACGTGTTTGAGAATAGACTTTAAAGAGTAGATTTTGCGTTAACTCTCAAGGACACTTAGGGAGTTGGGCAATTGAAACCATGGTTAGATGACCTAGACATAGGCGTTTAGCTAATGTAGATTCTCAAGCTAACCTAATCATTACATTCATATTTATGAAGAGGATTGCATGTTGTTGGTTGATGTAAAGGGTGAAGGAGGATTTCCCTAAACTCTAACTGTTTATCCTTATTACTTTCTGTCTTTACTTTCTTTACTTTTATCGATTTTTATGTTCTTGAATAGAATTAGGTAAGCTATCGGTTAATACTTAACATTGGAAATAAACTTATCCTTGTGAGAACGATCTCTTACTCTATATCTGTATTATTTGTGTGACCCGTGCACTTGCGGTTAGCAAATGGGCAAACACGTTTTGACCCTAACAAGTTTTTGGCGCCGTTGCCGGGGATAAGGCATTATTTCCATATTACTAATATTGACAATGAGTTTGCTTAGTTCTAATTCAAGTTTTTCTGTTTTGTTGTTGTAAATAATTTTAATTCATGTTTTTATGCTTTTATTTTTAGTTTGCTTAAATAAGTAGTTATAGTTTGATTTTGTATTTTTGTTAAGTTTTTGTTGTACATTCTGTGTTTAAGTTTTTAGACATGTTTTGGAGGTGCTAGGGGCCAAAATGGAGCACCAATTCTGACAGAAATTGGTTTGCTGCAGAATTCTGTAGCATGACTTCTCAAGTCGAGGCGCAACAATGTGCACGCCGCGGTGTGCCAGTCTCTACCATCAAGAAAACGCACCTGAGAGGTCCAAGCCTCAGTGTAGACCTTGTTTTTGCATTTTTTTGTTATTTTTTTAGTTTTTCTTTGTTTAATAATGCTCAGTTCTAGTTAGGCTGCTGTTTTGACTCGCTCAAGTACCCTATAGACCATGAACACCAAGAACACACATTCACTTTAGTTTGGGGGAGTATCATTGCATGTTTTTTTTTACCCTTAATGTTTAACGTTTACACATGTTTTGATATTTTAAGTATGTGCTAGTGATAGTCATCATGCTTTCATGATTATATCCTATTTTGGCTATTACTGGTGGGCTGTTGAGAAAATTTTCAATTTTTTGCACTTTGTACATGTTGTTATGCATCCTTGAATGAATGGAAAATGATGAATCTTTGGAATGCATGACATTATGCCATTTTTTAGTGTGTGATGGTTGGCCAATGATATAAAAGCTTGCGATTGTCCTCAATTCTTTTGTGAATCCATTTGCAATCTTGAAGCATGCTTAAGCAGTCTTGTTTGTTTTTATGTATGATGTGTTTCTCACTTAGATGCTTGTTTAACTTTGGAAAGATTTGAGTATTTGTCTAAAGAATGTTTATGAATTATGCATATGGATGATTTCTACTATCCTTGAAATTGTTTTGCAACTCTCTTGAGGTGAAATCCTAGGTTGTGCATGATTGAGGAAATGATTAGGGCATTATTTGGACTGGTTGAGCCTTTCAAGCTTACCCTTACATGATTATATCCCTAGGTCCCCTTTTGAAACTTTCTAAATGTTCGGCCTTCTATGTTCTTCTTTCACCCTCATATTTCCTACCTTGTAACCATTCTAATGCATGCAAAACCATTGCAATTTTTTCCTTCCCTTTATGTTTGTTGAGTGCATGATATGTTATTTCTTTACTTGAGTCCAATGTTTAGGGTTTTTAGGTTGTTCAATATAAAAGTGGCTTGAAGGAACCATTTCTTTTACAAAAAGTTATTTTTGTTAAAGAAAAAAAATACAAAAAGAGAAAAAGAAAAGAAAGAAAAAGAAAAAAAAATGAAAGAAAGAAAGCATATATGAAAAAAAGCATCGAGTGGTTCTGAATAGTGTTAATTGTTTCATTTTGCATACCCTTGTCGTAGTGGCTCAAGTCTTGAAATGTCATGTTATGTTTCTCAATGTTTGTATGATTTCCATTCCCCTTTGTTCTTCACTCCATCACCTTGGCCTTACATTACAAGCTATTGAAGTCCCTTTTGATTCTCAATCATGTGTGATTTACATTAGTGGAGAGAGAGTTGTACTATAATTTTATGGAATCTTGATTTGTATCCATGTGTAGGTTCTTAAACTTATCCGGATGAACATGATTTGAAAAAGATAAGTTGAGCTTGCATGTTTGTTGTTGGTGTATGCCTAGAGGCCAATACATTTTCTGTATTTATATACATTCTATTATGCTATTTTATATATATGAGGCATTTCATTTATTGTGTTCTTTTTTATAAACATAATAAAGTCCTTAGAATAGTAAGTTTGATGCCATAGGACATTAAGTGGATGACTTGATCGTGAGATCCTTTTAGTTATAACACTATTCTTAAATGTCCCTAGTCAAGTATTATTGTTAATTAGGACAATAATAATACATTGAAACTAGTATGTGCATAGACTGATGACCACATCTCACGGGTCATGAATATGAGATATCAACTTTTTACATGGGTACATATTAGAGTAATGATGTACTGGACTGACCCACCATGAAAACGCTACATGGATCGTTACGTGAGTGTCATAAGCGATTCTCATAGTGACAATGGTGTTTATGGTCCTTTGACCTGAAATCACTACAATTCCTACATGAGGAGTTGTGTGTTTTAATGCCATCAAACATCATCTGTAACAAGGTGATTATAAAGTTGGTTATTGGACATACCGCGAATCATGCAAAGGGATGTGAGTGACCTAGATGGGATTTATCACTCCTACATAACAGGAGCAATATCTTCGGGCTCCCTGATTAAGTGAGACTGCGAAATGCATGGCCATGCTCAAATGAGTCAATATAAGATATTGATCTCATTTGTTGTTACAAAGTCTACTCGAATATCAGGAAACGAATGATTGGATTATACAAGGGTGACGCATTCCATGCCTTGTGTTCAATCTAGATATCTTGACAAAGGGACTAAACGACACAAAAACATTGGTCACGAAAAGGTTATGTTAAATCACTGACATTCTTATTACTTGGGTAACAGCGATGTGTTGCTAGATACCGCTCACTGCTTGTAATATTAAAATGGGATTTTAATATTATAGCCAACGTAATAAGAACCTGCAGGGTCACACACATAAAGCAGACTAAAATTGGAGCAATGGATCTAAGTTGGACTCGGATTCAAATATGGGCCAGACTCATAACAGATGGGTCTAGGGTTGCACAGCTTACCTTGCTGCTGCTCACACTCACTTAAGGCAGTCACTATTATAAATAGTACTGCTAAGTGTAACACCCCTCGATTTAATAACCACAGCACAATCGTCATTATATCACGGTTACTAAATTTCAGCGTGTTACAATTGTCAAATAACAATTTTCTAAAAATATCATTTGTTTCACATATGAGGAAAATAGGAGCCACGAATGAATAGTTACCTATACCATCAGTTAAAAATATACATTACAAGATATACTCAAATTAAAGTATCTAAGGCTAGATAATCACCTTACAACTTACATATACTACCATACATTTTATACAGGTAATGCAAAATAAAATATAAGCTACCCACAAACTCTCCACAACTATGGAGTTGGGAGCTCCATCGGAATCCCGGATGTATGAGACAACTCCGGGCTCACCAGTATAGTGAGAAATACAAGATAAGGTCTTCCATCGCAGTCCTCTTCGTCGTCAAAGTCAGATCCCAGCATGTCACACACGCTTACTGGTCCAGTTGACTTGCCAGGTCTTGGTATCACCAGTGAAACAATGCGAACCAAAACCCAAAAGAAGCTCCCTTCGCGACAGCGTCACCGGGTACAACGGGTCAAGCCGATAAAGTCCAAGGGAAAAACCAACCTCGTTCCCACTTACAGTCTTTAACCAAAGATTTACATAGAATAGAGAAAGTACAAGAAAGAGGTAAGACATCCTACCATCATTACCAATTATGGCATCCAGAAACCAAACGGCGCAAAGCGCCCACATAGCATTTATGACAACAATAATGGATATAAGCATCTAGTAACAGTTATGATCATCCAAACAGTTCCAGGCAGTCACATATAGATATATATAGATATATTAAAAATGTAACAGTTCCAATTATAATAACATTGTATGCCAGATAATTCATGGACTCACTATGCACATGTGCCCTCAATAACCAAAATCCTACTCCATGGAGCTAGACACAAAACAATCGGAGAGAATGATTCGGGGAGACATGCCAAGTATCTCGTCGGCCATACAAGTGCTTACCATATAATATCATCGGTCATTTTGCGCAACAAGGCTTTATACGGCGGCATTCTCACAAGATCTCGATATAGGGGCGTGGCCGTTAGGATCGTCGGTGCGTTTGCATCGGTCCGTCCCACGGTCCGGAGGGGCTACCATCCGCCCTTGTGAGACTCCCGCACCCCGACGCCCTCAAGGTCGTCTACTGGGACCCCACGTGTCTATTCGCACCCGCACTAAGGTGTTATTCAACTCCTAGGCAACTCGGCCTTAACAAAGTCCAACGGACATCCTCTTTCTCTTTTTATGCCATGCATGACTCTATCATGCTTCTCATGACAACTCGGTCAATCATGCCTCAAATGCATGTCATATGATTTATCCACAATGCATACAGACTCTATGCATAATCATGTATGATCATTATTACATACTATTCCATCATGCGTCACAATTTGCCCAAGTAAGAATTAACCCAATCAATGGTCACCCAAATGGACCCACAATAGCATGATATTGTTGTTAAATAAAGTAATACCTTTTAAAGCGTATTATGAATTCTTACTTAGGTTTAGCTTTACTTACAGAGTTTATCTCTAAAGGAATTCTCTTAGTTAACTTATTCATATGTCCTTAGAAGGTTATTCTAAGATCTCAAAATCTCACACTCTCATGTTCTTCCTTTATTCCGAGTTCTCACTAGTTGTAAGGCTCAATCACGCTCCTTGTTTTTCCTTCATTATGTGTCCCTACTTTGTTTCTAGTCATCTGATGTTATTTATAATTAATATAGTGTATATTAGTCCCAAAAGTTGAAATCAGGAGGTCACAAGGCTAGAATCATCCATTCGTTTGCTAGGTAAAAGAATTGAGGTATATTTATAATTTCGACGGAACAGTGTATCTGGTGAGAAATTGGAGCTGCCGTTCGACGAGTAGCAGCACGACAGGATCAAGGTAAATGGAAAATAATCTGGCAGGGGATAAACTCTAAATGCTGTCGAATTAGGGACGAACTTCGACCAGATGAAGTACATAACTGTCGAATATGCTACCACATTTACAGAAAACATGATTCGACGGACACTGACATTAGGTCGGTTCCTCTATTAAACCTTCAGAATTCTACTCGACGGATTTGGAGAAAATCTCTCTATTTAATAATCAGGAACTCCACTCGACGGGCATTCACATCCTAACTCGACGGATATAATTCTCAGCCTAACCCGACGGATTTTCACATCTTAACTCGACGGATTTCCACACTTTAGTTCGACGGATATTCTCATTGGGTAAGTTTCTCCATTAAACCTTCAGAACTCTACTCGACGGGCATTCACACCATAACTTCGACGGATATTCCCATCCTAACTCGATGATTTTCACATCTTAACTCGACGGATATGATTCACATGCCTAACTCGACCAATTTTAACTTTGAAGGAGTTTCACTCGTGTTCAACCGACGAATACGCTAAAAGTTCAATTCTAACTCGACAGATGATTTTGAACAATGGGGAAAGTCCCGTTCTGTCGAACCGACAAGAATGTTAGGGTTACAAGGTTCTAATTCGACGGATTCGGCTTTGGGAAAATGTTGAGGTCTCACTTAAGCCGATCGACGGATTTAACTCGACCAATTTACGGGAAAATGTTGAGGTTTCACCTATAATAGTCCGAACAGACACTAAGAGGGCCACACTTTCTAATTCGACTAATTCACCGACGGAGGTGTAAATGGGGGGGTCACTAGCTTCGACAACTTTTGACATGATGAAGGGCCCCACTTGTCGACGGGTTTGGCAGGAGCTCATACCCGACAAGTTTTAACATCTTAATTCGACGGATATGGCTCACCCACTCTCGACAGATTTTAACATTTAGTTTAGGATGGATCAAGCAACCAAGTCATTACCATTTTCAATATAGGATCTCTGTTTTTCGGGTTCAAAACCGTGACCATACGAGAACCAAAACGGGGCTCATTTCTTTCCATTTTACACATTCCAAACATATATATATATATATACAAAACGCATGACAATCGCCTAACATTTATACATCACAAACAACATTTAAAAACAGAAAGACTCTCAACACAAATTCCGACGTTTCTAAATGCTAAGAGAGGTTGAGGAGGAGTGTCTTCCTCTTACCTAAGTAAAGAACGAGGGATAAAGAAGCTCCTTTCATGTTTGAAAATCTGATTTTCTTCACCACCACCGGAACCTTGGGCGTTCAAGATCCACCAAATTAAGATCAAAAGAGAGAATGGCAGCAGAAAACCAGAATGCACGAAAATGAGGAGAAGGGAAAAAGTTAAGAACTTTACCTTAAAGGTCCAAGCTTTGGGGTTGTTTTGAGCAGAAAGAAAAATGAAGACACAGGGAGGAGTTCCAGCGAAGCAAGGTGTGAAGGTGGAGAGGGAAAATGGTTTCGTCGGGTTGAGTAAAGGAGACTTGAAGGATCAACAATGGTGAATGTGGGTGGTGTGCGGCCGTGAAGAAGAAGAGAGAAAAGAGAGTGAGAGTGCGTGAATGAGAGAAAATGGGAGAAATGAAATGGAAAATGTGAATGAGCAGCAGACATGGGGGAGTGGGAAAATGGAATAGTCAATGTAATAGTTCCCTCAACAGTGGCCGTGCAGCATAAATTGGGGAAGAGAGAGGAAAGGTTGATTAGATGGAAATAGGAAGCTTCCTTGAGAAGCTTTGTGCGTTTCTCGAGGAAATGAAGTGTAAGGTTGTCACCTTAATTAAATTCATCTGACAGATGAATAATTAAGCTGCTAAAATTATTTTCTCAGTGAAATAAAATTACAATTGATGAGAATAATATTTTATTACTCATCAGATGATTTTATGATACAGTGATTTCATGTATCAGATAAAGTCTCGTGAAACGTAAACCTCGTAAACTGTGTCCAGCCTCGGGTTTAGTAAGATCCCCCGTTGACGTTTCCACAGTCCAAAGTTTATCAGCCTTAGGAAAAAAAAATAATTTTATTTTCCCGGCTCAACAAAATATACACGTAAAACGAAAAATATATTAAAATATTCATCGTTCACAGAAAAAATCCAGAAAAATTCCTAAAATTCACAAATATTATAAAATAATTATTTATAATGAAATAAAGAATTTTCGGGATGTTACAATACTCCCCTTCTAAAAGGAATTTCGTCCTCGAAATTAATCATATCTTAAAAATAAATGCTCCTTGAGTCTTCACCCTTTCGATAGCTAACTCCCCAAACAAGCTGTACATCACTAAGTGGTTCTATCGAACTTATTCTCCTTGCTTACTGCAGTAGACAACTAAGCTTGTTTACTTCTAAATGCTTCTACTACAACATTTGCTTTTTTTCTGGGATTATACCAACATGAAAAAAAAAATCAAAATCTTTCAGAATTTCTAATCACTGTTCCTGCTTCATATTTCAACTTATTCCGATCAGACAAAATACTTCTGACTCTTACGATCACTACAGACAATGAAAATTTCTCCTTGTAGAAAATGTTTCTAGATCTCTAATACAACTACAAGCTAACTCTAAGTTGTGTAAGGTAGTTCTTCTCATGTATTTTCAATTTGTCTCCAAGTATACGTTATCATTCCTTCTATTCTAATCAAGCACACGCTCTAAACTTCCAATGCGAAACATCACTAGGCATCCCTAAAAGTTCATTAGGATTTGGACAAAATCATCCTTAGCGAAGAAATCAAACGTTTTATCATTCTTTGAAAGTTTTCGCCCGTATACATCAGTCCATACAGAACTTGACCTCATATATGAGTTAGGTGAGAAATCTTGTCACTTGAAGAATTCTCACTGTGAGTCTCCCGTATCAACTTGACTAATCCAAAAATTACAATTCTTCATTACGGTCGTCGGTTCCTCTCATCTGAATAAATGTTTCGAGTTTCGATGGTTCACAAACAATCTTCTTCCCTTGAGATTGCGTAACCCAAAAGTTGAATTGTCTCCAACTAGAATTCATACTTAGATACCTTCACGCATAACCTCTTCTTCGGGGTTTTAAGGATCACTCGAGAGATTCAATACGTTCCTCCAAGCATCATGAATAAATCAAAATGCCGTCAATCAAGGACAACGATAAATCTTTGAGCGAACTCAGTGATAGTCCATAATATAAGTTGATCTTGGAGAAAATAGCGTCGTCCTTCAATTGATTTGTCAGATCATCTTTCCTTGATTCGAACGGAATGTCTCATAGGGTAAGCTTTCACCTAATTGTGCTACGCTTGTCGTGTCGTTAAGGTTCAAAGTCGGGAACACAGATACTTAATTGAAGTACACTGGAAACGTTATAAAGGTCGAAAGAAAAATAGGAAGTCACGTGATTTACCACTTTGGACCCGCCTAACGAAGAATACGATATGGTCCAATAAAACTTAGGAGTGAGTTTCACGGATTCGCATCTAGAAAATTTCTGTCTCAAGAATCACTAAGTTTCCCTCAAAACTGAGTGACGAGACCCGTTCAGAAAACGATCAATCTCCTTCCTGAGATCAAGCCCATTCATGAAGAAAGCAAATGATGGAATTGGCATAAAGGGTTCCAATATCTAACAACATTAGGATAGTTCGTAAATAGACTTGTTGTAACAACAAGAGCAGGCTTACAAACGAGGATAATATCATTCGAGTTGAAAGAAAGTAAGTACACAGACGATTCAATTCCATAGATGAACTCTCAGAACTTCATTGGAATACTTCAACAGGATATGGTTGGAAGATAACCAATCCCTTGGTTAACATTACATCAAATTTGCAAGAGAAGTAAACAAATCAGATTAACAAAAGATTAAGTCTTTAACAAGTCATAGGACAACTTAAACAACCCAGCTACCCTCAACAAGTTCTTAGTAGCCATAAGAGATGACTTAGTCAAAAGATGACGATAGTACAAACGTCCCCACTGGATTCATACATTCATATGTCACAGAGAAATAGGTTACCCCCGGAATCATACAGTGAAGTCATTGGGGTCATCCATCGTAGAAACGGTCCTTTCCTTTACTTCGATCTTCGGATCTGGGTAGAGGAATCAACTTTCCCTTCTTCATGAGATTTTGAAATACATGCCTTACCAACGAAAGGCTTCGTCCTCTGCAAGGTACAGTTTTTGGCCACGTGCCCTAACTCTTTGCATCTGAAACAGATTACTCCTTTAATTTCACAGTCCTTGGTTAAGTGATTCTTTCCGCACTTGAGGCAAATTGCCTTCCTGATCTCATATGGAGGCTTCGTCCCACGTAAAGCGCAATCCCTCCATACATGTCCTTGCTTTTCGCACTTGAAACAAATTCTTCCCTCGATCGTACAATGCCTTGTGAAGTGGTCCTTCCCGCACTTCTTACACCTTGATAACGGCACCACAGTTGGGTTTGACTTGCTACTACTCGCACTACCCTTCAGCGTTTGTTGTTGCCGTTGTCCCTTCGGTTGTCGCGAATATAGTTTCTGCTTAAACTGATTAACAATCTGGTTGTTCCTCCTTTGGAACTTAGGTAGTTCAAAATTACCCAAAAATTGACTTTCTCCCAAAGCAAATTCGAACCTCGATTTCTAATCCCCTGTTGTTGTGCGGTCCTCGATCCGGTTGTCTTGTCACGCCAGTCATTCCTTGCAGTGTTTCCACAGTCGCATCCATTCTTCCGTTGTTGCGTACCACATTCCTACGCATGCGTCTTCCGCGAGCCATTACCTTCCTTTGAAAACAGATAGTCAAGCACACTGGAGACAAGAAGTAACCATCTCAGACAATATTGTCTCCTTTCTAAACCCAAACACAAAGAGTCACACAAAATACACAAGGGTGAATATGCAGACAAATCCTAAACAAGTTCAGTCATACCAGCTGAGCTTCTTTACTAAGAGAATTTCTATTCACTTAATACGCCTAGGTGAAGTCGTAGTTTTCCGTAAACACAGAACATTATACATCGAGTGGGCCAGTACTCAATATCCTGTAACTGTGCAACAGTAGCTACCAACACTCAACCTATGGCAAGCCATGCCTTCCTTTCCCAACATCTCAATCAAGAGACAAGGAAGTACACAACAACTTCTAATATGTCTAAGCATAGTCAGTCCATACCCCGGCTCTACAGGATGAACTGCTCTGATACCATTAATGTAACACCCCTCGATTTAATAACCACAGCACAATCGTCATTATATCACGGTTACTAAATTTCAGCGTGTTACAATTGTCAAATAACAATTTTCTAAAAATATCATTTGTTTCACATATGAGGAAAATAGGAGCCACGAATGAATAGTTACCTATACCATCAGTTAAAAATATACATTACAAGATATACTCAAATTAAAGTATCTAAGGCTAGATAATCACCTTACAACTTACATATACTACCATACATTTTATACGGTGTAATGCAAAATAAAATATAAGCTACCCACAAACTCTCCACAACTATGGAGTTGGGAGCTCCATCGGAATCCGGATGTATGAGACAACTCGGGCTCACCAGTATAGTGAGAAATACAAGATAAGGTCTTCCATCGCAGTCCTCTTCGTCGTCAAAGTCAGATCCCAGCATGTCACACACGCTTACTGGTCCAGTTGACTTGCCAGGTCTTGGTATCACCAGTGAAACAATGCGAACCAAAACCCAAAAGAAGCTCCCTTCGCGACAGCGTCACCGGGTACAACGGGTCAAGCCGATAAAGTCCAAGGGAAAAACCAACCTCGTTCCCACTTACAGTCTTTAACCAAAGATTTACATAGAATAGAGAAAGTACAAGAAAGAGGTAAGACATCCTACCATCATTACCAATTATAGCATCCAGAAACCAAACGGCGCAAAGCGCCCACATAGCATTTATGACAGCAATAATGGATATAAGCATCTAGTAACAGTTATGATCATCCAAACAGTTCCAGGCAGTCACATATAGATATATATAGATATATTAAAAATGTAACAGTTCCAATTATAATAACATTGTATGCCAGATAATTCATGGACTCACTATGCACATGTGCCCTCAATAACCAAAATCCTACTCCATGGAGCTAGACACAAAACAATCGGAGAGAATGATTCGGGAGACATGCCAGTATCTCGTCACCATACAAGTGCTTACCATATAATATCATCAGTCATTTTGCGCAACAAGGCTTTATACAGCGGCATTCTCACAAGATCTCGATATAGGACTGTGGCCAGTTAGGATCGTCGGTGCGTTTGCATCGGTCTGTCCCACGGTCCAGAGGGGCTACCATCTGCCCCTTGTGAGACTCCCGCACCCCGACGCCCTCAAGGTCGTCTACAGGACCCCACGTGTCTATTCGCACCCGCACTAAGGTGTTATTCAACTCCTAGGCAACTCGGCCTTAACAAAGTCCAACGGACATCCTCTTTCTCTTTTTATGCCATGCATGACTCTATCATGCTTCTCATGACAACTCGGTCAATCATGCCTCAAATGCATGTCATATGATTTATCCACAATGCATACGGACTCTATGCATAATCATGTATGATCATTATTACATACTATTCCATCATGCGTCACAATTTGCCCAAGTAAGAATTAACCCAATCAATGGTCACCCAAATGGACCCACAATAGCATGATATTGTTGTTAAATAAAGTAATACCTTTTAAAGCGTATTATGAATTCTTACTTAGGTTTAGCTTTACTTACGAGTTTATCTCTAAAGGAATTCTCTTAGTTAACTTATTCATATGTCCTTAGAAGGTTATTCTAAGATCTCAAAATCTCACACTCTCATGTTCTTCCTTTATTAGAGTTCTCACTAGTTGTAAGGCTCAATCACGCTCCTTGTTTTTCCTTCATTATGTGTCCCTACTTTGTTTCTAGTCATCGATGTTATTTATAATTAATATAGTGTATATTAGTCCCAAAAGTTGAAATCGGGAGGTCACAAGGCTAGAATCATCCATTCGTTTGCTAGGTAAAAGAATTGAGGTATATTTATAATTTCGACGAAAGTGTATCCGGTGAGAAATTGGAGTGCCGTTCGACGAGTAGCAAACACGACAGGATCAAGGTAAATGGAAAATAATCGGCGGGGATAAACTCTAAATCTTTGTCGAATTAGGGACGAACTTCGACCGGATGAAGTACATAAGCTGTCGAATATGCTACCACATTTACTGAGAAAACATGATTCGACGGACACCGACATTAGGTCGGTTCCTCTATTAAACCTTCATAATTCTACTCGACGGATTTGGAGAAAATCTCTCTATTTAATAATCAGGAACTCCACTCGACGGGCATTCACATCCTAACTCGACGGATATAATTCTCAGCCTAACCCGACGGATTTTCACATCTTAACTCGACGGATTTCCACACTTTAGTTCGACGGATATTCTCATTGGGTAAGTTTCTCCATTAAACCTTCAGAACTCTACTCGACGGGCATTCACACCATAACTTCGACGGATATTCCCATCCTAACTCGACAGATTTTCACATCTTAACTCGACGGATATGATTCACAGCCTAACTCGACTTAATTTTAACTTTGAAGGAGTTTCACTCGTGTTCAACCGACGAATACGCTAAAAGTTCAATTCTAACTCGATGATTTTGAACAATGGGGAAAGTCCGTTCTGTCGAACCGACAAGAATGTTAGGGTTACAAGGTTCTAATTCGACGGATTCGGCTTTGGGAAAATGTTGAGGTCTCACTTAAGCGATCCGACGGATTTAACTCGACCAATTCTCGGGAAAATGTTGAGGTTTCACCTATAATAGTCCGACGAGACACTAAGAGGGCCACACTTTCTAATTCGACTAATTCACCGACGGAGGTGTAAATGGGGGGGGTCACTAGCTTCGACAACTTTTGACATGATGAAGGGCCCCACTTGTCGACGAGGTTTGGCCAGGAGCTCATGCCGACAAGTTTTAACATCTTAATTCGACGGATATGGCTCACCCACTCTCGACAGATTTTAACATTTAGTTTAGGATGGATCAGCAACCAAGTCATTACCATTTTCAATATAGGATCTCTGTTTTCTGGGTTCAAAACCGTGACCATACGAGAACCAAAACGGGGCTCATTTCTTTCCATTTTACACATTCCAAACATATATATATATATATACAAAACGCCAGCAATCAGCTAACATTTATACATCACAAACAACATTTAAAAACAGAAAGACTCTCAACACAAATTACTGACGTTTCTAAATGCTAAGAGAGGTTGAGGAGGAGTGTCTTCCTCTTACCTAAGTAAAGAACAGGGATAAAGAAGCTCCTTTCATGTTTGAAAATCTGATTTTCTTCACCACCACCAGAACCTTGGGCGTTCAAGATCCACCAAATTAAGATCAAAAGAGAGAATGGCAGCAGAAAACCAGAATGCACGAAAATGAGGAGAAGGGAAAAAGTTAAGAACTTTACCTTAAAGGTCCAAGCTTTGGGGCTGTTTTGAGCAGAAAGAAAAATGAAGACACAGGGAGGAGTTCCAGCAGAAGCAAGGTGTGAAGGTGGAGAGGGGAAAATGGTTTCTGTCGGGTTGAGTAAAGGAGACTTGAAGGATCAACAATGGTGAATGTGGGTGGTGTGCAGCCGTGAAGAAGAAGAGAGAAAAGAGAGTGAGAGCTGCGTGAATGAGAGAAAATGGGAGAAATGAAATGGAAAATGTGAATGAGCAGCAGACATGGGGAGTGGGAAAATGGAATAGTCAATGTAATAGTTCCCTCAACAGTGGCCGTGCAGCATAAATTGGGGAAGAGAGAGGAAAGGTTGATTAGATGGAAATAGGAAGCTTCCTTGAGAAGCTTTGTGCGTTTCTCGAGGAAATGAAGTGTAAGGTTGTCACCTTAATTAAATTCATCTGACAGATGAATAATTAAGCTGCTAAAATTATTTTCTCAGTGAAATAAAATTACAATTGATGAGAATAATATTTTATTACTCATCAGATGATTTTATGATACAGTGATTTCATGTATCAGATAAAGTCTCGTGAAACGTAAACCTCGTAAACTGTGTCCAGCCTCGGGTTTAGTAAGATCCCCCGTTGACGTTTCCACAGTCCAAAGTTTATCAGCCTTAGGAAAAAAAAATAATTTTATTTTCCCGGCTCAACAAAATATACACGTAAAACGAAAAATATATTAAAATATTCATCGTTCACAGAAAAAATCCAGAAAAATTCCTAAAATTCACAAATATTATAAAATAATTATTTATAATGAAATAAAGAATTTTCGGGATGTTACACTAAGGGGCTACTAAGACAGATAATTTAGAACCCTAGCCACACCTACAGAAAAGTGAGTGAGAGAGCGACAAGTTTATTCTCTTCTCTACGCAGCTAACACTGTATGAGAGACGTGAGGCTTCTCTTTGCGGACGTTGGACGTTCGTGAGTCTGTTCGTGTGGATACCGCAGAGACATCGTTTCTATTACGGTGTTGGTGATTCACGCTTCAAGAGGTAAATCCTTTAAAAACTCGGATTATGGCTTTTTCGCATGGATCCTCAGTGGGAATCCTTGTTTTTCGCTACATGATGTATCCACAAAAAATTCCTAACAGTGGTATCAGGGCATCTTGTGAAACCATGATTCAGTTTTTTGTTTTCGTTTACGTGAGATAACATGTTTTCTATTCTTGTTTTGACAAAAGATATGATCTTTACTATGTTATTTCCGAAAACCGTATGAAACTCTTTGCGAAAACATATTTTGTTTCTTATGTTGTATGCAAAACCGTGATGTTGTTTTCAAAAATCCATAAAGATGTTCATATGTTATGTGAAAACCGTTTTGTATGAAGATGTATGTTTTTGCGAAGCTTTCTGGTATGTATGTGATACGTACAGCGTTATGGAATCCTTATTCTCAATGCGCGATGCAAGGGTTTAGGAAACCTTATTCTTGGTTTACGGCAGTAGAGGTTATGGAATCCTTGTTTCTGCACAAGAGGCGCAGCGCAAGGGGTTTTGGAAACCCTATTCTTATTTTGCGGCAGCAACATCAAGTGTTGATGTAAAGCCGTCAAGGAGGCGCCTGAGGTTCAAGTGTTGAACGACGGCACAAGGATTCCCCGCGGCACATGAAGTGTTCATGTTGTTCAGGCTTAGGGTTCCGTGCGGCACAAGAGGGTGTTTTTCGAAAACGCGATATTTTATATCCAATTTTATGACTCATGATAATAATAATTTATTATTGTTATGAGTTTATATGTTTTTGTGATGCATGGTGCATGGTTATGGCCTTAGTCTTCTTTTTATGCATTTTGGTTTTAATAAATACGACTTGCGTGTCGTGCCTTTCTCTCTACATTCTGATTGTACATTCTCTTCTCACCTAACTCCCCTCGAATGTAAAAGAGGTTTCTATATAATGTAATTTTGATGTGGAGGCAAGAAGATGGCATCAAGTGAGGATGTTGATGGGAGATGCTTGGTGAAGCTGGCTTAGTTAATGCTACTCTCTTAGGGGCCATAACCATGTCACTTTTATTATATGCTTTTATGTATGAGATGCATGGATAATGTTTATGGTATGATAAACAGTTTAATAAATGGTGAGATCTAGTAATAATAATAATAATAATTCCCTCAAAGCAAATATTAAGTCATTATATGATGCCTTCCAATGTGTGGCACTCATCAAGACTAGTATCAATCAAGTGCAGGTCTGCCAAAGCAGGATGCCTTTATCTATATTAGTAAGATGCGATGGGATAAAGGTAATATCCAATTGTCAACCATTGGGTCTAACTTAACTAGACCATTTCAATAGGATTGAAGGCTTAGAGGCATAAAGTTAGGCTTTGGTCCATTAGATGGACTTGAATAAGTGTTATTCACCCAACTATCCAAGAGTTATATGTGATGTAATTGGAAAGTGTTTCCTACCTAAATAATTGAATTTTGGGTGATCAGCCAAAGCTGACTCAAAACTAGGTGAAATATGGATCTTGGTCCACTAGGAAATCTTACGATGGGATTTTCTGAGTCAATATTGAGGGTCATTGACTTGAATAAAATAGTGGGAGGCATATTTAATTAAAAGACCTCTTTAAATATGTTTATGGCATGATACTTATATTTTACATATTTCTGTTAATAGATTACCATGGCAACAAACACATTGGGTACTTTCTCATTGTGATCCATCCTTGAGAATGACAAGTTGTCTGGAACGAATTTTCTAGACTGGTATAGGAATTTGAGGATTGTCCTTAAGCAAGAGAAAAAGTTGTATGTTTTGGAACAGCCTATTCCTGAGCCACCTGCTACTAATGCCCTTAGAACTGAAAGAGATGCTTATAAGAAGCATTAAGATGATGCCTTGGACATTGGATGTCTAATGCTGGCCACCATGAACTCTGAGCTCCAAAAGCAACATAAGAACATAGATGCATACGATATGATCGTATACCTTAAGAAGCTCTATCAAGAGCAGGCCAGGCATAAGAGATTCGAGGTCTCTAAAGCACTGTTTCAGTGCAAGCTGGTAGAAGGAAGCCCGGTTGGTGCTCATGTACTCAAGATGATTGGGTACATAGAAAACCTAGAGAGACTCGATTTTCCTTTGGGCCAAGAGTTGGCCACTGACTTAGTCCTGCAATCTTTGCCGGAAAGTTTTAGTCAATTTGTCATGAACTACAACATGAATGAGATTAACAAATCACTACCAGAGCTGCTAGGCATGTTGAGAACTGCTGAGCAGAACATTAACAAAGGCAAAGGGAAGACATAATGATGGTCCAAAAGAATAAGGGCAAGAAACAGCAGAAAAAGCCCAAGGACAACTGGAAGGGCAAGGGCAAGGATAAGTCCAAGCCCAACACTTCTGGCTTGAAACCAAGTGGGTGGAGTGGCTAAGGAAGGTACATGCTTCCACTGTGGTCGACCGGACATTGGAAGAGGAACGTGCCAAGTTCTGGAGGAGCTCAAAAAGAAGAAGGGAAGTGAGACTTCCACTTCAGGTATTTTTGTTATTGAAGTCAATTTATTTACTTCTGCATCATGGGTATTAGATACTGGATGTGGATCTCACATTTGTGTAAATGAGTAGGATCTAAAGAGCAGTAGACCATTGACGAAGGGCGAAGTCGACCTACGAGTGGGAAATGGAGCAAAAGTTGTTGCATTAGCTGTAGGGACTTATTTATTATCTTTGCCTACTAGGCTTGTAATAGAGTTAGAGAACTGCTATTTTGTGACTTCTATTAGTAGGAATATCATTTCTGTTTCTTGTTTGGACAAGAAAGGTTTTTCTTTTATTATAAAGGACAAGTATTGTTCCATTTATATGAATGATATTTTTTATGGTAGTGCACAACTGAGTAATGGACTTTATGTACTTGATCTTGAAACGCCCGTCTATAACATAAATACAAAGAGGTTTAAATTAAACGATCTAAACCCAACTTTTCTCTGGCATTGTCATTTGGGCCACATAAATGAGAAACACATCTCCAAACTCCATAAAGATGGATTCTTGGCCTTGTTTGATTTTGAATCATATGAGACATGTGAATCTTGTTTATTGGGGAAGATGACAAAGGCCCTATTCACTGGACAAGGTGAAAGGGCTAGTGATCTTTTAGGCCTTATATATAGTGATGTATGTGGGCCACTAAACATACTCGCTAAAGGCAGTTTTCAATACTTCATTACATTTACTGATGATTTCAGTAGATATGGATTTGTATATCTTATGAAGCACAAATCAGAATCCTTTGAAAAGTTCAAAGAGTTCAAGAATGAAGTACAAAACCAACTTGGCAAGAGTATTAAAATCTTTCGATCAGATCGAGGAGGAGAATACTTAAGCCAACACTTTGATGATCATCTAAAAGAGTGTGGGATAATATCTCAACTCACTCCACTTGGAACACTACAATGGAATGGTGTCTCTGAAAGGAGGAACCGGACCTTGTTGGACATAGTTCGATCTATGATGAGTCATGCAAACCTTCCAGGCTTTTTCTGGGGACATGCTCTGTTAACAGCAGGTTTCACACTTAACCGTGTTCTATCTAAGACGGTTCAAAAGACACTATATGAGATATGGACTGGGAGACGGCCTAGTATGTCTTTCTTGAAGATTTGGGGCAGCGAAGCTTATGTGAAATGTCAAGTTTCTGATAAGCTTGGACCTAAATCAGATAAATATTTCTTTGTGGGGTATCTAAAGGAAACTAAGGGATACTTTTTCTATAATCCTACTGAGGGCAAAGTGTTTGTCGCACGGACAGCTATGTTTCTAGAAAGGGGGTTTATCTCCAAAGGAACCAGTGGAGAAAAGTAGAACTTAAAGAAATTCAAGTTTCGCAAAGCAGCAATAAACCAATGGTGGAAATAGAGCAGCCTCCACAAAATTTTGTGGAACGGCAACCTGCTCTAGTGGCACAAGACCTGCGTAAGTCTAACAGGATACGTCATCAACTAGAGATATATGGATTTCTCATGACCCAACAAGGTGACGTATTGCTCATGGATCAAGATAAGCTTGTGACTTACCAGGAAGCCATTATTGGCCTAGAATCTGAGAAATGGCTTGAGGCCATGAGATCTAAAATGGATTCCATGTATGCCAACCAGGTATGGACCTTGGTTGACCCACCTGAAGGGGTAAAACCTATTGGGTGCAAGTGGGTTTTCAAGAAAAAAACTGACATGGATGGTAATGTGCATACCTTTAAGGCGCGATTAGTGGCTAAAGGTTTCAAACAAATTCATGGTGTAGACTATGATGAGACTTTTTCCCCAGTTGCAATGCTTAAATTCGTTCGGATCTTGCTTGCTGTTGCAGTATACCATGATTATGAAATCTGGAAAATAGATGTCAAAACTGCTTTCCTTAATGGAAATCTTCTCGAAGATGTGTACATGACACAACCTGAGGGTTTTGCCACTCCAAAGGATGCTATAAAAGTATGCAAGTTGCAACGATCTATTTATGGATTAAAGCAAGCTTCCAGAAGCTGGAATCTTCGTTTTGATGATACAATAAAATAGTTTGGTTTCATCAAGAATGAAGAAGAATATTGTGTCTACAAGAAGGTTAGTGGGAGCACTATTATCTTTCTAGTATTGTATGTAGATGGTATACTACTTATTAGAAATGATATCCCTACCCTACAGTCCGTAAAGACTTAGTTAGGGAACTGCTTCTCTATGAAGGACTTGGGCAAAGCCACCTATGTATTAGGTATCAGGATCTATAGAGATAGATCACTGAGACTGCTTGGCCTAAGTCAGAGTACATACATAGATAAAGTGTTAAGACGATTTAACATGCATGAATCCAAGAAAGGACTCTTGCCTATGTCACATAGTGTAAGCCTATCTAGGGCTCAATCCCCTTTCACCCAGGATGAGAGGGATTACATGAGCAATATTCCATATGCATCTGCAATTGGATCAATCATGTATGCCATGTTATGTACTCAACCAAACATCTCGTATGCTTTGAGCATGACGAGTAGGTACTAGTCTGATCCCGGTGAGAGTCACTGGACTGCTATCAAGAACATCCTTAAGTACTTAAGAAGGACTAAGGATTCATTCTTGGTATATGGAGGCGAGGAAGAGCTAGTTGTAAAAGGTTACACTGATGCTAGCTTCCAAACCGATAAGGACGATTCCAGATCACAATCGGGTTATGTTTTTTGCCTAAATGGTGAAATTTGTGAGTGGAAGAGTTCAAAGTAGGAGACATCCACCGATTTTACCACGAGGTGAGTATATTCTTTGCCTCCAATGCGACAAAGAAAGGAGGTCGTTTAGATCAGGAAGTTCATTACTGAAGTTGGCACTATTCCTAGCATTGTGGACCCAGTGGACCTCTATTGTGATAATAATGGAGCCATTGCACAAGCTAAGGAGCCTAGATCTCACCAGCGATCCAAACATATACTTAGGCGCTTCCATCTCATTCGAGAGATCATCGATAGAGGAGATGTGAAGATATGCAGAGTACCAACAGATGATAACATTGCTGATCCACTGATGAAGCCTCTTGTACAACAGAAGCATGAGGGTCAAACTAGGTTTTTAGGTATTAGATATATGCCTGATTGGCTCTAGTGCAAGTGGGAGATTGTTGGTGTATGCCCTAGAGGCCAATACATTTTCTGTATTTACATACATTCTATTATGCTATTTTATATATATGAGGCATTTCATTTATTGTGCTCTTTTTTTATAAACATAATAAAGTCCTTAGAATAGTAAGTTTGATGCCATAGGTCATCAAGTGGATGACTTAATCGTGAGATCCTTTTGGTTACAACACTATTCTTAAATGTCCCTAGTCAAGTATTATTGTTAATTAGGACAACAATAATACATTGAGACTAGTATGTGCATAGATTGATGACCGCATCTCACGGGTCATGGATATGAGATATCAAGTCTTCACATGGGTACATATTAGAGTAATGATGTACTGGACTGACCCACCATGAGAACGCTACATGGATCGTTATGTGAGTGTCATAAGCGATTCTCATAGTGACAATGGTGTTTGTGGTCCTTTGACCTGAAATCACTATGATTCCTACATGAGGAGTTGTGTGTTTTAATGCCATCAAACGTCATCTGTAACAAGGTGATTATAAAGTTGGTTATTGGACATACCGCGAATCATGCAGAGGGATGTGAGTGACCTAGATGGGATTTGTCACTCCTACATAACAGGAGCAATATCTTCGGGCCCCCTGATTGAGTGAGACTGTGAAATGCATGGCCATGGTCAAATGAGTCAATATAAGATATTGATCTCATTTGTTGTTACAAAGTCTACTCAAATATCAGGAAACGAATGATTGGACTATACAAGGGTGACGCATTCCATACCTTGTGTTCAATCTAGATATCTTGACAAAGGGACTAAACGACACGGAAACATTGGTCACGGAAAGGTTATGTCAAATCACTGACATTCTTATTACTTGGGTAGCAGCGATGTGTTGCTAGATACCGCTCATTGCTTGTAATATTAAAATGGTATTTTAATATTACTGCCAATGTAATAAGAACCTGTAGGGTCATACACATAGAGCAGACTAAAATTGGAGCAATGGATCCAAGTTGGACTCGGATTCAAATATGGGCCAAACTCATAACAGATAGGTCTAGGATTGCATAGCTTATATTACTACTGCTCACACTCACTTAAGGCAGTCACTATTATAAATAGTACTGCTAAGGGGCTGCTAAGACAGATAATTTAGAACCCTAGCCGCACCTACATAAAAGTGAGTGAGAGAGCGACAAGTTTATTCTCTTATCTACGTAGCTAGCACTGTGTGAGAGACGTAAGGCTTCTCTTTGCAGACGTTGGACGTTCGTGAGTCTGGTCGTGTGGATACCACAGAGACATCATTTCTATTACGGTGTTGGTGATTCATGCTTCAAGAGGTAAATCCTTTAAAAACTCGGATTATGACTTTTTCGCATGGATCCTCGGTGGGAATCCCTGTTTTCCGCTACGTGATGTATCCGCAAAAAATTCCCAACATTTGTGAGAGATGCCATGTGCATGATTGGAAGCTTGAGTGATGGCATAGTAAAGATTGTGGATGTGTTGAGCTTAATTGTGAAACATGTGCATTCTTTGAGGGCCATTTTAATCATTGTGCACTGGTGGTGGTTAAAAAAAAATTGAATTTATCATTGTTGAATGCATGTGAGCATGAATTGTCAAAGTGAGTTTTTTTAGTCATACTTTGTATTGCTTGAGGACTAGCAACATCTTAAGTTTGGGGGCGTGATAACTCTATGAAATGTAGTTATCTATGCCCCATATTTGTGCTTCATGGCATGCTTAGTCCTTGTTCTTATGCATATTTGGAAGGTTTTATGCTTATATTTGTGAAATTCTATTTTGATATTTTCCTTTATGTTTTTGAGCAATTTATGCATATTTGTTGATTGATTAAGTAGATTTACAATTATTTTTAACTTGGTGCATTCTCTAATGCAGTAAGGGCTCAAAAGAGACAAATTGATGCAAGCCAAGGCCCAGCATTGGAGGAAAGAAGCCAAGGAAGCATTCCAGTGATCCACGCCGCGGCGCAAACATGTGCCCGTCGCGGCATGATGGTTTCAGCAGCACATACACAAAGAGCAACACGGCCTAACCCGTGTTTTAGCACACAACCCTTCCACATCGTAGCATGGGCATGTTCACGTTGTGGCGCGAGTCGGCGAGCTGAGCGTATTTATTTCATTTTTCATGCCTTTTCTCACACTCTCTCAGTTTTCTTTCTTAGGTTTTAGGTTTTTAGCTTTTTAGGGTTAGAGGCTGCGGCTGGGTCCTCCATTGGAGGTGGAGATGGAGCTTAGGGAGCTAAGGATGGAAGCCCTCTTTCCATTGGAGGAGGATCTGAGCTTCAATGTTGAAATCTATAAGCTTTCTCCTTCTCTCCTCTCTCTTTTCTCTTTATCATTTCTTGAACATATATTTTGTAATTTGTTCTCATGTTCATTGTATAGCTGAGCTTTATTTAGGGATGACTTTGAATCTTTTTATTAATATTAATGATTTGTTCTTCTCTGAGTTTGTGTGGATCTTTGATTTTGTTCAATCATATTGTTCTTAATGCTCTTGAGTGTTTGGCCAGCATTTAAGTTAATTTGATAAAGTCCAATGAACCTAGACATAGGGATTTGAGTTTGAGATCATATGTATGATTGAATCATGTTCGATTCTATTCTAATGACGGGATGAGTTGATTCGCTAATGGGATAGAAATATACCTCTTAGCTATGCATAGCACGTGTTTGAGAATAGACCTTAAAGAGTGGATTTTGCGTTAGCTCTCAAGGATACTTAGGGAGTTGGGCAATTGAAACCATGGTTAGATGACCTAGACATAGGCGTTTAGCTAATGTAGATTCTCAAGCTAGCCTAATCATTGCATTCATATTTATGAAGAGAATTCCATGTTGTTGGTTGATGTAAAGGGTGAAGGAGGATTTCCCTAAACTCTAATTGTTTATCCTTATTGCTTTCTGTCTTTACTTTCTTTACTTTTATCCATTTTTATGTTCTTGAATAGAATTAGGTAAGCTATCGGTTAATACTTAGCATTGGAAATAAACTTATCCTCGTGGGAACGATCTCTTACTCTGTATCTGTATTACTTGTGCGACCCGTGCACTTGCGGTTAGCAAATGGGCAAACACGTTTTGACCCTAACAACTTCTTTCATGCGTTTGTTGTTGCTGTTGCTCCCTCGGTCATTGTGAATATAGTTTCCGCTTAAACTAATGGACCTTTCTATTATTCCTTCTCTGGAGCTTAGGTAGTCTAGACTTACCCCAAAACTAACTTTCTTCCAACAAATTTTGAACCTCGACTTCCAATTCCTACTACTGTGCGGCCCTCTGATCCTTGGAGGCTAATGAAAATCCACACAGCCCGTGAATCTACACCAAAATCCATGAAAATGAGCTTCTCCAAGCTTCCAAATTAAATGGGTACAAATCCATATACATATTTAAGAATTTAGACACTTACAAATCCATCAAGATTCACAATATCAAGCATAGAAAATCATACAACACATTCAAATCATAACATTATCAAAAATCATAAACAAAGTGAGCAACCCACAAATGGATTCCCCACCATTAACACCAAAAACTTTTTCTCACCACCAAAATTGGTTGAAGAGCATTATCTCCCTCTTACCTCAAGAGAAAACAAAAGAACAAGCTCCTTGATGCCTCTTGAAATTCATCCAACACCTCCAAGAAAATCCTAAGATGGTGAAACTTAAGAAATCCAAAATCAAAGCTTGAAAAGGGAGTCCTTGATCATAATGGTGGCCAAGGACTACGAAAATGAGAAGAGAAAATGAAGATCAAGAACATTACCTCAAGAGCTTCAAAGAGAATAGTCTTAGGATGATGAGAGGATGTAAGAAACAAGGTTGGTTGAGCAAGAAATTGTGGGTGGCCTCCAATGATGGTGTGTGTCCATGTGGGAGAAGAGAGGAAGATAGGAGAGGGCGTGAGAGAGAGAGAGAAGAGTGGGTGTGAGGGAGAGAAGAGAGAAGTGAGAGAAAGTAATAGCTTTTTGAAATTGAAAAGTGAAGAGTGAATGAGTGTTAGATGAAAAGATGATGATTTTTGCCATATTTCCCCCTTCATGGCCATGTGACCCAAAGTGAGGAGAGAGAATGTAAAGCTTCTTTGATAAGCTTTGCACGTTCCTCGATAAAGTGTAGGGTGATATCATGGTGATGATATCACTTAGATGATATCATAAAAGTAACAAGATAGAAATAATCTACTCGAGCTATTATCCAGTAGATGAAAGTTATAGTTAGCAGAAATAATATTTTATTGTCCTATAGATAATAAAATATACTACGATTTTATTTATCAGATAAAATCTCAAAAAATAAAATTTCGTAAACTGTGTCCAATCTCGGGCTTATTAAGATCTCCCGTCGACGTTTCTCCAATTCAAAGTTTTTCGGCTTCAGGAAAAATATTTTACTTCTCCAGCCCCTCTCAGCGCGCATGCAAATTGAGAAAAATATTAAAATAATCAAGCAATTCTAAAAATTCTAGAAAAATCCCTAAAAATCATAAATATTACAAAATGAATGTTTATCATGAAACAAGTAATTTTCGGGATGTTACAACTCTCCCCTTCTCAAAAGGAATTTTCTTCTCGAAATTCGTTATACCTTAGAACAAATGTGACAATGTTTCTTTCATTTTGTCTTCTAGTTCTCATGCTACATCTCCAATTGCATCAATCCAGATTACCAGTGCTAAGGTTGCTTCTTTCCATTGAGTATCTCATATTATCGGGCAAAAAGCGTGCTGACGTCATAGGCCGATCAATAAAAAATTCTACTCTTTTTAAGTCTTCAACCATCCAATAGCCAAATCCATAATCAACTGCATATCGCTGAGTGGCTCTATTGAACTTATTTCCCTTGTTCACCGTAGTAGACAAACTAAGTATATTTTCTTCTCAAGGCATCCGCTACGACATTCTCCTCTTCCGTGATGATACTAAAATTGAGAATCAAAATCTTTCAGAAATTCTAATCATTGTCTCTGCCTTATGTTCAACTTATTTTGATCGGACAAATATTGAAGACTCTTGTGATCGCTGTAGACATTGAGAGTTACTCCATAAAGAAAATATCTCCAGATCTTCAATGCAACCACGAATGCTAACTCCAAGTTTCTATGTACTCTCAGTTGCCTTGAAGCATATGCTGCTACTCCTTCTATCCGAACAGGCACACATTCTAAACTCTAGCGCGAAGCATCACGAGACACCTCAAAAGGTTCATTGGGATTGGGTAGAACCAACACTGGTGATGTAGTCGAGTGTCTCTTTAATCCTCAAAAATTTCTCCTTATATGCATCAGTCCCTACAAAACTTGACTCTCACGTATGAGCTAGATGAGAGGTCCTGCCATTTTGGAGAATTTCTGTGGTGAGTCTCTCATATTAACCAACTAATCCCATAAAGCTACGAATCTTCATCATGGTCATCGGTCCTTCCCATTAAAGAATTGCTTAAACTTTAGACGGATCTACAACAATTTCCTTCCTTTGAAATCATATGCCTCAAAAGTTGAACTGCCTCTAACCAGAATTTGCACCTGGACAACTTTATGCAAAATTTCTTCTTCTTCAGAATTTGAAGAATCGCACTGAGATGTTCAGCAGGTTCCTTCTGACTTCAAGAATAGATCAGAATGTCGTTAACAAGGACAACGACAAATCTGTCTCAATAGGGAAGAAAAATTCTATTCGCGTAATCAATGAGTACTACCGAAGTGTTCGTTGCGTGGAATGACAACTAGGGAGGTTAGAAAAAATAATAATAAAGCTATTTTGTTTACCGTCAGACCTATTCGACGAAGGATTTGGTATGGTCCAATAAAATTTAGGAATGAGTTTTATGGATTCAAATCCAGAAATCTCTGTCTCAGGAAACACTAAAATCTTATTAAAACTGTTTAACAGGATGTGGTTAGAAGATAACCAATCCCTTTTTAATATTACATCTAATTTGTGAAAGAAGTAAACAACTCAGATTAACGAGAAAGATTCCATCTTTAACAGGTCATAGGATAATTTAAACAACTTGGCTATCAACAATAGGTTCTTAGTAGCAGAAGTAGAAATAACTTAGTCAAAAGATGACAAAAATACAAACAACCCCAATGGACTCATACAATCATGTGTCATAAAGGAATGGGTTACCCCCAAAAATATACAGTAAAATCACAAGGTCATCTATTGCAGTACAATCTCCCTCGTTTAGGTCTTCAGTCTGGGATGCCTTTATTCCGCTTGATGAATTAACTCTCCCTTCTTCGTGAAATTTTGAAGCACATACATCTCTAATGGAAGGCTTCGTCCTATGCAAGGTACAATTCCTAGCCACATGTTCTAGCTTTCCACACTTGAAACAAATTATTCCCTCAATTGTACAGTCCCTTGTTAAGTGGCCTTTTCAGCACTTGAAGCAGATTACCTGCTTGATCTTACACTCCCTCGTTAAGTAGTTCTTTCCATACTTCTTACATTTTGGTAAAGATACTATGGCCGGATTGGATTTATTACCACTCGCACTTCATTCATGCGTTTGTTGCTGCTGTTGCTCCCTCAGTCATTGTGAATACAGTTTTCGCTTAAACTGATTAACCTTTCTATTATTCCTCCTCTGGAACATAGGTAGTCCAGAGTTACCCCAAAACTAACTTTCTTCCAATAAATTCTAAACCTCGACTTCCAATTCCTACTGCTGTGCAGCCCTCTGATCCTAGTGTTTTATTACAATACCCATTCTTTGCATTACTTTTGCAGTCACAATCGTATCATCATTGTCACTCCCCGTATTCACACACTTACTTCTACCCTGAGCCATTGCCTCCCTTCAAGGACAAATGAATCGAAACATAAGGAAAAATCAAAAGTAATCAATTCAAACATTATTGTCTCCTTTCGGAAACCAAACACAAATAGTCGCACAATACAACAAGACAAACCTAACCACCAAATACAAAAGACTCTAACTTGAGCTCCTCTATTTTGCCTTCTATGGCATGATCTCCTGTAAGTCTTTAACTGCCAATCAGCTCCTCGAACCAAACTTACGCCAAATATTTTTTTCCCAAGAAAATCAGTTTTCCAATACCTCTTGGACGCCTCAGTCCATAAACCTTGCAAGTCCTATTTAACTACCCTTTTTCTAACCCATTGGCTTAAACAATTCTAGAGGTAACACAACAAGGATGTAAATGCAAACAAATCATAAACAAGTTCAGTCATACCAGCTAAGTTTCTTACTAAAAGAACTACTATTCCCTTAATACGTCTAGGTGAAGTAATAGTTTCCCCACCACACAGAACATTACACATTGAGTGGGCCAATACTCAATATCATGTAACTATGCAATAGTAGTTACCAACATTCAACCTATGGCATGTCATGCCTTCCTTTCCTAAACATCTCAATCAAGAGACAAGGAAGTGCACAACACACAAGGAAACTTCTAACATGTCTAAGTATAGTCAGTCCATACCCCGGCTCAACAAGATGAACTGCTCTGATACCACCTAATGTAACACCCCTCAATTTAATAACCATGGCACAATCGTCATTATACCACGGTCACTAAATTTTGGCGTGCTACAACTCAAACAACAAGTTTTCAAAATTTAATCATTTTGCAAATAAAGAAAATATGAGTCACGAATGAAATATGTTTATTACATAGCTCCCAAAATACAATCTTGAATGAAAATATTAATTAAATATATATATATATATATATATATATAATGAACACCAAAAACTATTAACATAAAAACGTAGCACTTACATACCTAAATAACAAAAGACATGTACCAAAGCACAAAAGGGTAAGTAGTAACCCCGGGATAGGTACTATCTGTGGACAAAGCCACTACCCCTGTACACAATGAAACATTCAGTGTCCCAGTCGAAATGCCAGGCATTAATGCCCCCATGAAGCTGCACCAGCATGTAACCAAGGAAATCTCATCTCAACGCCATCACGGGAATTAGAAAGTCAACTCAACCAAAGCCAGCCAATTCAACCGTGTCCCCTTTATAGCCTTTATCAAACACAAAATAAAGCAGGAAAATATAACAAAGAGGTGAGATATCCTACATCATTACCAACATGGCAGTGAAGGAAAGTAATACAAATGACGAAGTCATTCTATACATACAAATATGGCAGATATATTCACGTTATCAATTTCATATATATACATATCATCAGGAAAGCATATCCCATAATAATATAAATATTAACAGTACTATATCAACAGATATCCACGGTAGATATATAAATAATAATTATGTCACCAAAATATATATGTTGACCATGCCATGACAATATGTGACCGACTATGCATATGCACAATGCGTATGCTAACCATCTTTGTGCACAATGTACTCAATTCCTACTCCATGGAGCTAAACAAAAAATCAGAGATGAGCGTTCCAGAAGATCTGTCCCCCTCAAAAGACAGTCTACGTCGGACCATGAAAAGCAATAGTGTTTGTCAGGTCCTCGTCGTGCGTTGCAATGGATCACCATACACGGACGTCCCCTGAGATCCATCATGGATCGCACTATCCTATAAGTTCTCGCTCACTCCTTAGGCATAAAACACCACAAACTGTACAATACTTGAATGTATATTCAATGGAATTGAATTACCGTTGTACCATTCCCAATGGTATTAAAGCAATCATCCATACAATTGTTTAATACCATTTTCATCAGTGATATTATACAACCATCCATATGACTACATAGTACCACTGTTATCTGGGTTTCTGCTGATAGCCAGTCTCATCTGACTCGCTCGTCTATCTGACGTTTCTAGTTATAAAGGCGAACCACATCTGACTAAATCATCCATCTGATGTTTTTGGGTCTGGTATCTCAGTTCCAAAAGCACAATGCCAAATGCATGCTATCACAGAAGATTTCAATTGTGCATATTTCAATAATCATGCATGTTTTATCACATAATTCAAAAAGTCACCATTCATGTAACACAGTAATCTTATTGTTACTTTTAATTAAGAGATACCTTTATTAACGAACATTCTTCCCAATATTTACATTGTTTTCATTGTGCTAAAGCCCCTTTCCATCCTTAATATCATAAATCCTTAAGTAAACTCCCCGGTTGTCCAGTCAACCAGATTCACCGCTAATGATTTATCTTCCATCATTCCAATTATTCTCAATTTATTTCCCTCAGTATTTCTAAAAGTCGTTACTCCTCAAACCATAATATTACGATCATCTTCCTTTAATTCTAAACATAGCCCTCTTAAAATAATCATTTGAGCTCCTCATAACCTCACCTACACCCATGTTCTTTCTTTGTCCAAACCTCACTCTAGGCTATAGGATAAAGTTGTGTTCTTTATTCTTTCCTCATTATGAATTCCTAATTAAGTGTATATTCATTTAATTAACTAAGCTCTAGCTTGTTAAAAACTCTCACAATGAGGGCCCAATGAGGCCGTGGGCCTCCAAGGGACTAGAAAACCCAACCATTCCTCACAACCTTAATTACACGGTCGTGTCAAGTTACATAGCATGGAGTACATGGCCGTATCAAATTACATAGCCTAGGTCGTGTACTCCTCTGGAAGTACCCCAAAACGTGTCTAAACTTATATGCTCGGTTACACGGCCGTGTAATATTACATGGCCTGGGTCGTGTGACACTTTGTCTTATGCGTTGAGCTGTGTTTCTAGGAGGAAACATGGCCTGGGCCGTGTAAATCCACACAGCTTGTGAATCTGCACCAGAATCCATGAAAATGAGCTTTTCCAAGCTTCCAAATCAAATGGGTACAAATCCATATACATATTTAAGCATTTAGACACTTACAAATCCATCAAGATTCACAATATCAAGCATAGAAAATCATACAACACATTCAAATCATAACATTATCAAAAATCACAAACAAAGTGAGCAACCTACAGATGGATTCCCCACCATTAACACCAAAAACTTTTCCTCACCATCAAGATTGGTTGAAGAGGATTATCTCCTTCTTACCTCAAGAGAAAACAAGAGAACAAGCTCCTTGATGCCTTTTGGAATTCGTCCAACACCTCCAAGAAAATTCTAAGATGGCGAAACCCAAGAAATCTAAAATCAAAGCTTGAAAAAGGAGTCCTTGATCATAATGGTGGCCAAGGACTACGAAAATGAGAAGAGAAAATGAAGATAAAAAACATTACCTCAAGAGCTTCAAGCTTTGAGCTCCAATGGTGGAAAATGTAAAAGGAAGATTTAGGGGAGGACGCCCAAAGAGAAGAGTCTTAGGATGATGAGGATGTAAGAAACAAGGTTGGTTGAGCAAGAAATTGTGGGTGGCCTCCAATGGTGGTGTGTGTCCGTATAGGAGAAGAGAGGAAGAGAGGAGAGGGCGTGAGAAAGAGAGAGAGAGAGAAGAGTGGGCGTGAGAGAGAGAAGAGAGAAGTGAGAGAAAGCAATAGCTTTGTGAAATTGAAAAGTGAAGAATGAATAAGTGTTAGATGAAAAGATGATGATTTTTGCCATATTTCCCCCTTCATGGTAATGTGACCGAAAGTGAGGAGAGAGAATGTGAAGCTTCCTTGAGAAGCTTGGTAGGAAGCTTCCTTGAAGTTTCCTTGAAGCTTCCTTGATAAGCTTTGCACGTTTCTCGATAAAGTGTAGGGTGATGTCATGGTGATGATGTCACTTAAATGATATCATAAAAGTAACTAGATAGAAATAATCTACTAGAGCTATTATCTAGTGGATGAAAATTACAGTTAGTAAAAATAATATTTTATTATCCCACAGATAATAAAATATACTGCAATTTTATTTATCAGATAAAATCTTTAAAAATAAAACCTTGTAAACTATGTCCAGTCTCGGGTTTAGTAAGATCCCCCGTCGATGTTTCTACAGTTCAAAGTTTTCATCCTCGGGAAAAATATTTTATTTTCCCAGCCCCGCTCAGCGCGCACGTAAATTGTGAAAAATATTAAAATAATCAAACAATTCAAAAAATTCTAGAAAAATCTCTAAAAATCATAAATATTACAAAATAAATATTTATCATGAAACAAGTAATTTTTGGGATGTTACAGTGAGAGAGTTCAGAGGAAGGTTCACTAGTTAAGGTAGGTTGAACTCTCTTATAGTTTCAGATAATATCACAAATTGCTTCTCAAGTTAATATCGTAAAGTACCAACATATAAACTTTATAAAACCTTGTTTTATCAAATAGAATGAATCTTGGAACATAGAAGTAGACCATGTAAAGAGAATATACTTCTTAAGTTTATTTTAATTTAGAAACACTTTGGTTCCTTTTAGAGTAAAACTTTGATTTTCTTATATTCAGTTTCAAAGCAAATCTAAATGTGAAAAAGTTAGGAAAGAATAGCAAGACACATGGATTTATACTAGTTCACCTCTAAACCACTTAAGGCTACATCTAGTTCCTAGCAAATACTAGGATTTTCACTATGTAAAAGTATTCTTTCTTTCCAAGTCTCTTCAAGTTCCTATACTTTGTGTATTCTTTTCCCTTTGTAACACCCCAAATTCTGACTATGTTAACAGTAATAGCAGAATTACACTGTTTTACATTTTCTGTGTGTTATAAAAATAATTTGACTATTCCGAGATTATTTTTGATCATTTTGTGTGATTTGCTCCGGGTCAAGAAAATAATAATTTTCGGGCCGGAAAAATTCTTATTTTAATTATTTAGAGCTGGGGGATCTTCTAAACTCAATTCCGAGTTATATATATATTAATCTTTTAATTTTTAGGATTTAACTGTGTAATAAAATAATTTTATATTATTATAATATTATTTTATTTGACAATACCTACTATCTCAAAAACAGTAGAAATCTGCTCCAAAATGACCATGGTCCCGGAAAAGTCTGTGGGACTCGCATTTAGAAAAGCAGCCAATGTTTCTGACTTGACTAAATTCTAAACTAATAGGAATTGGTCAAATAAAGTGGCATGGACTTTATTGTGGACCATTGGATGAAAAGTTTGATTAAGATGTTTTCGATCATAACCGTTGATCAGATCAGTGGTGTGAAATGAATCCTGATAAAATCACTAAGTGATATCTACCTTCGATTAGATCAATGGATAGGAAACAAAGTTAAATTCAATGGCTAAGATTGAGTCAAATATAATGGCTTAACTTTTACTTAGTAGCTAATTAAACCTAATTTAATCATCTTAATGGCCTAATTAACAAACTAAGTAAACTAACCTAGTTATTAATTAGTTATAATCTAATTTCTAATTAGATATTCTAATTTTATTTAGAGGCTATGATATATGTAATTATATATTTAATTAATTAGTTATGTAATTAGAATATTAATTGAGTGTAATTAGGAAACTTAACTTAATTAATTAACTAATTAATTAGCATGCAATTAGGTTTTAATTTAAATTAAACCTAGTCCCTAATTTCATGGAGGCCACACGGCCAAGCAGTCCAAGGAGGCTTCTCAAGTCTTCTTGAATGGTTTTTTGTGACCATTGCATGACAAATTAGTGACATAGGCCATGTGCACTCAATGTGAACACAATTGTGATCTTTTATTTCAAGTATATCTCCTAATATTTCCCTACACAATACTCACATGGCTGCACCATTTTCCTTTCACTCTCAAATTTCATTTTCTCTCACTTAAAAAGCTAAGCATCTAATTCTCTCAAAATTCCCAAGAACACCAAGTTATTTTCCTTTCCTTTTCTTTTTGAATTTTCGGCCCAAGCACCTTGAACCACCATCAATCTCCTATAATTTTTCCTCTTAGCATTTCCTAAACCTAAACTACCTTCTAAACACTTTTCATTTAGGAAGTTTTGTGAAAATCCTACTCCAAGTGCTTCAAATCCAAGCTTTGATTTACTTTCCTAAAGGTAAACTATTGATTCTTTGAGTTTAAATTTGGTTTTTAATTTTCTAAACCATGATTGCTCCATGGTTTTTCATTATTAAGCTTTGTTTAAGATTTATTAATTGTTTAGAAATTTTTAGGGAATTGTTTGTGATTCCCACGAAATCAAAGAAGGAGGAGGAGCTTGTGGATTCTTGCCTTCAAGGGGTAAGAGGGAGATTTTACCTCACCAACCAAGTTTTGGTGGTGTGGGGATGGTCTTGTATGGTGAAAAGCCCATAAGGGTTTATTCACTAGTGTTTGATGCTTCTTTGATTGTGTTTGTTTGGTTTATAATTTTGTTTTGTGATTGCATGTGTGATAGTATGTCTAAAGATTTGATAATATGCTTGTATGGATAACTTTGAATGCATGCAAGTGTATGTGTAAATTAGGATGTGAATAACATGATGAAAACGAATTTGTGAGAGCTCCAAAGAGCTTGAGGCTTACGGCCATGTTAGGGTTTAGAGGACCAAAGTCTGAAAAATGATGGATTCAAATGAGAATTAAAGATTTAGATGAAAAAGAAATGAATTTGGATAGGTTTGAGTATAGTAAAGTAAAATGATTTTGGGAAAACAATTTGATATAATTAAATAAATGAGTTATGAAATTAATTCGGGTGTCAATACTTGAAGTTTACTGACGTAAAGCTCACCCTACGAGTTTTGAAGCGCGTTTGTAAAATTTGAGCTATAATATGTGAAGTAAAAGAAAGAAATATCATTTTTTTGGAAATAATACAAATACTGATTTTTAGAGGAGTTATATTGTAAATATTTTTAAAGAAGGGACTAAATCATAAATATTATTTAGATGAGGGGCCATTGTGCAAATATTATTTAAAGAGGGGTCATATTGTAAATATTTTATAAAGAGGGGTCATATTACAATTATTTTATAAGAGAGGAATTATTTCATAAATATAAATTTTATGAGGGACTATTTTGTAAATATGAATTTTATGAGTGACTGTTGTGAAAATATTGTTTAAATGAGGATTATAATGTAAATATTATGTTTTTGAGGGACTATTATGCAAACATGAAAAATAAAGTCAAATTTTGGTATTAAATGAGAAAAATAGTATTTTTGATTTAAAACGTATGAAAAATATTTTACGCGATTGAGAAAACATTAAGAAATCAATACGCGATTTGAAAATAGGACAAAATTGTTGCACGATTGAGAAAATGCGAAAATATGTCTATGCGATGAAAATACAGTAATAATATTGTTGGGTTATTGACTGGACCCCGAATAGGTGATAATGAATTAGAACTGTAAATGGTGCATAGTACATGCATTGGAAAGGTCCGATGGACTGAATAAGGCTAATTGCCTAGGAGAGAATACGCCTCTTGAATGGGTACGATATGTGTAGCGTAGGTCACTCATTGACCTTGGGGGCATTGGGTTGTGGGTTGCCTACAATGGGCAGTTGGTAGCTCTTCTGTATCGTGGATTAGACCGATGTAACACACCAATGATCCGGACCGAGACACTATTCTTAATCAAGACCTGATAAAGACTGTCATGCATATGCTAGATGTGCAAAAATTGAGCACGTGGTCTGAGGCATGTTGGTGCAAACAGATCTTTTCGATCACTCTCTCCGATCTGTGTTTTAACTCCATAGAGTAGGAAATTAAGTCTCGGTGCATATGCATAGTTATTGAAGGTATTATCATAATTATTGTTAATTGAATTTGAATTATTGAATATTTGAAAATGATTGAGGGTATTATCGTAAATATTGTTTATGATAATTGAATTGTTGAATATTTAAATATTGGTAATGGCATGATTGTAATTGTTGTTTATTACATGAGTTATGATGATAAATGATGTTGGTGGCATAATTATAATTATGTATGATGTGTTGGTATGAGGTATTGTATGTGTTTATCTTCATTGCTACCATACTAGTATTGGCGTAGGTGATCTCACCTCTTTGTATGCCTATGTGTATTATATTTATAAATTTAAAGACGATAGGCAAAGACTTGAGCAAGAGGGTGAGGAAGAGCAGATTCCTGTAGAGGAAGCTGAGTTCTGAGACGATGGAGATGCCTTGTTTTCTAGGGTATATGAGACGGACGTTTCGCGGAGGATCGGAGGCAAGGCACGTTGATCTAGAACGAGAGCGTATTTACTACATAGGGGACTTAAACATTATTTTAAGTAGGCTTCATCTTGAACACCCTTATTTTACTGTAAATATTAATGTACACTTAGAGTTTCCATTGTCTATTAGACAGTACTGGGGAGCATACTATCGTACTCCTAGTGCGATTAGTATAGTGTCGTCTGCTCGGACACCAGTCCATAGGACTTCGCGCCCGTCTGGATTCCTATCTTCTGAGGAATCAGAGGAGGACCTGTCTGAGGGTTCTGCTGTATAGTAGTACTTGGGCAGTACGTTAGTTTAAATTAAAGTTTAAATGTTTTGAAAGTCTAGTTTGTAAATATGAAGTATGATAATACCATGACTTGTGTATATATGATGTAAATTATTTGTGATGATGCTGTAATGTTTTCTTTTCCGCTAAGTCTATTTTATTATTATTAAGAAATTTTACAACTCATATTTACATTACAAAGTATTTGATTTTTAGAAGGGGTAATTTGGTAATTAAGTAACAATAAATGTGATGCCCTAAGAAGGGTGTTACATTAGTTGGCATCAGAGCCCAAGTTAGAGTCTTTTGGGTTTATAGGTAGGTTTGTCTTATTTGTGTTGTGTGAATCTCTGACACTGAACACAGAGATATGTTTTGGTTTCCGAAAGGAGACAATGTTGTGTGAAATAGTTACGTTTAGTTCATTGTGTTTTGATTTTGTTTGTCTTTGAAGAAAGATAATGGAACGTAGTGAATATGAGCATGTGGACGCAAGACGTGATGAAGATCGTATAGCCACAACTAGAAGTGTGATGCAAAAGATGATTGAAGTAGCAGTAAAACAGATATAGATGATAGCTCAGCAGCAGGAACTAATTATCGAACTTCATAGCTTATTAGGATTGGAGCAGCCACCGGATACGAGAAGCTGTAATTTAGAACCTTCGATAATCCAAAATGGAAGGAAGCGTAAGGTCAATTGTTTTCAACGAGCCGTATGTACAACCACTGGGGAAGCAACAATGAACATAGAGAGGAAGTACTAGTGGCAACGATTTTGGTCAGATTGTGGCATCACTAATGAAATGTTTCAAGTATGGAAAAAATCATCTCACCAAAGATTGTCAGCATAAAGGGATTATTTGTTATGGATGTGGGGAGCCTGGACATTTCTCCAGAGATTGTGATCAACTGAAGATGGAACCGTCCATTAGTAATACACGTGTTTCAAAATCTCAAGAAGAAGAAAGAGTCGGTGCAGAGGGTGTAATGAGAACGTTCAAATACAAAAACTTAAGAAGCGAGAAAGTTGTGCCATAGAGGGTAATTTTAAAATTGTGCTGTATAATTCGCAAGGTAACCCATTCTCTTATGACCTATGATTGTGTAAATCTTTTGGGGTTACCTGTGTTTTGCTTCTTTTTATAATACTACTTCAACTTCTAAACTTGTTATTACTACTCGAGCCTGTTTAAAACTATCCTATTATTATTGGAGTTTGAAACTTTTCTATTAATCTGGTTTATCTATTTCTTTCTCAAATAGACTGAATAAATCAATTTGATTTATCCGTGTCCTTGTTATAGTGTGATCTGAGTATTTCCACTCTTCTTGTTAAACTTGTTGTTTATACTCAAGTTTTCTAACTCTACCCTATGTCTATTGAATATCAAATCTTTTCTGTTGATTTGATTTGTTTATCTAAAATCACATCTATTTGAGAGCCTGACTTTATAAATGGATTGGTTATTTTCCAACCATATCCTACTATATTGATACAATGCAACTTTAGTGTTTCCTTGACCTGAGATTTTTGGATTTGAATCCAGAAAGTTCATTTCTAAAATTATTGGACTATGTTCACTTCGAAATCTATTAGACCATCTCAAATTCTTTGTTGGACTAATGTAGTAATCTACTGAATAGTCTTATTACTTTTCCTTATAACTTTCATAGTGTATTTCATGTATCTCAATTAAGAAGAATTATTCTTGATTCAACTTATGTCATAGTACCAAATACAGTGCAATTAGAAGAAAACTTGATCCATGAGACATTTTTTTGTTAAGATTAAAAATAGGCAAGTAGAACAACTTATCTTGATGAAGAAAATCTGGAATGATGTGACAACAGGGGAACTAGAAGACCAAATGAAGGAAATCATTGTTTGCTCCAAGATTGATATACGTGCTGGTTATTATCAGATTCGTGTAAAAAAAATAGAGAATAGTCCAAGATAGATTTTCGGACGCATTACAGGCACTATGAGTATTGAGTACTACCATTTGGGGTAAAGAATATTTTTTGCGATATTCACAAATTATATAAATAGGATCGTTCTTTCCTAACTAGGCAAATTTGTCATTATTGACAATATTTTGACTTATTCTCGAAATTCGAAGGAACATGCTAAAGGTCTCAATGCAGTTCTTCAATTTCTGAAGAAGAAGAAGAAGGAGTTATGCGCGAAACTAGTCAAATGCAAATTATGTTAGAAGAAGTTCAACTTGTGAATTTAGATTGAGTGTTGAGATCAAATAAAAAGGTTGTGGCGTATATTTCAAGGCAGTGGAATGTGCATGAGAAGAATTATTCGATTTACGTTTTAGGATATGTGATAGTCATTTTGTAACGAAAATCTGAAGACATTTTCTTTCCTATAAAGTCTATAGTAATTTCAAGGGCTTGAAGTACCTGTATAATCAAGAGGGACTTGGATATAAGGAAGAGACGATGTATCATGATGGTGAAAGTAGTATTGTAGGACTAGGATTTGTATAGCAGACAACTGAGAAAGTGAAGATGATTCAAGACGAGATGAGGACAACTCGGACGTGACAAAAGAGTTATGCTGATAAAAGACGAAGACCACTTGAATTTGAAGAAGGTGACCATGTGTTTCTACGTGTGACACCTATGACTGGAGTTGGACAAGTAATTAAATTAAGGAAACTTATTCTGAAGTTTATCGGGCCATATCAGATACTCCGTCGGGTAAGTCCGGTAGCTTATCAGATTACACTACCACCATTCCTATCAAATTTTCATAATGTATTTCACGTATCACAACTACGGAAATATATTTCTGATCCGACTCATAGTATCGAACCAGATACCGTACAACTGAAGGAAGATTTAACTTATGAGACGTTTCCAGTCAAGATTGAAGATCAAAGGACAAGGTAACTTCGAGGTAAGAAGATCGCATTGGTTAAAGTGGTTTGGAACGATGTAAGTGATGAAGCTACATGGAAGTTAGAGGACAAATTAAGAGAGCAGTATCCATATTTATGTTAAGTATGTGTCAAGTTTCGAGGACGAAACTTCTTTTTAGAGGGGGAGTGTTGTAACACCCCAAATTCTGACTATGTTAACAGTAATAGCAGAATTACACTATTTTGCATTTTCTATGTGTTATAAAAATAATTTGACTGTTCTAAGATCATTTTTGATCGTTTTGTGTGATTTGCTCCGGGTCAAGAAAATAATAATTTTCGGGCCAGGGAAATTCTTATTTTAATTATTCAGAGCTGGGGGATCTTACTAAACCCAATTCTGAGTGATATATACATTAATCTTTTAATTTTTAGGATTTAACTGTGTAATAAAATAATTTTATATTATTACAATATTATTTTATTTGACGGTACCTACTGTCTCAAAAATAGTAGAAATCTGCTCCAAAATAACCATGGACCCGGAAAAGTCTGTGGGACCTGCGTTTAGAAAAGCACTCAACGTTTCTGACTTGACTAAATTCTAAACCAATAGGAATTGGTCAAATAAAGTGGCATAGACTTTATTGTGGACCATTGGATGAAAAATTTGATTAAGATGTTTTCGATCATAACCGTTGATCAGATCAATGGTGTGAAATGAATCCAGATAAAATCACGAAGTGGTATCCACCTTAGATTAGATGAATGGATAGGAAACAAAGTTAAATTCAATGGCTAGGATTGAGTCAAATATAGTGGATTGACTTTTACTTAGTAGCTAATTAAACCTAATTTAATCATCTTAATGGCCTAATTAACAAACTAAGTAAACTAACCTAGTTATTAATTAGTTATAATCTAATTTCTAATTAGATATCCTAATTTTATTTAGAGGCTATGATATATGTAATTATATATTTAGTTAATTAGTTATGTAATTAGAATGTTAATTGAGTGTAATTAGGAAACTTAACCTAATTAATTAACTAATTAATTAGCATACAATTAGGCTTTAATTTAAATTAAACCTAGTCCTAAATTTCATGGAGGCCACACGGCCAAGCAGCCCAAGGAGGCTTCTCAAGTCTTCTTAAATGGTCTTTTGTGACTATTGCATGACAAATTAGTGACATAGGCCATGTGTAACATCCCGAAAATTATTTATTTTATTATAAATAATCATTTTATAATATTTATGATTTTTAGGAATTTCTGTGGATTTTTCTGAAAATGTCAAATATTATAGTATATTTTTTGTTTTGCGTGCACACTGAGCGGAGCCGGGATAACAAAATGTTTTCCCTGTAGTTGGTAAATCTTGAACTGTCAACGTGTCGACGGGGGATCTTACTAAACCCGAGGTGGGGCACAGTTTGCAAGGTTTATGTTTTTTGAGATTTTATCTGATAAATAAAATCACTGTATCTTAAAATCTTCTGATAATAAAATATTATTTTCATCAACTGTAACTTTTATTCACTGAGAAAATAATTCTAACAATGTAATTAATCATCTGTCAGATGTATTTAATTAAGGAGACAAGCTTACTATGCACTTTATTGAGAATTGTGCAAAGCTTCTCAAGGAAGCTTCCCCCAACCACTTTTCTCTCTCCTCCCTTTTTGGTGTTGCACGGTTGGTTAAGAGGGATATTACATTTTCATTCTCTCATTTCCTCTCCTCCCATACGCAGCTCACCCCTCTTTCTCTCTTCTTCACACGGCTACACACACCCACAACCACCATTGTTGATTTCAAGCTTCCTTTGCTCAACCTAATAGAGACCATTGTTTCCCCTCTCCATCTTCAAGCTTTCCTTTTGTGGGACTCCTCCTGGCTTCTTCATTTTCGTGTTCCACAGCCAACATCAAAGCTTGGAGCTTTAAGGTAAAAGCTCTTAACTTTCTTCTCCTCTTCCCCTCAATTTCGTGTTCTATGGTCACCTTAGGGACTATGGCTACCATTTCCCCTCTTTGATCTTGATTTTGTGGTTTTGAACACCCAAGGTTTTGGTGGTGGTGAAGAACGAAATTTCTAAGCAAAAAGGAGCATCCTATCTTTATGCTTCTCTCAGGTTAGAGGAAGACACTCCTCCTCAACCTCTATTAGCATTTAGAAACCTTGTCTCTGATTGATTGTGAGGAAACCCTATTGAGGGTTATCCTTTGTTTGCATGTTGTTTATGATGTGTTTATGCTATTAGATTGTTTGTTTGTGTACATTGATGTATCTGAATGGATTGGAATGTATGACATGGAAGAAAATGATGTCGAATTGGTTCTTGGATGGCCACGGTTTTGAGGCCCAAAATTTGGGGATTCTTTGTGAACAATTGTAACAATTTGACCTTTTGACCATTTAGTACAATGACCATATCCGTTGAATTTGATCTTCTGACCATATCCGTCGAATTTGATCTTCTGACCATTTAGTAGAGAAACTTCTCCAATGTTAATATCCATCGAGTTAGAATTTCTGACCATTTAGTAGAGAAACTTCTCCAATGTTAATATCCATCGAGTTAGAATGTCAATATCCGTCGAGTTAGAATTTCTGACCATTTAGTAGAGAAACTTCTCCTATGTCAATATCCGTCGAGTTAGAATTTTGACCATTTAACAGAGAAACTTCTCCAATGTCAATATCCGTCGAGTTAGAATGTCAATATTCGTCGAGTTAGAATTTCTGACCATTTAGTAGAGAAACTTCTCCAATGTCAATATCCGTCGAATTAGAATTTCTGACCATTTAGTGTTTTCGTCGGTTCAACACTTGGAAGATTTCTCCAATGTCAACACCTATCCATTGAATTAGGATTTCTGCTGATCTTCTAACATATTCGACAGCTTTATGCATCATTCGATAGAATTGATCTTTACCCGACATAATCTTCATCCGACAGAACTTGACTTTTAGCCATTCCGGTCAAATAATGTTTTCCTACTAACATTGATTCTGTCATATTATTTTTCGTCGAAAGGTAGCCTCACATTTGTACACTAGAGGCATTCTTCTCTGTCGAATCCAAAATTTAAAATTTATCACCTAATACCTATTGATTAAATTAATTGTAATAGGATGCAAGAATTAAAAAATTAGAAAATTAAATTATACTTTGTGATTCATAAATTTTAAAGAACCAAGAATGGAATTTTCATAAGCCTTAGGATAATTTTAATTAGGGTAAGAACAAGAGAGTGTGAGATTTTGAGATCTTAGAATAACCTTCTAAGTGTATGTGAATAAATTACCTAAGAGAATTTGATTAATTACGAGAATTCCTTTAGAGACAAACTTTGTAAGAAAAGCTAAACCTAAGCAAGAATTCATAATACACCTTAAAAATGCATTAATTCATATAATTCTAATATTATGATATTGTGGGTCCATGTGAGTGACCAATGATTGTGTTGATTATTGCTTTGGCAAATTGTGACGTATTGTGGAATTGTATGTAATAATGATCATACATGTCTATGCATAGAGTCTGTATGCATTGTGAATGTCTGTTTGACTTTGTTAAAGTCTTTAGCCTAGGAGTTGAATCACACCTATGTGCAAGTGCGAATAGACAAGTGTGGTCCTGTAGTTGACCTTGGGGGTGTCGGGGTGCGGGTGTCTCACAGGGGGCAGTTGGTAGCCCCTCTAGACCGTGGGACAAACCGATGCAAACGCACCGACGATCCTAACCGTGGCACTGTCCTATATCGAGATCTGTGTAGAATGTATTGTAAAATGCCATGATGTGCACGTTGATAAATTGAGAATTATAGCACTTGAGGGCCTCAGTAGCCAAGAATACAGACATACCTCCTAATCGTTCTCTCCGACTGTTTTGTGTCTAGCTCCATGGAGTAGGATTTTGACTTTGTATGCATGTGCATATTGGGTCCATGAATTATCTGGCATTTATTGTTATTATAATTGGAACTGTTGTATTACTGATATATATAACTGCTTGGAACTGTTTGGTTGATTATAACTGCTACTTAATGTTTATTATCACTATTGCTGTCAAAAAAATGCTACGCGGGCGCTTTGTGCCATTTTGTTTCTTATTGCTATAATTGGTAATGATAGTAGGATGTCTTACCTCTTCACTGTCTTTCTATTATTTCCCATCTGTATATTGTGTTCTATTGAAGATGACGACAAAGAAGGCGACACTCCCGATTTCCCTGACTTTTGGCTCGATCGCGATTAGCGTCTAGTGTCGGTTCATGGTGGCGCACCCGAGTGGATTTCTGGATTATGGACGTCTGATTTTCCTCGGAGGGCCAAACTACTAGTACATTAACCTGAACTCCGAACGGTTCATCTACGAGGGAGAGGTGTCGATCTCACTAGCTTGGAGGCATCATGATTCACCCATCTTCACGGGCAGCATCAGCGTGTGTCTGGAATTCTACTTGCCCATCCGGGAGATGTGGGGTGACCGCCACTACACCCCACAGGAGGATACTTTTGTTTCCACTACTCGGGCCCCGACCCGTTATTCAGTGGCTCCTATGGAGGTTTCCTCTAATGAGGAAGACCCCGAGGAGGTCTCTGAGGATGACCTCGCGGAGGATCCTGAAGAGGATCCTGACACGATTCTTCCTCATTTGAGGGACTGATATTACTGGTTGTTACTGAGGGCTACCAGTATTTTATTTTAGGGCCTGATATTTTGACTGTAGTGGGCTGTTTATTTCTGATACCGTGGGGATGTATATGTATGATCCTTTGGGGCAGGTATAGTTTTACTTTTTGGTATACCAGGCTTTGTAACCAAACAGTTTGATAAATATATATATGAATACGCAATGTTAATTCTAATGTATGCTTTACCTCTGCTTTTATTCTTTATTTCCATTTATATTTCGTCACTGTGTTTATTAACTATTGTTATTATTATTGTGAAATAACAAAAAAAAAATATATTCACCAATTTAATTACATAACTATAATCAAGTAAATATATATTATATTAAAAGGAACCGAGTCTTAACTTATAGAATTTTATTTCCGCATTGTAATTGACAATATGACGTTCCCTCCCAAAAAGGGGCATTACATTAAGTTGGTATCAGAGCTCCAGTTTATGTTTCTTTGGGTCTTGTGATTGAGTCTGTCTTGTTTGTGCTGTGTGTTCTCTGAATAGTAAACGCAAAGGTGTATTGTTTGGTATTCCTAGTGGATGCAACTGACTTTTTTGTGTCTCAATTAATCCGATCTAAGAAAGTAAGATGGCGCAAAGGGAAAACATGGCAGCTGCTATAGTAGCGATGTAGAGGATGGCTGAGGCCGTCGCATAACAGACTGAGCAAGCTACACAGCAGCAAGAGAGAGTTGTGCAACAGCAAGAACGAGCTACTCAACAGCTTGAGGCTACTGCAGATGCTCAGAATTTAGCGGAGTTTCGACGCCATAACCCTCCTCAATTTAAAGGAGAGTTTGATCCGGACAAGGCTAGTCTGTGGATCAAGGAGTTAGAAAAAGTCTTTCAAGGGATGAATTGTGCTGAGGACAAGAAGGTGAACTATGCTACTTTTATGCTGGTGGGCAATGCTGAAAACTAGTGGAATGAAGTGCAGAGAATGCTGAAAGCTGCAAACCGCAAGATTACTTGGGACTTATTCAAGGAGAAATTCCTAGATAAGTATTTTCCTGCAAGCGCAAGACACGCGAAGGAGTCAGAGTTTCTCAACTTACGACAAGGGAATATGACCGTTAGTGAGTATGCGGCCAGATTCAAAAACTTGTCACAGTTTTTGACGTACTTTTAGCATCAACCAAATGAAGTCTGGAAGTGTCAGAGATTTATCGAAGAATTGAGGTATAAGGTAAAGAAGGTCGTGATCGCTTTGAAGATCAACGAATTCTCAGAACTGCTGGATACGTGCTGTGACGTAGAGGCTCTAGAGCAATCTAGAGATACGAGGAACAGAAACTTTGGGCCTACAAGGTTCCAGAGAGGCAGCGGTAACAGTTCTAACTATTTCCAGAAGGAGTCGTATTCCCAACCAATGGGAAATTAGCAACAAACCATGGATGGCGGCTCAGGTGGAGGTTCTACTGGGAACCAGACTGGCCAGAACACGACGTATCCTTCTAAATGCATGAAGTGTGAAAAAGACCATCTTACAAGGGACTGTATCATAAAGGGAATCATCTACTTCAGATGCAGGAAACCTGGACACACCTACAGAGACTGCAATTAAGCGAAGGTTGAACCTTCAATGAATGCTGCAAAAGCCAAGAAACCACAAGTGGGAGGATGAATTTATACCATGAGCGGAGCTGAAGCCTCCAAATCCGAAGACTTAATTCAAAGGGAAGGCACCATAGAAGGTAACTTCTTAATTGTACTGTATGACTCTGGGACAACCCATTCTTTCATATCATATGACTGTGTGCAAAGACTTGGTCTACCTATGTCGTCTTTACCTTTTGACTTAACTGTTTCTACCCCCACTGATAAACCGGTAGTTACTACCAAAGTTTGTCTAAATTGTCCATTGATTGTTGAAGGTCAAACCTTTTCAGTCAATCTGATCTGTTTACCCCTTTCCCAACTAGCTATTATCTTAGGGATGGACTGGTTGTCTTCCAACCATGTTCTGTTAGACTGTTCCAGAAAGACCATAGTTTTTCCTGTAGATGAGAATCCTAGATTTCTGACGGCCAACCGAGTTCAAGCTCTCTTGAAAGAAGGAGCTCACGGATATATGCTACTATCTTCTTTGAAAGTCGAGAGTGAGGTTGATGTGAACACAATTCCAGTGGTGAATGAGTTTCTTGAAGTCTTTCCTGAGGATGTACCTGGTTTACCACCGGCTCGAGAGATAGAGTTTGCTATCGACCTAGTACTGAGAGCTGGAAGACAAGATGAAGGAGCAACACCCACAGTTATTCTAGGATAGATCAAATTTCGAGGACGAAATTTCTTTTTAGAAGGGGAGTGTTGTAATATCCCAAAAATTATTTATTTCATTATAAATAATTATTTTATAATATTTATGATTTTTAAGAATTTTTGTGGATTTTTCTGAAAATGTCAAATATTATAGTATATTCCTCGTTTTACGTGTGCACTGAGCGGAGCTGGGATAACAAAATGTTTTCCCTGAGGCTAGTAAATCTTGAACTGTCAACGTGTCGATGGGGGATCTTACTAAACCCGAAGCCAGGCACAGTTTGTGAGGTTTACGTTTTTTGAGATTTTATCTGATAAATAAAATCACTGTATCAAAAAATCATCTAATGAATAATAAAACATTATTTTCATCAACTGTAACTTTTATTCACTGAGAAAATAATTGTAACAGTGTAATTATTCATCTTCCAGATGTATTTAATTAAGGAAACAAGCTTACTATGTACTTTATTGAGAATTGTGCAAAGCATCTCAAGGAAGCTTGAGGGAAGCTTCTAGGAAGCTTCCTCCAACCACTTTTCTCTCTCCTCCCTTTTTAGTGCTGCACGGTTGGCTAAGAGTGATATTACATTTTCATTCTCTCATTTCCTCTCCTCCCATACGCAGCTCACCCCTCTTTCTCTCTTCTTCACACGGCTGTACACACCCACAACCACCATTGTTGATTTCAAGCTTCCTTTGCTCAACCCAATAGAGACCATTGTTTCCCCTCTCCATCTTCAAGCTTTCCTTTTGCGGGACTCCTCCTGGCTTCTTCATTTTCGTGTTCCATAGCCAACATCAAAGCTTGGAGCTTTAGGGTAAAAGCTCTCAACTTTCTTCTCTTCTTCCCCTCATTTTCGTGTTCCATGGTCACCTTGGTGACTATGGCTATCATTTCCCCTCTTTGATCTTGATTTTGTGGTTTTGAACACCCAAGGTTTTGGTGGTGGTGAAGAACGAAATTTCTAAGCAAAAAGGAGCATCCTTTCTTTATGCTTCTCTCAGGTAAGAGGAAGACACTCCTCCTCAAACTCTATTAGCATTTAGAAACCTTGTCTCTGATTGATTGTGAGGAAACCCTATTGAGGGTTATCCTTTGTTTGCATGTTGTTTATGAAGTGTTTATGCTATTAGATTGTTTGTTTGTGTATATTGATGTATCTAAATGGATTAAAATGTATGACATGGAAGAAAATGATGTCAGATTGGTTCTCGGATGGCCATGATTTTGAGGCCCAAAATTTGGGGATTCTTTGTGAACAATTGTAACAATTTGAACTTCTGACCATTTAATACAATGACCATATCTGTCGAATTTGATTTTCTGACCATTTAGTAGAGAAACTTCTCCAATGTTAATATCCGTCGAGTTAGAATTTCTGACCATTTAGTAGAGAAACTTCTCCAATGTCAATATCCGTCGAGTTAGAATGTCAATATCCGTCGAGTTAGAATTTCTGACCATTTAGTAGAGAAACTTCTCCAATGTCAATATCCATCGAGTTAGAATGTCAATATCCATCGAGTTAGAATTTCTGACCATTTAGTAGAGAAACTTCTCCAATGTCAATATCTGTCGAATTAGAATTTCTGGCCATTTAGTGCTTTCGTCGGTTCAACACTTGGAAGATTTCTCCAACGTCAACACCCATCCGTCGAATTAGGATTTTTGTTGATCTTCTAGCAAATTCGATAGCTTTATGCATCATTCGATAGAATTGATCTTTACCCGACATAATCTTCATCCGACAGAACTTGACTTTTAGCCATTCCGGTCAAATAATGTTTTCCTACCAACATTGATTCTGTCATATTATTTTTTGTCGAAAGGTAGCCTCACATTTGTACACTAGAGGCATTCTTCTCCGTCGAATGCAAAATTTAAAATTTATCACCTAACACCTAGTGATTAAATTAATGGTAATAGGATGCAAGAATTAGCAAATTGGAAAATTAAATTATACTTTGAGATTCAAAAATTTTAAAGAACCAAGAATGGAATTTTCATAAGACTTAGGATAATTTTAATTAGGGTAAGAACAAGAGGGTGTGAGATTTTGAGATCTTAGAATAACATTCTAAGTTTATATGAATAAATTACCTAAGAGAATTTAATTAATTATGAGAATTCCTTTAGAGACAAACTTTGTAAAAAAAGCTAAACCTAAGCAACAATTCATAATACACCTTAAAAATGCATTAATTCATATAATTCTAATATTATGATATTGTGGGTCCATGTGAGTGACCAATGATTGTGTTGATTCTTGCTTTGACAAATTGTGACATATTGTGGAATTGTATGTAATAATGATCATACATGTTTATGCATAGAGTCTGTATGCATTGTGAATGTCCGTTGGACTTTGTTAAGGCCTTTAGCCTAGGAGTTGAATCACGCCTATGTGCGGGTGCGAATAGACAAGTGTGGTCCTGTAGTTGACCTTGGGGGCGTCGGGCGCGGGTGTCTCATAGGGGGCAGTTGGTAGCCCCTCGGGACCGTGGGACAAACCGATACAAACGCACTGACGATCCTGACTGTGGCACTATCCTATATTGAGATCTGTGTAGAATGTCTTGTAAAATGCCATGATGTGCATGTTGATAAATTGAGAATTATAGCAACTTGAGGGCCTCGGCAGCCAAGAATACTGACATACCTCCTGATCGTTCTCTCTGACTGTTTTGTGTCTAGCTCGATGGAGTAGGATTTTGACTTTGTATGCATGTGCATAATGGGTCCATGAATTGTCTGGCATTTATTGTTATTATAATTGGAACTGTTGTATTACTGATATATATAACTGCCTGGAACTGTTTGGTTGATTATAACTGCTACTTAATGTTTATTATCATTATTACTGTTAAAAAAATGCTACGCGGGCGCTTTGTGTCGTTTTGTTTCTTGTTGCTATAATTGGTAATGATGGTAAGATGTCTTACCTCTTCCCTGTCTTTCTATTATTTTCCATCTGTATATTGTGTTCTATCGAAGACGACGGCAAAGAAGGCGACACTCCCGATTTCCCCGGCTTTTGGCCCGATCGCGATTAGCGTCTAGTGTCAGATCATGGCGGCACACCCAAGTGGATTTCTGGGTTATGTACGTCTGATTTTCCTCGGAGGGCCAGACTGCTAGTACATTAACCTGAACTCCGAGCGGTTCATCTACGAGGGAGAGGTGTCGATCTCACTAGCTTGGAGGCGTCATGATTCGCCCATCTTCACGGGCAGCATCAGCGTGTGTCTGGAATTCTACTTGCTCATTCGGGAGATGTGGGGTGATCGCCACTACACCCCACAGGAGGATACTTTTGTTTCCACTACTCGGGTCCCGACCCGTTATTCAGTGGCTCCTATAGAGGTTTCCTCTTATGAGGAAGACCCCGAGGAGGTCCCTGAGGATGACCTCGCAGAGGATTCTGAAGAGGATCCTAACACGATTCCTCCTCATTTGAGGGACTGATATTACTGGTTGCTACTGAGGGCTACCAGTATTTTTTTTTTGGGCCTGATATTTTGACTGTAGTGGGCTGTTTATTTCTGATACCATGGGGATGTATATGTATGATCCTTTGGGGCAGGTATAGTTTTACTTTTTGGTATACCAGGCTTTGTAACCAAACAGTTTGATAAATATATATATGAATACGCAATGTTAATTCCAATGTATGCTTTACCTCTACTTTTATTCTTTATTTCCATTTATGTTTCGTCACTGTGCTTATTAACTATTGTTATTATTATTGTGAAATAAAAAAAGAAAATATATTCACCAATTTAATTACATAACTATAATCAAGTAAATATATATTATATTAAAAGGAACTCGGTCTTAACTTATAGAATTTTATTTCCGTATTGTAATTGACAATGTGACGTTCCCTCCCAAAAAGGGGCGTTACACTATGTGCACTCAATGTGAACACAATAATGATCTTTTATTTCAAGTATATCTCCTAATATTTCCCTACACAATACTCACACGAATGCACCATTTTCCTTTCACTCTCAAATTTCATTTTCTCTCACTTAAAAAGCTAAGCATCTAATTCTCTCAAAATTCCCAAGAACACCAAGTTATTTTCCTTTCCTTTACTCTTTGAATTTTCGGCCCAAGCACCTTGAACCACCATCAATCTCCTATAATTTTTCCTCTTAGCAATTCCTAAACCTAAACTAGCTTCTAAACACTTTTCATTTAGGAAGTTTTGTGAAAATCCTACTCCTAGTGCTTCAAATCCAAGCTTTGGTTTACTTTCCTAAAGGTAAACTATTGATTCTTTGAGTTTAAATTTAGTTTTTGATTTTCTAAACCATGATTGTTCCATGGTTTTTCATTATTAAGCTTTGTTTGTGATTTATTAATTATTTAGAAATTTTTATGGAATTGTTTGTGATTCCCACGAAATCAAAGAAGGAGGAGGAGCTTGTGGATTCTTGCCTTCAAGAAGTAAGAAGGAGATTTTACCTCACCATCCAAGTTTTGGTGGTGTGGGGATGGTCTTGTATGGTGAAAAACCCATAAGGGTTTATTCACTAGTGTTTGATGCTTCTTTGATTGTGTTTGTTTGGTTTATAATTTTGTTTTGTGATTGCATGTGTGATAGTATATCTAAAGCTTTGATAATATGCTTGTATAGATAACTTTGAATGCATGCAAGTGTATGTGTAAATTAGGATGTGAATAACATGATGAAAACGAATTTATGAGAGCTCCAAAGAGCTTGAGGCTTACGGCTATGTTAGGGTTTAGAGGACCGAAGTCTTGAAAATGATGGATTCAAATGAGAATTAAAGATTTAGATGAAAAGGAAATGAATTTGGATAGGTTTGAGTATAGCAAAGTAAAATGATTTTGGGAAAACAATTTGATATAATTAAATAAATGAGTTATGAAATTAATTCGGGTGTCAATACTTGAAGTTTACTGACGTATAGCTCACCCTACGGGTTTTGAAGCGCGTTTGTAAAATTTGAGCTGTAATATGTGAAGTAAAAGAAAGGAATATCATTTTTTGGAAATAATACAAATACTGATTTTTAGAGGAATTATATTGCAAATATTTTTAAAGAAAGGACTAAATCATAAATATTATTTAGATGAGGGGCCATTGTGTAAATATTATTTAAAGAGGGGTCATATTATAAATATTTTATAAAGATGGGTCATATTATAATTATTTTATAAAAGAGGGATTATTTCGTAAATATGAATTTTATTAGAGACTATTTCGTAAATATGAATTTTATGAGGATTTGTTGTGAAAATATTGTTTAAATGAGGACTATAATATAAATATTATGTTTTTGAGGGACTATTATGCAAATATGAAAAATAAAGTCAAATTTTGGTATTAAATGAGAAAAATGGTATTTTTGATTTAAAATGTATGAAAAATATTTTACGCGATTGAGAAAACATTAAGAAATCGATACGCGATTTGAAAATTTGAAAGAATTGTTGCACGATTGAGAAAATGCGAAAATATGTCTACGCGATGAAAATACAGTAATAATACTGTTGGGTTATTGACTGGACCCCGAATAGGTGATGATGAATTGGAACTGTAAATGGTGCATAGTACATGCATTGGAAAGGTCCGACGGACTGAATAAGGCAAATTGCCTGGGAGAGAATACGCCTCTTGAGTGGGTGTGATATGCGTAGTGTAGGTCACTCGTTGACATTGGGGGCATTGGGGTGTGGGTTGCCTACAATGGCCAGTTGGTAGCTCTTCTGTACCGTGGGTTAGACCGACGTAACACACCAATGATTCGGACCGAGACACTATTCTTAATCAAGACCTGATAAAGACTGTCATGCATATGCTAGATGTACAAAAATTGAGCATGTGGTCTGAGCCATGTTGGTGTAGACAGATCTTTTCGATCACTCTCTCCGATCTGAGTTTTAACTCCATGGAGTAAGAAATTGAGTTTAGGTGCATATGCAAAGTTATTGAGGGTATTATCGTAAATATTATTTATGGTATTTGAATTATTGAATATTTGGAAATGATTGAGGGTATTATCGTAAATATTATTTATGATAATTGAATTATTGAATATTTAAATATTGTAATGGCATGATTGTAATTGTTGTTTATTACATGAGTTATGATGATAAATGATGTTGGTGGCATAATTGTAATTATGTATGATGTGTTGATTTGAGGTATTGTATGTGTTTATCTTCATTGCTACCATACTGGTATTGGCGTAGGTGATCTCACCTCTTTGTATGCCTATGTGTATTATATTTATAATTTTAAAGACGATGAGCAAAGACTTGAGCAAGAGGGTGAGGAGGAGCAGATTCCTGTAGAGGAAGCTGAGTTCTGAGACGATGGAGATGCCTTGTTTTCTAGGGTATATAAGACGGATGTTTCACGGAGGATCGGAGGCGTGGCACGTTGATCTAGAACGAGAGCGTATTTACTACATAGGGGACTTAAGCATTATTTTAAGTAGGCTTCATCTTGAACACCCTTATTTTACTGTGAATATTAATGTACACTTAGAGTTCCCATTGTCTATTAGACAGTACTGGGGAGCATACTATCGTACTCCTAGTGCAATTAGTATAGTGTCGTCTGCTCGGACACCAGTCCGTAGGACTTCGCGTTCGTCTAGATTCCTATCTTCTGAGGAATCTGAGGAGGACCCGTCTGAGGGTTCTGCTGTATAGTAGTACTTGGGCAATACGTAAGTTTAAATTAAAGTTTAAATGTTTTGAAAGTCTAGTTTGTAAATATGAAGTATGATAATACCATGACTTGTGTATATATGATGTAAATTATTTGTGATGATGCTGTAATGTTTTCTTTTCCGCAAAGTCTATTTTATTATTATTAAGAAATTTTATAACTCGTATTTATATTACAAAGTATTTGATTTTTGGAAGGGGTAATTTGGTAATTAAGTAACAATAAATGTGATGCCCTAAAGAGGGTGTTACACCCTTAGCCTCTCCAAGTGCGAAACAACAAGTATTATTTTTCCCTCTACCTCTCTAGGTGCAACAACAAGCTTAACTAAGCTTCTAAGTGGCTTGTACAACCCACAAGCTCACTACCAACACTCAACAATCAAAGTCTGATTTGATGTGTTTAATACAAGTGGGTAAGCTTGGAAATCACTCAAAGAGTGTATACACATAGTTTAGCAAAACCTACAACACACCTACTAAAGATTTCAAAACTTTAAGAATAAAGGAGGAAGATGTGAAAGAGTTGTTCTTCGTGTATGAAGCTCTAATCTTTTTCAGATCATTCAACATTCTTCTTTTCAAGTTTGGAGTCTTTTATAGCTTGTGAAAAGTAATTGTCAGAAGCTCCAAATTGCTATTTGTTTCTTGTGGCAGGTAGCCTTTATTTTGTTGTGTTTTGCTGAGTTAGTGTGTTCACTTAAGTTCTTGCCCAGGAACTCTCTCAAAGTTCATCTCAATTGACCTTCTCAGCTACTTTCTCAAGCTTGATCATTTCACAAAACCTCTTATTCTTTAATTCCACCATCATTTTCATGTTTCATCTTAAAGTTCATCTCCAAGATATCAACGTGTTCACTTAAGTTCCTGCCTAGGAACTCTCTCAAAGTTCATCCCAACTGACCTTCTCAGCTACTCTATCAAGCTTGATCATTTCACAAAACCTCTTATTCTTTGATTCCATCATCATCTTTATGTTTCATCTTGATATCTTGGATGATGATAGCTTCCTTTTAATCTTTGATTTGTTCTTGGTTTGGTCCTTGTGGAGATTCTTCACATTCTTGAACTTTCTCACAACCTTCTTAGGATGAACTCTCTCAATTTCTTCATGAACTCTCTCAGGATGCACCTTAAACTTTCTCAAGTTAGGATTTGATTCTCTTAGCCTTTTTTAATCATCCAGAGAGCTTCCTTATAATTGATTTAGTCTTGAAAAAGTTATCACTAATAAGAAAACTCCACAAATATCATGTTATCACAATCAAGTTACTTAAGAGCAAATATTCATAATTTTCAATGTAATTGTTATCATCAAAACATAACTTGTAAGTATAACCACAAAAGGGCTTTGGAGCTTGCAATATATTGGTTGGAGAAGCATAATACTAGTAGAGGGAAGCTAGGAGGTTGTTGGAAGCCCAGGGGGCTCATATTACATGGGAGGTATTCCAAACCACCTTTTTAGATAAATACTTTATAGAAATTGTTAAGAGAGAAAAAGAGATAAGAGATCACCTCAAATATGACTATTGGCTAGTACATGGCCAATTTTGAAGAATTATTAAATTTTCATCCTATTTGAGGCACAATCAGGATGGAGGTTAGAAAGCATCCAAATTTGAATTTGGTTTAAGACATTAGATAAAGAAGAATATTGGAGCTTTTGAGATTACAGACTTTTCTATACTACTTAATAAGTACAGAATTATTGAAAAGAATATTTTAGAAGAAGAAACTAAGAAGGAAAAATAAGATTTCTTCAAAGGGAAGAGAGAAATTGAGAAAAAGAAAGGGGGTAATCTTCAGTTTAATCTTATAGGTAAAGGAAAGCATGTGCAAGCAGGAATTTCACATCGTGCCTACATAAATATGGAAAACTTCATGGCAATTGATCCTATCTGTTTAGTTAACGTGTATGTTACACTCTCGTAAAGTCGGGACATATCTCTACTACGGATTGCAGTCTCAACAAAGGGGTGAATCTTGGACCATAGCCTCACACTAAAGGAAGAGTTTTCGCACTCAGTGGTAAGGAAACAGATCAGTCTCCCAATTTGATACATGACAAGTGTTCTATTCAAAATATGCTTTTAACTATACTATTTGACTCAGGAGATACACACTCATTTATTTCTAATGATCATATGAAGTGTAACGTCCTAATACCAATACATTAGTATATTATGAATATACAATAGTATACAACATTAGCCACGTCACTTCTAACTTAAAACAACTTTCTAGATTCATAATTATCTTACATGTTATTATAAAGAGCCAAGAGGGAAAGAAAAGACCATATATATATAACATTAGCCTCCAAAGGGTAGTGTAATACATAAAACTTTATACAAACGAAAGCAAATATAATAAAATACAAACCTTGTTCAAAATCAAATAAAAACTATCTATTCTATTCACCTCTTCTTCTTCCCCTTAGAAGAGTCTCTACTTGGATTTATCATGGAAAACAACAAACAGGGTGAGAATTCACAATTCTCAATAGTAAATAAACATAAATGTCATCATGATAACTCTAGCAGCTTCAAGAAAAAACAAACTATTTAATAACATCTAGAAAGGTGGCAAAAATCAAAACTGTTCCTTTCTCTTCCCGAGGCAAAACATTCAATTTTATTATATCTGTGGTACAATTATCACATAATCAACCATTCATAATAAATAAACTGAACAACAATAGATTAAGATTGTAACAAGTACTTGAGTCACTACTCAACACCACAAGGATGTTAACATACTCTCTCTACATAATATTCACAAAGTAATCCATAATCCCTAAACATAGCTAATAATGATAAACAACTATCCATACAATTGTAAGATATCATTTTTCCTTAGCAAAAGGGTTTTCTCACTCTTTTGCATGGCAAAGAGTCTTACTCACTCTTATTGCCCTTGGTAGAGAGCTTTTCTCACTTCTTTACTATAACAAGGTGTTTTTCTCATTCCCTTGTCTCATAAATCCATCCTTGACAAAGTGCTTTTATCACTCCCTTATTTTAGGGTAGATTGTACTGTAGCTCAACTCTAACTAGTAAAGGATCCATTCTTAACAAACATGCAATTTCAGCTCAACTTTATCACATAAAGGATCAATTCATGTTTCTAGGTTACCCTCACAAATTAACCTTAGCAAATAAGGGAAACAACTACCATTCATGCATATCTAGCTCTACTTTCATCATGAAGGAGCAATTCATGCAATATGACAAGTAATTATTGCCAAACAAACTCAGTTTACTTACATCTAGTACACTACATCATCACACAAGTGATATCAAATGCAACATCATTGCTCTTCAATGATTAGCAACTTACCTATGTCAATCCATTTCCATTGGATATACAAAGGCCTATTCTTGTACACATATACAAGGTGGTTATTTCCTTTATGAAATATCTGACGCGTGAAATCTGCAAGTGTACGGTTTCGTCATCAAGTAATAAAAAGATCGAATCCATAGGGACTGTGTCTATGAATACCAATTAATTAATTAATTCAATTCAATTAAACAAAAGGGAATATGATTATTGATTAAGAAGAACGTAGTAACAAACAATTAAATAAAAATCAAAGTGCAGAATTTAGAACAAAAATAGCAAGTTATCAAGAAGGGGTTTTTCAAATTCAAGAAAGCTTCCAAGATTGGGGTACCACAATGATACAAGACAAATCCTAATTGACAACCCTTTTATTAAATCTAAAATTCAATTGAAGGTGAATTATCCTAAATTAGTTAATGTTCTTTCTCAAGATACAAGATCCGTGCCCAATTAAACCAATTCCTACTCTCGTGGTAATTGAATTTAAATTGAACCCATTATGCTTTGTGGTAATTCATTGAATCCTCGAAATGCTAAAACTACTATCGTGATTTAGACCTTAAGTTCAATTCTTATGGTTCTAACACCTAGGTTCACCTCTCAGTACGTCCCTAAATGCCTATGAGATGCAAATAAGTGGCCAGCAAATTCACATAAATAAGAGCAATAAGAATTGAATCAAAGAACATTCAAGATTAATAAAAAGGGAAACAAAGTCAATTAATCATTATGAATGTATCAAAGGGCATTGCCCAATCCTAGAAACAAAAGAAACTACTCAGACATAGAGAAGAAGGAATCAGAAAACATGTTTTTAAACATCCAAACCCGTAATCCAAGAAAGAAGAGGGAAAAAAGATCAAGAACCCAAGCCTCCAATGTGCCTCCTCCAAAACCATATTAGAACCCCTTAATTGTATTTAGAACATCTATTTATAACATAGGGTTTTAATTGGCTAAAAAGCCCCCAAAAGAAATAAAAATAAAAACTTAAAAACTGCTGCGCACTGCGATCGACGGCCGTGGATCTTGTTGTCAGAATTCCATGACCATGGATCATTCCACGGCCAGGCTGTGGAACTCCCTGGAATCTCTCTTTTCCTCTTTCAAGTTACTGCTCGATCCATGACCGTGGTTTAATCCACGTGCAAGCCGTGGATCCCTCTAAAGTGGTCTTTTTGCACCTTTTTGCTATCCATAAAGCTCCAACTTCAATCATGCAAGCTTTCCATTCATTCCAAAGCCAATTCAGCATTAATCCTGCATAACAACACCAAAAACACCGCAATTACTTGAACTAAGGGAAAAACAAACTAAAAGGGAAACTAAAATGCCTAAGAATGCATGCAAAACAAGAACAAAACATGATGTTGTTTCACACACATCAAATCCCCCCAAGCTTAAGATTTTGCTTGTCCCCAACCAATAACTAATGTCAAACCAAGATGTGGGATTAGGAGATAATAATGAATGAGGAACCCGAGAAAACAATATCCTAGCAATAGGCTAAGGCAAACCAAGAATCTGAGAAGTAATCAAAGTCAAGTCCAATTAGAGGCTAATTTCTCAGAAATCATGCATCCTCGCTGATTGAATTAAGTTCACTCCACTAACCACACTCAAAGTGTTTAAAGGTGAAAACCATACGCTCAAAATCCTTCAAAGAAAATGCACTTCCATATGCTTGATAAGAAACCAGATTTTCACTAATAATCAGCATGCATGCAAGAATCAAAAGGTTTTTCAAGGGTTGTAATGGGGCCATGGGAATGATGTTAGGTAAGGTAGAGAAAGGAAGGTTTGCACAAATGGCTCATCAAGATTTTCAATAAAAATAAGAAATCCAATAGAACATAAATGGAGCAAAGACAATTTTTCAATCTAAAACATAACTCCACATTTTAAAGAATTTTCTTCCTTACTTTTCCTTCTCCTCTTTCTCCTCTTTTTTCAGCTCTCATCTCATGATATTTCTTGTATTTCCTTTTTCTTTTTCTTTTTTCATTTGAGAAAGAGGAAGCTCAAATACATATAATTCCCAACACAACTTTCAAACAACTTTCAAGCCCAATTCACTCCATTTAATATTCTAAATGATTACCAACAATGTTTCCGCATAGGTATCAAGAAAAACAATTATGCAATAGGCTCAAAATAGGAAACTAGAGGATAAAAATGTAACAATTTCTGAAGGGCAGAAAAATACCTAAGATGCCTTAATCACATTCAAGAATGCAACCAAAATTTTTGCCTCAAAATGGTTTCAAATCAAGTTTTAGAGCACAAGATCAATGAGGAATATCACTCAACACAAAGAAAGGGAACAAAAATCATACAGTGCATAAGTCCCATATAAGCTCAAAACTCACATTTAGAGGTTTAAAAATTCAATAAGAAGCACAAATTCAGAGATCATATGCTAATTATCAACTATCAAAAGATCACATCTACTATAAATTAAAACAATGCTTATAGCCTACCACAAGAATCAACAAATTGGGTTCCAAATCAATACCATCTCAAAAATCCCCAAAAGAAAGGGGCACAAGTTCAACCAAAAAGCTAAGAGATATGATGGTGTGAATATGCAACATGAAGATGCAATGCAAAATGAGACATAAAAATGCTTGAAACTAATGATCTAAAATGAAAATGAAATTACCCCCCAAGCTTAGAACTTACATTGTCCCTAATGTAACAATCTTTAACTAGAGAAAGGATCAAAGAAATGAACTCGCTGTGGTAGTGAGAAATCTTCTGGTGTTCAATCCATGACCATGGAATTTTCCATGGGCTGGGTGTGAAACTTTCTAACTTCACTCTTCTTCTAATTTAAGCTTCAAAAATGGTTAAACCTAAACAAGATCCATGAGATAAAGATCAAACCAGCAATCTAACACACAAAGTCAAAAGAAAAAAAATAAAAGGAAAATAAAAAATAAAGAAGCTTGGGTTGCCTCCCAAGAAGCGCTTGTTTAAAGTCATTAGCTTGACTTTGGTCTGGTTTCTGTGCTCAGGTGACGTCAATGGAGTAGTGCTCAGTCCCCACTCCTTCAAAGTGTTTCACTCTCTGGCCATTTATCATGAAAGGCTTATGGCCTTCTTTCTTCACCTCAAGCACACCGTAGGATAAAACTCGAACAATCTCATATGGTCCTAACCATTTCGACCATAACTTATTAGGACAGAAACGTAGAAGCGAGTTATGGACAAGGACTTTATCCCCGAGTTTAAACTCACGCTTCTCGACACACTTGTCATTCTGCTTCTCAGGTCCTTTCTTGTAGGGCTTAGACTCCTCAAATTTTGTAGTACCCTTAAGCAATGTCTTTTCTAGCATAGCATCAGCCACTGATTCCTGCATACCTGAAAGCACAACACTATCCACAATATTAGTAGCATCTATGCAATTATATGAATTTAAGGAATTAGAATTATTTTCAGATTTAAAAACATCAAAAACTACTTCCTCATCATTCAATCGCAAAGTCAATTTTCCTTCATGGACATCAATGATCGCCCTTCTAGTGGCAAGGAATGGACGCCCGAGTATGATCGGCATTATAGCATCAGCTTCCATGTCAAGCACAACAAAATCCATGGGCATATAAAACTTACCAACCTTAATAGGAACATCCTCCAAGATGCCTATGGAATCCTTGATAGACCGATCCGCCAATTAAAGTGAGATAGTTGTGGATTTTAGCTCCCCCACCTCCAACTTCTTACACACAGAAAGGGACATAAGACTAACACTAGCCCCCAAATCACATAGAACTTTATCAAAATTAGTGTTGCCAATCAAACAGGGAATAGAGAATCTACCTGGATCTTTTAACTTAGGAGGCAATTTATTTTGAATTAAAGCACTACACTCCTCAGTTAAAGCTATTATCTCATATTCCTCGAGCTTCCTCTTATTAGACAAAATGTCTTTAAGAAACTTAGCATAGGTATGCATTTGTTTCAATGCCTCAGTGAAGGGTACATTAATGTACAATTTCTTAAGAACCTCTAAGAACTTCCCAAACTGCCTATCTAACTTCGCCTTAGCCAATCTTTGAGGGAAGGGAACCAGGGGTTGGTAAGGTTCAGGGGGTACATACTTAGACACCTTCTCAATAGTGTCCTCCTCTTCTAAGGGCTGTGTCTTAGTCTCTTTATCCTCAATTCCCTTATCTTTTTCACTCTCCCCCTTACCCAAGGAATCCTTTAATTTCTTTCCACTCCTCAAACTCACAGCTTTACAATGTTCATTGCCTGGGTTGACTTCAGGTTGATCAGGAAACTTACCTTGCTACTTAAGAGAAGTGCTTGCTTGTTAGGCAATCTGGGTTTCCAATATCTTATTATGAATAGCTAAATTGTCAACCTTAGCTGATAACTCTTTAATTGCCTTAGTCATAACTTGCCCATGGTGCTCAAACTCCTCATTTTGCTTAGACTGGCTCTCAACAAAATTCTCAAGAAAAGACTCAAGTCTAGATTTTTGTACCTGTGGGACTCCAGAAGAGGGTTTAGCATTACCTTGCCCAGCTTGGTACTGACTATTCTGGTAAGAGAAGTTAGGATGTGACCTCCAACCAGGGTTGTAAGTTTTAGAATACGAATCATTCCTCCCCTTTTAGTTGAAGTCATGGAAATTATGGCATGATTCCACTTGCTCCACCAGTGCACCATGTGAGGAACCCATTCCAACTTAGCATTCAGCACCTATATGTCCCTGTGCTCCACAAATCTCACAAAAATTGTTAGAGGCACCTATGGCATTAACATGACCTTTCTCAAGCATGTCAAAACGTTTATTCAAAGAATCAAACTTTGACATAATTAAATCAACACCATCTATCTCAAACTTACCTCCCGAAATCTTTCTCGGGTTGTAGCCTCTTTCATTAGCCCATTGGTGATGATTTGAAGCTACACTCTCAATTATCCCATAAGCTTCTGTGAGCCTTCTATTCATCAAAGCTCCACCAGCTGCAGCGTCAAGAGACACCTTCGAAGAATATTCTAAACCATTGTAGAAGGTGTGGATAATCAACCATTTCTCTAACCCATGATGTGGGCAGGCTTCCAGCAAAGCCTTATATCTATCCCAAGCTTCTGACAATGACTCGCCATCTTTCTGAACAAAGATTGTGATTTGGGTCCTTAGGTGAGCAGTCTTGGAAGGTGGAAAGAATTTATCCAAAAAGGCTTGCTCCAATTAGTCCCAAGTAGTTATTGTCTCAGCAGGAATAGACTTCAGCCAAGTTCTAGCTCTATCTCGTAATGATAATGGAAATAGGCAAAGACGAATAGCATTAACAGAGGCACTTTCGATCTTGAGGGTCTCACAGAACTCCAAGAACATATCCACATGATCATTAGGATCCTCTGACGGCAATCCTCCAAACTAGTTCTGCCTTATCATAGAAAGTAGGGCAAGAGGTATGGTGAAGTGCTTGGCTTCAATGTCTGGCCGAGCAATTCCAGATCGCAAACCCCGAGCATTAGGAGCTGCATACTCTTTTAACGGTTTATTATCCTCAACTGCTGCCATGACAAGTGTTGGCTCAGATATTTCTCTTGCACTTTACCTTTGTTGTCTTCTCCTTCTACGTAAAGTTCTTTCAATTTCAGGATCTGCTTCAATAAGAATCCCAGAACGTCTAGTACTTTGCATAAACAAGAGAAATTACCTGCAGAGAGTCAAAGAGAAATCAAGAATGTAAGAACCAAATAAAAGAAAAAGGTTTAAAATAATTAAATTAAAAATTAAACTAATATTCAAGAAAAACATAATCCCCGGTAACGGCACCAAAAACTTGATGCGTGAAATTCGCAAGTGTATGGTTTCGTCGTCAAGTAATAAAAAGATCGAATCTACAGGGATTGTGTCTATGAATACCAATTAATTAATTAATTCAATTCAATTAAACAAAAGGGAATATGATTATTGATTAAGAAGAACGTAGTAACAAGCAATTAAATAAAAATTAAAGTGCAGAATTTAGAACAAAAATAGTAAGTTATCAAGAAGGGATTTTTCAAATTCAAGAAAGCTTCTAAGATTGGGGTACCACAATGATACAAGACAAATCCTAATTGATAACCCTTTTATTAAATCTGAAATTCAATTGAAGGTGAATTATCCTAAATTAGTTAATGTTCTTTCTCAATATACAAGATCCATGCCCAATTAAACCAATTCCTACTCTCGTGGTAATTGAATTTAAATTGAACCCATTACGCTTTGTGGTAATTCATTGAATCCTCGAAAGGCTAAAACTACTCTCGTGATTTGGATCTTAAGTTCAATTCTTATGGTTCTAACACCTAGGTTCACCTCGCAGTACGTCCCTAAATGCCTATGAGATGCAAATAAGTGGCCAGCAAATTCACATGAATAAGAGCAATAAGAATTGAATCAAAGAACATTCAAGATTAATAAAAGGGAAAACAAAGTCAATTAATCATTATGAATGTATCAAAGGGCATTGTCCAATCCTAGAAACAAAAGAAACTACTCAGATATAGAGAAGAATGAATCAGAAAACATGTTCTTAAACATCCAAACCCGTAATCCAAGAGAGAAGAGGGAAAAAAGATCAAGAACCCAAGCCTCCAATGTGCCTCCTGCAAAACCATATTAGAACCCCTTAATTGTATTTAGAACATCTATTTATAACATAGGGTTTTAATTGGCTAAAAAGCCCCTAAAAGAAATAAAAATAAAAACTTAAAAATTGCTGCGCACTGCGATCCAGGACCGTGGATCATTCCACAGGCAGGCTGTGGATCTTGCTGTCAGAATTCCATGGCCATGGATCATTCCACGGCCATGGATCATTCCACGACTAGGCCGTGGAACTCCCTGGAATCTCTCTTTTCCTCCTTCAAGTTGCTGTTGGATCCATGGCCGTGGTTTAATTCATGTGCAAGTCGTGGATCCCTCTAGAGTAGTCTTTTTGCACCTTTTTGCTATCCATAAAGCTCCAACTTCAATCATGCAAGCTTTCCATTCATTCCAAAGCCAATTCAGCACTAATCCTGCACAACAACACTAAAAACACTGCAGTTATCCGAACTAAGGGAAAAATAAACTAAAAGGGAAACTAAAATGCCTAAAATGCCTAAGAAAGCATGCAAAACAAGAACAAAATATGATGTTATTTCACACACATCAATATCCTTAATAGTGTCATAACTCACACTAAAAAGAATACATAAAAGATCCCAACAAGCAGGAAACTCCATTTTCTCAAAAGGAAACATATGACACATTCTTCCCTTAGGCGTTTCATCGCCCACTTTTCCAGCGCCTAAGCACTCAATGATAGTAAAACCTCCCATGTTTCATCTGCCATTGGGTGCTTAGTCAATCAACTTCTGAGCGATCAATCACTCAGTACCTTAACTCTCTATCTACATGTGATTAAGCGCTCAACTCTTGGGCGCTTAGGCGCCCAACATGCCTTTGCTCTCTAGCCTTAGGCGATTAAGCTCCTAACTTCTGGGTACTTAAGCGCCCAGCATCAGACTCAGATGCCTTGTTATAGTGAGTTTCTAACCAATCCTTGACTCCCAAACACATGTCTTCGATGGTTTTCAACCTCATACATGGTCTCTAATGTAACATCCTCTTTTTAGCATGTTAGACTTGTATATAGTTGCAAAGGTAGCATAATACTTGCTTAACATGCTTATGTAATTTTGTGGTAAAGTAAGTTAATTTAGGCACTTTAAAGCAACATAGAAAGTGAAAAGTAGCCTAAAATGACTCAGATAAGGGTTTTAAAGGTTAAGTTAAAGGAAATAAATATGAATAATTTATTTCTAAGTCACAAATATGTGGATGAGGATGTAGTTAAAGTTTCAAGATAAACTAAGTTGGTTTAGTATTTTTAAGTACACTAGTTATGTGTTTTAATACCAAATTGACTTGAAGCTGATATGGAAAAGTATGAAAATGGTAAAACTAGAATTTAAGTGAATCCTAGGTTTTATTTCAATATCTTTGGAAGTTAGGAAACTTGATTTAGTAAGATCAAAGTATTCCTAAGAGATATAAATTTTTGCATAGAAACTTAAGTACCTTTGTTTCAAATGTTCCTTCCTACTTCTTTTGAATTTTTTTGTGTTTTCTTCTCTTCTTATCCACACAGTTTCTACAACAGAAAGGTAGAGGAAGAGATGAGAGAAAACAAAAGAGAAAAGAGAAGGAAATAAAGAAAGAAAAAAGGAAGAAGAAGAGGAAAAGAGCAAGAAGAAGAAAAACAAAGTCAAGGCTTGAAGATCACCATCTACACAAGAGGTAGGGGTGCTTGACTTCATCTTTTTCCTTCTCATCTTCACCTTGTTTCTTGGTTTTACTTGATAAAGGAAAATGGGTTTTGAGGCAAATCATGGTTTCTTAGATTAGTTCTTGCTTCCTATGTTTGAGATAAGCAATTTTAAGATTAGAGGATATAAGATGGCTATATTTAGCCTTAGATATATCCATTTAGTTCCACATGTAGAAAGTTGGGAAATGGGAATTTGTTGCTTGAACTTGATCTTGATTCCGTGAGTTGATGAGTTAAGTTAGTGTTTGATGATTTTAACATGTTTAGAGATCATGTTTAGGATTGGAAATTACTTAGAATTCATGATATAAGGGTTGGAATTGGATTGGAGAACTAGTTCTATAGAATCTTTTCTAGTGCACTGGTGCCTAGGCACTAAAGTTAGGCGCATTGGCGCACAATAACTAGAGTGCATAAGAGCATCAGGCAACATGACTGGCACCTATGCGCTTAGGCGCCAATAATGGGCACCTAGGCACCCACTACCTAGAAACAAGGATACGCTAGACAGAGAGCTTGGCGCCTAGGCGTAAAAGTGGAACACCTAAGAGCTAGCTCCTGAATGAGAACAGGACATTCCTCTGCCCAGCCAGTGCCAAGGTGCTGGGAAGGGGGCGCCTAGGCGCCCAGAGTGGCTTTTCTTAGGATGATTATTTTAGGAAATTGGAGTTCCCTACTTGCTAAGATCTCTTATATATGCCTTGTATAGTGTGTTAAGACACTAGTAGGGGTATTTCATAGAGGAAATGATTACCTTACGTATATGAGAGAGTAAGAGACCTTAAGCATCCAATAGTTACGGGTTGCCCTAAGTAGGTATCTAGCATCATTAGTAACTTAATGTTTCAAAGAAGTCACTTAAGATGTAATGAGTGATGATGTGATGTTTTAGATGCATGTATGCTAGGATGATGGACTAGTAGTATTTTTCCTAAGTGTGTAGCTTTACATGATGTGCACATTCATTTGGGCAGAGGTGGGGAATCAGATGTTCCTAAAGGAAGAAGATATTCCTAATCATAGTGTCAGGGTTACAAGTAGTGTGAGGATGAGCTTTCCCTCCCTACTACAAAATAATACAAAAAGCCAAAGATCCTAGTAAAACTGCTTAGTTCTTAAATGAGATAAGTTTATATATATGTATGTATGTTTGCATGTAAGTTAACTTGATTATTTAGTTACTAAAGTTAAACTTTGTAGAGTATGTAAACATATCTTATTTAGTGTAACATCCTCCCTAACCTAAAAGTCTTAATCAGGGGTTATAGAAGCTCAGTACCACCGGTAAGAGTTATATGTTAATTCGAGTAACCTTCTGAACCAGTATGAGCATAATTCTATAACATTATATATAAGAAAATAGTTAAAGTATTAGCAGAATTTGTTGATATAATGGGAATATATATTAAAAATTTATTTCTTAACTAAGAACCATTTATAAGAGTTATAGATAATTTTGGTGAATCAATTGAGTTAATTTGGTATTTTTAAGGATACCAATAAGAAATAAATGGAACAGCTAAGTATATCAGAAAATTATGAAATTTCATGAAAATGATAAATAAGATATGGGGAATATTTTAGTATAAAATATCAATTAACATAAGTATTATTAAGCATATTTACTCAATCCCTCGGTTTAATTCAACTTAGGACCGAGTAATGAAGCTTAACTGATAAATAGTGACATAAGAAAAATCATGGAAAAAAGGATCCAAGGTCTAGGTTGAGTCCCAAAATTTTTTATAACGTAACTTGAAAATACTTGTGGAAGATTAAAGTGTGCTTAATAGATACAAAAGTTCTAGGATGAAATTTTGGTCATAAACTTGGTTAATAGCCGTCCAACCCCTTTAGATATTTCTACCCACTTCCTGTTCACTTTTCCTCATCTTTCTTTCATCTCAGTCTCTGCCTCTTTTCTTTGTTTTTCATCCAACAGAAGCAGCCTAAGAAAAGCAAGAGAAAAATAAGAGAAAGCAAGGAGGAAACAAGATTCAAGATAAAGAAGAAATCAAAGGCAACAAAGGAAAGAAAGTTGTGGCAAGTTAGTGGACTTGAGGTAGGGGCTGCTTACATTTTTTTTAGCTTCTTTCCTCTATGTTTCTATAAGTTAAAATTCTGTTTTTATGCCATGGTTTCTCATGGATAAACAGAATTTTTAAGGATTGTTATTGGTTTCAAACTTGTTCTTTCTTTTTCCATGGATTCTTGTAAGAAATTTGTGATGTTGTGAAACCAAAGGGTATCCACGGCCAAACCAGGGCCAAGTAGAAAGTCATTGTCTAATCTATGTTTCTATCTTGTTTCTTTAATTTTGAGAACTTTGTGAAGTGATTTAGCATGTATGGAAAGAAAAATGTTTGATATAACACCCTGTAAAACATGTTAGACTTGTAAATAGTTACAGAGGTAGCCTAATACTTGCTTAACATGTCTGTTAAATTTTGTGGCTTTCTGAGCATGTTTAGTCACTTTGTTGTAACACTATGCATGAGAAATAGCTATTATTAGCTTCGAAAATGGCTTAAACTGGTAAGTTAGTGGAAATAAATGTGCTGACTTTATTTCTAAGTCACAAATATGTGAATTGTGCTACATTTAAAATATGAGAACAATCGGAGTTAGTTTGGTATTTTTAAGCATACTAGGTTTATGTTTTATTGTCGGATTGACTATTAGCAGATATGAAAAAATAGAGAAATGGTGAAACATGGTTTTTAATGAATCTCAAGATTAATTTTAAATCTGTTGGAAGTTAGGAAAGTTGGTTTCATGAAATCTAAGTGTTCTTAACAGATCAGATGTTATCATTTGGTCACTTAAGTGACCAAAGTCCCTCACGTCTCTCTCTTTCTTGCTGCCTTGACTCCTGATGCCTTTAAATGAGATATTTATCTCATTTCTCTTCATTTCCCATGGTTGACCAATAGAAGAGCAAAAGAGAAGAGAAAAGAAAGAGGAAAATGGGAGAAGGAGGAGTAACCGTAGAAGAGGAAGAGGAAGAGAAGAAGAGGGAAGATCAAGATCAAAGCTCAAACCTGAAGGTTGATCAACCTTACAAGAGGTAGGGGGAAGATTCTATTCATTTGCTCTTTTCTTGTTCATCTTGATGAAGTTAGGGTTCATGAAGGGAAATTTGGATTTGGTGAGCCAAATCTTTGCTTTTAGCTTAATTCTTGATTCTAAGAGTTGAGTTAGAGCATTTTCAGCTCAATGGAAACCATGGTAGCTTGTTTTGCTTGTTAGATGTCCATAGCCCACTTGTTGAGCATTTTGGTAATGGATGTTTCCTTGGCTTAATTTAGTTTAAATCCGTGATTCATGAGTTGAGTTTAGTGTTCAATGATTCTAACATGATTAGAGACCATGATTGTAAATGGCAATGGTTTTGGTTTTGATGATTAACAAACAAGAAGGATTGGTTGAGCAAAGATCAAGTTTCGAATTTCGTCAACTTTAGCTTATAGGACTTAGGTCTTACGTGTAAAGGTATTTAGGGATCACACGAAACCTAAACAAGTTTTAAGATCTTTAAAAGTGTTTCTTGATTTTTTAAATTGCCTAACAAACTGTTTGTAAATAACTAGTCTTGGTGGTAATTCAGTTGGACAAAAATTTATCAAGTTTATGTTTTGTAAAACTGATCATCAGTTACTCTTTTGAACATATCTTTCAAAATGTTTTGAGTCTTGCTCTGAAACTTCTTTCATATTAAAGTAGACTCAATGATCTTTCCAATGAGTGTCATTTATTTTAAACGGATAAATAACAAAGGAGTTATGGTCTTTCAAATATCTTTTGGTCAAAAACAGGGGTGGAATAACTGATTATGGAATATCCATAACTAGTTATTCACCAAAGTCAGAGCCATGAGCTTTTATTTTTAAAAGATCATAACCAGTTATGATATTTCTATAACCGGTTATTGACAAAGTCAGAAGCGTTGGCTTCTATTTTAAAAAACCCATAACCGGTTATGAGATTTCCATAACCGGTTATTGGCTAGTTTTAAAAACTCCCTGGTTAGGCCATAACCAGTTATGGAATAGTAATAATTGGTTATTTAACAACTAGAAATAGATTTCCAATGGCTCTATTTGAGCATTTAATGGCCCCAACCACCCCCAATGGCTCTTAAATGATTTGGGCTATAAATGAAAGTGTTTGGGCATTAAAAAAGTTAGCAATTAATCTGAACAAGTTTTTTGAGCATTAAATTCGTGTTTTACTCTTATTTCTCAAAAACTTCTATTTTAAGCTTTAGTATGTGAATCCTTGATACCTATTTTCTTCAATTTGTATTATCCACTCATGAGAGAGTTTCTTATCATTCATACTTTGTTAATTCTATAAAAGAGGGTGAGGTATCCTTCCAGAAATAAAAGGGTGACGTATCCTTTGAAAAAGTAAAGGGTGAGGTGTCCCTTAGTTGTAAAGAGGGTGAGATATCTGATAATCACATATTTTATAAATTAATAAACCCCTATGTTTAGTCATTTACACTTTTCATGTCCTTAATTGCTTGAGCTTGGTCATGTTTTATAAGTTTGGGTTCAAATTGGGCATAAATGATAATTCTCAGCATTGTTGACGTTTTACACTATTTCTGTATTTTGACCATATCTTGAGTTCTAGATATCTGATAATTATGCATTTTACCTTGTAGGAAATTTGAGAGGAAGCTCTACAACTTTAATGAAGAGCTCGAAGTCTCAGTCGGATGTTTAGTGGATCGAATTGGGCCTGGAAGTTAGAATACGAGTAGATATCCCTCAATGGCTACAAAGGGTGAGGTATCCTAGTTTTGGGGCTCAAGCACAAAGGGTGAGGTATCCCACAGAGTGGTGAGTGCTCTAGTTTGTAAAGATTGTCAAGCATCTGTTCAATCTTGAAGGTTTAGTGAAAAATATCAAGTAGTTCACTTAAGGACTGGACGTAGGTCACAAGGGGTGGCTGAACCAGGATAAATCATTATGTTTGCTCTTCTCAACTCTATCTTTTTATATTTATACTTTAATCTTGTCTTCTTGTTTGAATACTTTCTATCTTGGCCTATTTATTTGTGAGTGAAGTGATCAATCTCATCTATCTATTCACTTCAATCAATCAATAGCTTCAACGAAAATTAATATACAAGTGTTTTGTGAAAGATTTGTGAAAAGTTTTTATAAACTCAATTCACCCCCCTCAAGTTTGAGGCCACTAGATAACAAGTTGTATCAGTGCTAGACTCTTGTGTAAAGAGCTTAGCAGCTTCAAGAGAAAGTGATGGCTTCTCCAAATGGTTTTTTGAAAGGTTCTTCTCTTTATAGATCTTCCTTTTTCAATAGGGATGATTATGCTTATTGGAAAGAATGACTGAAAATTTTCATTGAAGCTATTGACTTAGATGTGTGGGATGTTGCTGAAAATGGTATTTTTGTCCCCACATAAGTTATTAATGGTGTAAGAACTAACACACCAAGAAGTGAATGGATCGATGATGATAAGAAAAAAAGCCCAATATAATTTGAAAGCCAAAAACATTATTACCATAGCTTTGGGGTATGATGAGTTCTTTAGAATCTCAAATTGTAAATCTGCCCAAGAAATGTGGGACACTTTACAAGTAACCAATGAGGGTACTAGTGAAGTGAAAAGATAAAGGATAAACATTCTCACTCATGAGTATTAGCTTTTTAGAAAGAACCAAGGTGAAAGCATTCAAGAAATGCAAAAACGGTTCATACATATTACAAATCATCTTGCTTCATTGGGAAAGACTTTCCCTAATGAAGATCTTATTAACAAAGTGTTAAGATGTTTAAGTAGGCATTAGCAACCTAAAGTGACGGCTATTACGGAGTCAAGAAATCTCTCAACCATGACCCTAGCCATACTTTTTGGCAAGCTCCTAGAACATGAATTGGAGTTGAATAGACTCAACCAAATTGAAGAGCTTGACAAGAAAAAGATGGGAATAGCTCTCAAGGCCACTTCCTCCATGGTCAATGATGATGATGATGAAGATGATGGAGATGGCTTGGAAATAAATGAGCAGAATCTTGGTCTTATAGTAAAGAAATTCGAAAGATTCTTCAAGAAGAACGGAGCTCAAAGAAGACCTCCATTTCCCCAAAAGAATGCCTATTACAAAGGGGAAGGAACCTCATCCACTCCTAAATGCTATGAATGTGGAGAATCGGGACACATGAAGATGGAGTGTCCAATGACGAATTGCAAGATGCATATGAAGAATTGCATAATGAATCTATGAGGCTTACAAAACTTGTTTCATCATCCAAGAAAACAATTTCCTCCTTTGAAAACAAAATCTCTATTGTAAACAAGGAAATTGAGGAACTTAAAATTGAGAATGAAACTCTTGGATTTATTAATGCAAATTCTTCATGCATGACATGCTCTTCACTTGATAATGCATCTACATCCTTTTCTTGCTCATCATGCAAAACTTTTGAAAGGAAATTGAAGATTTGAAAAATACTCTATCAAAATTTACCTTTGAAAGAGATAATTTGAACATATTACTTGGGAAACAAATATGTGTTTTTCAAAAGGATAGTTTAGGGTACAATCCCAAAATCAAGAAAAACTTTACAAGAATTTCTTTGTTCCCTCAAGTACATCAACAAGTCCTTTTATAAAGTGTTTTCATTGTGGCAAGAAATGACATAGTGCATCAACTTGTAATGTAAGGAAGAATATCAATAACAAGATAGGGACTAAAATAGTTTGGGTCTCCAAAGGCACTTTGCCAAAAACTAACACATAAGGACCCAAGAAAATTTGGGTACCAAAAGTCAAAAATTAAAAGTGTGATGCAGGTGTTCTTGAAGGCCAAGAGCTGACTTTGGTATCTTGAAAGTGGCTACTCTAAGCACAAGACCAGAAATTACTCCAAGTTCCCTTCCTTGTCTCTAAGAAGCTTGGACTTGCAATCTTTGGATAAGTGGAGACTTGTTTTATGCTTTAACTTGCTTTAAAATAGTATGTTTATAGCTTTATATCTTGAAAAAATCTCTACATATGATAATATGCTAGATAAGTTCACTTCTTATTTGAAAAAGCATGGTTGATGATAATATCCTTAAACTTGGCATATTGGATCAACCATGTATTTAATTTGGATAAATGGCTTTGCTGCATAATGCCTTGTTGCATAATGTTTTTACTACATAACATTCTTGATTTTATATCTCTTGAATCCATTATTGACTTGAGCATCAGAGTTTTCCCTAACTCCATTTTGTAAGTGCTTGATCCATGTTTAAGTCACCCAAATCTCAAATCTCAAGTTCCTGCTGTGGAAAAATGGTTTCTAGTGTTTTTGAAAAAGATAAGTCTATTTTGGACTGCATTTATGGTGTTTAGAGTGGATACAATTAAGGAAAAATCAAGATGATCTTCAAAGATGGCATGTGGTTATGTTTTAAAGGTTGAATTCTTGAAGAATTTCTGGTTTTGGTGGTGAAATAGCAAGTTATAAGGAGCAAATAATAAGTGGCTTGCTTTTGGAAGTGTTCTGATTCATTTCATGTCTATTTGATGCTCTCTGCCATACTTAAATAACCGATTATAAGAGTCCCATAACCGGTTATTCACTCCTCACAGAGGGTATGTTCACTCAAGCCATAAAATAACTGGTTATCATATTCCCATAACCAGTTATTGCTTTCAAACATAAGCTTCCCTCTTCACCAACCACAAAAATAACCAGTTATTTACTATCCATAACCGGTTATTGAGGCTCTTTTAAATAGCAAACAGCAGCCTCCCTCTTCCATTCACGCATCCCTTCCACCATTTCCACCCTCTTCATCTTCTTCCTTTCAACCTTCCTCTCACACCCACTACCTCAAACACTTCACCCACCTATCAATGCAGATTTTTGTGTTTATGCAGAGCACAACAATGGAGCCATCTATGACCACTTAAGTGCTATACAAGATCACTTGGGGAGGATTGAACATTGTCTTGCACCACTGGAGGATGATGGGGCTTAGGCATGGATCCTAAAATATTTTAGCTATTGTTTTTTATATATATTTTTGTTTTGGATCTAACAATTGATGATTTACATGGTGAACATGATTATAACTGATTGAAGCTCTATGATGTTTTTGATATGTTTATCTTATTGTAATGAATTTCCTATTTTGATTATACTATTGCTCAAATCTCTTATTGAATATCTGCTTATCTAGCAATGGTTTTTTCATACATATATATATTGCATGATGTTGTTGCAATGTGACTTCTCTCTTTGTCAAAATCTATATTGTATATCTTTTTATCATGATAAAATGGTGAGAAGTTTTTGGTTCATAAGACATTGAGAAAGGCAAATAAAAGGTACAAATTCAATGATCTTGGGATTCCAATATTAAGGGGGAATTGTGCATCTCTGAATTAATCACCTCTTGAAAAATAAAAGGGGAGTAAGTCTCTAATACCTTTTGTGAGTTCCAATTTAATTGAACAAACACTTTTCTCAAATGAATGTTTGTCATCATCAAAAAGGGGAAGAATGTAAATGGTAATAGTTTTGGTTTTGATGATTAACAAACAAGAAGGATTGGTTACGCAAAGATCAAGTTCCAAATTTCGTCAAGTTTAGCTTATAGGACTTAGGTCTTACATGTAGAGGTAAATAGGGATCACATAAAGCTCAAACAAGTTTTAAAATCTTTAAAAGTGTTCCTGATTGTTGAAATTGCCTAACAAACTATTTTTGAATCACTAGTCTTGGTGGTAATTCAATTGGCTTAAAATTTATCAAGTTATGTTTTGTAAAACTGACCATTAGTTACTGTTTTCAACATATCTTTCAAAATGTTTTGAGTCTAGTTCTGAAAATTATTTCATATTAAAGTAAACTCAATGATCTTTCCAATAAGTGGTCATTTGTTTTAAACGGATAAGTAACAAAGGAGTTATAGTCTTTCAAATGTCTTTTGGTAAAAAACAGGGGTGGAATAATCGATTATGGAATATCCATAACCGGTTATTCACCAAAGTCAGAGGCACGAGCTTCTATTTTTAAAAGACCATAATCAGTTATGATATTTCCATAATGGATTATTGACAAAATCAGAAGTGTTGGCTTATATTTTAAAAAGACCATAGCCGGTTATGAGATTTCCATAACCGGTTATTGGCTAGTTTTAAAAAGTCCTTGGTTATGCCATAACTGGTTTTGGAATAGTAATAAGTGGTTATTTAACAACCAAAAATAGATTTCTAACTGCTCTATTGGAGCATTTAATGCCCCCAACCACCACCAATGACTCTTAAATGATTTGGGCTATAAATGAAAGTGTTTGGGCATTAAAAAAAAGTTAGCAATCAATCTGAACAAGTTTCTTGAGCATTAAATTCATATTTTTCTCTCATTTCTCAAAAACCTTTGTTTTGAGCTTTAGTTTGTGAATCCTTGATACCCATTATTCTTCAATTTGTATTATCCACTCTTAAGATAGTTTCTTATCATTCATACTTTGTTAATTTTGTAAAAGAGGGTGAGGTATCCCTAAAGAAATAAAATGGTGAGGTATCCCTTGAAAGAGTAAAAGGTGAGGTATCCCTTGGTTGTAAAGAGGGTGAGGTATCCCTCAAAAGTTGTAAAGGGTGAGGTATCCCTATTTTAAGGTTCAAGCACAAAAGGTGAGGTATTCCAAGGTGTGTTGAGTGCTCTAGTTTGTAAAGATTATCAAGCACCTGTTTAATCTTGAAGATTTAGTAGAAAATCTCAAGTGGTCCACTTAAGGACTGGACGTAGGTCATAAGAGGTGGCTGGACCAGGATAAATCCTTGTGTTTTCTCTTCTCAACTTTATCGTTTTATATTTGTGCTTTAATCTTATATGCTTGCTTGAATACTTTCTATCTTGGCCATTTTATTTGTGAGTGAAGTGATCAATCTCATCTATCTATTCACTTCAATCAATCAATAGCTTCAACAAAAATTAATATGCAAGTGTTTTGTGAAAGATTTGTGAAAAGTTTTTATAAACTCAATTCACCCCCTCTTGAATATAAGGCCACTTAGTAACAAAGATTAGAGTTAGAAAACACTTAGAATCCAAGTTTGGAGGATTGGGAGTTGGTTTGGGGCCATTGGAACAATGATACGTGTTCTATAAAATTTTTTGTAAAGCGGTCACACCTAGGAGTAACTTTTCCATGCCTAGACATGAACTGATCAATTTTCAGTCCTAAGCAAATAGAGAGTGCCACACCTAGGCGTGGTAAAACCAGGCCTAGGCATGGTAAAACCAAGCCTAGGGGTGAGACAGGGTAGCATCCTGACAGCCTGTAGTGTTTGTTGTATAACTCGAGCTATAGTCATCGGATTGACCTGCTTCTTATTGTATTTGAAAGCTAAGACAAGGCTTTATGTAGTAAAAAAATCAGATTTTTATCATAACCCAATTAGCCCAAGTTTAGAATTGAATTTGGGTCAGATTCTACAGAAATAAGTAGACTGACACCTGTTTAACCTGATTGCATAACTTCTTGGTCAGAGGTTGTATTTACATGAGACTAGTGGCTTTTTGAAGCTAACATGTAAGGATATAAGGGGTAAAAATCCCAGAATTGTTGAATTTAGGATGTGCATTTGGTGTATTCATGAAAATCAGCCTTTCTAGGTTCCAAGTTCTAATTTTCTCAAGATTCTTATTTTGAGAAAATGGACTTTCCTACTTGTTAGGATCCTTTATATATGCTTTGTAAAGTGTGTTAAGACACTAGTAGGGGTATTTCATGAAGGGAATTACTACCTTGCATATATGGGAAAGCAAGAGCCTTTGTGAATCCATTGGGCATAGATTGCCAAAGATGAGTGAGTATCTAAGACCTTGTTCAACATGAGGTTGACTGTGGAATCACTTGCGAAGTGATAGTGTGAGAAACCTTAGGAATCCTTTGAGATGTAGAATACCATAGATAAATACCTAATACCTTGAGCAACATAAGGTTGCATTGTGATTCACTTGTGAAGTGATGGGGTAATGTATTAGGTGTTGTGTGCTAAGTGTGCCTGGCAATTGTATTTGTTATCATGCATAGGTTTCTCTCTTGTGTAGAAGGTAGAGCTAGAGATGCATGGATGACATTTACTTCCTTGAGAGACAAGGTTGAGATTTAGGAAGTACTAGAAACGTGACCTTGCACCTGTTACCAAGTGGCCTCAATTACTCAAGAAGGGGGTGAATTGAATATATAAAACAAGTTCACAAATCTTTCGTTAAATACTTGAATTCTTATTTTTGTTGAAGCTATTTGATTAATAGAAATAAACGGATAGATGATATGAACCCTTTCACTTACAAATACAACAATCAATCAAGATAGTATTTAAGTAAACTCAATAAAACAGTGCACAATATTAAAGAGTTGAGTATAGAAGAACAAACACCAAGCTTTATCCTGGTTCAGCCACTAATCCACTTGTGGCTTACGTCTAGTTCTCAAGCAATCACTCAAGATTTCCACTATATCTTCAAGCTTGAAAGCAGGTGCTTGACAACCTTTACAAATTGGAGCACTCAACACACATTGGGATGTCTCACCCTTGTGCTTGAGCCTCTATATTCAAGGGATACCTCACCCTTACAATTTTGAAGGATACCTCACCCTCTCTTAATAGATTGTACAAGATTTAGATGAAAGAAACTATCTCTAGAGCAGATAATACAAATTGAAGAACTATGGTATTAAGGATTCACACAAGTTGAAGCTTAAAACAGAGGATTATATGAAATGATGAGAAAAACTCATTTTTAATGCTCAGTAGTGATTCTCAAAATTTTTGTCTTAGTTTTTCTAACCCTTCTTTAATGTCTAATACCCAAATTTATAATTAAGGGCCATTGATAGCCGTTGGGGGTAGATGAGAGCATTAAATGCTCTTTAATATAGTCGTTACGTGCTTCTTCTCATTTTCTAGAAATCAGCTTCTAATCGGTTATCCAAGCTCCCTAATCGGTTAGGGGCCCTTTTAAGCTCAAAATAAAGGCTTCTGTTATAGAGAATAACCGATTAGATTCATGTCCTAATCAGTTAGGACTTAATAAACTTGGTTTTTGGGAAAGCTGCTAACCGATTAGAGCCTCATGCTAATTGGTTAGGACTTCATTCATTTTGTTTCTGAGAAAGCAAATAATCGATTAGGGCTCTCACCTAATCGGTTAGGCACTGTTTCAAAACAAAAGGAATGATTCTGTTTATTCAAATAACTAATTAGTCATCTTGCCTAATCGGTTAGGCATATGAAATATAACGAGGCAATGCCTCTGTTTTAATAAACTAACCAATTAGGAGCTGCTCCTAATCGATTAGGGGCCTTAGAATTTGGCTCTTGATAGGACATATAACAGTTTACACTCATTAATAAACTGGTTAGTTCACAAAATGATTTATTTCAGTTTTGGCTCAAACAAGGAAATTGACTTGAAAAAGGATATAAGATTTCAAAGAGGTGTTTCAGAAAACCTTTTGATCCTTACTTAAAAACCATTTTACAAACTCATTTTAAGAAAGCCATTTGATGAGCTTAGAGTGAATCCTTAATATACCTTTACACAAGATCTATGACCTACATACTAATCTTGAATTCCTTGCGACTTGATCATTGTGTTTTCGTTGCTTTCTTGTTTGTCGACATCAAAACCATTTGCATTTAGTCAATGTCAATCACATTCTCCCCCTTTTTGATGATGACAAACAATTATTGAGAAAAAGATTAGTTCAAATGATAATCGGAATTCATAAAAGGATTTGGAGACTTACTCCCCCTCTTTTGTTCATAAGGTGCTTGAATCAGAGATGCACAACTCCCCCTTTGTTTTGGAATTCCAGGACCATTAACAGACAACACTTAAAATAAAACATTCAGTTATTTTTCCTTCTTTTCTCAATAAAAAGCCTATATCCTTCTCCCCCTTTTGTCATGATAAAAAAAATAGAACACATAACTAGTAATCGAGCTATAATGGGAGTGTAACATCCCGAAAATTATCTCATTCATCATAAATAGTCGTTTTATGATATTTGGGAATTTTAGGAATTTTTTAGGATTTTTTCTGAAGCATCGAATATTTTAATATATTTTTAATTTTACGTGCACACTGAGCAGAACTGGTATAACACTCCAAAATTTATTTGTTTCATCACAAATAGTCATTTTATAATATTTATGATTTTTGAGAAATTTTTTGTATTTTTCTGGAAATGTCAAATATTTTAATATATTCTTCATTTTATGTGTACACTGCGCAGAGTCAGTGTAACACTCTGGAAATTGTTTGTTTCATGACGAATAATCATTTTCCAATATTTGTGATTTTTAAGAATTTTTGTGAATTTTTCTGGAAACATCAAATATTTTAGTATATTTCTCATTTTACGTGCGTGCTGAGCAGAGCCGGGAAAACAAAATATTTTTCCTGAGGCTGGTAAACCTTGAACTGTGGATGTGTCGATAGGGGATCTTACTAAACTCGAGGCCGGGCACAATTTACAAAGTTTACGTTTTTCAAGATTTTATCTGATAAATAAAATTTCTGTACACACTGTTAAATAAAATTTGGCAATACGCTCTATTATCCGATGGATAATTATTACTGGCTTGTGTACTACAATAATTATCCATTGGGTAATAGCTTATAGTAAAATCCTAACCACCTTATTATTTAATTACTAAATCACATTATCTTATCCAAAGGTAATCTCCTTTATGCCTAATCAAATCCTATTTATTGTAAAAAGCTACAAGCTTCTCAAGGAAGCTTCATCTTCTCTCTCCTCCTCCCTCTCCCCAATACGGAAGCAGCACTTTTTGGAGCACAATATTGTGCTTCATTCAATTAAGCCATTCTATTCTAATTTCAAAGTCAAAAAGTCATCACCTTTTTCTCCTATCAACTTCCCTCTCTAGATTTTCCTTCTCTCTTTTCTCTCAACCATTTTTTTTCTCTCTCCATTCCTTCCCAATCTCACACGGCAACTGCACTCTTGGAGCCCAAAGTTGGTGCTTCATTTAATTAAACAAAGTCATTTTAATTTCAAAATCACAAAAAGTTTATTCACCTTTACTATTACTTTCTCTCTCTACCTTCATCTTCCTCCTCTCAAAAGAATTTTCTCCTCCTTCTCTCTAGGAGCCTCACGGGCAGCCCCTCTCTCCACCCTCTACCATCACAAAATTATCATCTAAACCCATTTTCTTAAACTCCTCCATCATCTAATCACTTCTCTAGTTGGTGGTTTCTTGAAAAGCTTTCATTTTCACCATATTCTTCAAGCTTCAAGCTTCAAGCTTCAAGCTTCAAGCTTCAAGCTTCAAGCTTTTGGGTAAGGTTCTTGACTCCTCACCCTTTTCTCTTCATTTTCATGTTTAAGGTCTTTCCTATGACCATTAATCCATTTTTTTTCAAGTCTTCTTGTGGATTTAATGAAGTTGTAAATTTTAGGGTTCTTGAAGGTGTCAAATCCAAAAATTGCAAGGAGCTCAAGGGGGGTTCTTTTGCTTGTTTTCTTTTCTTTGGTAAGAGGGAGATAATCCTCTTCAACCTCTCTTGGTAGTAGGAAGCTTAATTTTGTGATTGATTGTGAGAAAACCCTATTGAGGGTTATTCTTTGTTTGTATGATTTGTATGATTTCATATTGTTTCTAATTTGTTTAAGTTATTTGATTGATTGATTATGTATATGTATGTGTTTGGATGGATTGGAATCTAGATTTGGAAGCAAAAATGACTTGGTCCTCTTCCATGAGGCTCACGATTTTGGGGCCCTAAATTAGGGTTCTTAGCGAAAAATTTATAATAAGTGGAAGACTTAGCTAGCCAAGTGGATAATATGTGATTAATGGAATAAAAATTTAAACCCTAAACCTAGAGTGGCTCACTGCCTTCATGGCTAAAAATGGCTTGATCATAAGATTTCATACAATTATGGCATTTAATTAATCAAGTAAATAAATAAGAGGATTATGTAATGGAAGGAAATAAATTTAGTAACCTAAAGGAATTTTTGGTTTTTAAGAACAAATAAGGATGTGTGAGGCATTGGTAAGACTTAGAAATAATTCTTTAAGTGAATATGACTAGGTTAAAAGTAAGAACCTAATACTAAAAGGAACTTCATAAGAAAAAATTAAATTGAAGTGAAACTTAATTAAATGATTAATTAGGAATTAATTAGGATCTCATAAAATAGAAAGAACCAAGAATGAAGTTTTATCCAAAGACTTGGAATAAATTTTAATTAAAGTAAGATCATGAGTGCAAGTAAGAATGATAAATAACTCAATTTAAATCATTCTAAGGGAATTATGTTTAAAATTTAATGATGAACTTATGTAATTAAAATAATAATGATTAAATGAATAATGTGATAGCATTTCTCAAAAATAGAAACTTATTAAGAAGAATGTAGAAATTTAGGCGTAATTCCATACTGTATCCTAAACGTGTAATGCATTATTTAAGGACTTAATAATAATTATTATGGGTCCATGTGAGGGACCAGTGATGTGTTGATGCTTACTTTGGCCAATTGAGGCATATTGTCAAAAAGTATGTAATGATAAACATACATGATATATGCATGGAGTCATCATGCATTGAGAAAGTCCAATAGGCTATTTGTCAAGGCCATGTTGCCTAGGAGTTGAATCACACCTTAGTGTGGGTGTGAATAGACTAGTGTGGGTCCTGCTATTGACCTTGAAGGCATCGGGGCACGAGCGTCTCACAGCGGGCAGTCGGTAGCCCCGCTGGACCGTGGGACAGACCGATGCAAACACACCGATGATCCTGACTGGGCACTGTCCTATATCGCGATCTTGTGAGAATGCCACTGTATAGAGCCTTATTGCACAAAATTGTTAATTATGAATTCTGGAAGCACTTGGTCCTAGGCAGATGAGATACTGGCATGTCTCCCTGATCATTCACTCTGATGTTTGTGTCTAGGTCCATGGAGTAAGATTTTGATATCATGTACATGTGCATAGTGAGTCAATACATTACTTGGCATTTAATTTATATGATAATTGGATCTGCTATCTTATTGATGATATACTGTCTGAAACTGCTAAACTATTTAACATCTACTTCTTGATACTATTTTATTGTTCTTGTAATGCTATGTGGGCATCTTACACTGTTTATGTTTCTTACTGCCATAATTGGTAATGAAGTTGGATATCTCACCTCTTACTTGCACTATTCTTGTTCTATATAATCTCTTGGTTAAAGACTGTTGAGGGGACGTTGTTGATTTCCTATCAGATTCTATTTGGTTTGATTCCCTATATTCGGCAATGTCGTCGAGAAGAAGTTCCATTGGCTTTGTTAGGATTGTATTCACCGGTGGCGCTAGTGCGTGGCATATCGACTGGGTTGGACAGCGTATGCGATATGCTGGAGACCTGATCTTGACCGTAATGAGGACCCGCAATAGAGATCCTATTCTGACACTTACTACTTTGGTACATCTGGAGTTTGCCTTGCCTATTCAGGAGTTATGGGGTGATCCAATTCATACCCCTAGAGAGGACGAGGATTTCATGGCATCAGCTGCTAGGGCACCTGCTCGTGGGACCACACTCGATCCTATCCTTATATCTTCAGACGACTCGGGGGAGGATCCCGAGGTGGATCCGATGGAGTACCCATCTCCTTAAACGTGGATGTCTTATGGGTAGTTTATGTTTTCTTCTGCATTAATTATGTTATGGTGTATTTTTAATATATTTGTATTTTGAAGTAAATCTTGATGTATTTCATTGTGAGTGGTATGAGATATGTGCCACGCTCTGTATGTTTTAACTTAATTAATTTAGTCCTACATATTGTATTTTGCATACATCTTGTTGAATCATATCTGTTAACAACGACTTATATATTATTTCATTCGTGGCTCATATTTCCTTTATATATATAAAAAAAATTATATTCAAATTTGGAAAAGTATTATGAAGAAGTTGTAGCACGCCAAAAATTTAGTGACCGCGGTATAATGATGATTGTGCCGTGGTTATTAAATCTAGGGGTGTTACAGGGAGCATGTTCACTAAGCTATGCAGACACGGGTAAGTTATGCAATACCATCCAGATAAGTATTCAAATCATATTTCAGTATGTCCAACATGCCAATTAATCATTCCAAGGTTCACAGATAACTTCTGAAATATATGAGTTATGGCTAAACAGAATATCCACAATATCAGAAGTAAACATGCCAGATAATTTTATCATGATTTTATCATAATATCCAAAATATTTAAGGCATATCTCAACAAATACAGAGTTGTAAGCAATTAGTTCAAGAAATACAGTTATAACAGAAACAGATAATCCATGCCTAAGCCTCATGTTCATCTGGAGCTGGGAAGCGGTGCTCTAGCCTACCCATGCGATCCTCCATGGCACTTAATCGATTGAAGATGACTGAGTTGCTGTGCTCCTGGTAGGTTCTTAGATCCGCAATGGCTACAAGAATGCAGGCTTCACTTGTGGTTTCTGAGATGCTACTCATTTCAGGTGTAACATCAAGAAAATTATTTATTTTATTATAAATAATTATTTTATAATATTTATGATTTTTAGGGGTTTTTCTAGATTTTTCTGAATACGTCGAATATTTTAATGTATTCCTCGTTTTGCATGCATACTAAGCTGAGTTAGTGTAACATCTCAAAAATTATTTGTTTCATGATAAATAGTTATTTTTAATATTTGTGATTTTTGAGAATTTTTCTAGAATTTTCTGAATTGTTTAATTATTTTAATATTTTTCTCTATTTACGTGCGCACTGAGTGAGGCTGGAAAAATAAAATATTTTTCCTAAAGCTGAAAAATTTGAACTATAGAGACGTCGACGGTGGATCTTACTAAACCCGAGGCTGGACATAGTTTACGAGATTTTATTTTTCAATATTTTATCTGATAAATAAAATCACAGTATATTTTATTATCTGTGGAATAATAAAATATTATTTCTACTAACTGTAACATTTATCCATTGAGTAATAACTCTAGCTAATTATTTTTATCTGATCACTTTTATGATAGCATCTAAGTGACATCATCACCCTTTACTTTATTGAGAAGCGTGCGAAACTTCTAAAGGAAGCTTCAAGTAAGCTTCCTACCCAACCATCACTCTGTCTCTCCTCTCAAGTGGGCTGCAGGGCTGGAAGGGGGGAAAAAGATGACCAAAGTCATCACAATTTCATTCCTTATTTCCCATTTCAAATTAATTTCACATTTTTCTCTCATCTCTCACGTTCTCTCATCTCTCTCTCATGCACACTCTCCTCTCTTCCTCTTTTCTCCTATATGGCCAAGCCACCATGGGAGGCCACTCAAGCTCTTTTGTTCAAGCTAATCTAGGATCTTGATTCCTCTCCTCATCTTAAGAATTTTCTCCTTGGAGGTCATCCCCTAAATCTATCTTTATCTTCTTCCACCATTGAAGCTCAAAGCTTGAAGCTTTTGAGGGATTTTCTTGGAGGTGTTGGACGAATTTCAAGAGGCATCAAGGAGCTTGTTCTCTTGTCTTCTCTTAAGGTAAGAGGGAGATAATCCTCTTCACCCAATCTTGGTGGTGAGGGAAAGTTTTTGGTGTTAATGGTGGAGAATCCATTTTATGGGTTGTTCACTTTGCTTGTGATTTTTAATAAAGTATGATTTGAATGTATTGTATGATTTCTATGCTTAATATTATGAATTTTAATGGATATGAAAGTATATAAATGCTTGAGCATGTGTTTTGGAAGCAAGGGATTCATACCCATTTGATTTGGAGGCTTAGTGGAGCATTTTTGCAACTTTCTGGCGTTAGATCCCTAGGCCAGAAGTATGCACGGCCGTGTAATCGTGCAGTGTAAAAAGGAATGTTTTTAAAGAGGCGTACACGGCCCAGGCCGTGTATTTTGGCACGGCATTGTACTCCAGGTCGTGTATTTTGGCACGACCGTGTATTTTGGGTAATGAATAATGGTTGGTTCTTTTCTAGTCCCTTTGAGGCTCACAGTCTTATTGGGCACTCATTGTGAGACTTTATAACAAGCTAGAACTTAGTTAATTAAAGGAATATACACTTACTTAGGAAATCATAACGTGGAACGGATGAAGAACCTGACATTATCATAAAACTTAGAGTGAGGTTTGGACAAAGAAAGAACCTGATGTGAGACACTGTCCTATATCATGATCTTGTAGGAATGTCGATGTATAAAGCCTTATTGCGCAAAATGATTGATTATTTTTCTGGAAAGCACTTGATTTTACGGCTGACAAGATACTGGCATGTCCCCCTGATCATTCTCTCCCAATGTTTTGTGTCTAGCTCTATGGAGTAGGAAATGAGTACATTGTACACAAGGATGGTCAGCATACACATTGTGCATATGCATGGTCAGTTCACATATTGTCATGGCATGGTCAACATACATATTGTGTAGACATGAATATTTTTTATATATCTATAGTGGATACTTGTTGTTATATTGTTGTTGATATTTATAATATTGTGGAATATGCTTTCTGATGATATCTATGCAATCGTTAACTTGAATATATTCGTAATATCTATATGTATGGAATGACTACGTCATTCGTGTTATGTTCCTTTGCTGCCATGTTGGTAATGATGTAGGATATCTCACCTCTTCACTATATTGTCCTGCTTTATTTTGTGTTCGATAGAGGCTGTGGAGGGGACACAGTTGAATTGGTTGTTTGTGGTTGAGTTGACTTTCTAATTCCTGTGATGGCATTGAGACGGGATGTCCTTGGCAATGTGCAAATGCAGCTTCATGGGGGCATTGATTCCTAGCAGGTCGAACGAAGCACCGAACATTTCATTGTATATAGGGGTAGTGGCTCTGTCCACAGGTAGTACTTATCCCGGGGTTACTACTTACCCTTTAGTATTTTAGTACATATCTTTTGTTATTTGGATATGTAAGTGTTATGTTTTCATGTTAATAGTACCTTGTAATCATTATATATATATTTAATGTTTTTCACTCTGTGATTGTCTTTTGGGAGCTATGCAATAAGCATATTTCATTCGTAGCTCATAATTTCTTTATATATGATTAAATTTAGGGAAAAGTGTTATTTGAGATGTAGCACGCCAAAATTTAGTGACCGTGGTATAATGACGATTGTGCCATGGTTATTAAATTGAGGGGTGTTACATTAGGTGGTATCAGAGCTCAGTTCATCCTGTTGAGCCGGGGTATAGACTGACTATGCTTAGACATGTTAGAAGTTTCTCTGTATGTTGTGCTCTTCCTTGTCTCTTGATTGAGACATTTGGGAAAGGAAGGCATGGCTTGCCATAGGTTGAATGTTGGTAGCTACTGTTTCACAGTTACATGATATTCAGTATTGGCCCACTCAATGTGTAATGTTCTGTGTTTACGGGAAACTATAACTTCACCTAGGCGTATTAAGGTAATAGAAGTTCTTCTAGAAGGAAGCTTAGCTAGTATGACTGAACTTGCTTAGGATTTATTTGCATTTACACCCTTGTTGTGTTACCTCTGGAATTGTTTGAGCCATTAGGTTAGAAAAAGGGTAGTTAAATAAGACTTGCAAGGTTTATGAGCTGAGGCATCCAAGAGGTTTTGGAAAATCGATTTTCTTGGGAAAAGAATGCCTGGCGTAAGTTTGGTTCGAGGAGCTACTTAGGAGATAAAGACTTACAGGAGATCGCGCCGTAGAAGGCAGAATGAAGGAGCTCAAGTTAATGTCCTTTGGGTTTTGGTGGTTAGGTTTGTCTTGTTATGTTGTGCGACTCCTTGCGTTTGGTTTCCGAAAGAAGACAATAATGTTTGGATTGATTACTTTTGATTTTCCATATGTTTTGATTTATTTGTCCTTGAAGGAAGGTAATGACTCGGAGTAGACATAAGTGTGTGAATGCAGGGAGTGACGATGATGATACGACTGTGGCAGCAAAAGAAATACAAAGAATGGATGATGTAACAACACACTAGGATCAGAAGGCCGCACAACAGCAGGAATTGGAACTCGAGGTTCAAAATTTGAGGGAAGAAAGTCAATTTTAGGGAAACTCTAGACTACCTAGGCTCCAAAGGAGGAATAATAGAAAGGTTAATCAGTTTAAGCAGAAACCATGTACACAACGATTGAGGGAGCAACAGCGACAACAAATGCATGAAGGAGGTGCGAATGGTAGTAAATTCAATTCGACTGTGGCATCTTCACCAAAATGTAAGAAGTGCGGAAATGGCCACTTAACAAGGCACTGTGCGATTGAAGGAATAATTTGTTTCAAGTACAAAAAGCTAGGACATGTGGCTAGGAATTGTACCTTGCATAGGACAAAGCCTTCTGTTGGAGATGTATGTACTTTAAAATCTCACAAAAAAGGGAGAGTTAAATTCTCAAGTGGAGTAGAAACATCCAAGACTGAAGACCTGAACGAGGGAGCTTGTACTACGATACATGACCCTGTAGTTGTACTGTATAATCTGGGGGTAACCCATTTCTTTATGGCGTATGACTGTATGAATCCAGCAGGGTCATTTGTATCTTCATAATCTTTTGACTAAGTTATTCTACTTCTGCTACTAAGAACTTGTTGATGGTAGCCAAGTTGTTTAAATTATCCTATGACCTATTATAGACAGAATCTTTTCTTTTGATCTGATTTGTTTACTTCTTTTACAAATTAGATGTAATATTGAAAATGGATTGGTTACTTCCCAACCATATCCTGTTAAATTATTCCAATCAAACTTTAGTGTTTCTTGAGATAGAGATTTCTGGATTTGAATCTATTAAGCTCACTCCAAAATTTTGTTGAACCATGTCAAATTCTTCATCAGATAAATTAGTGCTAAATGCAGTACAATTAGGAAAGAACATACCCTGTGAGACATTTTCTGTTGAGATCGAGGATCGGTGATTTAATGAATCAGTCGAAAGAAGCCCCTGTTATCTCCATGATCAGTTTGTGTCCTGGTTATCATCAAGATCGCTCGGAAGTAGGAGATATTTCTGGAATAACTTTTTCTAAACCGTTATGGGCATTACGAGTATTTCGTAATGTTGTTTCGTGTAACAAACGCTTCGGTAATATTCATCGATTACCTGAATAGAATCTCTCTTCCTTGTTGAAAATGGATTTATCGTTGTCCTTGTTCGTGACATTCTGATCTATTCTTAATGGATGGAGGAACGTACCAAACCTCTCGTTATGATTCTTCAGATCCTAAAGAAGAAGAAGAAGGTATGTGTGAAGTTGGCCAAGTACGAATTATGGTTAGGAGCAATTCAACCTTCGGGTCACGTGATCTCAAAGGAAAGAGTTGCTATGGGTCCATCAAAAGTTAAAGTGGTTCTTCAATGAGAACGATCGACGACCGTAATAGAGATTCGTAATTTTATAGGATTAACTGGTTAATATGGGAGACTCACCGCAGAAATTCTCCAAAACGGTAAGATTTCTCATCTAACTCATACGAGAGAGTCAAGTTTGTAGGATTGATGCATAGGAAAAAAAATAATTTCAAGGATCGAAGAGACACTCAACTACTTCACCAACGATGATTCTGCCCAATCCCAATGAACCTTTTGGGATGCCTAGTGATGCTTCGCATTGGAAGTTTGGAACGTATGTTTGATCGGAATAGAAGGAATAGTAACGTATGCTTTCGAGACAATCGAGAGCACATGAAAAGGATTTCCTTACACCAACTCGGAGTTAGCCTTTGTAGTTGCATTAAAGATCTGGAGGCATTTTCTACAAGGAGAAATTTTCAATGTCTATAGTAATCTCAAGAGTCAGATATATTTTGTTCGATTGGCATGAGTGAATATGAGGCAGAGACGATGATTAGAAGTTTCGAAAGATTTCAATTTTCCATTTTAGTATCATCCCGGAGGAGGTGAATGTCGTAGCAGATGCCTTAAGAGGAAGACACGCCTAGTTTGTCTATTACAGTGAGCAAAGAGAATAAGTTCAATAGAGCCACTCAACGATGTATAGTTGTTTGGGGAGTTGGCTGTTGGAATGGCCGAAGACTCAAAGGGCGTAGGATCTTTTATTGATCGGCCTACGACGTCAACACGCTTTTGCCCGTTAATATAAGATACTCAATGAAAGGAAGCAACCTTAGTACCGGTGATTTGTATTGATGCAACTGGAGATGCAGCATGAGAACTAGAAGACAAAATGAAAGAAACATAGTCGCGTTAATTCTAAGATATGATAAATTTTGAGGACGAAATTCCTTTTAGAAGGGGAGAGTTGTAACATCCCGAATATTATTTATTTCATTATAAATAATTATTTTATAATATTTATAATTTTTGGGGATTTTTCTAGATTTTTCCGAATACGTCGAATATTTTAATATATTCTTCGTTTTGCATGCATACTGAGCTGAGTTAATGTAACATCTCAGAAATTGTTTGTTTCTAATAAATAGTTATTTTTCAATATTTGTGATTTTTGAGAATTTTTTTGGAATTTTCTGAATTGTTCGATTATTTTAATATTTTTCTCTATTTGCGTGCACGCTGAGTGAGGCAGGGAAAATGAAATATTTTTCCTGAAGCCGAAAAACTTTGAACTGTAGAGACGTCGACGGGAGATTTTACTAAACTCGAGGCTGGACATAGTTTACGAGGTTTTATTTTTCAAGATTTTATCTGATAAATAAAATCACAGTATATTTTATTACCTGTGGAATAATAAAATATATTTCGACTAACTGTAACATTTATCCGCTGAGTAATAACTCTAGCAAATTATTTTTATTTGATCACTTTTATGATAGCATCTAAGTGACATCATCACCCTTCACTTTATCGAGAAGTGTGTGAAGCTTCTCAAGGAAGCTTCAAGGAAGCTTCCTACCCAACCATCACTCTCTCTCTCGTCTCAAGTGGGCTGCATGGCTGGAAGGGGGGAAAAGATGACCAAAGTCATCACAATTTCATTCCCCATTTCCCATTTCAAATTAATTTCATATTTCTCTCTCATCTCTCATATTCTCTCATCTCTCTCTCACGCACACTCTCCTCTCTTCCTCTCTTCTCCCACACGGCCAAGCCACCATGAGAGGCCACTCAAGCTCTTTCGTTCAAGCCAATTTAGGATCATGATTCTTCTCCTCATCTTAAGACTTTTCCCCTTAGAGGTCATCCCCTAAATCCATCTTCATCTTCTTCCACCATTGAAGCTCAAAGTTTAAAGCTTTTGAGAGATTTTCTTGGAGGTGTTGGACGAATTTCAAGAGGCATCAAGGAGCTTGTTCTCTTGTCTTCTCTTAAGGTAAGAGGGAGATAATCCTCTTCACCCAATCTTGGTGGTGAGGGAAAATTTTTTGGTGTTAATGGTGGAGAATCCATTTTATGGGTTGTTCACTCTGCTTATGATTTTTAATAATGTATGATTTGAATGTGTTGTATGATTTCTATGCTTAATATTGTGAATTTTGATGGATATGAAAGTATATAAGTGCTTGAGTATGTGTTTGGGAAGCAAGGGATTCATACCCATTCGATTTGGAGGCTTGGGGGAGCATTTTTGCAAGTTTCTGGCGTTAGATCGCCAGGCCAGAGGCATGCACGGTCGTGTAATCGTGCAGTGTAAAAAGGGAATGTTTTTATAGAGGCATACACGACCCAGGCCGTGTATTTTGGCACGACCGTGTACTCCAAGCCGTGTATTTTGGCACGACCATGTATTTTAGGTAATGAAGAATGGTTGGTTCTTTTCTAGTCCTTTAGAGGCTCACAGTCTCATTGGGCACTCATTGTGAGGATTTATAACAAGCTAGAACTTAGTTAATTAAAGGAATATACACTTACTTAGGAAATCATAACGTGGAACAGATAAAGAACCCGACCTTATCATAAAACTTAGAGTGAGGTTTGGACAAAGAAAGAACATGAGTGTGAGAAGGGTTGTAAGGAACTCAAAGTAAGTATTATAAGAGAGTTAACACAAGAACATAATGGAATTAAAGCATAATTTTTGTAGTAATTTTGAATAGTATGTGTTCACCTTTGAGGTCTTAATATTGGTTTGTTGTGCCTTGAGAATTTGGATAAGTTATGTTATCATTGTGAATCTATGTATGTATATATATATATATGCATTGAATCCACATGCATTGTGGCATAATTGAGAAAGACGAGCATAATTGAAGCATGCATTGACATTGTAAGTATCGAACTGAAGTACCTGACCAAGAAAATTAGATGGATGATTTAGTCAGATGTGGTTTGCCTTTATAGCCAGAAATGTCAGATAGACGAGCGAGTCAGATGGGACTGGTTATCGGAGGAAACCCAAATAACAGTGGTACTATGTAGTCGTATGGACGACTATATAATATCACTGATGAAAATGGTATTGAACAATTGTTTGGACGGTTGCTTCAACACCATTAGGAATGGTACAATGGTGATTGAACTATTGTTAAGGCCATGTTGCCTAGGAGTTGAATCACACCTTAGTGTGGGTGCGTAGGTCTTGCGGTTGACCTTGGGGGCGTCGGGGCGTGGGCATCTCATAGCGGACAGTTGGTAGTGTTGGTGTATGCCCTAGAGGCCGATTCTTTTTCTGTATTTACATACATTCTATTATGCTTATTTTAATATATGAGGCATTTCATTTATTGTATTCTTTTTGATAAACATAATAAAGTCCTTAGAATAGTAAGTTTGATGTCATAGGACATCAAGTGGATGACTTGATCGTGAGATCTTTTTGGTTACAACACTATTCTTAAATGTCCCTAGTCAAGTATTATTGTTAATTAGGACAACAATAATACATTGAGACTAGTATGTGCATAGACTGATGACCACATCTCACGGGTCATGGATATGAGATATTAAGTCTTCACATGGGTACATATTAGTGTAATGATGTACTGGACGGACCCACCATGAGAACGCTACATGGATCGTTACGTGAGTGTCATAAGCGATTCTCATAGTGATAATGGTGTCTGTGGTCCTTTGACCTGAAATCACTACGATTCCTACATGAGGAGTTGTGTTTTAATACCATCAAACGTTATCTGTAACAAGGTGATTATAAAGTTGGTTATTGGACATACCGCAAATCATGCAGAAGGATGTGAGTGACCTAGATAGGATTTGTCACTCCTACATAACAAGAACGATATCTTCAGGCCCCCAGATTGAGTGAGACTACGAAATGTGTAACACCCCAAAAATTATTTATTTTATCATTCATCATTATTTTATAATATTTATAATTTTTGGAAATTTCTGGGGATTTTTCTAGAAACGTCGAATATTTTAATATATTTCTCATTTTGCATGTACACTGAGCAGAGTCAGTGTAATACCTCAGAAATGATTTGTTTCATCATGAATAGTCATTTCCCAAAATTCGTGATTTTTAGAGATTTTTCTGGAATTTTTCGGAAACATTGAATATTTTAATATATTCCTCATTTTGCATGCACACTGAACAGAGTCAGTCAAACACCTCGAAAAATTATTTATTTCATGACAAATGTCCATTTTCTAATAATTTTGATTTTTAGGAATTTTTGTGGATTTTTTTGAAAATGTCAAATATTTTAGTATATTCCTCGTTTTACGTGTGCACTGAGCAGAGCTGGGATAACAAAATGTTTTCCCTGACGCTAGTAAACCTTGAATTGTCAACGTGTCGACGGGCGATCTTACTAAACTCGAGGCTAGGCACAGTTTGCGAGGTTTACGTTTTCCAAGGTTTTATCTGATAAATAAAATCGTTGTATCATAAAATTATCCGATGAATAATAAAATATTATTTTCATCAACTGTAACTTTTATTCATTGGGAAAATAAATCTAACAGTGTAATTAAACATATGTTCAAGAGTATTTAATTAAGGAGATAAGCTTACTTTACACTTTATTGAGAAACGTGTGAAGCTTCTCAAGGAAGCTTCTAGGAAATTTCCTCCAAGCTTTCCAAGGAAGCTACTCACTCTCTCTCCTCTCTCCCTAGCTCACGGCTGCTGCACACTTTAGGGGGGAATTTGTGCTTCACAATTTTAATTACATCACATTATTTTTAAAAACCTAAAAGCATCTTTCATTTTTTCTATGCACTTTCTCTCTCTACCTTCTTCTTCCTTTGAAATTTTTTCTCCTCCTTCTCTCAAGGAGCTCATGGCCAGCAGTCCCATTGTTCCTCATCCATCACAAAAATTTCATCCAACCTCATTTTCTTAATCCTCTCCATCTTCTAAACACTTCTCTAGTTGGTGATTCTTAGAAAAACCTTCATTTTCACCATTTTCTTCAAGCTTCAAGCTTAGGATTTTTGGGTAAGCTTCTTGATTCTTCACCCCCTTTTTGTCATTTTCGTTTTTGTGGTCTTCTTTGTGACCATCCATGCTTTATTTTTCAAGCATTGGTGTTTTTTTGATGAGATTGAAATTTTAGGGTTCTTGGTGGTGTCCAATCCAAAAATTGCAAGGAGATTCTAGGAGGCTTCTCTTGTTTTCTTCTCTTAGGTAAGAGGAAGAATCTCCTCCTCAACCTCTATTAGCACTAAGAAACCTTATTTGTGATTGATTGTGAGAAAACCCTATTGAGGGTTATTCTTTGTTTGCATGATTAGTATGTTTACATGTTGTTTACAATTTGTCTATGCTATTAGATTGATTGCTTGTGTGTATTGATCTATTATAATGGATTAGAAGGCATGAAATGGAAGAAAATAATGTTGGATTATCTCTTGGATGGCTATGGTTTTGGGGGCCCAAAATTGAGGTTCTTTGTGAACAATTGTAACAAGTGGAAAACATAATTAATCAAGAGTGTATTATGAAATTAATGGAAAGAAAAACTTGGGAACTTAATCCCCAAGGGAGGCCACGGCCTCTAGGGCCATTTAGGGCTTAATTATGCAACTTTGGTAACCTTGGAATTTAAATAATCAAGTGATTAAATCATTGGTAATAGGATAGAAAATTAGTAATTTGGAAGAATTGGATATACTTTGAGATTCATAAGTTTTAAAGAACCAAGAATGAAATTTTTCATAAGGCTTAGGGTAATTTTAATTAGGGCAAGAATAAGAGAGTGTGAGACTTTGAGACTCTCAGAATAACTTTCTAAGTGTATGAGAATAAATTACCTTAGAGAATTTAATTAATTAAGAGAATTCCTCTACAAACGAACTATGTAAGAAAGGCTAAATCTAAGTAAGAATTTATAATAAACTTTAAAAATGTATTAATTCATTTAATTCCACTATTATGATATTGTGGGTCCATGTGAGTGACCAATGATGTGTTGATACCTAGTTTGGCCAATTGTGGCATGTTGTGGAAAAGTATGCAATGATGAACGTACATGTTTATGCATAGAGTTATCATGCATTGTGAATGTCCGTTGGATTGTTGTTAAGGCCAAGTTGCCTAGGAGATTGAACACAACTTAGTGCGGGTGCGAGTAGACTAGTGTAGGTCATATTGTTGACCATGGGGATGTCGGGGTGCGAGTACCCCGCAATAGACAATTTGTAGTTCTTCTGTCCGTGGGGCAAACCGATGCAAACGCACCGACGATCCTGACCGGGCACTGTCCTATGTCATGATCTAATGTAGACTGTCTGTACAATGCCTTGATATGCACATCGATAAACTGATGAGTTATAGCACTTTGGCTGCGGCAACCGAGTTGCAGACAAGTCTCCTGATCTTTCTCTCCGACTGTTTGTGTCTAGCTCCATGGAGTAGGATTTTGACTTTGTATGCATGTGCATAGTGAGTCTATGTATTATCTGGCATTTATTCATTATTATAATTGGAACTGTTGTGCTACTGATATAAATAACTGCCTGGAACTGCTTAATTATTTATTACTGCTACTTAATGTTTATTATTATTATTGCTGTTAAAAATGCTATGTGGGCGCTTTGCGCCATTTTATTTCTTGCTGCTATAACTGGTAATGATGGTAGGATGTCTTACCTCTTTCCTGTATTTCTGTTATTTTCTATCTGTATATTGTGCCCCATCGAAAGTGACGGTAAGGAGGTTGGAGCTCCCGATTTCCCCGGCTTCTGGCTCGATCGCGATTAGCATCTACTGTGGAGCATGGAGGCACGCATGCACAAATTTCTAGGTTATGTGCATCTGACCTTCCTTGGAGGGCCAGACTGCTGGCACATCAACCTGAATTCCGACCACTGTGTCTACCTGGGAGACGTGTCAATCTCTTTGGCCTAGAGGCGTTATGAGTCGCCTATCTTTACCTGCTGCATCAGCCTGTGTTTGGAGTTTTATCTGCCCATCCGGGAGATGTGGGGTGACCGCTATTACACCCCAATGGAGGACTCTTTTGATTCCACTGCTCGGGCTCTGGCCCGTAGCTCTGTGGCTTCTATGGAGGTTTCCTCAGATGAGGAAGACCCCAAGGAGGATCTCGCGGAGGATCCTGAAGTGGATCCTAATACGATTCCTCCTCATTTGAGGGACTGATATTACTAGTAGCTACTGAGGGCTACCAGTGTTTTATTTTGGGAGCCTGATGTCTTTATTTTGGTGAGCTGTATATTTTTGATATCTTGGGGATGTATATGTATGATCTTTTGGGCAGGTATAGTTTTGCTTTTTGGTATATCGGGCTTTGTAACTAAACAAATTTGGTATAATTGTATATATATACATATAAATACGCATTGTTGATCAAATATATGCTCTACTTCTGTTTTGCTCTTTTATTGCCATTTATTTTTTCGTCATTACATTTTATTAATCATTACAATAAAGAAAAAAAATATAGTCACCATTTTATTTATGCAGCTTTAACCAGATAAATTTAATTGTAATAAAAAGAACCGGGTCTTAATTTACCATTTTTATTTTCCGCATTGTAAATGACAATGTGACGTTTCCTCCCAAAATGGGGTGTTACATTAAGTTGGAATCAGAGCCCTGGTTTATGTTTCTTTGGGTCTTGTGATTGAGTCTGTCTTGTTTGTGCTGTGTGTTCTCTGAAAGTCAAAACACAAAGATATATTGTTTGGTATTCTTAGTGGATGTGACTGACTTTCCTTGTGTCTTTCAGTTACTCTGACTTGAGACAGTAAGATGGCACGACGCGAAGACATGGCAGCTGCTATAGCGGTGATTCAGAGGATGGCTGAGGCCATCGCACAATATACTGAGCAAGCTACTCAACAACAAGAGAGAGTTGCTCAATAACAAGAAAGGACTGCTCAACAGCTCGAAGCCACTGCAGATGCTCAGAACTTAGTGGAGTTTCAACGCCACAATCCTCCCCAATTCAAAGGAGAGTTCGATCCAGACAAAGCTAGTCTATGGATCAAGGACTTAGAGAAAGTCTTTCGAGACATGAACTACGCTGAGAACAAGAAGGTGGCCTATGCTACCTTTATGCTGGTGGGCAATGCTGAAAACTAGTGGAATAGAGTGCAGAGAATGCTGGAAGCTATAAACTGCGAGATCACTTGAATTTATTCAAGGACAAATTCTTGGATAAGTATTTTCCTGCGAGCGCAAGGCACGCGAAGGAGTCGGAGTTCCTCAACTTACGGCAAGGGAATATGACCGTTAATGAATACGCAGCTAGATTTGAAAATTTTGTCACAGTTTTTAACGTACTTTCAGCACCAACCGAATGAAGCTTGGAAGTGTCAAAGATTTATAAAAGGACTAAGGTATGAGGTGAAGAAGGCTGTTATCACCCTAAAGATCAATAAGTTCTCGGAGCTACCAGACACATGCTGTGAAGTAGAAGCTTTGGAGCAATCTAGAGATACGAGGAATAGGAACTTTAGGCCTACAAGGTTCCAAAGAGGCGGCGGTAACAGTTCTAACCACTTCGAAAAGAAGCCCTATTCCCGACTAATGGGAAATCAGCAACAGACCACGAGTGGAAGCTCCGGTGGAGGTTCTACTGGGAACCGGACTAGCCAGAACATAGCATATCCTTCGAAATGCCTGAAGTGTGGGAAAGATCATCTCACGAGGGACTGCACCATAAAGGGGATCATCTGCTTCAGATGTGGCAAACCTGGCCACGTATCCTGAGACTGTAATCAAGCGAAGGCTGAACCATCGATCAATGCTGTAAGAGCCAAGAAACCACAAGCAGAAGGGTGAGTTTATACCATGAATGGAGTTGAAGCCTCCGAGTCCGAAGACATCATTCAAAGGGAAGGAACCATAGAGGGTAACCTTTTAACTGTACTGTATGACTCTGGGGCAACCCATTCTTTCATATCATATGATTGTGTGCAAAGACTTGGTTTACCAGTGTCTACCTTACCTTTTGACTTAACTGTTTCTACCTCCACTGATAAACTAGTAGTTATTACCAAAGTTTGTCTGAATTATCCATTGATTGTTAAAGGTTGAACATTTTTTATCGATCTGATCTGTTTACCCCTTTCCCAACTAGATATAATTTTAGGGATGGACTGGTTGTCTTCCAACTATGTTCTATTAGATTATTCAAGAAAAACCATAGTTTTTCCCATATATGAGAATTCTAGATTTCTGATGGCCAACCGAGTTCAAGCTCTCTTGAAAGAAAGAGCTCAAGGATACATGCTACTATCTTCTTTGAAAGTCGAGAGCGAGGTTGATGTGAACACAATTCCAGTGGGGAATGAGTTTCTCGAAGTCTTTCCTGAGGATGTACCTGGTTTACCACCGGCGCGAGAAATAGAGTTTGCTATTGACCTTGTACCGGGAGTTGGTCCCGTGTCTATAGCACCTTATAGGATGGCACCAACCGAATTAGCTGAGCTTAAGAAGCAGCTAGAGGAGCTTTTGGAAAAGCAATTCGTCAGACCAAGTGTGTCACCGTGGGGAACACCAGTACTGTTAGTTCGTAAGAAGGATGATTCATCAAGATTGTGTGTGGACTACCAGCAGCTGAACAAAGTGATAATCAAGAATAAATATCCATTCCAGAGAATTGATGACTTAATGGACCAACTGAAGGGAACAACGATGTTTTCAAAAATCGACTTGCGATCTGGGTATCATCAGATACGAGTGAAGATAGAGGATATACCCAAGACTGCTTTTCGTACCCGTTACGGCCATTACGAATATCTCGTGATGCCATTTGGTGTGACAAATGCACGAGCTATCTTTATGGACTACATGAACCAGATCTTTCATCCTTACTTGGACAGATTCGTTATGGTCTTCATTGATGACATTCTGGTATACTCTCAAAATCAGGAGGACCATGCTGAACACCTCAATATAGTTCTTCAGATTCCAAATGAGAAGGAACTGTATGCTAAACTGTCAAAATGTGAATTTTGGCTGGAAGAAGTTAAGTTTTTAGATCACGTAATCTCGAAGGAAGGGATTGCGGTGGATCCATCAAAAGTGGAGGCAGTGCTACAATGGGAAAGGCCAAAGTCAGTGACGGAGATTCGTAGCTTCATGGGATTGGCAAGATATTACCGGAGGTTCATTAAGGGATTCTCCAAGATTGCAGGAGCTCTTAATCAACTCACGAGGAAGAACCAAGCTTTTGAGTGGACCGACAATTGTGAACAGAGTTTCCAAGAGTTGAAGAATCGACTGACTACCTCGCCAGTGTTAGTGCTACCCGATCCGAATGAGCCCTTTGAGGTGTACTGTGACGCTTCATACCAAGGACTAGGATCTGTACTTATGCAGTATGGAAGAGTAGTGGTTTATGCTTCACAACAATTGGGAGTACATGAGAAGAATTACCCGACGCACGACTTGGAGTTAGCGGCTATGGTTTTTGCTCTGAAGATATGGAGGCATTTTCTCTATGGAGCAACATTCAACATCTTCAGTGATCACAAAAGCCTAAAGTATTTGTACGATCAGAAGGAGTTGAACATGAGGCAGTGAAGGTGGCTGGAGTTCCTGAAGGACTATGATTTCCAACTTCTGTATCACCCCGGCAAGGCAAACGTCGTGGCAGATTCCTTGAGCAGAAAAATGATCAACGTCTCAGCCTTGATGATTAAGGAGAAAGATCTGATAGAGCAGTTCAGAGATGTATGGTCTTTTATGGAGTTAGAACTAGGAAAGATCTGCATAAACATGGTTACCATTGCAAGCGAGCTAATGGATGACATACGGGAAAAGCAAAAGGTTGACAAGTTCTTGCAAGAAGTGAGAGAGCAGATGAAATAAGGTAACAAAACAACATTTGCGGAAGGAACAGATGGAATTCTGAGATTCCGAGGTAGAGTCTATATTCCCCGTGACCAAGAGCTTAGAGAGTATATCATCAACCATGCTCACACAAGTCAGCTGAATATGCATCTGGGCATAACAAAAATGTATCAGGACTTGAAGAAGTTATTTTGGTGGCATGGAATGAAGAGTGACATCACTAGACGTGCATCGACTTGTCTGGTTTTTTAGAAAGCTAAAGTGGAACATCAAAGACCAGTGGGATTACTACAACCATTGTCTATTCCTAAATGGAAGTGGGACAGCATTGCAATGGATTTTGTAGTGGGTTTGCCAAGGACAAGAAAAGGTCATGACTCGATTTGGGTAATTGTGGACTGACTCACGAAATCAGCACATTTTCTCCTGAGCAACATAAGATACAAACTGGAGAGACTGACCCAGATCTATATTGGAGAGATTGTTAGACTGCACGATGTGCCTACAAATATTGTTTCGGATAGGGATTTGGGATTTACTTCAAATTTTTGGCAGAGTCTACAAGAAGCATTAGGGACAAAGTTACGTCTAAGTTCCGCTTATCACCCACAGACTGATGGTCAATCGGAGAGGACGATCCAATCATTAGAAGATTTGCTTAGAGCTTGCACCATAGAATAGACTGGAAGTTGGGATGACATTCTACCGTTGATAGAATTCACCTACAATAACAGTTACCATTCAAGGATAGGGATGGCACCCTATGAAGCTCTGTATGGACGGCGGTGTCGGACACCCTTATGTTGGTACCAAGATGGAGAGTGCCTTACTATTGAACCAGAGGTTATACAGCAGACAACTGAGAAGGTTAAGATGATTCAAGAGAAGATGAGGATGGCTCAGAGCCGACAAAGAGTTATGCAGACCAAAGGAGAAAGCCTCTTAAGTTTGAGGAAGGCGAGCATGTATTTCTGAAAGTCACACCTACGACTGGGGTAGGCTGGGCCTTGAAATCTAGAAAACTCACTTCAAAATTTCTTGGACCATACCAAATTATTTGCCGGGTAGGTCCAGTAGCCTATCAAATAGCCTTACCCCCTTTTCTCTCAAACATTCATAGTGTCTTCCATGTGTCACAACTGCGAAAATACCTTCCTGACCCAAGTCATGTCATAGCACCAGATACAGTACAATTAAAAGAGAACTTAAACTATGAGGCACCTCCTGTAAGAATTGAGGATAGAAGGATAAAACAACTAAGAGGCAAGGAGATCTCATTAGTGAAGGTAATCTAGAACGAGATGACTGGAGATACAACCTGGGAGCTAGAAGACAAAATGAAGGAGCACACCCACAACTATTCTAAGGTATGAAAATTTCGAGGACGAATTTTCTTTTTAGAAGGGGAGAGTTGTAACACCCCAAAAATTATTTATTTTATCATTAATCATCATTTTATAATATTTATAATTTTTGGAAATTTCTGTGGATTTTTTCAGAAACGTTGAATATTTTAATATATTTCTCATTTTACGTGCACACTGAGCAGAGTCAGTGTAACACCTTGGAAATGATTTGTTTCATCATGAATAGTCATTTCCAAATATTCGTGATTTTTGGAGATTTTTCTGGAATTTTCTTGAAACGCTGAATATTTTAATATATTCCTCGTTTTGTATGCGCACTGAGCAGAATCAATCAAACGCCCGAAAAATTGTTTATTTCAAGACAAATGTCCATTTTCTAATAACTTTTATTTTTAGGAATTTTTTTGGATTTTTCTGAAAATATCAAATATTTTAGTATATTCCTCGTTTTACGTGCGCACTGAACGGAGTTGGGAAAACGAAATGTTTTCCCTGAGGCTGGTAAACCTTGAACTATTAATGTGTCGATGGGGGATCTTATTAAACCCAAGGCTAGGCACAGTTTGCGAGGTTTATGTTTTTCAAGGTTTTATCTGATAAATAAAATCGCTGTATCATAAAATTATCCGATGAATAATAAAATATTATTTTCATCAACTGTAACCTTTATTCACTGGGAAACAGTTTAATTAAACATCTGTTCAAGAGTATTTAATTAATGAGACAAGCTTACTTTGCACTTTATTGAGAAACGTGTGAAGCTTCTCAAGGAAGCTTCTAGGAAATTTCCTCCAAGCTTCCCAAGGAAGCTACTCACTCTCTCTCCCCTCTTCCTAGCTCATGGCTGCTGCACACTTTAGGTAGGGAAAATTTGTGCTTCACAATTTTAATTACATCACATTATTTTCAAAAACCTAAAAGCATCTTTCATTTTTTGTATGCACTTTATCTCTCAACCTTCTTCTTCCTTTGAAATTTTTTCTCCTCCTTCTCTCTAGGAGCTCATGGCCAACAGCCCCATTGTGCCTCATCCATCACAAAAATTTCATCCAACCCCATTTTCTTAATCCTCTCCATCTTCTAAACACTTCTCTAGTTGGTGATTCTTTGAAAAACCTTCATTTTCACCATTTTCTTCAAACTTCAAGCTTAGGGTTTTTGGGTAAGCTTCTTGATTCTTCACCCCCTTTTTCTCATTTTTATTTTTGTGGTCTTCTTTGTGATCATCCATGCTTTATTTTGCAAGCATTGGTGTTGTTTTGATGAGATTGAAATTTTAGGGTTCTATGTGGTGTCCAATCCGAAAATTGCAAGGAGATTCTAGGAGGCTTCTCTTGTTTTCTTCTCTTAGGTAAGAGGAAGACACTCCTCCTCAACCTCTATTAGCACTAAGAAACCTTGTTTGTGATTGATTGTGAGAAAACCCTATTGAGGGTTATTCTTTGTTTGCATGATTAGTATGTTTACATGTTGTTTGCAATTTGTCTATGCTATTGGATTGATTGTTTGTGTGTATTGATATATTGGAATGGATTCGAAGGCATGAAATGGAAGAAAATGATGTTGGATTCTCTCTTGGATGGCTATGGTTTTGGGGGCCCAAAATTAGGGTTCTTTGTGAACAATTGTAACAAGTGGAAAACATAATTAATCAAGAGTGTATTATGAAATTAATGGAAAGAAAAACTTGGGAACTTAATCCCCTAGGGAGGCCACGGACTCTAAGGCCATTTAGGGCTTAATTATGCAACTTTGGTAACCTTGGAACTTAAATAATCAAGTGATTAAATCATTGGTAATAGGATAGAAAATTAGCAATTTGGAAAAATTGGATATACTTTGTGATTCATAAGTTTTAAAGAACCAAGAAAGAAATTTTTCGTAAGGCTTAGGGTAATTTTAATTAGGGCAAGAACAAAAGAGTGTGAGACTCTGAGACTCTTAGAATAACTTTCTAAGTGTATGAGAATAAATTACCTTAGAGAATTTAATTAATTAAGAGAATTCCTCTAGAGACGAACTATGTAAGAAAGGCTAAATCTAAGTAAGAATTTATAATAAACCTTAAAAATGTATTAATTCATTTAATTCCAATATTATGATATTGTGGGTCCATGTGAGTGACCAATGATGTGTTGATACCTAGTTTGGCCAATTGTGGCATGTTGTGGAAAAGTATGCAATGATGAACGTACATGTTTATGCATAGAGTTATCGTGCATTGTGAATGTCCGTTGGATTGTTGTTAAGGCCAAGTTGCCTAGGAGATTGAACACAACTTAGTGCGGGTGCGAGTAGACTAGTGTAGGTCATATTGTTGACCATGGGGATGTCGGGGTGTGGGTACCCCGCAATAGACAATTTGTTGTTCTTCTGTCCATGGGGCAAACCGATGCAAACGCACCGACGATCCTGACCGGGCACTGTCCTATGTCATGATCTAGTGTAGACTGTCTGTACAATGCCTTGATGTGCACATCGATAAACTGATGAGTTATAGCACTTTGGCTGCGGCAACCGAGTTGCAGACAAGTCTCCTGATCTTTCTCTCCGACTGTTTGTGTCTAGCTCCATGGAGTAGGATTTTGACTTTGTGTGCATGTGCATAGTGAGTCTATGTATTATCTGGCATTTATTCATTATTATAATTGGAACTGTTGTGCTACTGATATAAATAACTGCACGGGCGCTTAATTATTTATTACTGCTACTTAATGTTTATTATTATTATTGCTGTTAAAAATGCTATGTGGGCGCTTTGCGCCATTTTGTTTCTTGCTGCTATAGCTGGTAATGATGGTAGGATGTCTTACCTCTTTCCTGTATTTCTGTTATTTCCTATCTGTATATTGTGCCCCATCGAAGGCGACGGTAAGGAGGTTGGAGCTCCTGATTTTCCTGGCTTCTGGCCCGATCGCAATTAGCATCTACTGTAGAGCACGGAGGCACGCAAGTGCGGATTTCTATTTTATGTGCGTCTGACCTTCCTTGGAGGGCCAGAATGCTGGCACATCAACCTGAATTCTAACTGCTGTGTCTACCTGGGAGACGTGTCGATCTCATTGGCTTGGAGGCGTCATAAGCTGCCGATCTTTACCTGCTGCATCAGCCTGCGTTTGGAGTTTTATCTGCTTATTCGGGAGATATGGGGTGACCGCTATTATAGCCCATAGGAGGACTCTTTTGATTCCACTGCTCGGGCTCCGACCCGTAGCTCTGTGGCTCCTATGGAGGTTTCCTCAGGTGAGGAAGACCCCGAGGAGGTTCCTGAGGAGGATCTCGCGGAGGATCCTGAAGAGGATCCTGATATGATTCCCCCTCATCTAAGGAACTGATATTACTGGTAGCTACTGAGGGCTACCAGTGTTTTATTTTAGGGGCCTGATGTCTTTATTTTGGTGGGCTGTATATTTCTAATATCTTGGGGATCTATATGTATAATCCTTTAGGCAGGTATAGTTTTACTTTTTGGTATATAAGGCTTTGTAACTAAACAGATTTGGTATAATTATATATATATATATATATATATATAAATATGCAATGTTAATCAAATGTATGCTCTACTTCTGTCTTGCTCTTTTATTGCCATTTATTTTTTTGTCACTACATTTTATTAATCATTACAACAAAGAAAAAAAAATATAGTCACCATTTTATTTATGCAGCTTTAACAAGATAAATTTAATCGTAATAAAAAGAACTGGGTCTTAATTTATCATTTTTATTTTCCGCATTGTAAATGACAATGTGACGTTCCCTCCCAAAAAGGGGCGTTACATTAAGTTGGTATCAGAGCCCCGGTTTATGTTTTTTTGGGTCTTGTGATTGAGTCTGTCTTGTTTGTACTGTGTGCTCTCTAAAAGTCAAACACAGAGATATATTGTTTGGTATTCCTAGTGGCGACTGACTTTCCTTGTATCTTTCAGTTATTCTGACTTGAGACAAAAAGATGGCACGATGCGAAGACATGGCAGCTGCTATAGCGGCAATGCAGAGGATGGCTGAGGCCATCGCACAACAATCTGAGCAAGCTACTTAGCAATAAGAGAGAGTTGCTCAACAACAAGAAAGGGCTGCTCAATAGCTCGAAGCCATTGCTGATGCTCAGAACTTGGCGGAGTTTCGACGCCATAATCCTCCCCAATTCAAAGGAGAGTTCAATCTGGACAAAGCTAGTGTATGGATCAAGGAGTTAAAAAAAGTCTTTCGAGGCATAAACTGCGCTGAGAACAAGAAGGTGCCCTATGCTACCTTTATGCTGGTGGGCAATGCTCAAAACTGGTGGAATGGAGTGCAGAGAATGCTAGAAGCTGCAAACTGCGAGATCACTTGAATTTATTCAAGGACAAATTCTTAGATAAGTATTTTCCTGCGAGCGCAAGGCACGTGAAGGAGTTAGAGTTCCTCAACTTACGGCAAGGGAATATGACCATTAGTGAATACGCAGCCAGATTTGAAAATTTATCACAGTTTTCAACGTACTTTCATCACCAACCAAATGAAGCCTGGAAGTGTCGAAGATTTACAGAATGACTGAGGTATGAGGTGAAGAAGGCTGTTATCACCCTGAAGATCAAGGAGTTCTCAGAGCTACTAGACATATGCTGTGAAGTAGAAGCTCTAGAGCAATCTAGAGATACGAGGAATAGGAACTTTGGGCCTACAAGGTTCCAAAGAGGCGGCGGTAACAGTTCTAACTGCTTCCAAAAGAAGCCCTATTCCTGACCAACAGGAAATCAGCAACAGACCACGGGTGGAAGCTCTAGTGGAGGTTCTACTGGGAACCGGACTGGCCAGAGCATGGCGTATCCTTTGAAATGCCTGAAGTGTGGGAAAGATCATCTCACGAGGGACTGCACCATAAAGGGGATCATCTGCTTTAGATGTGGCAAACCTGGCCACGTATCCCGAGACTACAATCAAGCAAAGGCTGAACCTTCGATCAATGCTGCAAGAGCCAAGAAACCACAAGCTGGAGGGCAAGTTTATACCATAAGCGGAGCTGAAGCCTCCGAGTCCGAAGACTTGATTTAAAGGGAAGGCACCATAGAAGGTAACCTTTTTACTGTACTGTATAACTCTGGGGTAACCCATTCTTTCATATCATATGACTGTGTGCAAAGACTTGGTTTACCAGTGTCTACCTTACCTTTTGACTTAACTGTTTCTACCCCCACTGATAAACCGGTAGTTACTACCAAAGTCTGTCTAAATTATCCATTGATTGTTGAAGGTCGAACCTTTTTTGTCGATCTGATCTGTTTTCCCCTTTCCCAACTAGATATAATTTTAGGGATGGACTAGTTATCTTCCAACCATGTTCTATTCGATTATTCAAGAAAAACCATAGTTTTTCCTATGGATGAGGATTCTAGATTTCTGACAGCCAACTGAGTTCAAGCTCTCTTGAAAGAAAGAGCTCAAGGATACATGCTATAGTCTTCTTTAAAAGTCGAGAGCGAGGTTGATGTGAACACAATTCCAGTGGTGAATAAGTTTCTCGAAGTCTTTCCTGAGGATGTACCTGGTTTACCCCCGGTGTGAGAAATAGAGTTTGCTATTGACCTTGTACCGGGAGCTGGTCCCGTGTCTATAGTACCTTATAGGATGGCACCAACTGAATTAGCTGAGCTTAAGAAGCAGCTAGAGGAGCTTTTGGAAAAGTAATTCGTCAGACCGAGTGTGTCACCGTGGGGAGCACTAGTATTGTTAGTTCACAAGAAGGATGGTTCATCAAGATTGTGTGTGGACTACCAGCAGCTGAACAAAGTGATGATCAAGAATAAATATCCATTCCCGAGAATTGACGACTTAATGGACCAACTGAAGGGAGCAACGGTGTTTTCAAAAATTGACTTGCGATCTAGGCATCATCAGATACGAGTGAAGACGGAGGATATACCCAAGACTGCTTTTCGTACCCGTTACGACCATTACGAATATCTCGTGATGCTGTTTGGCATGATGAATGCACCAGCTATCTTTATGGATTACATGAACCGGATCTTTCATCCTTACTTGGACAGATTCATTGTGGTCTTCATTGATGACATTCTGGTATACTCTCAAAATCAGGAGGACCATGCTGAACACCTCAGTATAGTTCTTCAGATTCTGAACGAGAAGGAACTGTATGCCAAACTGTCAAAATATGAATTTTAGCTGGAAGAAGTTAATTTTTTAGGTCACGTAATCTCGAAGGAAGGGATTGCGGTGGATCCATCAAAAGTGGAGGTAGTGCTACAATGGGAAAGGCCAAAGTTAGTGATGGAGATTCGTAGCTTCATGGGATTGGCAGGATATTACCGGAGGTTCATTAAGGGATTCTCCAAGATTGCAGGAGCTCTTACTCAACTCACGAGGAAGAACCAAGCTTTTGAGTGGATCGAAAATTGTGAACTGAGTTTCCAAGAGTTAAAGAATCGACTGACTACCTCGCCAGTGTTAGTGCTACCCGATCCGAATGAGCCCTTTGAGGTGTACTGTGATGCTTTATACCAAGGACTAGGATCTGTACTTATGCAGCATGGAAGAGTAGTGGCTTATGCTTCAAGGCAATTGGGAGTACATGAGAAGAATTACCCGACGCACGACTTGGAGTTAGCGGCTATGGTTTTTGCTCTGAAGATATAGAGGCATTTTCTCTACGGAGCGACATTCAACATCTTCAGTGATCATAAAAGCCTAAAGTATTTGTACGATCAGAAGGAGTTGAACATGAGGCAGCGAAGGTGGCTGGAGTTCCTGAAGGACTATGATTTCCAACTTCTATATCACCCCGGCAAGGCAAATGTTATGGCAGATGCCTTGAGCAGAAAAATGATCAGCGTCTCAGCCCTGATGATTAAGGAGAAAGATCTAATAGAGTAGTTCAGAGATGTATGGTCTTTTGTGGTGTTAGAACCAGGAAAGATTTGCATGAACATGGTTACCATCACAAGCGAGCTAATGGATGACATACGGGAAAAGTAAAAGGTTGACAAGTTCTTGCAAGAAGTGAGAGAGCAGATGAAACAAGGTAACGAAATAGCATTTACGGAAGGAACAGATGGAATTCTGAGATTCTGAGGTAGAGTCTGTATTCCCCGTGACCAAGAGCTTAGAGAGTATATCATCAACTATGCTCACACAAGTTAGCTGAATATGCATCCAGGCATAACAAAAATGTATCAGGACTTGTAGAAGTTGTTTTGGTGGCATGGAATGAAGAGTGACGTCACTAGACGTGTATCGACTTGTTTGGTTTGTCAGAAAGCTAAAGTGGAACATCAAAGACCAGCGGGATTGCTACAACCATTGTCCATTCCTGAATGGAAGTGGGATAGCATTGTGTTGGTGTATGCCCTAGAGGCTAATACATTTTCTGTATTTGCATATATTCTATTATGCTATTTTATATATGAGGCATTTCATTTATTGTGTTCTTTTTGATAAACATAATAAAGTCCTTAGAATAGTAAGTTTGATGCCATAGGACATCAAGTGGATGACTTGATCGTGAGATCCTTTTGGTTACAACACTATTCTTAAATGTCCCTAGTCAAGTATTATTGTTAATTAGGACAACAATAATACATTGAGACTAGTATGTGCGTAGGACCGATGACCACATCTCACGGGTCATGGATATGAGATATCAAGTCTACACATGGATACATATTAGAGTAATGATGTATTGGACAGATCCGCCATGAGAACGCTACGTGGATCGTTACGTGAGTGTCATAAGCGATTCTCATAGTGATAATGGTGTATGTGGTTCTTTGACCTGAAATCACTACGATTCCTACATGAGGAGTTGTGTGTTTTAAATGCCATCAAACGTCATCTGTAACAAGATGATTATAAAGTTGGTTATTAGACATATTGCGATGCATGTGGAGGAATGTGAGTGACCTAGATGGGATTTGTCCCTCCTACATAACAGGAGTGATATCTTCGGGCCCCCTGATTGAGTGAGACTATGAAATGCATGGCCATGCTCAAATGAGTCAATATGAGATATTGATCTCATTTGTTATTACTATGTATACTCGGGAATTAGGAAACTGAAGATTGAATTAAACAAGGGTGACACGTTTCATGCCTTGTGTTCAATCTGGATATCTGGACAAAGGGACTAAACTACACGGAAACATTGATCACGGATAGGTTATGTCAAATCACTGACATTCTCATTACTTGGGTAGCAGTGATGTGTTGCTAGATACCACTCACTGTTTGTAATATTAAAATGAGATTTTAATATTACTACCAACGTCATGAGAACCTGCAGGGTCGCACACTTAGAACAGACTAAATTGGAGCAATAAGGATCCAAGTTGGACTCGAATTCAATTGTGGGCCTAACTCATGACAGATGGGTTTTAGGGTTGCACAGCTTACCTTGCTACTGTTCACACTCACTTAAGGCAGCCACTATTATAAATAGTACTGTTAAGGGGGCTGCTATAGACGTTACATCACAACCCTAGCCGCACCTAAGAAAGTGATTGAGAGACAGTGAAAGGTTCTTCTCTTCTATTCGCAGCTAGCACCGCGAAACAGAGGCGTGACTCCTTTTGCAAGTCTATTCATGTGGATACCACAGAAACATCGTCGCTATTACGGTGTTGGTGATTCACCTCGCTTGTGTTTATCACGCTTCAAGAGGTAAATTTTTTAAAAAAAAAAAACTCGGATTATGGACTTTTCGCATGGATCCGTGTGGGAATCCTATTATTCAATTGCGAGATATTTTGATCCGCAATTCCCAATAGTGGTATCGAGCCACTTGCGAAACTATGATTCGGTTTTTCTGCTTTTCTTGTTATATGCGATAACATGATTCGTTGCTTTCCTTTCATAAAAGATATGATCTTTATATGTTATTTCTGAAATCGAAATAATGCTGTATGAAACCGTGTTCTGTTTTATTTGTTGTTTACGAAACATGTTGATGTTTTTGAAACCATGAAGATGTTCATATAATTCTGCGAAAACAGTTTTGAATGCTTTCTGTTTTTGCGTTTTTCTGATATCTATATATGTGATATGTATGATTCTGCGAAAACGGTTTTGAATGCTTTCTGTTCTTGCGTTTTTCTGATATCTATATATGTGATATGTATGATTCTGCGAAAACGGTTTTGAATGCTTTCTGTTCTTGCGTTTTTCGATATCTATATATGTGATATGTATGATTCTCGCAAAAACGGTTTTGAATGCTGTTCTTTGTTTTGCATTTTTCTCGATATCTATATATGTGATATGTATGATTCTCGTTCGAAAAACGATTATGAATGCGATATATATACACGATTATGAATACGCGCGACACAAGGTTTTAGAAACCTTGTTTCCGTTTTGCGATGGCTATGAAGCTTCCTCGTGACATGAAGTGTTCATGTTCTGGATAGGTGATGGCGGCTGTGAGTTACCCCTGCGGCACATGAAGCGTTCATGTGTTTGCGGGCCTTAGGGTTCAAATGTTGTTGCCCTAGCCGTCATGGAGCGAAGGGGTCCAATTCGAATTTTTCTCCAAGAAACCGGCGGGACCCAGTCAGCCTGCCCCGAACCCCGTTGCGTGGTGTGTGATATTCGAAAGCGCAATGTTCAAATCTTTATTTTTATAATTCACAAAATAATAATGTGTTATTTCTTTGTGTTTATGTATTCTTAGAGATGCATGGTGCATGGTTATGGCCTTAGTCTTTATTTTATGCTATTTTGGTTATTTTAAATACGACCTGCGTGTCGTGCCTTTCTCTCTACATTCTGATTGTACATTCTCTTCTCATCTAACTCCCCTCAAATGTAAAAGAGGTTTCTATAATGTAATCATCATGTGGAGACAAGGAGATGGCATCAAGTGAGGACGTTGATGGGAGACGCTTGGTGAAGCTGGCTTTTTTAAAGCTAATCTCTTAGAGGCCATAACCATGTCACATTTATTATTTGCTTTATATGTATGAGATGCATGGATGATGTTTATGGTATGTTAAACAAGTTTAATAAATGGTGAGATCCAATAATAAAATTCCCTCAAAGAAAATATTAAGTCATTATGTGATGCCCTCCAATGCGTGGCACTCATCAAGACTAATATCGATTAAGTGTAGGTCTGCCATAGCGGTGCCTTTATCTATATTAGTAAGATGCGATAGGATAAGAGTAATATCCAAATGCCAACCATTGGGTCTGACTTAACTAGGCCATTTCAATAGGATTGAAGGCTTAGAGGCATGAAGTTGGGCTTTAGTCCATTAGATGGATTAGAATAAGTGTTATTCACCCAACTATCCAAGAGTTGCATGTGATGTAATTGGAAAGAGTTTCCTACCTAAATAACCAAATTTTGGGCGATCAGCCAAAGCTGACTCAAAGCTAGGTAAAATATGGATCTTGGCCCACTAGGAAATCTTTCGATGGGATTTTCCGAGTCAATCTTTGAGGGTCATTGATTTGAATAAAATAGTGGGAGGCATATTTAATTAAAAGACCTCATTAAATATGTTTATGGCATGATACTTATATTTTTGCATATTTATGTTAATAGATAACCATGGCAACAAACACATCGGGTACTTTATCATTGCGATCCGTCCTTGAGAAGGACAAGTTGTCCGGAACAAATTTTCTAGACTAGTACAGAATTTGAGGATTGTCCTCAAGTAAGAGAAAAATTTGTATGTTTTGGAACAACCTATTCCGAGCCACCTGCTTTGCTAATGCCCCTAGAAGCTGAAAGAGATGCTTATAAGAAGCATCAAGATGATGCCTTGGACATTGGATGTCTAATGCTTGGCCACCATGAACTCGAGCTCCAAAAGCAACATGAGAACATGGATGCATACGATATGATCGTACACCTTAAGAAGCTCTATCAAGAGCGAGGCCAGGCATAAGAGATTCGAGGTCTCTAAAGCACTGTTTCAGTGCAAGCTGGTAGAAGGAAGCCCTGTTGGTGCTCATGTACTTAAGATGATTGGGTACATTGAAAACCTAGAGAGATTGGGTTTTCCTTTGGGCCAAGAGTTGGCCACTGACTTAGTCCTGTAATCGTTGTCGAAAAGTTTCAGTCAATTTGTCATGAACTACAACATGAATGAGATTGACAAATCACTACCCAGTGCTAGGCATGTTGAGAAGCTCGCGAGCGTAACATCAACAAAGGTAAAGGGAAGGCCATAATGATGGTCCAAAAGAATAAGGGCAAGAAAAAGCAGAAAAAGCCCAAGGACAACTGGAAGGGCAAGGGCAAGGACAAGTCCAAGCCTAGCACTTCTAGCTTGAAACCAGTGGGTGGAGTGGCTAAGGAAGGTACATGCTTCCATTGCGGTCAGACCGAACATTGGAAGAGGAGCGTGCCAAGTTCATGGAGGAGCTCAAAAGAAGAAGGGAAGTGAGACTTCCACTTCGGGTATTTTTGTTATTGAAGTCAATTTATCTACTTACGCATCATGGGTATTAGATCTTGGATGTGGATCTCACATTTGTGTAAATGTGCGGGATCTAAAGAGCGAGAGACCATTGACGAAGAAGGCGAAGTCGACCTACGAGTTGGAAATGGAGCAAAAGTTGCTGCATTAGTTGTAGGGACTTATTTATTATCTCGCCCACCTTGGGCTTGTAATAGAGTTAGAGAAGCTGCTATTTTGTGCCCGCTATTAGTAGGAATATCATTTCTGTTTCTTGTTTGGACAAGAAAGGTTTTCTTTTATAATAAAGGACAAGTGTTGTTCTATTTATATGAATGATATTTTTATGGTAGTGCACAATTGAGTAATGGACTTTATGTACTTGATCTCGAAATGCCCATTTATAACATAAATACAAAGAGGTTTAAATCAAATGATCTGAACCCAACTTTTCTCGGCATTGTCGTTTGGGCCACATAAATGAGAAACGCATCTCCAAACTCCATAAAGATGGATTCTTGGACTCATTTGATTTCGAATCATATGAGATATGTGAATCTTGTTTATTAGGGAAGATGACAAAGGCCCCATTCACTGGACAAGGTGAAAGGGCTAGTGATCTTTTAGGCCTTATACATAGTGATGTATGTGGGCCACTAAACACGATCGCTAGAAGTGGTTTTAATACTTCATTACATTTACCGATGATTTCAGTAGATATGGATTTGTATATCTTATGAAGCACAAATCAGAATCCTTTGAAAAGTTCAAAGAGTTCAAGAATGAAGTACAAAACCAACTTGGCAAAAGAATTAAAATCCTTCGATCGATCGAGGAGGTGAATACTTAAGCCAACAGTTTGATGATCATCTGAAAGAGTGTGGGATAATATCTCAACTCACTCCTCCTGGAACACCACAATGGAATGGTGTTTCTGAAAGGAGGAACCGGACTTTGTTGGACATGGTCCGATCCATGATGAGTCATGCAGACCTTCCAGGCTCCTTCGGGGACATGCTGTGTTAATGCAACTTTCACACTTAACCTTGTTCCATCTAAGACGGTTCAACAGACACCATATGAGATATGGACTGGGAGACGGCCCAGTATGTCTTTCATGAAGATTTGGGGTTGCGAAGCTTATGTGAAACGTCAAGTTTCTGATAAGATTGGCCCTAAATCAGATAAATGCTTCTTTGTGGGGTATCCCAAGGAAACCAAGGGATACTATTTCTATAATCCTATCGAGGGCAAGTGTTTGTCGCACGGACTGCTATATTCCTAGAAAAGGAGTTTATCTCCAAAGGAATCAATGGGAGGAAAGTAGAACTTGAAGAAATTCAAAGTTCACAGAGTAGACGAACCAATGGTGGAAATAAAGCAGCCTCCACAAGTCGTTGTGGTACCACAATCTGCTCTAGTAGCACAAGACCTGCGTAGGTCTAACAGGATACGTCATCAACCAGAGAAATATGGATTTCTCATGACTCAGCAAGGTGACGTATTGCTCATGGATCAAGATGAGCCTATGACTTACCAGGAAGCCATTATTGGCCCAGAATCTGAAAAATGGCTTGAGGCCATGAGATCTGAAATGGAATCTATGTATGCCAACCAAGTATGGACCTTGGTTGACCCACCTGAAGGGATAAAACCCATTGGGTGCAAGTGGGTTTTTAAGAAGAAAACCGACATGGATGGTAATGTACATACCTTTAAGGCACGATTAGTGGCTAAAGGTTTCAAGCAAATTCATGGTGTAGACTATGATGAAACTTTTTCCCCAGTTGCGATGCTTAAATCCGTTCGGATCTTGCTTGCTATTGCAGCATACCATGATTATGAAATCTGGCAAATGGATGTCAAAACTGCTTTCCTTAATGGAAATCTTCTCGAAGATGTGTACATGACACAACCTGAGGGTTTTGCCACTCCACAGGATGCTAGAAAGGTATGCAAGTTGCAACGATTTATTTATGGATTAAAGCAAGCTTCCAGAAGCTGGAATCTTTGTTTTGATGATACAATCAAACAGTTTGGTTTCATCAAGAATGAAGAAAAATCTTGTGTCTACAAGAAGGTTAGTGGGAGCACAGTTGTCTTTCTAGTATTGTATGTAGATGACATACTACTAATTGGAAATGACATCCCTACCCTACAGTCTGTAAAGACTTGGTTAGGGAAGTGCTTTTCTATGAAGGACTTGGGCGAAGCCACCTATGTATTAGGTATCGGGATCTATAGAGATAGATCACGAGCGCTTGGCCTAAGTCGAGTACATACATAGACAAAGTGTTAAGACGATTTAACATGCATGAATCCAAGAAAGGATTCATGCCTATGTCACATGGTGTAAGCTTATCTAAGGCTCAATCCCCTTCCACCCAGGATGAGAGGGATCGCATGAGCAAGATTCCATATGCATACCGCAATTGGATCTATCATGTATGCCATGTTATGTACTCGACGGACATCTCGTATGCTTTGACCATGACGAGTAGGTACCGATCGTTCCGGTGAAAGTCACTGGATTTGCTATCAAGAACATCCTTAAGTACTTAAGAAGGACTAAGGATTCGTTCTTGGTATATGGAGGTGAGGAAGAGCTAGTTGTAAAAGGTTACACGATGCTAGCTTCCGGACCGATAAGGACGACTCAGATCGCAATCGGGTTATGTTTTTTGCCTAAATGGTGGGGAAATTTGTGAGCTGGAAGAGTTCAAAGCGAGGAGACATCACCGATTCTACCACGGAGGTGAGTATATTCTTGCCTCCAATGCAAAGAAAGGAGGCCGTTTGGATCGGGAAGTTCATTATTGAACTTGGCACTATTCCTAGCATTGTGGACCCAAAGTGGACCTCTATTGTGATAATAATGGAGCCATTGCACAAGCTAAGGAGCCTAGATCTCACCGGCGATCCAAACATATACTTAGGCGCTTCCATCTCATTCGAGAGATCATCGATAGAGGAGATGTGAAGATATCCAGTACCAACAGATGATAATATTATGCGATCCACGACGAAGCCTCTTGCACGTGCGAAGCATGAGGGTCACACTAGGTCTTTAGGCATTAGATATATGCCCGATTGGCTCTAGTGCAAGTGGGAGATTGTTGGTGTATGCCCTAGAGGCTAATACATTTTTACGTATTTGCATATATTCTATTATGCTATTTTATATATGAGGCATTTCATTTATTGTGTTCTTTTTGATAAACATAATAAAGTCCTTAGAATAGTAAGTTTGATGCCATAGGACATCAAGTGGATGACTTGATCGTGAGATCCTTTTGGTTACAACACTATTCTTAAATGTCCCTAGTCAAGTATTATTGTTAATTAGGACAACAATAATGCATTGAGACTAGTATGTGCGTGGGCGATGACCATATCTCACGGGTCATGGATATGAGATATCAAGTCTACACATGGATACATATTAGAGTAATGATGTATTGGACGGACCCGCCATGAGAACGCTACGTGGATCGTTACGTGAGTGTCATAAGTGATTCTCATAGTGATAATGGTGTATGTGGTTCTTTGACACGAAATCACTACGATTCCTACATGAGGAGTTGTGTGTTTTAAATGCCATCAAACGTCATACGTAACAAGATGATTATAAAGTTGGTTATTAGACATATTGCGATGCATGTGGAGGAATGTGAGTGACCTAGATGGGATTTGTCCCTCCTACATAACGGGAGTGATATCTTCGGGCCCCCGATTGAGTGAGACTATGAAATGCATGGCCATGCTCAAATGAGTCAATATGAGATATTGATCTCATTTGTTATTACTATGTCTACTCGGGAATCGGGAAACCGAAGATTGAATTAAACAAGGGTGACACGTTCCATGCCTTGTGTTCAATCTGGATATCCGGACAAAGGGACTAAACTACACGGAAACATTGATCACGGATAGGTTATGTCAAATCACCGACATTCTCATTACTTGGGTAGCGATGATGTGTTGCTAGATACCGCTCACTTGTTTGTAATATTAAAATGAGATTTTAATATTACTACCAACGTCATGAGAACTGCAGGTCGCACACTTAGAACGGACTAAATTGGAGCAATAAGGATCCAAGTTGGACTCGGATTCAATTGTGGGCCTAACTCATGACGAGATGGGTTTTAGGATTGCACGACTTACCTTGCTCTTGCTCACACTCACTTAAGGCAGCCACTATTATAAATAGTATCGTTGGGGGGGCTGCTATAGACGTTACATCACAACCCTAGCCGCACCTAAGAAAGTGAGTGAGAGACAAAGTGAAAGGTTCTTCTCTTCTATTCGCAGCTAGCACCACGAAAAGAGGCGTGACTCCTTTTGCAAGTCTGTTCGTGTAGATACCGCAGAAACATCGTCGCTATTACGGTGTTGGTGATTCACCTCGCTTGTGTTTATCACGCTTCAAGAGGTAAATTTAAAAAAAAAAAACTCGGATTATGGACTTTTCGCATGGATCCTGTGTGGGAATCCTATTATTCCGCTGCGAGATATTTTGATCCGTAATTGCCAACACATTGCAATGGATTTTGTAGTGGGTTTTCCAAGGACAAGAAAAGGTCACGACTCGATTTGGGTAATTGTGGACCAACTCATGAAATCAGCACATTTTCTCCCGATCAACATAAGATACAAACTAGAAAGGCTGACCCAGATCTATATTGGAGAGATTGTTAAACTGCACAGTGTGCCTATAAGTATTGTTTCGGATAGGGATCCGAGATTTACTTCAAATTTCTGGCAGAGTCTACAAGAAGCATTATGGACAAAGTTACGTCTATGTTCCACTTATCACCCACAAACCGATGGTCAATCAGAGAGGACGACCTAATCATTAGAAGATTTGCTTAGAGCTTGCACCATAGAATAGACTGGAAGTTGGGATGATGTTCTACCGCCGATAGAATTCACTTACAACAACAGTTACCATTCAAGTATAGGGATGGCACCCTATGAAGCTCTATATAAACGGCGGTGTCAGACGCCCTTATGTTGGTACCAAGATGGCAAGCACCTTACTATTGGACCAGAGGTTATACAGCAGACAACTGAGAAGGTTAAGATGATTCAAGAGCAGATGAGAACGGCTCAGAGTTGACAAAAGAGTTATGCAGACTAAAGGAGAAAGCCTCTTAAGTTTGAGGAAGGCGAGCATGTATTTCCGAAAGTCACACCTACGACTGGGGTAGGCTGGGCCTTGAAATCTAGAAAACTCACTCCAAAATTTCTTGGACCATACCAAATTATTTGCCGGGTAGGTCCAGTAGCCTATCAAATAGCCTTACCCCCTTTTCTCTCAAACATTCACAATATCTTCCATGTGTCATAACTGCGAAAATACCTTCCTGACCCAAGTCATGTCATAGCACCAGATACAGTACAATTAAAAGAGAACTTAACCTATGAGGCACCTCCTGTAAGAATTGAGGATAGAAGGATAAAACAACTAAGAGGCAAGGAGATCTCATTAGTGAAGGTAATCTTGAACGAGATGACTGGAGATGCAACCTGGGAGCTAGAAGACAAAATGAAGGAGTAACACCCACAACTATTCTAAGGTATGAAAATTTCGAGGACAAAATTTCTTTTTAGAAGGGGAGAGTTGTAACACCCCGAAAATTATTTATTTTATCATTAATCATCATTTTATAATATTTATAATTTTAAGAAATTTCTGTGAATTTTTTTGGAAATGTTGAATATTTTAATATATTTCTCATTTTACGTGCACACTGAGCAGAGTCAGTGTAACACCTCAGAAATGATTTGTTTCATCATGAATAGTCATTTCTTAATATTCGTGATTTTTGGAGATTTTTCTGGAATTTTTCGGAAACGCTGAATATTTTAATATATTCCTCATTTTGCATGCACACTGAGCAGAGTCAGTCAAACACCCTGGAAAATTGTTTATTTCATGACAAATGTCCATTTTATAATAATTTTGATTTTTAGGAATTTTTGTGGATTTTTCTGAAAACGTCGAATATTTTAGTATATTCCTCATTTTGCGTACGCACTGAGCGGAGTCGAGATAACGAAATGTTTTCCCTGAGACTGGTAAACCTTGAACTTTGAATGTGTCGACGGGAGATCTTACTAAACCTGAGGCTGGGCACAGTTTGCGAGGTTTGCGTTTACCAAGGTCTTATCTGATAAATAAAATCGCTGTATCATAAAATTATCTGATGAATAATAAAATATTATTTTCATCAACTATAACTTTTATTCACTGGGAAAATAACTCTAACAGTGTAATTAAACATCTTTTCGAGAATATTTAATTAAGAAGACAAGCTTACTTTGTACTTTATTGAGAAATGTGTGAAGCTTCTCAAGGAAGCTTCTCAAGAAAGCTTCAAGGAAATTTCCTCCAAGCTTCCCAAGGAAGCTACTCACTCTCTCTCCTCTCTCCCTAGCTCACGGTTGTTGCACAGTTTAGGGGGGGAAAATTTGTGCTTCATAATTTTAATTACATCACATTATTTTCAAAAGCCTAAAAGCATCTTTTATTTTTTCTATGCACTTTCTCTCTCTTCCTTCTTCTTCCTTTGAAATTTTTTCTCCTCCTTCTCTCTAGGAGCTCACGACCAGCAGCCCCATTATGCCTCATCCATCACAAAAATTTCATTCAACCCTATTTTCTTAATCCTCCTCATCTTCTAAACACTTCTCTAGTTGGTGATTCTTTGAAAATTCTTCATTTTCGCCATTTTCTTCAAGCTTCAAGCTTAGGGTTTTTGGGTAAGCTTCTTGATTCTTCACCCCCTTTTTCTCATTTTCGTTTTTGTGGTCTTTTTTGTGACCATCCATGCTTTATTTTTCAAGCATTGGTGTTGTTTTGATGAGATTGAAATTTTAGGGTTCTATGTGGTGTCCAATCCGAAAATTGCAAGGAGATTCTAGGAGGCTTCTCTTGTTTTCTTCTCTTAGGTAAGAGGAAGACACTCCTCCTCAACCTCTTTTAGCACTAAGAAACCTTGTTTGTGATTGATTGTGAGAAAACCCTATTGAGAGTTATTCTTTGTTTGCATGATTAGTATGTTTACATGTTGTTTGCAATTTGTCTATGCTATTGGATTGATTGTTTATGTGTATTGATATATTGGAATGGATTCGAAGGCATGAAATGGAAGAAAATAATATCGAATTCTCTCTTGGATAGCTACGGTTTTGGGGGCCCAAAATTGGGGTTCTTTGTGAACAATTGTAACAAGTGGAAAACATAATTAATCAAGAGTGTATTATGAAATTAATGGAAAGAAAAACTTGGGAACTTAATCCCCTAGGGAGGCCACGGACTCTAAGGCCATTTAGGGCTTAATTATGCAACTTTGGTAACCTTGGAACTTAAATAATCAAGTGATTAAATCATTGGTAATAGGATAGAAAATTAGCAATTTGGAAGAATTGGATATACTTTGTGATTCATAAATTTTAAAGAACCAAGAATGAAATTTTTCATAAGGCTTAGGGTAATTTTAATTAGGGCAAGAACAAGTGAGTGTGAGACTTTAAGACCCTTAGAATAACTTTCTAAGTATATGAGAATAAATTACCTTAGAGAATTTAATTAATTAAGAGAATTCCTCTTTAGACGAACTATGTAAGAAAGGCTAAATCTAAGTAAGAATTTGTAATAAACCATAAAAATGTATTAATTCATTTAATTCTGATATTATGATATTGTGGGTCCATGTGAGTGACCAATGATGTGTTGATACTTAGTTTGGCCAATTGTGGCATGTTGTGGAAAAGTATGCAATTATGAACATACATGTTTATGCATAGAGTTGTCGTGCATTGTGAATGTCCGTTAGACTATTGTTAAGGCTAAGTTGCCTAGGAGATTGAACACGCCTTTGTGCGGGCGCGAGTAGACTAGTATAGGTCATATTGTTGACCATGGGGGCGTCGGGGTGCGGGTACCCCGCAATGGATAGTTGGTTGCTCTTCTGTCCGTGGGACAAATCGATGCAAACGCACCGACGATCCTGACCGGGCACTATCCTATGTCGTGATTTAGTGTAGACTGTTTGTACAATGCCTTGATGTGCACATGGATAAATTGATGAGTTATAGCACTTTGGCCGCGACAGTCGAGTTACAAACGTGTCTTCTGATCTTTCTCTCCAACTGTTTATGTCTAGCTCTATAGAGTAGGATTTTGACTTTGTATGCATGTGCATAGTGAGTCCATGTATTATCTGGCATTTATTCATTATTATAATTGGAACTGTTGTGCTACTGATATAAATAACTGCCTGGTTGTTTATTACTGCTACTTAATGTTTATTATTATTATTGTTGTTAAAAATGCTATGTGGGCGCTTTGCGCCGTTTTGTTTCTTGCTACTATAACTGGTAATGATGGTAGGATGTCTTACCTCTTTCTTGTATTTTTATTATTTTTTATCTGTATATTGTGCCCCATCGAAGGCGACGACAAGGAGGTTGGAGCTCCCGATTTCCCTGGCTTCTGGCCCGATCGCGATTAGCATCTACTATGGAGCATGGAGGCACGTATGCACGGATTTCTAGGTGATATGCGTCTGACCTTCCTTGGAGGGCCAGATTGCTGGCACATCAACCTGAATTCTGACCGCTGTGTCTACTTGGGAGACGTGTCAATCTCTTTGGCCTGGAGGCATCATGAGCCATCGATCTTTACCTGCTTCATCAGCCTGCGTTTTGAGTTTTATCTGCCTATCCGGGAGATGTGGGGTGACCGCTATTACACCCTACAGGAGGACTCTTTTGATTCCACTGCTTGGGCTCCGGCCCATAGTTCTGTGGCTCCTATGGAGGTTTCCTCAGATAAGGAAGACCCCGAGGAGGTTCCCGAGGAGAATCTCGCGGAGGATCCTGAAGAGGATCCTGATACGATTCCTCCTTATCTGAGGGACTGATATTACTGGTAGCTACTGAGGGCTACCAGTGTTTTATTTTGGGGGCCTGATGTCTTTATTTTGGTGGGTTGTATATTTCTGATATCTTGGGGATGTATATGTATGATCCTTTGGGTAGGTATAGTTTTGTTTTTTGGTATATCGGGCATTGTAACTAAATAGATTTGGTATATATATATATATATATATATATATATATATATATATATATATAATGTTGATCAAATGTATGTTCTACTTCTGTCTTGCTCTTTTATTGCCATTTATTTTTTTGTCACTACATTTTATTAATCATTACAACAAAGAAAAAAAAATATAGTCACCATTTTATTTATGCTGCTTTAACCAGATAAATTTAATCGTAATAAAAAGAACCGGGTCTTAATTTATCATTTTTATTTTCTGCATTGTAAATGACAATGTGACATTCCCTCCCAAAAAAGGGCGTTACAAAATGCATGGCCATGCTCAAATGAGTCAATATAAGATGTTGATTTCATTTGTTATTACAAAGTTTACTCGAGTATCAGGAAACAAATGATTAGACTATACAAGGGTGACGCATTTCATGCTTGTGTTCAATCTAGATATCTTGACAAAGGGACTAAACAACAAGGAAACATTAGTCACAGAAAAGTTATGTCAAATCATTGACATTCTTATTACTTGGGCAGCAGCGCTGTGTTGCTAGATACTGCTCACTGCTTGTAATATTGAAATGAGATTTTAATATTACTATCAACGTAATAAGAACCTGTAGGGTCACACACATAGAGCAGACTAAAATTGGAGCAATGGATCCAAGTTGGACTCGGATTCAAATATAGGCTAAACTCATAACAGATGGGTCTAGGGTTACACAGCTTACCTTGCTGCTGCTCACACTCACTTAAGGCAGTCACTATTATAAATAGTACTACTAAGGGGCTACTAAGATATATAATTACAGAACCCTAGCCGCACCTACAGAAAAGTGAGTGAGAGAGCGACAGGTTTCTTCTCTTCTCTTCGTAGCTAGCACTGTATGAGAGACGTGAGGCTCTTCTTTACGGACGTTGGACATTCGTGAGTCTGTTCTTATGGATACCGCAGAGACATCGTTTCTATTACAGTGTTGGTGATTCATGTCCTTCCTTTTGATCACGCATCAAGAGATAAATAATTTAAAAACTTTGATTATGGCTTTTCGCATGGATCCTCGGTGGGAATCCTAATTTTTTCGCTACGTGATGTAACTGCAGTTCCAACAGTGATATCAGAGCGTCTTGCGAAACCACGATTTGGTTTTCTATTTTTGTTTACATGAGATAACATGTTTTCTGTTCTTGTTTTTGACAAAAGATATGATCTTTAATATGTTATTTCAGAAAACCGTATGAAACCCTTTGCGAAAACATATTCTATTTCTTATGTTGTATGCAAAACCGTGATGTTGTTTTCAAAAACCCATGAAGATGTTCATATGTTCTGTGAAAATCGTTTTGTTTTAAGATGTATGTTTTTGCGAAGCTTTCTGGTATGTATGTGATACGTACAGTGTTATGGAATCCTTATTCTCAATGCGCGGCATAAGGGTTTAGGAAACTTTGTTCTTAGTTTGCGGCAACAGGGGTTATGGAATCCTTGTTTCTGCATAAGAGGTGCGGCGCAAGGGGTTTTGGAAACCCTATTCTTGTTTTGCGGCAGCAGCATCAAGTGTTGATGTCAAGCTGTCAAGGAGGCGCCAGTGGTTCAAGTGTTAAACGACGGCGCAAGGGTTTCCCGTGGCACATTAAGTGTTCATGTTGTTCGAGCTTAGGGTTCCGCGCGACATAAGGTTCAAGGGAGGCGCAAGAAATTTAGTTCTTGTTTATGCATAGTGTGTTTTTCGAAAGCGCGATATTTTCTATCCAATTTTATGACTCCTGAAAATAATAGTGTACTATTGTTTTGAGTTTGTATGTCCTTTGAGATGCATGGTGCATGGTTATGGCCTTAGTCCTCCTTTTATGCTTTTTGGTTTTAATAAATACGACTTGCATGTCGTGCCTTTCTCTCTACATTCTAATTGTACATTCTCTTCTCACCTAACTCCCCTCGAATGTAAAAGAGGTTTCTATGTAATGTAATTATGGTGTGGAGACAAGAAGACAACATCAAGTGAGGACGTTGGTGGGAGATGCTTGGTGAAGCTGGCTTTCTTTATGCTACTCTCTTAGGGGCCATAACCATGTCACTTTTATTATATGCTTTTTATGTATGAGATGCATGGATAATGTTTATGGTATGATAAACAATTTAATAAATAGTGAGATCTAATAATAATAAAAATTCCCTCAAAGTAAATATTAAGCCATAATGTAATGCCTTCCAATGTGTGGCACTCATCAAGACTAGTATCGATCAAGTGTAGGTCTACCAAAGTAGGATACCTTTATCTATATTAGTAAGACGCGATGGGATAAGAGTAATATCCAAATGCCAACCATTGGGTCTGACTTAACTAGGCCATTTCAATAGGATTGAAGGCTTAGAGGCATGAAGTTGGGCTTTAGTCCATTAGATGGATTTGAATAAGTGTTATTCACCCAACTGTTGGGAATTGCGGATCAAAATATCTCGCAGCGGAATAATAGGATTCCCACACAGGATCTATGCGAAAAGTCCATAATTCGAGTTTTTTAAAATTTACCTCTTGAAGCGTGATAAACACAAGCGAGGTGAATCACCAACACCGTAATAGCGACGATGTTTCTGCGGTATCCACACGAACAGACTTGCAAAAGGAGTCACGCCTCTGTTTCGCGGTGCTAGCTGCGTATAGAAGAGAAGAACCTTTCACTGTTTCTCACTCACTTTCTTAGGTGCGGCTAGGGTTGTGATGTAACCTCTATAGCAGCCCCCCTTAACAGTACTATTTATAATAGTGGCTGCCTTAAGTGAGTGTGAGCAGTAGCAAGGTAAGCTGTGCAACCCTAAAACCCATCTGTCATGAGTTAGGCCTACAATTGAATCGAGTCCAACTTGGATCCTTATTGCTCCAATTTAGTCTGTTCTAAGTGTGCGACCCTGCAGGTTCTCATGACGTTGGTAGTAATATTAAAATCTCATTTTTAATATTACAAACAGTGAGCGGTATCTAGCAACACATTACTGCTACCCAAGTAATGAGAATGTCAGTGATTTGACATAACCTATCCATGATCAATGTTTCCGTGTAGTTTAGTCCCTTTGTCCATATATCCAAATTGAACACAAGGCATGGAACGTGTCACCCTTGTTTAATTCAATCTTCAGTTTCCTGATTCCCGAGTAGACATAGTAATAACAAATGAGATCAATATCTCATATTGACTAATTTGAGCATGGCCATGCATTTCATAGTCTCACTCAATCAGGGGGCCCGAAGATATCATTCCTGTTATGTAGGAGGGACAAATCCCATCTAGGTCACTCACATTCCTCCACATGCATCATAATATGTCTAATAACCAACTTTATAATCATCTTGTTACAGATGACATTTGATGGCATTTAAAACACACAACTCCTCATGTAGGAATCGTAGTGATTTCAGGTCAAAGAACCACATACACCATTATCACTATGAGAATCGCTTATGACACTCACGTAACGATCCACGTAGCGTTCTCATGGCGGGTCTGTCCAATACATCATTACTCTAATATGTATCCATGTGTAGACTTGATATCTCATATCCATGACCCGTGAGATGTGGTCATCAGTCTACGCACATACTAGTCTCAATGCATTATTGTTGTCCTAATTAACAATAATACTTGACTAGGGACATTTAAAAATAGTATTTTATCCAATAGGATCTCACCATCAAGTCATCCACTTGATGTCCTATGGTATCAAACTTACTATTCTAAGGACTTTATTATATCTATTAAAAAGAACACAATAAATGAAATGCCTCATATATCAAAAATAGCATAATATAATGTATGTTAATACAAACAAAATGTATTGGCCACTAGGGCATACACCAACAATCTCCCACTTGCACTAGAGCCAATGAAGCATATTTCTAATGCCTAAAGACCTAGTGTGACCCTCATGCTTCTGCTGTGCAAGAGGCTTCGTCAGTGGATCAGTAATGTTATCATCTGTTGGTACTCTGTATATCTTCACATCTCCTCTATCGATGATTTCTCGAATGAGATGGAAGCGCCTAAGTATATGTTTGGATCGCTGGTGAGATCTGGGCTCCTTAGCTTGTGCAATGGCTCCATTATTATCATAATAGAGGTCCACTGGGTCCACAATGCTAGGAACTACACCAAGCTCAATAATGAACTTTCTAATCCAAACGGCCTCCTTTGCTGCATTGGGGGCAACAATATACTCAGCCTCTGTGGTAGAATCAGCGACTGTCTCCTGCTTTGAACACTTTCAGCTCACAGCCCCACCATTCAGGCAATAAACAAAACCCGATTGCGATCTGGAGTCGTCCTTATCGGTTTGGAAGCTAGCATCAGTGTAACCCTTTACAACTAGTTCCTCCTCAGCTCCATATACCAAGAACGAATCCTTAGTCCTTCTTAAGTACTTAAGGATGTTCTTGACAGCACTCCAGTGACTTTCACTAGGATCAGACTGTTACTTGCTCGTCATGCTCAAAGCATACGAGATGTCTGGTCGAGTACATAACATGGCATACATGATAGATCCAATTGCAGATGCATATGGAATCTTACTCATGCGATCCCTCTCATCCTGGGTGGAAGGGGATTGAGCCTTAGACAGGCTTATACCATGTGACATAGGCAAGAGTCCTTTCTTGGATTCATGCATGTTAAATCGTCTTAACACTTTGTCTATGTATGTACTCTGACTTAGGCCAAGCAATCTCTGTGATCTATCTCTATAGATCCTGATACCTAATACATAGGTGGCTTCGCCCAAGTCCTTCATAGAAAAGCACTTCCCTAACCAAGTCTTTACAGACTGTAGGGTAGGGATGTCATTTCCAATTAGTAGTATGTCATCTACATACAATACTAGAAAGACAACTGTGCTCCCACTAACCTTCTTGTAGACACAAGATTCTTCTTCATTCTTGATGAAACCAAACTGTTTGATTGTATCATCAAAATGAAGATTCCAGCTTCTGGAAGCTTGCTTCAATCCATAAATAGATCGTTGCAACTTGCATACCTTTCTAGCATCCTCTGGAGTGGCAAAACCCTCAGGTTGTGTCATGTACACATCTTCGAGAAGATTTCCATTAAGGAAAGCAGTTTTGACATCCATTTGCCAGATTTCATAATCATGGTATGCTGCAACAGCAAGCAAGATCCGAACGGATTTAAGCATCGCAACTGGGGAAAAAGTTTCATCATAGTCTACACCATGAATTTGTTTGAAACCTTTAGCCACTAATCGTGCCTTAAAGGTATGTACATTACCATCCATGTCGGTTTTCTTCTTAAAAACCCACTTGCACCCAATGGGTTTTATCCCTTCAAGGTGGGTCAACCAAGGTCCATACTTGGTTGGCATACATGGATTCCATTTCGATCTCATGGCCTCAAGCCATTTTTAGATTCGGGCCAATAATGGCTTCTGGTAAGTCATAGGCTCATCTTGATCCATGAGCAATACGTCACCTTCTGCTGAGTCATGAGAAATCCATATTTCTCGGTTGATGACGTATCCTGTTAGACCTACGCAGGTCTTGTGCTACTAGAGCAGATTGTGGTACCACAACGACTTGTGGAGGCTGCTCTATTTCCACCATTGGTTCGCTGCTACTCTGTGAACTTTGAATTTCTTCAAGTTCTACTTTCCTCCCACTGATTCCTTTGGAGATAAACTCCTTTTCTAGGAATATAGCAGTCCGTGCGACAAACACTTGCCCTCGATAGGATTATAGAAATAGTATCCCTTGGTTTCCTTGGGATACCCCACAAAGAAGCATTTATCTGATTTAGGGCCAATCTTATCAGAAACTTGACGTTTCACATAAGCTTCGCAACCCCAAATCTTCATGAAAGACATACTGGGCCGTCTCCCAGTCCATATCTCATATGGTGTCTGTTGAACCGTCTTAGATGGAACACGGTTAAGTGTGAAAGCTGCTGTTAATAGAGCATGTCCCCAGAAGGAGCCTGGAAGGTTTGCATGACTCATCATGGATCGGACCATGTCCAACAAGGTCCGGTTCCTCCTTTCAGAGACACCATTCCATTGTGGTGTTCCTGGTGGAGTGAGTTGAGATATTATCCCACACTCTTTCAGATGATCATCAAACTGTTGGCTTAAGTATTCTCCTCCTCGATCTGATCGAAGGATTTTAATACTCTTGCCAAGTTGGTTTTGTATTTCATTCTTGAACTCTTTGAACTTTTCAAAGGATTCTGATTTGTGCTTCATAAGATATACAAATCCATATCTACTGAAATCATCAGTAAATGTAATGAAGTATTGAAAATCACCTCTAGCGACTGTGTTTAGTGGCCCACATACATCACTATGTATAAGGCCTAAAAGATCACTAGCCCTTTCGCCTTGTCCAGTGAATGGGGCCATGTCATCTTCCCTAATAAACAAGATTCACATATCTCATATGATTCGAAATCAAACGAGTCCAAGAATCCATCTTTATGGAGTTTGGAAATGCGTTTCTCATTTATATGGCCCAAACGACAATGGCAAAGATAAGTCGGGTTCATATCATTTGACTTGAACCTCTTTGTATTTACGTTATAAATGGGTGTTTCGAGATCAAGGACATAAAGTCCATTACTCAAATGTGCACTACCATAGAAAATATCATTCAAATAAAGAGAACAACTTTTGTTCTTAATTATAAAAGTAAAACCCTTCTTGTCCAAACAAGAAACAGAAATGATATTCCTACTAATAGCAGGCACAAAATAACAATTATCCAATTCAATTACAAGCCCAGTTGGCAAAGCTAATAAATAAGTCCCTACGGCTAGTGCAGCAACCTTTGCTCCATTTCCCACTCGTAGGTCGACTTCGCCCTTAGTCAATGGTCTACTGCTCTTTAGATCCTGCACATTTACACAAATGTGAGATCCACATCCAGTATCTAATACCCATGATGTAGAAGTACATAAATTGACTTTTATAACAAAAATACCTGAAGTGGAAGTCTCACTTCCCTTCTTCTTCTTGAGCTCCTCTAGGTACTTGGCACAGTTCCTCTTCCAATGTTCGGTCTGACCGCAATGGAAGCATGTACCTTCCTTAGCCACTCCACCCACTGGTTTCAAGCTAGAAGTGCTAGGCTTGGACTTTTCCTTGCCCTTACCCTTCCACTTGTCCTGGGGCTTTTTCTGCTGTTTCTTGCCCTTAGTCTTATGGACCATCATTATGGCCTTTCCTTTGCCTTTGTTTATGTTCTGCTCAGTAGTTCTCAACATGCTTAGTAGCTCTGGTAGTGATTTGTCAATTTCATTCATGTTGTAGTTCATGACAAATTGACTAAAACTTTCCGGCAACGATTGCAGGACTAAGTCAGTGGCCAACTCTTGGCCCAAAGGAAAACCAAGTCTCTCTAGGTTTTCAATGTACCCAATCATCTTGAGTACATGAGTACCAACAGGGCTTCCTTCTACCAGCTTACACTGAAACAGTGCTTTAGAGACCTCGAATCTCTCATGTCTAGCCTGCTCTTGATAGAGCTTTTTAAGGTGTACGATCATATCGTAGGCATCCATGTTCTCATGTTGCTTTTGGAGCCTCAGAGTTCATGGTGGCTAGCATTAGACATCCGACATGCAAGGCATCATCTTGATGCTTCTTATAAGCATCTCTCTCAGCTCTAGGGGCATTAGTAGCAAGTGACTCAGGAATAGGCTGTTCTAAAACATATAGCTTTTTCTCTTGCTTAAGGACAATCCTCAAGTTCCTGTACCAGTCTAGGAAATTTGTCCCAGACAACTTGTCCTTGTCAAGGACTGATTGCAATGATAAGTTACTTGATGTGTTTGTTGCCATGGTAATCTATCAACAGAAGTATGCAAAATATAAGTATCATGCCATAAACATATTTAACAAGGTCTTTAATTAAATACGTCTCCCACTATTTTATTCAAATCAATGACCCTCAGCATTGACTCAGAAAATCCCATCGAAAGATTTCCTAGTGGGCCAAGATCCATATTTTACCTAGCTTTGAGTCAGCTTTGGCTGATCACCCAAAATTTGGTTATTTAGGTAGGAAACTCTTTCCAATTACATCACATGCAACTCTTGGATAGTTAGGTGAATAACACTTATTCTAATCCATCTAATGGACTAAAGCCCAACTTCATGCCTCTAAGCCTTCAATCCTATTGAAATGGCCTAGTTAAGTCAGACCCAATGGTTGGCATTTGGATATTACTCTTATCCCATCGCATGTTACTAATATAGATAAAGGCACCCTGCTTTGGCAGACCTACACTTAATCGATATTAGTCTTGATGAGTGCTACGCATTGGAAGGCATCACATAATGACTTAATATTTTCTTTGAGGGAATTTTATCATTAGATCTCACCATTTATTAAACTTGTTTAACATACCATAAACATCATCCATGAATCTCATACATATAAAGCATATAATAAATGTGACATGGTTATGGCCTCTAAGAGATTAGCATTAAAAATGTCAGCTTCACCAAGCGTCTCCCACCAACGTCCTCACTTGATGCCATCTCCTTGTCTCCGCATGATGATTACATTATAGAAGCCTCTTTTACATTCGAGGGGAGTTAGATGAGAAGAGAATGTCCAATCAGAATGTAGAGAGAAAGGCACGACACGTAGGTCGTATTTAAAATAACCAAAATAGCATAAAATAAAGACTAAGGCCATAACCATGCACCATGCATCTCTAAGAATACATAAACACAAAGAAATAACACATTATTATTTTGTGAATTATAAAAATAAAGATTTGAATATCGCTTTCGAATATCACACACCACGCAACGGGGTTCGGGCGGCGCCACTGGGGTTCCATTGCCCGTCGGCGGGCGGGGTCAAGGGAGCCGCCCCTCATGGGTGCTTGGCAGCTCCTCGCCCAAAATTTTTCACTCATTTACCACCACTTTGGTTTCTTGGAGAAAAATTCGAGTTGGACCCCTTCGCCTCCATGACGGCTAGGGCAACAACATTTGAACCCTAAGGCCCGCAAACACATGAACGCTTCATGTGCGCAGGGTAACTCACACCGCCATCACCTATCCAAACGGGGTTTCAGAGTCGTGAAGACATGAACACTTCATGTCACGAGGAAGCTTCATAGCCGTCGCAAAACGGAAACAAGGTTTCCAAAACCTTGTGTGTCGGCTACTTTGTGTATATCGCATTCATACAGAAAAATGCAGAAACAGAAAGCATTCAAAATCGTTTTCGTGAGAATCATACATATCACATATATAGATATCAGAAAAACGCAAAAATAGAAAGCATTCAAAATCGTTTTTCGCAGAATCATACATATCACATATATAGATATTAGAAAAACACAAAAACAGAAAGCATTCAAAACCGTTTTCGCAGAATTATATGAACATCTTCATGGTTTCAAAAACATCAACATGTTTCGTAAACAACAAATAAAACAGAACACGGTTTCATACATCATTATTTCGATTTTAGAAATAACATATAAAGATCATATCTTTTATAAAAGGAAAGCAACGAATCATGTTATCGCATATAACAAGAAAAGCAGAAAAACTGAATCATAGTTTCACAAGTGGCTCTGATACCACTGTTGGGAATTACGGATCAAAATATCTCGTAGCGGAATAATAGGATTCCCACACAGGATCCATGCGAAAAGTCCATAATCCGAGTTTTTTAAAATTTACCTCTTGAAGCGTGATAAACACAAGTGAGGTGAATCACCAACACCGTAATAGCGATGATGTTTCTGCGGTATCCACACGAACAGACTTGCAAAAGGAGTCACGCCTCTGTTTCGAGGTGCTAGCTGCGAATAGAATAGAAGAACCTTTCACTGTCTCTCACTCACTTTCTTAGGTGCGGCTAGGGTTGTGATGTAACCTCTATAGCAGCCCCCCTTAACAGTACTATTTATAATAGTGGCTGTCTTAAGTGAGTGTGAACAGTAGCAAGGTAAGCTGTGCAACCCTAAAACCCATCTGTCGTGAGTTAGGCCCACAATTGAATCCGAGTCCAACTTGGATCCTTATTGCTCCAATTTAGTCTGTTCAAAGTGTGCGACCCTGCAGGTTCTCATGACGTTGGTGATAATATTCAAATCTCATTTTTAATATTACAAACAGTGAGCGGTATCTAGCAACACATCACTACTACCCAAGTAATGAGAATGTCAGTGATTTGACATAACCTATCCGTGATCAATGTTTCCGTGTAGTTTAGTCCCTTTGTCCAGATATCCAGATTGAACACAAGGCATGGAACGTGTCACCCTTGTTTAATTCAATCTTCGGTTTTCACGATTCCGAGTAGACATAGTAATAACAAATGAGATCAATATCTCATATTGACTCATTTGAGCATGGCCATGCATTTCATAGTCTCACTCAATCGGGGGGCCCGAAGATATCACTCTGTTATGTAGGAGAGGACAAATCCCATCTAAGTCACTCACATTCCTCCACATGCATCGCAATATGTCTAATAACCAACTTTATAATCATCTTGTTACGAGATGACGTTTGATGGCATTTAAAACACACAACTCCTCATGTAGGAATCGTAGTGATTTCAGGTCAAAGAACCACATACACCATTATCACTATGAGAATCGCTTATGACACTCACGTAACGATCCACGTAGCGTTCTCATGGCGGGTCCGTCCAATACATCATTACTCTAATATGTATCCATGTGTAGACTTGATATCTCATATCCATGACCCGTGAGATGTGGTCATCAGTCTACGCACATACTAGTCTCAATGCATTATTGTTGTCCTAATTAACAATAATACTTGACTAGGGACATTTAAGAATAGTATTTTATCCAATAGGATCTCACCATCAAGTCATCCACTTGATGTCCTATGGTATCAAACTTACTATTCTAAGGACTTTATTATGTCTATTAAAAAGAACACAATAAATGAAATGCCTCATATATCAAAAATAGCATAATATAATGTATGTTAATACAAACAAAATGTATTGGCCACTAGGGCATACACCAACAACCCAACTATCTAAGAGTTACATGTGATGTAATTGGAAAGTGTTTCCTACCTAAATAACTGAATTTTGGGTGATCAGCCAAAGTTGACTCAAAACTAGGTGAAATATGGATCTTAGCCCACTAGGAAATCTTAAGATTGGATTTTCCGAGTCAATGCTGAGGGTCATTGACTTGAATAAAATAGTGGGAGGCATATTTAATTAAAAGACCTCATTAAATATGTTTATGGCATGATACTTATATTTTGCATATTTCTGTTAATAGATTACCATGGCAATAAACACATCGAGTACTTTATCATTGCGATCCGTCCTTGAGAAGGACAAGTTGTCTGGAACAAATTTTCTAGACTGGTACAGGAATTTGAGGATTGTCCTCAAGCAAGAAAAAAAGTTGTATATTTTGGAACAGCCTATTCCTGAGCCACCTGCTACTAATGCCCCTAGAATTGAAAGGGATGCTTATAAGAAGCATCAAGATGATGCCTTGGACATCGGATGTCTTATGCTGGCCACCATGAACTCTGAGCTCCAAAAGCAACATGAGAACATGGATACCTACGATATGACCGTACACCTTAAGAAGCTCTATCAAGAGCATGCCAGGTATGAGAGATACAAGGTCTCTAAAGCATTGTTTCAGTGCAAACTAGTAAAAGGAAGCCCTGTTGGTGCTCATGTACTTAAGATGATTGGGTACATTGAAAACCTAGAGAGACTTGGTTTTCCTTTGGGCCAAGAGTTGGCCACTGACTTAGTCCTGCAATCGTTGCCAAAAAGTTTTAGTCAATTTGTCATAAACTACAACATGAATGAGATTGAAAAATCACTACCAGAGCTGCTAGGCATGTTGAGAACTGCTGAGCAGAACATTAACAAAGGCAAGGAAAGACCATAATGATGGTCCAAAAGAATAAGGGCAAGAAAGAACAGAAAAAGCCCAAGGACAACTGGAAGGGTAAGGGCAAGGATAAGTCCAAGCCCAGCACTTCTGGCTTGAAACCAGTGGGTGGAGTGGCTAAGGAAGGTACATGCTTCCACTGTGGTCAAACCAGACATTGGAAGAGGAACTGTCCCAAGTGCCTGGAGGAGCTCAAAAAGAAGAAGGGAAGTGAGACTTCCACTTTAGGTATTTTTGTTATTGAAGTCAATTTATCTACTTCTACATCATGGGTATTAGATACTGGATGTAAATCCTACATTTGTGTAAATGTGCAGGATCTAAAGAGCAGTAGACCATTGATTAAGGGCGAAGTTGACCTACAGTGGGAAATGGAGCAAAGGTTACTGCATTAGCTATAGGGACTTGTTTATTATCTTTGCCCACTGAGCTTGTAATAGAGTTAGAGAACTGCTATTTTGTACCTACTATTAGCAGGAATATCATTTCTATTTCTTGTTTGGACAAGAAAGATTTTTCTTTTATTATAAAGGATAAGTGTTGTTCCATTTATATGAATGATATTTTTTATGGTAATGCACAATTGAGTAATGGACTTTATGTACTTGATCTCGAAACGCCCGTCTATAACGTAAATACAAAGAGGTTTAAATCAAACGATCTGAACCTAACTTTTCTCTGGCATTGTTGTTTGGGCCACATAAATGAGAAACGTATCTCCAAACTCCATAAAGATGGATTCTTGGACTCATTTGATTTCGAATCATATGAGATATGTGAATCTTGTTTATTGGGGAAAATGACAAAGGCCCCATTCACCGGACAAGGTGAAAGGGCTAGTGATCTTTTAGGCCTTATACATAGTGATGTGTGTGGGCCACTAAACACACTTGCTAGAGGCGATTTTCAATACTTCATTATATTTACTGATGATTTCAGTAGATATGGATTTGTATATCTTATGAAGCACAAATCAGAATCCTTTGAAAAGTTCAAAGAGTTCAAGAATGAAGTACAAAACCAACTTGGCAAGAGTATTAAAATCCTTCGATCAGATCGAGGAGGAGAATACTTAAGCCAATAGTTTAATGATCATCTGAAAGAGTGTGGGATAATATCTCAACTCACTCCACCAGGAACACCACAATGGAATGGTGTCTCTGAAAGGAGGAATCGGACCTTGTTGGACATGGTCCAATCCATGATGAGTCATGCAAACCTTCCAGGCTCTTTTTCGGGACATGCTCTGTTAACAGCAACTTTCACACTTAACCAGTGTTCCATCTAAGACGGTTCAAAAGACACCATATGAGATATGGACTGGGAGATGGCCCAGTATGTCTTTCTTGAAGATTTGGGGCTGCGAAGCTTATGTGAAACGTCAAGTTTCTGATAACTTGGACCTAAATCAGATAAATGCTTCTTTGTTGGGTATCCAAAGGAAACCAAGGGATACTTTTTCTATAATCCTACCGAGGGCAAAGTGTTTGTCGCACGGACAACTGTGTTTCTAGAAAGGGAGTTTATCTCCAAAGGAACCAGTGGGAGAAAAGTAGAACTTGATGAAGTTCAAGTTTCACAAAGCAACAATGACCCAATGGTGGAAATAGAGCAGTCTCCACAAAATGTTGTGGAACAACAACCTGCTCTAGTAGCACAAGACCTGCGTAGGTCTAACAGGATATGTCATCAACTAGAGAGATATGGATTTCTCATGACCCAGCTAGGTGACGTATTACTCATGGATCAAGATGACCCTGTGACTTACCAGGAAGCCATTATTGGCCCAGAATCTGAGAAATGGCTTGAGGCCATGAGATCTGAAATGGATTCCATGCATGCCAACTAGGTATAGACCTTGGTTGACCCACCTGAAGGGGTAAAACCCATTGGGTGCACGTGGGTTTTCAAGAAGAAAATCGACATGGAAGGTAATGTGCATACCTTTAAGGCACGATTGGTGGCTAAAGGTTTCAAACAAATTTATGGTGTAGACTATGATGAAACTTTTTCCCCAGTTACGATGCTTAAATCTGTTCGGATCTTACTTACTGTTGCAGCATACCATGATTATGAAATCTGGCAAATGGATGTTAAAACTGCTTTCCTTAATGGAAATCTTTTGGAGGATGTGTACATGACACAACCTGAGGGTTTTGCCACTCCAGAGGATGCTAGAAAAGTATGCAAGTTGTAACGATCTATTTATGGATTGAAGCAAACTTCCAGAAGCTGGAATCTTTGTTTTGATGATACAATAAAATAGTTTGGTTTCATCAAGAATGAAGAAGAATCTTGTGTCTACAAGAAGGTTAGTGGGAGCACTATTGTCTTTCTGGTATTGTATGTAGATGACATACTACTTATTGGAAATGACATCCCTACCCTACAGTCCGTAAAGACTTGGTTAAGGAACTGCTTCTCTATGAAGGACTTGGGCGAAGCCACCTATGTATTAGGTATCAGGATCTATAGAGATAGATCACTGAGACTACTTGGCCTAAGTCAGAGTACATACACAGACAAAGTGTTAAGACAATTTAACATGCATGAATCCAAGAAAGGATTCTTGCCTATGTCATATAGTGTAAGCCTATCTAAGGCTCAATCCCCTTCCACCCAGGATGAGAAGGATCGCATGAGCAAGATTCCATATGCATTTGTAATTGGATCTATCATGTATGTCATATTATGTACTCGACCAAACATCTCGTATGCTTTGAGCATGACGAGCAAGTACTAGTCTGATCCCAGTGAAAGTCACTGGACTGCTATCAAGAACATCCTTAAATACTTAAGAAGTGTAACACCCTTGTGGGGATGTCACATTCATGATGCAATAAAATAAAATAAAATAAAATTCTTACCTAAGTTGTAAAACATGTGGTACATAAAAAATATTAGTGGTAAAATTTTCTCCTTTTTTATACTTATAACGTTAAATTAAATAACACGGAACACAAAATAAAGCAAAACATAATCACACCATAATATACATATGATTTTGTCTTTAAGTATGCAAATAATTTACAGCTACAAATATTTAATAAAAATAGTAAAAGTCAATATACTACTAAAACATAACCCCTAAGACATGAGCCCTTGTCAGAAGACAATTTCCCTAGTTGGGAATGTCTTGACCGATAGAAATTCGACCCAAAAGTATATCGAAGTTCTCTCTAGGAGTATGGTGAAATTCATTCCACAACTCCCTAATAGGTAAAACAACCTGTACGAAAGTAACCGTATAAAGTGAAGTAATGAAGCCATGGCGAGTCCTACTTACTGATAAAGTAACATCACCACTGTATTCTATGTGTCCTGTGTCCCAATGGACATACCAAGCCTCAGCGCCTTCGAGAAACTGTAGTCTAAAGAAACCTAATTGACCTCTCCTTGCCGCCATTGTAGTCTTCGAAGATATAAACATAAAATACAAACAAACAGAACAATACAATAAAGAGGTGAGACAATCTACATCATTACCCGCATGGCAATAAAGAAAACAATAATACAAACAAATATTACAATAACACATACCATTATATCATATACAGTATAGCAATTTAATACATCATGCATTTTATCACAAATTATAATAAACATTAAAATGCAGATAATGAATGATAACACACACTGGCTCGTTCCTACTCCATGGAGCTAAACACGGATATCTGAGAGAATGATTCGAAAAGAACTAATAGTACCTCAGGCTGCCCAACCAAACTATTACACTGTCTAACATCGTGACTATAGCCCACAGTCCAAAACATCATGTAGGAGTACACAATCCAATACATCGTGCACTACAGGCATTGTACATAATAGTCTCCACAAGATCTCAATTAAGAATAGTGCTTGTCGAGATCATTAGTGTGTTGCCCGTTACCACGGCCCAGAGGCACTACCACTGTCCACATATGGGATTCTCCGCACACTAATGCCTCCAAGTTCAAATAATGAACCACACTACGCCTATCACACCCACAACACGGTGTAATTCATCTCGTCAATCAATCGTCAATTATCAACCAAATTGACAAAACTCTCAAAGCATGATAAAAAATTACCAAAATACCCTTAGTTTCAATATATTACCATATTTACAAAAATACCCTCAGTCTCAATACACCAAAATATAGTATGTCTCCACTTGACAATACTCTCTCACAATATGTATGGGTCCACCACTTTGGCCCGACAGTAAAACTCACTGTTCCATTTCGTCAGGTAGAAATTTTATCGCGTTTTCACAATCGCATCGCTTTTACAAACATTTTTAAATCACGTAAATAAATTTTGACATTTTTGAACATCGCATAATGTTTTTAAATCATTTTTGAAATCGCGTAAGATTTTTAAATCATTTTCTTAACCATATAACTTAAAATCATCATTTTAAATATGTGTAGACTATATCTAGTACTTTTAAACTACGTAGAATATTTTCTTTACATTTTAAATATATTATGGAATCTTTTCATTTTATTTATTTGATTTTAGTAAATTTCGGCAGCATTTTGCCTAGAAAATCAGTATATGGTATTTTTAACATTTTTCCTCTAAACTCTGTTCATTTTAATCTTACCCAATAGTTACACTTTGAAACTTGCTAATGCACTTCAAAACTCAGAGAGTGAGCTCTACGTTAGTACTTTTCAAGCGTTCGCTTTATTTCTTACTTATAATAAATTCTACTAATTTAGAATTCTATAACTAAGTTCATTCATTTTATTTCTCAAAGATTCATTGGAATCAAATGCTTTTGTAGATTAGTTAGTTAACCTACCTTAGAAAATAACTTTGGAATTTAATTGTATATTAAATGGCATGTTAGCCTTAATTAACCTATCCTTTATCAATAATCATTAAATCATTTTCTAACTTCTAAATTATTCTTAAATTCATTGTATCACCTAGATTCATTAAATCATTATTTTAGAAAATGATTGAGAACATCTTGGTTCTCTTTTTCTTGGAGAAGCTGTGAGCCTTTATTGTGTTCTTTGGAACACTCATGCAATCCGTACATGTTATTCACATCCTACTTTAATAATCATACAATTAATAACACATGCAATATATTTTAAGAACTATAAACACATGCAATATATTTTAAAACTATAAACATGCTTGCAAACAAAATCAACCACAAATAGGAAAAATAATAAATAACTACACAAATGAATCCTTATGGATTCTTCACACACATACAATCCATTTTCTCATCACTACACAAGGTTGATGATATTAAGTCTCCTTCTTACCTCTTGAAGACAATGATCTCCTAGTCTCCTCCTTTCCTTTGATTTTCGTGTAGCCCTCAAAATAAATCCCTAAAATTCTTAAACAATAAGTAAAATCACATACAAGGCTTCATAATGGAAAACCATGGAACAAACATGGTTTAGAAAATCACAAACTAAATTTTAAACCATAAAAACCAAAGTTTACCTTTAGGGAAGTAAACAAAAGCTTTGATTTTGAACTAGAAGGAGTAGGTTTTTGATAAAACCTTGTAAAGGAAAAGTGTATAGGAGATAGTTGTGGTTTAAGAAAAGTAAGAAAGAAAAATTATAGAAGATTGATGGTGGTGTTTGGTGCTTGGGCCGAAAATAGAAGAGAAAATAAAAGAGAAAAGTTGCTTGGTGTTCTTGGGGATTTTGGAGAGAATAAAAGGCTTAGATTTAGGTGTATGAAAAAGTGAAATTTGAGAGTGAAATTGAATGGGTGCTGTCGTGAGTGACTTGTAGGAGAGGTTGAGTGATAAGCTTGGATAATAAATATCCATTTGTGTTCACACTTGCATGGCACATGGCTTCTGTCACTTGGATGGTTCAAGAATAATGGAGAACATGGTGAATTTACCTCCTTTGGTCGTGGAGTACTATGGCATTTAGGGGCTTAATTTATTTCCAATTAAAGTCTAATTGTATACTAAATAAATAGGTAATTAATTAGGTTAAGTCTTCTAACAACACTTAATTAACATTCTAATTGTATAACTAATTAGTTTAATATATAATTGCATATATCATAACTTCTAAATAAAATTAGAATATCTAATTAATAATTAGATTATAACTAAGCTAGTTTACTTAGTTTATTAATTAGATAATTAGATTAACCAAATTAAATTTAATTAGCTACTAAGTAAAGTCAAGCCACTATATTTGACTTAATCTTAACCATTGATTTTAGCTTTAATTCCTAGCCCTTGATTTGATCTAAGGTGGATATTACTTAGTGATCAAACTAGAATTGTTCTTACACCATTGATTTGATCAACGGTTAAGATCAAAGCTTCCAAAACAAGCTTTTACATCTAACGGTCCACAAAGAAGTCTTTGCCTCTTTGTTTGACTACTTCTTATTGGTTAGAAAATTCAAGCCACTTTCGTTGACTTATTCCTATTGGTTCAAATTTTGGTCCGGTCAGAATCGTTGACTGCTTTTTCTAAACGCAGGTCCCACAGACTTTTCAGGGTCCATGGTCTTTTAAAGCAGATTTCTACTATTTTTGAGACAGTAGGTACTGTCAAATAAAATAATATTATAATAATATAAAATTATTTTATTACACAGTTAAATCCTAAAAATTAAAAGATTAATATATATATCAATCAGAATTGGGTTTAGTAAGATCCCTCAGCTCCAATTAATTAAAATAAGATTTTTTCAGCCAAAAAATTATTATTTTCTTGACTCAGAGCAAATCACACACAACAGTCAAATACACTCACGAAATAGTCAAATTTAATTTACTACTCACAGAAATCACAAAACAACACATTTTAGGACTATATTGTAATCAACCCAAAAGTTGGGGTGTTACAAGAAGGACTAAGGATTCGTTCTTGGTATATGGAGGCGAGGAAGAGCTAGTTGTAAAAGGTTACACTGATGCTAGCTTCCAAACCGATAAGGACGACTCCAGATTGCAATCAGGTTATGTTTTTTTGCCTAAATGGTGGGGCTGTGAGCTGGAAGAGTTCAAAGCAGGAGACAGTCGCCGATTCTACCACAGAGGCTGAGCATATTGCTGCCTCCAATGCAGCAAAGGAGGCCATTTGGATCAGGAAGTTCATTATTGAACTTGGCACTATTCCTAGCATTGTGGACCCAGTGGACCTCTATTGTGATAATAATGGAGCCATTGCACAAGCTAAGGAGCCTAGATCTCACTAGTGATCCAAACATATACTTAGGCGCTTCTTTCTCATTCGAGAGATCATCGATAGAGAAGATGTGAAGATATGCAGAGTACCAACAGATGATAACATTGCTGATCCACTGACGGAGCCTCTTGCACAGCAGAAGCATAAGGGTCACACTAGGTCTTTAGGCATTAGACATATACCTGATTGGCTCTAATGCAAGTGGGAGATTGTTGGTGTATGCCCTAGAGGCTGATTCTTTTTCTGTATTTACATATATTCTATTATGCTTATTTTAATATATGAGGCATTTCATTTATTGTGTTCTTTTTTGATAAACATAATAGAGTCCTTAGAATAGTAAGTTTGATGCTATAGGACATCAAGTGGATGACTTGATCGTGAGATCCTTTTGGTTACAACATTATTCTTAAATGTCCCTAGTCAAGTATTATTATTAATTAGGACAACAATAATATATTGAGACTAGTATGTGCATAGACTGATGACCACATCTCACAGGTCATGGATATGAGATATCAAGTCTTCACATAGGTACATATTAGTGTAATGATGTACTGGACTGACTCACCATGAGAATGCTACATGGATCGTTACGTGAGTGTTATAAGCGATTCTCATAGTGACAATGGTGTCTGTGGTCTTTTGACCTGAAATCACTACGATTCCTATATGAGGAGTTGTGTGTTTTAATACCATCAAATGTTATCTAAAACAAGGTGATTATAAAGTTAGTTATTGGACATACCGTAAATCATGCAGAGGGATGTGAGTGACCGAGATGGGATTTGTCACTCCTATATAACAGGAGCGATATCTTCGGGGCCCATGATTGAGTGAGACTGCGAAATGCATAGTCATGCTCAAATGAGTCAATATGAGATATTCATTTCATTTGTTGATACAAAGTCCGCTCGAGTATCAGGAAATGAATGATTGGACTATACAAGGGTGACGCATTCCATGCCTTGTGTTCAATCTAGATATCTTGACAAAGGGACTAAACAATAAGGAAACATTGGTCACGGAAAGGTTATGTCAAATCACTGACATTCTTATTACTTAGGTAGCAGCGATGTGTTGCTAGATACCGCTCACTGCTTGTAATATTAAAATAGGATTTTAATATTACTGCCAACGTAATAAGAACCTGCAGGGTCACACATATAGAGTAGACTAAAATTGGAGCAATGGATCCAAGTTGGACTCGGATTCAAATATGGGCCAAACTCATAACAGATGGGTCTAGGGTTGCACAGCTTACCTTGCTACTGCTCACACTCACTGAAGGCAATCATTATTATAAATAGTACTGCTAAGGGGCTACTAAGATATATAATTACAGAACCCTAGCCACACTTACAGAAAAGTGAGTGAGAGAACGATAGGTTTCTTCTCTTCTCTTCGTAGCTAGCACTGTGTGAGAGACGTGAGGCTCTTTTTTGTGGATGTTGGACATTCGTGAGTCTGTTTGTGTGGATATTGCAGAGACATAGTTTCTATTACGGTGTTGGTGATTCATGTCCTTCCTTTTGATCATGCTTCAAGAGGTAAATAATTTAAAAACTTGGATTATGGCTTTTCGCATGGATCCTAGGTGGGAATCCTAATTTTTTCGCTGCGTGATGTAACCGCAATTCCCAACAGGTAGCCCCTCTGGGCCGTGGGACAAATCGATGCAAACCCACTGACGATCCTGACGTGAGACACTGTCCTATATTGTGATCTTGTGGGAATGTCACTGTATAAAGCCTTATTGTATAAAATGATTGATTATTTTTCTAGAAAGCACTTGATTTTACGGCTGACAAGATGTTGGCATGTCCCCCTGATCATTTTCTCTGAATGTTTTATGTTTAGCTCCATAGAGTAGGAAATGAATACATTGTAAATGAGGATGGTCAGCATACGCATTGTGCATATGCATGGTCAGTTCACATATTGTCATGGCATGGTCAACATACATATTGTGTAGACATGAATATTTATTATATATGTATAGTGGATACTTGTTGCTATATTACTGTTGATATTTATAATATTATGGAATATGCTTCCTGATGTTATCTATGTAATCGTTAACTTGAATATATTCGTAATATCTGTATGTATGGAATGACTACGTCATTCGTGTTATATTCCTTTGCTGCCATGTTAGTAATGATGTAGGATATCTCACCTCTGTTAGCCATGGTAACCATTACCCAAGAGGGGAGTGAATTGGGTGATTATAAGTTTTAATGTAACTTTGACAAATTACGCATTTTAAATTACTCAATTAATAAATGCAAAGGAACATGCATAGCAAAGACACAACTATTAAGGATTACTCAAATACAACTTGGGTAAAGGATAAATTAAGCAAATAAACTAGATATCAAGATCAACTCAAGCATATATAGTTAAAGCACAAATATAAAGAGATAGAGTTGAGAAGAGCAAACACTGAGATTTATCCTGGTTTAGCCGCCAACCACTTGTGGCCTACGTTAAGTCCCCAAGCTTAACTTGAGATTTTCTTCACTATCTCTTAGACTTCACGGGTGCTAGGAAAACCTTTGTACATGCAAGAGCACTCCTCACACCTTGGGATACCTCACCCTTGTGCTAGAGCCTCCAATTCTTCAAGCTTCACAGGTGCTTGATGACTTTTACAATCAAGAGCACTCACAACACCTTTGGGATACCTCACCCTTTGTGTTTGAGTCTCACTACAAGGGATACCTCACCCTTTTCTCTCTTGAGGGATACCTCACCCTCTTACAATGATTTCAAGATGAAGAAAAAAATAGAAACTCTCATAAGAGTAGATATACAACTTGATGAACAGAGTATAAATTATAAGAAAACTCTCTCAAGAGTGGATAATATAAGTTGAAGCTCAATGGGTATAAAAGATTTATACTTTAAAGCTCAAAATATGATTTTGATGATTCAAGGATCAAACCAAGTGTTCAAGACTTTCTCCAAGTGTATATGCTTCAATCTACACTTACTTATAAAGCCCAAATGATAAAATAGTCATTGGTAGTGTTTAATAATGATTTCTTTATGAAAACTAGCCGTTTATAGTTGTTAGAAACATTTCTGGGTACTTGGTAATCGATTACAAGCTTAGTGTAATAGATTACAAGCTTTCTGGGCACTTTGTAATCGATTACACACTTCCTGCAATCGATTACACGGCTTCTGTCAACATTGTAATCGATTACATGACTTGTGTAATCGATTACAACATTTCTGGTTTTGAAAACTGATTTTAAAATGTCATAACTTCTTCATTTCTTATCCAATTAAAGCGAATGACACTCATTGGAAAGATCTTTGAGTATATTTTCATATGAAAGAAGTTTCAGAACAAAACTCAAAGTATTTTGAATGATATGATCAAATTAGTAATTAAATATCAATTTTGCCAAACTCAAACTTGACTACTTTTAAAAACTAACTTTAAATGGTCATAACTTCTTCATTTTTTATCCGTTTAAACCAATGACCACTCATCGAAAAGATCTTTGAGTCTATTTTCATATGAAAGAAGTTTCAAAACAAAACTCACAGAATTTTGAAAGATATGATTAAATTAGTAATTAAAGGTCAGTTTTGTAAAACTCAAACTTGACTAATTTTCACATATTTGAAATACCACCAAGGCTAGCTTTCCAAAAACATTTTGTTGGGCATTTCAGCATTTTAGAAATACTTGTAAAGATATTTAAAACTTATTTGAGCTTAGTGTGATTCCTTTTTACCTTTACACAAGATCTAAGTCCTATAAGCTATTCTTGAATAACCTTGGGACTTTATCTTTTGCTACCATCAATTCTTGATGTAATCCAAGCTTCCAAATAAAATCTTCTCTTCAAAACTTTCAAATGCTTAGAACATCTTTTCATTCTCATCCTTCTTGAGTTGAGCATAGTTGTGATGTTTTTACTTTCTTGTTGCAATGCTCACTCTTGGTATTTGGACTATCCGACAAAGTATTGCTCACTTAAACAAACATAGTTAGTCCAAAATCATAACTCAATATCTTCATATGCATGATTCATAAATATATAACTCTAGTTGTCTAACATGCATATAAGACTTTCATAGACACATTCAAATAAGATATTTATCAATTACTACTAGATATGCTCTATGTAGGATGCAATAAAGAATATTTTACACATTTTCATTTAAGTAGAATCAAATCCAATATTAATTCAGTAAGACTCATATGAAGCATTATTGGATATATTATATGAAGAATGTTACATATATCTCATTCCATGATTATTAAGTGAAATATAACTAGATAAAATACATAATCATGCATGAAATAATACACCTCATTAAGCACATCTATGTAACATGATCAACATTCTTTTGTGATGTATTTGTCATTTATTAAGCACAACTATAAAGCATAAGCATCATTCTTTTTATTTTGTATTTGTCATCATTAAAACTTAACATATTAAACCATTGGAGCAAACTAATTTCCACAATCTCCCCCTTTTTGTTGATGACAAATCACCAAAGAAAAATATGTTTAGCGATATACAATAATAGATATTTATGTAAGCATATCAAACAATAAGTACAAGAACGTATTTTTCTTTCGAATTTTTACTCCTCCTATTTGACATCAACAAAAAGGCTTAGGAAGGAAATATAATATTTTCTCCCCTATAGATAAAACTCATGTTGTCAAAAAGAGTAGAATTTTCTCAATGAAAGAATCAAAAGATATAAAGTTTAAGAAAGTTTACTTTCTTTCATTGATAGAGGGAAAGAGAATAAAAGATGATCTTTATTGACATGTTGATAGTCTTAACAATAAAACACTTCATGTCAAGTAAGAATGTAAGCTAAGAGATATAAATAACAATTGAAGAGCTAGGCTCCCCCTCAAAATATGTATTTCATCAAAATATAAAACATAATAGTTTAACATAGACATGCATATGTTTATAGTCAACAAGGATATGAAACAAAGGTATGAAAGATGAAAAGGATAAACAATCATTACATATCAACAAATAATTATAGCGAGTTATAAGAAAATAAGATAAGCTTCCCCTTATTGAAGCACAAGATAGATAAAGAGAAATATGCATGCCAATATCATGTAAGCACATTACCAAAAAGCAAGGCAAAAATACATATTCTTAATCCATTAATCACAAACTATTTTAAAAACTTCTCCCCCTTTCAAAAAGAATTTTACAAGAGCACATTATATTTTCAAAAGCATTTTAGAAAGGTAGAGAGGGTTAATATTAAAGCTCCATATTCCTTGAGAATGATCAAACTCAAGTAAAAAGAACATATGAAAGTAGATCTCATCTCTTTTTCATTGAACAAGAGTCTTGAGAAAATAAAATACTTTGAAGAACAAGGCTTATCTTTTGAAGTATCAAGATGAGCTCTATAGAACATTTCAAAGATCTATTTGAAAACTTTCTTAAGCATTCTCTCAAGATTTAATAAGATTTTTCAACGCAAATGAAGAGAATACTACATTTATAGCACAAATCGAATGATTTCCAAATTTTCAAGACAATTAGGAGGTGAAAATACTTTCAAGTTCTTAAAACAAGTTTAAAAGATTCTCAAGGATATAGAACTTTGAAAGCTTCTTTCAAATATGACAAGAGATTTTGCTTTAAAAAGAAAACTTTTTAGTCAAACCATAAACTCTTTTCGAAATAAGTGCATGATTCTCATAAGTATTACACCACTAAGAGACCATAGATCAAGAGAATTATAGATATCAAACATTCACCATGATGAAATATACTATAGGGATTAAAGCATGTATAGAAGTAATATCATCCACCCTATATGCAATGACAAAAATAGCAAGTTAATATCTAATTAGGCACTTTGTCAATGCTAAGCATACTTTTCATGTAAAGAAATCATCTAATCATTTAAGATTAAATTTTCAACAAGTATCATGCAATCCATACCATATAGAATACCACAATAGCTTAAGGATAGAGATACTTATTGAGAGAGTGATGCTTCTTTAGAATGTTCTTCATCTATTGGTCCTTTGAGTTTGAGCTTTCTTCCATTGCGTATTTCATTCCATTGTACTTGAAGAAAGTCTCCTCATGTCCCTCTTCATCTAACTCTTCTCTTTATCCACTTATGCTTGTATGTAAAAATTTTGATGACTATATTTGAAATACACAGAGAAACTTACAAAGCTAACTTCAAAAGTTCTCTAAATCATAAGCTATCATCAAATATCATTTAAGCCTATTTACAAGCATAGTTTAGGTTGCTATATAATGAAAAATCATGTATCACATTATCAACCATGCAAAGTTAGTTCTAAAGAGAACAAAAAAAGGACATATGCACTTCAATCCAAAAACATAGTTTAAGCATTTTCAAAGCAAGATTCAAGTTTATCAAGAAACACATTATCAACATCAAAACTTATATAAGCATTTTTGGGCAAACAATGATCATGTAAGGCATGTAATATCAAGTAAGGAATTCTAATATGCACACATGCCAATCAAGAACAAAAAGTCCTTTATTGTAATGAAAGAATTGAAAAACCATGAAACTATAACTTTTGAATATTTATGATTCATTTCAAGATATACTTCGTTGTAAAAACCATTGAAGCTCAAAGGCAAGTTCAAGGCACAAAAATGAATCATTTACTTCTTGTTTTCAGGATATGAACATATCAAACAATTTCAAATAAGAAGACATATAACTTTTAATAATTCAAACTCCAAGTAAGTATATAGGAAAAATAAGCATCAAGGAGAAAGGATTAAAACTACTCATGAGCATATGAATTTTCATATTTGAGTCAAGAGAAATGGTCACAAGCTCAAGCATAAAGATATTACCATTGCATGTCATTGCAAGAAAAATGTGTGTATATCTAGCATGTTATCATATACAAAAATATTTTTAAAACATAATGCTAGAATAAACACAACTTAAGACATAATAAAGCATAAAAATAAATCTCTACTTATCCAAATATCACATGATATTCAATTTAAAGTATAAGTAAGGATAAGAGATTGACATCACCAAAAGTGTACTCTTTGAGTTTTTGTAGGTGACTCTAACTTCTATGCCTCAAGGCTCATTGAGAATGTTGTGGTTCTCCATGTCTATCTTTTTATGTTTTTCACCACTTTTAGAGAACTTAGACCATTTTATGTTTTTCCAACCTCAAGTAATATGGTTGTATTTTACTTTATTTGCATGCTTGAACTAATGGTCACCCTACAATACAATTCAAAGTAATTTCTTTAGTATCCACCAATTTTGGATCCATAAGGATTAGTCATTAATTATTAATTCATTATGCTCTCATAAAAAAATTAATTTTTTCATAGTATGTAAATTGAGCACAACAAATTAAACAATTAATTACCATTAAGCACATAACCAAAAGCAAGCTTACTTTCATGATATATAGACAATTCAAATCATAGCAAGCATACCTAGGCATTGTAGAATCTCATATACCAAGATATATAACAAATTAATGAGCTATGGTATAACAAGAATTAATATAATCATGTGCTAAAGAAAATATTCATATTTTACCAAGTGCACATAATTCTATCATTTACCTAGGGCCTACAAGAAATATACCTCATATTCATTGTCTTTTTAAGTGAATGTGCATAAGAGGTAAAAACATTGATACCTTGGCCTTGGTAATCAAGGAAACTCTTTTCTTTACCAATTGCTTCTCTTTTAGTGTTTTGACTTTTGCAAGTTCCACATTTTGCACTTGAAAAGCTTTTGTTGAAGTCATCTTCCTTCTTTGATCAAAACTTCTACCATCACTTGACCAATTTGTCCATCTTTTTGAGAAGTTTTCTACATAATTGAAACATTAGGAGGACATTTTGGTATCTACTTCATCTTGGGTCCTTCAATGTTAATACTAGGACATTTAAGGTCTTTAGGAACCCATACCATACTATTTCTCATATAAAGATTTCTTCTATAATTGCATAAATGAAAAATATGTCCTAGATGACCACAAAAATTTCAAACAATTGAATCTAATGATGGCTTGGTCCTTTGAAGATCATTTTTGAAAAACTTAAGCCTTTTTTTTATTTTTATATTCTAAACTATTTTTGTCATAAGCCTTGCTTGAACTTTTATGTTGAATAATATTAATTTTATTCTCATTAACAAGCATAAAATGTAAGCAATTAAAATCATTAGCTTTGACAAATTTAAAAGATAAGTCCTCAACTTAATTTTCTAAATCAATTCACTTTTCACAAGAAGTTAAAGTTTCAAATTTCAAAGGCATTTCCTCATTGAGAAAAACATATTCATTTTTCAAAGTTTCAATTTCAATTTCAATAGAGGAAATGTTTTCCAAACAAAATGAGTTTTTCTTTTCTAAATTTAACAAGTCATCATACAATTCATCATATCCACATTGTAGCTCATTATAGGAAGGACTATAATCTAGTTTAGCATTATTTACCTTAAAGTCTTTTTTAAGAGAATCATCATCTTCCTCATTTTTGTCCATCAAGAATTCGAGAATATATTTCTTCTCAATTTTGTTTTGCTTTACCTCTTCTTCAAATTGAGCACCACCATCACCAAGAGACATGTGAGCTCATATTCTTACTTTGAACATCTTCTTGAGGACATTTTCTATGACAAGCTTCCTTCAATGACTTTTGCTCTTTTTGCTCTCTATATACAACTTTATGCACAAGATCATCATTAGCAAGATAAATAGCATCAAGAGCATCTAATATATTTTTTGCATTAGAGCAATTCTTAATTCTAGCATAAGCATCATCATTCAAACCACTTCTCAAGATTTTCATAGCTCTAATGTTCAAGGAAAAACATTTCTTATCATAGGCATTCCAAGATTGTTTTGATTTGCAAGAAAATCCATCAAGTACAATATCTCACAAATCAAGATCAATAGATTGCATATAAATTTCTATTCTAGCTTTCCAATAAACAAAATTCACAACATCAAAGAATAATGGTTTATCAATTTTAAAACCATTCATTTTGAAAAGCTTTTAATGATTGCCAAACAAACAAGGATCTTTAACTCCAAGCAGTTAAGCATTTAACAGAGCATAAAGCTCTGATACCACTTGTTAGCTATGGCAACCATTACCCAAGAGGGGGGGTGAAATGGGTGATGACAAGTTTTAATGTAACTTTGACAAATTACGCATTTTAAATCACTCAATTTATAAATGCAACGAAACATGCATAGCAAAGGCACAACTATTAAGGATTACTCAAATACAACTTGGATTAAAGGATAAATCAAGCAAATAAACTAAATATCAAGATCAACTCAAGCATATATAGTTAAAGCACAAATATAAAGAGATAGAGTTGGGAAGAGCAAACACTGAGATTTATCCTGATTCAGCCACCAACCACTTGTGGCCTACGTCCAGTCCCCAAGTTTAACTTGAGATTTTTCTCACTATCTCCTAGACTTCACGGGTGCTAGGAAAATCTTTGTACATGCAAGAGCACTTCTCACACCTTGGGATACCTCACCCTTGTGCTAGAGCCTCCAATTCTTCAAGCTTCACAGGTGCTTGATGACCTTTACAATCAAGAGCACTCACAACACCTTTGGGATACCTCACCCTTTATGTTTGAGTCTCACTACAAGGGATACCTCACCCTTTTCTCTCTTAAGGGATACATCACCCTCTTACAATGATTTCAAGATAGCGAGAAAAAATTGAAACTCTCACAAGAGTAGATACACAACTTGATGAACAAAGTATGGATTATAAGAAAACTCTTTCAAGAGTGGATAATACAAGTTGAAACTCAATGGGTATAAAAGATTCACACTTTAAAGCTCAAAATATGATTTTAATGATTCAATGATCAAACCAAGTGTTCAAGACTTTCTCCAAGTGTAAATGCTTCAATCTACACTTATTTATAGAGCCCAAATAATAAAATTTATCGTTGGTAGTGTTTAATAATTATTTTTTATGAAAACTAGCCATTTACAGCCGTTAGAAACGTTTCTGGGCACTTGGTAATTAATTATAAGCTTGGTGTAATCGATTACAAGCTTTCTGGGCACTTTGTAATTGATTACACACTTCCTGTAATCAATTCTATGGCTTCTTTCAACATTGTAATCGATTACATGACTTGTGTAATCGATTACAACATTTTTGGTTTGGAAAACTGACTTTAAAAGGTCATAACTTCTTCATTTCTTATCTAATTAAAGCGAATAACCACTCATTGGAAAGATATTTGAGTCTATTTTCATATGAAAGAAGTTTCATAATAAAATTCAAAGTATTTTGAAAGATATGATGAAATTAGTAACTAAAGATCAGTTTTGCCAAACTCAAACTTGACTGTTTTTTAAAACTAACTTTAAATGGTCATAACTTTTTCATTTCTTATCTGTTTAAAACAAATGACCACTCATCGAAAAGATATTTGAGTCTATTTTCATATGAAAGAAGTTTCAGAATAAAACTCAAAGTATTTTGAAAGATATGATTAAATTAGTAACTAAATGTCAGTTTTGTAAAACTCAAACTTGACTAATTTTCACAGATTTGAAATACCACCAAGGCTAGCTTTCCAAAAATATTTTGTTGGGCATTTTAGCATTTTAGAAACACTTGTAAAGATGTTTAAAACTTAGTTGAGCATAGTGTGATTCCTTTTTATCTTTACCAAAGATCTAAGCTCTATAAGCTATTCTTGAATAACCTTGGGACTTGATCTTTTGCTACCATCAATTCTTGATGTAATCCAAGCTTCCAAAGAAAATATTCTCTTCAAAACTTACAAATGCTTAGAACATCTTTTCATTCTCATCCATCTTGAGTTGAGCATATTTATGATCTTTTTACTTTTTGTTGCAATGCTCGCTCTTGGTATTTAGACTATCCTACAAAGTATTGCTCACTTAAACAAACATAGTTAGTCCAAAATCATAACTCAATATCTCCATATGCATGATTCATAAATATATAACTGTAGTTAGTCTAACATGTATATAAGACTTTCTTAGATATATCCAAATAAGATCTTTATCAATTATTACTAGATATGCTCTATGTAGGATGCAACAAAGAGTATTTTACACATTTTCATTTAAGTAAAATCAAATCCAATATTAATTCATTAAGACTCATATAAAGCATTATTGGATATATTATATGAACGTTGTTGCATATATCTAATTGCATGATTATTAAGTAAAATATAACTAGATAAAATACATAATCATGCATGATATAATATACGTCATTAAGCACATCTATGTAACATGATCAACATTTCTTTTGTGATGCATTTGTCATTTATTAAGCATAACTATAAAGCATTAGCATCATTCTTTTTGTCTTGTATTTGTCATCATCAAAACTTAACATATTAAACCATTGGGGCAAACCTATTTCCACAACCTCTTCGTTGTATCGTCCCGCTTTATATTATGTTCGATAGAGGCTGTGGAGGGGCATAGTTGAATTGGTTGTTTGTGGTTGAGTTGACTTTCTAATTCTTATGATGGCGTTGAGACGGGATGTCATTGGCAACGTGCGAATGCAGCTTCATGAGGCCATTGATGTCTAGCGGGTCGAACGAGGCACCGAACGTTTCATTGTATATAGGGGTAGTGGCTTTGTCCACAGGTAGTACCTATCCCGGGGTTACTACTTACCCTTTAGCGTTTTGATACATATCTTTTGTTATTTGTGTTGGTGTATGCCCTAGTGGCCAATACATTTTGTTTGTATTGACATACACTATATTATGCTATTTTTGATATATGAGGCATTTCATTTATTGTGTTCTTTTTGATAGACATAATAAAGTCCTTAGAATAGTAAGTTTGATACCATAGGACATCAAGTGGATGACTTGATGGTGAGATCCTATTGGATAAAATACTATTCTTAAATGTCCCTAGTCAAGTATTATTGTTAATTAGGACAACAATAATGCATTGAGACTAGTATGTGCGTAGTCGATGATGACCACATCTCACGGGTCATGGATATGAGATATCAAGTCTACACATGCATACATATTAGAGTAATGATGTATTGGATAGACCCGCCATAAGAACGCTACGTGGATCGTTACGTGAGTGTCATAAGCGATTCTCATAGTGATAATGGTGTATGTGGTTCTTTGACCTGAAATCACTATGATTCCTACATGAGGAGTTGTGTGTTTTAAATGCCATCAAACGTCATCTGTAACAAGATGATTATAAAGTTGGTTATTAGACATATTGCGATGCATGTGGAGGAATGTGAGTGACCTAGATGGGATTTGTCCCTCCTACATAACAGAGTGATATCTTGGGCCCCCGATTGAGTGAGACTATGAAATGCATGGCCATGCTCAAATGAGTCAATATGAGATATTGATCTCATTTGTTATTACTATGTATACTCGGGAATCAGAAACTGAAGATTGAATTAAACAAGGGTGACACGTTCCATGCCTTGTGTTCAATCGGATATCTGGACAAAGGGACTAAACTACACGAAAACATTGATCACGGATAGGTTATGTCAAATCACTGACATTCTCATTACTTGGGTAGCGATGATGTGTTGCTAGATACCGCTCACTGTTTGTAATATTAAAATGAGATTTTAATATTACTACCAACGTCATGAGAACCTGCAGGGTCGCACACTTAGAACAGACTAAATTGGAGCAATAAGGATCCAAGTTGGACTCGGATTCAATTGTGGGCCTAACTCATGACAGATGGGTTTTAGGGTTGCACAGCTTACCTTGCTCTTGCTCACACTCACTTAAGGCACCACTATTATAAATAGTACTATTAAGGGGGCTGCTATAGATGTTACATCACAACCCTAGCCGCACCTAAGAAAGTGAGTGAGAGACAGTGAAAGGTTCTTCTCTTCTATTCGCAGCTAGCACCGCGAAACAGAGGCGTGACTCCTTTTACAAGTCTGTTCGTGTAGATACCGCAGAAACATCATCGCTATTACGGTGTTGGTGATTCACCTCGCTTGTGTTTATCACGCTTCAAGAGGTAAATTTTAAAAACTCGGATTATAGACTTTTCGCATGGATCCTGTGTGGGAATCCTATTATTCCGCTGCGAGATATTTTGATCCGCAATTCCCAATAATTTGGGTATGTAAGTGTTACGTTTTCACGTTAATAGTACCTTGTAATCATTATATATATATTTAATGTTTTTCACTCTGTGATTGTCTTTTGGGAGCTATGCAATAAACATATTTCATTCGTGGCTCATAATTTCTTTATATATGATTAAATTTAGGGAAAAATGTTATTTAAGATGTAGCATGCCAAAATTTAGTGACCGTGGTATAATGACGATTGTGCCGTGGTTATTAAATCGAGGAGTGTTACATTAGGTGGTATCAGAGCTTAGTTCATCCTGTTGAGCCGGGGTATGGATTGATTATGCTTAGACATGTTAGAAGTTTCTCTGTATGTTGTGCTTTTCCTTGTCTCTTGATTGAGACATTTGGGAAAGGAAGGCATGGCTTGCCATAGGTTGAATATTGGTAGCTACTATTGTACAGTTACATGATATTGAGTATTGGCCCACTCAATGTGTAATGTTCTATGTTTACGGGAAACTATGACTTCACCTAGGCATATTAAGGTAATAAAAGTTCTTCTAGAAAGAAGCTCAGCTGGTATGACTGAACTTGCTTAGGATTTGTTTGCATTTACACCCTTGTTGTGTTACCTCTAGAATTGTTTGAGCCATTGGGTTAGAAAAAAGGTAGTTAAATAAGACTTGCAAGGTTTGTGAGCTGAGGCGACCAAGAGGTTTTGGAAAATCAATTTTCTTAGGAAAAAAATACCTAGCGTAAGTTTGGTTCGAGGAGCTGCTTGGGAGATAAAGACTTACACGAGATCGCATCGTAGAAGGCAGAATACTTGTGTTGTGTGACTCCTTGCATTTGGTTTCCGAAAGGAGACAATAATGTTTGGACTGATTGCTTTTGATTTTTCATATGTTTTGATTTGTTTGTCCTTGAAGGAAAGCAATGACTCAGAGTAGACATAAGTGTGTGAATGCGGGGAGTGACGATGATGATACAACTGCGGCAGCAGAAGAAATGCAAAGAATGGGTGATGTAACAACACACTAGGATCAGAGGGCTGCACAGCAGCAGGAATTGGAAGTCGAGGTTCAGAATTTGATGGAAGAAAGTCAATTTTGGGGAAACTCTAGACTACCTAAGTTCCAAAGGAGGAATAATAGAAAGGTTAATCAGTTTAAGCAGAAACTGTGTACACGACGACCGAGGGAGCAACCGCGACAGTAAACGTATGAAGGAGATGCAAATAGTAGTAAATTCAATCTGACCGTGGCATCTTCACCAAAATATAAGAAGTGCGGAAATGGCCACTTAACAAGGCACTATGCGATTGAAGGAATAATTTGTTTCAAGTGTAGAAAGCTAGGACATATGGCTAGGAATTGTACTTTGCATAGGACGAAGCCTTCCGTTGGAGATGTATGTACTTCAAAATCTCACAAAAAAGGGAGAGTTAAATTCTCAAGTAGAGTAGAAACATCCAAGGCTGAAGACCTGAACGAAGGAGCTTGTACTACGATAGATGACCCTGTGGTTGTACTATATAATTCCGAGGGTAATCCATTTCTTTATGGCGTATGATTGTATAAATCTAGTAGGGTCGTTTGTATCTTCATAATCTTTTGACTAAGTTATTCTACTTCTGCTACTAAGAACTTGTTGATAGTAGCCAAGTTGTTTAAATTATCCTATGACTTGTTATAGACAGAATCTTTTCTGTTGATCTGATTTGTTTACTTCTTTTACAAATTAGATGTAATATTGAAAATGGATTGGTTACTTCCTAACCATATCTTGTTAAATTATTCTAATCAAACTTTAGTGTTTCTTGAGACAGAGATTTCTAGATTTGAATCCATGAAGCTCATTCCAAAATTTTGTTGAACATGTCAAATTCTTCATCAGATAAATCAGTGTTGAATGCAGTATAATTAGGAAAGAACATACCCTATAAGACATTTTTTGTTGAGATCAAGGATCGATGATTTAATGAATTAGCCTAAAGAAGCCCCTGTTATCTCCATGATCAGTTTGCGTCCTGGTTATCATCAAGATCGCTTGGAAGTAGGAGATATTTCTGGAATAACTTTTTCTAAAGGATTATGGGCACGACGAGTATTCGGTAATATTCGTCGATTACCTTAATAGAACCTCTCTTCCTTGTTGAAAACAGATTTGTCGTTGTCCTTGTTGGCGGCATTCTGATTTATTCTTAATGGACAGAGGAACGTACTGAACCTTTCGTTGTGATTCTTCAGATCCTGAAGAAGAAGAAGAAGAAGAAGAAGAAGAAGAAGAAGAAGAAGAAGAAGGTATGTGTGAAGTTAGCCAAGTACGAATTCTAGTTAGAAGCAATTCAACTTTCAGGTCACGTGATCTTAAAGGAAGGAGTTGCTATAGGTCCGTCAAAAGTTGAAGTGGTTCTTCAATGAGAATAACCGATGACCATAATAGAGATTTGTAATTTTATAGGATTAGCTGGTTAATATAGGAGACTCACCATAGAAATTCTCTAAAATGGCAAGATTTCTCATCTAACTCATACGAGAGAGTCAAGTTTGTAGGATTGATGCATATAAGGAAAAAAAAAATTCAAGGATCGAAGAAACACTCAACTACTTCACCAATGATGATTCTACCTAATCCCAACGAACCTTTTGGGATGCCTAGTGATGCTTCGCATTGGAAGTTTGGAACGTGTGTTTGACCGGAATAGAAGGAATAGTAACGTATACTTCTAGACAATCGAGAGCACATGTACCTTACACTAACTCGAAGTTAGCCTTTGTAGGTTCATTAAAGATCTGGAGGCATTTTCTACAAGGAGAAATTTTCAATGTCTATAGTAATCTCAAGAGTCAGATGTATTTTGTCCAATCGGAATGAGTGAATATGAGGCAGAGACAATGATTAGAAGTTCCGAAAGATTTTGATTTTCCATTTTAGTATAATCTCGGAGGAGGCGAATGTCGTAGCGAATGCCTTAAGAGGAAGACAAGCCTAGTTTGTCTACTACAGTGAGCAAAGAGAATAAGTTCAATAGAGCCACTCAACGATGTATAGTTGTTTGGGGAGTTGGTTGTTGGAATGGCCGAAGACTCAAAGGGCGTAGGATCTTTTATTTATCGGCCTACGACATCAACACACTTTTACCCGTTAATATAAGATACTCAATGGAAGGAAGCAACCTTAGTACCGATGATTTGCGTTGATGCAACTGGAGATGCAGCATGAGAACTAGAAGACAAAATGAAAGAAACATAGTTGCGTTTGTTCTAAGATATGATAAATTTTGAGGATGAAATTCCTTTTAGAAGGGGAGAGTTGTAACATCCCGAAATTATTTATTTCATTATAAATAATTATTTTATAATATTTATGATTTTTGGGGATTGTTCTAGATTTTTTTGAATACGTCGAATATTTTAATATATTCTTTATTTTGCGTGTATACTGAGCTGAGTCAGTGTAACATCTCAAAAATTATTTGTTTCATGATAAATAGTTGTTTTTCAATATTTGTGATTTTGAGAATTTTTTTGAAATTTTCTAAATTGTTTGATTATTTTAATATTTTTCTCAATTTGCGTACGTATTGAGTAAGGTCGGGAAAATGAAATATTTTCCCTGAAGCTGAAAAATTTTGAACTGTAGAGACATCGACGGAGGATCTTACTAAACCCGAGACTGGACACAGTTTATGAGGTTTTCATTTTTCAAGATTTTATCTGATAAATAAAATCACAGTATATTTTATTATCTGTGAAATAATAAAATATTATTTCTACTAACTGTAACATTTATCTACTGAATAATAACTCTAACAAATTATTTCTATCTGATCACTTTTATGATAGCATCTAAGTGACATTATCACCCTTCATTTTATCGAAAAACGTACGAAGCTTCTCAAGGAAGCTTCCCACCCAACCATCACTCTCTCTCTCCTCTCAAGTGGGCTGCATGGCTGGAAGGGGGGAAAAAGATGACCAAAGTCATCATAATTTCATTCCCTATTTCCCATTTCAAATTCATTTCATATTTCTCTCTCATCTCTCTCTCACGCACACTCTCCTCTCTTCCTCTCTTCTCCCACACGGCCAAGCCACCATTGGAGGCCACTCAAGCTCTTTTGTTCAAGCCAATCTAGGATCTTGATTCTTCTCCTTATCTTAAGACTTTTCTCCTTGGAGGTCATCCCCTAAATCCATCTTCATCTTCTTCCACCATTGAAGCTCAAAGCTTGAAGCATTTGAGGGATTTTCTTAGAGGTGTTGGACAAATTTCAAGAGGCATCAAGGAGCTTGTTCTCTTGTCTTCTCTTAAGATAAGAGGGAGATAATCCTCGTCACCTAATCTTGGTGGTGAGGGAAAGTTTTTGGTGTTAATAGTTGAGAATCCATTTTATGGGTTGTTCATTTTGCTTGTGATTTTTAATAATGTATGATTTGAATGTGTTGTATGATTTCTATGCTTAATATTGTGAATTTTGATGGATATGAAAGTATATAAATGCTTGAGTATGTGTTTGGGAAGCAAGGGATTCATACCCATTCGATTTGGAGGCTTAGGGGAGCATTTTTGCAAGTTTTTGGCATTAGATCCCCAAGCCAGAGGCATGCACGGCCGTGTAATCGTGCAGTGTAAAAAGGAATATTTTTATAGAGGCGTACACGGCCCAGGCCGTGTATTTTGGCACAGCCATGTACTCCAGGCTATGTATTTTGGCACGACCATGTATTTTGGGTAATGAAGAATGGTTGGTTCTTTTCTAATCCCTTAGAGGCTCACAATCTCATTAGGCACTCATTGTGAGGCTTTATAACAAGTTAGAACTTAGTTAATTAAAGGAATATACACTTACTTAGGAGATCATAATGTGGAATAGATAAAGAACCCGACCTTATCATAAAACTTAGAGTGAGGTTTGGACAAAGAAAGAACATGAGTGTGAGGAGGGTTGTAAGGAACTCAAAGTAAGTATTATAAGAGAGTTAACGCAAGAACATAATGGAATCAAAGCATAACTTTCATAGTAATTTTGAATAGTATGTGTTCACCTTTGAGGTCTTAATATTGGTTTGTTGTGGCTTAAGAATTTGGATAAGTTATGTTATCATTGTGAATCTATATATGTATATATATATGCATTGAATCCACATGCATTGTGGCATGATTAAGAAAGACGAGCATGATTGAAGCATGCATTGACATTGTAATTATGGAACTGAAGTACCAAACCAAGAAACATTAGATGGACGATTTAGTTAGATGTGGTTTGCCTTTATAACCAAAAACGTCAAATAGAAGAGCGAGTCAGATAGGACTAGTTATCGGAGGAAACCCAAATAACAGTGGTACTATGTAGTGGTATGGACGGCTATATAATATCACTGATGAAAATGGTATTGAACAATTGTATGGACTGTTACTTCAATACCATTGGGAATGGTACAACGGTGATTGAACTATTGTTAAGGCCATGTTGCCTAGGAGTTGAATCATACCTTAGTGCGGGTGCGAATAGACTAGTGTAGGTCCTGCAGTTGACCTTGGGGGCGTCGGGGCATGGGTGTCTCATAGCGGACAATTGGTAGCCCCTCTAAGCCGTGGGACAAACCGATGCAAACGCACCGACGATCCTGACGTGAGACACTGTCCTATATCGTGATCTTGTGGGAATGTCACTGTATAAAACCTTATTCGCAAAATGATTAATTATTTTTCTGGAAAGCACTTGATTTTATGGCTGATGAGATACTGGCATGTCCCCCTGATCATTCTCTTCGAATGTTTTGTGTCTAGCTCCATGGAGTAGGAAATGAGTACATTGTACATGAGGATGGTCAGCATACGCATTGTGCATATGCATGATCAATTCACATATTGTCATGGCATGGTCAACATACATATTATGTAGACATGAATATTTGTTATATATCTATAGTGGGTTGTTATATTGCTATTGATATTTATAATATTGTGGAATATGCTTCCTAATGATATCTATGCAATCGTTAACTTGAATATATTCGTAATATCTGTATGTATGGAATGACTACATCACTCGTGTTATGTTCCTTTGCTGCCATGTTGGTAATGATGTAGGATATCTCACCTCTTCATTGTATTATCCTGCTTTATTTTGTGTTTGATAGAGGCTGTGGAGGGGACACGGTTGAATTGGCTGTTTGTGGTTGAGTTGACTTTCTAATTGTTGTGATGGCGTTGAGACGAGATGTCCTTGGCAACATGCGAATGCAGCATCATGGGGGCATTGATGCCTAGCGGGTTGAACAAGGCACCAAACGTTTCATTGTATATAGGGGTAGTGGCTCTGTCCATAGGTAGTACCTATCCCAGGGTTACTACTTACCCTTTAGCATTTTGGTACATATCTTTTGTTATTTGGGTATGTAAGTGTTACGTTTTCATGTTAATAATACCTTGTAATCATTATATATATATTTAATGTTTTTCACTCTGTGATTGTCTTTTGGGAGCTATGCAATAAACATATTTCATTCGTGGCTCATAATTTCTTTATATACACGTTATGATTAAATTTGGGGGGAAATGTTATTTGAGATGTAGCACGCCAAAATTTAGTGACCGTGGTATAATGACGATTGAGCCGTGGTTATTAAATCGAGGGGTGTTACATCTGGTGCCTCTTCCATAGGGACATCAGTTAGAGGAGTAGGAATGTCTTATTGTGGTGCTGCTACCACACGTCCATGACCATAAGTCCATTCGCCATTTACTTGCATTCGATTTAGAGAAGCAAGTCCAAATTTGTGGGGTCCCGCAGTATGGACGATTCCATCATCACTTAGGGGCACCTTGTAGTGGTCTAGAATTCGAACGACCAGTAAGGCATAGGGAAGATCCATAACTGCCTTTGCTTTTGCTTTCATCATATAATGCATGATGTAATAAGGCTAGTTAATCTTCACACGTCTTTTGAGTGCCCACATCAAGAAAATATATTCTTCTTCAAACAATGCATAGTTGTTTGCCCTTAGTACATGGATGTGTGTGACTATGAAGTGAAGAAGATGATCCTGTAAGTTCAGAACATCAGCAGTAAAGGATCATTTAGGCACTTGCATTCTTGGTTGTATCATGGTTGCGACAGCTTAGTCGCGATCAAAGTTCTCCCATGAATTGTAATTGTCCACAGGAAGTTAGTCTCTAGAGTAAGTGAGACTAAACTCCACTGATTTGGTTGTACAACGATTTTATGTCTTTTAAACTCAGAAACTAACTTGCTACCAACAATATTTAATTAGAGAAGAAGACTTTTATAGGCTCAATGTAGAAATACCAGGGGTTGGTGGTGACAATGGTTTTCAACTCATGAAATTCTAGGAGCTCTGTAAGGTATGTGAATCTTTCTCTATTGAAGAAGTCCCAATCCATGTGTTTGGGTTGAATGAGACGTCGAGCATAAAAGTGCAGAGTGTATTCCTTCATTTGATCCCTATTGGAGAAATACCTCCCAATATTCAGGCTAACTAAAAAATCTCTTTCAGGAGGTGAAGTGGATGATGGCAGAGGTACATTGGGGTTTTTGGTGCGAGGACATTTATGTTGAGAACTACTTGCCATGGTGAGGAATGGAGGCTTAGGGCACGGTTGAGGGGAGAGAGAGTATGAGGGAGATGAAAATTTTGGAAGAAAATAGAATTTTAATCAAAGAAAATGTGATGGAGAGTGTAGAATGTGAGGGAAATGGTATTTAAGTGGTGGAGTTGTGATAGATTTGAGGTGGGTATGAATGGATAGGAGTGGGTGTTTGAGGGAAGAAGAAGAGGATGAGGATGGAGGAATGGGGATCGTCGTGAGAAATGAGGGAAGAGGATACTATTTTGGTGTTTGGAGAGGTATATTAACTGGTTAGCATATGGGGCTAACCGATTCGGACTTATAGGTAATCGGTTAGAGCATTTGGGGGAATGAAAGTGGGACTTTCTCTTTGGACAAATAACTGATTATTGAATTGAGCTAATTGATTAGCTCATTAGGAAACCAGGACTTTGAGCCTCTGTAAGTTCAAATAATCGATTAGGGCATTATCATAATCGATTAGAATGATGGAAATTTATAATGTGGGGTTTTGTAAGTGTGAATAATCGATTAGGGGGTATACCTAACAGATTATTTGAGAATTCTAGGAGCTTCATAACACTTCCACGATTGGTTCCAAATGTGATTGGTTAATTTTCATCCCATAACAGATGATTTCCCTTCTCTTTAATAGATTATGCCACTTCCAACACCAGAAAATCTTTAGAGATCTAGTCTTTAGGAGTTTTACTCACATGACATCTTTGATAATCATGTTGACTTTGCCTTTATGACATCCACCATAAGTACCATAAATGAGCCTTAAGATTGATTTAACCTTCTCATAAGCATAAGGCACTAATTGTTTGAGGGCTTTACTTGGTCATTTCCATATATATGATATTAGTCCATAACTGACCATGACTGTCTTGATGCCAATTGACAGAGATCAAATTTATCTTGCCAAACCATCTTCAACCACCAATAATCCTTTCCATAATAGATTATGTTCATCTCCTAACTTTTTATTTCTCAGATAATACCAGATCAAATCTTCAAGGACTCAATTCGTCAAGACCATTAACACTTGCCATTCCTGTGGAGGCATCTTCAAACACCGAATTTTCTTTTTCAAGTGATTTAGAAATCAATTTCTTCAGCAGAAACATGATTAGGAGAAGATGAGGGACTTAAGCATGGATTAAGTTCCTACAAAACAAGATAAGAGGATACTTCGACGCTCAAATTAGTATAGGATTCAAAACTGATTAAACTTTATAGAAAAATAACATATTAATGCAGCAGAATTATCAAGATATGCAACAGAAGCATTAATTATGTAGCAAAGATAACTATCTTATCAACAGATGACCTAATTATGCAAAATTTAAATGTAGGACAGATCCAATTTTCCAAGTTTAGTTCTTATGTAGAAGAATGCTTCTTTGTTTAATAGTTTGGTAAAAATATCAGCTAGTTGCTTAGTTTTTTCCACAAATTCAAGCATGCAATCACCTTTTTAAACATGATCTCTAATAAAGTGATGCCTAATTTCAATGTGTTTTGTTCTTGAGTGTGTTTTGTTCTTGAGTGTGACAACTGTCGAGATTACCAAATTTAAATCAATTTATAACCGATTTACCAAAACTACTTGTAGCATAAGGTAACACCGGGTCGAGCCCGTAGATCACTCTAATTATGAAGTCAGATTAAGAGGTTAATAAATAGGGGGAAAGTTTTGCAAGATTAAACAACAAAGAACAATTAAAATGAGTAAACAAGATTGAGAAAACAACCAATCCAAGAGAATTAACAAATGTTGATTTTAATCCATCATTGATCTTTATAAATCCGTTCAACTATCAACCAAATCTTTGGTCTTAGATCACATCAAGACGCCTCTCAATGATCTATGGATCTTCTACTAGAAACGCTTTTAAAATTTAATTAATTAAGGTTAGACAAATTAAGCATCCATCCAAAACCCAAATTAACTTAAAAACCAAGATCCAACCAAGCTAAATATTTCATCAAACACCTTTGATGCATTATTTAGCCTCTGAATTCATCTCTTGGCACATGATAATTACGCAATTAACATATGCAAATACTAATCAAATTAAGCATTAAATCAGAATTTAAACAAGAGAAGAAGAGAAAGAGAAACTTGATTAATAGATGAACGTATAACAATTAAAACAAGATCTCAAGATTAATCATCAAGCTTGTCAATCTCTTGGATTGATTAAAGAAGTTTAGCTCTCCATAGCCATCACCATTGGATAACCTTCAAGAACCATACAAAAATGAAAATAATAAAGAGAGAGGAGGAGAGGAAGAGAAGAAGAGAATTCTCCAAAATGAAACACTAAAACTTTAATTATAACAACACTTCTACATAAAAGCTCTACATGTTACAATGATCTGCATAGCCTCCCTTTTATAGAGGGTTAAAGATACAAAATGTCAAAGGAGGCTGAGTCATGGTGGTTGGTGGAGTAGGTAGAGAGGGTGGAGTAGGTGGAGTAGGTGGAGAAGGTGGAAAATGTTGAATGACTTTTTGGTAAGTAGAAAATTCTGGAGATTCTTTGTCTCCGAAATCATGTAGCTCTGAAGTCATTGCATTCGTCATTTTTGAGCCAAGTGGTCTTCATGAAGATTGTAGCTCTGGATCTTAGCTTTCAAATGGCTCTAGTTTGAGTCCAATATCATTTCTATAGTTCCAGATATATTCAAATTACTGCACACTGCTCAGGCCCAGTCGCAGCTCCTCTGTTCTGACTTCCAAGCCCAATATCACCTCCAAGAAGTCTGAATCGGGAAGAGTGTTCAACATGAAAGTTGTATATTTGAGTCTTAACTATCAACCATCAAAATTTCAGCCTATTATACAACTTTCACTACGAGCAGTGTAATGAACAGTACACAAAGGTCATTCTGCCAGGAGCAACACGTTAGTTCTTGATTCAATGCCAATTTGAGCCATCCAAACGTGTGATTGAGTCTTTGATGTCTTCATGAAGATTGTAGAGCTCTCTCTTACCTTTAAAATGACATAAGATTCACCTTAAACATCCACCTACAGCCCAAGATATGACCCAAATATAAGATTAGTGTAAGATGTAAATCATGCTGAAAAATTCAATTAAATCTATTTTGAGTTCAAAACATACAAAACATAACCAAACTTAATTTATTAAGTGCAAGGAGAGTGTAAATGACTAAAAATGAAGGCTTATTAATGCATCAAATATGTGAACATCAAATTCCCCCACACTTAGCTTTTTGCACTCTTGGGCAAAACACATAAAAACAAAATGAAAAAGACTCAAAAGTTAAACATTCTAAAAGACTCAATTTCTAATAATATTTAAGAATGAAGAGCAATTAATAATTCAAGTGATCAAAAAATTTATGAGGTAACACATCTTCACATCTCAAATCAACAAGCAAGGATACTTCAATTGAAAAGCATGAGTAAAGAATGATAGATCCTCACAGAATTCACTCTCAATCTCTCAAGTGTTTAAAAGGTAGGTATTACACTCAATTCAACTCATGAAAATTGCACTACCATAAGCTTGCTTATCTTCTACTTCTCCACTACTCAGAACACATGCACACACAAATCATGAGGACTTTATTCAAGGTTGTAATGGGGTCAAGGTAAAGGAGAAGGTAATATGGATATGACAAGTTAAACACCAAAGAGAATAAAAGAACATGAAAGCTGAGTTCAATTATTGATCATGAAAGTTCATCCTAACTTCATCTAATACAAATTTCCTTTACATATTATTTTCCCTTCCTTTATTGCCTTGTTGACCTTTTTTTTTTTTACATATATATATATTTTTTCTTTTTTTTTCAAAAAGAACATCATATATACATTTTTCAACCATTCTGCATACACACCCCCACACTTGTTCATGAACTCATCCAATGACAAAGCTAATGTTCTCTTATTCCCTAAGACTAAGTAAGAACATGGTTTTTTTTTTTTAAGAAACATAATGAGTTCGAGAAAAAGAATAATCAAATAAGCTCAAAAGGGTTAAGCAAGGGGAAATATGCAAGGTTGGCTATTTGGTCAAAGTAGTTAATTGAAAAAAAAAATTTGCCTCAATCATTTTTATGTATGCATGTGAAAACGTAGCTTTAAAAAGAATCAAAGCAAGTTCTAGAGTAACAATTTCATGAGTGAAATTCACACAAGAAAGAAGAGAATGGTGTAGATGTTCAATTCATTCATCAATAGGCTCAAGATCTCACAAGGTATAGTTCTATCATTCTCAGTCCACCAATTCAACATCCATAACCAAACATATGATTTTTAAGAAAGAAGACAATTAACTCAATCATGCAAATTTCTCTAAATTTTAATTGCTACTTCCACACAAACTAGTTATCTACCCCAACTAAAATGCGTCTCAAGAGTAAAATTTACTCATTACTCTGCCATCCTTAACTGGTTTAGAAAATTACTGACAAACATATAAACACAATAAATATATTAATACATACACACAGTTTTTTTTACACAACTCTACACACGACAAACATAAACACACTTACTAAATTTTTTTTTTTAGTCACACAACTATCCTTCCCCCCAACTAGATCATAACATTGTCCTCAATGTTAAAAAAAAAATAGAAAGGAAAAAGATAGAGGATAGTACCTGTTACTGCAATTACAAAAAAGAGAAACCTCACACAAATATAAACAGAAACAAAGTACGATGAATAAAACTAAAGATAAAGGAAAGTCATAGATGAAGTGTCAGGTCACACTGTTGTTTCTTGCTGCCTCCCTTGTTGTTGTCTCGCTTGCTGCTGTCTCCTGACCAATCTATCTGGGCTGTTACTAGATCAAGTTCATAAACAAAGGCTTCCAATTTATCAATTAACTCATCAACAGTGGAAGCCGAGATAAGGAGTTGTCGTGCAGAAGGTGTGACAAATTTCTGTTCCACAGCATGGTCAACAAAAGATAACAAATTATCAAAGAAATTATTAACATTCAACAAACCTATAGGTTTATGGTGGATGTTCAGTTGGGCCCAAGAAACAATTTGAAAGACTTCTTCCAAAGTACCAAAACCACCAGGTAAGGCTATGAAGGCATCAGAGTTTTCAAGCATTGCCGTCATTCGTGCATGCATAGATGATACTTGAATTTCCTGTCCAATTGTTTTTCCAACAAAGTTCCTTCGAGTTAAAGGTTCAGGAATGACACTTAAAACTTGACCACCTCTTAGAAATGCAGACAGTGATACAGCCCCCATTAACCTAAGGCAACCTCCCCCATATACTACACGGATGTTCCTCGCAGTAAGTGTTCTACCAAGAGTGCTTGCTGCGTTGACAAACTCTAAACTCTTCCCATAATTTGTCCCACAAAATACACAGATACTGACAAGTCTACGAATAGAAGAAGAAGAAGAAGCTCCCTTCATTTCTACACTCACACGCTCTTTGAATGATTAAGAGTTGCAGGAAAGTGAAGAAAATGGAGTGGTTAAATAGGGAAGAGAATAGAAAAAGTAATAATAGCTCCTATATGAGTAGGTTGGCTGTTGTCAGAAAACTTTTGAATTTTTTTTTTTTTGTTTGTTTTTTTTTTTGTTTTTTGTTTTTTTTTTAAAATAAAAAAAATAAATGCATAATATAATATATACAGATTGTTGTGATTGTGACTCACATCTTCCTCTAGTTTTACGTCCAGAAACGGCTTAAACGCCTTCTATGAGTCGGGGATAGGCTTCCCATCCAATTTTCTTATAAATTGGCAAACACGGTCTTTTTGAGTCAGATTAGAAGACTATAACGCTCTTGCTCGTCCTTGAAGAGATTCCACAAACGAAGAAGTTCATTTGCACAATTCCACAAGAATGCATCTCAAGAGTCAATAAGATATTATCTAATGACTCCTTACTCAGTCCATTCTTAATGAAGAATATTTTATCTTCTCTGTTTACAGAAACCATTCCCAAAGAACGACATCGCGTGTTGCAATTCCATCGTGTACACTTGTAACAAACGTGCATTCTTTTTGCTCTTCTCTTTTTTGAAAATGAACTTTTACCGAGACCAGGCATGTATCGGACAAATGAATCGGAAGATTCACTAACTAAACGAACCTTTGCTTCGATTATCCCAGCAGTATATCTTACGGGATGCCCTTGTACATTAACGGTCTCAATCTCTCACACCTAGCTTTGTAAATTTTGGTTAGAACATTTTTATGAACGAAGGGAAATACTTTTTAGATTTGAAAGAATGACATCCATTTTGAAAGAGAAGAAATCGAGTTATTATGGGAAACTAAAAGCAAACCGACTCGAGAGTCACGAGTGCAGATTATCTGCCGTTTAACCTAGGAAGCTGAAAGAAGCGCAAAAAGAAGAAACAAATTAAAATAAATTCTACTCATAATAAGGATTAGAAAGGAGATGGATTCTACCTCAATGACTTGATGTTCGAGAAATGGTTTGAGTCTTTTTGCTTTATAAAATTTTTTTATTTTTTTTTTTTTTATTTTTTTTTTTTTATGCATCATTTATTGATTCCACAAGTCATGCAAGTGCAATTTGCGTAACTTGGAAGCATCATTTTTCTTTCAGAAATGGACCCCAATTTTTGACAATGTTCGCAACTTTTGTAAAAAGTATAATTGCCTTTGAATAATATGGCCAATAAAATCCATACTGCAAGATTTTACAACTATTTTCTTTGAAGAAAAATGACCTCCACATGCTTCTGAATGACAAAATTCAATGACACTACTTACCTCATTGTCGGGTACAAATCTCCAAAAGATTTGATCAGGACAATAATTGAACAAATATGGGTCAGCACAATAGAAAAAAAAAATTTTTTTAACTCAATCAATTTTTTTTTTTTGAGGCGGCATCTTACTTATCAAGTGGGGTAGACGACTTCTTGCAAGTGGACCTCCTTCAAAATATCCTCTTGAGCTCCCTCATAAAATGGTTTGAGGCGATGTCCATTGACTGTGAAAGCTTTTGTAGTAGTCTCACTTGTAACACCTGACACCATAAGGAAAAATCTTAGTAACAACAAATGGACCAAGCCACCTAGATCGAGCTTTAGGGCATGAGTTTGAGGCGGGAGTTATAAAGGAGAACTTTTTGACCAATCTTAAATGTTTTTCTCATGATCTTCTTATCATGGAAGGCTTTAGTCTTCTCTTTATAAAGTTTGGAACTCTCATAAGCCTCCATGCGGATCTCCTCCAATTCCTGCAACTGTAGCTTCCGCTCCATGCCTGCTTGATTGAGGTCCAAGTTACACCTTTTTACTGCCCAAAATGCACGATGCTCAATTTCTACTGGCAAGTGGCATGCTTTGCCAAAAACAATCCGATAAGGAGACATCCCAATCGGAGTCTTATAGGCGGTCCTATAAGCCCATAAAGCATCCTCAAGCCTTTTGCTCCAGTCCTTTCTGTTAGGTTGAACTATTTTCTGAAGTATCTACTTGATCTCTCTGTTGGAAACCTCGGCTTGCCCATTAGTCTGGGGATGATAAGGTGTAGAAACTCTATGCAAGACTCCATACTTTTTCATCAAGGCTTCCATGCTTCGATTACAGAAATGTGAACCCTGATCACTAATGATGGCTTTTGGGACTCCAAACCTACAGAAAATATGTGATCTAACAAAATCCACAACAACCTTAGAATCATCAGTCCGAGTGGCTTTTGCCTCCACCCATTTAGATACATAATCCACAGCAAGCAAAATGTAAACAAAACCAAATGACACAGGAAAAGGACCCATAAAATCAATACCCCAAACATCAAATATTTCACAGAACAACAAAGGTTGTTGGGGCATCTCATTCCTACGAGAAATATTCCCTGTTCTCTGGCATTGTTCACAAGATTTACAAAACAAATATGCATCACGAAATAGAGTGGGCCAATATAATCCAGAGTCCAAAACTTTCCTAGCTGTACGAGTAGGTCCAAAATGTCCCCCACAGGCAAGTGCATGACAAAAACTAAGAACAGAATCAAACTCATGATCAGGAATACATCTCCTAATGACTTGGTCACTACAAAATCTCCACAAATAAGGGTCATCCCACACATAATATTTTGACTCACTTTTCAGTTTATCAATCTGTGCCTTAGTAAAATGTGCAGGTAGTGCTCTAGCAACCAAGAAATTAACCAAATCTGCAAACCAAGGGATGTTATCATGCATCTTGAAAAGTTGTTCATCAGGGAAGGCATCATGGATAGGAGAAGAATCTGCCTCTCTTTCAATCCGACTCAAGTGATCTGCCACTAGGTTCTCTGCTCCACTCTTATCTCTGATATCAATATCAAACTCCTGTAAGAGCAACATCCACCTAATCAACCTTGGCTTTGCATCGGGCTTTTTCAGGAGAAACTTCAAAGCTGCATGATCTGAAAATACAACCACTCTAGAACCAAGCAAATATGATCGAAATTTATCTAAAGCAAAAACAATTGCTAAAAGTTCCTTTTCGGTTGTAGTGTAGTTGGCTTGTGCAGCATCTAAAGTCCTCGAAGCATAGGAAATGACATGAGGTACTTTGCCGACTCTCTGTGCAAGGACAGCTCCCAATGCATAATTAGAGGCATCACACATGAGTTCAAATGGGAGTGTCCAATCTGGTGGTTGGATGATAGGAGTGGTGGTCAAAGCTCCTTTAAGGCAATCAAAAGCCTCTCTGCACTTGTCATCAAAATCAAAAGCAACATCTTTCTGCAACAAGTTAGACAGGGGAAAGGCCTTTTTTTGAAATCCTGAATGAACCGCACTTGTAGAAACCTGCATGGCCAAGAAAAGAACGAACCTCTCGCACGCAAGAGGGGTAAGGCAATTGGGAAATAACATCAATTTTAGAAGGATCTACTTCTATACCCTTCTGAGAGATGATATGGCCTAGGACTATGCCCTGTTCTACCATAAAATGACACTTCTCATAATTAAGAACAAGATTAGTCTCAATGCATCGATGCAAGACTCTATCCAGACTATCTAAACATGCATCAAAGGAAGAGCCATAGACAGTAAAATCATCCATAAACACATCCATGCAACTCTCTAAAAATTCAGAGAAGATACCGACCATACACCTTTGAAAGGTTCCGGAGCGTTGCTGGACCAAAGGGCATTCTCCTGTATGCAAATGTTCCAAATGGACAGGTGAAAGTGGTCTTCTCTTGGTCTTCTGGGGCTATATGAATCTGAAAATAGCCCGAATATCCATCCAAGAAACATTAATGCGACTTGCCAGCCAGTCTCTCCAACATCTGATCAATGAAAGGCAATGGAAAATGATCTTTCCTAGTGGCCTGGTTAAGCCGCCTATAATCAATGCACACTCGCCAACTGTTTTGGATTCTTGTGGGTAGGAGCTCATTGTTTTGATTTGTAATTACTGTGACTCCAGATTTCTTTGGAACCACTTGCACTGGGCTCACCCATTTACTGTCAGATATGGGATAAATAATGCCAACTTGTAGCAGCTTGGTCACTTCCTTCTTCACCACATCTAGAATCAGGGGATTTAGTCTCTTTTGGGGCTGCCTCACTGGCTTGGTACCTTCCTCCAATAAAATCCTATGCATACATGTGGAGGGACTAATACCAAGAATGTCTGCAAGTGTCCATCCGATGGCCTGCTTATGCTGCTTCAAAACCTGCAGCAATTTTTCTTCTTGTTCAGGTTGTAGATTCCTAGCGACAATCACTGGCAGCTTCTCACCATCTTCCAAATATGCATATTTAAGGTGGTCTGGCAAAGTCTTTAGCTCTAAGGATGGGGGATGCACAATAGAAGGCAGCAAGCTATTTGAAACAAGTAACTCAGCAGCATTAAATTCGACATAATTTTGACTCATATTTTCATATGCTGCATCAGTCAAACAAGCACCTGCATCATCACTCACAACTGCATAAATCTCAGCACATGCAGCACATGGTTCAGTATCACAGTTAACACATATATCACAAGTGACAGAATCCAGAAAGTTAGCAATATCAGGGAATTCAACACTCATATCAGCATAAGTATCATCAACCAGCATTTCAATCACATCAACATGAAAAACTGAATGCTCCTCAAGGGGATGTCTCATGGCATCAAAAATGTTAAACTGTACCACATCTCCACCAAATTCCATAGAAAGGGTGCCAGCATGCACGTCTATCTTGGTTTTGGCTGTTTTGAGGAATGGTCTTCCTAGAATCAATGGAGCATGATTTGTTGAAGACTCATCTTCCATGTCCAGAATGTAGAAGTCCGCTGGAAAAATTAGCTCATTTACTCGCACCAACACATCTTCCAGCACTCCTGCAGGGTGAGCAGTAGTCCTGTTTGCCGGTGAATCACTATACCAGTGGGGTGTAAGGTGCCAATGTTCAAAGACTTATACACTGACGTAGGCATGACATTAATAGAAGCACCCAAATCTAGCATTGCATGGTCAAACCTAGAATTACCTATAGTGCAAGGGATTGTGAAAGTTCCAGGATCTTTACATTTCTTTGGCATGCTTAGCTGAATCATCGCAGAAACATTTCTGCCCATACTGACTTTCTCAGTACCCTTAAGTCTTCTCTTGTGAGTACACAACTCCTTGAGAAATTTGGCATACTTGGGAATTTGCTTGATTGCATCTAGGAGGGTAATATTAATTTCCACCTTCCTGAATGTCTCCATGACTTCCTTCTCTGTTTCTGCTTGCGCTATCTGCTTGGACTGTGTCACTCTGTTTGGGAAGGGTAGTGGAATGTTCAAGTCTGAATTCTTTGCACATTTCTTCTGGACTGGGGCATCTAGTTCATGCGAATTGTGTTGTGCCTGATCAATCTCTGGCTGCTGCAATGGGAGCTCTGGTTGTGGCAGACTAGGACCATCAATTTCTTTGCCACTTCTCAAGGTAATAGCACTTACATTACCTCTTGGGTTACTGACTATTTATGAAGGCAATTGACTAGAACCTTGACTTTTCAATTCACTCACGGTGGTGGCCAATTGCCCAATCTGAGTTTGTAGGTTCTGGATGGTGGCATTGACATTCTGCTGGAATTGAATATTATTTGTGGCCATTTGTTTCATCAAATCTTCCAATGATGGCTCGGATGGATTGGTTGTAGGACTTGGCAACATAAGGGGCTGCTGCACAGGTGGCTGCACAGTTTGTTGTTGTCTGAATGCAGGTGGTTGGTATTTGTTGCTAGGACCTACAGCTTGGTATCTGAATTGCTGCTGCTGTTGGGGTTGTTGTTGCTGACTAGAATTCTCATATCTCAAGTTAGGATGGTCCCTCCAACCAGGGTTATAAGTATTAGAAAATGGATCATATCTTGGCTGTTGGGATTGCTGATATTGAGGTCTACTAGGAAAAATGCCAGCTGCTGCAACTGACTGTTCTGGAAACGCGGAACCACCGTCCTGAAGTGTGGGGCATGCATCAGTAGGATGAGATGAGCAAGAGCAAATGCCACACACCCTTGCAGGCTCTTGTACAGAACCTGGTACATGTTGTCCCACTGCTAATTGCCTCACCAACGAAGTCAATTCATCAAGTCTGTGTTCCATTCTCTGTTGATCGACTTGAGATGATTGAACTTCATTAACTCCTCTGGTTGAGGTAAGGACTCTTGTGCCAAATTGTTGAGCATTGGCTGCCATATTTGCTATCAAATCTCTTGCTGCAGTAGGGGTTTTATCCACCAATGCACCTCCAGATGCGGCATCCACCATACTTCTATCCATCGGCAGCAAGCTCTCATAGAAATATTGAATCAAGAGCTGATCACTAATTTGATGGTGGGGACAACTCGAACACAGCTTTTTGAATCTCTCCCAATACTCATGCAAGGTCTCACCAGTCATTTGCCTTATGCCACAAATGTATTTTCTAATGGCAGCTGCTCTGGATGCAGGGAAGAACCTCTCCAAGAATAATTTCTTCATATCATCCCAGCTCGTGACAGAACCTGGTGAAAGGTAGAACAGCCAATCCTTGGCTACATCAGCAAGAGAGAAAGGGAATGCCCTCAACTTGATATGCTCCTCAGAGATTCCATGTGGCTTCATGGTTGAACAGACCACATGGAACTCCTTTAAGTGCTTATAAGGATCTTCACCTGTAAGACCATGAAACTTGGGCAACAAGTGTATTAATGCAGATTTTAACTCGAAGTCAGCACCAAGATTAGGATATTGAATGCACAAAGACTGGTAAGTTACATCAGGAGCAGCAAGTTCTTTAAGGGTCCTATTTTGCCTGTTATCAGCCATGATTTTAGAATCACTTAAGATCTCAAGTGCACTTTCAGATTCAATGTCACAACTAAATTCAGACTCAATTCTTGCACTTAGCCTACGAGTTCTAATCAACCTATGCAATGTTCTATCAATCTCAGGATCAAATTCAAGCAAGATATCAGGATTAGATCTAGTCATGCATTAATCAAAACACAAAAATAAAATAAAATAAAATAAGTAAACAAGTAAAATACACTAGACAACTCTAAAAATATACCAAAATAAATCTAATTGACTAATGAAATGATTTTTAAAAATTATAGGACTTGTATAGCATGAAAACTACACAAAAATGAAACTAAAAAATGTAATAAAAATATAAAAAAATTGAAAAACTGGTCTAAACGATGGATTTTGGAAAAACCAGGGGTGACCTCACAATTAATTGTGAGTCTTGTTTATTAGACTGTTTTCCTTCAACTGACCAAGTTTCAGCTCATTCTGGGGAAATTCTTGTAAAATGACCCGTAATCACCCGTTTTCACCTGAAATCCACCAAAACACAGTAACATAAAGGTTAGTGAGAGATTAGTAGTTAAATAAACTCTTAATAAGATTGAACAAAATCAGAATGATCCCCGGCAACAGTGCCAAAAATTTGACAACTGTCGAGATTACCAAATTTAAATCAATTTATAACCGATTTACCAAAACTACTTGTAGCATAAGGTAACACTGGGTCGAGCCCGTAGATCACTCTAATTATGAAGTCAAATTAAGAGGTTAATAAATAGAGGGGAAAAGTTTTGCAAGATTAAACAACAAAGAACAATTAAAATGAGTAAACAAGATTGAGAAAACAACCAATCCAAGAGAATTAACAAATCTTGATTTTAATCCATCATTGATCTTTATAAATCTGTTCAACTATCAACCAAATCTTTGGTCTTAGATCACATCAAGACGCCTCTCAATGATCCATGGATCTTCTACTAGAAACGCTTCTAAAATTTAATTAATTAAGGTTAGACAAATTAAGCATCCATCCAAAACCCAAATTAACTTAAAAACCAAGATCCAACCAAACTAAATATTTCATCAAACACCTTTGATGCATTATTTAGCCTCTGAATTCATCTCTTGGCACATGATAATTACGCAATTAACATATGCAAATCCTAATCAAATTAAGCATTAAATCAAAATTTAAACAAGAGAAGAAGAGAAAGAGAAACTTGATTAATAGATGAACGTATAACAATTAAAACAAGATCTCAAGATTAATCATTAAGCTTGTCAATCTCTTGGATTGATTAAAGAAGTTTAGCTCTCCATAGCCATCACCATTGGATAACTTTCAAGAACCATACAAAAATGAAAATAACAAAGAGAGAGGAGGAGAGGAAGAGAAGAAGAGAATTCTCCAAAATGAAACACTAAAACTTTAATTATAACAACACTTCTACATAAAAGCTCTACATGTTACAATGATCTGCATAGCCTCCCTTTTATAGAGGGTTAAAGATACAAAATGTCAAAGGAAGCTGAGTCATGGTGGTTGGTGGAGTAGGTAGAGAGGGTGGAGTAGGTGGAGTAGGTGGAGAAGGTGGAAAATGTTGAATGACTTTTTGGTAAGTAGAAAATTCTAGGGATTCTTTGTCTCCGAAATCATGCAGCTCTGAAGTCATTGCATTCGTCATTTTTGAGCCAAGTGGTCTTCATGAAGATTGTAGCTCTGGATCTTAGCTTTCAAATGGCTCTAGTTTGAGTCCAATATCATTTCTATAGTTCCAGATATATTCAAATTACTGCACACTGCTCAGACCCAGTCGCAGCTCCTCTGTTCTGACTTCCAAGCCCAATATCACCTCCAAGAAGTCTGAATCGGGAAGAGTATTCAACATGAAAGTTGTATATTTAAGTCTTAACTATCAACCATCAAAATTTCAGCCTATTATACAACTTTCACTATGAGCAGTGTAATGAACAGTACACAAAGGTCATTCTACCAGGAGCAACACGTTAGTTCTTGATTCAATGCCAATTTGAGCCATCCAAACGTGTGATTGAGTCTTTGATGTCTTCATGAAGATTGTAGAGCTCTCTCTTACCTTTAAAATGACATAAGATTCACCTTAAACATCCATCTACAGCCCAAGATATGACCCAAATACAAGATTAGTGTAAGACGTAAATCATGCTGAAAAATTCAATTAAATCTATTTTGAGTTCAAAACATACAAAACATAACCAAACTTAATTTATTAAGTGCAAGGAGAGTGTAAATGACTAAAAATGAAGGCTTATTAATGCATCAAATATGTGAACATCAGAGTGTAAAATAGGATTTTTAGATAAGTTAAATGTACTAGTGTTATCACACCTAATAGGGATGTGATCAAGCTCAAGACCATAGTCCAAGAGTTGTTGCTTCATCAAAAGGATTTGAGCACAACAACTCCCAGCTGCAACATATTCAGCTTCAGCTATAGACAATGCCACACTATTTTGTTTCTTGCTATGCCAAGAAACTAGTGAGCTTCCAAGCAAGTGGCATGTCCCACTAGTGCTATTCCGATCCATTTTGCATCCAACAAAGTCAGAATCGAAGTAACCAATTAGGCTATAAGAGGCACCCTTAGGGTACCACAAACCCATTTGTGAAATTCCTATTAGATATTTCATTATTCTTTTAACAGCACTTAGGTGTGATTCTTTAGGATTTGTGGTGTGCGTAAAATACACTAAGAGCAAGTGCACTCTATCGCCAAGTAATATAAGACTCGAGTCCCAGTTATCGATCCCACGAGGAATAATTAGTAATTATTAGATTTGCTAAACTCTTTGTTATTCAGACAATCGAAAGTGTATGAAGAAATTCAAGTTAAAATCAAAATAAAAAAATAAAGAAAAATAATGAACAATTAAACAAAAAAAAGATAATCAATGAAAGAGAGATTAGGGCACAAGGTTCACTTGAATCCAATTATTCAGATTTTCTTTCAATTATAATTAAGGTAATTCTTTTGCTAATATTCTCTTATTTGCTATTGAATCCCAATGGTCATGGATGAAACAATATTCTATTCCTAATTTAATTCACCTATTTGGTCATTTAGTTGAATTAATCAATAATGCATTAAGTTTCAATTCAAGAGATAAACTAACATACCATCAATTCCATTGGTAGGAAAAATTGATGTTTGGTCATTCACCAATCAAATTCTAGGCTTACCATATAGATCCACTCATTGAATGTGGATGGTCACCAGTCAAATAATAAATTAACACATGCCAAAAATAATCAAATTCTAACAAGAATACAAGCAATATGATAAACCCAAAAAGAAATTACCATAATCAAAATAGAAATCAAATCTAAATAATAAGGAAAACAAGATCCCCCATAGCCCTAGCTATGGGTATAGCTATTCATGTTCAATAAAAACAAACTCATATCAAAATACAAACCCATGAAAAGAAAACCCAAAGAAAAGGGAAACTAAAAAGAAAGAGAAATCAAAACCCCTTTAATGGAGATTAAGATCTTCAAGCCTTCAAGAATCCTCCTTTGAAATCGCCCTCCAAGGTCTGCTGCCGCAAAAAAACTCTCTCAGGATTAGGGATTTTCTGTGAAATGTGCTCAATGTGTTGAATTTGATGTAACTTTCCCATTATATTGAAATTCACATCTGCTGTTACACTCTCAGCGTATAGGTGCCCAGTTCTGAGCGCTCAAGCGCTCAGTCACTTAAACCAGAATATGTGCTGCTCCTCTTGCGCGCTCAAGCGCTCCTTCTTAGCGCTCAGGCGCTGAATCACTTCATCACCATTGCTGCATACGCTCTAGGCGCTCGGGCGCCCCAACACCAACGCTTAGGTGTTGGTCACTGTTACAAAACTCTTCTTTTTCTTGCTCCTACATTCAATCTTCTTCAAATATAATTATTTGACAAAAACACACAAAACACTTAATAAAAATACAATTAAATAATACTAAAAATATAACAAAACTTGTAACACCCTAGAGTAAAATTCTGTTAACTGTCAAAATTATTGTTTAAGAGATACGAAATTTGGGGTATTACAAAACTAATAAACAAAATTCATTAAAAATAAATAAAAGAATATGAAAAACTAATGAATTAAACCGTAAAAATAGGATATGTTGACAGTTCATCAACTCCCCCACACTTGAGCTTTGCTTGTCCTTAAGCAAGGAATAGGAGTCAACAACATGATCAAACTCAACATCAAGAAACATGAATCAAAGGAAAATTCCACAGTTAAAAGAAATTTAAGTTCAGCAATCAAATCCAGCCAAGCAAGATCTTTTAGCACTTAAACAATTAAAGGCTTGAGTCTAGCTTGCAACTATTCTCTTCATCAAACATTTGAGATCACTCAACTTACCATCGCTCAAGTGTTTAAAGGACAAAGAGATCACTCAAATTTCTCTTGAAAAATACAATACCATAGGCTTGCTTATCAATCCCATCTCCACTTGGGTTCACATACAACACAAGAATTAAAAGGACTTTCCTTTGGTTGTAACGGGGCCAAGGGTAAAATGGAAGGTAGGAAAAAAAATAGGGTAAAGAATGCTCATGAATAAATCAATACAAAGCAGAATCAGGCTGAAAATATGACAGATAGAGCATGATGCACAAGAATATAATAACTTCTCACTTTCAACCCAATATTTTTATTGTTCTTCACCAACAATTCTTTTCTTTTCTTTCTTTTCAATTTTTTTTTCTTTTTTTATTTATTTTCATTTTCAAACTTTTCTTTTTTTTTCTTTTTTTTTTTCAACCCTTGAAGACAACAACTTTTAATGACTTCTCAAACAATACATCAATTGCTCCAAAGAATTCAACCTGATTATTCAATTGGGTATTCAAAGAAATCAATTTCAAGCTCAAATGGGCCAACTAAGGGGTTATTTAATCAATGCAACTCTGGAAGTCAAGAAAGAATTAAGCCTAATTGCCTTAATCATATTCAAGTATGCATGTGAATCATTAAAGTCTCAATAAGATATCAAAGCAAGTTCTAGCGCACATCAATCAAGAGAAAACTCACTCCAGAAGAAAAATCCAATCATTAAGGCTCAAAACTCACTTTCTGGCTAGAGTTAATAAAGAGAACAACAGCAAGCAGGCATAGCTAATTTCCAACTAAAGATGCTAAATTTCACTTTACTTCAATGAAAAAGATTATTTCACACATTATCAGCTCATGATCAATGGAATCTCTTTTAAAACATATCTCTATCAGCTCAGAATAAATCAAGAAATTAACACACAATTTCAGCTTAATTACCAACATTACTCAAGTGCTTCAACAAAAAAAAAATTTAACAAAAATTGTAAAAGTAGCCCCCCACACTTAAGATAAACATTGTCCTCAATGTGGAAGAAAAAGAAATAAAAAGGGGGTAAAGAAAGAACAACACAACCAGATAGACAATGACACAATGTCAGGAAAAGGAGAAGCACAAGAGTCAGCACAGCAACAGAATCTGAAAAATGAAATCCCAAAACACATGAGTAGAATCTAAAAGAAAAAGAAAAATAACAAAAAACAACTAAAATAAAATAAAAGAAGAAGAAACACAGGTTGTCTCTTGTGAAACGCTTGTTTAACGTCATTAGCTCGACGTTGCCTTTTCAGATGAATCAAGGTGGCTTAAAGCAAGAGAAATAGGAGGACGTCTTTTTTTTTTCAAAATAGTTCTTCCTCCCTTCAACAATGGCTTTGGGATTGCTTCCAATAGAATTATGAACTTGACAAGAGCTTGACTGTCCCAATTGCGCCTTAACTCCACTAGGCCAAGGTGGTCGCACTCGATCAACAGATGAAGGACCAATCTGTGAAGAAGCATGAATCTTAGGAGGACCTTTATCTGTCTTAGTAGCTTAACTTTCCAACATATCAACATCAACACTGTATAATGGCGGGAGGTCTTTGATAGCTAAGGTTTCCTACTTCTTAGCTTGAACAAAATTGATAGGAGCATGGAGATTTGACATTGGGGAAGATTTAGCCTCCCTAAAGACATTAATGATCATATGATCTCCATCCACTCTCAAGATGAGCTCACCCCGAGGTACATCAATCACAGCTCCAGAAGTAGCCAAAAATGATCTTCCAAGAAAGAAAGGAATATCAACATCCTCTTCCATATCTAGCACCACAAAATCAACTGGGAATATGAATCTGTCCACCTTCACCAAAACATCCTTCACCACACCACGCGGGTAAGTGATGAATCTATCAGCCAACTGCAGTGAAACATTGGTGGGCTTTGGTTCCTGCATTCCCAATTTCTTAAACACAGATAAAGGCATCAAATTAATACTAGCACCCAAATCACATAATGCCTTATCAAAATAAGAGTTACCAATAGTGCAAGGAATAGTAAAACTCCTTGGATCCTTCAATTTTGGGGGTAACTTCTTTAAGAGAATAGCGGAGCATTCCTCAGTTAGACATATCGTCTCAAATTCCTCAAGTTTGCATTTCTTTGTAAGTATTTCCTTTAGAAACTTCGCATACTCGGGCATCTGAGAGATGGCTTCAACAAATGGAATATTGATCTGCAACTTCTTGAACATCTCCAAGAATTTGGCAAACTGCTGGTCAGGCTGATTGTTCTTGAGCCTCTGAGGGAATGAGATCTTGGCATATGGGGATGGTTCATAAACTGCACTATGCTCACGATCCTTCTTCGCTCTCTGCCAATTTGGTGCTTTCTTCTCAACCTCTCTTTCTTGATTGGTATCTTCAGTAAGGACATCTTCAGTTGCCTTCTCTTCATCATGCACAGACTTAATAAGAGTATCTCCAAGCTCTGGTATTTCCTTCTTTTGAGAGGACTTCTCAAGTTCCTTACCACTTCTAAGGAAAATTGCATGGGCCTATTCCCTTAGATTAGTCATAGTAGTGCTAGGCAATGTCCCTGGTGCCCTCACTGTCATCAATGTAGTCAGTTGACTGATCTGAGTCTCCATGTTCTTCATTCTGGTATCAGAATTCTGCATGTACTTAAAAATCAGATCTTCAAAACTCGGCTTCTCTGCAGGTGCTTGGAAACCAGGAGGTGGTGGTGGAACTCTCTATTGATTCTGCTGATAGCCTTGTTGATTTCCCCATTTAAAATTCGGGTGGTCCCTCCAACCAGGATTGTATGTATTCAAATATGGATTGTACTGCTACCGGTTGGAATTACCAATAAAATTTGCTACTTCAGGCTCTAGGGCAAAAGGACTACTAACTTGACAATTGGTACTTTTATGACCCTGTCCTCCATATGCCTCACAGATGATAGGTGGGGCTGCACTATTTGTTACCATTAAAGTCTACACTTTATTCGTCAAAGCTTCCAATTGACTCAGAATAGCAGTAGAAGAATCAACAGCATGTACACCTGCTTGTTTTTTAGGAGCCTAGGGCTCATTCTGCCACTGATAACTGTTCAGCGCCATTTCTTCAATTAATGCTTGGCTCTCAGTAGGTGTTTTCCTCCATATAGTACCTCCCGCAGTAGCATCAATGAGTGAACGATTTGCAAGCGATAAATTATTATAAAAAGTCTGAACCTGCTGCCATACGGGAAATCCATGATTTGGACATCTCTTCAACAACTCTTGAAAGCGCTCTCAAGCTTCATAAAGAGTGTCCATATCAAACTGCACAAAAGAAGATATATCATTTCTCAACTTAGTAGATTTAGAAGGAGGAAAATACTTAGCCAGAAACTGTTGTGTCAATTGATCCCATGTAGTGATGGAACCTCCCGGTAGTGACGTTAACCATTGACTCGCTCTATCCCTAAGAGAGAAAGGAAAGAGTCGCAATCGGATCTCATCATCTGTCACACCATTGTACTTGATAGTATCATACAACTGCAAGAACCTGGCCAAATGCTAATTAGGATCATCTGAAGGTAATCCACCAAACTGAACTGAATTCTGAATCATGGAGATCAGTGCTGGTTTGATCTCAAAATTATTAGCCGCCACAGTTGGTCTTATTATACTTCCTCTATACCCTTCAGCAGTACGCATAGAGTACTCAAACATGGTGCGCTCTGCTGGGATAGCTCTTTCTTCACGGTTGGCCTCAACAACTGGTTGTCTCTCCATCCTATTAATGTCTTCTGCCACAGCTGCAATAAAGGTCTGTTTCCTTAACCTACAAGCTGTTTTCTTAATTTCTGGATCAAAAGCCAAATCAGGAAGCTGAGAACAAGTAAGCATAAACAAAAAATAGAAGAGAAAAAATAAATAAAAATAAAATAAGAAATAAAATTAAAATAAGATATAAACAAAAAGAATGAAAAATTAATTAAAAATAAAATAAAATAAAATAAAATAAGAAATAAAAAAAAATAAAAATAAAATAAGGAATAAAAGAAAAAGGCATCTAAATTAACTAGAGATTTTCGCTTCTAATATTACCAAACTTGGTGCGCGTAAAATACACTAAGAGCAAGTGCACTCTATCGCCAAGTAATATAGGACTTGAGTCCCAGTTATCGATCCCACGAGGAATAATTGGTAATTATTAGATTTGATAAATTCTTTGTTATTCAGACAATCGAAAGTGTATGAAGAAATTCAAGTTAAATCAAAATAAACAAATAAAGAAAAATAATGAACAATTAAACAGAAAAAATATAATCAATGAAAGAGAGACTAGGGCGTAAGGTTCACTTGAATCCAATTATTCAAATTTTCTTATGACTAAGGTAATTTGTTTGCCAATATTCTCTTATTTGCTATTGAATCTCAATGGTCATGGATGAAACAATATTCTATTCCTAATTTAATTCACCTATTTGGTCATTTAGTTGAATTAATTAAGAATGCATTAAGTTTTAATTCAAGAGATAAACTAACATACCGTCAATTCCATTGGTAGGAAAAATTGATATTTGGTTATTCACCAATCTAATCCTAGGCTTACCATATAGATCCACTCATTGAATGCGGATGGTCACCAGTCAAACAATGAATTAACACATGCCAAAAATGATCAAATTCTGACAAGAATACAAGTAATATGATAAACCCAAAAAGAAATTATCATAATCAAATTAGAAATCAAATCCAAATAATAGGGAAAACAAGATCCCCTATAGAATGATTCCATGCAAAATGCTTGAATGTGGAAAGAAGCAGGGGCACATGAAGAAATGAAGAGAGTGTCCTATGATCCTCAAAGAAAATTCAAAGGAAGTTTGAGAAGACTAGCTATGGGTTTAGCTATTCATGTTCAATAAAAACAAAACCATATCAAAATACAAACTCATGAAAAGAAAACCCAAAGAAAAGGGAAACTAGAAAGAAAGAGAAATCAAAACCCCTTTAATGGAGATTAAGATCTTCAAGCCTTCAAGAATCCTCCTTTGAAATCGCCCTCCAAGTTCTGCTGTCGCAAAACAACTCTCTCAGGATTAGGGATTTTCTGTGTAATGTGCTCAATGTGTTGAATTTGGCGTAACTTTCCCATTATATTGAAATTCACGTCTGCTGTTACACTCTCAATGCCTAGGCACCCAATTCTGAGCGCTCAAGCGCTCAGTCACTTAAACCAGAATGCGCGCTGCTCCTCTTGCGCGCTCTAGCACTCCTTCTCAGCATTCAGGCGCAGAATCACTTCATCACCGTTGCTGCATACGCTCTGGGTGCTCAGGCGCCCCAACACCAGCGCTTAGGCACTGGTCACTGTTGCAAAACTCTTCCTTTTCTTGCTCCTTTGCACATTCAATCTTCTGCAAATATAATTACCTGACAAAAACACACAAAACACTTAATAAAAATATAATTAAATAATACTAAAAATATAACAAAACTAATAAACAAAATTCATTAAAAATAAATAAAAGAATATGAAAAACTAATGAATTGAACCGTAAAAATAGGATATGTTGACGGTTCATCAATTTGCTTGAAACCTGGCACACATTCATACACTAAACATAATATCTGTCCTACTTGTGGTAAGATAAAAGAGTAAGCCAATCATACCTCTATATTTCGTAATTTCTACAGATTTACCTCCTTCATCCTTGTCCAAATAGCTAGAGGTGCCTATAGGAGTAGCCATATGCTTGGCATTGTCCATTCCAAACTTCTTGAGCAACTCCTCACAATACTTGGATTGGCTTATGAAAGTCTCTTCTCTTGTTTGCTTGATTTGGAGACCAAGGAAGAAGTTGAGCTCACCCATGATGGACATCTCAAACTCACTTTGCATAATATTTGAAAATTCTTTACAAAGAGAGTTGTTAGTAGCTCCAAATATTATATCTTCAACATAAACTTGAACAAGAAGAATGTCATACTTTTTATGCTTGATAAAGAGAGTAGTGTCAACCTTACCCCTAGAGAAGCCATTTTCCAAAAGAAATTTGCTCAACCTTTCGTACCAAGCTCTAGGAGCTTGTTTCAAGCCATACAAGGCCTTTTTCAGTTTAAAAACATGGTTGGGCATTTCAAAATCTTCAAAACTAGGAGGTTGTTCCACATACATCTCTTCTTATATAAAATCATTTAAAAAGGCACTTTTAACATCCATTTGATAAAGTTTGAAATCTATGATGCATGCATATGCAAGTAACATTCTAATGGCCTCTAATCTAGCTACGGGAGCATGAGTTTCTTCATAGCCTATGCCTTCTTCTTGATTATAGCCCTTTGCTACAAGCCTAGCTTTGTTTCTTATTATTAAGCTCGTTTCATCAAGTTTGTTCCTAAAGACTTATTTGGTGCCAATTATGGGATGATCATTGGGCCTTGGAACTAATTTCCAAACTTGATTTCTCTCAAATTGATTTAGTTCATCTTGCATTGCCAAGAACCAATGTTCATCATTAATGGCCTCATTTATGTCTTTAGGTTCAACTTGAGAGACAAAAGCTAAGTGATTACATGTATCTCTAAGAGTGTTTCGAGTAATTACCCCTTTTGATACATCACCTATCACCTTGTCAAGAGGATGATACCTTGATGTCCTCTATTCTTTGGGTAGATCTATGATTTCTGAATCCTCTTGTCTTACATGATCACTAGGTCTTTCTTGTTGCTTCGTAGGCTCTTTTTCTTGAATCTCCAAGTGTGTTCTAGCCATGATTTCTGCAACATCATCAACAGGAACCTTTCTCGGCTCATTTAGGTTTGTTTCATCAAAAGCAACATGTATAGACTCTTCTATGGTCATAGTTCGTTAATTATAAACTCTAAAGGCCTTACTATGTATAGAATAACTAATAAATATTCCCTCATCAGATTTTGCATCAAACTTCCCCAAGTTATCCTTTCTATTATTCAAAAGAAAGCATTTACATCCAAAGACATGAAAATGTGACACATTTGGCTTCCTTCCCTTGTACAATTCATATAGGGTTTTCTTTAAAATTGGTCTTATTAGGGCTCTATTCATAACATAACAAGCAGTGTTAACCGCATCCACCCAAAAGTATTTAGGAAGGTTGGCCTCATTGAGCATAGTTCTTGTCATTTCCTCTAAAGATTGATTTTTCTTTTCTACAACACTATTTTGTTGTGGTGTTCTAGGGACAGAAAAATTATGCTCAATGCCATGTTCATCACAAAAGGTTTCAAATTCATGATTTTTAAATTCACCACCATGGTCACTTCTAATGGATGTGATACAAAAATCTTTTTCGTTTTGGATAACTTTGGCAAGCTTTTTAAATGATTGAAAAGCATCATTTTTGTGAGCCAAGAATAATGTCCATGTAAACCTAAAAAAATCATCCACAATCACCAATGCATAGTAATTCCCACCAAAACTCATAGTTCTAGAGGGACCAAAAAGATCCATGTGCAAAAGTTACAAAAGTCTAGAAGTTGAAACCACATTTTTAGCTTTAAAAAAGACCTTTACTTGTTTTCCCTTTTGACATGCATCACAAAGTTTGTCTTTTTCAAATTTGAGCTTTGAAAGAACAATTACTAGTTCTTTAGAAACCAATTTGTTTAAGTGATCCATGTGAATGTGAGCAATTCTTCTATACCATAACCATGAATCATTTTCTTTACTCATAAAGCATTTAGCATCATTTGAGGAAATGTCATCAAGACTAATCATATATATATTATTGACCCTATGACCAACAAACTTAACGTGCTTATCATCTTTACCCTCAATTATGCAACAATTAGAATCAAATATTACTCTATTCCCCTTATCACATAGTTGACTAATGCTAAGCAAATTATGTTTGAGTCCTTCAACAAGCAAAATATTATCAATAAATGAAGAAGGGTTCTTACCAACTTTATCAACTCCAAGAATCTTCCCTTTGTTGTTGTCACCATATGTCACGTGACCATTCTTCTTGGGGACAAGGAAAGAAAACTTGGAGCCATCACTGGTCATGTGCTTGGAGCAACCACTATCAAGATACTAACTTGAGCTTTTAGTCTTCAAGCACACCTACAACACACATTCAAATTTTAACCTTTGGTACCCAAATTGTTTTGGGTCTTTGTGTGTTAGAGTTAGGTAAGGTGCCTTTAGAAACCCAAACCCTTTTGGTTCTAATCTTAGTGTTGATGTTCTTTCTAACATTACATATCGATGCACTATGTCATTTTCTCCCACAATGAAAGCATTTGATAAAGGGACTACTTGAAGTATTTGTGAAAAAAGAAATTTTTGTAAAATTTTTGTTGGTTATTGGGATTGTACCCCAAACTGACTTTTTGAAAAACATATTTTTGTTTCCCTAACAACACATTCAAGTTGTCTCTTCCAAAAGTAAATTTTGCAAGAGTGTTATTCAAATCTTCAATTTCTTTTTCAAATACTTTACATGATGACCAAGGTAATGATATGAATATGTTATCATGTGAGGAGCAACTCATGCATAATGAGTTAGCATTAATAAGACCTAAGGTCTCATTTTCAATCTTTAGCTCATTTATCTCCTTGTTTAAAATAGAAACTTTGTTTACTAATAAGGAGATTGTTTTGTTAGAAGATAAAACCATTTTTGTGAGCCTCATAGATTCATCATGCAATTCTTGAAAAGCATCTTGTAATTCATCATAAGAAGGTGGAGATTCTAAGTTAGGAGATGTTACCTCAGTGTTGCTCTCTTCACTTTCTTCTCCTTGAGCTATGAGACAAAGATGAGCTTCTTCATCTTCTGAACTATCGGAGGAACTCATGTCATTGTCCTCCCATGCTATATATGCTCTCATTCCTTTCTTTTCTTTGGAGGGCCTTTTCTCGAACTTCTCCATCTTCTTTAGATACACAGGACACTCTATTTTCATATGTCCCGGTTTTCCACATTCATAACATTTTGAAGGAGTTGAGGATCCTTCTCATTTGTGATAGGCTTTCTTTTGAGGGAAGGGTGGTCTTCTTTGGAATCCCTTCTTCTTTAAGAATCTTCCAAACTTCCTCACAAGGAGACTGAGATTTTCTTCACTTAGCTCAAGATTTTCTACATCTTCTTCACCATCTTCATCATCATCTTCAATTGTGGAAAAGATGGCTTTGAGTGCAATCCCCTTCTTCTTCTTATCATGCTCTTCATTTTGATTAAGTCTATTCAGCTCCAACTCATGCTCTTGAAGCTTCCCAAATAAAGTGGCTAGAGACATTGTTGACAAATCTCTTGATTCCACAATAACCGTTACTTTGGGTTACCAATTCTTGCTTAAACATCTCAAGACTTTGTTAATAAGATCTTCATTAGGAAATGTCTTTCCTAATGAGATAAGATGATTTACAATATGTCTGAACCTCTTTTGCATCTCTTGAATGCTTTCACCTTGATTCATTCTAAACAATTCATATTCATGAGTAAGAGTGTTTATTCTAGATTGTTTTACCTCACTTGTACCTTCATGAGTTACTTGTAATGTATCCCACATTTCTTTAGCGGTCTTACAATTTGACACCCTAAAGAATTCATCATACCCCAAGGATGTGGTGATGATGTTCTTGGCTTTCAAATTGTATTGAACCTTCTTTTTGTCCTCATCGGTCCATTCATTTCTAGGTATATTAATTTTTAGACCATCTTTACTATGTGTGGGAACAAAAGCACCATTTTCAATGGCATCCCACACATCTAAATCAATAGCTTCAATAAAAATTTTCATCCTTTCTTTCCAATATGCATAACCATCCCCATTGAAAAAGAGAGGTCTATTTATAGAGGAACTTTCATTAGAAAAAACATTTGAAGTCACTTCTTCTCTTGAAGCTGCTAAGCTCTTTACATAAGAGTCTAGTTCTGATACCACTTGTTACCAAGTGGCCTCAATTACTCAAGAGGGGGGTGAATTAAGTATATAAAACAAGTTCACAAATCTTTCGTTAAATACTTGAATTCTTATTTTCGTTGAAGCTATTTGATTAATAGAGATAAATGGATAGATGAGATGAACCCTTTCACTTACAAATACAACAATCAATCAAGATAGTATTTAAGTAAACTCAATAAAATAGTGCGCAATATTAAAGAGTTGAGTTTAGAAGAACAAACACCAAGCTTTATCCTGGTTCAGCCACCAATCCACTTGTGGCTTACGTCCAGTCCTCAAGTAATCACTCGAGATTTTCACTATATCTTCAAGCTTGAAAGCATGTGCTTGACAACCTTTACAAATTGGAGCACTCAACACACCTTGGGATGCCTTACCCTTATGCTTGAGCCTCTATATTCAAGGGATACCTCACCCTTACAATTTTGAGGGATACCTCACCCTCTCTTAATAGATTGTACAAGATTTAGATGAAAGAAACTCTCTATAGAGCAGATAATACAAATTGAAGAACTATTGTATTAAGGATTCACACAAGTTGAAACTCAAAACAGAGGATTATATGAAATGATGAGAAAAACTCATTTTTAATGCTCAGTAGTGATTCTCAGATTTTTTGTCTCAGTTTTTCTAACCCTTCATTAATGCCCAATACCCAAATTTATAGTTAAGGGCCATTGATAGTCGTTGGGGGTAGATGAGAGCATTAAATGCTCTTTAATATAGTCGTTACATGCTTCTTCTCATTTTCTAGAAATCAGCTTCTAATCGGTTATCCAAGCTCCTTAATCGGCTAGGGGCCCTTTTAAGCTCAAAATAAAGGCTTTTGTTATAGAGAATAACCGATTAGATTCATGTCCTAATCAGTTAGGACTTAATAAACTTGGTTTTTGGGAAAGCTGCTAACCGATTAGAGCCTCATGCTAATCGGTTAGGACTTAATTCATTTTGCTTCTGAGAAAGCAAATAACTGATTAGGGCTCTCACCTAATCGGTTAGGCATTGTTTCAAAACAAAAGGAATGGTTCTGTTTATTCAAATAACCGATTAGTCATCTTACCTAATCGGTTAGGCATATGAAATATAATGAGGCAATGCCTCTGTTTTAACAAACTAACCGATTAGGAGCTGCTCCTAATTGGTTAGGGGCCTTAGAATTTGGCTCTTTACAGGACAAATCACAGTTTACACTCATTAATAAACTGGTTAGTTCACAAAATGACTTATTTCAATTTTGGCTCAAACAAGGAAATTGACTAAAAAATGGATATAAGATTTCAAAGAGGTATTTCAGAAAACCTTTTGATCCTTACTTGAAAACCATTTTGCAAACTCATTTTAAGAAAGTCATTTGATGAGCTTAGAGTGAATCCTTAATATACCTTTACACAAAATCTATGACCTACATGCTAATCTTGAATTCCTTGTGACTTGATCATTGTGTTTCCATTGCTTTCTTGTTTGTCGACATCAAAACCATTTGCATTTAGTCAATGTCAATCACAACACCTTATGTGATAAGTAAGCTTGGTTAGTTGGTTTGCTAGTTTTCCTTAGTCACTTGGTTAGGAAGGACCTAGTGATGATTGTATGTATTTGTGAAATACACTGCATATCTTCTTTTTAAAGTTTCTATTTGTTGTTTCCTATGTATTGTAACCTTAGATAGTGTGCACAACCATATAATCTGAGAATGAGGTGTTGGATCTAAATTCTCTTAGTATTTATGCTATTATGGTCAGGGTTATCGGTATAGGGGTGGTAGCAGTGCTCTTACTATGGTGAGGGGAAGGAATCCACTTATTACTAGGTAGTGGCTAGGCTTAATTGCCTATCTTACCCAGTATATACAATGGAATAGAGGTTCTTGGGAAACAAGTAAGTGGCATATGTTTTTTAAAACTAAAATCTGCATTAGCATTGCATAATCATATTATCACTGCATAATCATATTATTAGGACTTTGTGTGAGCATAACCATACATCATATCATAAAGCATTGCATTATTGGTAGCTGTATGGGCAGTTGTCTTGCTTGTCACTTGCTTGATGATGTCTTACGATTGTATGGCCTTTGATATCATTGATTGTTGTACTTGTGAGTTAATATTATTGCTTGCCTTGTGAATGTTACATAGAATGTAGGTATATATTCTAATAGCATTGAGCAATGGCTCATTTATTTGTTGCAGGCATAATCTTAAGTTTATAGTGTTTTTTACTCATTGTGAATGAATGAACACTAGTTTTGAAATGTTTATACTGAGAAATTGTGATTTTTCACCCCGTTTGTGTTTCTATGTAAATCTAGGTCTAGGTATATAAAAGCAGAGGAAGTAGAAGAACTAGTGTAGTTTATTTTGTTTATTATAAATAAATATGATGTATTTACTTTATGTTGCTTTGTAGTTGTATAAAGTTATGTATTACGATACGCCTTTGTAAGGCTTTTGATGTATATATATAACATTTTGTTGTTCAGGCTCTCCATAATTATTTATGTGAATGAATGTTATGGGTTAGTTTGTTGTTATAGGTTAGAAGTAACATAACTAGTACAGTGCATCTTATACATAGTAGATATATTGGGTTTCCTAGTATTGGGATATTACACTTGAACTTGGAATCTTTGTGAGTCTCATGGCCATACCTTAGGGAAACATGAATTCGGTGATTTATTTGACTCTTTATATTTCTATACTCAATTGTTAATTAAATTGATTATAGAAATGATGATCAGTGGATGAATTTATGAAGATGGCAATTAAATTGAATTATGGTCGTGACTTGCTCTTGATTATCCATGCTTGAATTATTGTGTTATGCAACTTGAATATGATTTGTTATACTTGATAATGCATATTTGAACTATTAAGAATTTATGGAAAAACTTTGATACTTGTAAAGTGTAACACCCCCTCCGAAGGGCATCACATTTCAAACTAACTCCTTATAATTAATTTATTAATTTTCCAAGTTAGAAAATATTTAATTTCATTTAAATACGAGTTTCAAAATTTCTTTTTCACGAAAAACATCAATTAATCAAATTAAAGTAATTCAAGATATAAAAACTGAATAAATATAATTTTCATATAAACAGAGTTTACTACAACTATTCATTCATTATCTTTACATACCTAAAAACATAGCACTTAAGATATGAGCCCTTGTCAGAAGACAAATTCCCTAGCTAGGAATTCCTGCGAATAGAAATCTGACCCAAAGATATATTGAAGTTCTCTCTAGGAGTATTGTGAAGTTCATTCCACAACTCCCTAATAGGAAAAATAATCTCAACATAAGCAACCGTATAAAATGAAGTAACGATCCCATGGTGAGTCCTACTTACTGATAGAGTAATGTCACCACAATACTCTATGTGTCCTATGTCCCAATGGACACGCCAAGTAGCAGCGCCTTCAGGAAACTGCAGCCAAAAGAAATCTAGCTGATTCCTCATTGTCGCCATTTCAGTCTTTACAGATGTTGACATAAAATAGAAACATACAAAATAAAATAGCAAAGAGGTGAGATCCCCTATATCACATACCAATATGGCAGCAAAGAAACGATACGAACAACAATGTCGTTCCATACATTACAACATACCGTCTATTTAATAATATAAAATCAACAGATAGTTAACAAATAGATAATCTAATAAACTTGCAGCACAATATCAGGCATAATGATAATACCACATCAATATTACGTCATCATAATATTATATCACCACAATACTATATCACCACGGTATAAATGCTGAGTATGCTCATGAATAATGTGTACACTAAATATGCTTCATGAGTACAAGAACCATGATTATGCACAATGCTCCATGTTAAGCAAACACGCTTTTCTATGCATAAGCGAACATACTTTTTTATGCTCAAGTGAACACGTTTTTCTTTGCTCAAGTGAACACGCTTTTCTATGCATGATAAATGATTCAAACATATACTGTCATTCATCACACAATATTTCTTTATTCACATGCAATCTCATGGCGATATACTATCATTAAGCGAACACGTTTTTCTATGCATAAGCGAATATGTTTTTCTATGCTCAAGCGAATACGTTTTTCTATGCATGATAAATGATTCAAACATATATTGTCATTGATCACACAGTATTTTTTGTTATTCACACATCGTCCCATAGAGATATCATCGTATAATGCTCAAAAGCATATTTAATCGAATCAAAGTATCGTTGTACTGTTCCCAATGACATTAACGCAACCGCCCATACAATTATCTAATGCCATTAGTATCAATGACATTATGTAACCGCCCATACAATTACATAATACCAAAGATCCATTCGGGTCCAATACTTTAGTTTCATAAATTACTTGGTTCAATACGTTGGCCCTACAACAAAATTTGTTGTTCCTCTCAATCGCGTAGTAATATTATCGCATTTTCACAATCGTGTAAAGATTTTCCAATGTTTTCTCAATCGCATAAAGATTTTAAAACGTTTTCTCAATTACGTAGCTAAAATTTACTATTTTTAAACCGCATAAGAGTTTTTCTACATATTTTCAATTGTGTAAAATATTTTTAGCATATTCTAAGCTCAAAATAATACTTTTCTCATTTATTATCAAAATTGGACTTTATTTCCATTATTTACATAATAGTCCTTTTATAAAATAATATTTACATAATAGTCTTTCCTTAAATAATATTTCCAAAATAGTCCCTCTTTAAATAATATTTATAATATAGTCCCCTTAAAATTTGTATTTTCTACTGTTTCCTAAAAAATTGTATTTCTTAATTTTACTTAGGATATTACAGTTCAAAAATTTCCTAACGCACTTCAAAACCCAAAGGGTGAGCTATACGTTAACAAATTTCAAGTTTTAACTTTTATTTTACTACATAAATTAATTAGGCCAATTTTATTTCTAAAAAGTAATTTACTTTCATTTTTTATTCCAAAAAACTTATCAAATTGATTTCTTATCATTTAAACACCTAAGACTACACTTAGTAAAATAATTTTAGATTTTGAACATCAAAATGGCATGTTGGTCGAATTCCATACTATGCTTCACAAATCATGTATAATTTTTTTCTAACACGTTATTCCTTATAAAATTACTTGATTAAATTTCTTGTCATAAAATCACTTAGTCCTTAATTAGGAAAATAATTTAGAATACTTAGTCCCCTTGGTGATGTTGAGGTCGTGTGCCTCTAAGTTCTTTGAAATCGTCATATAATTTTCCATCATGTGAATCACATCTTAAGTTACACAGAAATTAGCAGGCTTTCCAAATCACATATTAGCATACTATCAAAGCTATAAGCATACCAATTATATATTCAAGTATATAAATCATATATAAGTCATGCATAATCATCAAAGTAGTAAAAATCACATATAATCCAACAAACATAAAATAACAATCACACAATCGAGTGAATAAATCCTCACATGGATTTTCTACTCACAAACACAATAATTTCATTCCTTCACCGCCACATATGGCCGATTAGGTTAATCTCCCTCTTACCTGGTTGATGTCCTCCCAGCTCCTCATAGGATTCTCCTTGTATCAAACATTCACCACCAAGTAAATCTTAGAATCAAAACAAACACATACAAATTAGTTTCTAAGGCTTGATTAAGATGACCATAGATCAAACATGGCCTTAGGATTCTAAAAATCAAACTAGAAATCAAGTTTTCAAGATATTTACCTTGAAACCTTAAAACTTAAATTCAAGATTCAAGCTTGAATATGATGGAATTTGACCAGAGTCTCAACATTAAAGAGTCTTAGAATGATGTGAGGATTCAAGAAGTATGGTTAGTTGAAATTAAACAAACTTGGAAAATGGTTCTTGGGTAGTTGGCTGTGAGCTTCTTTGGATGGACAAGGTTGAAACTTTTTTATCTTCAACTTGAAGAACAAGGTTGAAGATGATAGAACTAGGCTCAGATCTCAACTACAAAGTGTTTTAGAATTGTATATAGGTTTACAAAATAGGATTAGATAGAATTATTGAAGAGTGGATGATGGTATTAGGTATAGGGTACGTGAGCTTCACTAGAGAAAGAGAATGGAGTTCTTTGGTTTTCTTTGGATGAGAGAGAATAGATAGAAAAGTTTAAGTCCCAAAGATGATAGGAAATGAAGTGAAAAATGCTATTTCATCAAGTGATTGCCGTGGAGTTGAGTGTGTAGGAGAATTATGACTTGTTTAACAAGATTAAAAAATATCACATGCATTCACATGGCATATGTCATTTAGGAGTCATCCTTTGATCATTAGATATTTTACGAACACACTAGAACATAGCCTAGTGGCCGTGTGACTTATGAAGGCAAGTAACCAAGTTTTGTTTCCAAGTAAATTCTAGTTACACTTAACTTAGATAGTTAATTCATCTAGTTGCATTTAAACTAATTTAGTTAGATCATTTAATTACCTTCTAACCATCTAGTTACATGATTAAATTATGCATTGCCATGCATAGAAAATGATTCTAGAAACTCTAGATATTTTTCTAGTAACTAAAGACTCTAAGTGTTTGCGAACTTAGTTTGTTCCATTTAGTTGCTATTTAGTCTATTAGAGTAACTAAGTTAGAATATCTAGTTACTTAACTAACTAATCTAGCCATTTTTGTTGACTTTTCAATGATTCTAATTAATTGTCATGATGTCATGTAATGATGGTTCATCATTATTCTCAAGATATTTACCTTAGATATTTTCTGTTTTCATGATTACACTTGAGATATTTAACGTAGATATTTTTTGATTAGAAATATCTTAGATATTTTCTGCTTAGATATTTTTACCTAGATATTTGTATTCAGATATTTGTCTAAGATATTTTACTGAGATATTTTCTCGTTAGATATTATCCTTAGATGTTTACTAGGTAAGTCATCATAGAATTTTCTAGAACAATTGAGTCAGTATGGTGAGTCGTGGTGCTAAGTCACCAGCTGGATCATCAAGAGAAACTTCTAGAATGTGTGACTCATCGTGACAAGTCACTGGGTGAGTCAGTATTCCACATCCTTCTAGAATATAGCGAGTCACCATTCTAGAACATGGTGAGTCATCACTTCTAGAAAAAGAATGACAAGACAAGCTTAAAATATCTTGAAAGAGTAAGTAGTCAAATTGGATTTGTCTTCTAGCTTGAGTAGTCAATTTGAATTTTTTCTCTTCAAGTTAAGTATCCAATTTGCCTTCTTCTTGCTTACCATTGGTCCATCGCCTTGACTCATCGCCTTGACTCATCGCCATCAAGATATTTTCTAATAGATATTACCTAATGGATAATAGTTACGGCTATTATTATACAATGATAATAGAAAACTTAGATATAGAAAATCTCAGTCAATTGTTCCCGGTTTTGGGTTTAGTAAGATTCCCCGATCCTGCCTGACAGTCTGAAACTTTCTGGTCCAGAAAAATTTTTATTTTTTCGAGCCTGCCTCAATCACACATACATCGTAGAATAATATTAAAATAATTACAACCTCAGAAAATTCCACAAAATTCCCAAAAATCATAAAAATTATAAAACTCATATTTTCATAAAAAACTAAATTTAGGTATACAATTTAAAAATAATATTAAAATATTCAAAATAATTAAAGAAATCCCAAAAACTCATAAATATTATAAAACTCATTTATTTTAAGAAAAATAAAAAATCGGGGTGTTACATAAAGGCCATATAAGCCGAATTGAGAGCCAAAGGAGATATGGTAATTTCCATGTAGTATTTGATGTATAAGTGAGTGAATTGTGTTTTGTATGAAAAATTATTGAATAATTGATTGTGTATCAAATAAGTTTGGAATTGTATATTTGTTGAGAATTATGAACTTTGATGCGGATTTAAAAGTTACAAACCCAAGTGCAGGTTATCTCAAGTAATAAATTTCTCGGAAGTCCGAGGTCGATCCACAGGGAATTGATGAAGAAAAATTTATTTGATGTAAGAAAAACATTTTGTTACAACAATAAAGGTGATAAAAACTTAGTCACAAATAAAAAGGAATTGCTTGGGTTAGGAGATCCACTCTTGGTAAATAAATTAAGAACAAGATTAATTCTTTTATAACTCAATTAGAATCCACACATAACGGAGGTTCCAATCGAAAAATACAATGTTCAAAGTTCATTAAAAATTATATACGTAATTATATTATGATTCCTTTTATCATCTATTAACACCACCACTCATAAATGGGATCAAGCATTCATTGTGCCAAAATATTATCTACAACAAATCATGATCTCCACTTTATAAGCAGAGTTTCTAGCACCACCACTTGTAAATGGGTTAAAGCATTCATTGTGCCAATCTCTTGTCTACAACAAATCAAGAACTTTACTTTACAAGGAGGGTTTTTAAATTAATTGGAAACAAAATATAATACGTATAATGACCACTTGAAAATATATCATTTAAGCACAAGAGAGAAATTAATCTAACCTTATTTCATTACTAAGAGCTTCATTCTTTCACCCAAGCAAAATGAAACTTAATTATTCATAGATAAGAAGAAAGAAAGAGAGAAGAAGAAGAAGAAGAAGAACATGACTTCAATTTAGAACAAAGGAAAATTATTACAAGAAAACCTAGTAACAAACTAGCATCATTTTGGTACCTAACACCTAACACCTTCAATGATCTGCTAAGGCCCCCTTTTATAGAGAATTAGAGAGACCAAATGACAAGGGGGCTGAATCATTAGTGAGTGGATGAGTGGAAAATGAGTGGAAAATGCCAAATGACTTTTGGTGAGTGAAAAATTATGGGGATTCCTTGCCTCTGAAATCATTTAGCTCTGAAGTCATTGAATGCGTCAGAATGAGCAAATATGATCTTCATCAAAGTTATAGGCCTGACTACTCAGGCCCAGTCACAGCTCCTCTGTTCTGACTTGCAAGCCCAATATCACCCATTAGGCCTCAGATTCTAGAAAAGCGTTCAAAATGAACGTTGTAGATATAGGTATCAACTATTCAACATCAAAATTTTATCTCATTTGACAACCTCTAGCCCGAAAAATGGCATGAACAATACACATAGGTCAAGTTGTCAGGAACAGTACTCTAGTTCTTGCTTCAACCCCAATTTGAGTTATCTACTCGTGTGATTGGGCCTTTGAGGTCTTTATGAAAGTTATAGAGCTCTCTCGTATCTTTAAAATGCCATCAGATGCACCTCATTTGACCACCTGCATCCCAGAATATAGCCGAAATACAGAAATAATGTAAGACATAAATTATGCTAAAAAATTCAATTAAGTCTAATTTGAGTCCAAACTTATAAAACATAATCAAACTCAATCAATTAAGTACATGGAGAGTGTAAATGAATAAAAATGAAGGCTTATTAATGTATCAAATATGTGATCATCAAATTCCCACACACTTAGCTTTTTGCACTCCTAGGCAAAACACACAAGACCAAAACTAAAAAAAAACGAAACAGACTCAAAAGTTAAACACTCTAAAAAACTTAATTTCTAATAATATTTAAAAATGAAAAGCAATCAATCATTCAAGTAATCAAAACATTCATGAGGTAACATATTTTCACATCTCAAACCAACAAGTAAGGAAACTTCAATTGAATAGCATGAGTCAAGAATGATAGATCTTCACAAGATTCACTCTTAATCCCTCAAGTGTTTAAAAGGTAGGTATTTCACTCAATTCAATCCATGAAAATTGCAGTACCATAAGCTTGCTTATCTTCTACTTCTCCACTACTCAGAACACATGCACACACAAATCATGAGGACTTTATTCAAGGTATAGGGTCAAGGTAAAGGAGAAGGTAATATGGATATGACAAGTTAAATACCAAAGAGAATAAAAGAGCATAAAAGCTGAGTTCATAAAAGTTCATCCCAACTCTACCTAATACAAATTCCCTTTACATATTCTTTTACTTTCCTTTATTGCCTTGTTGACTCTCTTTTTCTTTTTACATTTTTTTATTTTTGATTTTTTTTATTTTTTTGATTTTTTTTATTTTTTTGATTTTTTTTTGATTTTTTATTTTTTTTTTACAAAAAGAACATCATATATACATTTTTTTAACCATTCTACACACACACCTCAACACTTGTTCAAGAACTCATCCAATGACAAAGCTAATGTTCTCTTATTCCCTAAGGCTAAGTAAGAACATGTTTTTTTTTTATTTAAGGCACAAAATGAGTTCGAAATAAAGAATGGTCAAATAAACTCAAAGGGGTTAAGCAAGGGGAAATAGGCCATTTCCAATGCTTTACATTAGAAGGAATCAGAGAATTTTCAAGAAGTCATAAGAGTGCTTGATATCATATTGAGACAATATGCTGTGAAGCAAGGCTGGCTATTTGATTAAAGTAGCTATTTCAAGAAAAATGTATCAATCATATTTATGTATGCATATGAAAATGTAGTCTCAAAAAGAATCAAAGCAAGTTCTAGAGTAACAATTCCATGAGTGAAATTCACACAAGAAAGAAGAGAATGGTACAAATGTTCAATCCATTCATCAATAGGCTCAAAATCTCACAATGCATAATTCTATCATTCTCAGTTCACCAATTCAACATCCATAACCAAGCATGTGATTTTTAAGAAAGAAGAAAATTAACTCAATCATGCAAATTTTCCTGAATTTGAATTGCTACTTCCACACAAACTAGTTGTCTACCCCAACTAAGATGCGTCTCAAGAGTAAAATTTACTCCTTACTCTGCCATCCTTAACTGGTTTAGTAAGTTACTGACAAACATATAAACACAACAAACATATTAATACACACACTTCCTAAATTTTTTTTTTGTTTTTGTTTTTGCTTTTTTTATTTTTTTTTTACACAACTATCATTCCCCCCAACCAGATCACAACATTGTCCTCAATGTCAAAGATAAATAGGTAAAGGATAGAAGATAGTACCTGTTGTTGCAATTACTGAAAAGAGAAACCTCACACAAATTTAAATAGAAACAAAGTACGATAAATAAAACCAAAGCTTGTAATTATTTAAATAGTTAGAGTGTCTTGGCTGGCTTTCTTTTCATTCTATTTCCCTCACCGCTTCCTTCGGACCAATCTATCTAAGCTGTTACTGGATCAAGTTCATAAACAAAAGCTTCTAATTTATCGATCAACTCATCAATAGTAGAAGCAGAGATAAGGAGTCGTCTTGCAGAAAGTGTGGCAAATTTCTGTTCCACAGCATGGCCAACAAAAGATAACAAATTATCAAAGAAATTATTAACATTCAACAAACCTATGGGTTTATGGTGGATGTTCAGTTGGGCCCAAGAGACAATTTGAAAGACTTCTTCCAAAGTACCAAAACCACCAGGTAAGGCAATGAATGCATCAGAGTTTTCAAGCATTGCCTTCATTCGTCCATGCATAGATGATACTTGAATTTCCAGTCCAATTGTCTTTCTAACAATGTTCTTTCGAGTTAAAGGTTCAGGAATGACACCTAAAACTTGACCACCTCTTACAAATGCAGAAAGTGATACAGCCCCCATTAACCTAAGGCAACCTCCCCCATATACTACACGAATGTTCCTCGTAGCAAGTGTTCTACCAACAGTGCTTGCTGCGTTTACAAACTCTAAACTCTTCCCATAACTTGTCCCACAAAATACACAGATATTGGCAAATCTACGAATAAAAGAAGAAGCTCCCTCCATTTCTATACTCACACTTTCTTTGAATGATTATGAGTTGCAGGAAAGTGAAGAAAATGGAGTGTTTAAATAGGGAAGAGAATAGAAAAAGTAATAATAGCTCCTATATGGGTAGGTTGGCTGTTGTCAGAAAACTTTGAAATTAAGAAACACAGTTTTTATTTTTTGGTTTTTTTTTACTTCAAGAAAATCATCAGGGTAAAGAAGTCTAAAAACCCCTGAAGGATCCCGTCCAAAGGATCGTCTGTCCAAAACTAAAATACAACAAAATCATACAAAGATAATAATAATAAATGATGACATACCTTTATGTACAGGTTTCATGACGTATCTTTATACTACGCATCATGAGTACAGTAATACTAAGACGGCTCAGCCAATCTGGGCATTCTTCTCCTTCCCGCTTATGGGATATCCCAGCCTATGCATCGTCCCTCTAGTTAAAGAGAGAAAATCTGAATACGACGACCAGTGACCACAGCTAGTGAGAGGTCACTGAAGAGCCCATGGCATTAAATCACAAGATCCAGCTCAGAGGCATTGTCACGTGAGAATGCAAACACGGGACGCTTCTTTCTTATTTATCGATCGACGTGCGAAGGTCCACCCGAGTTAATGACGGGTCTGCCACTGGCAGGGGCTCTTAATCTAATTAAAGACTAAGTACAATCGAAGTTTCGCCTTCTTTTTTTTCTTCTTTTTTTTTTTTTTTTTTTGTCTTTTTTTAAGATGTACAAGATAATATATACATGTTGTTATGATTGTGGCTCATATCTTCCTCTAGTTTCACGTCCAGAAACGGCTTAAACGCCTTCTATAAGTCGAGGATAAGCTTCCCATCTAATTTTCTTATAAATTGGCAAACAGGGTCTTTTTGAGTCAGATTTCCAAAACTATAACGCTCTTGCTCGTCCTTGAAGAGATTCCATAAACTAAGAAGTTCACGCTGCACAACTCCACAAGAAGAATGCGTCTCAAGAGTCAATAAGATATTATCTAATGACTCCTTACTCAGTCCATTCTTAATGAAGAATATTTTATCTTCTCGATTTACGAAAACTATTCCCAAAGAACGACATCGCGTGTTATAATTCCATCGTGCACACTTGTAACAAACTTACATTCTTTTTGCTCTTCTCCTTTTTGAAAATGAACTTTTACTGAAACCAGGCATATATGTGACAAATGAATCTGAAGATTCACCAGCTAAACGAACCTTTGCTTCGATTATCCAGTGTATATCTTCTGGGATGCCCTTGTACATTAATAGTCTCAGTCTTTCACACCTAACTTTGTAGATTTTGGTTAGAGCCTTTTTAGGAACAGAAGGGAAATGTTTTCTTAGATTTGAGAGAACGACATCCATTTTGAAGGAGAAGGAATCAATTATTATGGGAAACTGAAAAAAAAACTGACTTGAGAGTCACGGAGTACCGTTATCCGCCACTTAACCGAAAACACAAAGAACTGCAAAAAGAAAGAAATAAACTTAAAATAAATTCTACTCATAACAAGGATTAGAAAGGGAGAGGAATTCTACCTCAGTAACTTGATGTTCCAGAAATAGTTTGAGTCTTTGTCCATTGACCTTTAAAATATTACCATTCCTAGGATTCTCAATGTCTATGGCCCCATAAGGATACACATGTTTGATAATAAAGGGACCAATCCACCTAGATCTCAATTTTTCAGGGAACAGGTGAAGACGAGAATTATAAAGCAGAACTTTTTGACCAATTTCAAAAGTTTTTCTCAAAATTGATTTGTCATGAAAAGCTTTTGTTCTAGCTTTATAAATCTTTGAGTTTTCATATGCATCATTTCTCAATTCCTCAAGTTCATTCAATTGTAATTTACGTAACTTGGAAGCATCATCAAGACTTAAGTTGAAAGCTTTAATGGCCTAAAATGCTTTATGCTCCAATTCTACAGGCAAGTGACAAGGTTGTCCGTAGACTAACCGATAGGGTGACATGCCTAAAGATGTTTTGAAAGCAGTACGATAAGCCCAAAGAGCATCATTTAGTCTTAAAGACCAATATTTACGATTTGGGTTAACTATTTTTTCTAAAATTTGTTTAATATCCCTATTTGCTAATTCAACTTGTCCACTTGTCTGAGGGTGATAAGGGGTAGCAATTTTGTGTATGATGCCATATTTTTTCATTAAAGATTCAAATGGTTTATTACAAAAATGTTTTCCCCCATCACTGATGATAGCTCGAGGGATTCCAAATCGGCTCAAAACATTTTCTTTTAAAAATTTTAAAACAGTTTTGTGATCATTGTGTCGACATGGAATTGCCTCAATCCATTTTGAGACATAATCAACTGCAACCAAAATATACACAAATCCAAATGATGATGGAAATGGACCCATGAAATCAATTCCCCAACAATAAAAAATTTCAATGACAATGATAGGGTTCAAAGGTATCATATTTCTTTTAGAAATGGACCATAATTTTTGACAATTTTCACAACTTTTGCAAAAAGTATAACTGTCCTTGAATAAAGTGGGCCAATAAAATCCACACTGCAAGATTTTTACAGTTATTTTCTTTGAAGAAAAATGACCTCCACATGCTTCTGAATGACAAAATTTAATGACACTACTTACCTCATTGTCAGGTACACATCTCCAAAAGATTTGATCAGGACAATATTTGAATAAATATAGGTCATCCCAATAAAAAATTTTCACCTCAATCAAAAACTTTTTTCTGTCTTGGTGTGTCCATTGAGGCGGTATCTTACCTGTTACAAGAAAATTGACAATGTTAGCAAACCAAGGCATGGAATTGACAGAAAATACAAATTCATCGGGAAAAGAATCATTGATAGGTGTGCTATCAAAAGATGAGCCTGTTGTAAGTCTAGACAAATAATCTGCAATAATATTTTTGACTCCTTTCTTGTCTTTTATTGTGATGTTGAATTCTTGAAGCAACAAAATCCACCGTATTAACCTAGGTTTGGCATCCTGCTTAGACATTAAATATCTAACAGTAGCATGATCAATAAAAACAACAGTGGAAGAACCAATTAAATAAGCTTGAAATTTGTCCAATGCAAAAATTACAGCAAGTAGTTCTTTTTCAGTAGTGGTGTAATTCATTTATGCACTATTCAAAGTTCGACTTGCGTAATAAATTACATAAGGCTTACCTTCCTTTCTCTATCCTAAAACAGCACTAATAGCAAAATCACTAGCATCACACATCAACTCAAAAGGCAAAGACCAGTCAGGAGATTGCATGATAGGAGCAGAAGTCAAAAGACCGATTAATTTTTCAAAAGATTTCTGACAATCTTGGTTCCAATCAAATGGTGCATCTTTTGTTAGAAGATTACATAAAGGTCTAGATATGGCACTAAAGTCCTTTACGAATCTTCTGTAAAATCCTGCATGCCCTAAAAAAGAACGAACTTCTCTGACTGTTTTTGGGGAAGGCAAATGAGCAATTAATTTAACTTTGGTCTTATCAACTTTAATTCCTTTAGAAGATATCATATGACCTAACACTATTCCTGAGGTAACCATGTAATGACATTTGTCCCAATTTAACACAAATCCTTTTTCTTCGCATCTTTTAAGAACTTTTTCTAAATTATCAAGATAATTTTCAAAAGAATTTCCAAAAACTGTCAGATCATCCATGAAAACCTCTAAATAATGCTCAATCATGTCACTAAAAATACTTAGCATGCATCTTTGAAAAGTTGTTGGAGCATTACAAAGACCAAAAGGCATTCTTCTATATGCAAAAGTGCCAAAGGGGCACGTAAAAGTGGTCTTTTCTTGATCCTCTAATGCAATTGGTATTTGATTATACCCTGAATAACCATCAAGAAAATAATAGTAGGGATGTCTTGCTACTCTTTCCAAAATCTGATCAAGAAATGACAAGGGAAAATGATCTTTCCTAGTGGCAGCATTCAATTTTCTAAAATCAATACACATACGCCAACTAGATGAGACTCGGGTAGGTATTAATTCTCCTTTTTCATTTTCAACCACTGTTATTCCAGATTTCTTAGGCACAACTTATGTAGGGCTTACCCACTAGCTATCAGAGATAGGATAGATAATTTCAACATCAAGTAATTTAAGAACTTCAGCTCTAACTACCTCTTTCATGTGTGGATTTAATTTTCTTTGAGGTTATTGAGATGTTTTAGCATTATCCTCTAAATGTATTTTATGTGTACAAATTAATGGATTAATGCCTTTTATGTCCTTTAATGTCCATCCAATTGTACTTTTATGCCTTTTAAGTACTTCTATCAACATACCTTCTTGTTCTTTGGTCAGAGATAATGAAATTACCACTGGAAAACTTTGTTCTTCTCCCAAAAATGTGTACTTCAACCCAATAGGTAATGGCTTTAATTCTAGTGTGGGTACTTCTTCATGGGTATCATCATTTATGGGTTTTAGCTCTTCGAATCTTAGCTTCTTTCCTTTGTATTCCATTTCCTGTGTACAGTCAAGCAAAGAGCATATTTCAGAAACATCATCATCTAATTGTGTAGCTGAATCAAATGAATTAATTAAAAAAATTTCTAATGGGTCAAAAGAACTCCTAATTTGAAGATGATCATCTATAATGACCTCAATCCCTTCAATCTTTTCATTGTCATCATAAACTTCATGTGGTTGCTTGCACATGTTGAAAACATTAAGCTCCAGTGTCATATTTCCAAATGTTAGCTTCACCACTCTATTTCTGTAATTTATCAAAGCATTAGATGTTTCTAAAAATAGGCGACCTAGAATAACAGGAACTGACTTAGAACTATCAACCATAGGTTCAGTTTCCAAGACAATAAAATTCATAGGATATATGAATTTATCAACTTATACCAACACATCTTCCACTATTCCTTTCGGGATTTTAATTGATCTATTAGCAAGTAGAAGAGTTACAGAAGTTGGTTTTAACTCACCAAGGTTGAGTTGCTGATAAACTGAATATGGAAGCAAATTAACACTAGCACCAAGATCAAGTAAAGCTCGTTCAATTTTATGTTCACCAATAATGCATGAAACTGTAGGACAACCAGGGTCTTTATATTTTAACTCATTATTATTTTGAATAATGGAGCTTACCTGTTCAGTCAAAAAGGCATTCTTTTTTACATTATGTTTCCTTTTAACAGTGCACAAGTCTTTCAAAAATTTGGCATAACAAGGAATTTTTTTGATAGCATCTAATAGAGGAATATTGACCTTCACTTGTTTAAAAATTTCAAAAATGTCACTGTTATGGTTCACTTTACTTGAATTGTTTAATGCTTGAGGATATGGGGGTGAAGGCAAGGGTTTGGTCTCCTTTTGGCTAGGTGACTTATCAACTCCTTCCTCATCTTTGGGACTTGACTCATCATTTTTCTCACAAGGTTCAGGAATTTGATTTTCAACAACCTTTCCACTCCTAAGAGTTATCACTGACTTGACTTGATCTATTTGTTGGCTTTCTGAACTACCCTTATTTAGGCTATACTGACTCTTAGGATTTGGTTGAGGTTGAGAGGAAAATTTTCCTTTCTCGTGAATGGCAAGTGCAGAAGAAAGTTTAGTAAGAGTGTTTTTAATGTCAATCATGGCTTGAGTGTTTTGATTATTAAAGACCTCTTGCTTTTCCATGAATACATGCAATGTTCCCTCAAGGTCTTTCATATATGGTAGGATATAGGGTGCATATCCTTGAGAATTTTGAGAATGTTACTGTGCCTGAGGAGGTGGTGGTTGCATGAATTATGTCTGATTGTTAGTCCTCCAACTGAAGTTCGGGTGATTTCTCCATCCTGGATTATATGTATCTGAAAAAGAAGAAGTAAATGGCTTTTTAAAATTGTTAATTGCATTTACTTGCTTATGCACAACTTCTTTAAAAATAGAAATTTTTGGACATTCATTTGTTGAATGTCTCAATTCATCACAAATGCTACAAATTTCTTCATTTTGCATAGATTTGATTTCTTTTACTTTCCCTGATTCCATGGCTTCAACCTTTCTAGCCAAACTAGCAAACCTAGCATTTAAATCTTCTTATTGACTAAGATGATATTTTCCTTTACTAGTATTTACAAGGTTTGATCTAATTGAATTTTTAGAAGGATTAGTATCATGCCAAGATTGAGAATTTTTAGCCAAATGGTCTAAATAGTCTAAAGTTTCTTCAGGTTCTTTATCAAGAAATTCATCATTGCACATTGTTTCCACAAATTGTTTAGTTTAAAGTGTTAATCCTTCATAAAAGAAGCTTATAGTGTGTTATTTTTCAAAACCATGATATGGGCAAGAATTCAACAAATCTTTAAAACGTTCCCAACTTTGAAAATATGCTTCATTTGAATTTTGAGAAAAATTTTGGATTTGTCTTTTCAAAGCATTGCTTTATGTGTTGAAAAAAATTTCTTCAAAAACTCACCTTGCATTTCTTGCTATGTGCCAATTGATCTTGGTTTCAAAGTGTTAAGTCAAGCTTTTGCTTTATCTTTTAAAGAAAACAAAATAATTTAAGCTTAACAACCTCTTCAGTGCAAGTTTGATCATGAAAAGCAGTACATACTTCCTCAAATTCTTTTAGATATAAATATGGGCTTTCAGATTCTAAACCATAGAAATTAGAAAGTAAAGAAATCATACCTGGCTTGAATCTAAAATTGTTAGCATTGAGTGGAAAGATAAAACATGATGGACTAGAATTTCGAGATGGTTGCAAATACTCACGCATGGTTCGCAATGGTTGATTTTCATGTTCATCATACACACTTTCATTTTTAGCCATTATGTTTGATGTGTGTGATTATGATTCAGACAAATCAATATGTACAGTACTAGGATTAATTTTAACTAAATGACCAGAATTTAAATCACGATACCAATTAAGCATAAACAAGTAACTTAAAATATAAAATAAAATGTACAAGCTAGTAGTATAAACCGTCTATTAAATATTAACAAAGATGTGGTATAAATCAGCCACCAAATAAGTTAATAAGCAAAAAAATTAAAAAGTTAGTATGCGGATAAATTAAAATGTTAGAAGCAGGTAAAGTAAAAAGTTAGATAACTGATAAAGTAAGAAGTTAGATAGTTAGTAAGTTAGTAAACAAAAAAAAAATGACAGAAAATAAATAACAAAAAATAAATGACGAGAAGATAAAATACGAGAAAATAAAGTGCAAAAAGTAAATTTAAAATATGAAAACCAGAGAATTGGAAAGCCGATTTTTTGCTCCGGTGAGAGAGAAGAGAAGAAGAAAGATTATTTCAGTAATGATTAAAGATTATAGAGAGATTAGGGAGAGTTTCACCCCACAAAGTTAGTACGTTAGTAAGTACAAAGAAAAAAAATTAAAAGGGTAGAATATATATATAAAATATTTACACCATAAATTTGTTCTTCAAATCAATTCCCCGGCAACAGCGCCAAAAACTTGATGCGGATTTAAAAGTTGCAAACCCAAGTGCAGGTTATCTCAAGTAATAAATTTCTCAGGAGTCTGAGGTCAATCCACAAGGAATTGATGAAGAAAAATTTATTTGATGTAAGGAAAATATTTTGTTACAACAATAAAGGTGATAAAAACTTAGTCACAAATAAAAAGGAATTGCTTGGGCTAGGAGATCCACTCTTGGTAAATAAATTAAGGATAAGATTAATTCTTTTATAACTCAATTAGAATCCACACATAAAGGAGGTTCCAATAGGAAAATACAATGTTCAAAGTTAATTAAAAATTATATACGTAATTATATTATGATTCCTTTTATCATCTATCAACACCACCACTCATAAATGGGATCAAGCATTCATTGTACCAAAATATTATCTACAACAAATCAAGATCTCTACTTTATAATGAAAGTTTCTAGCACCACCACTTGTAAATGGGTTAAAGCATTCATTATACCAATCTCTTGTCTACAACAAATCAAGAACTTCACTTTACAAGGAGGGTTTTTAAATTAATTGAAAACAAAATATAATACGTATAATGACCACTTGAAAATATATCATTTAAACACAAGAGAGAAATTAATCTAACTTTATTTCATTACCAAGAGCTTCACTCTTTCACCCAAGCAAAATGAAACTTAGTTACTCATAGATAAGAAGAAAGAAAGAGAGAAGAAGAAGAAGAAGAACATGACTTCAATTTAGAATAAAGGAAAATTATTACAAGAAAACCTAGTAACAAACTAGCATCATTTTGGTACCTAACACCTAACACCTTCAATGATCTGCTAAGGCCCCCTTTTATAGAGGATTAGAGAGACAAAATGACAAGGGGGCTGAGTCATTAGTAAGTGGATGAGTAGAAAATGAGTGGAAAATGTCAAATGACTTTTGGTGAGTGGAAAATTATGGAGATTCCTTACCTCCGAAATCATTTAGCTCTGAAGTCATTGAATGCGTCATAATGAGGAAATATGATCTTCATCAAAGTTGTAGACCTACATCTTAGCTTTCAAATGGCTTTAGGTGAGTCTAATATCATTTCTATAACTCCAGATGCGTTCAAATTACTATACACTGCTCAGACCCAGTCATAGCTCCTCTATTCTGATTTGCAAGCCCAATATCACCCATTAGGGCTTAGATTCTGGAAAAGTGTTAAACATGAAAGTTGTAGATATAGGTCTCAAATATTCAACATCAAAATTTCAACCTATTTTACAACCTCTAGCCCAAACAATGGCATGAACAGTACACATAGGTCAAGCTATCAGGAACAGTACTCTAGTTCTTACTTCAACCCCAATTTGAGTTATCTACTCGTGTGATTGAGCCTTTGAGGTCTGCATGAAATTTATAGATCTCTCTCATATCTTTAAAATTCCATCTGATTCACCTCATTTGACCACCTACATCCCAAGATATAGCCCAAATACAGAAATAACGTAAGACGTAAGTTATGCTGAAAAATTCAATTAAGTCTAATTTGAGTCCAAACTTACAAAACATAATCAAACTTAATCAATTAAGTACATGGAGAGTGTAAATGACTAAAAATGAAGGCTTATTAATGTATCAAATATGTGATCATCAAACTTGTTGAGAATTTGTAGAATGTGAAAGATGAAATTTATTGATATTACTCCTTGAATACTCATGCTGAGTTGATTGTTATGAATATAAGAATTTGCTCCATTGATTCTTTAAGGTTGAGGTAGAATGTGTGATAGAATAAACAGCGCTCATGAAATATTAATTTGAATTGTATATGAGAAATTTTGGACATTTGTCCTTGTATGGGATTGATAGTGTGAGAAAGGATGATTCCCTCCCTATCTTGAAAGAATGGTATAATGAGGAAGGATGATTCCCTCTTTACCCTAGATGATTGATTGTATGAGGAATAATGATTCCCTCCCTATCAAAGTAGTTGAGGAATGATGATTCCCTCACTATACTTGAATTGAGATCTATTAAATGAGGAAGGATGATTCCCTCATTAATATGGTGAATAACAAGAAATGATGAATAAATATATTTGAATATGATATGATTGATATTTGATGAATGGTTAGGTATAATGGATGATATAAATTATTTGATTGTATAAATGATTGTTTTTATAAAATTATAAATTGGTTTTTCTGCCTTAAGAAGAGAAAGGATTAGATTTGACTTTTGCCACCTTGCTACTTTATAAAATAAGTTTTGAAATGATTTTTTTCCGAAGCAGCTAGAAGTATTATGATGACACGTATTTTTAATTAGTATTACTAAGAATTCTTAGAATTCTCACTCCTTTTTATTGTATTTCTGTAATATTTTCGGGAACACGTATTACAGCAAGCAGGCAAAGGAGGAAGACTTAGAATAGGACTTGATATGACTTTTGTATTTTGAGATGTATATTTAGAATTCTGCAATACATTTTGTAATTACTGAGTACTGTAATATAAATTATATCCTTATATAAACTTTCTTTCTTAGTAATATGTCTGTTATATATATAAATCTCAACCACAACAGGCTCATATTTTGTATAACTCTTATATTTATTTTCAAATATATTATGTTATTAATAAGTGACATGCTTAATTCATATTACTAATACGTAATTTTGGATATGTATTTAGTAATTGTATTAAGGATGTTACATTTAGCATGAGTTAAGATTATGTTTATTATGTTATGTATGACGATTTATTCATTGTGAATGGATAAATACTGGTTTTGATATACCATTATTGAGAATTATGATTTCTCACCTCATTGTGTTTCTATATAAATTCAGGTCAAGGCCCTTCAAATGGTAAAAAGATGAAGAAACAAAAGAACTTGTGTAGTATAATTTTATTTTTTTCTTTTAAAGACAAAGCTTATGTATTAATATTTGCTTTGAGTTTGTTTTATGTCGTATGCATAACACTTTGCCCTTTGAGGCCAATGATGTGTATATATATGACATTTTTCATTATGGCTCTCCATAATGTTTTGTATAAATGTTAATGTTTAACTTAGAAGTAGCATGACTAATACTATATACTAAGGTTTTTAGTATTAGGATATTACGTCTAAACATACTAACTCTCATACATATTCTCAAATCACCAACATAATGAAACAAGCACATGTATGTTAAATCTCTCATCCCAATACTCATATTTCTTCAACACAAGATAATAGAGTTTTATGGATGCTCACATACTCTAAACCACTAATAGATATGTCTCAAAAATATTACTTACTATTTCCTCAGTTCTAACCAAGTTCACTTAACTCAAACCCTTGGGAAACCTCTAGAAACTCATTTTCTATCCAAGCATGCATAAATCATGCATCAAAAGGATATAGAAAAGGAAAGATCTAAGTAAACAAACACCTCTACCTCAAGTTGTGTGGTTGATACTCAAGCTTTCCTCTTATTCTTCTTTGATATCTCCTCTTCCTCTCTCTTCTTTTCCTTTTTCTCTTCTCTTCTTTCTTTCCTTTTTCTTTTCTCTTCCCTTTCTGCTGACCAGAACATGAGATGAGAGAAAATGAATGAAAAGAAAGTCAAAGATAAAGGCTAAGGATGGTGAAAACAAAGGAGAGATAAGAATAGGCTAAGATATTTAGCTAAAAACATTATATCTCTTAGGAACACTTTGATCTTACTAATCCAAGTTTCCTAATTTTCTTAGGTGTTATGAAAAGTTCTAGGATTTCTCTCAATCTTATTCTCATCGTTGCTTTATTGTTCATACACCAAAAACTATCACTTAAATTATATTACTCTTCCATAAGTTACATTAAACCTAATGAAATAAGCTAATAAGCTTATAGGTATCTACCTTAACTTGTTCTCATTATTAGAAAATTCTTTATTCTTTACTTGATATCTTCTCAAATTCTCATCATTTTCCAAGATATCTGCCTATCTAATATGGCCTTTAAACACTCAATTAGTATTATTAAAAATACTAAACTAACTCAGTTAATTCTCCAAAATTAACCACATCACATTCTATTTATTTGTAACCTAGAAATAAATTTCCATATTTATTTCCCTCATTTAAGCAGTTTATGCTACTCTCTAGATTATTAACAACTACTTTTCACATTCAGTATTATAGCAAAATAGCCCAACTAACTTAAAAAGGTTACCAAAGTTAACAAAGAGTTATTGATGTTGGTGTATGCCCTAGAGGCCAATACATTTTCTGTATTTACATACATTCTATTATGCTATTTTTATATATGAGGCATTTCATTTATTGTGTTCTTTTTGGATAAACATAATAAAGTCCTTAGAATAGTAAGTTTGATGCCATAGGACATCAAGTGGATGACATGATCGTGAGATCCTTTTGGTTACAACACTATTCTTAAATGTCCCTAGTCAAGTATTATTATTAATTAGGACAACAATAATACATTGAGACTAGTATGTGCATAGACTGATGACCATATCTCACGGGTCATGGATATGAGATATCAAGTCTTCACATGGGTACATATTAGAGTAATGATGTACTGGATTGACCCACCATGAGAACACTACATGGATCGTTACGTGAGTGTCATAAGCGATTCTCATAGTGACAATGGTGTTTGTGGTCCTTTGGCCTGAAATCACTACGATTCCTACATGAGGAGTTGTGTGTTTTAATGCCATCAAACGTCATCTGTAACAAGGTGATTATAAAGTAGGTTATTGGACATACCGCGAATCATGTAAAGGGATGTGAGTGACCTAGATGGGATTTGTCACTCCTACATAACAGAAGCGATATCTTCGGGCCCCCTGATTGAGTGAGACTGCGAAATGCATGACCATGCTCAAATGAGTCAATATGAGATATTGATTTCATTTGTCGTTACAAAGTCTACTCGAGTATTAGGAAACCAATGCTTGGACTATACAAGGGTAACACATTCCATGCCTTGTGTTCAATCTAGATATCTTGACAAAGGGACCAAACGACATAGAAACATTGGTCATGGAAAGGTTATGTCAAATCACTGACATTCTTATTACTTGGGTAACAGCGATGTGTTGCTAGATACCGCTCACTGCTTGTAATATTAAAATGGGATTTTAATATTACTGCTAACTTAATAAGAACCTACAGGGTCACACACATAGAGCAGACTAAAATTGGAGCAATGGATCCAAGTTGGACTCGGATTCAAATATGGGCCAAACTCATAATAGATGGGTCTAGGGTTGCTGCCTTACCTTCTTCTTTGCTCACACTCACTTAAGGCAGTCACTATTATAAATAGTACTGCTAAGGGGGCTGCTAAGAGACACAATTCTGAACCCTAGCCACACCTACAAAAAAGTGAGTGAGAGAGCGACAAGTTTCTTCTCTTCTCTTCACAGCTAGCACTGTGTGAGAGACGTAAGGCTCCTCTTGCGGACGTTGGATGTTCGTGAGTCTGTTCGTGTGGATACCGCAGTGACATCGTTTCTATTACGGTGTTGGTGATTCATGCTTCAAGAGCTAAATCATTTAAAAAAATCAAATTATGGCTTTTTCACATGGATCCTCGGTGGGAATCCCTTTTTTCGCTGCGTGTTATATCCGCAATTCCCAACAACTGAACTTTTATAACCATGATTAAGATCAACTGATTAGGGAGGATGTTAAACGAAAAGATTAAAATTTCCTGTGACAAAATTGTCCTATGATTTGTTTGTTTCAACCCCTACTAGGGACCGAGCTATAACTTCCCATGCATGTTTGAAATAATCTTGATAGAAAATAGACCTTTTACTAAAATCTTCTTTGTTTGCCCTTACAAGGACTTGATGTTATTCTGGGTATGGATTGATTGCTCTCTAATAATGTGATTTTGAATTATCTTGAAAAGACCATCTCATTTCCATTCAATCCTTCTCTAGAACCCAACAAACACTTTGTATTCCTCACTCCACCTAGGTTAATAGGTGTTTATTAGAAGGAGTTCAAGGATATGTTCTCTTGTCATCTTTAGAAATAAAGGCTAAGCAAAGTAGTAATATTGTCCCTATAGATAGTGAATACCCTGAAGTTTTTCCTTTTAAAATCATTAGCTTATCACTCGTAAAGGAAATAGAATCTTCCATTGACTTGGTACCAAGAGTAGGTCATATATTTGTAGCACCTTATGTGATGCCCCTACTAGAATTAAGTGAGCTCAAGAAGCAAGTAGGGGAGTTGTTAGATAAGTAATTCATCAAACTTAGTGCATTCCCTTAGGGAGCCCTAGTGCTCCTAGTAAAGATGAAAGATGGTGGTCTTAGGTTATGTATAGACTGCATGCAATTGAATAAAGTGACAATTAAGAACAAATGCCCCATCTAAGAAATGTGCTTAATAGAGAAATTTAAAGACTTAAATTTGTCAATAACCTTATATCCCAATATGAAGTGCCTTAGTGCATTACACATTGTTTGTGACATAAGAGCACAAATTAAGGAAGCTAAGATTCAGATAAATTCCTATCAGCTCATAAGGAATAGATTTTGCAAAGATAGCAAATAGATTTCAATTTGTCAAGGATAGTGTTATTGATGCACACTTTTTAGTTGTTGCATTTACAAACCCAAGTGTAGGTTGTCTCAAGTAATAAATTCTCGGTGAGTCCGAGGTCGATCCACAGGGAATTGATGAAGATTATTTAAGGTAAGGTAAATATTTTATTACTATAGTAAAAATTATTTACTTGGGTAAAAATGATCCACTCTTGGTAAATAAAGTAAAAGTAAGATTAATTCCTTTTATAACTCAATTAGAATCCTCGCAACATGGAGGTTCCAATCGGAAAATATAACGTTAAAAGTCCATTAAAATAATACACGTAATTATATTATGTTTCCTAAAAATATTACCACCACTTATAAATGGGTTAAAGCATTCATTGTGCCAATATTTTGTCTACAACAAATCAAGAACTCCTCTTTACAAAGATGATTTCTAAATTATAAGAAACAAATTATAATATGTATAATGGTTACTAGAAAATATAAATCATTTAAGCACAAGAGAAGAATAAATCTAACCTTACTTTATTACCAAGAGCTTCACCCTTTCACCCAAGTAAAATGAAACTTAGTTACTCATAGATAAGAAGAAAGAAAGAAAGAAGAAGAAGAAGAAGAAGAACATGACTTTCATTTAGAACAAAGGAAAATTACTACAAGAAAACCTAGTAACAAAATGGTATTATTTTGGTAACTAACACCTAATACCTTCAATGATCTACCAAGGCCCCCTTTTATAGAGGATTAAAGATACAAAATGTCAAGGGGGCTGAGTCATTAGTGGTTGAATGATTGGAAAATGAGTGGAAAATGCCAAATGACATTAAATGAGTGAGAAATTATGGAGATTCCTTGTCTCCGAAATCATGCAGCTCTGAAGTCATTGCATTCGTCAGTTTTGAACCAAATGGTCTTCATTAAAAGTTGTAGGCCTGGATCTTAGCTTTCAAATGGCTTTGGTTTGGGTCCAATATCATTTTTACAACTCCAGATACGTTCAAATTACTACATACTGTCCAGGCCCACTCACAGCTCCTCTGTTCTGACTTCCAAACCCAATATCACCTTCAAGGAATCCGATTTTGGAAAGGTGTTCAACATGAAAGTTGTAGATATGGGTCTTAACTATTCAACATCCAAATTTCAATCCATTTTACAACATCTAGCCCAAAATCTGTGATGAACAGTATACATAGGTCAAGCTGTCAGGAACAACACTCTAGTTCTTGCTTCAACCCCAATTTGAGTTATCTACTCGTGTGATTGGGCCTTTGAGGTCTTCATAAAAGTTATAGAGCTCTATCTTATCTTTCAAATACCACTAGAATCACCTCCAAAGACCACCTACAGCCCAAGATATGGCCAAAGTACAGAAATAGTGTAAGACGTAAATTATGCTGAAAAATCAAATTAAGTCTAATTTGAGTCCAAATTTACAAAACATAATAAAACTCAATCAATTAAGTACATAAAGAGTGTAAATGACGAAAAATGAAGGCTTATTAATGTATCAAATATGTGATCATCAAATTCCCCCACACTTAACTTTTGCACTCCTGGGCAAAACACAAAAGATAAAGACCAAAGAAAAACGACACAGACTCAAAAACTAAAAACTCTAAAGGATTCAATGACTCAAGAAGAGCAACTAGACATTCAAGAATCAAAACATTCATGAGGTAACATGTCTTCGCATCTCAAGCTAACAAGCAAGGAAACTTCAGTTAAAAAGAATGAATCAAGAATGATAGATCCTCACAGAATTCACTCTCAATCTCTCAAGTGTTTAAAAAGGTTAGTATTTCACTCTATTCAACTCATGAATAATTGCACTACCATAAGCTTGCTTATCTTCTACTTCTTCGCTACTCAAAAACAACATATATACACAAATAATGAGGACTTTAATCAAGGTTATAATGGGGCCAAGGTAAAGGTGGAAGTAATATAGATATGTCAAGTTAAATGCCAAAGAGAATAAAAGAGCATTATGATACAGTTAGAATGGAGAAGATGTTTGAGAACATTCAGTCTAAATTTCTCAAGAATTTCTTAGTTCTTCCTCATACAGGACAATGACCAATATCTGACTAATGTTTTGTTGAAGATCAATTAGTAGATTGAATTCCTTTAGGCTTGAACATTCTCCTTCTATTCCTGTTATTTCCAATCATCCACCCTCAATCTAGGTATGAAAATATCACATGGTGCATTTTTTTTTTATTGTAGCAATAATCAGCTTTTTTTTTTTTATAGAAACATTTTTTCCTTTTTTTTTATAGAAACATTTTTTCCTTTTTTTTATATAACCAATCTGCATATGCACCCCCACACTTGTTCAAGAACTCATCAAATAACAAAGTCAATGCTCTCTTATTCCCTAAGGTTGGGTTAGAACATAGTTTTTCATTTAAGGCACGTAATGAGTTAGAAACAAAGAATAGTCAAATAAGCTCAAAGGGGTTAAACAAAGGAAAATATGTAAGGTTAGCTATTTGGTCAAAGTAGTTAATTCAAGAAAATTTGCCTCAATCATGTTTATGTATGCATGTGAAAATGGAGCCTAAAAAAGAATCAAAGCAAGTTCTAGAGTAACAATTCCATAAGAAAAAATCACACAAGAAAGAAGAGAATGGTACAGATGTTCAATCCATTCATTTATAGGCTCAAAATCTCACAAGGCATATATCCATCATTCTCAGTCCACAAAAATTTCAACATTCATAACCAAGCATGTGATATTTAAGAAAGAAGACAATTAACTCAATCATGCAAATTTTCCTGATTTTAAATTGCTACTTCCACACAAACTAGTTGTCTACTCCAACTAAGATGCGTCTCAAGAGTAAAATTTATTCCTTACTCTGCCATCCTTCTTGGTTTAGTAAGTTACTGACAAACACATAAACACAAAGACATATTAATATACACACTTTCTAAAAAAAAATTATATTTTTTTTTAATTTTTATTTTAATTTTTACACACAACTATCCTTCCTCCCAACCAGATCACAACATTGTCCTCAATGTTAACAATTAAATCCAAACTGAAGAAATAATTATCAATATACATCAAAGAAATTATTGGGACAAAATTAAACAAAGTAATGAGGAGAAGTCACATACCCGAAATGCTTAGACGAGAAGAGAATAACTACATCTTGACAATGGTTAGCAATGACAAAAAAAAAAATGAAATAAATAAGCATGGAAACAAAAAAAAAATTTTTTGGGTTTTTTTTTTGTTTTATATATTTTTTTTGGCTGACACTATTTACATCCCGATACAAAGGCTCCGAAATCTGGGAGGCACTTAAGCCGACTCAATAAAAATACGAAATACTAAAAACTTACCTCAGCTTTGGTAGACAGGATCGTCTACCAAAGTTTCTGCTACATCTGGATCCTTCAACTCAAGTTATAGCTTCCACCGCTGACCATTTACCTTCTTCCAAATTAATTTTATAAGAACAGACCAAGGGACGAACACCTTTTTTATCAGTAATGCTCCAACCTTTCATAAGAAACTCCTTAAACTTTGGTTGCCATGCCTGAGTGTCATGATCTTGAGTTTTATCAAAAATAGTAGAAATATCAACTACATCAGAGGGATTACTGATAGAATTAAACTCAGAATTGACAAGAAAATTCTCAAGGGGATCAAATTCATGGGTTGTAGAAACTCCCCTATCCATGATTGAGTCAATCATGTATGTCTGGTGGCCTTCGTCATTATTTTCTAGCTTAACAAGACTTTTTGTCACCTTAGGTTCCTTGGGTAGCTCAGCATCACTACTATCTTGATACTTTTCCACATCCTCTAGCTCATTCACACTCAAGGAGTTCATCACTTTGGACATTTGGCTCTTTATCTCCTTACTTTCTTCAACAACTTTTTCATTCTTAAGGGTTATCACTAACTTGACTTGATCTATTTGTTGGTTTTCTGGATTACCATCTTTTAGACTGTATTGACCCTTGGGATTTAGTTGAGATTGAGAGGGAAACTTTCCTTTCTCATAAATGGCAAGTGCAGAAGAAAGTTTAGCAAGAGTGTCTTTTATGTCAATTATGGTTTGATTGTTGTGGTTATTGATGGCCTCTTGTTTTTCCATGAATGCATGCAATGTTCCTTCAAGATTTTTCCTATATGGTGGGACATAGGGTACATATCCTTGAGGATTTTGAGAATCTTGCTGTGCCTGAGGAGGTGGTGGTTGCATGAGTTGTGGCTGATTGCTATTCCTCCAACTGAAGTTCAGGTGATTTCTCCATCCCGGATTGTATGTATCTGAAAAAAAAGAAGTGAATGGCTTTTTAAAATTGTTCATTGCATTTACTTGCTCATGCACAACTTCTTTAAACATAGGAAGTTTTGGACATTCATTTGTTGAGTGTCCTAATTCATCACAAATGCTACAAATTTCTTCATTTTGCACAAATTTGATTTCTTTTACTTTCCGAGATTCCATCGCTTCAATCTTTCTAGCCAAACTAGCAAACTTAGCATTTAGATCTTCTTCTTGACTAAGATGATATTTTCCTTTACTAGCATTTGCAAGATTAGATCTAATTGAATTTTCAGAAAGATTAGTATCATGCCAAGATTGAGAATTTTCAGCCAAATGGTCTAAATAATCTAAAGCTTCTTCAGGTTCTTTATCAAGAAATTCACCATTGCACATTGTTTCCAAAAATTGTTTGGTTTCGGGTGTTAACCCTTCATAAAAAAAGCTTATAGTGCGCCATTTTTCAAAACCATGATGTGGGCAAGAATTCAACAAATCTTTAAAACATTCCCAACTTTGAAAATATGCTTCATTTGAATTTTGGAAAAAATTTTGGATTTGTCTTTTCAAAGCATTGGTTTTATGTGTTGGAAAAAATTTCTTCAAAAACTTACATTGCATTTCTTGCCATGTGCCAATTGATCTTGGTTTCAAAGTGTTAAACCAAGTTTTTGCTTTATCTTTCAAAGAAAAAGGAAACAATTTAAACTTAGCAACCTCTTCAATGCAAGTTTGATCATGAAAAACAGTACATACTTCCTCAAATTCTTTTAGATGTAAATATGGGCTTTCAAATTCTAAACCATGGAAATTAGGAAGTAAAGAAATCATACCTGACTTGAATCTAAAATTGTTGGCATTGACTGGAAAGATAAAACATGATGGACTAGAATTTCGGGATGGTTGCAAATACTCACGCATGGTTCGCAACAGTTGATTTTCATGTTCATCATGCACACTTTCATTTTCAGCCATTGTATTTGATGTGTGTGATTGTGATTCAGACAAATCAATAAGTACAGTACTAGGATTAACTTTAACCAAACGACCATAATTTAAATCACGATACCAATTAAACATAAACAAGTAACTTAAAATAGAAAAAAAAAATACACAAGCTAGCAGTATAAACCGTCTATTAAATATTAACAAAGGTGTGGTATAAACCAACCACCAAATAAGAAAATAAAAAAAAAATAAAAAGTTAGTATGCAGATAAATTAAAATATTAGAAGCAAATAAAGTAAAAAGTTAGATAGTTAGTAAGTTAGTAAAAAAATGACAGAAAATAAATAACAAAAAAAATGAATGAGAAAATAAATACGAGAAAATAAAGTACAAAAAAATAAAAGGGAGAGTTACCCCCACTAAGTTAATATGTACAAGAAAATAAAAGGAGAATTACCCCCCATGTACAGAAATTAAAATGCAAAAAATAAAGTGCAGAAAGTAAATTACAAAAAGAAAAGTAAAAGGGAGAGGTTCCCCCACTAAGTTAGTGCGTAAAATAAAAGGGAGAGTTTCCCCCATTTGTTAGTATATACAAAAAAATAAAAGGAGAGATTTCCCCACAAAGTTAGTAAGTTAGTATATACAAAAGAAAAAAAAATTAAAAGAGTAAAAAAAAATATGTACAAAATATTTACACCAGAAATTTGTTCTTCAAATCAAGTCCCCGGCAACGGCGCCAAAAACTTGATGCACACTTTTTAGTTGTTGCATTTACAAACCCAAGTGCAGGTTGTCTCAAGTAATAAATTCTCGGTGAATCCGAGGTCGATCTACAGGGAATTGATGAAGATTATTTAAGGTAAGGTAAATATTTTATTACTACAGTAAAAATTATTTACTTGGGTAAAAATGATCCACTCTTGGTAAATAAAGTAAAAGTAAGATTAATTTCTTTTATAACTCAATTAGAATCCTCGCAACATGGAGGTTCCAATCGGAAAATATAACGTTAAAAGTCCATTAAAATAATGCACATAATTATATTATGTTTCCTAAAAATATTACAACCACTTATAAATGGGTTAAAGCATTCATTGTGTCAATATTTTGTCTACAACAAATCAAGAACTCCTCTTTACAAAGATGATTTCTAAATTATAAGAAACAAATTATAATATGTATAATGGTTACTAGAAAATATAAATCATTTAAGCACAAGAGAAGAATAAATCTAACATTACTTTATTACCAAGAACTTCACCCTTTCACCCAAGTAAAATGAAACTTAGTTACTCATAGATAAGAAGAAAGAAAGAAAGAAGAAGAAGAAGAAGAACATGACTTTCATTTAGAACAAAGGAAAATTACTACAAGAAAACCTAGTAAAAAAATGGTATTATTTTGGTAACTAACACCTAATACCTTCAATGATCTGCCAAGGCCCCCTTTTATAGAGGATTAGAGATACAAAATGTCAAGGGGGCTGAGTCATTAGTGGTTGAATGATTGGAAAATGAGTGGAAAATGCCAAATGACATTAAATGAGTGAGAAATTATGGAGATTCCTTGTCTCCGAAATCATGCAGCTTTGAAGTCATTGCATTCGTCAGTTTTGAACCACGTGGTCTTCATGAAAGTTGTAGGCCTGGATCTTAGCTTTCAAATGGCTTTAGTTTGGGTCCAATATCATTTTTACAACTCCAGATACGTTCAAATTACTACATACTGTCCAGGCCCACTCACAGCTCCTCTGTTCTGACTTCCAAACCCAATATCACCTTCAAGGAATCCGATTCTGGAAAAGTGTTCAACATGAAAGTTGTAGATATGGGTCTTAGCTATTTAGAATCCAAATTTCAATCCATTTTACAACATCTAGCCCAAAATCTGTGATGAATAGTATACGTAGGTCAAGCTGTCAGGAACAACACTCTAGTTCTTGCTTCAACCCCAATTTGAGTTATCTACTCATGTGATTGGGCCTTTGAGGTCTTCATAAAAGTTATAGAGCTCTCTCTTATCTTTCAAATACCACTAGAATCACCTCCAAAAACTACCTACAGCCCAAGATATGGCCAAAGTACAGAAATAGTGTAAGACGTAAATTATGCTGAAAAATTAAATTAAGTCTAATTTGAGTCCAAATTTACAAAACATAATAAAACTCAATCAATTAAGTACATAAAGAGTGTAAATGACTAAAAATGAAGGCTTATTAATGTATCAAATATGTGATCATCAGTTATCATGTGTAAAGGAAGTGTGAATGCTTATGTCTTGAAGCATATCAAATGAGTTTTTGATGATAACAAAAAAAGAATATCAAGATCAAAAAGAGAAGATCAAGATCAAAAGAAAAGATCAAGATCAAAAGAAAAGACCAAGATCAAAAGAAGGAAACCAAGAGGTATATAGATATAAGTGTTAGGAATTAAATGTAAAATGCTTTCAAGGTATCTCAATGATCTTCAAATGGTTTTTTAAAGATCTTCTTAAATCAACCAATAATTTAAAGTTCATCTTTTAAAAGATATGTTGATTTCAATCTTGGATTTCATAACTCAAATGTAAATCTTGTTAAAATCCAAGCTCAATATGAAAGGATTGATCAATACACTTTATTGGAGTGGAAAAATGTGTTCAAAGGTCTTGGTAATCTATTACACATGTTTTGTAATCGATTACAAGCTAAACAGAGGCCTTGTAATCGATTACATTGAGCATGTAATCGATTACAGGCATGACAGAAGCCTTGTAATTGATTACACTGAGGCTGTAATCGATTACAAGTTAGGCAGAGGTCATGTAATCGATTACACAAGGTTGGTAATTGATTACATCCTGCCCAGAAAGCTAAGACCACATTCCAACAGCCATGTAATCGATTACCACTGTGGTGTAATCGATTGCCACTGGCCTGACAGTGCCCAACGGCTATATTAAGTGCATTAAATGCTTGGCTTTAATGTCCCCAACAACTCTTTTAATGAAAAATAGTTTATATACTTGAGTTGGGGCTTCATTAATGGTTAATCTTGAACCTTGAAACATCATTCTAACAACATATACGAAAATCAATCCTTGAAATCCTTCTTGCTTTGTTTTTATACAAATCCTTAAGATATTCTTAATGAGCATTCTAGAGCTTCAATTTGTATCATTTACTCTAGTGAGAGTTTCATTCTATCAATCTTGATTATTGTAAAGAAGAGGATGAGGCATCCCTTGTTTGAAGAGGCTCAAGCTACAAAGGGTGAGGTATCCTAAGGTGATGTTAAGTACTCCAAATTGTAAAGGTTACAAGCACCTGATTCAAGCTTAGAATTTAGTGAAAAATCTCAAGTGATTGCTTGAGGACTGGACGTAAGCCACAAGTGGATAGGTAGTTGAACCAGGATAAAGCTTGGTATTTGTTCTTCTAAACTCAACTCTTTAATATTGTACACTATTTTATTGAGTTTGATTGAATTCTATCTTGCTTGGTTGTAGTATTTGTAAGTGAAAGTGTTCATCTCATCTATCCATTCATCTCTATTAATTAAATAGTTTCAACGAAAATAAGAATTCAAGTATTTTTTTGAAAAATTTGTGAACTTATTTTATATACTCAATTCACCTCTCTCATGAGTATTGAGGCCACTTGGTAACAAATGATATCAGAGCTAGACTCTTGTATAAAGAGCTTAGCAGCTTCAAGAGAAGAAATGACATCAAATGATTTTTCTAATGAAAGTTCTTCTATAAATAGACCTCCCTTTTTCAATGGGGATGGTTATGCATATTAAAAAAAAAAAAATTTTATTGAAGCTATTGATTTAGATGTATGGGACGCCATTGAAAATGGTGTTTTTGTTCCCACACGTACTATATATGGTGTAAGAACTAATACACCTAGAAGTGAATGGACCGATGAGGACAAAAAGAATGTTCAATACAACTTGAGAGCCAAGAACATCATTACCACATCCTTGGGGTATAATGAATTCTTTAGGGTGTCAAATTGTAAGACCACCCAAGAAATGTGGGATACCCTATAAGTAACTCATGATGGCACAAGTGAGGTAAAAAGATCAAGAATAAATACTCTCACTTATGAATATGAATTGTTTAGAATGAACCAAGGAGAGAGTATTCAAGAAATGCAAAAAAGATTCATATATATCATTAATCATCTTGCTTCATTGGGAAATACTTTTCCTAATGAGGACCTCACTAACAAAATCTTGATATGTTTGAGTAGGAATTGGCAACCAAAGGTGATGGCTATTGCAGAATCAAGGAATCTATCAACAATGATGTTAGCCACCTTATTTGGGAAGCTTCAAGAACATGAGTTGGAGCTAAATAGGCTTAATCAAAATGAAGAGCATGATAAGAAGAAAAAAAGGATTGCACTCAAAGCTGTAACACCCTCCCTAGGGCGTCACATTTTAAAATAAAAACTTAAACCAATTATAATTATTTTATAAAAGCTTGAGTTTCAAAATACAAATTTTAAAATTTCTTTTTCGCAGAAATATAAACTTACCAAAAATTAAAAGTAACAATGAAATTAGATTGAACTGATTAACATACATATGCCATATACATCACAAAATAATCAACAATAAATTAAAACATGAAAATTACAGACTCAGAGAAGCTTGATAGTAAACCCGAAGAAAGTTACTACTAATAGCACGGTAATAACACTAACGAGGAAGAATAAAACTCAACTAAAAAAATTCCATTTCTTCACCAATGCATCATGTTGAAACTTGGAAGATTACTTCTTACGATTTGTCACCATCTGAGAATATTGTCTCCAATAAGCCTCAAAATACGCTTCGCCTACTACACGAATTTAAACAATACAAACCAAACAAAACAATACAATGAAGAGGTGAGATCCTTTCACCTTTACCAAGATCTGTAGCAAAGAATGATACGAATGACTAGATCATTCCATACACACTGATCAATACATGAATTTAGTCATATTATCGATTTACAATTAATTCTAATAAGCATATATTGTAATCGAATAAACCACAATAACATTACCAGGATAGATATAACAATTCACACTATATAAAATGCCATAACCATAAATCATAATAATATAGAATAAAGATTAAATGCAATATCAACATATAGTATCCCAAATAAAAGATCATAGGTAAACGATCACAGATAAAAGATAATAATGTACCACATATAAACATGTATAATGTGACACAATCCTACTCCATGGAGCTACAATACACACAACGATATCAGAGAGAATGAGTTGAGACTTCTATTAGTCTTGCTTGACCAATCCAAATTATTACCTTGTCAAAACTTTGTGTCTATAGCTTTGGCTACCCGACCAACTATTGCAATTGTCAAAACTTTGTGTCTATAGTGGCCAGTTGTGATTGCTATTACCTTGTCAATACTTTGTGTCTATAGCCCACGAAAAATAAACATAATGGCATAGCATACAACCCGGACACACAAAGTCAATTAATTGTATACTACTGAGCGGTCGATAGTCCTCTCAAAACTTGATTAAGGATAGTGTTTGTCGAGAACATAAGTGTGTTGTCACGCACCACGGCCCAGAAGGAGCTACCTCCGTCTACATATGGAATAATGCACACTATGAACTCCAAGTCCATATCAAGAACCGAACACACTATGCCTATCACATCGACAACACGATGTTATTCATCTCGTCAATCAAATCACCAATTCGTAAATTGGCACGACTCAGTGCATGAACAAAGCAATAATTACCAAAATATCCTCAGATTTTCAATTATTTATATAAGTGTCATCAATTTCCAATTATTTACAAAAATACCATCAAATCTCCATCATTTACAAAAACGCCACTAAACTTCCATTATATACAAAAATGCCATCAAACTTTTCATTATTTACAAAAATGCCATCAAACTTTAAATAATCACAAAAACACCCTCAGATTTCAAATAATATCAAAAACGCCCTCAATAGCAAAAATAATTACGTAAATGCCCTCAATGGCATAAATCTCAAAATACAGTACGCTCCCACTTGGCGCACTATCTTTTTCATAAAACCAAATCACAATACGCACCCACTTGGCGCAACATAACTTCTCATATATCTGGGTTCACCACATTGGCCCAATAGTAAAATTTGCTGTTTTTGTCAATCACATAGAAATTTTATTTTATTTTCAAAATCTTGTCGTTTTCACAATATATATCACATTTCCAATCGCATAAATATAATTTCTTTGTTTCCTCAATCGCGTAATAATTTTATATCATTTTCTCAATCGCATAAGCTTTTTAAATCATTTTCTTTTCCGTTTTCCTCAAATAAACAGTTTTTGACTAATAAACAAAATTATTAAGCAATTTAAAACCATTTAAAATATTTTTCAAACTATTGTAAAATGTTTCAAATTAATGTATAATCTTTGTAAATACTAACAATACTTAAATTAGTTTCTAAAATTCAATTCGACCATTTCATTTTTAATAATCAAAACATTTTGATAAAATTTCCTTTAACATGCTTACTTACCTTAGATTATTTAGAATCCAATTTTTCTCACTTTTTGGCATGTTGGCGAAATCTCATAGTATAAATAAAATTCCAAAAATTCATTTCTTTGTTCTAATTCACTTGAATTCACTTGATATTCATTAAAAACATTGTAAATCACCTTAATTCCTTCCATTCAATGGTATGACCGAACCTAGGGTTTTGCATTCTTTGGAATACTCATGCATTTCTAACATTATAATAACACATACAATACATATGCCACACATTTCAACACTATAGGCATGCAAAATATTCTAAAGCTATAATCATGCATATAAAAATAAATAAATCGCCAACCGAAAAACACTTAAATAATCAAATAATTAACACAAGCCACAACAATTCAACCACCACAATTACACAAACCGAATCCTCATGGATTCTTCATACAGAACAAAAACATTCCTCACCACCAACACATGGTTGATGAGGGTAATCTCCCTCTTACCTCTTGAAGACAATTTTAATCGGTAAGATTTCCTCCTTTCCTCTAAGTTTCGTCCAAGCTCCAAAACAATTCCTAAAATTCTCAAACAATTAGTAAAAACTCATACAAGGTTAAATATTGAAAAACCATGGAACAATCATGGTTAGAAAAATTAGAAATCTAATTTTGAACCATAAAATCAAGACTTACCCTTAAGTAAGTAAGCAAAAACTTGAATTTTGGACAAGATAGAGTAGGATTTTGGAAAAACTTTGTGAAGAGAAAGTGTTTAGAATAGGATTTGGGTTTAGGAAATATGGTTAGATAAAATTATAGATGCTTGGTGTTGTGGGTAGTGTATAGGCCGAATAGGGTGAGAAAGAAAATGGAAGAGAAGTGTTCTTGGTTCTTGGTGTTTTAGAGAGAGAAAATGGATAATTTTTCTAAGATATGTGTGAAATAAAAGTGAAGAGTGATAGAGAGAGAGCTGTCTGCCGTGGGGTTGGAGAAGAAAAAGAGAAAGAATATTTGAGAGCTTTGCTTGATAGCTTTGGAGAATAGATGAAGACTTTGATTAAATGAAATAAGTCTCCTCCAAATGCATGGCCGTGAATCACTTTGAGAGAAAGAATGAATTATGTTTGATTTTGTTTCCTCCAAATGCATGGCCGTGAAAAGCAAATGGATAGCCACCAATATTGACTCTCCAAGACTCCATCCAAGCCTTAGAATTCACCAAGGGTCAAGATTAAAACTTGATCACCAAGCTTGTTTCCTATTGGCTACTCAAGCCTTGTCACAAGCTCTTGAATGTTCCACCTTGCCTCCAATATTGCAGCTGCCCAACCGTGTAAATCCTTCACTAATTAAGTATAAAAATTGTTTTCCATATATATCTAATTATATGCTAATAAATTGGTTAATTAGTTAGGTTAATTATCTTAACAAATCTTAATTAATATACTAATCACATAACTAATTAATTTAACATATATTAACATATATCATAACCTTTAGTTAATATTAGTATATCTAATTAACATTTAGATTATAATTAGTTAAGAATTAAACTAGTCTACTTAATTATTTATCTAATTACATAACTAATTAATTAGACACATAATTACATATTTTATAATCTCTAAACAATATTAGCACATCTAATTAATATTTAGATTATAATTATTTTATAACTAAACTAGTTTAATTAGTTTGCAAATTAAGTAATTAATCTAGTCAAACTAAGCTTAATTAATTACTAATCCTAAAGTCAAACCTACAACTTTTGACTTAATCCTAGCCATTGATTTTTCTTTAAATCCTATCCATTGATCAAATCCATGGTCATCTTCAAAGCTTATCCATCAAGATTCAATCCTAGCCATTCATCAAATCTATGGTCATCATTCAAGCTTATCCACCAAGATTCAATCCTAGCCATTCATCAAATCTATGGTCATCATTCAAGCTTATCCACCAAGATTCAATCTAATGGTCCAAAATGGTCAAGCCACTTTTGTTGACTTCTCTTTATTAGTTTGACTTCTAGGTGTCTTATTTCTATTGGTCCAAGTTTCTTGTTTCTATTGGTTACTTTATTTATACGTGGGTCCCACACACAAGATATCAGTCCACTATCAAAATTTATATTGAGTAATAAAATAATACTAAAAATTATTTTATCGCACGATTAAATTCTAAAAATTACTGAAACTAATTTATATATCAATCAATTGGGTTTAGTAAGATCCCCAACTCTAATTAATTAAAATAATATTTTTCCGACCGAGAAAAATTATTATTTTCCTGTCCGAGCAAATCTCACAAAAAGTCCAAATAAAATCACGGACAAGTAATATCAAACAACGTATCATGTAGAAAAACCAAAAACAAGTACATTCGGGATGAAATGGTCATTTTTCCATTTTTCCCCATCACGAAGAAAAACACTCAAAACGGTCAAATAAAATAACAGACAGTATTATATGTCTGTATTTCATACAAAAAAACAAGAAACAGTAAAATAAGGATACATCGGTCTTTTACCCAAAAATTGGGGTGTTACAACTCTCCCCTCCTAAAAAGAATTTCGCCCCCGAAATTCGTAACGGTTTCAGAATAGTCTAGGATACTACTCTTGCATCACCGTTTACGTCACCTCCATCATTCCAGATTACCTCGACCAACGAAAACTCCTTGCGTCGCGTAAAACATGGAGAACTATTTTAGTATGGTTCCTCATAATTTCAAGAATAGATCAGAATGTCGTTAATAAAGATAATAACAATTCTGTCTAGAGAAAAAAAATGAAAGATACTATCCACCACGCTTCCGCTACGCCACTCTGATCAAGTATCACTTGAAATTTCCATGCCTTTGTACAGCTTCACTCTCTTGCCTTTGCTTTTAAGCGGAAGTGTCTCACAATACAAGTTCTCTTTTTAACAATATTGTATCGATACTATGACACGATTTTAACTCGAATATCCTTTCTTTTGCAATTTCAATATACGAAAAGATATTATAAAGATTTAGAAAGAAAAGGTAGAGAAACTATCTGAATTGTTCGGACATGTCCAACAAAGAATTTGACATTACCCGATTTTAAGAATGAGTTTTTCGAGACACTAAAATTCTCTTTGAAACAATTTACAGGATATGATTAAAATAACCAATCCATATATAAGATCACATCTATCCTATGAAAGAGGTAGACAATTTAGATTAAGAAAAGATTGTTTAAGGAACTGGATAGTAATAACGGATTTGATAACAAAAGTAGAAATAGATAAGTTAAAAGGTAACAAAGATACCAAGTAATTCTAATTAACCCAAATAGTCAATTAGTCATAAAAGAATGGGTTAAACCAAAGTACATTTCGCAAATGCGTCATATGAAAGATATCATAAAGACATAGAAACAAGAGATGATAGAATCATCCATACCACCGAACCTATCCAATAAAGAAATTGATATGGTCCGTTGAATTTAGAAGTAAACTTTTAACTTGAACAATTTGACCAACTGGTCTAACAGAGCATTGATGGTAGAAAAATACCCAATCCATATTTTTAGATTGTGTTTGTTTTGAAAAAGAAGCATACCAATTAAATCAAAAAAAAAATTTAATTATTTAACAGACTTAGGATGGTTTAAGCAACTCAAGTACTCAACCACATGTTTTAGAACCAGAAATAGAAACAACCAGGTCAAAAGATAATGAAGACACGAGAAAACTCTAATTGACCCACACAATTATATGCCATAAAGAAATAGGTTACCTTCGAATTATACAAGTATAGTTAAAAGATCACCTTTTTATGATACACACTTCTTTATTTAGATCCTCGTCTAAAACACTTTTGCTCCACTTGATGAATCGTTGTTCCATTCCACTTGAGATGTCGAAACACATCCTGCTTCCTCACGTATACGTTTACTACAAATCATCGCCTTTCTTCAAAGACAGATGAATCATAATACAATGGAAACCAAAGTAACCATCTCAAACAACGTTGTCTCCTCTCGAGTCCAAACACGAGAGAGTTACACAACAAAAACAAGAGACCTAACCACAAACCCCAAAAAGACTCTAGCAGGTGCTCGATACCAACTAATGTAACACCCTCCCTAAGGCGTCACATTTTAAAATAAAAACTTAAACCAATTATAATTATTTTATAAAAGCTTGAGTTTCAAAATACAAATTTTAAAATTTCTTTTTCGCAGAAATATAAACTTACCAAAAATTAAGAGTAACAATGAAATTAGATTGAACTGATTAACATACATATGCCATATACATCACAAAATAATCAACAATAAATTAAAACATGAAAATTACAGACTCGAGAAAGAGTAGTAAACCCAAAGAAAGTTACTACTAATAGCACGGTAATAACACTAACGAGGAAGAATAAAACTCAACTAAAAAAAAATTCCATTTCTTCACCAATGCATCATGTTGAAACTTGGAAGATTACTTCTTGATTTGTCACCATCTAGAATATTGTCTCCAATAAGCCTCAAAATACGCTTCGCCTACTACACGCAATTTAAACAATACAAACCAAACAAAACAATACAATGAAGAGGTGAGATCCTTTCACCTTTACCAAGATCGGTAGCAAAGAATGATACGAATGACTAGATCATTCCATACACACTGATCAATACATGAATTTAGTCATATTATCGATTTACAATTAATTCTAATAAGCATATATTGTAATCGAATAAACCACAATAACATTACCAGGATAGATATAACAATTCACACTATATAAAATGCCATAACAATAAATCATAATAATATAGAATAAAGATTAAATGCAATATCAACATATAATATCCCAAATAAAAGATCATAGGTAAACGATCACAGATAAAAGATAATAATGTACCACATATAAACATGTACAATGTGACACAATCCTACTCCATGGAGCTACAATACACACAACGATATCGAGAGAGAATGAGTTGAGACTTCTATTAATCACCTTGACCAATCCGGCTATTCTTGTCAAAACTTTGTGTCTATAGCTTTGGCTACCCCAGGACCACTATTGCACTTGTCAAAACTTTGTGTCTATAGTGACCGTTGTGATTGCTATTGCCTTTGTCAATACTTTGTGTCTATAGCCCACGAAAAATAAACATAATGGCATAGCATACAACCCAGACACACAAATCAATTAATTGTATACTACAGTGCGGTCGATAGTCCTCTCAAAACTTGATTAAGGATAGTGTTTGTCGAGAACATAAGTGTGTTGTCACGCACCACTACCGAGATGAGCTACCTCCGTCTACATATGGAATAATGCACACTATGAACTCCAAGTCCATATCGAGGCCCGAACACACTATGCCTATCACATCGACAACACGATGTTATTCATCTCGTCAATCAAATCACCAATTCAGTAAATTGTACGACTCGACTGCATGAACAAAGCAATAATTACCAAAATATCCTCGGGATTTTCAATTATTTATATAAGTGTCATCAATTTCCAATTATTTACAAAAATACCATCAAATCTCCATCATTTACAAAAACGCCACTAAACTTCCATTATATACAAAAATGCCATCAAACTTTTCATTATTTACAAAAATGCCATCAAACTTTAAATAATCACAAAAACACCCTCAGATTTCAAATAATATCAAAAACGCCCTCAATAGCAAAAATAATTACGTAAATGCCCTCAATGGCATAAATCTCAAAATACAGTACGCTCCCACTTGGCGCACTATCTTTTTCATAAAACCAAATCACAATACGCACCCACTTGGCGCAACATAACTTCTCATATATCTGGGTTCACCACATTGGCCCAATAGTAAAATTTGCTGTTTTTGTCAATCACATAGAAATTTTATTTTATTTTCAAAATCTTGTCGTTTTCACAATATATATCACATTTCCAATCGCATAAATATAATTTGCTGTTTCCTCAATCGCGTAATAATTTTATATCATTTTCTCAATCGCATAAGCTTTTTAAATCATTTTCTTTTCCGTTTTCCTCAAATAAACAGTTTTTGACTAATAAACAAAATTATTAAGCAATTTAAAACCATTTAAAATATTTTTCAAGCTACTGTAAAATGTTTCAAATTAATGTATAATCTTTGTAAATACTAACAATACTTAAATTAGTTTCTAAAATTCAATTCGACCATTTCATTTTTAATAATCAAAACATTTTGATAAAATTTCCTTTAACATGCTTACTTACCTTAGATTATTTAGAATCCAATTTTTCTCACTTTTTGGCATGTTGGCCGAAATCTCATAGTATAAATAAAATTCCAAAAATTCATTTCTTTGTTCTAATTCACTTGAATTCACTTGATATTCATTAAAAACATTGTAAATCACCTTAATTCCTTCCATTCAATGGTATGACCGAACCTAGGGTTTTGCATTCTTTGGAATACTCATGCATTTCTAACATTATAATAACACATACAATACATATGCCACACATTTCAACACTATAGGCATGCAAAATATTCTAAAGCTATAATCATGCATATAAAAATAAATAAATCACCAACCGAAAAACACTTAAATAATCAAATAATTAACACAAGCCACAACAATTCAACCACCACAATTACACAAACCGAATCCTCATGGATTCTTCATACAGAACAAAAACATTCCTCACCACCAACACATGGTTGATGAGGGTAATCTCCCTCTTACCTCTTGAAGACAATTTTAATCGGTAAGATTTCCTCCTTTTCCTCTAAGTTTCGTCCAAGCTCCAAAACAATTCCTAAAATTCTCAAACAATTAGTAAAAACTCATACAAGGTTAAATATTGAAAAACCATGGAACAATCATGGTTAGAAAAATTAGAAATCTAATTTTGAACCATAAAATCAAGACTTACCCTTAAGTAAGTAAGCAAAAACTTGAATTTTGGACAAGATAGAGTAGGATTTTGGAAAAACTTTGTGAAGAGAAAGTGTTTAGAATAGGATTTGGGTTTAGGAAATATGGTTAGATAAAATTATAGATGCTTGGTGTTGTGGGTAGTGTATAGGCGAATAGGGTGAGAAAGAAAATGGAAGAGAAGTGTTCTTGGTTCTTGGTGTTTTAGAGAGAAAATGGATAATTTTTCTAAGATATGTGTGAAATAAAAGTGAAGAGTGATAGAGAGAGAGCTTCTTGCCGTGGGGTTGGAGAAGAAAAAGAGAAAGAATATTTGAGAGCTTTGCTTGATAGCTTTGGAGAATAGATGAAGACTTTGATTAAATGAAATAAGTCTCCTCCAAATGCATGGCCGTGAATCACTTTGAGAGAAAGAATGAATTATGTTTGATTTTGTTTCCTCCAAATGCATGGCCGTGAAAAGCAAATGGATAGCCACCAATATTGACTCTCCAAGACTCCATCCAAGCCTTAGAATTCACCAAGGGTCAAGATTAAAACTTGATCACCAAGCTTGTTTCCTATTGGCTACTCAAGCCTTGTCACAAGCTCTTGAATGTTCCACCTTGCCTCCAATATTGCAGCTGCCCAACCGTGTAAATCCTTCACTAATTAAGTATAAAAATTGTTTTCCATATATATCTAATTATATGCTAATAAATTGGTTAATTAGTTAGGTTAATTATCTTAACAAATCTTAATTAATATACTAATCACATAACTAATTAATTTAACATATATTAACATATATCATAACCTTTAGTTAATATTAGTATATCTAATTAACATTTAGATTATAATTAGTTAAGAATTAAACTAGTCTACTTAATTATTTATCTAATTACATAACTAATTAATTAGACACATAATTACATATTTTATAATCTCTAAACAATATTAGCACATCTAATTAATATTTAGATTATAATTATTTTATAACTAAACTAGTTTAATTAGTTTGCAAATTAAGTAATTAATCTAGTCAAACTAAGCTTAATTAATTTACTAATCCTAAAGTCAAACCTACAACTTTTGACTTAATCCTATCCATTGATCAAATCCATGGTCATCTTCAAAGCTTATCCATCAAGATTCAATCCTAGCCATTCATCAAATCTATGGTCATCATTCAAGCTTATCCATCAAGATTCAATCCTAGCCATTCATCAAATCTATGGTCATCATTCAAGCTTATCCACCAAGATTCAATCTAATGGTCCAAAATGGTCAAGCCACTTTTGTTGACTTCTCTTTATTAGTTTGACTTCTAGGTGTCTTATTTCTATTGGTCCAAGTTTCTTGTTTCTATTGGTTACTTTATTTATACGTGGGTCCCCCACACACAAGATGCTCAGTCCATTATCAAAATTTATATTGAGTAATAAAATAATACTAAAAATTATTTTATCGCACATATGATTAAATTCTAAAAATTACGAAACTAATTTATATATCAATCAATTGGGTTTAGTAAGATCCCCAACTCTAATTAATTAAAATAATATTTTTCCGAAGAAAAATTATTATTTTCCGTCCCGAGCAAATCTCACAAAAAGTCCAAATAAAATCACAGACAAGTAATATCAAACATTGTATCATGTAGAAAAACCAAAAACAAGTACATTCGGGATGAAATGGTCATTTTTCCATTTTTCCCCATCACGAAGAAAAACACTCAAAACGGTCAAATAAAATAACAGAACAAGTATATATGTCTGTATTTCATACAAAAAAATAAGAAACATAAAATAAGGATACATCGGTCTTTTACCCAAAAATTGGGGTGTTACAACTCTCCCCTCCTAAAAAGAATTTCGCCCGAAATTCGTAGCGTTTTTGAGAATAGTCTAGGATACTACTCTTGCATCACCGTTTACGTCACCTCCATCATTCAGATTACCTCGACCAACGAAAACTCCTTGCGTCGCGTAAAACATGGAGAACTATTTTAGTATGGTTCCTCATAATTTCAAGAATAGATCAGAATGTCGTTAATAAAGATAATAACAATTCTGTCTAGAGAAAAAAAAATGAAAGATACTATCCACCACGCTTCCGCTACGCCACTCTGATCAGTATCACTTGAAATTTCCATGCCTTTGTACAGCTTCACTCTCTTGCCTTTGCTTTTAACGGAAGTGTCTCACAATACAAGTTCTCTTTTTAACAATACTGTATCTGATACTATGACACGATTTTAACTCTGAATATCCTTTCTTTTGCAATTTCAATATACGAAAAGATATTATAAAGATTTAGAAAGAAAAGGTAGAGAAACTATCTCGAATTGTTACAGACATGTCCAACAAAGAATTTGACATTACCCGATTTTAAGAATGAGTTTTCTGAGACACTAAAATTCTACTGAAACAATTTACAGGATATGATTAAAATAACCAATCCATATATAAGATCACATCTATCCTATGAAAGAGGTAGACAATTTAGATTAACCGAAAAGATTGTTTAAGGAATTGGATAGTAACAACGGATTTGATAACAAAAGTAGAAATAGATAAGTTAAAAGGTAACAAAGATACCAGTAATTCTAATTAACCCAAATAGTCAATTAGTCATAAAAGAATGGGTTAAACCAAAGTACATTTCGCAAATGCGTCATATGAAAGATATCATAAAGACATAGAAACAAGAGATGATAGAATCATCCATACCACCGAACCTATCCAATAAAGAAATTGATATGGTCCGTTGAATTTAGAAGTAAACTTTTTAACTTGAACAATTTGACCAACTGGTCTAACAGAGCATTGATGGTTAGAAAAATACCCAATCCATATTTTTAGATTGTGTTTGTTTTGAAAAAGAAGCATACCAATTAAATCAAAAAAAAAATTTAATTATTTAACAGACTTAGGATGGTTTAAGCAACTCAAGTACTCAACCACATGTTTTAGAACCAGAAATAGAAACAACCAGGTCAAAAGATAATGAAGACACAGAAAACTCTAATTGACCCACACAATTATATGCCATAAAGAAATAGGTTACCTTCGGAATTATACAGTATAGTTAAAAGATCACCTTTTTATGATACACACTTCTTTATTTAGATCCTCAGTCTAAAACACTTTTGCTCCACTTGATGAATCGTTGTTCCATTCCACTTGAGATGTCGAAACACATCCTGCTTCCTCACGTGTACGTTTACTACAAATCATCGCCTTTCTTCAAAGACAGATGAATCATAATACAATGGAAACCAAAGTAACCATCTCAAACAACGTTGTCTCCTCTCGAGTCCAAACACGAGAGTTACACAACAAAAACAAGACAGACCTAACCACAAACCCCAAAAAGACTCTAACCGTGCTCGATACCAACTAATGTAACACCCTCCCTAGGCGTCACATTTTAAAATAAAAACTTAAACCAATTATAATTATTTTATAAAAGCTTGAGTTTCAAAATACAAATTTTAAAATTTCTTTTTCGCAGAAATATAAACTTACCAAAAATTAAGAGTAACAATGAAATTAGATTGAAGCTGATTAACATACATATGCCATATACATCACAAAATAATCAACAATAAATTAAAACATGAAAATTACAGACTGAGAAACAATTAGTAAACCCGAAGAAAGTTACTACTAATAGCACGGTAATAACACTAACGAGGAAGAATAAAACTCAACTAAAAAAATTCCATTTCTTCACCAATCGCATCATGTTGAAACTTGGAAGATTACTTCTTGTGTTGTCACCATCTAGAATATTGTCTCCAATAAGCCTCAAAATACGCTTCGCCTACTACACAATTTAAACAATACAAACCAAACAAAACAATACAATGAAGAGGTGAGATCCCCTTTCACCTTTACCAGTATGGTAGCAAAGAATGATACGAATGACTAGATCATTCCATACACACAGTCAATACATGAATTTAGTCATATTATCGATTTACAATTAATTCTAATAAGCATATATTGTAATCGAATAAACCACAATAACATTACCAGGATAGATATAACAATTCACACTATATAAAATGCCATAACCATAAATCATAATAATATAGAATAAAGATTAAATGCAATATCAACATATAGTATCCCAAATAAAAGATCATAGGTAAACGATCACAGATAAAAGATAATAATGTACCACATATAAACATGTACAATGTGACACAATCCTACTCCATGGAGCTACAATACACACAACGATATCAGAGAGAATGAGTTGAGACTTCTATTAGTCTTGCCTTGACCAATCCAAATTTATTGCACCTTTGTCAAAACTTTGTGTCTATAGCTTTGGCTACCCCGACCAGCCTATTGCCTTTGTCAAAACTTTGTGTCTATAGTGAGTTGTAGTTGTGATTGCTATTGCCCTGTCAATACTTTGTGTCTATAGCCCACGAAAAATAAACATAATGGCATAGCATACAACCCAGACACACAGTCAATTAATTGTATACTACAGGCAGTCTGATAGTCCTCTCAAAACTTGATTAAGGATAGTGTTCGTCGAGAACATAAGTGTGTTGTCACGCACCACGGCCCAGAAGGAGCTACCTCCTGTCTACATATGGAATAATGCACACTATGAACTCCAAGTCCATATCAGGAACTGAACACACTATGCCTATCACATCGACAACACGATGTTATTCATCTCGTCAATCAAATCACCAATTCGTAAATTGGCACGACTCAGTGCATGAACAAAGCAATAATTACCAAAATATCCTCAGATTTTCAATTATTTATATAAGTGTCATCAATTTCCAATTATTTACAAAAATACCATCAAATCTCCATCATTTACAAAAACGCCACTAAACTTCCATTATATACAAAAATGCCATCAAACTTTTCATTATTTACAAAAATGCCATCAAACTTTAAATAATCACAAAAACACCCTCAGATTTCAAATAATATCAAAAACGCCCTCAATAGCAAAAATAATTACGTAAATGCCCTCAATGGCATAAATCTCAAAATACAGTACGCTCCCACTTGGCGCACTATCTTTTTCATAAAACCAAATCACAATACGCACCCACTTGGCGCAACATAACTTCTCATATATCTGGGTTCACCACATTGGCCCTAATAGTAAAATTTCTTTGTTTTTGTCAATCACATAGAAATTTTATTTTATTTTCAAAATCTTGTCGTTTTCACAATATATATCACATTTCCAATCGCGTAAATATAATTTCTTTGTTTCCTCAATCGCGTAATAATTTTATATCATTTTCTCAATCGCATAAGCTTTTTAAATCATTTTCTTTTCCGTTTTCCTCAAATAAACAGTTTTTGACTAATAAACAAAATTATTAAGCAATTTAAAACCATTTAAAATATTTTTCAAGCTCTTTTGTAAAATGTTTCAAATTAATGTATAATCTTTGTAAATACTAACAATACTTAAATTAGTTTCTAAAATTCAATTCGACCATTTCATTTTTAATAATCAAAACATTTTGATAAAATTTCCTTTAACATGCTTACTTACCTTAGATTATTTAGAATCCAATTTTTCTCACTTTTTGGCATGTTGGCGAAATCTCATAGTATAAATAAAATTCCAAAAATTCATTTCTTTGTTCTAATTCACTTGAATTCACTTGATATTCATTAAAAACATTGTAAATCACCTTAATTCCTTCCATTCAATGGTATGACCGAACCTAGGGTTTTGCATTCTTTGGAATACTCATGCATTTCTAACATTATAATAACACATACAATACATATGCCACACATTTCAACACTATAGGCATGCAAAATATTCTAAAGCTATAATCATGCATATAAAAATAAATAAATCACCAACCGAAAAACACTTAAATAATCAAATAATTAACACAAGCCACAACAATTCAACCACCACAATTACACAAACCGAATCCTCATGGATTCTTCATACACTGAACAAAAACATTCCTCACCACCAACACATGGTTGATGAGGGTAATCTCCCTCTTACCTCTTGAAGACAATTTTAATCGGTAAGATTTCCTCCTTTTCCTCTAAGTTTCGTCCAAGCTCCAAAACAATTCCTAAAATTCTCAAACAATTAGTAAAAACTCATACAAGGTTAAATATTGAAAAACCATGGAACAATCATGGTTAGAAAAATTAGAAATCTAATTTTGAACCATAAAATCAAGACTTACCCTTAAGTAAGTAAGCAAAAACTTGAATTTTGGACAAGATAGAGTAGGATTTTGGAAAAACTTTGTGAAGAGAAAGTGTTTAGAATAGGATTTGGGTTTAGAAAATATGGTTAGATAAAATTATAGATGCTTGGTGTTGTGGGTAGTGTATAGGCCGAATAGGGTGAGAAAGAAAATGGAAGAGAAGTGTTCTTGGTTCTTGGTGTTTTAGAGAGAAAATGGATAATTTTTCTAAGATATGTGTGAAATAAAAGTGAAGAGTGATAGAGAGAGAAGTCAGCTTGCCGTGGGGTTGGAGAAGAAAAAGAGAAAGAATATTTGAGAGCTTTGCTTGATAGCTTTGGAGAATAGATGAAGACTTTGATTAAATGAAATAAGTCTCCTCCAAATGCATGGCCGTGAATCACTTTGAGAGAAAGAATGAATTATGTTTGATTTTGTTTCCTCCAAATGCATGGCCGTGAAAAGCAAATGGATAGCCACCAATATTGACTCTCCAAGACTCCATCCAAGCCTTAGAATTCACCAAGGGTCAAGATTAAAACTTGATCACCAAGCTTGTTTCCTATTGGCTACTCCAAGCCTTGTCACAAGCTCTTGAATGTTCCACCTTGCCTCCAATATTGCAGCTGCCCAACCGTGTAAATCCTTCACTAATTAAGTATAAAAATTGTTTTCCATATATATCTAATTATATGCTAATAAATTGGTTAATTAGTTAGGTTAATTATCTTAACAAATCTTAATTAATATACTAATCACATAACTAATTAATTTAACATATATTAACATATATCATAACCTTTAGTTAATATTAGTATATCTAATTAACATTTAGATTATAATTAGTTAAGAATTAAACTAGTCTACTTAATTATTTATCTAATTACATAACTAATTAATTAGACTACATAATTACATATTTTATAATCTCTAAACAATATTAGCACATCTAATTAATATTTAGATTATAATTATTTTATAACTAAACTAGTTTAATTAGTTTGTAAATTAAGTAATTAATCTAGTCAAACTAAGCTTAATTAATTACTAATCCTAAAGTCAAACCTACAACTTTTGACTTAATCCTAGCAATTGATTTTTCTTTAAATCCTATCCATTGATCAAATCCATAGTCATCTTCAAAGCTTATCCATCAAGATTCAATCCTAGCCATTCATCAAATCTATGGTCATCATTCAAGCTTATCCACCAAGATTCAATCCTAGCCATTCATCAAATCTATGGTCATCATTCAAGCTTATCCACCAAGATTCAATCTAATGGTCCAAAATGGTCAAGCCACTTTTGTTGACTTCTCTTTATTAGTTTGACTTCTAGGTGTCTTATTTCTATTGGTCCAAGTTTCTTGTTTCTATTGGTTACTTTATTTATACGTGGGTCCCACACACTGATGATCGGTCCATCCTTTGTCAAAATTTATATTGAGTAATAAAATAATACTAAAAATTATTTTATCGCACGATTAAATTCTAAAAATTTAAACTAATTTATATATCAATCAATTGGGTTTAGTAAGATCCCCAACTCTAATTAATTAAAATAATATTTTTCCGACAAGAAAAATTATTATTTTCCGTCCGAGCTAATCTCACAAAAAGTCCAAATAAAATCACAGACAAGTAATATCAAACATTTGTATCATGTAGAAAAACCAAAAACAGTACATTCGGGATGAAATGGTCATTTTTCTATTTTTCCCCATCACGAAGAAAAATACTCAAAACGGTCAAATAAAATAACAGACAGTATTATATGTCTGTATTTCATACAGAAAAATAAGAAACAGTAAAATAAGGATACATCGGTCTTTTACCCAAAAATTGGGGTGTTACAAAAGCCACCTCTTCTATAATTGAAGATGATGATAAAAATAGTGAAGAAGATGTAGAAAATCTTGAGTTAAGTAAGGAGAATCTTAGTCTCCTTGTGAGGAAGTTTGGAAGATTCTTAAAGAAGAAGGGATTCTAAAGAAGGCCATCCTTCCCTTAAAAGAAAGCTTATCACAAAGGTGAAGGATCCTCAACTTCTCCAAAATGTTATGAATGTGGAAAATCGGGGCACATGAAAATGGAGTGTCTTGTGTATCTTAAGAAGACGGAGAAATTTGAGAAAAGGTCTTCCAAAGAAAAGAAAGGAAGGAGAGCATATATAGCATAGGAGGACAATGACATGAGTTCTTTCGATAGCTCAGAGAATGAAGAAGCTCATCTTTGTCTCATAGCTCAAGAAGAAGAAAGTGAAGAGAGTGACATAGAGGTAACATCCCCTAACTCAGATTGTTCACCTTCTTATAATGAATTACAAGATGTTTTTCAAGAATTGCATGATGAATCAATGAGACTCACAAAAATGATTTTATCTTCAAACAAAATAATCTCCTTATTGATAAACAAATTTTCTATTTTAAACAAGGAGATTAATGAGCTTAAGATTGAAAATGAGACCTTAGGACTTATTGATGCTAACTTATTATGTGTGACTTGTTCTTCACTTGATGATGCATCCATTCAATTATCTTGTCCATCATGTAAATCATTTGAAAAGGAGGTTGAGGATTTAAAAAATACTCTTGCAAAATTTACCTTTGGAAGAGACAATTTAAATGTGTTATTAGGGAAACAAAAATGTGTTTTTCAAAAGGCCGATTTAGGATATAATCCAAATAACCGTCAAAAGTCTTATAAAAATTTCTTTGTTTCCTCAAGTACATCAAGTAGCCCCTTTGTCAAATGCTTTCATTGTGGTAAGAAAGGGCATAGTGCATCCACTTATAATATTAGAAAGAACATAAGCACCAAGTTTGGAATTAAAAGGGTTTGGGTTCCTAAGGGAACCTTGCCTAACTCTAACACACAAGGACTCAAGATAATTTGGGTACCAAAGGTTAAAATTTGAATGTGTGTTGTCGATGTGCTTGAAGACCAAAAGTTTAAGTTAGTATCTTGATAGTGGTTGCTCCAAGCACATGACCGGTGATGGCTCTAAGTTTTCCTTCCTTGTCCCTAAGAAAAATGGCCATGTGACATATGGTGACAACAACAAATGGAAGATCCTTGGAGTGGGTAAAGTTGAAATCTTAGCAAGAACACACTTGGAGAATGAAAAGAAAGAGCCCAAGAAGCAAGAAGAGAGATACCTTGATCACTCATGGTAAGAGGATTCAGAAATCTTGGATCTACCCAAAGAATGGAGGATATCAAGATATCATCCTCTCGACAAAGTAATAGGTGATGTATCAAAAGGGGTAATCACTCGAAACTCTCTTAGAAATACATGCAATCATATGACCTTTGTGTCTCAAGTTGAACCTAAAGACATAAATGAGGCCATAAATGATGATCATTGGATCTTGGCCATGCAAGATGAACTAAACAAATTTGAAAGAAATCAAGTTTGGGAATTAGTTCCAAGGCCCAATGAACATCCAATTATTGGCACCAAATGGGTCTTTAGGAACAAACTTGATGAAACGGGGTTAATAATAAAAAACAAAGCTAAGTTGGTTGTAAAAGGATATAATCAAGAAGAATGAATAGATTATAAAGAAATATATGCACCCGTAGCTAGATTAGAAGCCATTAGAATGCTACTTGCTTATGCTTGCATCATAGATTTTAAGTTTTTTCAAATAGATGTCAAAAGTGCTTTCTTAAATGGTCTTATACAAGAAAAAGTGTATGTGGAACAATCTCCTAGTTTTGAAAATTTTAAACTACTCAACTATGTTTTTAAATTGAAAAAGGCCTTGTATGGCTTAAAACAAGCTCCTAGAGCTTAGTATGAAAGGTTGAGCAAGTTCGTTTTAAAAAAATGGCTTTTATAGAGGAAAGGTTGACACTACTCTATTCATCAAACATAAAAAGCATGACATTCTTCTTATGCAAGTATATGTTGATGATATTATATTTGGTGCTACTAATAACTCTCTTTGTAAAGAATTTACAAATATTATGTAAAGTGAGTTTGAAATGTCCATGATGGGTGAGCTCAACTTCTTCCTTGGTCTCCAAATTAAGCAAACAAAGGATAGGACTTTCATACGTCAATCAAAATATTGCAAGGAGTTGCTTAAGAAGTTTAGAATGGAGGGTGCCAAGCAAATGACTACACCAATATGTTGCGAATTGTGGATACATCACGCAGCGGAAAAACAGGATTCCCACCAAGTATCCATGTGAAAAATCATAATCCGAGTTTTAAAAAATATTTACCTCTTGAAGCGTGATCAAAAGGAAGTGACGTGAATCACTAACACCGTAACAGCAACGATGTCTCTGCGATATCCACACGAATAGACTCACAAACATCCAACGTCCACAAAGAGGAGCCTCACGTCTCTCACATAGTGCTAGCTGCGAAGAGAAAAGAAGAAACCTGTCACTCTCTCACTCACTTTTCTGTAGGTGCGGCTAGGGTTCTGTAATATGTGTGTCTTAGCAGCCCCTTAGCAGTACTATTTATAATAGTGATTACCTTAAGTGAGTGTGAGTAGCAGTAAGGTAAGCTGTACAACCCTAGACTCATCTATTATGAGTCTAGCCCATATTTGAATCCGAGTCCAACTTAGATTTATTACTCCAATTTTAGTCTGCTCTATGTGTGTAACCCTGCAGGTTCTTATTACGTTAGCAGTAATATTAAAATCTCATTTTAATATTACAAGTAGTGAGTGGTATTTAGCAATACATCGCTGCTACCCAAGTAATAAGAATGTCAGTGATTTGACATAACCTTTCCGTGACCAATGTTTCCGTGTCGTTTAGTACCTTTGTCAAGATATCTAGATTAAACACAAGGCATGGAATGCGTCACCCTTGTATAATCCAATCCTTCGTTTCCTGATACTCGAGTAGACTTTGTAATAACAAATGAAATCAATATCTCATATTGACTTATTTGAGCATGGCCATGCATTTCGCAGCCTCACTCAATCAGGGGGCCCGAAGATATCGCTCCTGTTATGTAGGAATGACAAATCCCATCTAGGTCACTCACATCCCTCTGCATGATTCGCTGTATGTCCAATAACTAACTTTATAATCACCTTGTTACAAATGACGTTTAATGACATTAAAACACACAACTCCTCATATAGAAATCGTAGTGATTTCAGGTCAAAGGACCACATACACCATTGTCACTATGAGAATCGCTTATGACACTCACGTAATGATCCATGTAGCATTCTCATGGCGGGTCAGTCCAGTACATCATTACTCTAATATGTACCCATGTGAAGACTTGATATCTCATATCTATGACCCGTGAGATGTGGTCATCAATCTATGCACATACTAGTCTCAATGTATTATTGTTGTCCTAATTAACAATAATACTTGACTAGGAACATTTAAGAATAGTGTTATAATCAAAAGGATCTCACGATCAAGTCATCCACTTGATGTCCTATGGTATCAAACTTACTATTCTAAGGACTTTATTATGTTTATTAAAAAGAATACAATAAATGAAATGCCTCATATATTAAAATAGCATAATAGAATGTATGTAAATACAGAAAATGTATCAGCCTCTAAGGCATACACCAATAATCTCCCACTTGCACTAGAGCCAATCAGGCATATTTCTAATGCCAAAGACATAGTGTGACCCTCATGCTTCTGCTGTGGAAGAGGCTTCGTCAATGGATCTGCAATGTTATCATCTGTTGATACTCTGCATATTTTCACATCTCCTTTATCGATGATCTCTCAAATGAGATGGAAGCATCTAAGTATATGTCTAGATCGCTAGTGAGATCTAGGTTCCTTAGCTTGCGCAATGGCTCCATTATTGCCACAATAGAGGTCCACTGGGTCCATAATGCTAGGAATAGCTCCATGTTCAACAATGAACTTCCTGATCCAAATGACCTCCTTTGCTGGATTGGAGGTAGCAATATACTCAGCCTCTGTGGTAGAATCGGTGATTGTTTCCTGCTTTGAACTCTTCCAGCTCATAGCCCTACCATTTAGGCAAAAAACATAACCCTATTACGATCTGGAGTCATCCTTATCGGTTTGGAAGCTAGCATCAATGTAACCCTTTACAACTAACTCTTCCTCGTCTCCATATACTAAGAATGAATCCTTAGTCCTTCTCAAGTACTTAAGGATGTTCTTGATAACAGTCTAGTGACTCTCACCGGGATCAGACTGGTACCTACTCGTCATGCTCAAAGCATACGAGATGTCTGGTCGAGTACATAACATGGCATACATGATAGATCCAATTGCAGATGCATATGGAATCTTGCTCATGCGATCCCTCTCGTCCTAGGTGGAAAGGGATTGAGCCTTAGATAGGCTTACACCATGTGACATAGGCAAGAGTCCTTTCTTGGATACATGCATGTTAAACCGTCTTAACACTTTGTCTATGTATGTACTCTGACTTAGGCCAAGCAGTCTCAGTGATCTATCTCTATAGATCCTGATACCTAACACATAGATGGCTTCGCCCAAGTCCTTCATAGAGAAGTAGTTCCCTAACTAACTTTTTACAGACTGTAGGGTAGGGATGTCATTTTCGATGAGCAATATGTCATCTTCATATAATACCAAAAAGACAATTGTGCTTCCACTAACCTTCTTGTAGACACAAGATTCTTCTTCATTCTTGATGAAAGCAAATTATTTTATTATATCATCAAAATGAAGATTCCAGCTTCTGGAAGCTTGCTTCAATCCATAAATAGATTGTTGTAACTTGCATACCTTTCCAATATCTTGTGGAGTGGCAAAACCCTCAGGTTGTTTCATGTACACATCCTCGAGAAGATTTCCATTAAGGAAAGCAGTTTTGACATCTATTTTCCAGATTTCATAATCGTGGTATACTGCAATAACAAGCAAGATCCGAACGAATTTAAGCATCACAACTAGGGAAAAAGTCTCATCAAAGTCTACACCATGAATTTGTTTGAAACCTTTAGCCACCAATCGCGCCTCAACCCTATGTTTGGATGTTTTCTCATTAATGGAACAGAACAGAATAGGTGAGAATGGAACGGAAAGGAAAGGAAAGGAATGGAACATAATTTTCATTCTCTTTGTTTGGCAGTTTCATTAATATAACGGAACGAAATTACCCAAGTGTTCTCCCCATTCCCCCTCAATTTTTGGGGGAACAAAAGTTATGCATTTGACGGGAAGAGGAAGGAAATGATTCCCCATATGTTCTGTTCCCTTCCCATATATTTTAAAACTCCCAAACAAGGGAAGTTATTTCCGTTCCCCTCATTCCCTTTCCATTTTCCTCATTACCTATCATCCAAACATAGTGTAAAGGTATGCACATTACCATCCATGTTGGTTTTCTTCTTGAAAACCCACTTGCACCCAATGGGTTTGACCCCTTTCAGGTGGGTCAACTAAGGTCCATACCTGGTTGGCATAGATGGACTCCATTTCAGATCTCATGGCCTCAAGCCATTTCTCATATTCTAGGCCAATAATCGCTTCCTGGTAAGTTACAGGTTCATCTTGATCCATGAGCAATACTTCACCTTGCTGGGTCATGAGAAATCTGTATATCTCTGGTTAATGACATACCTGTTAGACCTATGCAGGTCTTGTGCTACTAGAGCAGGTTGTTACTCCACAACATTTTGCGGAGGCTGCTCTATTTCCACCATTGGTTCATTGTTGCTTTGTGAAACTTGAACTTCTTCAAGTTCTACTTTCCTCCCACTGATTCCTTTAGAGATAAACTCCTTTTCTAGAAATACAACAATCTGTGCAACAAACACTTTGCCCTTGGTAGGATTATAGAAAAAATATCCCTTGGTTTCCTTTGGATACCCCACAAAGAAGTATTTATCTAATTTAGGTCCAAGCTGATCAGAAACTTGATGTTTCACATAAGCTTCGCAGCCCCAAATCTTCATGAAAGACATACTGGGCCATCTCCTGGTCCATATCTCATATGGTGTCTTTTGAATCATCTTAGATGGAACACGGTTAAGTGTGAAAGCTGTTGTTAATAGAGCATGTCCCCAGAAGGAGCCTGGAAGGTCTGCATGACTCATCATGGATCGGACCATGTCCAACAAGGTCCGGTTCCTCCTTTTAGAGACACCATTCCATTGTGATGTTCTTGGAGGAGTGAGTTAAGATATTATCCCACACTCTTTCAGATGATCATCAAGCTGTTGGCTTAAGTATTCACCTCCTTGATCTGATCGAAGGATTTTAATACTCTTTCCAAGTTAGTTTTGTACTTCATTCTTGAATTCTTTAAACTTTTCAAAGGATTCTGATTTGTGCTTCAAAAGATATACAAATCCATATCTACTGAAATCATCAGTAAATGTAATGAAGTATTGAAAATCGCCTCTAGCCAGTATGTTTAGTGGCCCACATACATCACTATGTATGAGGCCTAAAAGATCACTAGCTCTTTCACCTTGTCCAGTGAATGGGGCCTTTGTCATCTTCCCTAATAAACAAGATTCATATATCTCATATGATTTGAAATCAAACGAGTCCAAGAATCCATCTTTATAGATTTTGGAGATGCGTTTCTCATTTATGTGGCCCAAACAACAATGCCAAAGAAAAGTTGGGTTCAGATCGTTTAATTTAAACCTCTTTGTATTTATGTTATAGACGGGCATTTCGAGATCAAGGACATAAAGTCCATTACTCAATTGTACACTACCATAAAAAATATCATTCATATAAATGGAACAACATTTGTCCTTTATAATAAAAGAAAAACCTTTCTTGTCCAAACAAGAAACAGAAATGATATTCCTGCTAATAGCAGGCACAAAATAGCAATTCTCTAACTCTATTACAAGCCCAGTGGGCAAAGATAATAAGTAAGTCCCTATAGCTAATGCAGTAACCTTTGCTCCATTTCCCACTCGCAGGTCGATTTTGCCCTTCGTCAATGGTCTACTGCTCTTTAGATCCTGTATATTTACACAAATGTGAGATCCACATCCAGTATCTAATACTCATGATGTAGAAGTAGATAAATTGACTTCAATAACAAAATACCAGAAGTGGAAGTCTCATTTCCCTTCTTCTTCTTGAGCTACTCCAGCAACTTGGCACAGTTCCTCTTCCAATGTCCAATCTGACCACAGTGGAAGCATGTACCTTCCTTAGCCACTCCACCCACTGGTTTCAAGCCAAAAGTGCTGGGCTTGGACTTATCCTTGCCTTTGCCCTTCCAATTATCCTTGGGCTTTTTTTGTTGTTTCTTGCCCTTATTCTTTTGGACCATCATTATGGTCTTTCCTTTGCCTTTGTTAATGTTCTGCTCAGTAGTTCTCAACATGCCTAGCAGCTCTGGTAGTGATTTGTCAATCTCATTCATGTTGTAGTTCATGACAAATTGACTAAAACTTTCTGGCAATGATTGCAGGACTAAGTCAGTGGCCAACTCTTGGCCCAAAGGAAAACCAAGTCTCTCTAGGTTTTCATTGTAACCAATCATCTTGAATACATGAGCACCAACAGGGCTTCCTTCTACCAGCTTGCACTGAAACAGTGCTTTAGAGACCTCATATCTCTCATGCCTAGCCTGCTCTTGATAGAGCTTCTTAAGGTATACGATCATATCGTAGGTATCCATGTTCTCGTGTTGCTTTTGGAGCTCAGAGTTCATAGTGGCCAGCATTAGATGTAACACCCTAACTTTTAGGATAATTACAATATAGTCCTGAAATGTACTGTTTTGTAAATTCTGTGAGTAGTAAATTAAATTTGATTGTTTCGTGAGTGTATTTGACTGTTGTGTGTGATTTGCTCCGAGCCAAGGAAATAATAATTTTCTGGCCAAAAAAATCTTATTTTAATTAATTGGAGTTGGGGAATCTTACTAAACCCAATTCTGATTGATATATATATTAATATTTTAATTTTTAGGATTTAATTGTACAATAAAATAATTTTATATTATTATAATATTATTTTATTTGACAGTACCTACTGTCTCAAAAATAGTAGAAATCTGCTTCGAAATGACCATAGACCCTGAAAGTCTGTGGGACCTGCATTTAGAAAAGCAGTCAACGATTCTGACTGGACAAAATTTCTAAGCCAATGGGAGCAAGTCAATGAAAGTGGCTTGAAAAATTCTAACCAATAGGAATAGGTCAAAGAAAGAAGCATGGACTTTAATATGAACCCTTGGATGAAAACTTAGTTAGGAAGCCTTTGATCTTAACCGTTGATCAAATCAATGGTGAGATAAGAATTCAAGTTTAATCACTAAGCAATATCCACCCTAGATTACATCAAGGGCTAGGAATTAAAGTTAAAATCAAAGGTTAAGATTAAGTCAAACATATTGGCTTGACTTTGCTTAGTAGCTAATTAAACCTAATTTAGTTAATCTAATTACCTAATTAGCAAACTAAGTAAGCTAACCTAGTTATTAATTAGTTATAATCTAAATATTAATTAGATATCCTTATATTGTTTAGAAGCTATGATATATGCAAATATATATTAAACTAATTAGTTATATAATTAGAATGTTAATTAAATATTATTAAGAAACTTAACCTAATTAATTATCTATTTAATTAGCTTATAATTAACTATAATGGAAATCAAATTAAGCCCCCTAAGTACCCTTGAACCCCACGGCCAAAGGAGGCTAGATGGTAAAGTTCTCACAAGTTCTACATGGTTCTTGAACCATCCAAGTGACATAAGCCATGTGCTTACTTAGTGTGAACACAAATGGATATTTACTATCCAAATTAAACACTCAACCTCACCCACAATACTCACACGGCAGCCCCCCTCATTTTTACACTCAATATTCATTTTACACTTATCCAAATCTAAGCTTTCATATTCTCTCAAATTTCCAAGAAACTTAAGAACACATTTCTCTTCCCTTTTCTTTCAAATTTTCAGCCCAACACCACCACCAATCTTCTATAATTCTACCTCTTCACATTTCCTAAACCAAAATTATATTCTAAACACTTTTCCTTCACAAGGTTTTGTCAAAAACCTACTCTATCTAGTTCAAAATCAAAGCTTTTGTTCACTTCCCTAAGGGTAAGTTTTGATTTTATGGTTTAAAATTTGATTTGTGATTTTCTAAACCATGATTGTTCCATGGTTTTTCAATCTTGATCCTTGTATGTGGTTTTACTAATTATTTAAGAATTATTAGGTTTTTGTGTTGGTTTTCAAGAAAGCAAGGAGAAGGAGGAGACTAGGAGACCTTTGTCTTCAAGAGGTAAGAGGGAGAATTAATCTCATCAACCTTGTATGGTGATGAGAAAATGGAATTGTATGTGTGTGAAGAATCCATAAGGATTCATTTGTGTGGTTGTTTATTGTTTTTCTTATTTGTGTGGTTGTTTAAATGCTTTCCTATTTGTGATTTATTTTATTTGCTATGCATGTCTATAGCTTTAAAATATATTGTATGTATATTGTATGTGTTTATAGTTGTATGTGTTGATAATTATATGACTATTAAAGTAGGATATGAATAACATGTAACGATTTGTATGAGTGTTCCAAAGAACATACTGAGGCTCACGGCCTTACCATTAAACAGAGAACTAAAATGTTCTCAACCATTTTCTAAATCAATGATTTAAAGAATCTAGGTAAAATAATAAATTTAAGAATGATTTAGGTTAATTATGGCCAACATGCCGTTCAACGTATAATTGAATGCCATTTTATTTTCTAAGATAGGTTAGGTAATTAATTTACAAAAGAATTTGATTCCAATGAATCTTTGAGAAAATAAAAGGAATGAACTTAGTTCTAGAATTCTAAATTAGCAGAATTTATTTTAAGTAAGAATTAAAGCAAACGCTTGAAAAATACTAACGTAGAGTTCACTTTATTAGTTTTGAAGCGCGTTAGCAAGTTTCAAGATGTAAATGATGGGTAAGGTTAAAATTGACGGTAATTAGAGGAAAATGTTAAAAATACCATATATTGATTTTATGGGCAAAATGCTGCCGAAATTTACTACAATTAGATAAATAAAATGAAAAGATTCCATAATATATTTATAACATAAGGAAATTACCTTACGTAGTTTAAAAGTACTAGATATAGTCTACACATATTTAAAATGATGATTTTAAGCTATATGGTTAAGAAAATGATTTAAAAATCTTACGCGATTGAGAAAATGATTTAAAAATATTATGCGATGTTTAAAAATATCAAAATATATTTACGCGATTTTAAAATGTTTGTAAAAGTGACGCGATTGTGAAAATGCGATAAAATTTCTACGCGATTAAACGATACAGCGAGTTTTGTTGTCGGCCCAAAGTGGTGGACCTGGACATGTTGTGAGATAGTACTGTCAAGTGGAGACATACTATATTTTGGTATATTGAGACTGAGGGTATTTTCATAAATATGATAAAATATGGATATTAAGGGTATTTTTGTAATTTTAGATCATGCTTTGAGAGTTGTGTCAATTTGGTTGATAATTGGCGATTGATTGATAAGACGAATTACACCGTGTTGTGGTGTGATAGGCGTAGTATGGTTCATTATATAAACTTGGAGGCATTAGTGTGCGGAGAATTCCACGTGGGGATAGTGGGTTGCTCCTCTGGGCCGTGGTAACGGACAACACACTAATGATCTTGACAAGCACTGTTCTTAATCGAGGTCTTGAGAAGACTATTATGTATAATGCCTGTAGTGCACGATGTTTTGGACTGTATACTGCTACACGATGTTTTGGACTGTGGGCTATAGACACAACGTTTGACAGTGTAATAGTTTGGTTGGGCAGCTTGAGGTACTATTAGTTCTTTTCGGATCATTCTCTCATATATCCGTGTTTAGCTCCATGGAGTAGGAACGAGTCGGTGTGTGTATCATTCATCATCTGCATTTTAATGTTATTATAATCTGTGATAAAATGCATGATGTATTAATTTGTTATACTGTATATGATATAATGGTATGTGTTAATTGTGATACCTGTTGTATTGTCGTTTTCTTTATTGTCATGCTAGTAGTGATGTAGATTGTCTCACCTCTCTATATGCTTTTCTCTATATTATTATTATATTTTCGTAAAGAGTTTGGGGAAGGGGAAAAGGAACAGCCTCTCGAGATACAGTATCCGGACGAGCACCAACCGGCCGAGCTATACGAGGAAAGTGAGCCGATAGATCACCCGCACCATCAAGACTGATCTTGAGATCATGGCGTTGCCGGGATTCTTCGATTTTGTGAGACTTGAGTTTCACGGAGGTTTGGAGGCCTGGCGTATGTGAGAGGATAGAGGATCTGTAGTCTATGTGGGGCGTTTAATTGTGTCCCTATGTAGAGAGTTTGATGGAGATATTATATTTACTACTACTTTATACTTACATCTAGAGTTGCCTCTGACTCTTAGGCGTTACTGGGAAGGAATCTTCCATGCGCCTAGCGAGCTCAGTAGTGAGTCAACAGCCCGGACTCGTGTCCGTAGAGCTGTGGGACCTCCAGGATGTCTGTCCTTCGATGATCTCTCTGAGGATGATCCATCGGAGGGTTAGAAATCTTTTGAGGTGCACTTGGGCAATGTTATGTTTTAGTACTATGTTGTTTTTTTACTGCTTTGTTAAATATTTGTAGTTGTAAATTATTTGTGTATTTAAGACAAAAATCATATGTATATTATGGTGTGTTTATGTTTTGCTTTATTTTGTGTTCCGTGTCATTTTATTTAATGTTATTAAAATAAAAGGAAAAAAATTTACCACTAATATTATCTATGTACCAAATGTTTTTACAACTTGGGTAAGAATTTTATTTTATTTTATTTTATTGCATCATAAATGTGACATCCCCACAAGGGTGTTACATTAGACATTCGATGTCCAAGGCATCATCTTGATACTTTTTATAAGCATGCTTTTCAGTTCTAGGGGCATTAGCAGCAGGTGGCTGAGGAATAGGCTGTTCTAGAACATACAGCTTTTCCTCTTGCTTGAGGACAATCCTTAAATTCCTGTACTAGTCTAGAAAATTCGTTCCAGACAACTTGTCCTTCTCAAGGATGGATCGTAGTGATAAGTTACTTGATGTGTTTGTTGCTGTAGTAATCTATCAATAAAAATATGAAAAATATAAGTATCATGCTATAAACATATTTAATTAGGTCGTTTAATTAAATATGTCTCCTACTATTTTATTCAAATCAATGACCCTCAGTATTGACTCGGAAAATCCTATCGTAAGATTTCCCAGTGGGCCAAGATCCATATTTCACCTAATTTTGAGTCAGCTTTGGCTGATTACCCAAAATTTAGTTATTTTTGTAGGAAACACTTTCCAATTACATCACATGTAACTCTCGGATAGTTAGGTGAATAACACTTATTCTAATCCATCCAATGGACTAAAGCCCAACTTCATGCCTTAGCCTTCAATCCTATTGAAAATGGCCTAGTTAAGTCAAACCCAATGGTTGGCAGTTGGATATTATCCTTATCCCATCGCGTCTTACTAATATAGATAAAGGCATCCTGCTTTGGCAGACCTACACTTGATCGATACTAGTCTTGACGAGTGCCACGCATTGGAAGGCATCAAAAAATGACTTAATATTTGCTTTGAGAGAATTTTTATTATTATTAGATCTCACCATTTATTAAACTATTTATCACACTATAAACATTATCCATGCATCTCATACATAAAAGGCATATAATAAAAGTGACATGGTTATAGCCCCCTAAGAGAGTAGCATAAAAAAAAGCTAACTTCACCAAGCATCTCCCACCAACGTCCTCACTTGATGTTGTCTTCTTGTCTCCACATCATAATTACATTATATAGAAACCTCTTTTACATTCGACGGGAGTTAGGTGAGAAGAGAATGTACAATCAGAATGTAGAGAGAAAGGCACGACACGCAGGTCATATTTATAAAAACCAAAAAAGCATAAAAAAAGACTAAGGTCATAACCATGCACCATGCATCACAAAGAACATACAAACTCAAAACAATAATACATTATTATTTTTTGTGAGTCACAAAATGGATAGAAAAAGGTTCTTTCGAATAACACACGCTACGCAACAGGGTTGCTGCCCCGACCACGGGGGTCCCGCTACTCAGACAATAGCTAAATCTCTTGTGCCTCCCTTGATGGCTAGGGTATCAACACTTAAACCCTAAACTCGAAAGCACATGAACACTTCACGCACCGTAGGGAACCCTCGTGCCGTTATTCAACACTTGAACTATGTCGCTTGTGCAGAAACAAGGATTCCATAATCCTTGTTGTAGCAAACCAAGAAAAAGGTTTCCATAACGTTGTACGTGTCACATACATAACAGAAAGCTTCACAAAAACATACATCTTGATACAAAACAGTTTTCACAGAACATATGAACATCTTCATGGGTTTTTGAAAACAATATCACAGTTTTGTATACAACACATAAAACAGAATATGTTTTCGCAAAAGGGTTTCATTCATTTTCTGAAATAACATATTAAAGATCATATCTTTTATCAAAATAAGAACAGAAAACACGTTATCTCATGCAAAATGAAAATAGAAAATTGAATCATGATTTCGCAAGAAGCTCTGATACCACTGTTGGGAATTGAGGATACATCACGCAGCAGAAAAACAGGCTTCCTACCAAGGATCCATGCGAAAAACCATAATCCGAGTTTTAAAAAATATTTACCTCTTGAAGCGTGATCAAAAGGAAGTGACGTGAATCACCAATATCGTAATAGAAACGATGTTCTGCGGTATCCATGCGAACAGACTCACGAACGTCCAATGTCTGCAAAGGGGAGCCTCACGTCTCTCACACAGTGCTAGCTGCGAAGAGAAGAGAAGAAACTTGTCGCTCTCTCACTCACTTTTCTGTAGGTGCGGCTAGGGTTCTATAATATGTGTGTCTTAGTAGCCTCTTAGCAGTACTATTGATAATAGTGATTGCCTTAAGTGAGTGTGAACTGCAGCAAGGTAAGCTGTGCAACCCGAGACTCATCTGTTATGAGTCTGGCCCTGATCTGTTGATAATTTCAATATCTTAAATGCCTTTTGTTTGATCTAAGGTGACTTCATATGTGCTCAATTGTTGACATTTAACTAAGTTTCTGATTTAGAGCTTAATCGAATGTTTATTGTGAAACTATGCTTAAATGTGGTTATAAACACTCATAAGAATTATGCTTTTCAGGATATCTTTGAGTGTTTGAGTCCATTAGCATCAAACTGAGCTTAATGACCATTGAAGGAGAGAAATGAATGCTTAAGAAGATCAGTTTTATCCCTAGAGGTAAAGGAAGAATAGCAGTTATGAAGAATCAAGGTCGCATTTGAAGAAAGTGAGTGACACGGTCTATGTGATATGACACGGGGTGGGTCATGTACTCCTCTGACTATTTGAAGACTGGGGTCAAATCTTATTTTTGGACAACACGGGCCATATCATATGACACGGGGTAGGCCGTATACGTCTCTGTCTTCACAAGGGAATTCAGTTTTCAGCCTTGATCGATAACACAGCCCATGTCATATGACACGGGTTGGGCCGTGTTCTTTTCTGACTTTGAAATTAGTTGGAATTGTGTTACCAGATTCAGACACGGGTTGGGCCGTGTTATATGACATGTCCCATGTCATTGGCTCAAAAATTTAAATTCAAATTTTAATGCTAAATTAGGTATCCAAACTTATAAATAGGGTTACTTAGAGTCTCTAAAAGGGGGAGCTAGACAGAGAGAGCCATCAAGGAAACTGAGGGAAACACAAAGACTAAGAAAGAGAGGGATTCGATTGACGATTGGAGACTCGAATTCGAGCAATCGAAGATCAATCATTCTCAAGCCTTGGAAACTAGTTTGATCTTTAGTTTTCTTTTCTTGTTTTGTTTTGAATAATGTCTTTCTTTAATTCTTCTTCTATTTTTTTAGTTTGCCATATGTGGCTAAACTTCTTGATTAGTTAAGGGAAGATGAAACTCTAGTTTTGATTATGTGAATTTTACATATTTCTTTATATCAATACAGTTATGTTTTTATTCATATGTTTCTGATCTGAAATCAATATAAAGGTTTTTGTATTCTTTGCCAAATTTTGAAAGTGGTAAAACTAGGATTGTTATGCGCGATTGCGGTGGTAAAACTAGTGAAACATATAATCTAAGTAATTTAATCTCGGTGTGTGATTAGATCTTAGTGTGATTAGTTTTCTAATTCTTAATGCAATCATTAAGTAGGGGTAAGAGCGGTTATTTTACAAATAACTAATGGTTAGGGTTTGATTTGAGCGGTTGCTGAATTAAGTGAAACTTAAGGAAAACAATGGATTTATCTCACAATTACATAAGAACATAATTGATCATGTTGATATAAAGAGTATGTAAGTTAGCATAATCATATAAATCTAGTGGTAGATTCCATCTCTTAACCAACATCTTTAACTTGGTAATTCAATTTGTGTTTACTGTTTTGGTTTATGGTTAATTTCTTTTGTTAGTTTTAATTAACAAAACCCCCCTTTTTACTTTTTACTATTTATTTTTCATCAGAGTTTAATTTAGGAATTAGATTGATAGTGTCAATTGAATTAGTTCTCTGTGGATTGACCCTTGTTTACTACAACTGGTTGCAAGATTTTTATATTTTTGGTGGAACTTGGCAACTGTTTTTGATATAATTCTTAATCGTATTCCACACCACACCAAATTTTGGCGTCATTGCCGGGGAGCTAATTTTTTAATGGCACTATTAATTTGTTTCCTATTTTTCACTCTATTTTTGTTTTAAGTTTTTAATACTTCTATTCATTTCTTTCCGACTGTTTTGTAGGTGTTCATGTCCAGTGGAGAAGTGAACGAGCACTTGAGAAATTTAAGGCACTACTTTGAACAAGTCAGCTCACAGTTTCCTCCTCAATTTACACCTGTTGACGTCGAAGCTGCTCGCCATATAGATTTATCCAATTCTGAGATATCTTCTGAAATATCTGAAGAAGTAGCGATGGCAGAATCTACTCTAAGGGTGTTGGGTGCTCCAGACTTGGATCAACAACCTCTGTGCATAGAGATTCTTGAAAATGAAAAGGCATTTGAGCTGAAATCCGGCCTAATCCATCTTTTACCATCCTTTAATGGATTAGCTGGGGAGGACGCTAACAAGCATTTGAAAGAGATACATGTGGTTTATTCTAGCATGAAGCCTGCAGGAATTTCAGTAGAACAAGTCAAGCTTAGAGCCTTTCCATTCTCATTGAAAGATTCTGCAAAGGAGTGACTGTACTACTTGCCACCTGGATCCATTCAGACATGGCAGAACATGGCTCGGGCTTTCCTAGACAGATATTTCGCTGCTTCAAAGGCCGCAACCATCAGAAAAGAAATTTACGGCATCCAACAGAGGCATGGGGAATCACTTCATGATTACTGGGAGCGATTTAAGAGGCTATGTGCTAGTTGCCCTCAACATCAAATCAGTGAACAACTTTTGATTCAGTACTTCTATGAGGGTTTGCTAATTATGGACTGCAACATGATAGATGCTGCTAGTGGAGGAGCTTTGGTTGACAAGACTCCCCAAAGAAGCTAGGAATTTGATCTCACAGATGGCGGCTAACACTCAACAATTCTTCACTAGGAATGACACTAGAGTGAAAGCTATTAAAGAGGCCGAAACAACTAGTTTGCAGCAACAAATGATTCAGTTGACTGCCATGGTTCAGAAATTAATGGATAATGGGAAAGTACTAGTACATGCTTATGGGATTTGTTGTTCTCCTGGACATCCCACTGATATGTGTCTCACTTTACATGAGGACACACCTGCAAAGGTAAAAATAGTAGGGGGATATGCTGGACCTTCCAAAAACTACAACCCCTACTCTAATACATATAATCCTAAGTGGAGAGATCATCTCAACTTGAGCTATGGAAAGCAGCCCTCGAATCAACCTCAAGCCTATGGACCTCCAGGATTTCAACAAAGTCAAGCACCTTTCTCTCAGAGGCAACAACAAGATCAAGCTCCTAGGAAACCTAAGCCTTCATTGGAAAAGTTGATGAGACAAATGGCCACTAATAACATTCAGTTTCAACAAGAGACAAGGGCCACCATCAGTAACTTGCAGAACCAAGTGGGGTAGTTAGCCACTGAATCAATAAGGTTCAGAACCAACTTTTCGGGAAACTCCCCTCGCAATCGGAAGTGAATCCGAGGGAAAATACTAGTGCTATCACATTGCGAAGTGGGAAGAAGTTAGATGAATCTATATTTCCCCCACTAGCCATTGAAGAGAAAGCTCAAGAACCTAAGGAGGTTGTAACACCCTTGTGGGGATGCCACATTTATGAATGTAATGAAATAAAATAAAATAAAACTCTTACCCAAGTTATAAAACATTTGATACTTATATAAAATTTGCGGAATATTTTTTTTTTCTTTTTATAATTATAACATTAAATAAAGTAACACGAAACACAAGATATAACAAACATAAACTCACCATAATATACATATGATTCTCTTTTAGTACAAACATAATTTACAACTACATGTATTTAATAAAACAAGTAAAGATTTGACACAAAGCTAAAACATATCGCCCAAGTGCATCCCAAGAGATAACAAACCCTCCGATGAATCACCATCCGTCACCTCCAGAATAACCATCGAAAAGTGTGCATCTATGAGATCTCCCGGACTTCGGACACGAGTTTTGTCGACTTCGCTACTCAACTCACTAGGCGCGTGAAAAACTCCCCTGCCAATAGCGCCTAATGGTTAAAGGTAACTCTAAATGAAGATAAAGCATAGTAGTGAATATGACCTCCCGTCATACTCCCTACATAGGGACACAATCAATCGTCCCACATACGCTACTGTCCCTCGGTCAGCATGCATACGCCATGCCTCGGAACCTCCATGGAATTCCAGTCGCACGAACCCGAAGAATCCTGGCAGTGCCATGACCTCAAGATCAGTCTTGACGATCGGTAGGATCTACTGGTTCCTCCTCCTCGTATAAATCGCCCGACTGTTGCTCGTCAGGGTACTGTACCTCAAGAGGCTGATCCTCCTCTACCTCAAACTCTTTACGGAATGTAACACAGTAATATCGAGAAAACATATAGAGAGGTGAGACAATCTACACCATTACCCGCATGGCAATAAAGAAAATGACAGTACAAACAATTATCACAAAAGTACATACCAATACATCATGCATAATATATTAAATAATATATAACAATAATACCTATCACAATATCATGCATAATATATAAAAACAATAAATCATATAATTTATCACAGATTATAATAAACAGTAAAATGCAGATAATGCATGAACATTAAAATGCAGATGATGAATGATACACACACTGACTCGTTCCTACTCCATGGAGCTAAACACGGATATCGAGAGAATGATCCGATCGAAACTAATAATACTTTATGGCTGCCCAACCAAGCTATTGCCTTGTCAACACGTCGTGTCTATAGCCCACTGAGTCCAAAACATCGTGTAGCAAGATTACAAGTCCAAACATCGTGTACCACGGGCATAGTACTTACTAGTCCCCTCAAGATCTTGACTAAGAATAGTGCTTGTCAAGATCATTAGTGTGTTGCCGTTACCACGCCTGGAGAGCAACCCACCGTCCGCACGTGGAATTCTCCGCACACTAATGCCTCCAAGTTCATAAATGAACCACACTACGCTTATCACACCAAATACGGTGTAATTCGCCTCGTCAATCAATCACCAATTATAACCTAAATTGGTACAACACTCTAAACATGAGCTAAAATTACGAAATACCCCTATTATCCAAATTTTACCATTTTTACGAGAAATTACCAAAATACCCCTAGTCACCAAAAAAACAAAGTATAGTACGTCCCACCCTGACAAGAGTACTACACTATAACATGTCTGGGTCCACCACTTTGGCCCGACAGCAAAACTCACAGTATTGTTCAATCGCGTAGGAATTTTATCGCATTTTCACAATCTCGACGTTTTCACAAACATTTTTAAATCGCGTAAAGATATTTTGACGTTTTTAAATGTCGTAAATTGTTTTTGAATCATTTTCTCAATCGCGTAGGATTTTTAATTTATTTTCTTAACCGAATAGCTTAAATTTATCATTTTTAATATGTGTAAAACTATATCTAGTACTTTTAAAATACGTAATGTATTTTCCTTGTGTTCTAAATATAGTATGGAATCTTTTCATTTTATGCGTCTGTTTTTAATAAATTTGTGACATTTTGCCTATAAAATCAAGTATAAGGTATTTTTAATGTTTTCCTCTAAATATAGTTTATTTTATTTTTACCCAATAATTTCACATTAAAATTTACTAACGCGCTTCAAAATTTATAGTATGAGCCCTACGTTAGTACTTTTCAAGTAATCGATTAATTTCTTACTTAGACTAAATTCTCGCTAAGTTAAAATTCTAGAACACAATTAATTACTTCAATTTTTCTCAATGATTCTTTGGAATCAATTTATGTTATAAAACAATTATCTAACCTATCTTAGTAAATAAAATGGCATGTTGGCCAAATCAAAATAAAATTGCATTTGGTTATACACTAAATGGCATTTTGGTCACAATTAACTTAAATATTCCATTATTTACCTAGGTTCATTAAATCCTTGATTTAGAAAATTGTGAGAACATTTTGGTCCTCTATTTTTGGTGAGAAGGCCAGTGAGCCTTAAATGTGTTCTTTGGAACACTCATGCATTTCGTACATGTTATTCACATCCTACTTAAATAAATACACAATTATAATTACATACAATTATGTAATCACATATAAAACACATACAATATATTTTAAGCCATAATCATGCATAGCAAAAATAATAAAAACTATAATCATGCATAGTAAATTAAAATCACAATTATTAAAGCATTTAAACAATCAAAAACAATAAAATCACAAATAAACCATACAACCGAATCCTTATGGATTCTACACACAAACACAATCCATTTTCTCATCACCACTTAGGGTTGATGAGATTAAATCTCCCTCTTACCTCTTGTAGACAAAACAATCGGTAAGATTCCTTCCTTTCCTCCAAATTTCGTGTGACCTCCAATAAAATTCCTAAAATTCTCAAATAATTAGCAAATACACATACAAGGTACAAAATAGGAAAACCATGGAACAAACATGGTTAGAAAAATCAGAATTTAAATTTTGAACCATAGAAATCAAACTTACCCTTAAGGAAGTAAGCAAGAAGTGAGATTTTGAGCAAGTTAGAGTAGGAATTTGGGAAAAGTTTGTGAATGAAAGATGCTTAGAATGGTATTTGGGTTCAAGAAATGTGATGATCTAAAATTATGAAGGCCTTGGTGTGGTTGGATGAGGGCTGGCGAAATAGAGAGAGAAAATGGAAGAGAAATATTTGCTTGAGCTTTTGATATTTTAGAGAGAGAAGTGAATAGCCAAAATGTGATAAAGATGAAAAACTAAAGTGAAGAGTAAATGAAGAGTGCAGCAGCCGTGAGTGGCCTTTAGGTGAGCTTGAGTGAGTGAATTTGCTTGGTAAAAATATCACAAATGTGTTCACACTAGCTAGCACATGGCCTAGTCATGTTGGATCCTTCTTGAACCTTGTAGAACCAAGCCCACTAAGCCTCCTTGCTGCCCAAAAACCGTGCTCCCTCTCCCCTCCATAATGTCTTAATTGTCCTCCAATTACACCTAATTATATGTTAGTTAATTAGGCAATTAGTTAGGTTAATTATCCTAACCATTCTTAATTAACATACTACTAATATAACTAATTAATTTAGTAAATATTAACATATATTATAACCTTTAATTAATATTAATATATCTAATTAGTAATTAGATTATAATTAATTCATTACTAAGCTAGTTCACTTAGTATGCTAATTAGGTAATTAGATTAGTTAGATTAAGCTTAATTAAGTTACTAACCATTTTCAAGCCTACAATTGTTGACTAAATCCTAACCCTTGGTTCATCTTTAATTCCTAACCATTGATTAGATCTAGGGTAGATATCACTTGATCAAAAACCTATCATTCTAATCTCACCATTGATTAGATCAATGGCTTAGATTAAAGGCTTCATCATTAAGTCTTCCTCCAATGGTCCAAATGAAAACACATGCTCCCTTAGGTGTCCAATTCCTATTGGTTTAGAAAGTCAAGCCTACCTTTGTTGACTTGCTCTCATTGGTTAGAAATTGTACTGATCAAGACAAGTTGATTGTTTTTCCTACACGCGGGTCCCACAAAGACTTTTAAAGATCGTGGTCAAACCGAAGCGATTTTTCTTGTTTTTGAGACAGTGAGGTCGTAATATAAAATAATATTATAAAAATATAAAATTATTTTATTGCACGATTAAATCAAAAAATTACGCTATTATTTTATATATCAATCGAATTGGGTTTAGTAAGATCCCCAAAGCTCAATTAATTAAAATAAGATTTATCCAGAGCCGACGTAAAATTTTTATTTTCTTAGGTCGGAGCAAATCACATACAATGATCAAGTACACTCACGGAACAGTCAAATTAAATTTACTGCTCACAGAATTCACAAAACAGTACAAATCGGGACTATATTGTAATTATCCCAAAAGTTAGGGTGTTACAGAGGTAGCTGAGGAGGGGCAAAACTCAAAGGCTCCTAAGGTAAGTATTTCTGATTCAATTCCTAAGTATGTCACTAGGGCCCCATTCCCTAGTAGGTTAGTTAGGAATAAGAAAGATGAAGAAGAAAAAGATATCTTAGAAACCTTTCAGAAAGTGGAAGTCAATATTCCATTGCTGGATGCAATCAAGCAAATCTCGAAATATGCCAAGTTTCTTATGGAATTATGCACCCACAAGAGGAGACTGAAGGGTAATGAGAGGATCAGTATGTGCCAAAATGTTTCTGCCCTCATTCAGCCTATGCCTCAGAAATGCAAGGATCCAGGGACTTTAACAATTCCATGTGTTATAGGCAATTACAAATTTGAGCATGCCATGCTAGATTTAGGTGCTTCTATTAATGTAATGCCTATGTCTATTTTTAACTCTCTTGGACTTGGCCCTTTGCATTCTACAGATGTTGTGATTCAGTTGGCTAATAGAAGCAATGCGTATCCAGCCGGGTTGATTGAGGATGTATTGATAAAGGTTGATGAGCTGATCTTTCCTGTAGATTTTTATATTCTGGAGATGGAGGGGGAGTCACCATCCAGCAAGGCTCCACTCATTTTAGGAAGACCATTCCTCAAAACAGCGATGATCAAAATAGATGTGCATGTAGGAACTTTATCCACAGAGTTTAGAGACTCGATTGTTCAATTTAATATTTTTTATGCTATGAAGCATCCCATGGAGGAGCATTCTATTTTTTATATTGATTTACTTGCTGATTTAGTTGAGGAAACTGATGATGAATTGTATGCTAAATTTCCTGATTTAATTAGTTTTAATGATTTTATCCATTGCCACTCATGTACTGATTGTGATGGTGATATGATATGTGCTATTTGTGCTGAGATTTTTACATACTTGAGAGCTGATGATTATGTTTATGCAGTTGCAAATGGTATTGAAGGATCTATAAAAAATGTTCATGACACAGTTACAGCATCTAAGACGCAAAGGGCGATGGAGTTGAAGCCCATTGCAGAATTTTCAAAAAAGGAAAAAGAGCACCAGATGGTGGTCACTACTATGGTAGATTTTGCTTTTGGATCATGGTCCACCATAGACAATGTCAATAGAGTTGATGAAGTAAACATGTTACAATTCAGTGGTGGAGCCAAAGAAATTAAGGAAGGCCCATGGGACCCTGGTGGAAGCTTCCTCGTTTGATAAGGATGTTTCTTTTCTTTCCCTCCATTTTATTTTACTTGTCCTTCATTAATTGATGGTTTTGATGGATGTTATTTCTCTTTTGAGCTTTACATTGAGAACAATGTAGAATTTAAGTGTGGGGGAGGATTTTACTCTATTTTCTGTTTTTAATTTTTGTTTTCTATATTTTGCATTTTAATTTTGTTAAAAAAAAATTGTGTTTTTATTTGATTTCTAATGATGTTTTGAGATTTTTGAAGTCTATGAGTTTGAAGCAATTGAAATTCAAGGTTATGATTTATAAATTTCTTCTTTCATCTTGAATTTGACATGCTTGGTTTTGGATGTTTGATTGATGAATTGAGTTTGATAGATGCATACCTGGTGAGATTTTGAGCCTTTTGATGGATGGATTTAGCATTTATGTCATTCTCTTCTTTCTTGTGTGATTTTCACTCATGTCATATTGATCACTCTAGAACTTGTTTTGATTCTTTTTTTAGGCTACATTTTCACTTGCATACATGAACATAATTGATGCATTTTTTTTGTGATTAACTACTTTGGCCAAATAGCCAACCTTGTATTATTTCCCTTTGATTAACCCCTTGAGCCTATTTGCCTATTCTTTATCTTACCTCATTATATGTCTTATGTGAAAAATCATGATTTTACCTTACCTTAGGGAATAGGAGAGCATTAGTTCATTTTCATTGGAGGAGCTATTTTGCTTGCAAGTATTTAATAGGACAAATGTGGGGGTTGTGCAAGTTGATGTGTAATATGCAAGGTGTTAGTGAAAAAAATTGTCAAGAAAAAGAAAATTTAAGAAAGGCTGTAAAAGAAAAGAAAGAAAAAGGAAAGAAATAAGTAAAGAGAATGTACATTATATAGATTTGAGGGGATAAAAATTTCATGTTTATCAATTGAGTTCCTCCCCAATGTTCTTTTATTCTCTTGGGTACTTATCTTGCCATATTCATATTATTTTCTTCCCTTACCTTAGCCCCATTACAACCTTGAATAAAGTCCTCTTGATTTGTGTGTGCATGTATTTGAGTAGTGGAGAAGCAGAAGATAAGCAAACTTATGGTAGTGCATTTTTCATTGGCTAAATTGAGTGAAATACTTACCTTGTAAACACTTGAGAGATTGAGAGTATATCATGTGAAGATCTATTATTCTTAATTCATGCTTTTCAATTTGAAGATACCTTGCATGTTTGTTTGAGGTGTGAAGAATTGTTCTCTCTTGAATGTTGTGATCCCTTGAATTCTTGCTCTTTTTGCCTTTCTTGAATATCATTGGAAATTGAGTCTCTTAAATTTTTAGGTTCTGAATTTGTTTTGTTTTCCCTGTTCCTTAGTTTGGTCTTATGTTTTACCCAGGAGTGCAAAAGGTTAAGTGTAGTGGTATTTGATCTGTTGATAATTTCAGTATCTTAAATGCCTTTTGTTTGATCTGATTGGACTTCATATGTGCTCAATTGTTGACATTTAGCTAAGTTTCTGATTTAGAGCTTAATCGAATGTTTATTGTGAAACTATGCTTAAATGTGGTTATAAACACTCTTAAATGAATTATGCTTTTTAGGATATCTTTGAGTGTTTGAGTCCATTAGCATCAAACCGAGCTTGATGACCATTTAAGGAGAGAGATGAATGCTTAAGAAGATCAGTTTTATCCCTAGAGGCAAAGAAAGAAGAGCAGTTATGAAGAATCAAGGTCGCATTTGAAGAAAGTGAGTGACACGACCCGTGTGATATGACACGGGGTGGGCCGTGTACTCCTCTGACTATTTGAAGACTGGGGTCAAATCTTATTTTTGGATAACACGGGCCATGTCATATGACACGAGGTAGGTCGTGTACGTCTCTATCTTCACAAGAAAATTCAGTTTTTAGCCTTGACCGATAACACGACCAGTGTCATATGACACGGGTTGGGCCGTGTTCTTTTCTGACTTTGAAATTAGTTGGAATTATGTTACCAGATTCAGATACGGGTTGGGCTGTGTTATATGACATGGCCCGTGTCATCAGCTCAGAAATTTAAATTCAAATTTTAATGTTGAATTAGATATCCAAACTTATAAAAAGGGTTGCTTAGAGTCTCTAAAAGGGGGAGCTGGACAGAGAGAGTTGTCAAGGAAACTAAGGGAAACACAAAGACCAAGAAAGAGAGGGATTCGATTGAGGATTGGAGACTCGGATTCGAGCGATCGAAGATCAATCATTCTCAAGCCTTGGAAACTAGTTTGATCTTTAGTTTTCTTTTCTTCTTTTGTTCTGAACAATTTCTTTCCTTAATTCTTCTTCTATTTTTTTACCTTGCCATGTATGGCTAAACTTCTAGATTAGTTAAAGGAAGATGAAACTCTAGTTTTGATTATGTGAATCTTGCATATTTCTTTATATCAATATAGTTATGTTTTTATTCATATGTTTCTGATCTTAAATCAATATAAAGGTTTTTATATTCTTTGCCAAATTTCGAAAGTGATAAAACTAGGATTGCTATGCGCGGTTGCAGTGATAAAACTAATGAAACATATAATCTAAGTAATTTAATCTCTGTGTGTGATTAGATCTTAGTGTGATTGGTTTTCTAATTCTTAATGCAATCATTAGGTAAGGGTAAGAGCGGTTGTTTTACAAATAACTAATGGTTAGGATTTGATTTGAACGGTTGCTGAATTAAGTGAAACTTAAGGAAAACAAGGGATTTATCTCATAATTACATAAGAACATAATTGATCATGTTGATATAAAGAGTATGTAAGTTAGTATAATCATATAAATCTAGTGGTGGATTCCATCTCTTAACCAATATCTTTAACTTAGTAATTCAATTTGTGTTTATTGTTTTAGTTTAAGGTTAATTTCTTTTATTTGTTTTAATTAACAAAACCCCCTTTTTTACTTTTTACTGTTTATTTTTCATCAGAGTTTAATTTAGGAATTGGATTAATAGTGTCAATTAAATTAGTTCTCTGTGAATCGACCCTTGTTTACTACAACTGGTTGCAAGGTTTTTATATTTTTGGTGGAACTTGGCAACTGTTTTTGATATGATTCTTAATCGTATTCCACACCACACCAGGCCCATATTTGAATCCAAGTCCAACTTGGATTTATTGTTCCAATTTTAGTCTGCTCTATGTGTACGACCCTGCAGGTTCTCATTACATTGGCAGTAATATTAAAATCCCATTTTAATATTACAAGTAGTGAGCGGTATCTAGCAACACATCGCTACTACCCAAGTAATAAGAATGTTAGTGATTTGATATAACCTTTCTGTGACCAATGTTTCCGTGTCATTTAGTCCCTTTGTCAAGATATCTAGATTGAACATAAGGCATGAAATGTGACACCTTTGTATAGTCTAATCCTTCGTTTCCTGATACTCGAGTAGACTTTGTAATAACAAATGAAATCAATATCTCATATTGACTCATTTGAGCATGGCCATGCATTTCGTAGTCTCACTCAATCAGGGGGCCCGAAGATATCGCTCCTGTTATGTAGGAGTGACAAATCCCATCTAAGTCACTCACATCCCTCTACATGATTCGCGGTATGTCCAATAACTAAGTTTATAATCACCTTGTTACAAATGGTGTTTGATAGCATTAAAACACACAACTCCTCATGTAGGAATCGTAGTGATTTCAAGTCAAAGGACCACATACACCATTGTCACTATGAGAATCGCTTATGACACTCACGTAACGATCCATGTAACATTCTCATGGCGGGTCAGTCCAGTACATCATTACTCTAATATGTACCCATGTGAAGACTTGATATCTCATATCCATGACTCGTGAGATATGGTCATCAATCTATGCACATACTAGTCTCAATGTATTATTGTTGTCCTAATTAATAATAATACTTGACTAGGGACATTTAAGAATAGTGTTATAACCAAAAGAATCTCACGATCAAGTCATCCACTTGATGTCTTATGGTATCAAACTTACTATTCTAAGGACTTTATTATGTTTATTAAAAAGAACACAATAAATGAAATGCCTCATATATTAAAATAGCATAATAGAATGTATGTAAATACAGAAAATGTATCGGCCTCTAGGGCATACATCAACACAATGGACACTTCTTGTTACTTGGACAAGGATGAAGGAGGTAAATCGGTAGAAATTACAAAATATAGAGGTATGATAGGCTCACTCTTTTATTTTACAGCAAGTAAGCCAGATATTATGTTTAGTGTGTGTATGTGTGCTAGATTTCAAGCAAATTCTAAAGAATCACACCTAAGTATTATTAAAAGAATAATGAAATATCTAATAGGCACTTCATAAATGGGATTATGGTTCCCTAAAGGTGCTTCTTGTAGCTTAATTAGGTAATTCAATTCTGATTTTGCTGGCTACAAAATGGATAGGAAAAGCACTAGTGGGACATACCACTTGCTTGGAAGCTCACTAGTTTCTTGGTATAGCAAGAAACAAAATAGTGTGGCATTATCTACAGCTGAAATTGAATATGTTGCAGCTATAAGTTGTTATGCTCAAATCACTTGGATGAAGCAACAACTTCTAGACTATAGTCTTGAGCTGAATCACATCCCTATAAGACGTGATAACACAAGTGCAATTAATTTATCCAAAAATCCCATTCTGCACTCTAGAACAAAACTTATTGAAATAAGACATCATTTTATTACGGATCTTGTACAAAAAGGTGATTGCATTCTTGAATTTGTAGAAACCACTAAGCAACTGGCTGACATTTTCACTAAGCCCTTGGCAAAAGAAGCATTCTTCTATATAAGAAATGAACTTGGCATATTGGATCAATCATACATAAGCTGAAAATCTACACAAATTCATCCTACTGCATCATATGCTACTTTCAATGCATAATTTCTTTTTCTGCATAACATGAGTTTTTGCTGCATAATAATGGTGTTTTGGTACTAAATTTTCTTGTTCTTTAATCGTTTCTAATTCCAATACTGACTTGAGTGTCGAAGGCTTCCCCAAATTTGTTTTGCAGGTACTGAATCATGACAAAGTCCACCAAGAAGCTCATTCCAACAAAATGGTTTAAATTCTTGGCAAAAGTGGTAATTTTGCATAAACATGTGTTTTGGAATAAGAACTAATCAGCTTGTATGCCTACATGATCTTTGAAATTGCTTTGAGACTTTTTGGAACTAATTTGAAGGCTTTGAGATTAGCCATTTATTGATTAAAATGCAAAAATTGAGTTTTTGTAAACTAGTAATTGATTACAAGACCTTGGTAATCGATTACAAAGGTCCTGTCAAGGTTGGTAATCGATTACACCAATCATGTAATCGATTACACCAACCTTGTAATCGATTACAAGGATTCCCAGAAAGCTGGTAATCGATTACACCAAACATGTAATTGATTACATGAATTTCAGAGGGGTGGTAATCGATTACACACACGTGGTAATCGATTACACAGCAGCTTTAAAAGGTTTCTCCGCCCAAGAACGACCATTTTCACTTGACCTTTTTCATTTCTCTCCTCTGCTTCGTGACTTCTCTTCCTCTCCTCACCCCCTAACCCTCATTTTCTCTTTCATTTCTTGGCCAAAACATCCTATTCCACCTCCATACTGCTCGAATTAAACCTACCTTTCATAGCCCCCAATTAATTTCACTAAAGAACCTCTCTATTCTCATCCCTATCTCTCTCCACATACTCTCTTTCTCCATCTGAGGCCTAACTCGCGTTTTTCATTCTTTCTCATCATTCTTCCACACTTCTCCACCACTAAACACCATGTAGGATCCATCAATGGCAGAATCTTTCCAACGCACAAAATGCCCAAGAACAGGGATCACCATTGGAGAGTCTTCCAGAGCTCCTTCACGTGATATCTTTGGACTAGACCTCACATGCCACTTCTCCACCACCAAAAAAGCAAAATTATTCAGAAAGAATTCCAATTAAGGAAGCTCATATCTCCAAGGTATCTCCCTCAATCCTTCTATTCGAGTGAACCTTTAGAATGCTTCATATTAATAGAAAGGTTAGGTTTGCTAGGTTAGGTTTGCTAGGCTTCTTTAGCATCCAAAAGGATATCTACCCAAACCTTGTTAGGGTAATCTATGCAAACTTAAGTTATAAGAATAGATGTCTGATATCTGAAGTTAAGAAAAAGCAAATTAAGGTCACTAGGGAAGCTTGGTGTAGGCTAACTAAGTTTGAGTATCATAAAACAAAATTCTATGGGAATGAGGATGCATAGGGAGATGATTTTAAGTATAAGGCTACATTAACCTCCCTGATAAGGTTTGGATAGGACATTCATAGGGATAGGAAGAGTGTCATGGCCACTAGCTTAAGTATGGAAAATAGGGTGCTTCATTATCTTGTGACCAGGGGATTAATTTCGAGGGAAGGAAATTACTCCCAAGTACTACGAGATGATGTGGTGGTTTTGTGGGCTATGACCACAGGAAGGCCAATCAACTGGGCCTATTAAATCATTCAGCATATGTTAGATGTCAAGAAGAGGAAGAACTCTGCTCTTCCTTATGTTATGCTAGTTACGGCTATATTGGAGCACTGCCATATTTCCTTGTCTGAAGAATCAAAAGACACGAGCTCCAAAAGACCTCAATCTATTGGCCTACACACCATGCAAAAGCTCAAACTGTACAAGGTAGATGATAGATGGCACTACATTGCCCATGGGAGCTATGGCCATATCCCTCATGATCCTGAGGAAGAAGATGAAGATGGAGCTCAGCAGCCTCCTCCTCCTACTGCCACTATGGAGCTTCTGCTACAAGAAATTTGTAGCTTGAAAGTGGGAATGGATCATATTGAACAAAAGGTGGATCACTTAGAGCTGAGGATGGACTACTCTAATCAAGAGTTAGCCTCCATCCGATCCTTCTTGGAAGGCCCTGGATATGTCCCAAGGCAAGCATCTCCTGCTCCTTCTACACCTTCTGCTCCTCCTACTTTCTCTGCACCTCCTGCATCACCTGCTCCTCCTGCTCCTCTTTCTTTTGCTGGACCTTCCAGTACTCCTCCTGATGATGACAAGGAGATTCTAGGCTCTACGGATGATCTTAACACCGACGAATGATGATGCGGATGATGCAGTAGACGATGAGGATAGTGACAGCGAGGCGACTATATGACTATATTATTCAATCATTATCTTCTTTTGATATGTATTTGTTTTCTTGTATAAGACTTTGGATGCTTATTCATCAAAACTTGATATGCTTTTTTTCTTCATATGGAATGTTTATGGACTGGAACGTTTATATTTATTCTCCATCTTTATATCTGAAATCATTATTGATATACTATGTTTCTCTTCATTAGCTAAGCTGGAATGCTTATGTTTTTTTTTTTATAATGCCAACGGGGGAGAGATTAGTGAAATGAAGTATATTGCATGTGTGCATGTGTACAGGGGAGTTTTTACGCTTTCACATATTCTCACATACTACATATCAAGCATACATTACGGGGGAGAGTTGCGCTTAATATTATGGGGGAGAGTTGCGCTTAATTCTATGATAATCAAATAAATGCAAATATTTCTCCTTCTGCTGAATACTTAGTTTGTCATCATCAAAAAGGGGGATAAAGTGAATGCTTATGTCTTGAAGCATATCAAATGAGTTTTTGATGATAACAAAAAGAGAAGATCAAGATCAGAAAGAGAAGATCAAGATCAAAAGAAAATATCAAGATAAAAAAAAAAGACCAAGATCAAAAGGAGGAAACCAAGAGGTATATAGATATAAGTCTTAGGAGTTAAATGAAAAATGCTCTCAAGGTATCTCAATGATCTTCAAATGGTTTTTTCAAGATCTTCTTAAATCAACCAATAATTTAAAGTTCATCTGTTTAAAGATATGTTGATTTCAATCTTGGATTTCATAACTCAAATGTAAATCTTGTTAAAATCCAAGCTCAATATGAAAGGATTGATCAATACACTTTATTGGAGTGGAAAAAAGTGTTCAAAGGTCGTGGTAATCGATTACATATGTGTTGTAATCGATTACAAGCTAAACAGAGGCCTTGTAATTGATTACATCAAGCATGTAATTGATTACAAGCATGGCAGAAGCCTTGTAATCAATTACACTGAGGCTGTAATTGATTACAAGTCAGGCAGAGGCCAATCGATTACACAAGGCTAGTAATTGATTACATCCTACCTAGAAAGCCAAGAACATATTGAAACAGCCATGTAATCGATTACCACTATGGTGTAATCGATTACCATTGGCCTGACAGTGCCCAACGGCTATATTAGGTGCATTAAATGCTTGGATTTAATGTCCCAACGGCTCTTTTAATGAAAAATAGTTTATATACTTGAGTTGGGGCTTCATTAATGGTTAATCTTGAACCTTGAAACATCCTTCTAACAACATATACAAAAATCAATCCTTGAAATCCTTCTCGCTCTATTTTTATACAAATCCTTGAGATATTCTCAAAGAGCATTCTAGAGCTTCAATTTGTATCATTTACTCTAGTGAAAGTTTCATTCTATCAATATTGATTATTGTAAAAAAGAGGGTAAGGCATCCCTCCAATTTGTAAAGGGTGAGGCATCCCTTGTTTGAAGAGGCTCAAGCTACGAAGAGTGAAGTATCCCAAGGTGGTGTTGAGTGCTCCAAATTGTAAAGGTTACAAGCACCTGATTCAAGCTTGGACTTTAGTAGAAAATCTCGAGTGATTGCTTAAGGACTGGACGTAAGCCACAAGTGGATTGGTGGCTAAACCAAGATAAAGCTTGGTGTTTGTTCTTCGAAACTTAACTCTTTAATATTGTGTACTATTTTTTTGAGTTTGCTTGAAGTCTATCTTGCTTAGTTGTAGTATTTGTAAGTGAAAGTATTCATCTCATCTATCCATTCATCTCTATTAATTAAATAGCTTCAATGAAAATAAGAATTCAAGTATTTTGTGAAAGATTTGCAAACTTATTTTATATACTCAATTCAGCCTCCTCTTGAGTATTGAAGCCACTTGGTAACAGGAAGGTTATGCATCCCTAAAAATTCTAAGTCACAAGAAAAATTTTTGGAAGAGGCTCACAAGAGTAAGTATACTATACACACAAGAACCAATAAGATGTATCAAGATCTAAAGAGACAATTTTGGTGGGTAGGAATGAAGGTGGGCATAGCAAAGTTTGCAGAGCAATGCCTTACTTGTCAGAAGTTTAAGATAAAACATAAAAAATCTTTAAGAACGCTACAACCTCTAGAAATCCTCGAGTGTAAATGGGACAATATAGTTAAGGACTTTGTAGTGGGTTTACCTAGAACATCTTGTGGACACAATGCCATATGGATAGTTGTGGATAGATTGACCAAAACTACTCATTTCCTACCTAGTAGGGTCAGCACCCCACTTGATAAGCTAGCTCAGTTGTATATAAAGGAAATCATAAGACTTCATGGCATACCTTCCACCATTGTCTTAGATAAAGACCTTAGGTTCACCTTTAGGTTTTGGGAATCTTTACAAAAAGCTTTTGGAACCCAATTATCCTTTAGCACAACATATCATCCTCAAACTGATGGACAAAGACAAAGAACCATTCAAACCCTAGAGGATATGCTTGGAGCTTGTGTTTTAGAATTGAAAGGAAGTTGGGATACTTAGCTTCCATTAAAGGAATTTGCATACAATAATAGCTACCATTTCAAAACTAAGATGGCAGCATAAAATGCAAGTTTGCTCTGTGTTGGTATGAAGTGAGAGAAAGAAACCTATTAGGACCTAACCTTGTTCACCACACTTTTGAACAAATCATAAGGGATAGACTATTAGTTGCTCAAAGCAGATAAAAATGTTATACAGATAGAAGAAGGAAGCCTCTAGAATTTCAAGAAGGAGAATATGTTTTCCTTCGAGTCACTCCTATAATAGTAAAACCCTAAAATGACATATAAGACTTGTTTAAGTGTTCAGAAGGTAACATATGACTTACTTAGCATGCATGTTTAATTTTGTGAAAATTTGAGTTAGTTTAGGTACTTAGTTACAACTCGAAGTATGAAAAGTAGCTTAAAATAACTCAGATAATAGCATAAATTACTTAGACGAGGGAAATAAATATGGATAATTTATTTCTAGGTCACAGATATATGAAACAAGTTACAGTTAAAGTTTCAAGATAAACTGAGTTAGTTTGACATTTTTAGGCATATTGGTTGTCTATTTATAGCTAGATTGACTAGTAGCAGATATAAAAAAATAAGATAATGGTGAAACAACTTTTTATATGAATCCTAGTATTTGTTTTAAAGTTGTTAGAAGCTAGATATCTTGATTTAGCTAAATCTGAGTGGTTATAGTAGATCGGAATATATCATTTTTAGCCTAAGGGCTATATGAGTCTTTAGTTCCCTCTTTATAAGCCTTTATTCACGATTGTTTTTCCTTCACAAACAGAAGTAGAAATCGTGATAAAAGAAAGAAAAGAAGAGGAAGCAAAGACCAAGGAAGAGGAAGAGAGAAAGAAGAAAGCCAAGGCTTGAGATCCAACCAAGCTTGAATGTTCTTCACAACTGCCAAAGGTAGGGGTTTTATGTTCATATTCATCTCTTTTCACTCTTTTCACCATTGATGCACCCTTAGTGCTTAATAGGCCAATTTGAGTCCTAGAGAAGTTTGATGTGTTTGGCTTACTTGTTTATGTTTCTTTGGTCATTTATAACTTGCTCATAGCATAAGTTGAAGATAGAAACTTAGAACATTTCATTTAGACCATTGATGCCCAAAAGAGAGGTTTAGGTCAAGCTATGTGTGGGTGCTTCAATCCAAATTAAGAGGTTTAAGTTGGTGATTGATGATTCCTATGTGTTTAAGAATTGATTAGGGACTTAGAATCACTTAGAAACTAATTTTGAATGGCCAAAATCCAAGGAAAAAACCAATGGAACAGTATCACAGTTTTGCAAAATTCTGCAAAATCTGGTTTCTGTTATGCACATCGCGACGTGAGTACGCCATGTCGTGGTATGAGGTTGAATTTGCTGAGTGCGCTGCAGCGTACCAACGTCGTGTCGCGGCGCGTAAGGCTCGGGTTTTTAGTTTTTAGCAGGCAGAGGCTAGGGCACCGTGGCATGCCTAAGTATGTACCGTGGCGTGAGACCCAGAATGGCTAAAAATGTTATTTTTGATATTTTGAAGTTCTTGGCTAGATGAGATCATTAGTATATATTTCCTAAAGTGTGTTAAGGCACAAATAGGAATATTTTTAAAAGGAAAATTATCACCTAGCATATATGAGAAATTTTAAACCTTTGAGCATTCAAGAGTTATGGTATGCTTTAGGTAAGTATCTAGCACCTTAGGCTACTTTTGTAGTAATGTATGTCACTTAAGAGCAATGAGTAATGAGTTGGTGTTTAGATATATGTATGATGGGAAGGATTGGTAGTATTGTTCTTTATGAGTATCCTTTGATGTTGTACACCATCATCAAGGCCAAAGGAGATAAGTGGGGAGTCTGTAAGGTTCTTTTGAATAATGATTCAGCCTGAACTTCTCAGCGTGTCAGGGTACGTGAGATGTGAGGACGATATTTCCCTCTACGTACCACAAGATAATACACTAAACTAGTATTCCTAAGCTTTACATGTTGGTTCTAGGTTGGACTAAATATGCATGTATGAGATGTATGTTCACTTAGTTTATCTAGATGCTAGAGTTAGACCTTATAGATGCTTTAAACATATCTTTTTAGCATGTATTAAGATTATGTTTATTATGCTATATATGCTGGTTTTGGTTTACTCATACTGAGAAATGTTGTTTCTCACCCCACTGTGTACTATGTAATTCCAGGTGAAACTTCTTCCAATAGTAAGAAGAAAAAAGAAGCTAAAGACTATAGTAGCTTTATAGTTTATGTTATAAACGTTGTATCTTTTAGTACTTCTTCGTAATGTAAAGAATTATGTAATACTTCAAGTCTTTTTTAAGGCTAATGTTATATATGTATATGCATTTTACTATGATGTTTATGTTTTTCGCATTTCATATGACTCTCTGTAATGCTTCCAATGAACATTATGGATATATCTATCAGATTAGTATGTATGTAGTGACATTATAATGTTAAGTATCTTCTTGTATGTTATATATATTGGGATACTGGTATTAGGATGTTATATTATGATATTAGAGCAGTTCATCCTGTTGAGTCGGGGTATGGACTGACTATGCTTAGACATATTAGGAGTTCCTTCTTAGAAATTGTGTTTTTCTTGTTTCATATGTTAGATGTGATGATAGAATTGCATGATTTGCCTTAGATTAGTTTGTTGTTAGCTTCTGTTGCACAGTTATATGGTATTGAGACTACATCTCAATATATGTTGTTTCTATGTGTACAGGAAATTATGGCACTAACAAGGCGATCTAGAGAAGCATAGAATTCAACCCCACAAAGTCCAGATATGGCTGAACCCTTTATGGCTATGGCCAATTTTATGACAAGGGTTCTTAAGAGGATGGAAGCAAATCCACCTCAGCAGCTTCCACCACCTGAGCACCTAGTGCAAGATGCATCGCAAGTTGGAAGGAATCAAAATTTCCTGAACTTGACAACTTTCTATAAGATGAACCCTCCACCGTTCAGAGGTGAGTTTAATCACACTAAGGCTAAGAAGTGGCTTAGTGAGATGGAAAAGATCTTCGATGTCATGGTTTGTTCAGAGGAGCAAAAAGTGGCCTTCGCCTCCTATATGTTGATGGGAGAAGCGGAGCATTGGTGGAAAGGTACCAAAAGGGTACTGGATGCCGCAGAAAACCCGATGTCATGGGAAGTTATCAAGACAGCCTTTATGGAGAAGTTTTTCCCGTAAACTCTACATGATGATAAGGAAGTGGAGTTTATGCAGTTAAAACAAGGAAGCATGTCAGTAGGCCAATATGTGGCCAAGTTTGATGAGTTGTCAACGTTCTCTTCACATTTCTGTTATCATCCGGATGAGAAGTGGCGATGCTTGAAATTCGAGACAAGTTTGAGAAATGAGATCAAGAGCATGGTGAAACCTATGGAGATTAGAGACTTTCCTGCTTTGGTTAATAAATGTGGGAAAGCACATGGAGGCAAGTGTTTGGCAAGCCAATCTATGTTATACGTGTGCACAACTAAGACATTTCTCCAAGGATTGTCCACAGAACAGGGAAGATGCACCTACCCTAAAGCTGCTAGCCAAGGGACGAATTTATACTCTAGGCGAAATAGAGATGGTCTGGTCTTCCGACCTCATCCAAGGTAAAAGCATAATTTATAATCATCTTTCAAATGCCATGTATGATTCAAGAGCATCTCAATCCTTTGTTTCTTATGATTGTGTAAGGATGTTGGATTTACCTATGTCAGAATTACCATATGACTTATCTATTTCCACATCCCCTGGTAAGCCAGTCATAACTTCAAAGGTATGTCTTGACTGTTGTATAAGGATCGAGGATAGAGTCTTCTTTGTAAACCTTATCTGTTTACCCCTTGTGAACATAGATATCATCCTTGATATAGATTGGTTATCATCTAATCATGTGATTTTGAACTGTTCAGATAAGACCCTAGTTTTTTTGTCTGATGTTCCTACTAGAGTTATTTCTTCAGAGTCTGCCTATCTCAATGCTAATCAGGTCAATCACTGTTTGGTAGAAGGAGCTCTAGGATATGTTCTTCTTTTCTCTTTAGATGTAGAGGTTAAGTAGAGCCTAGATAGTATATCTGTGGTTAGGGAATACCCTGAGGTGTTTTCGAGTGACATAGCAGAGTTGCCACCGGAGAGAGAAATAGAGTTCATTATAGATTTAACGTCGGGTACAGAACCTATATCTATAAGCACCCTATTGGATGGCACCTCTAGAGTTGGTTGAACTCAAGAAACAGTTAGAGCAGTTTTTGGGCAAGCAATTCATTAGGCCCAGTGTTTCTCCGTGGGGAGCACCAGTATTGCTAGTGGATAGGAAAGATGGTACCATGAGGTTATGTTGTTGGGAATTTTTGCGGATACATCACGTAGCGAAAAACAGGGATTCCCACCGAGGATCCATGCAAAAAAGCCATAATCCGAGTTTTTCAAAGATTTACCTCTTGAAGTATGAATCACCAACACCGTAATAGAAACGATGTCTCTGCAGTATCCACACGAACAGACTCACGAATGTCCAACGTCCACAAAGAGGAGCCTCACGTCTCTCACACAGTGCTAGCTGCGAAAAGAAGAGAAGAAACCTGTTGTTCTCTCACTCATTTTTCTGTAGGTGCGGCTAGGGTTCAGAAATTATCTATCTTAGCAGCCCCTTAGCAATACTATTTATAATAGTGACTGCCTTAAGTGAGTGTGAGCTGTGGTGACAAGGTAAGTCAGCGTGCAACCCTAGACCCATCTGTTATGAGTCTGGCCCATATTTGAATCCGAGTCCAACTTGGATCCATTGCTCCAATTTTAGTCTGCTCTATGTGTGTGAGCCTGCAGGTTCTTATTACGTTGACAATAATATTAAAATTCCATTTTAATATTACAAGTAGTGAGCGGTATCTAGCAACACATCGCTACTACCCAAGTAATAAGAATGTCAGTGATTTGATATAACCTTTCCGTGACCAATGTTTCCGTGTTGTTTAATCCCTTTGTCAAGATATCTAGATTGAACACAAGGCATGGAATGCGTCACCCTTGTATAGTCCAATCATTGGTTTCCTGATACTCGAGTAGACTTCGTAACAACAAATGAGATCAATATCTCATATTGACTCATTTGAGCATGGCCATGCATTTCGCAGTCTCACTCAATCAGGGGGCCCGAAAATATTGCTCCTGTTATGTAGGAGTGACAAATCCCATCTAGGTCACTCACATCCCTCTGCATGATTCGCGGTATGTCTAATAACCAACTTTATAATCACCTTGTTACAGATGACGTTTGATGGCATTAAAACACACAATTCCTCATGTAGGAATCGTAGTGATTTTAGGTCAAAGGACCACAAACACCATTGTCACTATGAGAATTGCTTATGACACTCACGTAACGATCCATGTAGCATTCTCATGGTGGGTCACTCCAGTACATCATTACTCTAATATGTACCATGTGAAGACTTGATATCTCATATCCATGACCCGTGAGATATGGTCATCAGTCTATGCACATACTGGTCTCAATGTATTATTGTTGTCCTAATTAACAATAATACTTGACTAGGGATATTTAAGAATAGTGTTGTAACCAAAAGGATCTCACGATCAAGTCATGCACTTGATGTCCTATGGCATCAAACTTATTATTCTAAGGACTTTATTATGTTTATCATAAAGAACACAATAAATGAAATGCCTCATATATAAAAATAGCATAATAGGATGTATGTAAATATAGAAAATGTATTGGCCTCTAGGGCATACACCAATATATGTGTTGACTACAGGCAGTTGAACAAGGTAACTATCAAGAATAAGTATCTGTTGCCTAGAATAGATGATTTGATGGATCAATTAAAAGGAGCTTCAGTGTTTTCAAAGATCGATTTGAGATCTGGGCATCATAAAATCAGAGTTAAAGGAGAGGATGTCCCTAAGATCGCTTTTAGAACTAAATATGGGCATTATGGGTATCTCGTGATGTCCTTTGGGTTGATGAATGCTCCAGCAGTGTCTATGGATTACATGAACAGAGTTTTTAGACCTTATCTAGACAAGTTTGTAGTAGTGTTTATTGATGACATCCTTATCTATTCAAAGACAAGGGAAGACCATGAGCAGCATGTAAGGATAGTTTTAGATATCCTAAAGGAAAATAAACTATTTGCCAAATTGTCCATGTGTGAGTTTTGGCTAACAGAAGTTCAGTTTTTGGGCCATGTTATTTCTAAAGAAGGAATTGCAATGGACCCAAGCAAAGTGGAGGCAGTGTTGCAGTGGGATAAACCCACTACTATGACCTAGATTAGGAGCTTTATAGGCTAGCTAGGTACTATAGAAGGTTCATTAAGGATGTTTCTCAGTTAGCCCTACCTTTTACTAGGTTGACTAGAAAGGGTAGTATTTTTTAGTGGACTCAAGATTGTGAGAATATTTTTCAAGAGTTAAAGAAGAGGTTGACTACTATGCTAGTGTTGGTAATTCCCGATCCCAAGGAGAACTTTGAGGTCTTTTGTGATGCTTCAAAGATGGGACTAGGGTGTGTTCTGATTTAGAATAAGAAAGTAGTTACTTATGCATCAAGGAAGTTAAGGCCTCAAGAGGAAAACTACCTTACGCATGATTTGGAGTTAACAGCTATAGTTTTTGCCTTAAAGATTTGGAGGCATTATCTCTACAGAGTTCAGTTTGAGGTGTTCAGTGATCATAAGAGTTTAAAGTTCTTGTTTGATCAGAAGGAGCTGACATGAGGCAAAGAAGATGGATGGAATTCTTAAAGAATTATGACTTTGAGTTAAAGTATCATCCGGGTAAGGCCAATATAGTGGTTGATGCACAAAGTAGGAAATCCCTACATGTGTCCCGAATGATGGTATAAGATAGTGAACTTCTCGAGAGTTTCAGAGATTTGAGTCTAGCGGTGACTACGATGCCACAAAGTCACTTTGTGAGTAGAGTGAACATAGTAAATAACTTAAGGACTCAGATTTTAAAAGCTCAAAAGGAGGATGAAGCTTTAATGGACATTAGTGAGTAGATCTTTTTAGGAACCCTAGAGAATTTTGATATGACTGATGATGGAATGATAAAGTTTAGAGACAGACTGTATTCCAAGAGAGTCAAAGATCAAAGAGAGGATTCTAGAAACACCTCATAATAGTAAGTATACCATCGATCCCAGAACCACTAAGATGTATCAATATCTGAAGAAAATGTTTTGGTGGTCTGGAATGAAGAGAGACATATCAGAGTATGTTGCAAGGTGTTTAGTTTGACAAAAGGTGAAGATTGAACACCAGAAGCTGACAGGACCGTTACAGTCTTTAAGGATCCTAGAATGGAAATAGGAAAAGATTTCTATGGACTTTGTAATGGGTCTACCCAGGACTTAGCAAGGTTTTGATGCAGTTTGGTTCATAGTGGATAGATTAACCAAATCTGCCCACTTTTTGCCAATGAGAGCTATCTATCCTCTAGAGAAATTAGCTCAACTATATCTGAAGGAGATAGTTAGGTTGCACGAAGTCCCCGTAAGCATAGTTTCATATAGAGATCCTAGATTCATATCTAAATTCGGGGGAGCCTTGCAAGAGGCATTCGGGACTAAGTTAAACCTTAACACAGCTTATCACCCACAAAGAGATAGGCAAACAGAGAAGACTATCCAAACCCTTGAGGATATACTTAGAGCATGTGTTTTAGAACAACAGGGTAGTTGGGACAAGTTTTTACCTTTAGCAGAGTTTGCCTATAACAATAGCTATCACTCCAGCATAGGTATGGCACCCTATGAGACTTTGTATGGAAGGAAGTGTAGATCTCCTCTATGTTGGTATGAAGTAGGTGAGAGAACCATCCTAGGTTCAGAGTTGGTCCAGCAGACCGCAGAGCAAATCAAGATGATTAAGGATAGGTTGGTTACTGCCCAGCTGACAAGAAAAGGAAACCTCTTGAGTTTAATAAGGGAGATTATATATTCTTAAGAGTTACTCCTATAATAGGGATTAGTAGAGTATTGAAAACCTGAAAGTTAAACCCTCGTTTTCTTGTCCCTACCAAATTCTAAAGAAAGTTGGACCCGTTGTAACACCCCAATTTTTTTTTCTTTCTTGCTTTTCGATTATTTGTGATTATTTGTGGATTTTTATGAATTATTTGACTTATTTTGATTACTTTAATATTATTTTTTTAAAAATTTGGACTATTGAAATGGGGCCGGGGGATCTTACTAAACCCGAAATCGAAGACTATTTTTGAAGTTTTCTTTGTCTAAGATTTTATCTAGCAAAATAAAATTTGGGTATGTTCTATTATTCATTGGATAACAAATACTGAATTTTTTTTGTTAACTGTAACTTTTGTCCATTGGATAATAGCTTTCAATAAAGATCTAGTAGATGGTTCTAGATATAAGCCTAGTCACCTTTTTCTAGAGGTTTTCCTTTATGACATCACCCTTAGGACCCATACATTTATGTCTCATCAAATATGGACCAATAGAAAACTAGCTTCCTAAAGAAGCTTTGAGGAAGCTTATTGGAGAAGCTTGTCTCCCACTTTCCTTGGGAAGTCCATGGCCAAGCCCACTCAAGGAGGGTTCTAGGACTTTATTTTTCACTTATTCGCTTCTCTTAGATTCACTTACATCTTTCTACCAACAACCAAAAGCAAAACTCTCTATTTTCTCTCTCATTGAAGCTCACGGCTATACCTCCAAAACCTACTCTCCAATCTTCTTTAATTCCAACCATCCACATTTCTTGAATCCAAACCTCATTCTAAGACACTTTGGTGTTGTGATCTTGACCTTGTTCATCCATTTTCAAGTGCTTCTTCAAGTTAGGGTTTGAAAGGTTTTAAGGTAAAATTCCTCTATCTTCATCTTTCTCTTCATTTAAATTTCTATGACCATGATTTTGATCCATGGTCATTCTATTCCAAGCCTTAGATGTTGACTCTTTTGCATATTATTTTCATTTTTCAAGAACCTCGTGGAAGAGAAAGTTTGATTCAAGAAGGCGACCAAGAAGTGGTTGGTCATCATCTAAGGTAAGAGGGAGATTACTCTCATCAACCTTTCATGGTGGTGAGAAACAAATTGATGTATTGAAAGTGGAGAACCCATGTGAAGGTTGTTCACTTGGTTGTATGGATTTTGGTGGTTTAGTAATTATTTGCCCTATATATTTTATAGCTTAATGTTATGCATAACCTTGGTTAAGTAGAAATTTTAGTGATTAAAATATGTTGTATGCTTGGAATCTTGTTGATGAGGATGAAAATTTAGAAGCCCAAAGACCTTAGGGCTCTCGGCCAAGTGGCTTTAAAAAGGGTATTCAAGATAAACTTTTGTGTTGATTTAGAACTTAGATGCTTAGGTGAAAAAGGAATTGGATTAAAGATTTATAATAATGAAAGAGTGATGAAACAAAAATTTGACCATTTAGTAAGAGAAGGATTTTGGCCTTTGAGTGGAAAAATAAGCTTGAGAGAGAGATAATGAAAACTTAAGGTACTTTTAGGGTTTAGGAAAAGGAAAAGAATTTATAAGATTAAGACAATGTGGCTTCCCTTTTATGTTCTTCGTGAAAAATATTAGGAGGTATTACCTAGAGGAGCCTAGCTAGAAGAGTATTGGAACTAAGGTTAATTTCTATATTAATCCTTGAAAGTTTCAAAAATTAAGCTTAAAAGTGAAATAAAAGTTTTATATGTTAGAAAAATTTGTGATAATGTTTCATGTAATTTAAAAATGATGATTCCTGAATTTGCGTGATAAGGATACCTTGTGATTGAAAATAACAGCAGTGTGCTGTCGGGCTCTCGAACGGGACCCGGAGATGTTGATGACTGGTTTGGCTAGTGAGTAGCTTATGTTTATGCAAAATCATAATATTAATATGTGCGCATGCATTGAGTCATTGATCATGCATTATACCGACGATGTCAGTTGAGGCTTATTGCCTAGGAGTTGAATAACACCTTAGTGCGGGTGCGAATTGCGTAGTGTGGTTCACTTGTTGAACTTAGGGGCGTCGGGGCACTTGTATCCCACAAGTGGGCAGGTTGTAGCTCCACTGGGCCGTGGTGACTGAGCAACGCACCGAAGATCTCAACCAGGCACTATTCTATTCACGATCTGGTGTAGACTCTCTTGTATAAGCCATGATGCACAAATTGAGAAACTATAGAACTTGACTTGAGGCTGGCAAGATACAGACATGTCTTCTAGATCATTCTCTCCGAAATTGTGTTTAGCTTCATGGAGTAGGAATTAGTCCATTGTACATATGCATAGTCTGTCTACATATCATCGTGATATTTTATATATTTGCTAAATTATCTGATACTTGATGCCATAACTGCAATTATTGTTCGTTATTATTTTTAAGCTGCCATATTGGTATTGATGTAGGGAATCTCACCTCTCTGTTATGTTATTCTATTTTATGTGTACATGTTGATAAAGACTGAAAGGAAGATGAAGAAAATTATAGCTTTCCTGTTGTTTTGTTTTCTGTGATGGCGACTAGAAGAGAGTTTGTTAGTTTTGTTAGAGTTCGGTTCCATGGAGGTACGGATGCTTGGCGTATCGATTGGGATACTGAACGAGTTAGATATGTAGGAAATGTGACCCTGTCTATTCGTAGGACCTGCGATGGGGATCTTTTCTTTTCTCTTGACGTCTCTGTACGTATGGAGTTCGTTATGCCAATCAGGGAGTTATGGGGTGATTTGCATTACACCCCGAGGGAGGATCAAGACTCTATGGTGTCATCTGCCAGGACACCTGTCTGTGAGATCTTGCCCTAGATGAGGGATCTGTCTGGTAGGGAGTCCGAGGAGGAGGATCCAATAGAGGATCTAGTGGAGGACCCTACTCCCTAGGCATATATACTTGGGCTAGTTTTTGTTTTGTCAAATAGTTGTATATGTCTTTTGAGCACAAACCTTGTGTACTTTAGGTGGACTGTGATCGATGCCACTTATGTATATATATTCTTTTTTATGTGTATTATTCAGTAATTACATCATGTGTTGTTTATGTTTTGTTTAAGTTTATGCCTTTGAGAAAGAAAATTTGAAACGCATTTTTTTCAAGATTAAACCTTTACCGCATTTTGTTAAGTTTTTGATGTTTTAGTGCGTAAATGTGGTACCCTAAGGAGGGTATTACATTAGTTGGTATCAGAGCCTAAGTTTGAGTCTTTTGGGGTTTATGGTTAGGTCTGTCTTGCTTGTGTTGTGTGATTCTCTGTGTTTTGTTTCCGAAAGGAGACAAAATTAATTGAAATGATTTCTCCTGACTTTCATTGTGTATCATTTAGTCTAACTTCAAAAGAACGTGATGGCTTATGGTGGAGATGTACATATGAACCCTGGACGAGACAACAAGAGTATGGCTGCGGCGGCTGAAGCAATACAGAGGATGGCGGATGTTATAGTGCAACAGAACCAAAGAGCTGCCTAACAACAAGAAGCGACCGCAGAAACTCAGAATCTGTCAGAGTTTCGCCGCAACAATCCACCACAATTCGAAGGAGAATTCAATTCAGAGAAAGCAAACCTTTGGATCAAGGAGTTGGAGAAGATATTCAGAGGAATGAGAAGTATTGATGCTCAGAAGGTAACCTATGCTACCTTTATGCTTGTTGGAGATGCTGAAGACTAGTTAGCAGGAGCCTAACGATTGATGGAAGCTGAGGGAACAATGTTTACCTGGGAAGTCTTCAAGAACAAATTCCTGGAGAAGTATTTTCCATCCAATGCCAGGCACACAAAAGAAATGGAGTTTCTAGGCCTAAAACAAGGAAGCATGTAGTCAGTGAGTATGCTGCTAGGTTTGAAAACTTGTCAAAGTTTTCAAGGTATTTCCAGCTACAGCCTGATAAGGAGTGGAAGTGTCGCAAGTTCGAAGAAGGATTGAGGCATGACTTGAAAAGAGTAGTATTGCCTTTGGGAATTGATCAGTTCCCAGCTCTTTTGGACAAGTGCCACTGGATTGAGGAGTTGGATGATGTGTGGATAAAATACACACCTTTTGTGCTTGATTTGAGGTTGATTTAGGTGTGTTTTGATGATTTATGTTGGAATTTATGTCACATTTAATCTAATTATCCTTGGTATCTCATAATTGTTCTTTCTCTATGTTTTTAGGTCCAAAAGAGGTGTTTTGACATGGCTCTATGAAGCTTTGGATGAATTCATTGTAATGGAGTTGACCTCAGAATTTATATGACTAAGATTCGTAGAGTTTTAGACCTTTGTGCAATAAAATGAGCATAACTTGAGTTATAGAAGTCAAAACGAGGTGATTTGGTGGCATTGGAAAGCTAAGAAAAAGATCTACAACTTTCATGAAGACCGCTTCTCCAAAAAATGATATTTTGAGTAATTAAAGAGTTAGACACGGCCGTGTCTAATATCAAAAACGCTTCTGTCAAGCTCACATGGCCTTGTCTAACTTCAAGGAAGCTTCTGTGTTGGAGACATGGCCGTGTCTCTTGACACGGTCGTGTGACCCCTGAACGTGCAAATTGCATTGTTTTTAAAGGTCACACGACCGTGTCGAAAGGAGACACGGCCGTGTGAGTCCCTCAAAAAAGGGAAATTTTGCCCCTAAATCATTATAAATAGGGCAAAAACACCAAACAAAAGGGGACTCTTGGCTAGAGGCTTGTGTGACGACAGGTTTTGAGAGGAGAAGCGCAAGGATTCAAAGGCGAAGGCTTGGAAGGCAAGAGCAAGAGTCGTTGAAGATCAATCATTGAAGTCTTTTCCCTCATCTTCATCTTCTCCATCTTCTATTTTTGTTTTGGAATCATGGTTGTTTCTTTAACCTCTGTTCTTGTTTGTGCTACAATTGTCATGAGCGGCTAAACCCTTTTTTCTAGGATTAGGATGAAACTCTCTATTTCCCTATTATGAATTGTTAATTTGATTCTTTGTTAATGAAATTATTATTCTTGACTCATTCTTGGTATGCTTAATGCTTGTGATATGTTGTGCGCCATATTTACATGATTTTAGGCTTTAGGTGAATGATCGAAAGATGAAATCTAATTGCTTGATAATCCAAGAATTGAACTTAGGAATTAAGACCTCGACATAGGCTTAAATCCTTCGAGGGGTAAACGATTGTCATGAATCTTAATGGGTTGGAACTTAGATTAATTGCCATGATAATGGGGTTAGTGAAGTTTTAGCACGTTTTTAGTGCCAAGAAATTGAGCTTTAAATAATTTAGGACAAATCACCTTCAAGAACATAATTGAACATTAACAAAGATAGGATTACAATTTATAGTAGGGGGTAGTGTAGTGGATTCCAAATCCTAGAGCTTTAAATCCTTGTTAAATCTTATATTTTCTAGTTTCAATTGTTTACTTTATTACTTTGCTTTTCGTATTAATTTTAATTGAACATTCTTTATTGATATTATTCTCTTAAACAATCAAAATAGTCACAAGAGTTAGTAATCAATCGATCCTCGTGGGAACGATCTTTATTTTACTACTTGTACGATCCGTGCGCTTGCGAAAAACCCACAACATTGGATTAATCACGAGAAACAAGAAATCGTAACTTTGGACCCTCTCGATTCCAAAGGGGGAGGAATGGCGGTGGTAATCATTTTCAGCAAAAGCCGTATTTAAGGCCACTAGGGAATCAATCTCAACAACAATCATATGGAGGAGGTTATGGTAGCCACAAGTTTGGTCAGACTGTGGCATCGTCGCCAAAATGCTTCAAGTGTGGAAAGGACCACTTAGCGAAGGAGTGTACAATCAAGGGGATCATCTGTTTCAGATGCGGGAAGCTCAGACACATCTTAAAGGATTGCACTCAACCCAAGGCGGAGTCCTCTGTTAGCAATGTACGTGCTGCAAGACCTCAGCCGGGAGGAAGGGTTTACACTATGAGTGGAGCGGAAGCCTCCCAATCCGAAAATCTGATTAAGGGAGATTGTGCCATAGGAGGTAATCTTTTAACCGTAATATATGACTCAGGGCAACCCATTCTTTTATTGCCTATTATTGTGTGCACCGATTAGGATTATCTGTGTCTTCCTTACCTTTTGATTTGATTATTTCTACCCCTACTGCTAAACCTGTTATTATTGTTCGAGTTTGTTTGAACCGTCCTATTTCTGTGAAAGGTCAAATCTTTTCTGTCGATTTGATTTGTTTGTCTTTTTCTCAAATAGATGTTATTCTAGGAATGGATTGGTTATCTTCTAACCATATACTATTAGACTATTCTAATAAAACCTTAGTATTTTCTGATTATGAGATTTCTGGATTTATAACTGCCAACCAAATCAAAATTTTCTTGAGGGAATAAGCTCAAGGATACATGCTTTTGTCTTCCTTGGAGGTCAAGGGTGAGGCTAATGTGAATGTTATTCCTGTGGTCAATGAGTTTCCTGAAGTCTTTTCTGATGATATACCTGGATTACCACCGGAAAGAGAGGTAGAATTTTCTATCAATCTTGTACCAGGATCTGGTCCTATATCCATGGCACCATATTGGATGTCGCTATTAGAGTTAGCCGAACTCAAGAAGCATTTAGAGGATCTGTTGGAGAAGAAGTTTGTGAGACCTAGTGTTCCACAGAGGAGGGCCCCAGTGCTGTTGGTTAAGAAGAAGGATGGAACTTCTCGGTTATATGTGGACTATCGTCAGTTAAACAAGATTACAATCAAGACCAAGTATCCACTTCCAAGGATAGATGATTTGATGGATCAGCTAAAAGGAGCCGTTGTTTTCTCCAAGATTAATTTACGTTCTGGCTATCATCAGATTCGTGTGAAAGTAAAGGATGTTCCCAAGATGACTTTTCGGATGCATTATGGGCATTATGAGTATCTTGTGATGTCGTTCGGAGTAACAAATGCTCCTGCTGTATTCATAGATTATATGAATCGAATCTTTTGTCCTTATTTGGATAGATTTGTTGTTATCTTTATTGATGACATTTTGATCTATTCTCGAAGTCAGGAGGAACATGCTGAGCATCTTAGTGTGGTTCTTCAGATTTTGAGGTAGAACAAGTTATACGCTAAGCTGTCCAAGTGTGAGTTCTGGTTAAGCGAAGTTCAGTTTTTAGGTCACGTGATTTCAGAGGAAGGAATTAAAGAGGATGCGTCAAAAGTTGAAGTAATTGTTCAATGAGAAAGACCAAAGACTATAATAGAAATTCATAGCTTTGTGGGATTAGTTGGCTATTATCGAAGATTTATAGAGGGATTCTCCAAGATAGCAGGACCTCTCACCCAGCTTACAAGAAAGAATCAAGCTTTCGCATGGACAGATGCATATGAAGATAGTTTTCAAGAGTTGAAGGGACGATTGACTAATTTGCCAATGCTGATTCTACCTAATCCCAATGAACCTTTTAAGGTACATTGCGATGCTTCATATCAAGGTCTAGGTTGTGTGCTTATGCAAAACTAAAAGGTCGTGGCATATACTTCGAGACAATTAAAAGTGCACAAGAGGAATTACCCTACTCATGATTTAGAGTTAGCTACTGTTGTTTTTGCATTGAAGATCTAGAGACATTTTCTTTATGGAGCAACATTTAACGTCTACAGTGATCATAAGAGCCTAAAATACTTGTTTGATCAGAAGGAGTTGAATATGAGGCAAAGGCGGTGGTTAGAGTTCTTGAAAGACTATGATTTCCAACTTCAATATCATCCCGGAAAGGCGAACATCGTAGCAGATGCTTTGAGTAGGAAGATGCTTAGTGTTTCTGCTATGATGCTCAAAGAAAGTGAGTTAATAGAACAGTTTAGGAATATGCAGTTGTCTGTGGAGTTAACATTAAGAAGAATGTGCTTGAATATGATCACTATTTCGAGTGGATTGATGGAAGAGATTCGAGAGAAACAAGGAAGTGACTCATACTTACAGAATGAGAAGGAGCTGGTGAAGCAAGGCACTATATCTGAATTCACGGAAGGACCGGATGGGATCCTAAAATTTAGAAATAGAGTTTGTGTACCTAGTGATTATGAGCTTAGGAAGATGATTCTTGGTGAAGCCCATAAGAGCAAGTTGAGTATGCACCCAGGAACTACTAAGATGTACCAGGATCTGAAATGATTATATTGGTGGCAATGAATGAAGAGGGATGTTGTCAAGTATGTGTCATCTTGTTTAGTTTGCCAAAAAGCCAAAGTGGAACACCAAAAGCCTTCCGGAATACTACAACCTTTGACTATTCCAGAATGGAAATGGGATAGCATTACAATGGATTTTATGGGTGGACTGCCAAGGACTAGAAAGGGGTATGATTCAATATGGGTAATTATTGATCGACTTACGAAGTCAACGCATTTCTTGCTAATTAATATAAGGTATTCGATGGAGAGATTGACTCAAGTGTATATCAATGAGATTGTTAGACTACATAGTGTGCCCTCGAGTATTGTTTCTGATAGGGACCCAAGGTTTACATTAAGATTTTGGCAGAGTTTGCAAGGAGCCATGGGAACGAAGCTTCATCTAAGTTCTGCATATCACCCGTAAATAGATAGTCAGTCAGAAAGGATAATCCAATCATTGGAAGATCTGTTAAGAGCTTGTCTTGGAATAGACTGAGAGTTGGGATGAATTCTTACCTTTGATAGAGTTCACCTATAATAATAGTTTCCACGCAAGCATTAGGATGACACCCTATGAGGCATTGTATGGATGACGGTGTAGAACACCCTTGTGATGGTACCAAGATGGTGAAAGTTTCGCGGTAGGACCTAAACTTGTACAATAAACAACTGAAAAAGTTAAGATGATTAAGGAAAGAATGAGGGCAACTCAGAGCCGACAGAAAAGCTATGCTGACAAGAGACGGTGACCTCTTGAATTTGAGGAAGGTGAGCATGTGTTTTTGAGAGTTACACTTATGACTGGTGTCAGAAGGGTTATTAAATCCAGAAAACTCACTCCTAAATTCATCGGACCGTATCAAATTATTTGTCAAATAGGTCCGGTAGCCTACCAAATAGCTTTACCACCTTTTCTTTCCAACTTTCATAATGTCTTCCATGTGTCACAATTGCGAAAGTATATTCCTAATCCAGCCCATATCATAGAACCGGATACAGTACAACTAAAAGAGAACTTGACCTATGAAACACTTCCTATTAAGATTGAGGATAGGAAAGCGAAGCAACTCAGAGGCAAGAAAATTGCATTAGTAAAAGTGGTCTGGAACTATGTGACTGGAGATGTAACATGGGAGCTAGAAGACAAAATGAAATAGCAATGTCCGCATTTGTTCTAAGGTATGATGAATTTCAAGGACGAAATTCTTTTTAGAATGGTAGAGTTGTAACACCCCAATTTCTTTTCTTTCTTGCTTTTCAGTTATTTATGAATTTTTGTGGATTTTTATGAATTATTTGACTTATTTTGATTACTTTAATATTATTTTCAAAAAAAATTGGACTGTTGAAATGGGGTCGGGGGATCTTACAAAACCTGAAACTGGATACAATTTTTGAAGTTTTCTTTATCTGAGATTTTATCTAGCAAAATAAAATTTGGTTACGTTCTATTATCTATTGGATAATAGATACTATTTTTTTTGTTAACTGTAACTTTTATCCATTGGATAATAGCTTTTAGTAAAGATCTGGTAGATGGTTCTAGATATAAGCCTAGTCACTTTTTTCTAGAGCTTTCCCTTTATGACATCATTCTTGGGACCCACACCTTTATGTTTCATCAAATATAGACCAATAGAAAACTAGCTTCCTAAAGAAGCTTTGACGAAGCTTGTTGGAGAAGCTTGTCTCCCTCTCTCCTTGGGAAGTCCACAGCCAATTCCACTCAAGGAGGGTTCTACGACTTTGCTTTTCACTTATTCACTTCTCTTTGTTTCACTTTCATCTTTCTACTAACAACCAAAAGCAAAACTCTCTCTTTTCTCTCTCATTGAAGCTCATGGCCTCACCCCCAAAACCTACTCTCCAATCTTCTTTAATTCTAACCATCCACATTTCTTGAATCCAAACCTCATTCTAAGACACTTTGGTGTTGTGATCTTGACCTTGTTCATCCATTTTCAAGTGCTTCTTCAAGTTAGGGTTTGAAAGCTTTTAAGGTGAAATTCCTCCATCTTCATCTTTCTCTTCATTTTAAATTTCTAAGACCATGATTTTGATCCATGATCATTCTATTCCAAGCCTTAGATGTTGACTCTTTTGCATGTTGTTTTTGTTTTTCAAGAACCTCTTAGAAGATAAAGTTTGATTCAAGAAGGCACCCAAGAAGTGGTTGGTCATCATCTAAGGTAAGAGGGAGATTACTCTCATCAACCTTTCATGGTGGTAAGAAACAAATTGATGTATTGAAAGTGGAGAACTCATGTGAGGGTTGTTCACTTGGTTGTATGGATTTTGGTGATTTAGTAATTATTTGCCCTATATGATTTTATAGCTTAATGTTATGCATAACCTTGGTTGAGTAGAAATTTTGGAGATTGAAATATATTGTATGCTTGGAATCTTGTTGATAAGGATGAAAATTTAGAGGCCCAAAGACCTTAGGGCTCTCGACCAAGTGGCTTTAAAAAGGGTATCCAAGACAAACTTTTGTGCTAATTTGGAACTTAGATGCTTAGGTGAAAAAGGACTTAGATTAAGGATTTATAATAATGAAGGTATGATAAAACAAAAATTTGGCCATTTAGTAAGAGAGGGATTTCGGCCTTTGAGTGGAAAATATGCTTGAGAGAGGGATAATGAAAACTTAAGGTACTTTTAAGGTTTAGGAAAAGGAAAAGAATTTATGAGATTAAGGCAATGTGGTTTCCTTTTTATGTTCTTCATGAAAAATATTAGGAGGTATTACCTAGAGGATCTTAGCTAGAAGAGTATTGGAACTAAGGTTAATTTCTATATTAATCCTTGAAAGTTTCAAAAATTAAGCTTAAAAGTGAAATAAAAGTTTTACATGTTAGAAAAATTTGTGATAATGTTTCATGTAATTTAAAAATGATGATTCCTGAATTTGCACGATAAGGATACCTTGTGATTGAAAATAACAGCAATGTGTTGTCGAGCTCTCGAATGGGACCCGGAGATGTTGATGATTGGTTTGGCTCGTGAGTAACTTATGTTTATGCAAAATCATAATATTAATATGTGCGCATGCATTGAGTCATTGATCATGCATTATACGGACGGTGTCAGTTGAGGCTTATTGCCTAGGAGTTGAATTACACCTTAGTGCGAGTGTGAATTATGTAGTGTGGTTCACTTGTTGAACTTGGAGGCGTCGGGGCGCGAGTATCCCATAAGTGGCCACTTGGTAGCTCCACTGGGCCGTGGTGACTGAGCACCGGACCGACAATCTCGACCAGACACTATTCTATTCACGATCTGGTGTAGACTATCTTGTATAAGCCATGATGCACAAATTGAGAAACTATAGTACTTGAATTGAGGCTGACGAGATACAAACATGTCTTCTAGATCATTCTCTTCGAAATTATGTTTAGCTCCATGGAGTAGGAATTAGTCCATTGTACATATGCATAGTTTGTCTACATATCATCGTGATATTTTATATATCTGCTAAATTATCTGATACTTGTGCCATAGTTGCAATATTGTTCTTTATTGTTTCTATGCTGCCATGTTGGTATTGATGTAGGGAATCTCACCTCTCTATTATGTTATTCTGTTTTACGTGTACAGGTTGATAAAGACTGAAAGGAAGACGACGAAGAAGATTGCAACTTTCCTATTGTTTTGTTTTCTGTGATGGCGACTAGAAGAGAGTTTGTTGGTTTTGTTAGAGTTCAGTTCCATGGAGGTATGGATGCTTGGCGTATCAACTGGGATACTAAACGAGTTAGATATATAGGAGATGTGACCCTGTCTATTCGTAGGACCCGCGGTTCGAATCTTTTCTTTTCTCTTGACCTCTCGGTATGTCTGGAGTTTGTTATGTCAATCAGGGAGTTGTGGGGTGATTTGCATTACACCCCGAGGGAGGATCAGGACTCTATGGTGTCATCTGCTAGGACACCTGTCCGTGAGATCTTACCCCGGCTGAGGGATCTGTCTGGTGAGGAGTCCGAGGAGGAGGATCCAACAGAGGATCCAGTGGAGGACCCTACTCCCTAGGCATATATACTTGGGCTAGTTTTTGTTTTGTCAAATAGTTGTATATGTCTTTTGGGTACAAATCTTGTGTACTTTGGGTGGACTGTGATCCATGCCACTTATGTATATATATTCTTTTTTATATGTATTATTCAGTAATTATATCTTGTGTTGTTCATGTTTTGTTTAAGTTTATGCCTTTGAGAAAGAAAATTTGAAACCTATTTTTTTAAGATTAAACATTTACCGTGTTTTGTTAAGTTTTTTTATGTTTTAGTGCATAAATGTTGTACCCTAAGGAGGGTATTACACCCGTAGCTTACTAAATAGCCCTTCGTCCCAGTTTATCTAACCTTCATGATGTTTTTCATGTGTCTCAGTTAAGAAAGTATAATCCAAATCATTTGTATATCATAGAACATGAATCTATACAGTTAAGAGTTGATTTATCTTATGATGTACATCCGGTAAGGATCGTAGACAGAGGGGTCAAAGAGCTTAGAAGTAAGCAGATTCCTTTGGTGAAGGTTTTATGGGGTGGCAGTGACACCGAAGAGGCTACTTGGGAGTTAGAGTCCCACTTGCAGCAGGACTAACCAGATTTGTTCCATTCAGGTGAGCAATTTTGAGGTCAAATTTTAAAAAGGATGGGAGAAATGTAATACCCTAAAATGACATGTTAGACTTGTTTATGTGTTAAAAATATAGCATATGACTTGCTTAGAATGCATGTTTAATTTTGTGAAAATTTGAGTTAATTTAGGTACTTAGTTACAACCCGGAGTGTGAAAAGTAACTTAAAATGACTCAGATGATAGCATAAATTGATTATACGAGGGAAATAAATATAGATAATTTATTTCTAGGTCTCATATATATGAAACAAGTCATAGTTAAAGTTTCAAGGTAAACTGAGTTAGTTTGGCACTTTTAGGCATATTGATTGTCTATTTATAGCCAAATTGACTAATTACAAATATAGAAATATCAGATAATGATGAAATGACTTTTTATATGAATCCTAATATTTATTTTAAAGTTGTTAGAAGTTGAAAATCTTGATTTAACTAAATCTGAGTGGTTATAGCAGATCGAGATTTATCAATTTTGGCCTAAGGGCCATATAAGTCTTTAGTTCCCTCTTTATAAGCCTTCGTTCACGACTATTTTTCCTTCACAAATAGAAGCAGAAACTGTGAGAAAAGGAAGAAAAGAAGAGGAAGCAAAGACCAAGGAAAAGGAAGAGAGAAAGAAGAAAGCCAAGGGCAAAGCCAAGGCTTGAGATCCAACCAAGCTTGAATCTTCTTCACAACTGCCAAAGGTAGGGGTTTTATGTTTATATTCATATCTTTTCACTCTTTTCACCATTGACGCACCCTTAATGCTTAATAGGTCAATTTGAGTCCTAGAGGTGTTTGATGTGTTTAGCTTGCTTGTTTATGTTTCTTTGGTCATTTATGACTTGTTCATAGCATAAGTTAAAGATAGAAACTTAGAATATATCATTTAGACCATTGATACCCAAAAGAGAGGTTTAGGTCAAGCTATGTGTGATTTGGTGCTTCAATCCAAATTAAGAGGTTTAATTTGGTGATTGATGATTCCTATGTGTTTAAGAACTGATTAGGAACTTAGAATCACTTAGAAACTGATTTGGAATTGTCAAAATTCATGAAAAGAACCAATGGAACAGTACTACAGTTCTGCAGAATCTGGTTTCTGCTATGCACGCTGTGGCATGAGTACGCCGTGCCGCGGTGTGAGGTTGAATTTGCTGAGTGGTCACGGCATACCAATGCTATGCCGCGGCACGTAAGGCTTAGATTTTTAGTCTTCAACAGGAAGAGGCTAGGGTGCTGCGGCGTGCCCAAGTATGTGCCTAGGCTTGAGGCCCAGAATGGCTAAAAATGTCATTTTTGATGTTTTGAAGTTCTTGGCTAGATGAGATCATTAGTATATGTTTCCTAAAGTGTGTTAAGACAACAAATAAGGATATTTTCAAAAAGAAAATTATCACCTCGAATGTATGAGAAAGTTTAAACCTTTGAGCATTCAAGAGTTATGGTTTGCTTTAGGTAAGTATCTAGCACCTTAGGCCACTTTTGTGGTAATGTATGTCACTTAAGAGAAATGAGTGATGACTTGGTGTATAGATATAGATATGATAGGAAGGATTGGTAGTATCGTTCATTATGAGTATCCTTTGATGTTGTACACCATCATTAAGGCCAAAGAAGATAAGCGGGGAACTCGTAAGGTTCTTTTGAATAAAGATTCAGTTCGAACTTCTCAGCTTGTCAGGGTACTGTGGAAATAAGTTTGCCCCAAATGGTTTGATATGTTAATTTTTGATGATGACAAATACAAGACAAAAAGAATTATGCTTATGCTTAATAGATGTGCTTTATAGATAATAAATGCATTACAAAAGAATATTGATCATGTTACATAAATGTGCTTAATGAGATATATTGTATCATGCATGATTATGTACTTTATCTAGTTATATTTCACTTAATAATTATACAATGAGATATATGTAACATTCATCATATAATATATCCAATAATACTTTATATGAGTCTTAATGAATTAATATTGGATTTGACTTTGTTTAAATGAAAATGTGCAATGTGTTCTGTGTTGCATCCTATATTGTGCATATCCATTAGTAATTGATAAATATCTTATTTGGATGTATTTATGAAAGTTTTATATGCATGTTAAACTAACTAGAGTTATACATTTATGAATCATGCATATGAAGATATTGAATTATGAATTTGGACTAACTATGTTTGATTAAGTAAGCAATACTTTGTAGGATAATCCAAGTACTAAGAGTGAGCATTGCAACAAGAAAGCAAAAGAATACAACTATGCTCAACTCAAGAACAATGAAAATGATAAAGATGTTCCAAGCTTATGCAAGACATGAAGAGAAGAAAATTTTGGAAGCTTGGATTACATCAAGAAGTCAAAGGATTGAAAGTGCAAAGATCAAGTCCTAAGGTTCTTCAAGAATAGCTTATAGGACTTAGATCTTGTGTAAAGGTAAATAGGATTCACACTAAGCTCAAAATATGTTTTAATATCTTTACAAAATGTTTCTTAAATGTTTAAATGTCCAACAAACTATTTTTAGAAAGCTAGTTTTGGTAGTTGCTCAAATCTATGAAAAATAGCCAAATTTGTGCTTTGTAAAACTGATCTTTGGTCACTCTTTTGATCACATCTTTCAAATACTTTGAGTTTTGCTTTGAAACTTATTTCATATGAAAATATACTCAAAGATCTTTCCAATGAGTGGTCATTCGCTTAAAACGGATAAGAAACGAAGAAGTTATGACCGTTTAAAGTGAGTTTTCAAAATCAGGAGCTCCTAACCAATTAGGGACTTTCCCTAACCGATTATTCACTCTACCAGAAGTCATTTTCACATTTTTGAAATGTCCTAACCGATTAGGAACTTGTCCTAACCGATTAGGATGATATAAATGACCATTTTTCATGATTTAAATGGCTTCCTAACTGATTAGGAAGCTTTGCTAACCGGTTAGCATATGTTTTTGAAGGAAATAACACTTGGCTATCAAAATAGCCTAACCGATTAGGGTAAATTCCCTAATCGGTTAGTGTGACTTCAAAATGAACGTGAATAGGATTTTAAATAGAGCCTAACTGATTAGGCTCACTGCCTAACTGGTTATTATGAATTCCAGAAGCCAAAAATTAAAGGCCTAACCGATTAGGCTAAGTCCTTAACTGATTATGTAACACCCTAAATTTTTCTAACTTTAAGATAAATGACAATTGCGTCCCCAATATACTGTTTTGTAATTTCTATGAGTAGTAAACTGAATTTGACTGTTTCGTGAGTGTATTTGATTGTTGTATGTGATTTGCTCCGAGCCAGGAAAATAAAAATTTTCTGCCCGAAAAAATATTATTTTAATTAATTAGAGCTGGGGGATCTTACTAAACCCAGTTCTGATTGATATATATATTAGTTTCGTAATTTTTAGGATTTAACTATGTAATAAAAAAAATTTATATTATTATAATGTTATTTTATTTTACAATACCTACTGTCTCAAAAACAGTAGAAAACTGTTTAAAAATGATCACGGGTCTTTAAAAAGATTGTGGGACCCACGTGTAGTAAAGCAGTCAATGATTTTGACCATAGAAATTTCTAAGCTTAGATGAATGGTTAGGATTCAAGCTTGGTGAGCAAGCTTAGGTGAATGGCTAGGATGTAAACTTGGTGAGCAAGTTTTGATCATGGCCATAGATCTAATCAATGGATAGAAATTAGAGATGAAATCAATGGTTAGGATTAAGTCAAAAGATGTAGGCTTGACTTTGGGTTAGTAGCTAATTAAGCTTAATTTGACAAGCTTAATTTGACAAGCTTAATTACCTAATTAGCAAACTAATTAAACAAGCTTAGTTAGTAAGTAATTATAATCTAACTAATAATTAGATGTGCTAATATTGTTTAAAAAATTATAAAACATGTAATTATATGCTCAATTAATTAGTTATATAATTAGATAATTAATTAAGATTAGTTAGGAAATTAAACCTAATTAATTAGCTACCTAATTAGCAACTAATTAACCTTGAATTAAAACAAAATGAAGCCACTAATTGGCCTTGGGCCACACGGTTTAAGTGACAGAATTTGGAGGCTTGGAGGACAAGTTTACAAGGCTTCTTGAGTACTCCAACAAGATCTCATCTTAGCCATTGAATGGATGGATGGCTAGGATGATTTCCATGCAAAATTCAATCATTTAGCCTCACTCAAAGTCCATTCACGGCAGCAACACTTGGTTAGGCATTCTTCACTTTTATTTTCACCAATATTACGTAAAAGCCTTCCATTTTCTCTCCCAAAAATACCAAGACTCCATGTGCCTTTCTTCTTCCATTTTCTTCTCTCTATTCGGCCAAGCTCTTCAATATACCATCCACTCACTTAAAAATTTTCCTTCTTTGTTTTTCTAACTCTAAACATCTACCCAAACTCATCTCTAGTTGGAGGTTTTTGCAAATTCCATCATTTGCAAGCTTGAATGTTCATCTTGAAGTTTCTTCCTTAAAGGTATTTGAAGGAGCTAAAAACCAAAATTCCAAGGAAGGATAAAAGAAGAATTTTCTTCATTTTAAGGTAAGAGGAAGACTATAACCTAATTATTCTTGAGTGGTAGTAAGAAAATGGAATTTTGTGTGTTGTAGAATCCATAAGGATTCTTTTATATGTTGATTGTAATGATTTTTCATGCCTATTTGGTATTGTTAAGTTGACTTGCTAGTGTTTATAATGTTGTAAATATTAGTGTGATGCTAGAGATGCATGAGTATTCCAAGGAATACAACACCCTAGGATTCGGTCATAACCCTGAAAAGTGGATTTTGGATGTTTTTAAATTAATTTCAAAGAGTGTTAAAGGGTATTTAATGGAATTAATAATGTTTAAATGTTGTTCGTATTTACATTAATGCAAAAATATTTTGAGTTACTTGAAAAATATTTTAAGCGATTTTAAACTATTTAATAAATTTTACGTTAGAAAAATAAACATTTATTTAAGGAAAATATCAGGATTTTAAAAACGCAATAAAAATTTTACACGATTGATGAGAACAGTAAATTTTACTGTTGGGCCAAAATGGTGGACCCGGATATGTGGAAAATATATTGCGCCAAGTGGGAGCGTACTGTGTTTTGAGATTTGTGCCACTGAGGGCATTTACATAATTATTGTTGCCATTGAGGGCATTTTCGTAAATAATGAGGGTTTGATGGCATTTTTGTAAATAATTGAGAATTGATGACATTTCTGTAATTATTTGAGACTTGAGGACGTTTTGGTAATTATTGTTTTGTTCATGCACTGAGTCGTGCCAATTTACGAATTGGTGATTTGATTAACGAGATGAATAACATCGTGTTGTCGATGTGATGAGCGTAGTGGGTTCATTTCTGATATGGACTTGGAGGCATTGGTGTGCATTACTCCATATGTGGACAGGAGGTAGCTCCTTCTGGGCCGTGGTACGTGGTAACACACTAGTGTTCTCGACAAGCACTATACTTAATCGAGATTTGAGAGGACTATTTTTCTTTGTAGTTACACGATGTTGTGACTGTGTACTACGCCATGGTGTTTTAGTGGACTATAGACACAAAGTGTTGACAGTGCAATAGCAATCACAACGATCGATTATAGACACAAAGTCCGACAAGGCAATAGCTGGTCGGGGTAGCCAAGCTATAGACACAAAGTGCTGACAAAGGCAATAGGTGGTCGGGGTAGTCAAGCTATAGACACAAAGGGTGGACAGTGCAATAGCTGACTGGGCAGTACTATTAGAACTTTCAAATCATTCTCTCTGATATCGTTGTGTGTGTTATAGCTCCATGGAGTAGGAATGAGTTATTTTATGGTTTTGGCATATTATCGTGTATCTATAATTTATTGTGATGGATTCTATTCTTTTCCATAATTAGTTATTGTTAATGTTTATTATCTGTGCTGATATTAATTGCTATTCTCGTTGCATTGTCATTTTCTTATGCGCCACACTTGTGATATATTGGGTTGTCTTACCTCTTTGTTGTTGTATGTGTTGTTTGTATTATTGTGTTATATATATATATATAGACGAAAATGAAGAGATTGAAGAACAAGTATTAGGCAATGAATACCATATAGAGGAGGAGCCATAATCTACAGATTTCCAGTCTGAGTATTTGGAGCCTTGATCATCCGTACCGGTTGAATTGACTCAAAGAAGATGACTACGCCAGGATTCTTAGGTTTTGTAAGAATAGAGTTCCATAGAGGAATAGAAGGCTGGCGTACTCGTGAAGAAAGCAATGTTGTAGTGTATATGGGAATTATTACTTTATCTTTGTGTCCAGAATATGATGATGATCCTGTAGTTACTTTTGACTTGTATGTACAGTTAGAGTTGCCTTTGGAGATCCGACGTCATTGGAATGGACTTTTCCATGTTCCTAATGAAAATAGTGTAGTGTCTACATCTCGGACTCCAGTTCGTAGAACAGCTCGTATCTCTGTTCGTAGAACTGCTGTGAGACATCCTGGTTATCTGTCACTTGAGGAGTTATCTAGGGATGATTTCCCAGTGAACTAGATATCCATGATGTGCACTTGGGCACTTTTTGCTTTTTGATGTCGTACTGTATATAAAACTTATGTTTTGTCTTTTAGCGTAGTTGTAAATGTTTTGGTATGTATTTTTTTGTTGTAAATTATTTGTAAATTATTTGCATAACTGATGACAACAAAACCATATGTAAATTATATGTTAGTTTTTTTTTTTATATGTGTTTGTTGTATGTATGTAGATAATGCACAAATGAAATATACAAGTGAATTAATATGTACGTTAACGTCTTATTTGTATAGGTGAGGTGATGTGGTGTAATTTATACGTTTTATAAACAAAATATACGTACTAATTATAATATTTATTTTATAACTTGAATAGTATTTATTATCTTTATTTTATTTTTTTTACCTTAAAATGTGACATCCCAAAGGGTGTTACATTAGTTGGTATCAGAGCCCAAGTTAGAGTCTTTAGGGGTTGTGGTTGGGTCTGTTTGTGCTTGTGTTGTGTGAATTCTCTGTGATTTATTTCCGAAAGGAAGAATCTAACTCTTATGTTTGATGTGAATGGAAAGAAAGAAAAGAATATGTCTAGAGGAAGAGGAAGACGTGCGAATATCCTTGGAGAAGAGGACCCTTTGGTAGCAGTTGTAGAGGCTATGCAGCGGATGGCGGAAGTGATAACTCAGCAGAACCAGAGAGCAACTCAACAGCACGATGCTGTAGAGGCTATGCAGCGGATGGCAGAAGAAATAACTCAGCAGAACCAGAGAGCAGCTCAACAGTAAGATGCTACTGTGGATGCCCTAAATTTATCTGAATTTAGACGTTGTAACCCGCCACAGTTCCGAGGCGAGTTCAATCCTGAGAAAGCAAGTTTGTGGATACAAGAACTGGAAAAGATATTCGAAGGGATGGGATGCCCAGATGATAAAAAGGTAACATATGCTACCTATATGTTAAGAGGAGATGGAGAAAGTTGGTGGAGAGGAACCCGTCGGTTGTTGCAAGCTGAAGGCACTGTGATAACTTGGGAAGTGTTTTCTACTGCGTTTATGGATAAGTATTTTCCTACCAATGCTCGATATGCCAAGGAAAGAGAATTTCTTGGTCTACGTCAAGGAAATATGACAGTCCATGAGTATGCGTCCAAATTTGAGAGTTTGTCTCAATTCTCAGATTATGCTCAAACCAGGCCAAATGATGAGTGGCGATGTAGGAAGTTTGAAGAAAGATTGCGAGTGGAGTTAAGACAAGGAGTACTGCCTTTGAAAATGACTCAATTCCATGCTCTGGTAGATATATGTGCATAATTGGAGGAATTGGAACAGTTACGGGATCCAAGGACTCGTAATTTTGGACCAATGAGATTTCAAAGGGGAGGTAGCAGCCATAATAATCAGTTTCAGCGTAGGCCATACTTGAGACCATCGGGAAACCAACTTCAATGACCACTTGTTGAAGGAAGCTCTGCTAGTACTACTCCTAGTCAGAAAGCGGTGTTTGTACCAACATGTTTCAAATGTGGGAAAAAGGGTCATATTTCTTCAGGATGTCCAATTAAAGGGACAATTTGTTTCAATTGTCAACAACCTGGACATTTCTCTAAGGATTGTCCTCAGTTGGAAAAGAAACCTGCATTGAAGACTGTTCGGGCAAGTCAGCCAAGATCCGGAGGACGAGTCTATACTATGACAGGAACTGAAGTTTCTCAGTCTGACAATCTTATTCAAGGGGAAGGAACCATAGGAGGTAAGCCTTTGATTGTCTTGTATGATTCAGGAGCAACACATTCTTTTCTTGCCTATAGTTGTGTTGAGAGATTAAAACTGCCTGTGTCTTCTTTGGATTTTCCATTGGTTGTTTCTACACCAACTACTAAGCCTGTAGTCACATCCAAAATATGTTTGGATTGTCCTGTTGTTGTGAAGGACCGTATGTTTATAGTCAACTTGATTTGCTTGCCCCTGATAGAGATAGATGTGATATTCGGAATGGATTGGTTATCTTCTAACCATATCCTGATAGATTGTGCAATTAAATCCATAGTCTTTCCGAAGGAAGAAAACTCTGGATTCTTGACTGCTGTTAAAGCTAAGACGTTGCTGAGAAATGGAGCGCAGGGATTTGTATTATTATCTTCTCTAAAAGTTGAGAATGAGAAAGATGTATATATTATTCCTGTTGTCAATGATTTTCCAGAAGTTTTTCCAGACGATGTACCTGGTTTGCCGCCAGAAAGGGAAATCAAATTTTCTATCGATTTAGTACCAGGAACAGGTCCTATTTCAATTGCACCGTATAGAATGTCACCAGCCGAGTTGATGGAGTTGAAAAAGCAATTAGAGGAATTATTGGAGAAGCAGTTTGTGCGACCGAGTGTATCACCATGGGGAGCACCAGTGCTTCTAGTCAAGAAGAAGGATGGAACTTCTCGACTCTGTATGGACTATCGTCAGCTGAGTAAGGTCACCATAAAGAATAAATATCCACTTCCACGGATTGATGATTTGATGGACCAGTTGAAGGGAGCAGAAGTATTTTCTAAAATAGATCTGAGCTCAGGTTACCATCAAATCCGTGTTAAGATGGAGGATGTACCCAAAACAGCCTTTCAAACTCGTTATGGGCATTATGAATATCAGGTCATGCCTTTTGGAGTGACAAATGCTCCTGCTATATTCATGGATTATATGAATAGGATTTTTTGCCCGTACCTTGATAGATTTGTTGTTGTCTTTATAGATGACATTCTAATCTATTCTCGGTCTAAAGAAGAGCATGCCGAACATCTCGGTATAGTTCTTCAGGTTTTGAAGGACAAGCAGTTGTATGCAAAGTTGGCTAAATGTGAATTTTAGTTGGAAAAAGTGCAATTCCTAGGTCACGTAATTTCTAAAGAAGGTATTGCAGTGGATCCATCCAAGATAGAAACTATTTTGCAATGGGAAAGACCTAAAACAGTAACCGAAGTCCGAAGTTTTGTTGGATTGGCCGGATATTATCGAAGATTCATAGAAGGTTTTTCTAAGATCGTCGGACCACTTACACAACTTACAAGGAAAAGTCAAGCTTTTGAATGGACGGATGAACGTGAAGCCAGTTTTCAAGAGTTGAAGAAAAAGCTAACAACCGCACCAGTGTTGATCTTACCAGATCCTAACAGATCTTTTGATGTGTACTGTGATGCTTCGTATCAAGGATTGGGATGCGTGCTGATGCAAGACCAAAATGTGGTAGCCTATGCTTCAAGGCAATTGAAGGTTCATGAGAGGAATTACCCAACCCCTGATTTGGAATTAGCAGCGGTGGTGTTTGCATTAAAGATATGGAGGCATTATCTGTATGGAGCCATGTTCAATGTCTTTAGTGATCATAAGAGTTTGAAATACTTGTTTGATCGAGAAAGAATTGAATATGAGACAAAGACGATGGCTTGAGTTTCTCAAAGATTATGATTTTCAACTCCAATATCATCGGGAAAAGCTAATGTGGTAGCAGATGCTCTAAGTAGAAAAGTACTTAGTGTTTCTACAATGATGATAAAGGAAGAGGAATTACTCAACGAGTTCAGAAATTTAGAAGTATCAGTGGAATTAGTGCCTGGGAAGATTCGTTTAGGCAGAATGGTAATCTTAAATGACTTGCTTAATATAATTCGAGATAAACAGGAGGAAGATGCGTTTTTGCAAAATGAAAGAGAACTGTTAAAGCAAGGTCACAAGGCAACAGTGGAAGAGGGATCAGATGGAATTTTAAGATTTCAAGGGAGAGTTTGTATACCCGACGATGCTGAACTAAAGACGGCAATATTGGATGAAGCCCATACTAGTAATTTAAGTTTGCATCCAGGAATGACCAAGATGTATCAAGATTTAAAGAAATTATTTTGGTGGCCAAGGATGAAAAGAGACGTAGCAGAACGTGTGGCGTCTTGTTTGGTTTGTCAAAAAGTGAAAGTGGAACATCAGAGGCCAGCTGGAATGTTACAACCGCTCTCTATTCCAGAATGGAAGTGGGACAGTATTTCTATGGATTTCGTTACTGGATTGCCAAGAACGAGAAAAGGTCATGACTCAATATGGGTTATAGTTGATAGGCTTACAAAGTCAGCTCATTTCCTGCCCATTAATATTAAGTATTCATTGGAAAGATTAGCCCAAATCTATATCAATGAGATTGTTAAATTACATGGAGTACCTATTTCCATAATTTCTGATAGGGATCCAAGGTTTACATCAAGGTTTTGGCCAAATCTACAAGAAGCAATGGGGACTAAGCTACATTTAAGCTCTGCTTATCATCCACAGACTGATGGCCAAACTGAAAGAACTATACAATCTTTAGAAGACCTATTGCGTGCTTGTGTGCTGGAGCAACAAGGGAGTTGGGATGAATTTTTATCTTTGATAGAATTCACCTACAACAATAGTTTTCACGCAAGTATAGGGATGGCACCCTATGAAGCATTGTATGGACGACGATGCCGAACACCTTTGTGCTGGTATCAAGATAGTGAAAGTATGACTATTGGACCAGAGTTAGTGCAACAGACTACAGAGAAGGTGAAGATGATCCAAGAAAAGATGAGGACTACTCAAAGCAGACAAAAGAGCTATGCTGACAAAAGAAGGCGACCCTTGGAATTCGAAGAAGGCGAGCATGTATTTTTAAGGGTGACTCCTACGACTGGTATTGGAAGAGTTATCAAGTCTAAGAAGCTTACGCCTAAGTTTATAGGACCTTATCAGATTATACGTAGGATAGGTCCTGTAGCTTATCAAGTTGCCTTACCGCCGTTTTTGTCTAATCTACATAATGTATTTCATGTGTCCCAATTAAAGAAGTATATTTCAGATCCGACACATGTGATACAACTTGATGAAGTACAGTTAAAGGAGAATCTGACGTACGAGACACTCCCTATAAGAATTGAAGACAGAAAAGTGAAGCAGCTTCGAGGAAAGATGATTGAGTTGGTCAAAGTTATATGGAACGATGTGACAGGAGATGCTACCTGGGAATTGGAGGATAAGATGAGGGAGCAATACCCTCAATTATTTTAAGGTACGACAAATTTCGAGGACGAAATTTTTGTTTGTTGGGGAGAGTTGTAACACCCTGAATTTTTTTAACTTTAAGATAAATGACAATTGCGTCCCCAATATACTGTTTTGTAATTTCTATGAGTAGTAAACTGAATTTGACTGTTTCGTGAGTGTATTTGATTGTTGTATGTGATTTGCTCCGAGCTAGGAAAATAAAAATTTTCTAACCGAAAAAATATTATTTTAATTAATTAGAGCTGGGGGATCTTACTAAACCCAGTTCTAATTGATATATATTAGTTTCGTAATTTTTAGGATTTAAGCGTGTAATAAAAAAATTTTATATTATTATAATGTTATTTTATTTTACAATACCTACTTGTCTCAAAAATAATAGTAGAAAGCTGTTTAAAAATGATCACGGGTCTTTAAAAAGATTGTGGGACCCACGTGTAGTAAAGCAGTCAATGATTTTGACCGTAGAAATTTCTAAGCTTAGATGAATGGTTAGGATTCAAGCTTGGTGAGCAAGCTTAGATGAATGGTTAGGATTCAAGCTTGGTGAGCAAGCTTAGGTGAATGGCTAGGATGTAAACTTGGTGAGCAAGTTTTGATCATGGCCATAGATCTAATCAATGGATAGAAATTAGAGATGAAATCAATGGTTAGGATTAAGTCAAAAGATGTAGGCTTGACTTTGGGTTAGTAGCTAATTAAGCTTAATTTGACAAGCTTAATTACCTAATTAGCAAACTAATTAAACAAGCTTAGTTAGTAAGTAATTATAATCTAACTAATAATTAGATGTGCTAATATTGTTTAAAAAATTATAAAACATGTAATTATATGTTCAATTAATTAGTTATATAATTAGATAATTAATTAAGATTAGTTAGGAAATTAAACCTAATTAATTAGCTACCTAATTAGCAACTAATTAACCTTGAATTAAAACAAAATGAAGCCACTAATTGGCCTTGGGCCACACGGTTTAGCAAAGCAGAATTTTGGAGGCTTGGAGGACAAGTTTATAAGGCTTCTTGAGTACTCCAACAAGATCTCATCTTAGCCATTGAATGGATGGATGGCTAGGATGATTTCCATGCAAAATTCAATCATTTAGCCTCACTCAAAGTCCATTCACGGCAGCAGCACTTGGTTAGGCATTCTTCACTTTTATTTTCACCAATATTACGTAAAAGCCTTCCATTTTCTCTCCCAAAAATACCAAGACTCCATGTGCCTTTCTTCTTCCATTTTCTTCTCTCTATTCGGCCAAGCTCTTCAATATACCATCCACTCACTTAAAAATTTTCCTTCTTTGTTTTTCTAACTCTAAACATCTACCCAAACTCATCTCTAGTTGGAGGTTTTTGCAAATTCCATCATTTGCAAGCTTGAATGTTCATCTTGAAGTTTCTTCCTTAAAGGTATTTGAAGGAGCTAAAAACCGAAATTCCAAGGAAGGATAAAAGAAGAATTTTCTTCATTTTAAGGTAAGAGGAAGACTATAACCTAATTATTCTTGAGTGGTAGTAAGAAAATGGAATTTTGTGTGTTGTAGAATCCATAAGGATTCTTTTATATGTTGATTGTAATGATTTTTCATGCCTATTTGGTATTGTTAAGTTGACTTGCTAGTGTTTATAATGTTGTAAATATTAGTGTGATGCTAGAGATGCATGAGTATTCCAAGGAATACAACACCCTAGGATTCGATCATAACCATGAAAAGTGGATTTTGGATGTTTTTAAATTAATTTCAAAGAGTGTTTAAGGGTATTTAATGGAATTAATAATGTTTAAATGTTGTTCGTATTTACATTAATGCAAAAATATTTTACGATTACTTGAAAAATATTTTAAGCGATTTTAAACTATTTAATAAATTTTTCTCGTTAGAAAAATAAACATTTATTTAAGGAAAATATCAGGATTTTAAAACGCAATAAAAATTTTACACAATTGATGAGAACAGTAAATTTTACTGTTGGGCCAAAATGGTGGACCCAGATATGTGGAAAATATATTGTGCCAAGTGGGAGCGTACTGTGTTTTGAGATTTGTGCCACTGAGGGCATTTACATAATTATTGTTGCCATTGAGGGCATTTTCATAAATAATGAGGGTTTGATGGCGTTTTTGTAAATAATTGAGAATTGATGACATTTCTGTAATTATTTGAGACTTGAAGACGTTTTGGTAATTATTGTTTTGTTCATGCACTGAGTCGTGCCAATTTACGAATTGGTGATTTGATTAACGAGATTAGTAACATCGTGTTGTCGATGTGATGAGCGTAGTGGGTTCATTTCTGATATGGACTTGGAGGCATTGGTGTGCATTACTCCATATGTGGACGGAGGTAGCTCTTACGGGCCGTGGTACGTGGTAACACACTAGTGTTCTCGACAAGCACTATACTTAATCGAGATTTGAGAGGACTATTTTTACTTGCTGTAGTTACACGATGTTGTGATTTGTGTACTACGCCATGGTGTTTTAGTGGGCTATAGACACAAAGTGTTGACAAGTGCAATAGCAATCACAACGATCATTATAGACACAAAGTCTTGACAAGGCAATAGCTGGTCGGGGTAGCCAAGCTATAGACACAAAGTCCGACAAGGCAATAGTGGTCGGGGTAGTCAAGTCAAACTATAGACACAAAGGGTGGACGGACAAATAATGATAGGTAAAGATACTATTAGAACTTTCAAATCATTCTCTCGATATCGTTGTGTGTGTTATAGCTCCATGGAGTAGGAATGAGTTATTTTATGGTTTTGGCATATTATCGTGTATCTATAATTTATTGTGATGGATTCTATTCTTTTCCATAATTAGTTATTGTTAATGTTTATTATCGTGTCGATATTAATTGCTATTCTCGTTGCATTGTCATTTTCTTATGCGCCACACTTGTGATATATTGGGTTGTCTTACCTCTTTGTTGTTGTATGTGTTGTTTGTATTATTGTGTTATATATATATATATATAGACGAAAATGAAGAGATTGAAGAACAAGTATTAGGCAATGAATACCATATAGAGGAGGAGCCACAATCTACAGATTTCCAGTCTGAGTATTTGGAGCCTTCAGATCATCCGTACCGGTTGAATTGACTCAAAGAAGATGACTACGCCAGGATTCTTAGGTTTTGTAAGAATAGAGTTCCATAGAGGAATAGAAGGCTGGCGTACTCGTGAAGAAAGCAATGTTGTAGTGTATATGGGAATTATTACTTTATCTTTGCGTCGGAAATATGATGCTGATCCTGTAGTTACTTTTGACTTGTATGTACAGTTAGAGTTGCCTTTGGAGATCCGACGTCATTGGAATGGACTTTTCCATGTTCCTAATGAAAATAGTGTAGTGTCTACATCTCGGACTCCAATTCGTAGAACAGCTCGTATCTCTGTTCGTAGAACTACTGTGAGACATCCTGGTTATCTGTCACTTGAGGAGTTATCTAGGGATGATTTCCCAGTGAACTAGATATCCATGATGTGCACTTGGGCACTTTTTGCTTTTTGATGTCGTACTGTATATAAAACTTATGTTTTGTCTTTTGGCAGTAGTTGTAAATGTTTTGGTATGTATTTTTTTTGTTGTAAATTATTTGTAAATTATTTGCATAACTGATGACAACAAAACCATATGTAAATTATATGTTAGTTTTTTTTTTATATGTGTTTGTTGTATGTATGTAGATAATGCACAAATGAAATATACAAGTGAATTAATATGTACGTTAATGCTGTATAGGTGAGGTGATGTGGTGTAATTTATACGTTTTATAAACAAAATATACGTACTAATTATAATATTTATTTTATAACTTGAATAGTATTTATTATCTTTATTTTATTTTTTTTTACCTTAAAATGTGACATCCCAAAGGGTGTTACAGATTATGATGAAACGCAGAACACACTACAATGGTCACAAACGGCTATATTTCTTATTTAATCACTTCCACACTTTACCCAACGACTCTAAATATTATTGGGTTATAAATACAAGTATTTGGGCATCAAAGAAATGTTGGAGAATAATCTGAAAATCACTCTTGAGCATTAAATTCATTTTTCACTATCTATATCTCCAAAACTCTATTTTAAGCTTAAAAGTGTGAAACCTTGATACCCATAGTGTTTCAATTTGTATTGTATACTCTTTGAGAAAGTTTCTATCATCTATATCTTTGTACACTCTGAAAAGAGAGGGTGAGGTATCCCTCTAGTGTAAAGGGTAAGGTATCCCTTAGAGAGTGAGGTATCTCTCAAAAATTGTAAAGGGTGAGGTATCCCTATTTGAGGCTCAAGCACAAGGGTGAGGTATCCCAAGGTGTGTTAAGTGCTCCTTTTTGTAAAGGTTTTCAAGCACCCGTTCAAGCTTGAAGGTTTAGTGAAAAATCTCGGGTGGTTCACTTGAGGACTGGACGTAGGCCACAAGTGGTTGGTGGCTGAACCAGGATAAATCTTAGTGTTTGATTTTCTCAACTCTATCTCCTTTACATTTGTGCTTTAATTATATATGATTGAGTTGAATTTAATATCTAGCTTATTTACTTGATTTAATATCTAGCTTATTTACTTGATTTAATATCTAGTTTATTTACTTGATTTATCCTATAAACCCAAGTGGTATTTGTGAAATCTCTAATAATTACACATTTGTTAGACTTATTTTGCTGCATGTGTTGATGAAAAATATCAAAATGCATAATTTGACAAAGTTGCATCAAAATTTATAATTACCCAATTCACCCCCCTCTTGGGTAATGCTTGTCATGGTTAACAAGTGGTATCAGAGCTTCGTGCTCTGGTAAAAGCTTAATCGCTTGGAGTTAAATATCCTTATTTATTTGGCAACCATTAAAAGCTTTTCAAATGGAAGGTTTTGAAATTAATAAACTACCATTCTTTGATGGTGTGAATTTTGTTTATTGGAAAGCTACAATGAAAATTTATATGCAATCTATTGATATTGATTTGTGGGATATTGTGCTTGATGGATTTACTTACAAATCAAAATAAACTTGGAATGCCTATGAAAAGAAATGCTTTTCTTTTAACATTAGAGCTATGCAAATTTTGAGAAATGGTTTAAATGATGATGCTTATGCTAAAATTAAGAATTGCTCTAGTGCTAAAGATATATGGGATGCTCTTGATTCCATTTATCTTGCTAATAATGATTTTGTGTATAAAGTTGTATATAGAGAGCAAGAAGAGCAAAATCCTCTAGAGGAAGACAACATTGAAAAATGTCCTCAAGAACATGCTCAAAGCAAGAAAATGAGATCTATGCCTCTTGGTGATGATGGTGCTCAATTTGAAGAAGAGGCAAAGCAAAACAAAATTGATGAGGAAGATGGTGATTTCCTTAAAGAGCCAAATATGCTAGAAATGGAGACTACTTCATATATGGCTAAAAAGGACATTGAGGTAAATAGTGCTAAACTATATTATAGTCCCTCCTATGATGAGATACAATGTGCACATGATGAATTATATAATGGTTTGTTGAAGTTAGAAAATAAAAATTTATCTTGTTTGGAAAATATTTCCTCCATTGAAAATGAAATTGAGATTTTGAAAAATAAATATTCTTTTCTTGACGAGGAAATACCTTTGATATGTGAAATCTCAACCTCTTGTGAAAAATACATTAATTTAGATAATCAAGTTGAGAACTTATATTGTGAATTTACCAAAGCTAATGATTCTATTTGCTTACAATCCATGGTTGTTAATAAGAATGAAATTGATGCTATTCCACATGGAATTTCAAATAAGACTTATGGCAAAAATAATTTAGAATATAAAAATAATGAAAGGCTTAAGTTTTCCGAAAATGATCTTCAAAAGACGAAGCCATCACTAAATTCAATTATTTACAATTTTTGTGGTCATCTAGGACATATTTCTCATTTATGCAATTATAGAAGAAATTCTTATATGAGAAATAATATGATATGGGTTCCTAAAGATCCTAAATGTCCTAGTACTAACATTGAAGGACCCAAGATGAAGTGGGTACCAAAACGTCCTCCTAGTGTTTCAATTATGCAAAAAATTTCTCAAAAGGATGGACAAATTGGTCAAGTGAAGAAGGAATCATCAAGGAGAATGCTTCCAAAGCCCATTGGTAAAAGTTTTGATCAAAGAAGGAAGATGACTTCAACCAAAGCTTCTCAAGTACAAAATGTGAAACTTGTAAAGTTCAAAACACCAAAAGAGAAGCAATGGGCAAGGAAAGGAGTTTTATTGATTACTAAGGCCAAGGTATCAAAAGTATTTACCTCTCATGAACATTCACTTGTAAAGTCAATAAATTTAAGGTACATTCCTTATAAGCCTTAGGTAAAGGGTAGAATCATGTGCACTCAGTAAAACTTGAATATTTTGTTTAGCACATGATTATGTTCATTCTTATTGTACCATAGCTCATTAATTTGTTATATATCTTGGTACATGAGGTTCTACAATGTCTAGGTATGCTTGCTATGCTTTAATTTGTTATATATCATGAAAATAAACTTGTTTAGTCTTTGGAATTATTTTTGGCACGCTGAAGTGCTCTCTGCAAAGAGACAATAATTGGTTAGAGCAAATGTCTAATCGGTTAGGGGTCAATTTTACTCCTCATCTAACCGGTTAAGACCTCATTTCCATTTCACCTAACCGGTTATCCTATTTTCCCTAACCGGTTAGGCCACTCCAAAAACCTCTCTCAACCGTGTCCTCTTTTATGAAATTACCTTTATCATTATGTTTGGCAATCTAACCATGATAGTTTTATCTCTTGAACATGATGCTTATTATCTTGGCTTGCTTAACTACACTTATTTTGAAAAGATTTTTTTTTAAATGAGCTTCATGCTATTATGATTACATTGTTAGGCTAAATTATTTTGCAATGGATAAAATATACTATGGAAATTGATTATTTGATTTATTGTGCTCAATTTACATATTATGGAAAAATTGATATTTATGAGAGCATAATTGATTAATAATCAATACCTAACCACTATGGATCCAAAATTGGTGGATACCAAAGAAAGTATCTTGAATTGTATTGTAGGGTGACCATTAGCTCAAGCATGCAAATGAAGTGAAATACAACCGTGCTACTTGAGGTTGGAAAAATTTAAAATGGTCCAAGTTCTCCAAAAGTGGTGAAAAACATAGAAAGAAAGACATGGAGAACCACAACATTCTCAATGAGCCTTGAGGCATAGAAGTTGGAGTCACCTACAAAAACTCAAAGAGTACACTTTTGGTGATATCAATCTCTTATCCTTACTTATACTTTAAATTGAATATCATGTGATATTTGGATAAGTAGATATTTGTTTTTATGCCTTATCATGTCTTAAGTTGTGTTTTTCTAGCATTATGTTTTTATATATGATAACATGCTAGATATACATACATTTTGCTTGGAATGACATACTATGGTAATATCTTTATTCTTGAGCTTGTGACCATTTCTCTTGGCTCAAATATGAAAATTCATATGCTCATGAGTAGTTTTAATCCTTTCTCCTTGATGCTTATTTTTCCTATATACTTACTTGGAGTTTGAATTATTAAAAGTTATATGTCTTCTTGTTTGAAATTATTTGATATGTTCATATCCTGAAAACAAGAAGTAAATAATTCATTTTTTGTGCCTTGAACTTGCCTTTGAGCTTCAATGGTTTTTACAATGAAGTATATCTTGAAATGAATCATAAATATTCAAAAGTTATAGTTCCATGGTTTTTCAATTCTTTCATTACAATAAGGGACTTTTTGTTCTTGATTGGCATGTGTGCATATTAGAATTCCTTACTTGATATTACATGCCTTACATGATCATTGTTTGCCCCAAAATGCTTATATAAGTTTTGATGTTGATCATGTATTTCTTGATAAACTTGAATCTTGCTTTGAAAATGCTTAAACTATGTTTTTAGATTCAAGTGCATATGTCCTTCTTTTGTTCTCTTTAGAACTAACTTTGCGTGGTTGATAATGTGGAACATGATTTTTCATTATATATCAACCTAAATTATGCTTGTAAATGAGCTTAAATGATATTTGATGCTAACATATGATTTAGAGAACTTTTAGAGTTAGTTCTGTAAGTGTCTCTATGTGCTTCAAATATAGTCATCAAATATTGAAATGTCAAGCATATATGGACAAAGAGAAGAGCTGGATGAAAAAGGACATGAGGAGGCTTTCTTCAAGAGCAATGGAATAGAATACTCAATGGAAGAAAGCCCAAACTCAAAGGTCTAATAAATGAATAACATTTTAAAGGAGCATCACTCTCTATCTAACTCAATAAGTATCTCTATCCCTAAACTATTGTGGTATTCTATATGCTATGGATTATATGATACTTATTGATAAATTGATCTTAAATGATTAGATGTCTTCCTTACATGAGAAGTATGCTTAGCATTGACAAAGTACTTAATTGGATATGAACTTGCTAATTTTGTCATTGCATATAGGGTGAATGATATTAGTCTATACATGTTTTGATCTCTATAGCATATTTCATCATGATGAATGCTTGATATCTATGATTCTCTTGATCTATAGTTTCTTAATGGTATAACACTTATGAGAATCATGCTCTTTTTGAAAAGAATTTCTTATTTGATTAAAAGGTTTTTTTTAAGGCAAAATCTCCTATCATATTTGAAAGAAACTTTTAAAGTTCTATATCCTTGAGAATTTTTTGAACTTGTCTTAAGAACTTGAAAGTATTTTCACCTCATATTTGTCTTAAAAATTTGGAAATCATTTGATTTGTGCTATAAATGTAGTATTCTCTTCTTTTGCTTTGAAAAGTGTTATTAAATCTTGAAAGAATGCTTAAGTTTCTAAATAGATCTTTTGAAATGTTCTATAGAGCTCATCTAGATACTTCAAAAGATAAGCCTTGTTCTTCAAAAGTATTTTATCTTTTCAAGGCTCTTGTTTAATAAGAAAGAGATGAGATGTACTTTCAAATGTTCTTTTGATTTGGATTTGATCATTCTCAAAGAATATGTGGTTTAATATAAAATCTTTCTACCCTTCTAAAATGCTTTTGGAAATGTAATGTGTTATTATAAAATTCTTTTTGAAAGGGGAAGAAGTCTTAAAAATGGTTTTTGATTTATGGATGAAGAATATGTATCATTGCCTTACTTTTTGATAATGTGCTTACATGATCTTAGCATGCATACTTCCCTTTATCTATCTTGTGCTTCAATAAGGGGGAGCTTATCTTACTTATCTTACATATCTTTCTTTCATATCCTTGTTGACTAAATATATGCATATCTATGTTGAACTATTATGTTTTATTTTTTGATAATATGCATATTTTGAGGGGGAGCCTAGCACTTAAATTGTTGTTTATAACTCTTGGCTTATATTCTTGTTTGACATGAAGTGTTTTATTGTTAATACTATCAATATGTCAACAAAGATCCTCTCTTATTCTCTTTTCCTATATCAATGAAAGAAGGTAAACATTCTTAAACTTCATATCTTTTGATTCTTTCATTGAGAAATGCTTGATATGTGACAAGTTGTATGATCCTTCATTTGAAAACCTCAATTCCATGATCTTACACGAATATTTTGTAACTCCTAACAAGTGATATCAAGTAATAGTTATTTATCATGTGGTATGCAAAATATCAAATGCTAGACATAATTTTTTAAGCTTATTGCTATCATATGCTAAATATTGATGTACCAAAATATGACAAGTATTGCATGAATAATCTTTTTTATATCTTGAAAGCATGCTTGTTTCATCTTTCTTCTCTTGAATCATGTGTAGAAATAAATAAGAGAAGATAATCATATTTCATATCTCTTTCCTTCATAAGCCTTTTTGTTGATGTCAAACAGGGGGAGTGATAATTGGAAAGAAAAATATGTTCTTGTGCTTAATTGTTTGATATGCTTACATGAATATCTATCCTTATATATTGCTAAACATATTTTTTTTTTAGTAATTTGTCATCATCAAAAAGGGAGAGATTGTGGAAATAAGTTTGCCCCAAATGATTTGATATTTTAAGTTTTGATGATGACAAATACAAGACAAAAAGAATAATGTTTGTGCTTAATAGATGTGCTTTATAGATAACAAATGCATCACAAAAGAATATTGATCATGTTACATAAATGTGCTTAATGAGATATATTGTATCATACATGATTATGTACTTTATCTAGTTATATTTCACTTAATAATCATGCAATGAGATATATGTAACATTCATCATATAATATATCCAATAATACTTTATATGAGTCTTAATGAATTAATATTGAATTTGACTTTATTTAAATGAAAATGTGCAATGTGTTCTTTGTTGCATCTTATATTGTGCATATCCATTAGTAATTGATAAATATCTTATTTGGATGTGCCTATGAAAGTCTTATATGCATGTTAGACTAACTAGAGTTATACATTTATGAATCATGCATATGAAGATATTGAATTATGAATTTGGACTAACTATGTTTGATTAAGTGAGCAATACTTTGTAGGATAATCCAAGTACTAAGAGTGAGCATTGCAACAAGAAAGTTAAAAATCACAACTATGCTCAACTCAATAACAATGAAAATGATAAAGATGTTACAAGCTTGTGTAAGACATGAAGAGAAGAAAATTTTGGAAGCTTGGATTACATCAAGAAGTCAAAGGATTGAAAGTGCAAAGATCAAGTCCCAAGGTTCTTCAAGAATAGCTTATAGGACTTAGATATTGTGTAAAGGTAAATGGGATTCACACTAAGCTCAAAATATGTTTTAACATCTTTACAAAATGTTTCTTAAATGTTAAAATGTCCAACAAACTATTTTTGGAAAGCTAGTTTTGGTAGTTGCTCAAATCTATGAAAAATAGTCAAATTTGTGCTTTGCAAAACTGACCTTTGGTCACTCTTTTGATCACAGCTTTCAAATACTTTGAGTTTTGCTTTGAAGCTTATTTCATATGAAAATAGACTCAAAGATCTTTCCAATGAGTGGTCATTCGCTTAAAACGGATAAGAAATGAAGAAGTTATGACCGTTTAAAGTCAGTTTTCAAAATCAGGAGCTCCTGACCGATTAGGGACTTTCCCTAACCGATTATTCACTCTACCAGAAGCCATTTTGACATTTCTGAAATGTCCTAACCAATTAGGAACTTGTCCTAACCGATTAGGATGATATGAATAACCATTTTTCATGATTTAAATGGCTTCTTAACCAATTAGGAAGCTTTGCTAACCGGTTAGCATATGTTTTTGAAGGAAATAACATTTGGCTATCAAAATGGCCTAACCGATTAGGGTAATTCCCTAACCGGTTAGTGTGACTTCAAAATGAACGTGAATAGGATTTTAAATAGAGCCTAACCGATTAGGCTCACTGCCTAACTGGTTATTGTGAATTCCAGAAGCCAAAAATTAAAGGCCTAACCGATTAGGCTTAGTCCCTAACCGGTTATGATGAAACGTAGAACACACTGCAATGGTCACAAACGGCTATATTTCTTATTTAATCACTTCCACAATTTACCCAATACTCTAAATATTATTGGGTTATAAATACAAGTGTTTGGGCATCAAAGAAATGTTGGAGAACAATCTGAAAATCACTCTTGAGCATTAAATTCATTTTTCACTATCTATTTCTCCAAAACTCTGTTTTGAGCTTAAAAGTGTGAAATCTTAATACCCATAGTGCTTCAATTTGTATTATCTACTCTTTGAGAGAGTTTCTATCATCTACATCTTTGTATACTCTGAAAAGAGAGGGTGAGGTATCCCTCTAGTGTAAAGGGTGAGGTATCCCTTAGAGAGTAAGGTATCTCTCAAAAATTGTACAAGGTGAAGTATCCCTATTTGAGGCTCAAGCACAAGGGTGAGGTATCCCAAGATGTGTTGAGTGCTCCTCTTTGTAAAGGTTTTTAAGCACTCGTTCAAGCTTGAAGGTTTAGTGAAAAATCTCGGGTAGTTCACTTGAGGACTGGACGTAGGCCACAAGTGGTTGGTAGCTGAATCAGGATAAATCTTAGTGTTTGCTTTTCTCAACTCTCTCTCCTTTACATTTGTGCTTTAATTATATATGATTGAGTTGAATTTAATATCTAGCTTATTTACTTAATTTATCCTGTAAGCCTACGTAGTATTTGTGAAATCTCTAATAATTACACATTTGTTAGACTTATTCCGCTGCATGTGTTGATGGAAAATATCAAAATGCATAATTTGACAAAGTTGCATCAAAATTTATAATTACCCAATTCACCCCCCCTCTTGGGTAATGCTTGGCATGTCTAACAGGTACGTGTGACGTGAGGATGAGATTTCCCTTCACTTACCACAAGATAATACACTAAATCAGTATTCCTAAGCTTTACATTTTAGTTCTAAGTTAGACTAAGTATGTATGTATGAGATGTATGTTAACTTGGTTTATCTAGATGTTAGAGTTAGACCTTGTAGATGCTTTAAACATATCTTTTTAGCATGTATTAAGATTATATTTATTATGCTATGTATACTGATTTTGGTTTACTCATAATGAGAAATGTTGTTTCTCACCCTGCTGTGTACCATGTAATTCTAGGTGAAACTTCTTCCAAGAGTAAGAAGAAAAAGGAAGCTAAAGATTAGAGTAGCTTTATAGTTTATGTTGTAAATGTTGTATCTTTTAGTACTTCTTCGTAATGTAAAGAATTATGTAATACTTCAAGCCTTTGCTAAGGCTAATGTTGTATATGTATATGCATTTTACTATGATGTTTATGTTTTCTGCATTTTATATGACTATTTGTAATGTTTCCAATGAATATTATGGATATATCTATCAGATTAGTATGTATGTAGTGACGTTGTAATGCTAAGTATCTCCTTGTATGTTATATATATTGGGATACTGGTATTAGGATGTTACAATAACTAGAATTGGTAGAGCTCTGAAATATAAAAAGCTAAGTCCTCGATTTATTGACGTTTTCCAAATTCTTAAAAGAATTGGCCATGTAGCTTACCAGATAGCACTTCCACCAGACCTTTCAAACATTCACAATGTATTCCATGTTTCTTAGCTCAGAAAATATTATCCCAATCCTTAACAAGTCATTGAAAAAGATCCGCGTTGTTGAAAGACAATTTAACCTATGAAGTTAAACCTATATAGATTGTTTATAGGATCCATAAGAAATTGAGAAAGAGAACAATCCCTTTACTTAAGGTGATTTGGGAAAGGAAATCCCCGCACTAGGGAAATGGAAGAGGAATGCATGCAAAGATACCTAGAATTATTGACCTCAGGTATTTGGAATCGCCAGAACCACTACTAGAGTAGCAGCTCAATTTTATTGGACTGGAATATGTAACATCCCGAAAATTTCTTATTTCATTATAAACAATCATTTCATAATTTTTGTGATTTTTGGTGATCTTTGTGGAATTTTCTAGAAACGTTGAATATTTTAATATATTCCTCGTTTTGCATGTGTGCTAAGCGGAGCCGGGAAAATGAAATATTTTCCCGAGGTACGGTAAACTTTAGACCGTGGAAAGCGTCGACGGGGATCTTACTAAACCCGAATTTGGACACGTTTATGAGGTTTACATTTTACGAGATTTTATCTATAAAAAAAATCACCGTATCATAAAATCCTCGATGAATAATAAAATATTTTTTTCATCAATCGTAACTTTTATTCACTGGAAAAATAATTCTAAACAGCGTAATTAAACCATCTGTCGAATGTATTTGATTGAGGAGACAAGCTTACTATGTACTTTATCGAGGAGCGTGCAAAACTTCTCAAGGAAGCTTCTTCCAACTGTTATTTTATTATTTCTCTCTCCTCCTATTTTGTGCAGCACGTTTGAATTAAGGGGTCTAATTCATTTCTCTCCCATTCTCCTCATTCACGCTGGTCACTCTCTCCGTATGTGACCCTCACTATTCACTCATTTTCTCTCTTCTCTTTCACCCCACAAAGAACAACACCATCCACCCACATTTACATTTTTTATCTTCCAAAACCGTCACAATCCTAGCACCATTTCGTGTTTGGAGAACCACCATATCGAGGAAAACATCTCCAAGGTCCTACATTTTCTTCATCTTCATCTTCTCCACTTTGTTGAAGTTTAAAGGTTAGAACTTTAAGGATTTCCGGAAACCGAAAACGTGATTTCGACCAAAAAGAGCAGACCTTTCTTTGTGCTTCTCCAAGGTAAGAGGAAGACACTCCTCCTCAACCTCTCTTAGCATTTAGGAAACGTCTGTGATTGTGTTGAGAGTCTTTCGCTTGTGTATGTTGTTTTGTATTGCATCCGTGCTATTTGATTGTTTGAGTTTTGAATATATATATATATATATATCGGATGTATTGGAACGTGGAATATGGAAGGGAATGAGTCCCGATTGGTTCTCGGATAGTTACGGTGTTAGGCCAAGAAATTTGGAAACTTCATGAGGAAAACTGGTAATAGTGTGAAATCTGGTTAAAATCCGTCGAGTATGAACTTCTGGCCAAACCTGTCGAATTTGATATCTTGATCACTCAGTAAAATGTTAAAATCCGTCGAGTATGAACTTCTGGCCAAACTTGTCGAATTTGATATCTTGATCACTCAGTAAAATGTTAAAATCCGTCGAGTATAAACTTCTGGCCAAACTTGTCGAATTTGATATCTTGATCACTTAGTAAAATGTTAAAATCCATCGAGTATGAACTTCTGGCCAAACCTATCGAATTTGATATCTTGATCACTCAGTAAAATGTTAAAATTCGTCGAGTATGAACTTCTGGCTAAACTTGTCGAATTTGATATCTTGATCACTTAGTAAAATGTTAAAATCCGTCGAGTATGAACTCCTGGCCAAATCCGTCGAAATTGACTTCCCAATCATTTTATTCAATGTCAAAATCCATCGAGTATGAACCCCTGATCATGTCCGTTGAGATTGATTTTCGACCAAACCCGTCGAATAGAGTTCCGGCCACTTAGGAGAAACCGTCCCAAAGTCAATAATCGTCAAGTTTGAGAGACAATGCACTGTCGAGTAGATGAATTTCTTGAGACCGTCGAAATTAGAGATTTCGACGAGTGTTTCGTCGGTTCGACGCTTAGGAGGTTTTCTCCAATGTCGACACCCATACCCGTCGAATTGAGGCTTTTGCTGACCTTCTGGAGGGTTTGACAGTTCTGTCCTTCGTTCGACAGAACTCCCGTTCGACAAAAAATGATCTATTGCCAATTTTGTTATAAAATGTCCCTCATTTATTTTCATCCTGCTACCATGTTGTTTTCGTCGAATGGCAGCCTCAGTTTTTCACTAAATATATGTCTCCGTCGAACTTACAAGTGCTGTTTATCACCCAACATCTAATAATTAAATTTGTGAATCTATTGGTGATTCCGACCGTGTATCTTCCTGGACTCAAAACCTTTGGACTAATAAAAAAATATATTAATTATAAAGAATTGGATGACCAGAAATTAATTAGGATTCATAAACAGGGAAGAACATGAGTATAGGTGACCAGGTGAGGCACATAATGAATCTAATGATTGATTTCTAATATGACTATGAATGAGATTGTGATTATCCTTAAAATGCGCTATTGATTTTACGTGGATCCGTGAATGGGATCAAACTTCATTGTTAAATGATATGATATGCATTTGAAATAGGATTGGCCTAGTTTGGTATGAGAAGCATGATTGAGTCATGCATTGAACCCATATGCATTTAAATGTGCATTATCATTGTGACATTGGGTCGACGAAATGTACTTTGAGAAACATCGGTTGACGATTGAGTCGGATGTACTTTGAGAAACATCTGATTGACGATCGAGTCGGATGTACTTTGAGAAACATCTGGTTGACGATCGAGTCGGATGTACTTTGGATTTATTCCCATGAAGTAGGATCTTGATTATCGAGGGCACATGTGCATAGTGAGTCCATGAATTATCTGGCATACATTGTTATTATAATTGGAACTGTTGTATTTTTGATATATCTATATATATATGACCGCACTGGGCTGTTTGGTTGATTATAAGTGCTACTAAATGTTTATTACCATTATTCTTTGTCATAAATGCTAATGTGGGCGTTTTGCGCCGTTTGGTTTCTTGATGCTATGACTGGTAATGATGGTAGGATGTCTTACCTCTTTCTTGTACTTTTCTTGCTCTATGTCAATTTTTGGTTAAAGACTGTAAGTGGGAACGAGGTTGGGTTCCTTTGGATTTTATTGGTTTGACCTACTGCATCTGGTAATGCCGTCGCGAAGGGAGCTCTTTTGGGTTTGTTCGAATTGTGTTCACCTTGGTGATACCAAGACCTATAGAGTCGACTGGACCGACAAGCGTATGTGACATCTTTGGGGATCGACTTTGACAATGAAGAGGACTGCGATTGAAGACCTTATCTTGTATTTCTCACTACACCGGTGAGCCCGGAATGGCCTCACGCATTCGGGATACGATGGAGTGCCCAACTCCTTAGTCGTAGATATATTATGGGTAGTTTACATTTTATTTTGCATTACATATATAAAGTGTATTTTGGGTATATGTATGTTTTAAGATGATTATCCAGTCTACATCTTTGTAATTCGAGCACATATTATAATTCATAATTTAACTGGTTGTATATGTAACTACTCATTCGTGGCTCCTATTTTCCTCATATGAGAAATGTTTAATATTTATGGTAAATTTGTTGTTTGACAATGTTAGCACGCCGACATTTAGTGATCGTGACATAATGACGATTGTGCATTGGTTATTAAATCGAGGGGTGTTACAGAATGAAATCTGATAGAAGGGTATTTAAGCCACACTACTCAGTATGCCAATAGGCCAAGCATAGCACAAACCCTACCTGCAGGATTCTTACTGCCACCTCCAATCCCAAATCAGATTTCGGAGGACATAGCTATGGACTTCATTAGTGGATTGCCACTATCTTTTGGTTATACTACAATTTTGGTGGTAGTGGACAGACTCTCAAAATATGGACACTTCTATGCTCTAAAGTTTGACTTTAATAGTAAATAGGTTACTGATATTTTCATGGCCAATACTATCAAGTTACGTGGTATGCCAAAGTTGATTGTGTCTGATAGGGACAAGGTTTTTACAAGCAAATTTTGGCAGCATTTATTTAAATTATAGGGAACCACATTAGCTATGAGCTCTACATACCATCCACAATCAGATGGATAGTCAGAGACTCTTAACTAATGTCTGAAGATGTATCTCAGGTGCTTTACCTTTCAAAATCCAAAGTCTTGGTTCAAGGTTCTTCCTCGGGCTAAGTATTGGTACAATACTTCCTTCCATAACAGTATGGATAAGACACCTTTCAAGGCAGTATATGGAAGGGATCCACTAGCCTTAACAAAATATACAGTGAGTGTCAAGGATTGCCCATCATTACAGGAAACACTACATCAAAGAGATTTATAACTTTCTCAGCTAAAAGATAATTTGGCAAAGGCTCAACAGCTGATGAAAGCTGATGATGATAAGCATAGAAAAGACGTTCACCTCAAGGTGGGAGATTTGGTTTTGGTCAAGCTGCAACCATGTAGGCAACATTCAATGGCTCTAAGAAGGAATTAGAAATTAAGCATGAGGTATTTTGGCTATTTTCCTATTATTGATAAGGTAGGAAATGTGGCTTACAAGTTGCAGTTGTCGGCTACAACAAAAATCCATCGTATTTTCCATATTTCTCAGCTGAAATTGTTTTAAGGGAGACTCCACTGAGCAACACATTCTTTTACCTTTACTAACTACTGAACAAGGACCAATATTGCAGCCAATAGCTATTGTGTAACAAGATCAGTATTAAGGGGAAGTCTACAAGTACCCTAGTTACTGGTTAAATGGGAACGTTTGGTTGATTCAAAAGCAACATGGGAGGATCTCAGTGCCTTTAAGGAACAATATCCCAATTTCAACCCTGAGGACAAGGTTGGTTTTAATGGAGGAGGTAATGTCATGGTACCAACTAAGATGAGTGAAAACATGGAGGATGAGTCAGTAGAATCAGGTGAAAAGAGTCACATTAGCACTCAAGGAGAATCACAGTTAGTTAATCAAGAGAGACAGGTGGCTGCAGATCTGAGAATCCAGGAACAAGAAGGAACTCATGCCAGAGGGTAACCGACACCAAGCTGAAGGAATTCGAGTGGAGCAAGGGGGGTTATAGCACCAAGTGAGTGAGGCAAAGGGCAGGTTGTTATGTGATGAGACTCTATCTTCTCTCTCTGTGAACCCTCTCCTCCCTCTAGAATTCTTCGTCTTCTTCCTCTATATTAGTTTTGCAAATTCATCTCTGTACTTAGCTTCTAGTCATCAATATGGTTAGCCTTCCTCCATTGTACTTACTCATCAATTTAATAATACAAGCACAGAGTTGTATTATTCAGTACTTTAGTATTCTCAGTTCTTGTTCCTTACATAAGGATAAAATATCTTGTAACTCGTTACTATGTTATTGGCCATACTTATTCACATATCAAATAATTGTTTACAAGAGTGTTTAACTAATATATTCTATACTATATAATAAAATTGTCTTGAGAGGCAATAAATACTACTATTAATCATTAAATGCATTGTTATATTAAAAAGTAATTAATCATATTATTAATTATCTATTTTTAAGATAAATAAAATTTTTAAATAATAATCTGAATTTATTAATAAAATTGTTAAAAAAATATAGGATTTTTATGTCATAACAACATAACTTAACATGTTAAATTTATTTTATTTTATATTTAAAAACTTTTAGACAAAAGTTATTTTTAAAAATATTTCGATTATAAAAGTTTTTTTATAAAGTAAAATAAGTTGGACCAAAAGCTAGAAAATTATTTAATTTCTTTAAATGTACTAAAGCCGGTGTTATATGCGTATCCTTTTAATATCGTCTGAGCTGGATTTACTACATTAAACCAGGCAGAAAACAAACTAATTGAAAGATTCAAATACTACTTTGATATTCGTCCATTAAATTAAAAATTTATTGTTATACATATGAAATTTAAAACAAGCCGTGCGTTTAAGACAACTAGTCTACTTTGATTATTGTTGTATTTAGTTATACTTAAAATTAATGGCCCAAAACACTTAATGCTTATTTTGGTTTTTCAAATACACAACAAATGATGTTCACTATAACTTAAAATATTGGACGAGTTTGGTACTAAATTCTAGCCAAGGTATTATTGTCTCAATTTTATTAAGCCCACGCGACAAGTTTGTGAATAGAGGTTCGTAAAGCTAATCAAGCTAACTCAACTAATAAAATCAAGCAGGTAAACAAAAATATGTTGAATTTGATTTTTGCCGGTGATCCTTCATTAACAAATCATCTGTAAGCATTATTGTTAGCTATCGTTAAGCCACTTTCTAAAGGAGAGGCATGATCGGAATCGACTTGCAAAAACAATTTATAATAGACATTTCCTTTTTAAAAAGAATTAGAACTAAAATTTTCAAATCAACATTACGTTGGCTAAATATCTGTGACAACCAACTTAACAATTTTCTTCTCCAATAAATAAAAATCAAGCATAACATTTGTGCCAGAAAACATTCGTGGTCATAGTTCTTCACACTTGCAATTGAAATGAGGATTGAGTGACAAATATTCAAGCAAGTCAAAATATCATCACAACAAAATGTCAGGCACAGACCAAAACCTGTGGAGGTGAGCTGCATAGACCGATAGTTTAGAAGATTGAAAATTCTCTTCATCTGCTGTCTTTTAAATCAGCTCCGTACTCTGAACTCAAATCAGTATAATTACAATCCCCTCCAATTTGAATGAAGATTTGAAAAAAATTTAGCATTGTGGCCAAGGGCACAGAAGACGTTTGAAGCTATAACCAATTCATCTGCAAGAAATAAATCCAAACAGCATCTCCCTTAATTTAAGGACAATAACAAAGGCCACATACAAAATTGATTTCAAACTATTGCAGTTGTATCTCATTTTCTATTTCTATTTATCTCAACACCTAACAAACATGAAATTTAAATAATCTCTTTTGCCTCAAATCTCAAGTGTACCATGAGGTAATGCTAGCACAAAAGATTCTACAAAAGTTCAAAACACACATTGAGAGAGAGAAAGAGACAAAGGCTCAAACCATTTTCTTTGTGGAGTTTCCTTCTAAGCTTTAATTGTTAGAATGAAGTAGTAGTAGAAATAACTTGATAAGCTGCATCTAGTTTACAATATAGTTTTGGACAAATTAACATTATCAACTCGATTCCACATAAATTGCGACTATATTCAAGATGTCCAGGGTTCAAAACAACTTGTCAACATTTTAAATTCACCTTTGCCTTAAGATTACATTATGCATCCAAATCTTGCTTTCCTGCTCAATCTTCATGTTCATCTTCATCTTCTGAATCTGCATAAAGAAAATGATGCAGTTTACAATCAGATAACAAGTTAAAGAAATTTCACATTGAGTGCAGTCAGGAAACAATATAGGAGAATAGGATATTTCATTTCATATATTCAGACTTTACAAAAGGAAGGTTAGGTTATATAGGCTGTACACTCCAAATATAACTCCTCAATCATAGGAGCTATACAATCGCTATCCCTAGAAGTTAGGAGAGTCAACTATCTAAACAATCTTTTGTATTGATTACAATATCTAAATAAATCTTTCTATTTTCAACACCACCACCCCCCCTCAAGTAGGTGCATAGATATTGATCATGCCCAACTTGTCAATGAAAGATTCAAACTTTGGCCTAAAATGGCCCTTAGTAAATACATCAACAGATTGTTGCTCGGAGGTGACAAACGGCATACAAATGATTCCATTTTCCAACTTTTCCTTAATAAAGTGCCTATCAATCTCAATGTGTTGGTACGATCATGCTGGACAGGATTATTTGCAATGTTTATAGCTGATTTGTTATCACATAACAATCTCATAAGAGCTTCAACATCTAGCCTCAATTCTTCAAGAACTCTTTTAATCCATAACACTTCACAAACTCCATTTGCCATGGCTCTATACTCAACTTCAGTGTTGCTCCTCACAACCACGTTTTGCTTCTTGCTTCGCCAAGTAACCAGATTCCCCTATAAGAAAGTACAACAACCAGATGTTGATCTTCTATCACAAACCGAGCCTGCCCAGTCTGCATCTGTGAAGGCTTCTACACTTCTTTGATCACCCTTTTTAAATAACAATCCCCTGCCTGGTGAGCTCTTCAAATGCCTAAGGATCTTGTATACTGCCTCCAGATGTTGCTCATATGGTGAGTGCATATACTAACTCACAACACTAACAGAAAAAGTAATATCTGGCCTTGTATGGGACAAGTAAATGAGTTTTCCTACAAGGCGTTGATATCTACCTTTATCAATTGGAACTCCACTGCACACCTCTCCTAACTTCTGATTAGGGTCCATAGGTGTATCACTTGGTCTGCAACCACTCATTCCTGTCTCTTCTAGTAAGTCAAGAACATACTTTCATTGTGATACAAAAATTCTCATCTTCGACCTTGCAATTTCCATACCTAGGAAGTAGCATAAAGGCCCTAAATCTTTAATTTCAAATTCTGAAGCAAGGTGTTTCTTCAACCTACTTATCTCATCACCATCACTTCCAGTCAGAATTATATCATCCACGTATACACTTAGAACAGCCATTTTTCCACCGTTCGTTTGTTTCACAAACATTGTATGGTCAGATTGCCCTTGACTATATCCTTCTTTCTTAACAAACTTGGTAAACCTTTCGAACCAAGCACGTGGAGATTGCTTTAGACCATAGAGTGATTTCTTCAACTTACAAACCTTCCCTCCAAACTTCTCTTCGAAACCGGGAGGAGCATCCATATAGACCTCTTGTTCCAACTCTCCATTGAGAAACACATTTTTAACATCTAGTTGAAACAATGGCCATTCTAAATTTGCAGCTACAAAAAGTAATACCCAAATAGTATTTAGTTTTGCTACAAGGGCAAATGTCTCCTGGTAGTCAACTCCATAGGTTTGCGTGAATCCCTTTGCAACCAATCTTACTTTATAGCGTTCCAAGAATCCATCAAATTTAAATTTCATAGTGAAAATCCACTTGCAGCCAACAATTAATTTTCCTTAAGTTAAGTGAACCATCTCCCACTTTCCATTTGTTCAAGAGCCTTCATCTCTTCAAGAACAGCCTTCTTCCATTCAAGAACCTTTAGAGCTTCCTATATAGACTTAGGTATTTCCACACTTGACAATTGTGAGACAAAAGTATGGTAAGATGATGACAGGTTCTTAATATGAAACAAAATTTGAAAGAGGATGTTGAGTACGTGATCTAATTCCTTTCCTAAGAGCAATTGGAAGATCTAGACGATCGGGATCCACATGTAGAATAGGTAAAGACTCAGATTCTATAGACTCAGAGATTGTACCTGGATTTTCTGTATTTTTCGAGTCCGATATTGGATCAGATTCTTGACATTGAGGGAGTATATTTGTATCTCTCTTACTTTGAATATGTCTTTTCTTGGTGTAAATTTTCCCGAATAGTCTCTCATCATTGAAGCGTGCCTTGTCTATTGTATTTGTTTTTTGTTCAAGCACTAAGGTAGAGTTTCGTTCTTCCTTATTCAGAGTATCAAGATAAAAAATTGTAGTTTCAATATTAATCTTACCAACAAAAATATCATAAATTTTCCTGGTCAAACAATCAGTGTTAGTTTCAAACACTGAGTTTTCATATTCTTCCCCCCTGAAGAGGAGGACCAAAAATACTGAGATTCAAAGAATGTAATATCCATTGTGACAAAATTTTGTTGATAGGATCAAAACATCTATACCCTTTTTGGGTGGGGGAGTATCCCAAAAAAACGCATTTTATTGCCCGTGGATCCAACTTATCCCTATTGTGGTTGTGTACATGAACAAAGGCTACACATCCAAAGATCTTTAGAGGTAAATCTGAAGTAAGACATGACACTGGAAAGAATGTTTTGAAAACTATCAGAGGTGTTTGAAAGTTCAAAACTCTTGATGGCATCCTGTTAATAAGATAGTTCGCAGTAAGAATTGCTTCCCCCCCATAAGTATTTAGGTACTCTAGTGGTGAACATCAAGGACCTAGCTACTTCTAGGAAGTGTTTATTTTTTCGTTCTGCTACCCCATTTTGTTGAGGGGAGTCAATACAAGAGCTGTGATTAACAATTCCTTTTTGTAAGAAAAAAGATCCCAGAATTTGATTAAAATATTCTTTTTCATTGTCACTTCAAAACACTTGAATTTTGTTTTGAAATTGTGTTTCAATCATATTAAAAAAAAAAAATTTAAAGCATGTTCTGCTTCAGATTTTTCTTTAAGAAGATAAACCCAACTTAGGCAAGTATGATCATCAATAAATGTTATAAACCACCTTTTTCCCGAATTTGTTAGAGTCCTAGCTGGCCCCCACACATCACTATGGATGAGAGTAAAAGGTTTAGAGGATTTATATGGTTGAGCAGGAAAAGGTGCGCGATGGTGCTTAGCTAATTGACAAATATCGCACTGAATTGATGATAAGATTTTATTATGAAACAAATTTGAAAACAAGTACTTTAAATATTGAAAGCTAGGATGGCCTAACCTACGATGCCATAACATTATTTCATCCTCAATAGAACTAAGGCATGCTCCTTGACTTGAGAATTTCGGTTGCTGACACAAAGGAGTTCCAGCATCGAAGTAATAGAGACCACCATACTCTAGCATTGCCAATCATCCTCCTCGCATCTAGTTCCTGAAATTCACAGCAATTTGGGAGAAATTTAGCACAACACTTCAAATCACAGGTTATTTTACTAACAGACAATAGATTACAAGAAAGATTTGGGACATGGAGGACATTGTGAAGGACAAGAGTAGGAGAGATGACAATTGACTCTTTCTCAGCAATGGTTGAGAGAGAGCCATCAGCAATCTTAATCTTTTGATTGCCTGCACAAGGACTATAGGAAGAAAAAAGTTTAGAACACCCTGTCATATGATCTATGGCACCTGAATCTAATATCCATGGGCAAAGAGGAATAGTGGACACATTAAAGGCAGCAAATTGAAGATAATTACCTTTCTAGGCTAAGGAACCAAAATTAGATGCAGAGTTAGAGAATTGTGTGGACTGAAAAAGTCTATACAGTTGTTCTATCTATTCCTTACTGAACGAAGGTGAAGCCTCTGTGGCTTCTGTGTTTCCATTCTCCTTTGTGGTTGAGTGGAACGCCTTCGAATCACAATTTGGCTGACCAAAGGTCTGTGGCTTCCAATTGGGAGGCTTTCCGTGCAAATCTCAACAAGTCTCCCTGGTGTGTCGTAGCTTGTGGCGGTGATCACACCATACTTTCTCACCTTACCTGTTCTATCGTGCCTAGGACTGAGGATTACTGTGATTGTTCCTGGTGATTAAGGCTGAAACTTTAGGAGTTGATGAGTTTTTTTCACCTAACATCACTTTGAGGTGACCTTCCTCGCGTCAGATTTTTTAAAAAACTTCCCGGATTGATGGCAAAGGAGTTCTACCAAGAATCCGACCTCTAACCTCATCAAGACTCTTATTCAAGCCTGCCAGGAACTCATAAACCCGATCATTCTCCAATCGTTTCACGTATTGAACACTATCAGCTTTACAGGCCCAATCATATTCATAGCAGAGATCAAGTTCCTGCCATAACGCCTTTATCTCGTTGTAATATTCAATGACCCCGCAGTCGCCTTGCTTCGTCTGCCACAATCTCGTTTTCAACTAAAAAATCTGAGATAAGTTTTCGAGGTCTGAATATGTTTCTCGGACCGCATCCCACACATCCTTTGCGATGGGCAGGAACTAATATGTTTTCCCTATTGAGGCCTCCATGGAATTGATCAGCCTGGTCGTAATGAGGGAATTTTCAGACTTCCAAATCCGCCATGTCAGATCATATTTTGTTGGCTCCTTCATCTCGCTAGTGAGATAGCCAAGTCTTCCCTTGTCGTCAACCACCAGCTTGATTGACTGAGCCCACTTTAGGTAATTTTTCCCGTTCAATTTGTGAGCGGTTAATTGAATTGGAAAATTTTCAATGCCGCTAAGGTTTGCAGACCTTGATGGCAGCAACGCCTCAGCGCTTACTCCAGAAGGTTTGGTGGTGGATCCATCTTCGCTAGTCGTCACCACCTCAGGCATGGCTGATTGCGCCATCACAACAAAGCCGAATGAAAAAAAGAGGATAACAGGGACGAGAAAAAGGTTCAAGCTAGGTTTGAATATGCCATAGCTCTGATACCATGAGCGCAGTCGGGAAACAATATAGGAGAATAGGATATTTCATTTCATATATTCAGACTTTACAAAAGGTTAGGTTATATAGACTGTACAGTCCAAATATAACTCCTCAATTATAGGAGCTATCCAATCGCTATCCCTAGAAATTAGGAGTCAACTATCTAAACAAATCTTTTCTGTTTGCTACAATATCTAAATAAATCTTCCTATTTTCAACACATATTAAGCAATACACAAATAACTACTTAGTTTAAAATTTTTACAGACTAAAGCCATTACTTTAACTACAATAACCTAGTTGGGGTATATTCATCAACATAGTGATTATGTCACAAAGATGTCCTAACATCATATTTTTTTATCAATTTATAACTTCGGTATCCCCATTGAGTGAGGAATTAAAAAGACTATGACAGTAAACCCAAGCAAAAGTCAATACTACCTACACTATCGATCTAGATTTCAGATTGAGTTGTGATATGTATCCACCCATGACAAGGGTGTACTTTAAGAATGGTAGGAGGGAAAGCAGGGAATCTGTCCCTTGCAATCACACAACCAGAGGGGAGAGCATGAGTCAACAAGGGAGGGAAGGGAATTCTAATTGTTACCACCTATCCATGTGGCTAGTTGTGGATGGTCAAGTTGTTAGTGGTAGCGGAACGAGTAATGAGGGGCAGCAAGGAGCATTTATAGCTAGTGGGAGTGGAGAGTCACGAGGGGGTAACAAGGAGCATTTATAGCCAGTGAGAGTAAAGAGTATCAAGGCAAGGAGCATTTATAGCTAGTGGGAGTGGAAAATAAAGAGGGGGTAAGAAGGAGCATTTACAGCTAGTAGGAGTTGAGAGAATAAAGAGGGGCAACAATTAGCATTTAACTAAGGGAGTTATGGCAAATGAATAGGCACTTAGTGGAGAGAATAGATAGGGAAGTGGAGGAGGGGAGAAGGCATCCACTCATTTGAGTGAGTAATAGGGGCGTTTGGGCAGGGAGGTTAGCAGATCCTCAAAGATCTGCAGGTGTTCTATCTTAATTTTCTATTTTTCTGTTTAATCAAGGGGGGATCTTCCCTATTGTAAGGAGCTATGCTCCATTATTTCTTTCTCAATAATACCAGTACCTATCAATTGGTATCAGAGCCCCTGATCTTAGGAGCCCTACACAGTTTGTAAAGAATGGAAGACATTATGAATCGGATGGAGAAATTGCTGGATAGATTGGAGATGCAAGTTTTCGGTCATCGGAGGAGAGTGGAGATTCCATTATTTGAAGGAGAAGAAGCCTATTGGTGGTTGATCAATATCACCTAGTATTTCGATGCCACCAGTATATGTGAGACAAAAAAGCTACCTGAGGCTGTGAAGGGTTTGAGAGGTTGTGCTCTTGACTGATGGCTCTAGTGGAAATTATGCAACCCTCATGCCACTTGGATAACCTTCATGAAGGCAGTGCTTAAGCGATTCCATCCAAAGTATGATCCAGATTTACCAATCTTTGTGGAGGATGAGGAGCCAAAATTGGAAAGGTTGGTGTTCGAGTATGCGAGTAAAGAATTGCCTCTCATCCAAGTAGAGCAAACAGAACCTTATGAACCAAAACCAGAGACTGAAATGAAAAATTGATCCAGAGTTGGAGAACTTGGAGTCGGAAGCTATTGGAGTAATTTCAAGATCAGAAGGTCTACCCCTATTTCTTTCTCAGTAAATTAAGTTGAAAGCCAGAACTTCTACAACCATAATGTATTCTTAATTTTTTGTCTACTTCCATGCAGAAACTAAGCATAGTGCATAGGGAACAATTTTTCATAAGGTTACTCTTTCAATCAAAACTTCACACAAGGAAGCCATACACTAAGCACATCTTTTAACTTACCGGATCGAACATCTTCACTAATTTTTCCTCTTGCTTCGATTTGTTTAACAAGCATCCGAAATATCAGCACCCACCAATAAATATGCAGAACAAGCAAGCAGTATAGAAGACTATTGAACACATAATAATATATTGGACCATCCCTTCGGTGCTTTTCCTTATCCAAGGTGAGTAAAACTTCATAGCTGGCAAAACGAGAAGAGAGTAAAACAATTGAACAGAAGAAAGCAATGATATATGAACAACAGGCAGATCTAGTATTACTCTATACTGAATTGTTGAAATTTCTAGAGTCAGAAACAAGAAATTTTTTTCTTGTGCTTATTAGATTGTAGCAAGATTTACTTACAAACTTTGCCTTCTGGACAAATTTTATTTCATAATTCTGCTCGGATAAGACATTTAAAAATTCCCTCAACGGAAGTTCAAAATGTTTCTGGATGAATTCTATGTCAAACCAATTAAAACATGGAAAACTAATGACCCCAGTCATATATAACTGCATTTATCCTTGATTTTCACAGGTCAGAGATGAACATGTCTTGTAACAAGTACAGTTGATAACAGACAGTATGAAACAACAAAGCATGAAATAGATTGACATATTTTTGAAGAATAAGAAGGATTGTTGATAAATTTACAAAACCCTAACACAAAAATTTTTGGCTTAAAAGAAAACTGGCGTTATATAGAAAACCCATCTTTAAGACCATGAGAACAACCTATCAGACTGGTTGAACAGGCCAATAAGTATATATAAATAAATCCAATACCATTTCCATTCAAGAGGTAAATCTAACGATGCAGAAAGGAGGTGTGACATTTTGTTTCTCTAACTTTGTATATGTAGCATACTAGCATTACCCCCATCAAATTTTGCCAGATTCTGAAACAGTCCAAATGAGAATCTCTATGGCCAGTGGATAAGTCAGAAGAGGCATGCAACGAAACTGTTTAAATGTGATAAGGCCAGGGAGAGAGTGCCAAAATTGACAGAGCCTTTAGAGAAATTAGTCAAGGAAATGGCTTGTGAATTTCCTAAAATAGCATAATCTATTTTCTTTCTTTTTCTGGTACTCAGAATTTATTAAAGTTTTCACCTGATAGTAATTTTACATTAACATAGCATAACATGCATGCTTTGACATGGATGGATACTGTAACTGCTCTACAATAGTACCAGGCACTAAGCCATTGCTGTTCCCCCAATACATAATCTAAATCACTAAAAGGCTTCTCCAATCACTTAATTTGTGAAAAAGGCACCAGAATATGAAAAGTTAACTGTTATCAAGGAAAGTTAAAGAGGCCTGAAAAAAAGGAAAATTAAAGGGATAAAAATACTAAATCAATAGTAGTATATCACTTAAAGTAGTACAGCTTCCATTTTGTTAAGAATGTATGGAGAAAAAGGTGTAAATCTCCCCAAAACATGACAACTTTTTGAATATGAAGAGCAACAGGTGGCCATCATCCTTTCAGAGTATACTACAGTTTTTTGTTTTTTTTTCAACAAATATATGTAGGGACATCATATTGTTATTCACCTAGATTAGCAGCCATATAATAAACAGGTGAGGACCAGAAAATATAACAGAGAACAGAAGGAAAAATAATGTAAATTGGGAACTAAACTAACACAAACCTTGTACTCCAAAGAACCCAGAATGGGTAGTAAACGAGACGCAATATGACCCAAGATAAAACAAATAGAATAAATGCAAAGCTAGCCATTGTTTCAGCACCACTGTATTTGGACATTTTGCCTACTTCCAGAAACACATCGCTAGCATCATGAAGAGCTAAAACAATTGATCCAACACGAGCAAACCTGAATGTATTAAACATAGAAGACAAACACAATACTGTAAGAGACACCTATCAAAATGAAGTATATTAAAATAAAATAGAACTAGTGTGCGCATCAGGTCCACAATTTCCTCAAAAAAATGCAATATGGATAGACACATTAATGATTTCAAAAGATCTTCTCTCTCTCTCTCTCTCTCTCTCTCTCTCTCTCTCTCTCTCTCTCTCTCTCTCTCTCTCTCTCTCTCTCTCTCTCTCTCTCTCTCTCTCTCTCTCTCTCTCTCTCTCTCGTGTGTGTATCTATAGTTAAAATGGTTGCTTAAAATTTTAAAACAGTATTTTTAACTTTTGTTTTCCATTAAGAGCCAGCAAGTTGATAAAATTCATTATATGACATCAATAACTAGTTACCAATGAGGTCAACATGAAAAAGGACATTAGTCAAATGAAAGGCATTTCATGAGGAGTTTGAAATGAAGTAATTCAAACAAATTAAACAATTACAAAATAATATTGCCAAAAAATCATTAAACTTCACAAAAATGCTTGGATGACAAGACAAACAGAAGTCAATGAAAACATACCTAAAAATGTAAGACAACACAATGAGAATGACAGTAGCAACATGATGACCCATGGACACCCCAAAGTCAGAGCGCCTTGTTTCCCAAAATATTAAAGCAAAAATGGAGTATGAATAAAATCCAGCAGCATACATGTAGACTGCCTTCAATTTCAACCTGAAATGTTAAAAGGTTACTACTCTATCATCGAACTTAGGTTTAGTACAAAATTCATAGAAAGAACAAATGATTACAAAATTAGATTAAACATTGCCACTGATTAACCAAAATAATTGAGCATGTAAAGAAATAATCTTACTTAATCTTTTGATCTGGCCAGACCTGACTCCCTGGCCCCACCCAAAAATTTCTTGTATTAGTAAACCAAGGTTCATCATAAGTTACAGACAAAGCAAGAATCTCTGCTGATAGAAAATAAACACATTTCCAGGCTGATTCCTTAAATTTCTTAATCTTCTTTCTTCTCTCATCTGTCTGAAAGTCCAGCATCTCATGCCCTTTTCCAAAAATCAATCGTCTGGCCACTTTCTGTAAATGTCATTCACTTCAGATTGACTAAATATAACCAGAAAAAATCCAAAGAAATTTATAAAAGTAGAGAATGACCATAGCCCACCAAAGGGTATTTTGACATCATTACAGTTTGAAAGCAAACTAAGACTTCAAAATTGAAAAAAAACATGCAATTTATAATTGCTGCCATAGATAAAACAAACAATGAAGAGCCTAAGGAAAATAAGAAGAAGAAAAAGCATAGATTATCAACAAGATTATATACAGTAGGGATGTAATCACTTAGCACTAAACAAAGACTTAAAACTAGTTCTGGCATCTATAAATAAGAAAAACCAAAAGACTGAAGCATCCAGATAATGCCTTGTTTTCAAAGTTCAAGTTACGCAATAGTTCTTAAAAATCAATTATAACAAACAGGTCAGCCAATACCATAGGGGACAAAAGACATAGAACATTATAGATCTAATGATATGTCCCAAGAAAGTTACATGTTACTCAATACCCACTGATAACCACTGATAATTATGGTAAAAGGGGAAAAAAACCACAAATGTAGCGAAAGGAGGGGATTAAAATGCTAATGCCAAACAATGAGGTGGGTGGACTTTACCTGCAGTGCAGGGAAAGCACCTGGTGGCAAGGCCAAGCCGACCTGAATGGTTATTAATCCCACACCCATCTCATGGTCTTAAAATATAATGGTAATGCTATATAAACAACACTTTTTAATGATACAGAAACTCACACCCTGACCCTAGGAAGCACAAATCTAGATACGAGACACAGATACAACACGATACACTGATACATGGATACGACAAATTTTAAAAATTATATGACACGATATGACTAAGATACAACATATAAAATTAATATATACTAACATTACACACAATCCTAAATTAGAATAAGAAAGTCAATGTTTCACAAGTTAACTTTAACCATTGTAAACACAATAAAATACTATAAGGTGTGTTTGGGTAAGCTTTTAGAAAAAGTGATTATAAGATAGTATAAATAATAGATTGTTTTTAGATATTTTTACGAAAAGTAAAAGTTGTTTTATGTTTGGATACAATTATAAAAAACACTTTTTTACTTTCTCTCTCTCCTGTTGTATCTCTCCATAATTGATTATTTTGATATGCAACTCATTCCTGCTTTTCAAAAGAAGTAGAAAACTGTTATTTTTAGATTATGCTTATTTCATAATTTTATCCAAACAGAAGTTCATGTTTCAGATTTGCTTTTCTTTAATGAAAAAAGCAATTTTCTTGTAAATAAAAGCACAAACAAACGCTCATATTTTATTTAATTATTGTGGTAATCCACTTGCATTGATACAAAAGTTCAAAAAATAATTGAAAGATATAAACTAGAAATATTTAAAGGTATCAGAGAAATATCCAAGATGATACGCATCAAAAACAAATACCATTTTGAAGTACCAGTGCTACATACACCTATCTATACACCAATAGATTTACCTACGAATTTCTGCAAAAAAAATTTCTCAACAAATTCACATGCAGACTCAATATCAGGTAAAACATGTAACGCATTCGAGAAAAAATATAAAATCAAAGGCACTATTTGAATAATAAAAATTAAAAAAAAAAACATATTAGGAACATCAATATTGAAGTTTTAAGCAATGTTTACATCTAATTGGTACTCGATAACTAGCATATAAAGGAAACAAAAAATTCTCGCTTAATCGGTTCATAATAACCAATCAAACACACCGCAAAAGTTACAAAAAAATATATATTAAAAAAATTGAATCATTGAGAAAATGCGCAGGAGGAAAAATCGAAGAACGTATAAAAATCAAGGAAGAGAAGGTACCTCGAAAAGGAATCTGTCCAGAAAGAAGCGAGCGGAGGGGAAGAAGAGAAAGAAGAAGGGGAGAAGGGAGAAATCCTGGTAGTCAGGGTAAGATTCATGGTGCCAGTCAAGGGACCTGAGTTGTTGAATCCAACCCATCATCGTGGTTTCAGATATTTTCTCGGGAAACAAACAGGGAATCTGAATGAATCAGAATCTGGCTTATAAAATGCATGCAGATTGCAGAAAAATAGAGATTGAAATAGTGAGAGAATGGAAGAAGTCTGTGACGCGCACGCACGCACACACACTGAGAAACAGAAGCACTGGGCTCAACTGAAGACTGAAGAGAGGCGTGGATCAAATCGAATAGCCCCTAATTTCTTGGTCCTGAGGGCGTTGATACTTGGTGATGATTCCCCTTTTCGTAATCTCCTTTGTTTGACAAAATCACAAAATTGCCCTTTCTGCTCACTGCAAGTTGACACAGAAATTGAGATTCATTTGAGAGAAAGACAGGTGAAAGAAGCACTAGCACAGTAGGCTTTTGTTTGTACTGTAACTCGAGCAATCCTTGTTCCCTTCCCTGAGCTTGGGAGCAGTTACCCAGAAGTGTTCATTAAACTGGGTTACGACGGGTTTTATTTTGCCTAAACCTGACCAATATAATAATCGGCTTATTTTTTGGGATAAATATATATTTTATTTTTGAAATATTTCATGATATAATATTTTAATCACTAAAAAAATTTAATAAATATGTTAGTTCTTAAAAGTTTTCAAATTCTATTACATTCATCTTTTTTAAGGATTAAAGTGTTATATGACTTTAAACTGTAAAGAGTTAACATGCTTGTCAGATTTTTTAAAGATTAAAATGCTATATTATGAAATATTCAAAAATTAAAATGTATACTTATTCTATTTTTTATATCGAGACCTAAATTGATTATGGCCTTGTTAATTATTAGATTGAGATTACGTTGATATGATATTTAGACAAAATATATAAAATTAAATGTTATATGTAATTAAATTATAAAATTTTAGAAAATATAAAATTAAAATTAAGAGATATTTTATAATATATATAACCAAATAAATTATATTAATATAAAAATATTATTATATTATATAAAAATATTTAATTATATTTAAAAGTCTTATAATTCATCACTATTTTTTTAAAAAGAAACATATAAATTTGTAAATATGATGTGACATCAAATCACAATGGACTAATTTAAAAAATAATCTAAACATAATATAAAAATATTTAGGATCAAATTTTATGAATTTAAACTTGATTCAATTAACTCTGTGTTAGAAAATGTTATCGAGCTGCTGGTGATCATGAACACTAGAGGTGTAAGTGAGTGGTTTGATTTGATTTTTGAGAAAAAATAAATTTGAACCAATCAAAATCAATTGATTTGGTTTGGTTCGATTTTCATATTTTTTGATAGTCAAATCTGAACCAAACCAAACCGAACATCTATGGATTGGTTTGGTTCGAATGATCGGGTTGGCCATTTTTTAATACAAAAATTAATTAAATAATTAGCTTTTCATAACAAAAAAAATACAAAATAAACTAATGAAAAAATTTCTAGAAATAGAATCAAACTTATTGATTTGAACACTAATAATTATTTCATGTTTTAGAATGTGTATTAAAAGGTTCATAAAGAAGGAATAAAGAAACATATTGATATTTGTATTAAAAAATTATATTTGAATAAGTTAAAAAATTCTTCAAGAGATATTTAACTTGACAAGTTGTATACGACTACTATTCAATTAAGAAAAAATTGTGAGACTACTAATCTGGAAGTATATATGTAACCAATTGAACCCCTAAGGACATAAGTGGAGCTAATGAAGACTTGATTAGTTGAACTTTGAATCAGCAACCTAACAAATCCAAAGTTTCCAACCTTTACAGTCATATTTTCATCTAAGAGAATGTTGTTAGGCTTCAAATCACAATGCATAATAGGAACTTCACTATCATTATGCAGGTAATCCAATGCACAAGCAGCATCAATATCTATATTCAGTCTCTCCATAAGGTTTAACTCATTTTCATTTGCATGCTTTCTTTTCCCCTTAATCCAATCTTCCAAGCTCCCATTACTTAAGTACTCATAAACTAGAGCCAGAAATTCATTTTTTTAAAGTCAATATTAGAGCATTTAAAGTCAATTCATCATTTCCAAACTTCCAAGTTTAGATGATGTTGTTGCTGTTACTTTCACTTTTCTATTCTTTATGTATAAGTAGAAAGCAAATTATCAGACATAATATCAGTATTACCACTGTGGTTATGATGATATAATGTCTGACATGCCTTTTTCCATGGCCATGAGGCTCACATGCAAAACACAAGCAAAGTTTTTTATTGCCTTTTAAATGGACAGCAAAAAGATTTTAGAAAACTCCACCATTAGGAATGGTTCCTTCTAAATCATTATAAGAGAGGTTCAAAAACTGAATGGCATGTAGATTTTGAAGTTCAATAGGAATGAATCTAGAGAGTTGGTTGAAGGAAAGATCCAAAGTTTTCAAGCCTCTCACATCTCCAAGAGTTTTTAGAATAGCACTGATAAAGATATTCTTGGCGAAGCTATGATCTTAGGTGAAGCGAACCGAACATTTTAGCAGAGGAGTTTTCTAGCCTCCTGTGTTAAATGAAAACGACGTTTTAAGAGTTAAAACTTGAGAAAGTATTATAAAAAATAAAGAAAAACAAGTAGTAGCCAAAAATTATTGTAGCATAATTTTTTTTAATAAAATATATAAATATATGGTTTGGTTTGGTTCGGGTTAGTTCGATTTTGAAATTTCAAATCCGAAAACCGAACCAATTAAGCTTTAATTGATTTGAATTTTATCCAAATCAATCAATATACCCAAATCAAATCAAACTAATTTAATTGGTTCAATTTGAATTAATCGAATTGGTTGATTATGTAAACCAATTTACACCCTTAATAAACACCCATTGCCTAATACTGTGCTCGAATCACTATAGTACTGATTTGATGCTCCTTTATTTGCACAAACAATATTTATAAATATTTTTCACATATACGAATTTAATTAATTATAAATTTTATTTAATTATTTATAATTAATTACTTATTGAAATGGTAAGAAAATAGAGATAATTTATTAATTATTTATATATATAATCAATAAAATAGCTATACATATATAATCAGCTAATTTTCTTTTAAAAAAACTAATCATAATTTCATGATTAAAGGTAAGTAGTTAAATAATTAAATTAGTTTAACAATTAGTTTGTTATATGTTTCAGAGGAGTTTCGGTAAAATTTGTCCGTAGAACAAATCTATCTCCCATTATTTTTTATGTCATGGAAATGGAACTATTCTATGTGTATATATTTTATCGCTAAGATTTTTTTGGGTATTTAAATTTTATCTTTAAAATATTACAACTTCTTTAGCATTTAAACAATCATTTGATGGAATACATTTAAACAAAAATCAAATCGCAAGTATTGTGAATGCTGGGAAACGGTCAGTGCGCTGGAGGTGGCAAACGGCCAACTCACCCCACTCCACCTTCAACCAATCAAAATATGAAGCAGTATAAGTTTGTCAGTTTTAAGAAATAAATTAGAAGAGTTAACTCACTTCGTTTTAGGATGAGTTGGCGGGTTGACGAGTTAACTCGTCTAAATGAGAAAATGAGAAAAAGTAAGCGGGGTCAATCCGCCTAATCCACCTAAAAAATAAAAAAAATGTACAAAAAACAAAAAAATCCATAAATTTTTTTAAAAAATAAAAAAAGTAGTATCATACCCATAAAAATACCAAAAATACAAATAAAAAGACTCATTTATAACATTTTTAAAAAACAATTCAACCCAACAGGTCAATCCACCCTCACCCCGCATAATTCGCGGATTATGCGAGACGGGTTATGCGGGTTAAAAAATAAAAGTGGGTTGAAATCTTGAACCCAACTCGCCAAAAAATAACGGGTTGGTGGGTTAACCCAACGAGTTGAACCCGTTTTACCACCTCTACAGTGTGCGATGTGCATCGATGACACAAAGCACCTGTTTAGGTGTGAAATAAATTTATCAGCCGAATAAGAGTTCAGCCGACGAACACATATGTATTTTGATAAGAAACAGACAATTTGAACTAAAGGCAAAATCCAAACCTCTAGCAAGGGTTCCCAAACTCACTAAAGAAAGCGTTTGGTATTAAGGTGAATTTAAGAAGCCTAAGAATTTGAGGTTAAAGCTGTAAACGGCTAGGAAATAAACTTACAGAAAACAAATTGCACAAAGTAAAAGCAATATAGAAACAGGGCTGAAAATATTAAGCAGAAATAAGCAAAGTTTAAAATTTGTATTGATTGTGTTCTGTTGTGTGTAATCCTTAAAATAAATTGATACAAATGGTATTTATACTCTAACTTCCACCACAGCCAGTTCCTAAAAACAAGCAACTAAACCACGGCTAGCCTACCCATGATTCTTAACCGTTCTGGCCACAACGGCTACCCCTCAACAGCTCAACTCCTATTTCCTCGGCATGTTTTGTGGCATCCGTTGATAACAGCTTCAGTTTTTTAGTCTTCCATCAACTCACAATCCAATATGCTTCTGCTTTTTATTGTTTTAATCCTGGCCCACCAGTAACAAGGCCCATCTCACCCTTAGCCAGGTGTTCTTCTATCCATCAGCTGCATCCTCTTTCGGCTAATAACCTTTAGCTACGGCTAATCACCCTTATCCAGCCGTTATCAATTTACTTTTTTGAACTTGTTTTTTGGGTGATAACAACTGCCCCCTTACATTTTTCAGCTGATTTTAGGAAGCTGAATAAATGTAGCTAGGTTTTTTCGAGCACCGTGCCCAATTTAATGCCCACCTTATCTTTTAATGCCCGGCCGAAAAATCAAACGGTCAAAACAATATTACCATTCCTTCACGGAATAATTATAAATTCAACCGAAACTTTCTTTAGTCGACTTACTTTTACCTTCTTCTTCTTCAAAGCACCTAGCAAACTTCTTTCCTCACTTCTTCGATCATGTCTGACATCTCTGATTCCCAAAACAAAACCTACTCTTATGGGGATGAAGATTCTTCATCATTCTCATCTGATTCGGCTTTTAGCACTCAGCAACCATTAAACCAAGGACAAGATGCTGGCTTCCAAGCGCTTGTTCTGCTTTTGAATTTACCATATCCCCATGTACCTCTGACATTTACGAGGGCAAGATCTTTCTGGACCATCACTTGTATCCCAGACATTTTGAGCTTCCTATTACTGCCAACTGGTATTCTATCAACAAGTGTCCTAATGACCTTCGGACCTGGCCTCGCCTTGCTCCACAGTATGCCGATTGGCTGAAGCGAGTTTCGACTAGCCGAGGAGAAGATTAGAAAACATGGGAAATTTATGACATCATTATGCTTTCTCAACATGAGATTCCCCCAAATCTTGACCTTCTGTTTAGCTTCCTAGGATTCTGGTCTACCTCTGTGAACGGATTCATCCTTCCTTCAGGCATCATGAGCCCTACCTTATTGGATGTGGCAGCTATCACCGGCCTTCTAATAGTTGGTGAAGATGTGAATTCGCTTTTTGAACTTTCCTACCCAGCATTGAAGGTAACCTTTTCTAAAAACACCTCTTCCTACTCTAATTTCTTGTCTTCCAATGCCAAAACTTCTCATCATGTGTCTGATGGAGAACATCAAGCCTTCCTTCTTTACTGGTTTTGCAAATATTTTATTTGCTCCAGCTCTGTCGCAGTGGTCCTGGAGATATCCCATCTTGTTTCTTTAGTTACTTCTGGCAAACCTCTGGCCTTAGGTACTCTCTTCCTTTCCTCTTTGTACAAGAGTCTTTTCACCATGGTTTCTAGACTTCAAAACAATGAGAAGTTAGACAATGTAGCAGGACCTCTTTAGTTTCTCCAACTCTGGGTAACCCTTTACTTCCCGGAATTCATACCCTTATCTCATAAGAGTTTTGCTTCTTCATCCTCGACTCCAAACTCTCTAGGTCGAGTTTTGCAAACAACTCCCTTTGTCAAACATTCAGCCTTTAATTTTGCGATTAAACTTTTTACTTCTATTCGGCATGCAAAAGAATTTTTCCCTTTAACCGATAGGCCCCATAATCTTCCCTGGATGAATGCCCATGTGGACTCACCGAATCCTCAGCTGGCCAACTCCATTTCTCTATGCTGGAGTAGTGTGTTATCGGCTAGAGACTTGATGTGTGGAGTAAAGCCAACCAGCCGTTATAACAAGACATCAGTCGAATTTTACTATCCACACCTCCTGGCTCGGTAATTCGGACTTCTTCAGAGTATCCCTCTGGCTTACCAATCAATGGCAACTGCATTCGGAAGACCCACATTATTTGACAAAAATGTGGTCTCTTTGACTCAGCAGAACCTGCAAAAACTAAATGCTTTTGAGTTCAGACTTTTTAGGCTACTTCCTGGAGAATCATCAGCCTTTATCAACTGGTGGCCTTCAGTATCCAGCAAGATCTTTTCTGCTCCCACTTCCAGTTACCTTTCGAAACTGATCATCGGAGGCATAGATCACCCTGTTATCAATATTCAGCCCATATCATCCAGGAAACCCAAGTCCACAAGAAGCAGACCTACAGCCGATGCATCAGGTATTTTTAAATCCATTTTCTTAAGCATTGACTGCCTTCAACCTTTTCTAATGTCTTTATGTTTTAGGGTTTTCTCAACCAATGACCATAGATCTCGAAACACTGGGAGATACTCCTGCTTCCAAAACTGTTCGCCCTAAACCTACTAGGCATTCTTCTAGGCAAACAGGGATTGTAATTCGAGAACCCGCAGCTGCTGTTCAACAATCAACTCCCGTTGCTCAACAATCAGCTCACAAGAGGAAGAAACTAAGAAAGGTACATGACTTTAAAACTTGCTCTTATAAATCCCTGGTTTTTTAACACTTTTTCCTTTTACCTTGTTCTGACAGACTTATCATCAGTCTCCCGAGGCTCATCCAGAAGTTGCTTCTCGTAGACCTTCTCCCTCGAGATTTTCTCCAACACCAGTAATCCCCTTAACTTTTTTTAGCTAATTAACATTTTTCACCTTTCTCCTGATTATCGACTAAACTTTATATTTAATCAGGAACATGAGCCAACTCCTCCAACTCCTGTGTTGCATCCCCCAACAACCCAAGCCTCTAATGTGCTCGTTTCTGAGGAGGACTTGGCCCAATATTTTTCTTCTCCAGTTCCCAAGGTTATTGTGGACCCGAATTCTCCTTCAGACCAATGCCTGTCTTTCGTTGAATCCTTACTTGATCAAGATATCCCGTTGGAACAACGCACAATTACTGAACTGCGGATAGCACTATCAAAGCTTGCTAAATCATCGAATACTGATGAAGACCTGAGAGTTATCTTCAACCGTATAGCCGTTCAAGTAGGTGAAGTGTTTTATAATTTCCAAGTTTTCAAGGGTCGTCATGATCAAGCTACTAAGGATCTCGCTCGGTTGGGTAAACTTCAAGACCAAAAGCTTCATTTTCAATCCTCTTTCCAACAAGCTGAAGCTGAAAAGAAAGCTGACCTTAGCGAAAAGGACAAAATGTCCAAACGCTTAGCCGAGCTGATTACTGAGAGGGAGAGAATAAATAAAGAGAATGCCGAAACGGAGCCTAAACTGACAATTCTTACTCAGAAACTAACTTCTAGCACTAATTTCAAGATGCAACTGTATCATCAGTCTTCCGCTCCAGATGCCGAGATAATTCCTTTACTACAGCAAAAGGATGCTTTTGAAGAGGACCTAACTGCTGCGGATCGTGGACTTTGCCTTACCAAGGGAGTTTGGGCAAGTTTGAAAGAACTCCTGGCTGAGGCAAAGAGGACATTGGCACCATCTTCGGCTGATACAATAATTAATCAGCCAAAAGTGGAAGCCATTCTTGCCCCTGAATCTGTAACTGATCAAGTCACTTCTTTTGCTGCTAGTCTTGTTGAACCATCCCCTTCAGCTGATACTCCAACTCTTGATCCATCTCAAGCACTTGACTTTGATCAACCAGCTACTGCTCCTGTCAATCCGTGAATTTTTTTTTTTAATCTTAATCTTGAAAAAGCTAATCGGCTGGCTTGTAGCTGATATTTTGAACCGGCTTCTTTTCCTCTAGTTATCCCAAATCGAAGGATAATAGTTTTTTAGATACTTTCCATTTATGCTTCTCGCCATCTCCTCACCATGCATGTTAACTAGCCGATAAGCTCCATTAATCATAACTTGACTAATTATATAAGGTCCTTCCCAGTTTGGCGACCACTTTCCTAACGTTGGGCCTTTAGCCCCTAAAGGCAAAATGGCTTTCCAAACTAAATCCCCTTCGACGAAGCTTTTAATTTTGACATGTTTATTATATGCCTTGGCCACTTTCTTTTTATTCTTTTGAATATTTTCTAAAGCCATTAATTTGTCCTCGTTAGCCGATTCCAATTCCATGAACATGGCTTGCTGGTATTCATCCATAGTCAAACAATGCTGTTTGGTTATCTTCAATAATTTTACATTGATTTCCAATGGTAACACAGCATCCTAACCATAAGTCAGCCGATAAGGGGTGAACCCCGTCACGGTAGACTTTGAATTTCTGTAAGCCCATAGAACTTCAGCTAACGCTTCATGCCATCTTTTAGGTTTGTCTTCCACGGTCTTCTTAATCAAGTTGATTAATATTTTGTTTGTAGCTTCGGCTTGGCCATTTGCCTGTGCATAATAAGGTGAAGACTGTATCAACCTGATACCATATTCTTTTGCAAAAGCAACTGTCTTTTCTCCTGTAAACATTGTGCCCTGATCTGTTGTAATAGTTTTTGGAATGCCATACCGATAGATAATTTGGTTTTTAATAAACCTGATAACATCAGCTTGGGTCATTAACCATCAGCTGGGCTTCCACCCACTTGGTAAAATAATCAGTAGCAACAATAATGAACGAATGTCTTTTGGAAGATGAAGGGTATATTTTTCCAATTAGATCCATTGCTCATCCTCGGAATGGCCAAGGCTTAACAACAGAATGCATCTCCTCGGCTGGGATCCTCTGAATTGGCTCGTGCTTTTGACACTCTTCACACCCTCTGGCATAAGCATGGCAATCTGCATTGATGGTTGGCCAATAATATCCGTACCTATGTATTAGCCAACGCATCACAGATCCTGACCTATGTGAACCACATATCCCTTCATGTGCTTCCCCCATAAGTTTCAAGGTTTTAGCTTTACTAGGACATTTTAACAAAATTCCCTCCAATCCTCTTTTATATAGTTCTTCATCCACCAAGGTATATTTTAAGGCCTTTTGCCTTATTTGGAAAGTGGAAGCAGAATAAGGGTTTTTTAAATACCTTGTTAGCTCAGCTCTCCAATCATCAGCTGCATCCACTGCTCCGACAAAGAACTCCTTGAGCCGATTATCTACAAGCTGAACATCTTTAAAGTTATCCTTATAGCCAGAAGCATGCTGTGCCAAATCATTTGCTTCTTTGTTATGTCTTCTGGGTACATGCATTATTATTACATCGGCAAACTGTTTTAACAAACTGCTAGCCACTTCATAATATTCTACCAAATTTAGGTTAGTGTATTTATAATCCCCAGCTAGCTGTTTTATAACTAACTGAGAATCTCCCATAACCTGGATGTATTTGGCTTTCATAGATAATAGAATTTTTAACCCTAATATTAACGCCTCGTATTCAGCTTGGTTGTTCGAACATTCTATCTTCAACTGATGCATGAACTTCCAGCTTTCTTCAGCAGGACTTGTAATTGTGATTCCAGCCCTAGCACCCTTGTTAGTTCTAGATCCATCAAAAGTTAATACCCAAGGTCTCAAGTTAACACAATAGCTCATCTCAGCTAAAGGATCTGTAACATTTACACAAGGATGCTGAGCCAAAAAATCTACTAAAGCTTGACCTTTCATCGCTTTCAAAGGCACATGCTTTAACATATATGCACTTAACTTAATAGCCCACTTCATTAATCATCCTTGTAAAACAGGCCGATGTAGCAAGTATTTTACAATGTCGATTTTGCATACTACTTGAACCTCCCTTGGTAAGAGGTAATATTCTAGCTTCGTACAGGCATGAAAAAGAGACAAGCATAGCTTTTCTATGGGAGTATATCTAGTTTTGGGGTCATTAAGCAATCGGCTAATATAATAGATAGATCTTTCGTTCCCATCTTCATCATCCTGTGCCAACAGGCAGCCGATTGATTCTGGGGCAGCCGATATATATAATTTCAATGGTCTCCCTAATACTGGGGGAACTAACACTGGGGGGTTAGCCAAACATTGCTTTATTTGATCAAACGCAAGCTGTTGTTCGGCTCCCCATACTAATTCATCAGCATCTTTTAATTTCAGTAACGGGGAGAAAGCTTTCAGCTTACCGGCTGAATTTGAAATGAACCTTCTTAGAAAGTTAATCTTACTGATCAAACTCTGCAATTCTTTTTTATTTTGAGGGGGTCTCGCATCTAATACAGCTTTGGCTTTATTTTTATCAACTTCAATCCCATGTTTGTGAACCAAAAACCCCAAAAAGTTCCCAGCTAATACACCAAAAAAACACTTAGCAGGATTCATTTTTAGATTATGACGTCTCATTCTCTTAAGAGCTTATTCTAAATCGGCTAAATGTTAGTTAAAATCATGGGATTTGACTATGACATCATCAATATGTACTTCCATATTTTTTCCTATTAACTCGTGGAAGATAGCATTCATGACTCTTTGGTACGTGGCGCCAGCATTTTTCAATCCAAATGGCATGACTAGCCATTCGAATATCCCAATAGCGCCAGGACACCTGAAAGCTGTCTTATAAACATCTTCTTTGGCTATGAAAATTTGATTATACCCAGCATACCCATCCATTAATGTTAAAATACCGTTTTTGGCTACAGAATCGACAAGCATGTCAGCTATGGCCATTACATACTCATCTTTTGGAGTGGCAAGGTTTAAATTTCTATAGTCAGTACAAATCCTAACCTTCCCACTTTTCTTGATTACAGGGACTATATTCGACAGCCATTCTACATATCTGGCCGTACGAATGAAACCTGCTTTAAGTAACCGTTCTATCTCTTCCTTAATTTTAGGTATTAGCTCTGGATTGAATCTTCTGGCAGCCTGCTTGTGGGGCTTAAATCCTTCTTTGATCGGCAACCGATGCTCCACCAATTCACGAGAAAGGCCTGGCATCTCATGGTAGTCCCATGCAAAGCAATCCTTATACATCTTTATTAAATTAATCATTTGATTTCGTTCTTCCTTGCTCAACAAGCTACTTATTCTTGTCATTCTTGGTTCCTGTTCAGTCCCTAGGTTGACATCCAATAAAGGATCTTCAGCTGAAAAGGTAGGAATCTTCCTGCTGATTGGGGACTCCCACCTCTCTTCAGATTCATGCCCCCTAGGCGTATCGGCTGAACATTCTTCTTCCACTATCACCTCCGACTCCATAGACACAGTCGTACCAATCCTATGTTCAATTTCCAAAGATATCAGCCTGTGTCTCAGGTCTTCAATTACTTGGGCCTTGTTATCCATCTAAACATAACCATAAAGGCCATAAATCGGCCTGGACATTAACAGCAAAGCCATCGGTAGTTAGGTTACAAGATGCCCAAGATCCTTCTTCATATCCTTCAGGGATAGTAATTGGCTCCAGCCGGGACGAATAAAATATAGCCTCAGCCATCTTCACGTCAGCTGTAAATGGATTCTTGTCGGCTGGAACTGACTCTACCTTATCCCCATCCCAAAACATTAACATCTGGTGCAAGGTAGAAGGCACGCACTGAGTGGAATGAATCCAATCCCTTCCTAGCAATATGGAATAAGTGGACTTAGAGTCTACCACAAAGAAGGCAGAGCTCAAAGTTTTACTTCCCACAGTGATGTCAGCCACCAAAATTCCTAAAGCAGCCGTGGCATCCCCTGTAAAATTGGTCATTTTCATATTCGTGGGAATCAAATCCTGCTTACATCTACCCAGCTTCTTCATTGTAGCTGAAGGCATTATATTTAACACTGCTTCTCCATCCACCAAGACTCGACTAATAGTCTTACCGTTAACCCGAGCCTTGATGTATAAGGGCTTCAGATGCTTGGTCATTTCCCTTACTGGTTTAGGAAATTCCATTTTGGGTTCTTTTGAAATAGGAGCTAACACAGCCCACTCAACTTCCTCAGCAACCACATCACCTTCCAATTTCTCGGGTTGCTCTGCCGAGCCAAGAACTCACTAGGAATCAACCCCACCACATTAGTTTCGGTGAGGGGTGATCTTCGTCTTCTCCTAGTATAGAATTCAACACGAGAATCTTCAAACGAAGGTCCGACCCAAGTTCTTCTTCCATTTCCTCGATTGTTAGAGGTACTGTTCTTCTTGTTGTTATGGTGGTACTTCTTCAAAGTCTCGCCTATCTCCACTCATTAATCATCTCCGGAAATCTTGCTCTTCCTCTCCAAGATAATCTTGGTTTCGACTGCACTGGCCCCCGTTTTATCATCTCAGCAACTGTTTCTTCCTTCGGTTGTCCAAAAGCAGCTTCTAGAATTTCAGCCACCTCAGAAGTTTTAATCTCAGCACGGTCAGTTTTCTTTGCCTCGGCTAACATGGCCAAGGTTTGTTTTATTCGCTGTACTGATTTATTCCTCTGGGCCCTTCTTTTCTGAGTTCTAGTCATCACTCCTGGTTCCTTTACCACAGGGTCTCTTCCTTTTGCATATTTGTTAATGAACCAGTGTCCTTGCTCCACCTCGGTCGGTGGTTTAACCATACGTTGGGGCCTAATGACATCTTCATTTTTTACAGTAATCTTTAATGTAGTCATGCCCTTTTCCACGTCGAAACGAGCTACTCTTTTACCTTTGTTTGGTATAGGAGACTCGTCCATCATGGGTAACCTTGCATTAGCTAAAGCATCATTATACTTACCAGCTATATTTCTTCCTGGAACCTTCTTGGTTGCTTCTTCAATTTTGATTGCAGGCTTTCTTGTTTCTTCGAAATTCTTTCTTACACCTGAAAAATCCAATCTGCCAAAGACCTTGGGCTTAATCTCGTCTATTCTAACCCTAGAGACCAGAATGGTCCTCCCATTCGGGCCTCTGTATACATCACAGTCTGCCGAATGCTGTCTGACTTCAGCCTGTCTCTTCAGTTGATTTCTCTCCAACCTGCCAAACATTGTAGGCCTGTTGTATTCGGCCGGTGTATCTTTCTTGCCATATTCATTATTTACCTGGGGTCACTTTAGTCTATCGAACACAGACAGTCTCTGATCTATTGTTTTAGACTAATCAGACACAGCTAAAGCTCTACCAGCCCCGTATGGTTCATCAAACACTCCCTTTTGCCTCCACTGGTAACGTATCGGCTGTTTCCATCTTTTAGATGGTGAGCCAGATGCTGTCTCCCCAGAGAAAGAAACCATATTAACCCCAGCTGAGGGAAAAGGATCAGTAATGACAGTCATCTCGTTTTCAGCTAGTTTAAACTTTCCTTCTTTCATGGCTTTTTGTATAGCTTTTCTAAACACTATACAATTGGTGGTAGCATGAGTGTAAGAATTATGCCACTTACAATATTTTTTCCCTTTCAACTCCTCTGCTGGGGGAATTTGGTGCCCTTCGTTCAGTCTAATTTGTTTATCCTTAAGAAGATAATAAAAAATTTGGTCTGCCTTGGAAATATCAAATGAATAATCAATCCTACTTTCTGAAGTTTGGACCTCCTTTCCTTTGGGGGGTCTAAAAGCTGGGCATGAATATGGTTTTCCTTTCACTATCTCTGCAGCCATGACATCTGCCGATTGCTTGGCTGACTCATCTGACAGATAATCTGGATATTTAATATTAATTACACTAATTAGATGAGGTCCTCTGTTCTTACTAGACCTCCTTCTTTCTTTTTCTAGGATGTACTGTTCAATCCTGGAGGCCAACTGACTCAAGTCAGCACAATCTTGCCCTATCAACTTCTCCCTAAGCTGAGGGTGCATGTTACTAACAGCCATAGAAGAATATTCAACCTCAGGCAGTTGCACGAGACACTTGCTTCTTAATTTCTTGAACCTTTCCAAGAAATCAGCTACTGGTTCATCCACCATTTGCCTTAGATTCATCATGTCAGCCACAGTAACATCTGGCTGAGGCATATAAAATCTATCATGAAAGCAACGCTCCATGTCAGTCCAATTTTGTATGGAGTTAGGAGCCAAGGAAGAATACCAAGTAAAAGCCGCCCGGTCAAAGATAAGGGGAACAATTGGAGCTTATAAAACTCATTCGATTTGCTTCCCCGCATTGGGCGGTGAACGCCAATGTGTTCCATAGTGGATTTACCATCTTCCCCTGAGAAAGTGGTAAAGTCAGGAGTCTTAAACCCTCTAGGCAAAGGCATCATCCTATCCACCCACTCAGGATAGGGCTTCTTATACACAGGCCTGTCCAGCAATCTTAACTGGATTCCAAAATATCTCCTCATGGTCTCGGCTATCATTTCTGGGTCTATCAGCTGAGGGGCTCTGTCACTCGGATAATTTGGCACTGGTGGGCGAACCGGCCTCACTGGCCTAATAGGAGCACCCCCTAGCTGATGGGGCACCTGATATTGCTGATCCTGAATGGGAATTGCCCCCTGGTTATAGCCTGAATGAGGAGGATTATTCGCCCATAGCTGAACTATCGGCTGAATTAGGGCCACATGGGGTACATTAACCCATGGCTGATCAGTTCTAATAGGAACAGATTGCCCATAAGGAAACCCCTCAGGGGTACCTATTGGAGTAGAAGGGATGTTGGACCAGGGTAACTCCCTTGCATAATCATAAATATACCTGGGAGGCCCCAGAGCAGCCGAGAAAGTGGGGCCAGCAGTTGCGGCCACCTGTGTACTAGCACTTATCACAGAAGTGCTTGGCACCAGATACGACAAGCTAATTATTCCTGTTAGCTGGGAGGTCTCCTGGGTATTTGTACTTGCCCATATTATAAGCTGGACTAGATTCCACTATCAGGGTGAGGAGGCTGGAATATGGGGACTACCTGCGGCATGCCCAGATTCGGCTGGACCATGGATTGCGGTCCTGCCTGACTCTGTCCGCCAGCAGAAGATCCTGTGATAGCCGAGTAAGCCGATGCCTCACCTGCATTTGACTGTTTTCGCTCAGCTTCTCTAACAAAATGAATCTCATTATGCACCATGGGTTTCACGATTTCTGAGAGTTGTCTTGACATATGATACATTAAGTCATTCATCCCTTAATCAATTTGGTCCCGAATAAATGAAGTGGACATCACTATCGGCTGAGGTTGATCAGAGAGCTCTACTGCTGCAGTAGCAATTGTGGTGGAAGGTGTGGGAGTACCCACTGGCTGGGGTGAAGTGGGCATTCCTAGAGTAGGCTGAACGCTTCCCTCTGAAGTCTTTCTGCCCCCATTCTTCTTGCTAGGTTGGCTTGTATCCATACTGCTAAGATTTTTACCAGACCTTAGGTGCATACGCCAATAGTGATTTGAACCGGGAGATGGAAACTTCTCAATTTGCTCACCTTAGAGTGTCCCACTGGGCGTGCCAAATTTGTTTAGGTGTGAAATAAATTTATCAGCCGAATAAGAGTTCAGCCGACGAACACATATGGATTTTGATAAGAAATAGACGATTTGAACTAAAGGCAAAATCCAAACCTCTAGTAAGGGTTCCCAAACTCACTAAAGAAAGCGTTTAGTATTAAGGTGAACTTAAGAAGCCTAAGAATTTTAGGTTAAAGCTGTAAACGGCTAGGAAATAAACTTGCGAAAAATAAATTGCACAAAGTAAAAGCAATATAGAAACAGGGCTGAAAATATTAAGCAGAAATAAGCAAAGTTTAAAAATTGTATTGATTGTGTTCTGTTGTGTGTAATCCTTAAAATAAATTGATACAAATGGTATTTATACTCTAACTTCCACCACAGCCAGCTCCTAAAAACAAGCAATTAAACCACGGCTAGCCTACCTATGATTCTCAACCGTTCTGGCCACAACAGCTACCCCTCAACAGCTCAACTCCTATTTCCTCGGCATGTTTTGTGGCATTCGTTGATAACAGCTTCAGTTTTTTAGTCTTTCATCAACTCACAATCCAATATGCTTCTGCTTTTTATTGTTTTAATCCTGACCCACCAGTAACAAGGCCCATCTCACCCTTAGCCAGGTGTTCTTCTATCCATTAGCTGCATCCTCTTTCGGCTAATAACCTTTAGCTACGGCTAATCACCCTTATCTAGCCGTTATCAATTTACTTTTTTGAACTTATTTTTTGGGTGATAATAGCACCTCTGCCACATCCACGGGAAGATGCACAAGGTTTGGTGGCGGTCCACCAGTAACATCATCCTAGTGGAACTCTGGCACAAGAATATGCACATCTGCATCGAAACGCCACCGCCGTCGCAATCTCCAAAAACCTCCATGATGGGTGAGACCCTCTAAACATCCACTAGAAGTGCAGTGGCATGGTGTGCACGTAGGAGGATGATGATCAGCATAGTCTCCATGATGGGTGTACGGCGCCATCCATATATGATTTAGGAGTAAGGACCGAATGACGTCTTCCACACATAACCACCAGGACCTGCACCACCAAACCCACATCGCTGCTCAGCCACCTAATTGGTGGCTTGGATCTCAGAGGTGTGGGTGGTAGAGATCGATAGTTTTGCAGTGGCTTAGTGTTTGGGTTTTGTTTTGTTTCTAAGTTAGAGTTTTTCTGCAAATAATTATTTTTTAGAGAGCATTTTGTAATAATGAACTTTTATTAAGTTACTTAATCACCAGCTAGCCATTCGTTAATCCCTGCCAACTAATTTTTACCCAATCCAACGACTATTAATTGGAGGTCCATGTTGGACCCAAACTCAAGAAGTCAATCGTAAATGCCATCCCAATTCAAAATTTAAGTGAAAACTAAATTGAGCTCAACTTAAACAACTTAAGTTGATTTTCAAATTGGATCAATCCATGAACACCCAATAACAAGGCTTTAAGGCAACTTTGGTAATGAAATGTATTAGGCCTAGTTAGAGGTTATAAGAGTAACTAATAACTAAGTATTACATTAAAGGAATTATTATTTTTCACTTTTTTATACTATCTTTTATATTATTTTTCTTGTAAATAAAAGTTGGTCTATTTACAATATTTTCTATATGGTATGTACCTAGGTTATATATTGTGGAGATACATTCCTCCATTAAGTTAAAATAAAATTTATTATTATATAATCTTTATCATTTGTGTTTCTATAGTTTTACAACTTAAAGATATATATGTTTGCATCTACTATCACTTATAACAAATAAATTTGATACTTTTGTATTGATAATGAGAAAGTTATTTTTTGTTTCAAAATATGAAGAATACAAAAAAAATCAATTAATCTTTAGTTATTTTTATGTGTAAGTAAATATAAATAATTTTAAAAAAAATTATATATTATCTTTAACTTTGTCCCCACTGTTAAAATTTATGGATTTGTCACTTATGGTAAGTCTTTTGGGTAAGAATTAAAAAATATAAAGTAATGTAAAAATATAGCATTTATGTAAAATATAGAACCATGTTTCAAAAAGTGGATGTCCAATACATGAAATTATTATCTTATCATGATTTAAATTGAATTTAGTCTTATCATGATTTGAATTTGAATTTCATTATAAGAAAACTTGTATGTGATTAAGATTAGCTTTTGACTAAGTCATCTTGGGATGTAAGTATATGTTAGATGCACTTTTGATATTAATAAATTACCTTCTTTGCTTTTATCTCTTTAATATCTCTTATATTTGCTTATTTTTATAACTCACCGACATAAAGTTAAGATACTAAATAAAATAAAGATTGTTGTATCAAAAAATAAAAAATAAAGTAAAGATTGTTTGAAATTTTCATGGCACAAAACTCTTTATGGAACTCAATTAGAGTATAATCAAGCAATTTTCTTTAAAGGGAAAAAAGAGACAACAACTTTTTTCTTCATTTTCTTTAAAGGTGGGATATTATTACTTTAGTTACATCTATTATTATGGAAAGTTTCTTTATGAAGAAAATTTTTGCAATCCGATGAAAGGTTAATAAGACTATTTATTAGTGAAAAAAGATATTTTACAGTAAGTTTACATTTAAAATGAATAAATAAAAGTGTATTCACTCTTAGATTATTTAGTAAACTAAGATCATAATGTACTTTATTAAATTAATGGTGGATACTGTAACATTCTCTCTAACCTAATAGACATAATCAGGTTATAGAAGCTCAATAAAGATTGGTATATATTATCTAAAAATTTTGGGAAATTTTTTGGATTGAATTGAGCATGAATCTATAATACTGAAGCTTAACATACTAATACTGTAGTATGAGAAAATTGGTGGAATGAAAATAGGGAGAATAGAAGGAGATTCTATAATTTTCCACGATATCTATGAAGGCTAGAAATTTCATTACTGAGAAATTAGAGAGTTCCTAATAGATAAAAGGTTATCAGTTGGATTTTAAAGTTTGAAACTTATTTCATGTTTTCCCCACTATAGCAATTTGCTACTTCTTCACCTAATATTGGATATTTTGACCACTTTGTTTTCATTTCCTCCACTCCTTCACATTACCCGTCGTCTCACTCTTTGCCATTTTTTGACTCTTACTTATTCTCTATTCTCTCATCTTCACGGTTGTTAGTAGAGGAAAGGCAAGGAAACAAGAGCAAGAAAGATCAAAGGGAGAGGAAGAAGCAAGAGGGAGAAGGAAAGAAAACCAAGAAAGGAAAGAGCAAAGCAACTACAAGCTAGGTAGGTGGTGTTTTCTCAAACTTTTCATACTACACATGTTTTCTCATAGATTTGAAAGAATGTTTGTTAATAATGGATTTGGAACCATGATTTTCACAAGAAATGGTTTTGATACCAAGTTTGATTTTGAACTTGGAATGATGAAGATTTTGACCTTGATAAAGTTGTAAACTTATGGATTCAGGATTACCCATGCTTGTTATATCACTCTATGATGGTTTGGTTCTATGACTGATGAGTTTTTTATTTGATTTTGGTACAAGAATGGGTGGTTCTTGGGGGTTCCCTCTCTTATACCCTATTTTCACATCTAGGATTGCACAAATAACTAATTATAGGCAAGTCATAACCGGTTATTGGTGATGACAAAAAGCCTGCCAGCTTACCATAATCAGTTAGGCTGAATGCCTAACCAGTTATTGGAGCTTGACAGAGGCAACAAATAAGCAATAATCAGTTAGAAGTGAGGCCTAACCAGTTATTCTCTTATGACAGAGAGCTTAAATAAGCTCATAACCAATTACCCAGTGAAGGGTAACTAGTTATTGGCTTATGGAAAGGACTTGTGAGAAGTCCATAACCGATTACCCAATGGTGATAATCAGTTATAAGACATAAAATCTTACTTGGTTAGCCAATGATAATCGATTAGCACCTTGTATTAACCTATTATCTTGCCTGGACATATGAGTCTAAGCTTGATGCAAGAGTATGGGACCTCAAGAACGCTTAATCTTATGAATGATTGGCTATGTTATGATTGAACTATGATATAAATGATAACATGATGAGTTAATATATTGTATACCTGATGAAATACGATACTTGCATTATGATTTGAGAATGCAATATGATGATTGTAATGCATAATTGATTTGATAATTATGCTTGATATTGTAACATGAGAATAGTGATTGAATGTAAATGATTGATTTTATAAGTAACCCATCCTCTAAGACATCCTTGGTCCTAGGAGGAGGCTTAAAAAGGGTGGTTGAGGATGAAAATTTCCTTACTGCTTGAGTATTGAGGTTGAGGACAGATAATTCCCTCCCTCTTTACCTGAGTTCTCCATGGATAATGTGTAGTTGAGGATGGACAATTCCCTCTCTATGCTTGAGACATTCCTGGATTAGAGATAGTGTGAGGACGGAAGACACCCTCCCTATCAAAGTAGTTGAGGAACCCTCGCTACTCCTCATGTAGGAATCGTAGTGATTTCAGGTCAAAGGACCACAGACACCATTATCACTATGAGAATTACTTCTGACGCTCACGTAACGATCCATGTAGCGTTCTCATGGCGGGTCAATCCAGTATATCATTACTCTAACATATATCCATGTGAAGACTTAATATCTCATATCCATGACCCGTGAGATGTAGTCATCAGTCTACGCACATACTAGTCCAATGCATTATTATTGTCCTAATTAACAATAATATTTGACTAGGGACATTTAATAATAGTGTTCTAATTTTATCCAATAGAATCTCATGATCAAGTCAACCACTTGATGTCCTATGGCATCAAACTTATTATTCTAAGGACTTTATTATATTTATCATAAATAGCACAATTAAAGAAATGCCTCATGTATTAAAGAATAGCATAATATAATATATATAAGTACTATAAAAAAATATCGGCCTCTAGGGCATACACCAACAATTATGATTTCAAATTCTATGATTTGAGAATTGGACAAAGTGATTTATAATTTGATGATTAAACGATTTTCATAATGATTAAAATGAACCGTCTATTTCGGGAAGAGGAAAGACCTGCTTTGGTTTTCTGCCACCTTCCTAAAATAACATTGAATGTTTTTTTAAAAGGATTTTTCCTGAAATAGTTGGAATGATTATAATGACACATTTTTAGCACAACTACTGAGAATTGTGAGATTCTCACCCCACTTCTTGATTTTCCATAATGATTCTAGGATGACCCTTTGTAGCTTGTAGAGATGGAGATGGACTTAGCTATAATGGCAGCCTTACTTCTTTTATTTTGATGTTTTGTAAATGGTTACACACCATTCTTTTTGTGCCTTGGTAGTATATGATGTATTTAATTTATTTTGATATACTTTTGATGCACCCTATGTATTTTGATACAGTTATACTGATATGTATTACGTTCTTCCGTTTCAGGCTCATATTTTGTATATCATACATGTATCTTTTTTAGAAATATGTCATACATATTTTGATATTGATCTAAGTGACGTCTTCTAATACGATTGTTAATGCATAATTCTGGATATGTCATTAGCTTAAGTATTAGCATATTACATTTTAGTATTAGAGCAGTTCATCCTTAAGAGCCCGAGTATGGACTAGCTATGCTTATAGCATGAATGTTGTGCATTTTTCTATCATGATATTGAGTGTATTGATGGGTTTGCATAACAACCTTGTATTTGTATATTTATAATTACTGTTGCACGGTTATATGATATTGAGTCTGATCAACTCAATATATAATGTTCTGTGTATATAGGGTACTATGGCATCATCAAGGCGCATGTGGGGAGGTAGAACGTCTACCAGTAATGATAGGGAAGATATGATGGAGATGTCTAGAGAGATGGTAGCTTCCATGACGACGGCAAGGAGAGAATAGCTAGAAAGAATGGGAAACAACCAACATCCTCATCAAGAAAATGAATCAGCAGTGATGAGGGACTAGAACTTTCATTACCTTGCTGAGTTTAGAAAATGCAATCCATCGTCTTTCCATGGAGAGTATGATCTGGCTAAAGCTCAAGAGTGGATAAAGGAATTGGAAAACATATTTGATGTGCTGGCATGCAATGATGAGCAGTGGGTGTCCTTGGCTTCCTTTGTGATGAAGGGGGAGGCTGAGAATTGGTGGAGTGTATCTAGAAAATTGCTTGAGGCTACTGGGACTCAAATTTCTTTGGAGGTGTTCAAAACCACCTTCCTAGAAAAATACTTCCCTCCAAACGTCCAGGAAGAAAAAGAAATGGAATTTTTGGAGTTGAAGCAAGGCAACATGACGGTCAGTCAATACTTGGCGAAGTTTAAGGAGTTGGCCAAGTTTTCCTCCTATCTCAAATATAATTCGGATGAAAAGTGGAAATGTGTCAAATTTGAGACGGGATTGAGAGGAGACTTGAAGGAGAAGGTAAGGCCTTTTGAGATCTGGTGTTTTCATACCTTGGTCAACAAGTGTAGAATTATTGAATCTGCTAAATTGGAAAGGGAGTAGGAGCAAAAGCCTCAAGGCTTCCAAAAGAGGAAGAAGACATATGATGACCCTAAGAAGAAGTTCTCTAAGTTCAAGAACCAGCACAGAAAAGAGAAAAAAGTTAAGGTAGAAGACAAAGGACCACAATGTCCAAAATGTGAAGGGTACCATGGTGACAGAGTCTGCAAGATTGATTAGATGGAGTGCTTTAACTGTGGCAAGAAGGGGCATTATTCTACGAACTGTCCCCAAAGACAAGAAGCAGTAATTCCCAGACCCTTGACCAAAAGGAGAGTATTCACTTTGAGTGGTCATGAAGCAGCTCAATCCTCTGATCTCATACAAGGTAATTGTATAATTAAAGACAAGCTTTTAACTATACTTTATGATTCTGGGGCAACCCACTCTTTTATTTCTTATGATTGTGTAAAGGAGTTTGAGTTACATGTTTCAAATCTTCCTTATAACCTTTCAGTCTCCACCCCCACTGAAAAACTAGTAACCACTTCCCAAATATGCTTGAATTGTTGTGTAACCATTAAAAATAGAAATTTCCTTATGAACTTGATATGTCTACCCTTGGTTGATATAGACCTCATTTTGGGCATGGACTAGCTATCCAAAAATCATGTTGTTCTAAATTGTTTAGATAAAACTTTGGTATTCATATCAGACACTCTTTCTTTGAATACCTCTTCCAAGTTTATATACCTGAATGCCAGTCAAGTCACCAACCACCTAGTAGAAGGGGTTTAGGGTTATGTTCTCTTTTTTTATTGAAATTCAAAAAAGAGCAGAGTTTGGAGAGTATACCTATTATGAGAGAGTACCCAAAGGTGTTTCCTAATGAAGCAAGTGAATTACCACCTGAGAGAGAAATTAAGTTTGCTATAGACCTAGTGCCAGGAACCAGGCCTATCTCCACAGCACCTTATAGGATGTCCCCTTTAGAACTCTCAGAGGTTACGAAACATATAGAAGAGTTGTTAGATAAAAAGTTTATTCAACCTAGTGTCTCACCTTGGGGGCGCCTATGCTTTTGGTGAAGAAGAAGGATAGCTATAATTGCCATTGACTAAAGAAATGATTTTGATGTTAACAAACAAGAAAGGAATGGAAGTGCAAAGATTAAGTCCCAAGACTCTTCAAGTTTAACTTATAGGACTTAGATCTTGTGTAAAGGTAAAAAGGAATCACACTAAGCTCAAACAAGTTTTAAACCTTTTTATAAGTGTTTCTAAAATGTTTAAATTCCTAACAAACTAGTTTTGGAAAGCTAGTTTTGGTGGTAATTCAAATCTATGTAAAATAGTCAAGTTTGTGTTTTGTAAAACTGACCTTTGGTTACTCTTTTAATCATATATTTCAAAATACTTTAAGTTTTGTTCTGAAACTTATTTCATATAAAAATAGAATAAAAAATCTTTCCAATGAGTAGTCATTTGTTTAAAACAGATAAGTAACCAAAAATTTATGACCATTTAAAGTCAGAAGCTATTCCTTGAAAGGCCTAACCGGTTAGGAAGTTTGCTTAACCGGTTATTTTACAAGTCAAAGGCATTGCCTCTTCATTTATAAAGGCCCTAACCGATTAGGGCTCATTGCCTAACTGGTTAGTAGTGTTTTTAAAACACACATGAACAGTTTTTTTAAAGGAGCCTAACCGATTAGGTCAATTGCCTAACCAGTTATTTGCTTTCACAGAGGCCAACTTATTAAGGTTCTAACATATTAGAATATGGCTCTAATCGGTTATTGTATTTCACAGAGGCCAAAATCTAAAGGCCCTAACTGATTAGCAATATCCTGTAATCGGTTACGAGATGTATTTGGAGTCAATTCCTGACTCCTAACCGATTAGGACAAAGTCCTAATCAGTTATTTGGGATAGTAGAAAACACGTACAACGGCTATAAATGGCTATATTTTATAATAAATCATTCCTAACCACTACCAACGGCTATAACTTGCTTTGGGCTATAAATGAAAGTTTTTGGGCATTCATGAAAGGTTGGAGAACATACTGAAAATCATTCTTGAGTATTGAAAATGAGGTTCATCATCTTTTTCTCCAAATCTCTATTTTGAGCTAAGTGTGTGATTCCTTGATACCTATAGAATATCAATTTGTATTATCTACTCTTTGAGAGAGTTTCTATTCATCTACTTCTTTATATAATTTGTAAAAGAGAGGGTGAGGAATCCCTTAGTTGGATAGAGGGTGAGGTATCCTTTTAGAGAAAAGGGTGAGGTATCCCTTGAGGGTGAGACATCCCTCAAAAGTTGTAAAGGGTGAAGTATCCCAGTTTGAGGCTCAAGCACAAGGGTGAGGTATCTCAAGATGTGTTAAGTGCTCTCAATTGTAAAGGTTGTCAAGCACCTATTGAAGCTTGAAGATATAGTGGAAAATCTCTAGCGGTTGCTTGAGGACTAGACGTAGGCCACAAGTGGATTGGTGGCTGATCTAGGATAAACCTTTTTGATCTTCTAAACTCATCTCTTTATATTTGTGCATTTATTTAATATGCTTGCCTGAATGTTATTCTATCTTGCTTATTTAATTTGTGAGTGAAGTATTCAATCTCATTTATCTATCCATTTTAATCATCCAATAGCTTCAATGAAAATTGATAAACAAACGCTTTACAAAATATTTGTGAAAATATTTTATAAACTCAATTCACCCCCTCTTAAGTTTGAAGCCACTTAGTAATAAGTGGTATCAGAGCTTAGTCTTCTGTTAAAAGCTTAACCACTTGGAGTTAAAGATCCTTCTTTGTTTGACAACCATTGAAAGCTTTTCAAAATAGAAGGTTTTGAAATTGATAAACCATCATTCTTTGATGGTGTGCATTTCATTTATTGGAAAGCTAGAATAGAGTTTTATATGTAATCTATTGATATTGATTTGTGGGATATTGTACTTGATGAATTTACATGCAAATCAAAATAAACTTGGAATGCTTATGAAAATAAATGTTTTTTCTTGAACATTAGAACAATGCAAATCTTAAGAAGTAGTTTGAATGATGATGCTTATGTTAGAATTAAGAATTGCTCTAGTGCTAAAGAAATTTTGGACACCCTTGATGCTTTCTATCTTGCTAATGATGATCTTTTACATAAAGTTGTATATAGAGAGCAAAAAGAGCAAAAGCCTTTAAAGGAAGACAATATTGAAAAATGTCCTCAAGATGATGCTCTTGAATCCTTGAAGGACAATGTAACACCCCAAATTCTGACTATGTGAATAATAATAGTAGAATTACACTGTTTTACATTTTCTGTGTGTTATAAAAATAATTTGACTGTTTTGAGATCATATTTGATCATTTTGTGTGATTTGCTCCGAGTCAAGAAAATAATAATTTTAACCTAGGAAAAATCTTATTTAATTAATTAGAGTGAGGATCTTACTAAACCCAATTTGATTGATATATATATTAATCTCGTAATTTTTAGGATTTAAAGCGTGTAATAAAATAATTTTATATTTTTATAATATTATTTTATTCAATAAGATTTCTCTTGTCTCAAAAACAGTAGAAAAATTATTTGTGGACCCAAAAAAGTTCATGGGGCCTACGTTTAGTGTAGCAGTCAATGATGCTGACTGGATAGAAACCTAAACCAATAGGAAATGGTCAAAATGGATGGCTTGACTTTCTAAACCAATTAGAAAGAGTCAACAAAAGAAGCATTGACTTCTTTGTGAGCCATTGGATTGTGAAGCTTACTTTAGAAGCTTTAATCTTAGCCGTTGATCTAATCAATGGTGAGATTAGAAGGATAGTTTTATGACCAATTGATATCTACCCTAGATGTGATCTATGGCTAGAAATTAAATATGAATCAAGGGTTAGGATTTAGTCAAAGATTGTAGGCTTGAAAATGGTTAGTAACCTAATTAAGCTTAATTCAACTAATCAAATTACTTAATTAGTAAACTAAATGAACTAGCTTAATTATTAATTAATTATAATCTAAATACTAATTAGATATCCTAATATTAATTAAAGGTTATAATATGTGCTAATATATATTAAATTAATTAGATATATGATTAGTATATTAATTATAATTGGTTAGGATATTTAACCTAACTAATTCTTTAATTAGTTAGCATATAATTAGGACTAATTTAGAAGCAATTAAGCCATTAAAATGGAGGGGGCTGCACGGTTTTGGGGGCTGTAACAAGGAGGCAAGTGGCTTGGTTCTACAATATTCAAGAACCATCCAACATGACATAAGCCATGTGCACCAAGTGTGAACACTTTAGATATTTTAGCATGCAAATTCATTCACTCAACCTCACCTAAAGCCACTCACGGCAGCTGCACTTCTATTTCCATTTCACTTTCATTTCTTTCACTTATCACAAAATCAAAGCATCTACTTTCTCTCCAAAAAGTTATCAACAACCAAGCATAATTTTCTTTCTTTCTTTCTCTCCTACATTCGGCCAAGACTAATACATGTACTACCAAACTTCTATAATTTTTTCCTATCATATTTCCTAAAGCCAAATACCATTCTAAGCATCTTTCATTCACAAAGTTTTTCCAAATTCATACTCTATCTTGCCTAAAATTCCACTTCTTGCTTACTTACTTAAGGGTAAGTTTGGTTTCTATGGTTCAAAACTGAATTTTTAATTTTTCTAACCATGATTGTTCCATGGTTTTTCAATATTGTACCTTGTATGTGTTTTTACTAATTGTTTAAGAATTTTAGGGATTTGTTTGGTGGATAGTAAGAATTTGAAGGAAGGAAGGAGAACCAACCGATTAAAATTGTCTACAAGAGGTAAAAGGGAGATTTAACCTCACCAACCAGGTTTTGGTGGTGTGAGGATGGTTTTGTACGGTGAAAAATTCATAAGGGTTCTTCACCGATTATTTGATTGTGTTTTTGTTATGTTTGATGGTGTTTCTGTGCTTGCATGTGTGATTAAATGCTTAGAGTTTTGCGATTATGTGTGTATGTGAAATTATGAAAGCATGAGATTGTATGTGTAATTTTAGGATGTGAATAATATGATGAATCGATTGTATGTGTACTCCAAAGAGTACTGAGGCTTACGGCTATACAATGGAAAAAGGACCAAAGTCCTTACACTGATGAATTAAAATGAGAACTGAGACATTTAAATGAATCTGGGAAAAATTTGAGTATGGTAAAATAATATGATTTTATGGGTATTAAAGAAAGGGAATAACAAATTTTGAAAACAATACCATTTACCGATTTTTAGAGGAGTTATACCGCAAATTTTTATAAAAGAAGGACTAAATTGTAAATTTTATTAAAATGAGGGGCCATAGTATAAATATTGATTTTTGAGGGGTCATAATGTAAATATTATTTTTAGAGGGGTCAAACTATAAATATTTTATAAAAGAGGGATGATTTCGTAAATATAAATTTGATGAGGGATTTTTTGTAAATAATAATTTATGAGGGACTTTTTGTAAATATTAAATTTTGAGGGACTATTTTGTAAATATGGATTTTATGAGGGATTGTTTCGTAAATATGAGTTTTTGAGGGACTAAAGTGTAAATATGGAAAATAAAGCTAATTTTAGTATTAAAATGAGAAAAATAGTATTTCCGATTTAAAATGTAAGAAAAATATTTATTGGAAAATGTTGAAAAGTCGCTACGCGATTTTGAAAAGGCGGCAGAATTGAGTCGCAATTGAGAAAACGCGAAAATATGACTACGCGATTAAAGTACAGTAATAGTACTATTATATTACTGTGTGGACCCAGATTTAAATTTGAAATATGAATAATGCATAGTACATGCATTGGGAAGGTCCGATGGACTGTATGAGGCTAGTTGCCTAGGAGAGACTACACCTCCTGAGTGGGTGTGATATGCGTAGTGTAAGTCACTCGTTGACCTTGGGGGCATTGGGGTGCGGGTTGCCTACAATGGGCGATGGTAGCTCTTACATGCACCGTGGGTTAGGACCGACGCAACACACCAATGATCCGGACCGAGACACTATCCTTAATCAAGATCTGATAAAGACTGTCGTGTATATGCTGGATGTGCAAAATTGAGCACGTGGTCCAAGGCATGTTGGTACCGACACTTCTTTTCGATCACTCTCTCCGATCTGAGTTGTAGCTCCATGGAGTAGGAAATTGAGTCTGTGTGCATACATATAATGATAGAGGGTATTATCGTAATTTCTGTTTATGATAATTGATTTATTGATTTATTGATTATTAATGATGACATGACTGTAATTATTATGTATTACATGTTTTGTGATGATATTGATGTTAGTGGCATAACTATAATTATGGTATGATAAGCGTATGAGATATGAGATATTGTATGTGTTATCTTCATTCACACGCCATCTTGGTATTAGCGTAGGTGATCTCACCTCTTTGTATGTATGTTCCGTGTTATATTTATATTTGTTAAGACGTCGAGCAAGAAAAAGAGCGAGAAGTTGAGGAGGAGCAATTCTGTTGAGGACGTCGAGTTCGAAGAGATGCAGATGCCTAGTTTCCTTAGCTACCGAAGTGACATTCATTGGGGGGAGATGAGGCATGGATTTGTAGATTTAGAGGGAGAGAGTATCTATTATAGAGTTTAAAATATCTATTAGGCAGTATTGGGGAGCTTACTAGCGTTCTCCTAGTACGGTTAGTATTGTGTCGTCTGCTCGGACACTTGTCCGTAGAACTGCACATCATGACGGATTCCTATGTACTGAGGAATCTGAGGAGGACCCATCCGAGGATTCTCTTTGTCTAGTAAGATTTGGGCTATATGTTAGTTTTAAAGTTTAAAGTTTAAATATTTTGGAAGTCTAGTTTGTAAGATATCAAAGTGTGACAGTACTAAACGCTTGTATGTATATGTGATGTAAATTATTTGTGACAATGTTGTTATGTTTTTATTTTCTGCTAAGTTTATCTTATTATCATCAAGAAATTTTATAACTCGTATTTATAATACAAGCACGATTTTTAATTGAAGGGTAATTTGGTAATTAAGTAACATAAAGTGTGGCGCCCTAAGGAGGGTGTTACATTAGTTGGTATCAGAGCCCAAGTTAGAGTCTTTTGGGTTTGTGGTTAGGTCTGTCTTATCTAAGTTGTGTGATTCTCTGTAATTGTTTTCCGAAAGAAAAACAATATCGTTTGAAGACTGACCTTCACTTTTCTTTGTGCTGTTCAGTCTGATTGATAGAGCGAAATGGAAGGACGTGGAAGAGGATGCATGAATGTGAGGGCAGCAACTGGATATGCCAATGACGATAATCAGAATATGGCTGCAGCTGTAGCAGCAATGCAACGAATGGCCGAGGTTGTTGCACAGCAAAACCAAAGAGCACAGGATGATGCTCATAGCTTGTCAGAATTTCGGAGGAACAATCCACCGAAATTTCATGGAGAGTTCGACCCAGAGAAGGCTGATATGTGGATAAAGGAACTGGAAAAGATATTTGAGGGCATGAGTTGTAATGATGAGCAGAAGCTTACTTTCGCCACATTCGTGCTAGTCGGTGACGTGAGAGGCTTGGTGGGCAGGAGCCCGGAGGTTAATCTAAGCTGAAGGGAGAGTTATGACGTGGCAGCTCTTTAGACAGAAGTTTCTGGGAAAGTATTTCCCAACCAGTGTTCGACATGCTAAGGAGATGGAATTCCTTAGTTTGAGGCAAGGGCGATGACTGTAAATGAGTACGAAAGACAAGGTTCGAAAGCTTGTCTAAGTTTTCGAGGTACTTCCAAATGCATCTAGATGAGGAATGGAAGTGTAGGAAGTTTGAAGAGGGGCTGAGGCTTGACATCAAGCGAGCTTTAGCAACTGTTGACATTGATCAGTTTCCGATATTGCTAGATAAGTGCCGAAAGGTTGAGGAGATTGATCATCTGAGAGAGGCGAGAAATAAGAATTTTGGACCAGCACGGTTCCAAAGGGGGAAGAGTAGCGGTGGCAACCGTTACCTGTAGCAGTAAACCATATACTAAACCAAAGTAAGTCGAATCAAAGCAACAATCGTTTGGGGGAAGCTCTAGTGGTAGTAGAGCAGTTTCAACTGGAACTTCTACACTCAAATGTTTTAAGTGTGGGAAAGGACATCTCACTAGGGACTGTCAGCATAAGAGGGTGATTTGTTATCACTGTGGGAAGCCTGGACATTTCTCAAGGGTGTGTGATCAGCAAAAGGCGGAGCCATCAGTGGGCAATGTTCGTACTGCAAGGCCACAGGTGGGTGGTCGAGTGTATACTATGAGCGGGGAAGAAGCCGCTAAATCCAAGGACTTGATAATGGAGGAGTGTGCTATTAAAGGTAATCCTTTAACAGTATTATATGATTCGGGAGCAACACATTCTTTCATTGCATGTGATTGTGTGGAGCGTTTGGGATTAACTATGACTACATTGCCGTATGATTTGAGTGTTAGTACTCCTACTGATAAGCCTGTGATAACTACAAGAGTATGCTTGAATTGCCCTGTATCTGTTAGAGATAGAATCTTTCATGTGGATTTGATCTGTTTGCCTCTTTCCAAGATTAATGTAATCTTAGGAATGGATTGGTTGTCTTCCAACCATATCTTGATAGACTGTTCGAATAAGACATTAGTTTTTCCTGAGATTAAGGATCCTAGATTCTTAACGGCTACGCAAGTGGAAGCTTGTTTAAAGGAAGGAGATCAAGGGTACTTGTTGATGTCTTCTATGGAGATTCACTGTGAGGATATTTTAAAGGATATTTTCGTAGTGAATGAGTTTCCTGAAGTATTTCCTGAAGATATACCTGGAATACCACCGGAAAGAGAGATTGAATTCTCTATTGATTTGGTACCTAGAGCTGGACCTATATCTATGGCGCCTTATCGGATGTCGCCAGTAGAGTTGGCAGAGCTTAAGAAGCAGTTGGAGGATTTATTGGAGAAGCAATTTGTGAGACCAAGTGTATCACCTTGGGGAGCTCCAGTATTGTTGGTAAAGAAAAAGGATGGGACTTTTTGTCTATGTGTAGACTACCGACAATTGAACAAGATTACGATCAAGAATAAATATCCACTACCAAGAATCGATGATTTGATGGACCAATTGCAAGGAGCCGTAATATTTTCTAAGATTGATTTGCATTCTGGTTATCACCAGATACGTGTGAAGGTGGAGGATATCCCGAAGACTGTGTTTTGGACACGATATGGGCATTACGAGTATCAAGTGATGCCTTTTGGTTTGACCAATGCACCTGCGATATTTATGGACTTCATGAACCGGATTTTCCGTTCATACTTGGATAAGTTTATTGTTGTCTTTATTAATGACATCTTGATTTATTCTCGAAGTCAGGAGGAGCATGCTGAACATCTCAGAGTGGTTCTCTAGATTTTGAGGGAGAATAAGTTGTATGCCAAGTTGTCCAAATGTGAGTTTTGGTTGAGTGAAGTACAATTTTTGGGGCATGTCATATCGGCAGATGGAATTAAAGTTGATGCTTCAAAGGTGGAAACAGTTGTTCAATGGGAGAGACCGAAGACAGTATCAGAGATCCGTAGTTTCATCGGATTGGCCGGTTACTATCGACGATTCATAGAAGGGTTTTCAAAGATTGCAGGACCTCTTACCCAACTTACACGAAAGAATCAACCGTTTACATGGAATGAAGCATGTGAGGAAAGTTTTCAGGAGTTGAAACGACGACTGACTACTTCACCGGTTTTGATTTTGCCTGATCCGAATGAACCTTTTGAGGTGTATTGTGATGCTTCGTATCAAGGATTGGGTTGTGTACTTATGCAAGACCGTAAGGTTGTGGCATATGCGTCGAGGCAGTTGAAAGTGCATGAGAGGAATTATCCGACTCATGACTTGGAGTTAGCAGCAGTGGTGTTTGCATTGAAGGTATGGAGACATTTTCTTTATGGGGCAACATTCACTGTTTTTAGTGACCATAAAAGTTTGAAGTATCTGTTTGACTAGAAAAAGTTGAACATGAGACAAAGGCGTTGGCTCGAGTTTCTGAAAGATTATGACTTTCAGTTAAAGTATCATCCGGGAAGGCGAATGTCGTAGCAGATGCTCTAAGTAGGAAAGCGCTTAATGCTTCTGTTATGATGATAAAGGAGAAGGAACTGATAGAAGAGTTTCGAGATATGCGATTATCTGTGAAGTTGACACCGGGAAAGATATGTTTGAACTTGATCGTTATTTCGAATGATTTGATGGATAAAATATGAGAAGGGCAAAACAGTGATCAGTATTTACAAGAAGTGAAGGAAGCAAGAAGTCAAGGAGCGGAATTGGAATTTAGCGAAGGTGTTAATGGAATTTTGAAGTTCAAAGGGAGAGTTTGTGTACCAAACGATCCAGAACTGAGGAGATCAATTTTGGATGAAGCTCATAAAAGCAAATTGAGTATGCATCCAGGAGCCACGAAGATGTACCAAGATTTAAAACAGCTATATTGGTGGCAAGGGATGAAGAGGGATGTAGTAGAATATGTATCATCCTGTTTGATTTGTCAGAAGGCCAAAGTGGAACACCAGAGACCATTGGGAATGTTGCAACCTTTGCCTATTCCTGAGTGGAAATGGGATGACATAGCAATGGATTTCGTAACTGCACTGCCAAAGACTCGGAAGGGTCACGATTCTATATGGGTGATTATTGATCGGCTTACAAAGTCGGCGCACTTTTTACTAATTAATATTAAGTACTCAATGGAGAAGTTGGCTCAAGTGTACATCAATGAAATTGTCAGACTTCATGGTGTACCATCCAGTATAATCTCTGATCGAGATCTGCGATTTACATCGAGATTCTGGAACAGTTTGCAAGAAGCGATGGGAACGAAGCTACGTTTGAGTTCTGCTTACCATCCACAAACTGATGGTCAATCAGAAAGGACGATTCAGTCATTAGAGGACTTGTTGAGGGCTTGTGTTCTAGAGCAAACTGGTTGTTGGGATGAATTTCTACCGTTGATAGAGTTCACTTACAACAATAGTTTCCATTCAAGCATAGGGATGGCACCCTATGAGGCATTATATGGGAGAAGATGTAGAACGTCGTTGTGTTGGTACCATGATGGTGAAAGTACTGTGGTAGGACCCGAGTTTGTGCAACAGACAATTGAGAAAGTGAAGATGATCCAAGATAAGATGAGGACAACTCAAACGCGGCAAAAGAGTTATGCAGATAAAAGAAGAAGACCGCTAGAATTTAAAGAAGGTGACCATGTATTTCTACGTGTGACACCTATGACTGGAGTTGGACGAGTAATCAAGTCGAGGAAGCTTACTCCGAAGTTTATTGGACCGTATCAAATACTTCGTCGGGTAGGTCTGATAGCTTATCAGATTGCACTACCACCGTTCTTATCAAATCTTCACAATGTATTTCACGTATCACAATTGCGGAAATATATTTCTGATCCGACTCATGTTATTGAGCCAGACACTGTACAACTAAAGGAGAATTTGACCTATGAGACATTTCCGACCAGAATTGAAGATCGAAAAGTTAAGCAACTTCGAGGAAAGGACATCGCATTGGTTAAAGTGGTATGGAATGATGTAAGTGGTGAAGCCACATGGGAGTTGGAAGAGAAGATAAGAGAAGCGAGATCCGTTTTTATTTTGAATATGTATGTCAAGTTTCGAGGACGAAACTTTATTTTAGAGGGGGAGAGTTGTAACACCCCAAATTCTGACTATGTGAATAGTAATAGTAGAATTACACTGTTTTACATTTTCTGTGTGTTATAAAAATAATTTGACTGTTCTGAGATCATATTTGATCATTTTGTGTGATTTGCTCCGAGTCAAGAAAATAATAATTTTCTGACAGGAAAAAATCTTATTTAATTAATTAGAGTTGGGTGATCTTACTAAACCCAATTCTGATTGATATATATATTAATCTCGTAATTTTTAGGATTTAACTGTGCAATAAAATAATTTTATATTTTTATAATATTATTTTATTCAACAGTATCTACTGTCTCAAAAACAGTAGAAAACTTATTTGTGGACCCGAAAAAGTTCGTGGGGCCCACGTTTAGTGTAGCAGTCAACGATGCTGACTGGATAGAAACTTAAACCAATAGGAAATGGTCAAAATGGATGGCTTGACTTTCTAAACCAATTAGAAAGAGTCAACAAAAGAAGCATTGACTTCTTTGTGAGCCATTGGATTGTGAAGCTTACTTTAGAAGCTTTAATCTTAGCCGATTGATCTAATCAATGGTGAGATTAGAAGGATAGTTTTATGACCAATTGATATCTACCCTAGATGTGATCTATGGCTAGAAATTAAAGATGAATCAAGGGTTAGGATTTAGTCAAAGATTGTAGGCTTGAAAATGGTTAGTAACCTAATTAAACTTAATTCAACTAATCAAATTACTTAATTAGTAAACTAAATGAACTAGCTTAGTTATTAATTAATTATAATCTAAATACTAATTAGATATCCTAATATTAATTAAAGGTTATAATATGTGCTAATATATATTAAATTAATTAGATATATGATTAGTATATTAATTATAATTGGTTAGGATATTTAACCTAACTAATTCTTTAATTAGTTAGCATATAATTAGGACTAATTTAGAAGCAATTAAGCCATTAAAATGGAGGGGGGTGCACGGTTTTTGGGGGCTGCAACAAGGAGGCAAGTGGCTTGGTTCTACAATATTCAAGAACCATCCAACATGACATAAGCCATGTGCACCAAGTGTGAACACTTTAGATATTTTAGCATGCAAATTCATTCACTCAACCTCACCTAAAGCCACTCACGGTAGCTGCACTTCTATTTCCATTTCACTTTCATTTCTTTCACTTATCACAAAATCAAAGCATCTACTTTCTCTCCAAAAAGTTATCAACAACCAAGCACAATTTTCTTTCTTTCTTTCTCTCCAACATTCGGCCAAGACTACTACATGTACTACCAAACTTCTATAATTTTTTCCTATCATATTTCCTAAAGCCAAATACCATTCTAAGCATCTTTCATTCACAAAGTTTTCCCAAATTCCTACTCTATCTTGCCTAAAATTCCACTTCTTGCTTACTTACTTAAGGGTAAGTTTGGTTTTTATGGTTCAAAACTGAATTTTTAATTTTTCTAACCATGATTGTTCCATGGTTTTTCAATATTGTACCTTGTATGTGTTTTTACTAATTGTTTAAGAATTTTAGGGATTTGTTTGGTGGATAGTACGAATTTGAAGGAAGGAAGGAAGGAGAACCAACAGATTAAAATTGTCTACAAGAGGTAAGAGGGAGATTTAACCTCACCAACCAGGTTTTGGTGGTGTGAGGATGGTTTTGTACGGTGAAAAATTCATAAGGGTTCTTCACCGATTATTTGATTGTGTTTTTGTTATGTTTGATGGTGTTTCTGTGCTTGCATGTGTACTTAAATGCTTAGAGTTTTGCGATTATGTGTGTATGTGAAATTATGAAAGCATGAGATTGTATGTGTAATTTTAGGATGTGAATAATATGATGAATCGATTGTATGTGTACTCCAAAGAGTACCGAGGCTACTGACTATACAATGGAAAAAGGACCAAAGTCCTTACAATCGATGAATTAAAATGAGAAGCTGAGACATTTAAATGAATCGGGAAAAATTTGAGTATGGTAAAATAATATGATTTTATGGGTATTAAAGAAAGGGAATAACAAATTTTGAAAACAATACCATTTACCAATTTTTAGAGGAGTTATACCGCAAATTTTTATAAAAGAAGGACTAAATTGTAAATTTTATTAAAATGAGGGCCATAGTATAAATATTGATTTTTGAGGGGTCATAATGTAAATATTATTTTTAGAGGGGTTAAACTATAAATATTTTATAAAAGAGGATGATTTCATAAATATAAATTTGATGAGGACTTTTTCGTAAATAATAATTTATGAGGGACTTTTCTGTAAATATTAAATTTTGAGGGACTATTTTGTAAATATAGATTTTATGAGGGGTTGTTTTGTAAATATGAGTTTTTGAGGGACTAAAGTGTAAATATGGAAAATGAAGCTAATTTTGGTATTAAAATGAGAAAAATAGTATTTTTGATTTAAAACGTAAGAAAAATATTTACGCGATTGGAAAACGTTAAAAAGTCACTACGCGATTTTGAAAAGGCGGCAGAATTGAGTCGCAATTGAGAAAACGCGAAAATATGACTATGCGATTAAAGTACAGTAATAGTACTGTTATATTACTGTGTGGACCCCGATTATGAGATATAAATTTGAAATATGAATAATGCATAGTACATGCATTGGGAAGGTCCGATAGACTGTATGAGGCTAGTTGCCTAGGAGAGACTACACCTCCTGAGTGGGTGTGATATGCGTAGTGTAAGTCACTCGTTGACCTTGGGGGCATTGGGGTGCGGGTTGCCTACAATGGGCGGATGGTAGCTCTTACATGCACCGTGGGTTAGACCGACGCAACACACCAATGATCCGGACCGAGACACTATCCTTAATCAAGATCTGATAAAGACTGTCGTGTATATGCTGGATGTGCAAAACTGAGCACGTGGTCCAAGGCATGTTGGTATCGACACTTCTTTTCGATCACTTTCTCCGACCTGAGTTGTAGCTCCATGGAGTAGGAAATTGAGTCTGTGTGCATACATATAATGATAGAGGGTATTATCGTAATTTCTATTTATGATAATTGATTTATTGATTTATTGATTATTAATGATGACATGATTTGTAATTATTGTGTATTACATGTTTTGTGATGATATTGATGTTAGTGGCATAAGCGTAATTATGGTATGATAAGCTTGTATGAGATATTGTATGTGTTTATCTTCACACGCCATATTGGTATTGGCGTAGGTGATCTCACCTCTTTGTATGTATGTTAGTGTTATATTTATATTTGTTAAGACGTCGAGCAAGAAAAAGAGCGAGAAGTTGAGGAGGAGTGATTCTGTTGAGGACGTCGAGTTCTGAAGAGATGCAGATGCCTAGTTTCCTTAGCTACCTGAAGCTGACATTCATTGGGGGAGATGAGGCATGGACTGTAGATTTAGAGGGAGAGAGTATCTATTATAGAGTTTAAAATATCTATTAGGCAGTATTGGGAGCTTACTAGCGTACTCCTAGTACGGTTAGTATTGTGTCGTCTGCTCGGACACTTGTCCGTAGAACTGCACATCATGACGGATTCCTATGTACTGAGGAATCTGAGGAGGACCCATCTGAGGGTTCTGCTGTCTAGTAAGATTTGGGCTATATGTTAGTTTTAAAGTTTAAAGTTTAAATATTTTGGAAGTCTAGTTTGTAAGATATCAAAGTGTGACAGTACTAAATGCTTGTATGTATATGTGATGTAAATTATTTGTGACAATGTTGTTATGTTTTTATTTTCTGCTAAGTTTATCTTATTATCATCAAGAAATTTTATAACTCGTATTTATAATACAAGCACGATTTTTAATTGAAGGGTAATTTGGTAATTAAGTAACATAAAGTGTGGCGCCCTAAGGAGGGTGTTACAGACAACAATGAGGAAGATGGTGATTCTCTTAAAGAGCCAAACATGCTAGAAATTGAGACTACTTCCTATATGACTAAAAAGGACTTTGAGGTAAATAATGCTAAACTAGATTATAGTCCTTCTTATTATGAGCTACAATGTGCATATGATGAATTATATGATGACTTGTTGTTTTTAGAAAAGAAAAACTCATCTTGTTTAGAAAACATTTCCTCTATTGAAAATGAAATTATGACTTTGAAAAATAAATATGCTTTTCTTGACAAGGAAATGCCTTTGAAATGTGAAACCTCAACTTCTTGTGAAAAGTGCATTGATTTAGAAAATCAAGTTGAGGACTTATATTTCGATTTTGCCAAAGCTAATAATTCTAATTGTTTATATTCCATGTTTGTTAATAAGAATGAAATTGATGTTACTCCACATGGAATTTCAAGTAAGACTTGTGGCAAAAATATCATAGAATGTAATAACAATCAAATGCTCAAGTTCTTCAAAATTGATCTTCAAAGGACCAAGCCATCATTGAATTCACTTGTTTGCAATTTTTGTGGTCATCTAGGACATATTTCTCATTTATGCAATTATAAAAGAAATTCTTATATGAGAAATAATATGGTATGAGTTCCTAAAGATCTTAAATGCCCAAGTACTAACATTTAAGGACCCAAGATGAAGTGGGTACCAAAATATCCTCCTAGTGTTTCAATTATGTAGAAAATTTCTCAAAATGATGGATAAAATTGGTCAAGTGAAAAAAGAATCATCAAGGGGAATGCTTCCAAAGCCCATTGGAAAAAGTTTTGATTAAAGAAGGAAGATGACTTCAACCAAAGCTTCTCAAGTACAAAATCTGGAACTTGCAAAGTTCAAAACATCAAAAGAGAAGCAATGGGTAAAGAAAAGAGTTTCCTTGATTATCAAGGCCAAGGTATCAAAAGTCTTTACCTCTTATGAACATTCACTTAAAAAGACAATGAATATGAGATATATTCCTTGTAGGCCTTAGGTAAAGGATAGAATCATGTGCACTTGGTAACAAGTGGTATCAGAGTTAGGCTCTTGTGTAAAGGGTTTAGCAGCTCCAAGAGAAAATGATAGCCTCCTCAAATGATTTTTCAGAAAGTTCTTTTATCTACAGATCTCCCTTTTTCAATGGGGATGAGTATGCTTATTGGAAAGAAAGAATGAAAATTTTTATTGAAGCTATTGACTTAGATATGTGAGATGCTATTGAAAATGGTCCTTTCATCCCTACATAAATTGTTAATGGTGTAAGAGTTAATACACCAAGAAGTGAATGGACCAGTGATAATAAGAAAAAGATCTAATATAATTTGAGTGCCAAAAACATCATTACCATATCCTTGGAGTATAATGAGTTCTTTAGAGTCTCAAATTATAAATCTGCCCAAGAAATATGGGACACTCTACAAGTAACCCATGAGGGTATTAGTGAAGTGAAAAGATCAAGGATAAATACTCTCACTTATGAGTATGAGCTTTTTAGAATGAACTAAGGTGAAAGCATTCAAGAAATGCAAAAATGGTTTACACACATTGTTAATCATCTAACTTCATTGGGAAAGATTTTTCCTAATGAAGATCTTATTAACAAAATGTTGAGATGTTTGAGTAGGAATTGACAACCTAAAGTGATGGCTATTGTGAAGTCAAGAAACTTCTCAACCATGACCCTAGCCACACTTTTTGGTAAGCTCCAAGAACATGAATTGGAATTGAATAGAATCAACCAAAGTGAGGAGCTTTACAAGGAAAAGAAGGGGATAACTCTCAAGACCACTTCCTCCATGGTCAATGAAGATGATGAAGATGATGAGGATGACTTAGAAATAAATGAGGAAAATCTTGCTCTATTAGTTAAGAAATTTGGAAGATTCTTCAAGAAGAATGGAGCTCATAGAAGTCCTCCCTTTCCCTAAAAGAATGTCTATCACAAAGGGGAAGGAACCTCATCCATTCCTAAATGCTATGAATGTGGAGAATTGGGTCACATGAAGATGGAGTGCCCAATCTATCAAAGTAAAGTGAAAAAATATCACAAAAGATCCTTAAGGGAGAAGAAAGAAAAAAGATCCTACATAGCTTAGAATGACAATGACATGGATTCAACCGATAACTTGAACAATGAGAAAGGTAATCTATGTTTCATGGCCAGAGGAGAAGAGGAAGATGAAGATGACATAGAGGTAACATCCTCAAATTCTAAATCAAACTCTTCCCCTTCCTATGATGAATTGCAAGATGTATTTGAAGAATTGCATAATGAATCTATGAGGCTTGCAAAAATGATTTCATGTTCAAAGAAAATAATTTCCTCATTTGAAAGTCAAATTTCTACTTTAAACAAAGAAATTGAGGAATTGAAATTAGAAAATGAAACTCTTTGGTTGATAGATGCAAATTCTTCATGTATAACACGCTCTTCACATAATAATGCACCCACACCCTCATATTGCTCATCATGTAAATCATTTGAAATTAAGATTGAGGATTTGAAAAACATTCTTTCAAAATTTACCTTTGCAAGAGATAATTTGAATGTATTGTTAGGGAAACAAAGATGTGTTTTTCAAAAGGCTGGTTTAGGGTATAATCCCAATAACCAACAAAAGTTTCTCAAGAGTTTCTTTGTTTCCTCAAGTACATCAAGTAGCCCCTTCATTAAATGCTTTCATTGTGGGAGAAAAAGGGCATAGTGCCTCTACATGCAATGTTAGGAAAAATTTGAACACCAAGGTTGGGACTAAAATGATTTGGGTCCCCAAAGGCACCTTGCCTAAAACTAACACACAAGGACCCAAGAAAAGTTGGGTACCAAAAGTCAAATATTGAAGTGTGTTGTAGGTGTACTTGAAGGCCAAGAACTGACTTTGGAATCTCAAAAGTGGCTGCTCCAAGCACAAGACTAGAAAATGCTCCAAGTTCTCTTCGTTGTCTCCAAGAAGCTTGGACTTGCAACCATTAGTAAAATGGAGACTTGGTTTATGCTTCTCTAGCTTAATTTCTGAAAAATATCTTTGCATGTCTCGAATATGCTAGATTAGTTTGCTTCTTATTTGAAATAGCATATTTGATGAAAATCTCTTAGAACTTGGCATGTTGGATCTATCATGCATCTAACTCTTGATAAAAATCATATTTTGCTGCATAATTCATCACTTTACTGCATAATTTGTCATGACATTGGATAATGTGATGTTGAGCTGCATTTTAGGGTGGTTTGAGAGAATGGAAAATAAGGCAAATCCATGATGATTCTCAAGATGGAATAAGTTTGTGTCTTAAGGGCTGAAGTCTTGAAGAGTTTCTGTTTTCTTGAAGATTATCAAATCTTGGAAGTGCAATAACTAGCTAGAAGGAGAAAACAATCTGTTATTTGGTTTTTGGAACTGTTTTGTCAAGGTAAAATGCTCTCTGCCAAAGCCCAATAACCGGTTAGAGTAACTAGCTAACCGATTAGAGACCAATTTTATTTCTCACCTAAACGGTTAGGACCCCTTTTTCATTTCACCTAACCGGTTACCCAACATCCCCTAACCGATTAGGAGTCTTCAGAAAACTCTCCCAATCGTGTCCTCCTTCATCTAATCTGTCTCTAACTTTGCTTTATCATCATGTTTTAAAACTCTAATCATTGTAGATTTATATCTTGGACATGATGCTTATTATCTTAGCTTGCTCAACTATGTTTATTTTGAAATGAATTTTTTTTTTTTGCAATGGCTATTCTGTTAACATGAATAAAATGTTAGTTTGATTATCTTGTTGCTATAATATTGTTTGCATATTAGTTATGTAGCAATGGTTTTGTGTAACTTTTGTTTGTCAAAATCTACATATTGTATATCTTTTTTATCATGACAAAAAGGGGAGAAGTTTGAGCCATTGAGAAAAGGTAAATAGAAAATATGTTCTCAAATATGATCTTGGGATTCTAAAATTAAGGGGGAGCTGTGCAATTTTTGATTTAATCACCTCTTGAAAAATAGAAGGGGAGTAAGTCTCTAATACACCTTTTGTGAATTCCAATTTATTTGAACTAACTCCTCTCTCAATGAATGTTTGTCATCATCAAAAAGGGAGAGAATGTAATTGGCATTGACTAAAGGAATGGTTTTGATGTTAACAAACAAGAAAGGAATGGAAGTGCAAAGATCAAGTGTCAAGACTCTTCAAGTTTAGCTTATAGGACTTAGATCTTGTGTAAAAGTAAAAAGGAATCACACTAAGCTCAAACAAGTTTTAAACCTTTTTATAAGTGTTTCTAAAATGTTTAAATGCCCAACAAACTAGTTTTGGAAAGCTAGTCTTGGTGGTAATTCAAATCTATGAAAAATAGCCAAGTTTGTGTTTTACAAAACTGATCTTTCGTTACTCTTTTAATCATATCTTTCAAAATACTTTGAGTTTTGTTCTAAAACTTATTTCATATGAAAATAGACTCAAAGGTCTTTCTAATGAGTGGTCATTTGTTTTAAACAGATAAGTAAAAGTTATGACCATTTAAAGTCAAAGACTATTCCTTGAAAGGCCTAACCAATTAGGAAGTTTGCCTAACCAGTTATTTTACAAGTCAGAGGCATTGCCTCTTCATTTATAAAAGCCCTAACCGATTAGGGCTCATTGCCTAGCTGGTTAGTAGTGTTTTTAAAACACACTTGAACAACTTTTTTAAAGGAGCCTAACCGATTAGGCCAATTGCCTAATCGGTTATTTACTTTCACAGAGGCCAACTTATTAAGGTTCTAACCGATTAGAATATGACTCTAATCGGTTATTGTATTTTACAAAGGCCAAAATCTAAAGGCCCTAACCGATTAGCAATCTCTTGTCATCGGTTAGAAGATGTATTTTGAGTCAATTCCTAACTCCTAACTGATTAGGACAAAGTCCTAATCAGTTATTTGGGATAGCAGAAAACACGTACAACAGCTATAAACGGCTTTATTTCATAATAAATCATTCCTAACCACCACCAACAGCTATAACTTGCTTTGGGCTATAAATGAAAGTTTTTGGGCATTCATGAAAGGTTGGAAAACATTCTGAAAATCATTATTGAGCATTGAAAATGAGTTTCATCATCTTTTTCTCCAAATCTCTATTTTGAGCTAAGTGTCTGATTGCTTGATACCCATAGAACTTCAATTTGTATTATCTACTCTTTGAGAGAGTTTCTATTCATCTACTTCTTTGTATAATCTGTAAAAGAGAGGGTGAGGTATCCTTCTAGAGAAAAGGATGAGGTATCCCTTAGTTGGATAGAGGGTGAGGTATCCTTCTAGAGAAAAGGGTGAGGTATCCCTTGAGGGTGAGATATCCCTCAAAAGTTGTAAAGGGTGAGGTATCCCAGTTTGACGCTCAAGCACAAGGGTGAGATATCCCAAGGTGTGTTGAGTGCTCTCAATTGTAAAAGTTGTCAAGCACTTGTTGAAGCTTGAAGATATAATGAAAAATCTCTAGCGGTTGCTTGAGAACTGGACGTAGGCCACACGTGGATTAGTGGCTGAACTAGGATAAACCTTGTGTTTGATATTCTAAACTCATCTCTTTACATTTGTGTATTTATTTAATATGCTTGCCTGAATGTTATTCTATCTTGGCTTGTTTAATTTGTGAGTGAAGTATTCAATTTCATTTATCTATCCATTTCAATCATCCAATAGCTTCAACGAAAATTGATAAACAAACGCTTTACAAAAGATTTGCAAAAGTATTTTATAAACTCAATTCACCCCCTTTTGAGTTTGAGGCCACTTGGTAACAATAACAGTATGAGATTGTGTGTGGATTACAAGCAATTGAACAAGGTCACAATCAAGAACAAATACCCACTGCCTATGATAGATGATTTGATGGACCAATTAAGAGGGGCTGCAATGTTTTCAAAGATTGACTTAAGGTTAGAGTACCATCAGATCAAGGTCAGAGAGGAGGATATTCCCAAGACTACCTTTAGGACCAAGTATGGGCATTATGAGTACCATGTAATATCCTTTGGTCTGATAAATGCATATGCTATTTTTATGGATTATATGAACTAGATTTTTAGACTATACCTTGACAAATTTGTCGCTGTCTTCATAGATGATATTCTCATTTATTCGAAGACAACTAAGGAACATGAAAAACATCTAAGGGTAGTTCTAGAAATCTTGAAGGAAAAAAAAGTTGTTTGCTAAGTTGCCAAAATATGAGTTTTGGATGAAGGAGAAGCAATTCTTGGGACATATGATATCAAAAGATGGAATATCAATGGATCCTAGTAAGATAGAGATAGTGTTGCGATGGAAGAGACCTACCACTATAATAAAAGTTAGAAGTTTCTTATGTTTAGCTGGGTATTATAGATGGCTCATAAAGGGTTTTTTCTCAGATAGCTTTACCTTTAACTAGGTTAACTAGGAAGGGCAGCACCTTTGAATGGACCCAGAAATGTGAGAATAGCTTTCAAGAGATAAAGAGAAATTAACCACCACACTTGTGCTAGTAATCCTAGATCCACAAGAAAACTTTGAAGTTTATTGTGATGCTTCGAGAAATGGGTTAGGTTGTGTTTTAATGTAAAATGGAAAGGTAGTTGCTTATGCTTCTAGGAAACTAAGACTCGATGAAGAAAACTACCCAACCCATGACCTAGAACTAACAGCAGTTGTGTTTACCTTGAAGATTTGGAGGCATTACCTATATAGGGTCAAGTTTGAGGTCTTTAGTGATCATAAAAGTTTGAAACATTTATTTGATCAGAAAAAGTTGAATATGAGGCAAAGGAGGTGGATGGAGTTTCTAAAAGATTATGACTTTGAATTAATGTATCATCCGGGTAAGGCCAACGTTGTTGTCGATGCACTTAGCAAAAAACTTCTACACTCCTCCCGAATGATAGTACAAGAAATGGAGCTCCTTGAAAGCTTCAGAAATTTGTGTGAATGCTTATGTCTTAAAGCATGTCAAATAAGTTTTTGATGATAACAAAAGCTAAAAGAGAAGATCAAGATCAAAAAGAGAAGATCAAGAGCAAAAGAAAAGACTAAGATCAAAAGAGGTATATTAAATATAGGTCTTAGAATATCAATGTAAAATGCCCTTTAAGTATCTCAATGATTCTCAAATGATTTTTCAAATATCGTTTTCAAAGTCAGCTTGAAATTCAAAGCTAAATATGTTTTTCAAAGAAACGTTATTTTCAATCTTAGATTTAACACTCATGAAGGCATTTATATTTAATCAAATGTCTTGAAGTGTTAGAAATGGCTTACAAACTTAATTGGACTTGAAAAATGTGTTCAAAGGCCAAGGTAATCGATTACACATGTTTTGTAATCGATTACAAGCTAAACAAAGAGTTGGTAATCGATTACATGGATTATGTAATCGATTACAAAGCAAGTTAAAGGCCTTGTAATCGATTACACCAGTAATATGGTCGATTACATTGAACCCAGAAAGGCAAGAACACGTTCAAGAAGGTATGTAATCAATTACATGGAAATGGTAATCGATTACAAAGCAAGTCAGAGGCCTTGTAATCAATTACACCAAGAATGTAATCGATTACACAGAGTCCAGAAAGCCAAGAACACGTTGGAATAACAATGTAATCGATTACATTTGCTATGTAATCGATTACAAGCAATCTGACAGAGTCTAACGGCTATATTAATGGCATTTAATGCTTAGCTAAAAATGTCCCAACGGCTCCTTTACTTACAAAACTTATAAATACTTGCCTTGAGGCTTCTTTAAGGGTTGAACTTCAATTTAGAACATTAATCTAACACTCATATACGAGAATCAAATCCTGAAAATATTTTTGCCCTATTTTTGTGAGAAAACTTGAGATATTCAAAAGGGGTATTGTTAGAGCTTCAATTTGTATCAATCTACTCTTTGAGAGAGTTTCTATCATTCAAACACTTTATTTATTCTGTAAAGAGGGTGAGGTATCCCTCTAGTGAAAAAGGGTGAGGTATCCCTTGTTGAAAAGGAGGTGAGGTATCATTCAAAGGTGTAAAGAGGGTGAGGTATCCCTCAAAGGTTGTAAAGGGTGAGGTATCCCTGTTTTGAGGCTCAAAGCACAAGGGTGAGGTATCCCAAAGTGTTGTTGAGTGCTCCAATTTGTAAAGGTTTTCAAGCACCCGTTCAAGCTTGAAGTTTAATGGAAAATCTCGATTGGTTCGCTTAAGGACTGGATGTAGGTCACAAGGGGTGGCTAAACCAGGATAAATCCTTGTGTTTGATTCTCTCAACCCTATCTCTTTACATTTGTGCATTTACTTTATATGCTTGCTTGAATATTATTCATCTTAACTTATTTAATTTGAGAGTGAAGTATTCAATCTCATTTATCTATTCACTTCAATTATCCAATAGCTTCAACGAAAATTGATAAACAAACGTTTTATGAAAGATTTACGAAAATATTTCATAAACTCAATTCACCCCTCCTCTTGAGTTTGAGGCCACTTGGTAATAATTTGAGCCTAGCAACAAGTATGTTACCACATGTTCTTTGTTTGAGGAGATTAGAAATCCAGAATGATTTGAGAGCTCAAATTAGAGAAGCTCAAGAGGAAGATAAAGCTTTAAAGCTGATAGAAGAACAAATCCAATTAGGAAAGAAAATAGATTTTAAGAAGGCTCAAGACAAGACACTCATGTTTTGGGATAGACTTTGTGTTCCACAAGAAAATAAAATCAAAAGAAAGATTCTAGAATAAGCCCATAAGAGTAGATACACCATCCATCCTAGAGTCAAAAAGATGTATCAAGACCTTAAAAAGATATTTTAGTGGCCAAACATGAAAAAAGAGATAGCAGAATATGTGTCCAAGTGCTTAGTATGCCAAAAGGTGAAGATAGAATACCAAAAACCTTCAAGACCCCTTCAACCCTTTGAGGTTCCAGAATGGAAATAGGAAAGCATATCAATGGATTTTGTGATGGGGTTTCCTAGGACCCAATCAGGCCATGACGCCATTTGGGTTATTGTGGACCGATTAACCAAATGTGCACACTTCTTGGCCATAAAAGCAAATTGGTCATCAGATAGGTTGGCCCTACTCTACCTTTAGGAGATTGTTAGGTTACACGGGATTCCCTCGAGTATTATATCAGACAGAGACCCTAGGTTCACATCTAGGTTTTGGGGAGCCTTGTATAAAGCCTTTGGGACAAAACTGAATTTCAGTATGACCTATTATCCACAAATCGATGGCCAAACTAAAAGAACCATCCAAACTTTGAAAGACAAGCTTAGAGCCTGTGTACTTGACCATCAGGGTAGTTGGGATAGGTTATTACCTTTGATATAATTTTCCTACAACAATAGTTACCACACCAGTATAGGAATAGCACCATATGAAGCCTTGTATAGCAGGAAGTGTAGGTCACCCTTATGCTAGTGTGAAACTGGGGAACAGACTATCCTAGGTCCAGAAATGGTTCAACAAACCACTAAACATATTAGAATGATCAAGGACAGGATGTTAACATGCTAAAGTAGGCAAAAGGGTTATGCGGATGAGAGGATAAGGCCCCTAGAATTCAATGCAGGAGAATATGTATTCTTCAGAGTCACTCTTACTATGGGAATTGGTAGGGCTATTAAAATTAGAAAGTTGACACCCCGATTTCTTGGTCTCTTCCAAATTCTAAAAAGAGTCAAACTAGTTGCTTACCAAATAGCCTTACCCCCAAATTTGTCAAACCTCCATGAAATTTTCCATGTTTTCAAACTCTGAGGACATAATCCGGATCCTTCACATATTCTAAGAAAGGAATCAATACAGTTAAAAGATTATTTAAATTTTATAGTTAAACTTGTAAGGATCATGGATTGGGTTGTGAAAGAACTCAGAAAGAAACAAATTCCTTTGGTAAAGGTATTATGGGAGGGAAGTGACTCAAAAGAGGCCACATGAGAACTCGAAACCCACATGATAAAAGATCATCTAGAGCTTTTCGAATGAGGTAAACAAATTTTGAGGACAAAATTTATAAAATGGAGGGGAGAATTATAACATTCTCTCTAACCTAATAGACATAATCAGGTCATAGAAGCTCAATAAAGATTGGTATGAATTATCTAAAAATTTTAGGAATTTTTTTAGATTGAATTGAGTATGAATCTATAACACTAAAGCTTAAGATACTAATACTGCAATATGCAAAATTTGGTGGAATAAAAATAGGGAGAATAAAAGGAAATTCTATAATTTTCCACGATGCCAATGAAGGCTAGAAATTTCATTACTGAGAAATTAAAGCGTTCTTAACAGATAAAAGGTTATCAATTGAATTTTAAAGTTTAAAACTTATTTCACGGTTTCCCCAGTGCAGCAATTTGCTACTTCTCCACCTAATATTAGATATTTTGACCACTTTGTTTTCATTTTCTCCACTCCTTCATATTACTCGTCATCTAACTCTTTCATTCTCTAATTTTCTGACTCTCACTCATTCTCTATTCTCTCATCTTCACGGCTGTTAGCAGAGGAAAGGCAAGGAAACAAGAGCAAGAAAGATCAAAGAGAAAGGAAGAAGCAAGAGGGAGAAGGAAAGAAAACCAAGAAAGGAAAGAGCAAAGCAACTACAAGCTAGGTAGGGGGTGTTTTCTCAAACTTTTCATACTAAATGTGTTTTCTCATGAATTTGAAAGAATGTTTACTAATAATGGATTTAGAACCATGATTTTCACAAGAAATGGTTTTGATACCAAGTTTGATTTTGAACTTGGAATGATGAAGATTTTGACCTTGATAAAGTTGTAAACTTATGAATTGACGATTACCCATGCTTGTTATATCACTCTATGATGGTTTGGTTCTATGATTGATGAGTTTTTTTATTTGATTTTGGTGCAAGAATGGGTGGTTCTTGGGGGTTCCCTCTCTTATACCATATTTTCACATCCAAAATTACACAAATAACCAATTATGGGCAAGTCATAATCGGTTATTGGTGATGACAGAAAGCCTCCCAGCTTACCAAAATTAGTTAGGCTGAATGCCTAACCGGTTATTGGAGCTTGACAGAGGCAACTAATAAGCAATAATCGGTCAGAAGTGAGGCCTAATCGATTATTCCCTTATGACAGAGAGCATAAATAAGCTCATAACCGATTACCTAGTGACGGGTAACTAGTTATTGGCTTATGGAAAGGACTTGTGAGAAGTCCATAACTGATTACCCAATGGTGATAATCAGTTATGAGACATAAAATATGTCTTGGTTAGCCAATGATAATTGGTTAGCACCTTGTGTTAACCTATTATCTTGCCTAGACATATGAATCTAAGCTTGATGCAATAGTATGGGACCTCAAGAACGCTTAATCTTATGAATGATTGGCTATGTTATGATTGAACTATGATATAAATGATAACATGATGAGTTAATATATTGTATACCTGATGAAATACGATACTTGCATTATGATTTGAGAATGCAATATGATGATTGTAATGCATAATTGATTTGATAATTATGCTTGATATTGTAACATGAGAATAGTGATTGAATGTAAATGATTGATTTTATAAGTAACCCATCCTCTAAGACATCCTTGGTCCTAGGAGGAGGCTTAAAAAGGGTGGTTGAGGATGGAAATATCTGTACCACTTGAGTATTGAGGCTGAGGACAGATAATTCCCTCCCTCTTTACTTGAGCTCTCCATGGATAATGTGTAGTTGAGGACGGATAATTCCCTCTCTATGCTTGAGGCATTCCTAGATTAGAGATAGTGTGAGGACAGAAGATACCCTCCCTATTAAAGCAGTTTAGGATAGATAATTCCCTCTCTACTCATAACTTGTAATGAAGACAGACAATTCCCACATTTGTTGTGGATTGATTTGGGTTACTCGGAGTAATCCTGTTAGCGAGAGCTATGAATGGGTTAAAGTGCATTAACCCGAAAGCAAGCTACTACCAAGTGAATGATATTGTGAAGATAGACAATTCCCTCCATACCATTGATTGTTAAAATGACACATGTGTCTTGATGATTTAAGATAAGATGAATTTTGAATGATAATACTTGATGTTACGATTTCAAATTCTTTGATTTGAGAATTGGACAAAGTAATTTACAACTTGATGATTAAATGATTTTCATGATAATTAAAATGAACTGTTTATTTTGGGAAGAGGAAGGACTTGCTTTGGTTTTCTGCCACCTTCCTAAAATAACATTGAATGTTTTTTTAAAAAGATTTTTCCCGAAATAGCTGGAATGATTATGATGACACGTTTTTACTACAACTACTGAGAATTGTGAGATTCTCACCCTACTTCTTAATTTTCCATAATGATTCCAGGATGACCCCCTACAACTTATAGAGATAGAGATAGACCTAGCAATAAACGTAGCCTTACTTCTTTTATTTTGATATTTTGTAAATGGTTACACACTGTTCTTTTTATGCCTTGATGGCATATGATCTATTTAATTTATTTTGATATACTTTGATGCACCCTATGTATTTTGATACAGTTATACTGATATGTATTACGTACTTCCATTTCAGGCTCATATTTTGTACATCATACATGTATCTTTTTCAGAAATATTTGATATTGATCTAAGTGGCGTCTTCTAATACGATTGTTAATGCATAATTCTAGATATGTCATTAGCTTAAGTATTAAGATGTTATAGATACACCCTTACTTGCTTAGAGACAAGCTTACTTTAGAGGAGTCATTTCCTTCGTTAGCCTCACCAACATTTAATTTAGGAAAATGCTTATTACGCATCTCCTTTTTTCCCACATCTCTCACATCCGCATAGGTGAAAGTCAGAGTGTAGATGTGCAGCAAATAAAGTAGGCTCAGTTGTAATCAGATAGTAAATACTATGGAGATGTAAGATGTTGTGTATATAAGTGAGTGTGAATAGTATTGTTGTTTAATTTAATATCTTTTTTTATGAGATTTAATTTATCTAATATTGTAAAAAAACAAATTAATAGAACTTTTTCGTTAAGCCCCACGTTGGTAGTTCAGTTGGTTGGAGTTGGGGATACATAAGGAGAATAGTAAGGTTCGATCATTGCAAATGCTCTCTGTCCTAGTTTCCCTTCCTATATCCTCCACCCCTCTTTTGGGCCCTATTTTATCATTTAAGGGGTACTAAAATCAACGTGTCCATCATCCCTACCCAGGAGCTCCACTAGGGAGCCCTCCACCATGTCCACATGGTGAGACCTAGGCCTTACCAAAAAATTTTTTTTTTCTCATTAAGAACAAACTATAAAGTGAAATTGTCACCTTGATTAACATATGCTTTATTACATATCGATAAAACAACTTTTTAGACATGTACCTTTTTTGGATAATACTTATTTTCTCAAAGGTTAAAAGTCAAAAACAAAAATCAGAATGCAAAACTTGGTTGGATTATGTTTCCCCTTTAGTATTTAAAATTAACACTATTATCATATAATTAGTTTTCCTGATTCTTCATATAGTATTCTAATATTATTGTATTTCCATAATTTATCCAAGTTTAGGATATACTTATTCTAGTTTCTTATCTCTTTATATTGTCTTGTCCAACTATCTTCTTAAGTGGTATATAGTTCAATCCTTCTATATCTGACTCTGGTACCACTATTCCACTTATTCCTATCTTTAAGATATCTCTAACTCTTATATACAAAGATTCTTGTTCTAGGGTTGGATTGAAGTTCTTACTACCTTTGCAACATACCATAATGTATGGGACATTCATAAAACTTCATTTGTATTATGCCTTTCTATTAACTAGCTAAGGGTATGCCTATTGTAATATCATCCCTAACCTATTAGTTTTAATTTGGTTTATAGAAGTGCTTTAATACCAATATGAGTTAGAATGACAATTTGGTTAATACAAAAGACTAAAATATTTTTAAGAGGTATAAAACTTTCAAAGTTACCTAAAGTCAAAGATATTATCTTAATTCCACCCTTCCCACTGTCTTTGACTTTGTACATGTATATCTCTCACTTTCTCTCATTTCACATAGTTGTTAGCAGTAGAAAAGAGAAGAAAAGTTAGAGATAGGAATCAAAGAGGAAACATAGAAGAAAGAAAGAAAAGAAATAGGAGAAAAGAGAAAGCAAATTGAAAGAAGAAAAAGAGGAAGAAGTAAGAACCAAATGAAGAACAAGATAAAGAATCGAACTCCATCCATAGGGAACTGAGGTAGGGGGTTGTTGTGTTTACTTTTTGTGTTTTATCATTCTTTGTTCATTGAAACTGGCAAAGAATGGACAAAATTGAGTTCTTCATGATACTCGAAGAAAAATCATGATTGAGTGTAATAAGAGATATGTTTTATGAGACTTGAGCATATATTTGCATGGACATGTATATGCATGAATACAACTACCAGAACTTGTTGTTGATGATTTTCTAATACTTTACTACATGATTTATGGTATAAATAGATGCTTGAAGTAAAAGGAATTGGTAAAGAAATAAAATGAATAGGAAAACAGTTATTCTGATATTCCAGACTGTCTTTTTGCAGTGTTCTATTTGAATAGGTTAGGGGGAAATTCAAATAGAATGTCTTTCAATAGTATTCTATTTGAATAGACTAAGGGGCAATTCGAATAGAATATTACAAATTATTCTAGATTTTTGATGTGTTAGCTATTTGAATATGCATGATTTCAATGATAATCTGAGTAAACTAAGTGAGCAATTCGAATGGCTTGATTTTGAGCCTAATTGGATAGACAAGGAAAACGATTTGATCGACTTAATTCAGAAAGGCATATTACTAGTGCTAATCGAGAAGACAAAGTGAGCTATTAGATTCGGTATGATTTCAGACTGTTATTCTGAATAGGAAAACAGTTATTCTGATGTTCCAGACTGTCTTTTTGTAGTGTTCTATTTGAATAGGTTAGGGGGAAATTCAAATAGAATGTCTTTCAATAGTATTCTATTTGAATAGACCAAGGGGCAATTCGAATAGAATATTACAAATTATTCTAGATTTTTGATGTGTTAGCTATTTGAATATGCATGATTTCAATGATAATCTGAGTAAACTAAGTGAGCAATTCGAATGGCTTGATTTTGAGCCTAATTGGATAGACAAGGAAAATGATTTGATCGACTTAATTCAGAAAGGCATATTACTAGTGCTAATCGAGAAGACAAAGTGAGCTATTAGATTCGGTATGATTTTGATATTAATTGAAAATATTACGATAGTTATTTGAATAGTAATTCATAATAACATATTTTTCAGTGTCGATCGAATAGACTAAGAGAGCTATTCAAATAGACCATTTCAGAATGGTAATTTTGAGACTAACTGAATAGACTAGGAGAGCTATTCAATTGGCATGACTTTGAGGCTAATCAAATATACTATGAGAGTTATTCAACTAGTATATTTTTTATTATGATAAAAAAAGGCAAATTGACGTTTTTAATGTTATTCGAAAGGGCTAGAGAGAGCTACTCGAACAATAGAAATTTAGAATGTCATATGTAACATCCTAATACAGATATCTAGATATATCCTAGATATACAAAGATATATAAAGATAACTAGTACTAGAGATGTCACTTCTACATACTACATACTAACATATATCCATAATTGTAACGCCCCTTTTTTGGAAAGGGAACGTCACATTGTCAATTACAATGCAGAAATAAAATTTTCTAAGTTAAGACCCGGTTCCTTTTAATATAGTATATATTTCCTTGATTATAGTTGGGTTATTAAATTGGCTAGTATATTTATATTATATATTTTTTTTGTTGATATAATAACCATAGTTAATAACCACGTTGACGAAACATAAATGGAAATAAAGGATAAAAGCAGATGTAAAGCATACATGGGAGTTAACATTGCGTCATCATATATATATATTTATCAAACTGTTTAGTTACAAAGCCTGGTATACCAAAAAGCAAAACTATACCTGCCCCCCAAATATATTATACATACACATCTCCACGGTATCAGAATATACAGCCCACTACAGTCAAAACATCAGGCCCCCAAAATAAAATACTGGTAGCCCTCAGTAGCTACAAGTAAAGTCAGTCCCTCAAATGAGGAGGAATCGTGTCAGGATCCTCTTCAGGATCCTCCGCGAGGTCGTCCTCAGGGACCTCCTCGGGATCTTCCTCATCAGAGGAAACCATCATAGGAACCGCAGAGTTACGGGATGGGGCCCGAGCTATGGAATAAAAAAGAGTCTTCCCGCAGGGTGTAATAACGGTCACCCCACATCTCACGTATAGGAAAATGAAATTCAGACGTAGACTAATACAGCAGGTGAAAATAGGTGGCTCATGGCGCCTCCAGGCTAGAGATATCGATACGTCCCCCAAGTAGACGCAGCCCTCGGAGTCAAAGTTAATGTGCCAGCACTCTGGCCCTCCCAAGAAGGTTAGACGCACATCTCCTAGAAATCTGCGCGTGCATGCCTCCATGCTCTTCGACAGTCGCTAGTCGATGTGAGGCCAAAAATCAGGGAAATCGAGAGCTTCAGTTTCCTTGCAGTCGTCTTCGATGGAACGCAATATACAGACAAACAGTAATGGAGAAACAGAAAAGAGGTAAGACATCCTACCATCATTACCAATTATAGCATCAAGAAACCAAACGGCACAAAGCGCCCACATAGTAGTTTTGACAGCAATAATGGTAATAAACATTTAGTAGCAGTTACAATCAACCAAACAGTTCTAGGCAGTCATATATATATATATATATGTATATATATCGGTAATGCAACAGTTCTAATTATAATAACAATAAATGCCAGATGATTCATGGACTCACTATGCACATGCATTCAATAGTCAAAATCCTACTCCATGGAGCTAGACACAACGGTCGGAGAGAAAGATCAGGAGACACGTCTGCAACTCGGCTGCCGAGGCCAAAGTGCTATAATTCATCAATTTATCCACGTGCACATCATGGCATTGAACAGACAGTCTACGCAAGATCATGATATAGTACAGTGTCTCAGTCCGGATCATCAGTGTGTTTGCATTGGTCTATCCCACGGACAGAAAAGCTACCAACTGTCCATTGTGAGGTACCCGCACCCTGACGCCCCCAAGGTCAACAAAAGACCTACACTTGTCTATTCGCACCCGCACTAAGGTGTGTTCAACTCCTAGGCAACTAGGCCTTATGACAAAGTCCAACGGACATTCACAATGCATACAGACTCTATGCATATTCATGTGTGATCATTATTACATACTATTCCACAATATGCCACAATTGGCCAAAGCAGGAATCAATACATTCATTGGTCACTCACATGGACCCACAATATCATAATCAATACCTTTTTAAAGTGTATTATAAATTCTTGCTTAGATTTAGCTTTCCTTACGAAGTTTGTCTCTAAAGAAATTCTCTTAATTAACTAAATCCTCTTAGGTAATTTATTCACATACCCTTAGAAGGTTATTCTAAGATCTCAAAGTCTCACACTCTCTTGTTCTTACCCTAGCGAAAGTTATCCTAAGCCTCATGAAAATTCCATTCTAGGTTCTTTAAAATTTATGAATCTCAGTATAATTTAATTTTTCCAATTAGCTAATTCTTGCATCCTATTTCCATTGATTTAATCCCTAGGTGTTAGGTGATAAATTACACTTTTGAATTCAACGGAGGCAATGTATCTAGTATAAAATTGAAGCTACCTTTCGACAAAAAATCACATGGCTGATTGATGAGAGGTGTCAGTCATAAGGTGAGTTAGTGACGAAAAGGGCTGTGTTACAATTTTGACAAGAATGGTTAAAAATCGATTTCTGTCGAATGAAGGTTCTATCGAATGAAGATAAAAAACTATCGAATATACTAGAAAATTAGCAGAAATCCTATTTTCGACGGATAGGTGTTGACGTTGGAGAAACCTTCCAAGTGTCGACCCAACGAAAACATAAAATGGTCAGAAATTTAAATTTGACGGATATTGACATTGGAGAAGTTTCTATTCAATGGCCAGAAGTCTTAACTCGACAGATATTGGCATTCTGACTCGACAAATCTTGACATCCTAACTCGACGGATATTGACATTGTGCTTAACAGTCAGAAGATCAAATTCGATGAATATGGTCATCAGATTAATTTCGACGGATATGGCCAGAAGTCTAAACTCAACGGATTTGGTCAGAAGATCAAATTCGATGGATATGGTCAGAAGTCTAAACTCGACGAATTTGGTCAGAAGATCAAATTCGATGGATATGGTCAAAAGTCTAAACTCGACGGATTTTGGCATTCTACTAAATGGTCAAGAGTTCAAGTTATTACAATTGTTCACCAAAAATCCCCAAACATTTGGGCTCAAAACCGTGGCCATCCGAGAACCAATTCGATGTCATCTCTTCCCATGTTATACGTTCCAATCCACTCAGGCACATCAATATACATAAAACAACCCAATAGCACAAACACATTACAAACAACATGCAAATACAGGATGACCCTCAATGGGGTTCCCTCACTACCAATCTCAGACAACGTTTTTAAATGCTAATAGAGGTTGAGGAGGAGTGTCTTCCTCTTACCTTAGAGAAGCACAAAGAAAGGATGCTCCTTTTTGCTTAGAAATTTTGTGCTTAGCTTCCTGAAAGTCCTAGAACATTCAACTTACAAAATCAAAACCAAATCTTGAAATGGATACCCATGGTCACCAAAATGACCGTGGGCCATGAAAATGAGAAGAGATGAAGTGAAAGCCATGAGCTTTTTACCTTAAAGCTCCAACCTTTAAGCTTCAAAGGTGGAAGAGGATGAAGATGGAGAGAATGGTGAACTCTTAAAGATGACTTCCTCAAAGATGGTGGTCCTCCAAACACGAAGTGGGTGCAAGGAGTGTGATAGCTTGAAGATAAAATGGAGGTGTGGGTGGTAAGAGTGCTGTTGCTATAGAGTAAAAAGAGAAGGGAGAAAGAGAGCAGACGTGAGGGGGGAGAAAATGAGAGAAGTGAAAATGTAATATGCCCCTTAGTCAACCGTGCAGCACCAAAAAGGGAGGAGAGAGAAAGAAGTGGTTAGAGGAAGCTTCCTAGAAGCTTCCCTCAAAGCTTCCTTGAGAAGCTTCACGCGCTTCTCGATAAAGTGCATAGTAAGCTTGTCTCCTTAATTAAATACATCCGACAAATGATTAATTACACTGTTAGAATTATTTTCTCAGTGAATAAAAGTTACAATTGATGAAAATAATATTTTATTATTCATCAAATAATTTTATGATACTGCAATTTTATCGAGCAGATAAAACCTCAAAAAATACAAACCTCGCAAACTGTGCCCGACCTCAGGTTTAGTAAGATCCCCCATCGACACGTTGACAGTTCAAGATTTACCAGCCTCAAGGAAAACATTTTGTTATCCCGGCTCTTCGCTCGCACGTAAAATGAAGAATATATTAAAATATTCATCATTTCCAGAAAAATCCACAAAAATTCCTAAAAATCATAAATATTATAAAATGATTATTTATAATGAAATAAAGAATTTTTGGGATGTTACAACACTCCCCTTCTAAAAAGGAATTTTGTCCTCAAAATTTATATACCTTAGAATAACTGTGGGTGTTGCTCCTTCATTTTGTCTTCCAGTTCCCAAGTTGCATCTCCAGTCACCTCGTTCCAAATTACCTTTACCAGTGAGATCTTCTTGCCTATTAATTGCTTTATCCTTCTATCCTCGATTCTTACAGGAGGTGCCACATAAGTTAAGTTCTCTTTTATTTGTACTGTGTCCGGTGCTATGTCATGACTTGGATCAGGAAGGTATTTTCGAAGTTGTGACACATGGAAAACATTATGAATATTTGAAAGGAAAGGAGGTAAGGCTATTTGATAGGCTACAGGACCTACTCGGCGAATGATTTGGTATGGTCCAAGAAATTTTGGAATAAGTTTTCTAGATTTTAGGGCCCGACCTACCCCAGTCGTAGGTGTGACTTTCAGGAATACATGCTCGCCTTCTTCAAACTCAAGAGGCTTTCTCCTTTGGTCTGCATAACTCTTTTGCCGACTCTGAGCTGTCCTCATCTTTTCCTGAATCATCTTAACTTTCTCAGTTGTCTGCTGTATAATCTCTGGTCTAATAGTAAGGCGCTCGCCGTGTTGGTACCAACACAGAGGTGTTCGACACCATCGTCCATACAGAGCTTCATAGGGTGCCATCCCTATGCTCGAATGATAACTGTTGTTGTACGTGAATTCTATCAATGGTAGAACTTCATCCTAACTTCCAGTCTATTCTATGGTACAAGCTCTAAGCAAATCTTCTAAAGATTGGATCGTCCTCTTTGATTGACCATCAGTCTGTGGGTGATAAGCAGAACTTAGACGTAACTTCGTCCCTAACGCTTCTTGCAAACTCTTCCAGAAATTTGAAGTAAATCTCGGATCTCTATCTGAAACAATACTTGTAGGCACACCATGCAGTCGAACAATCTCTCCAATATAGATCTGAGTCACTCTCTCCAGTTTGTATTTTATGTCGATCGGGAGAAAATGTGCTGATTTCGTGAGTCGGTCCACGATTACCCAAATCGAATCATGACATTTTCTTGTTCTTGGCAATCCAACTACAAAATCCATTGTAATGCTATCCCACTTCTATTCAGGAATAGACAACGGTTGCAGTAATCCCGCTGGTCTCTGATGTTCCACTTTAGCTTTTTGACAAACTAGACACGTCGATACGCGTCTAGTGACGTCACTCTTCATTCTATGCCACCAGAACAACTTCTTCAAGTCTTGATACATTTTTGTTATGCCCGGATGCATACTCAGTTGGCTTGTGTGAGCATGGTTGATGATATATTCTCTAAGTTCTTGGTCACGAGGAATACAAACTCTTCCACGGAATCTCAGAATTCCGTCTGTTCCTTTGCAAATCTTTGTTTCATTACCTTGCTTCATCTGTTCTCTCACCTCTTGCAAAAACTCGTCAACCTTCTGCTTTTTCCTTATGTCATCCATCAGCTCACTTGTGATGATAACCATATTCATGCAAATCTTCCCTGGTTCTAACTCCACAAAAGACCATACTTCTCTGAATTGCTCTATCATATCATTTTCCTTGATCATCAGGGCAGAGACACTGATCATCTTTCTACTCAGGGCGTCTGCCACAACATTTGCCTTGCCAGGGTGATACAGAAGTTGGAAATCATAATCCTTCAAGAACTCTAACCACCTTCGCTGCCTCATGTTCAACTCCTTCTAATCATACAAATACTTCAGACTTTTGTGATCACTGAAAATATTGAACGTTGCTCCGTAGAGAAAATGCCTCCATATCTTCAGAGCGAAAACTACAGCTGTTAACTCCAATTCGTGCGTTGGGTAGTTCTTCTCGTGCACTCGCAACTGCCTTGAAGCATAAGCCACTACCATTCCATGCTGCATAAGTACAGGTCCCAGTCCTTGGTAAGAAGCGTCACAATATACCTCAAACTGTTCATTCAGATCGGGTAACACTAACACTGGTGAGGTAGTCAGCCGATTCTTCAACTCTTGGAAACTCTGCTCACAGCTGTCGGTCCACTCAAAAGCTTGGTTCTTCCTTGTGAGTTGTGTAAGTGGTCCAGCAATCTTGGAGAATCCCTCAATGAACCTCCAGTAATATCCAGCTAAGCCCACGAAGCTTCGGATCTCCGTTACTGACTTCAGCCTTTCCCACTGCAACACTGCCTCCACTTTCGATGGATCCATTGCAATCCCATCCTTCGAGATCACGTGACCCAGAAACTTAACTTCTTCCAGCCAAAATTCACATTTCGACAGTTTAGCATACAATCCTTCTCCTTCAGAATCTGAAGAACTATACTGAGGTGTTCAGCATGGTCCTCCTGATTTTGAGAGTATACCAGAATGTCATCAATGAAGACCACAACGAATCTGTCCAAGTAAGGATGAAAGATTTGGTTCATGTAGTCCATAAAGATAGCTAGTGCATTCGTCACGCCAAACGGCATCACAAGGTATTCGTAATGATCGTATCGGGTACGAAAAGCAGTCTTGGGTACATCCTCCGTCTTTACTCGTATCTGATGATACCTAGATAGCAGATCGATCTTCAAAAACACCGCTGCTCCCTTCAGTTGGTCCATTAAGTCATCAATTCTCAGGAGTGGATATTTGTTCTTGATTGTTACTTTGTTCAGCTGCCGATAGTCCACACATAATCTTGATGTGCCATCCTTTTTACGAAACAGCACTGGTGCTCTCCACGGTGACACACTTGGTCTGACAAATTGCTTTTCCAAAGCTCTTCTAGCTGTTTCTTGAGCTAAGCTAACTCTGTCGGTGCCATCCTATAAGGTGCTATAGACACGGGACCAGCTCCCGGTACTAGGTCGATAGCAAACTCTATCTCTCGAGCCGGTGGTAAACCAGGTACATCCTTAGGAAAGACTTCAGGAAACTCATTCACCATTGGAATCGTGTTCACATCAACCTCACTCTCGACTTTCAAAGAAGACAGTAGCATGTATCCGTGAGCTCCTTCTTTCAAGAGAGCTTGAACTCGGTTGGCCGTCAGAAATCTAGAATTCTCATCTATAGGAAAAACTATGGTCTTTTTGGAACAGTCTAATAGAACATGGTTGGAAGACAACCAGTCCATCCCTAAGATAATATCTAGTTGGGAAAGGGGTAAAAAGATTAGATCGACTGAAAAGGTTCGACCTTCAATAACCAATGGACGGTTTAGACAGACTTTGGTAGTAACTACTGGTTTATCAGTGGGGGTAGAAACAGTTAAGTCAAAAGGTAAAGACGACACAGGTAGACCCAGCCTTTGCACACAGTTATATGATATGAAAGAATGGGTTGCCCTAGAGTCATACAGTACAGTTAAAAGATTACCTTCTATGGTGCCTTCCCCTTGTATCAAATCTTCAGATTCGGAGGCTTCAGCTCCGCTCATGGTGTAAACTCGCCCTCCAGCTTGTGGTTTCTTGGCTCTTGCGGCATTCATTGAAGGTTCGACCTTCGCCTGATTGCAATCTTGGGACACGTGGCCAGGTTTACCACATCTAAAGCAAATGACTCCCTTTATGGTACAGTCCGTCGTGAGATGGTCTTTCCTACACTTCATGCATTTAGAAGCATACGCCGTGTTCTGGCCAGTCTGGTTCCCAATAGAACCTCCACCAGAACTTCCACCCATGGTTTGTTACTGATTTCCCATTGGTCAGGAGTATGGCTTCTTCTGGAAGCGGTTAGCACTATTACTGCCGCCTCTTTGGAACCTCGTAGGCCCAAAATCTCTATTCCTTGTATCTCTAGATTGCTCTAGAGCCTCTACGTCACAGCAAGTATCCAACAGTTCTAAGAACTTATTGATCTTTAGGGTGATCACAGCCTTCTTCACTTCGTACCTTAGTCCTTTTGTGAATCTTCAGCATTTCCATGCTTTTATTTGGTTGATGCTGAGAGTACGTCAAAAACTGTGACAAGTTTTCGAATTTGGCCGCATACTCACTAACGGTCATATTCCCTTGTCGTAAGTTGAGAAATTTTGACTCCTTCGCGTGTCTTGCGCTTGCAGGAAAATACTTATCTAGGAACTTCTCCTTGAACAAGTCCCAAGTAATCTTGCAGTTTGCAGCTTCTAACATTCTCTGCACTCCGTTCCACCAGTTTTCAGCATTACCTACCTGCATAAAAGTAGCATAGTTCACCTTCTTGTCCTCAGTGCAGTTCATTCCTCGAAAGACTTTTTCTAACTCCTTGATCCACAGACTAGCCTTGTCCGAATCAAATTCTCCTTTGAATTGAGGAGGGTTGTGGCGTCGAAACTCCGCCAAGTTCTGAGCATTTGCTCGCTCTTGTTGTTGCGTAACTCTCTCTTGCTGCTGAGTAGCTTGCTCGATTTGTTGTGCGATGGCCTCAGCCATCCTTTGCATTGCTGCTGCCATGTCTTCCCTTCGCGCCATCTTACTTTCTTAGATCAGATTAACTGAAAACATAGAAAAGTCAGTTGCATCCACTAGGAATATCAAACAATACATCTTTGCGTATACTATTCAGAGAACACATAGCACAAATAAGACAGACTCAATCACAAGACCCAAAGAAACATAAACCGGGGCTCTGATACCAACTTAATGTAACGCCCCTTTTTTGGAAAGGGAACGTCACATTGTCAATTACAATGCAAAAATAAAATTTTCTAAGTTAAGACCCGGTTCCTTTTAATATAGTATATATTTACTTGATTATAGTTGGGTTATTAAATTGGCGAGTATATTTATATTATATTTTTTTTTGTTGATATAATAACCATAGTTAATAATCACGTTGACGAAACATAAATGGAAATAAAGGATAAAAGTAGATGTAAAGCATACATGGGAGTTAACATTGCGTCATCATATATATATATTTATCAAACTGTTTAGTTACAAAGCCTGGTATACCAAAAAGCAAAACTATACCTGCCCCCAAAGGATTATACATACATATCTCCACGGTATCAGAATATACAGCCCACTACAGTCAAAACATCAGGCCCCCAAAATAAAATACTGGTAGCCTTTAGTAGCTACAAGTAAAGTCAGTCCCTCAAATGAGGAGGAATCGTGTCAGGATCCTCTTCAGGATCCTCCGTGAGGTCGTCCTTAGGGACCTCCTCGGGATCTTCCTCATCAGAGGAAACCACCATAGGAACCGTAGAGTTACGGGACAGGGCCCGAGCTGTGGAATGAAAAGAGTCTTCCCGCGGGGTGTAAGAACGGTCACCCCACATCTCACGTATAGGAAAATGAAATTTCAGACGTAGACTAATACAGCAGGTGAAAATAGGTGGCTCATGGCCCTCCAGGCTAGAGATATCGATACATCCCCCAAGTAGACGCAGCGCTCGGAGTCAAAGTTGATGTCCTAGCACTCTGGCCCTCCTAAGAAGGTCAGACGCACATCTCCCAGAAATCTGTGCGTACGTGCCTCTATGCTCTTCAGCAATCGCTAGTCGAGGTGAGGCCAAAAATCAGGGAAATCGAGAGCTTCCATTTCCTTGCAGTCATCTTTGATGGAACGCAATATACAGACAAACATGTTATAAAAAACTTGCAGTCATCTTCAAGTTATTACAATTGTTCACCAAAAATCTCCAAACTTTTGGGCTCAAAACTGTGGCCATCCGAGAACCAATCCGATGTCATCTCCTCCCATGTTATACGTTCTAATCCACTCAGACACATCAATATACATAAAACAACCCAATAGCACAAATACATTACAAACAACATGCAAATACAGGATGACCCTCAATGGGGTTCCCTTATTACCAATCTCAGACAACGTTTCTAAATGCTAATAGAGGTTGAGGAGGAGTGTCTTCCTTTTACCTTAGAGAAGCACAAAGAAAAGATGCTCCTTTTTGCTTAGAAATTTTGTGCTTAGCTTCCTGAAAGTCCTAGAACATTCAACTTACAAAATCAAAACCAAATCTTGAAATGGATACCCATGGTCACCAAAATGACCGTGGGCCACGAAAATAAGAAGAGAGGAAGTGAAAGCCATAAGCTTTTTACCTTAAAGCTCCAACCTTTAAGCTTCAAAGGTAGAAGAGGATGAAGATGGAGAGAATGGTGAACTCCTGAAGATGACTTCCTCAAAGATGGTGGTCCTCCAAACACGAAGTGGGTGCAAGGAGTGTGACCGTTTAAAGATAAAATGGAGATGTGGGTGGTAAGGGTGCTGCTGTTATAGAGTGAAAAGAGAAGGGAGAAAGAGAGCAGACATGAGGAGGGAGAAAATGAGAGAAGTGAAAATGTAATATGCCCCCTTAGTCAATCGTGCAGCACCAAAAAGGGAGGAGAGAGAAAGAAGTGGTTGGAGGAAGCTTCCTAGAAGCTTCCCTCAAAGCTTCCTTGAGAAGCTTCGCGCGCTTCTCGATAAAGTGCATAGTAAGCTTGTCTCCTTAATTAAATACATCCGACAGATGATTAATTACACTGTTAGAATTATTTTCTCAGTGAATAAAAGTTACAATTGATGAAAATAATATTTTATTATTCATCAGATAATTTTATGATACCGCGATTTTATCTAGCAGATAAAACCTCAAAAAATGCAAACCTCGCAAACTATGCCCTAGATCGGGTTTAGTAAGATCTCCCGTCGACACGTTGATAGTTCAAGGTTTACCAGCCTAAAGGAAAACATTTCGTTATCCCGGCTCCGCTTAGTGCATACGCAAAACGAAGAATATATTAAAATATTCATAATTTCTAGAAAAATCCATAAAAATTCCTAAAAATCGTAAATATTATAAAATAATTATTTATAATGAAATAAAATTTTTTTGGGATGTTACAATAATCACAACTGAGTAATTATAGAAAGCCTTAAGAGAATACAGAAAAACTTAAACTCATACATATATATATACAACTCTAGCCACAAAAGGGCATATTGTAATACATACTACTAGAAACATACAAAGCAAATATAAACTTATGCATAAGCTTTGTCTACTAAAGCATATAAAAACTATACTAGTCTTCATGCTTCATCTTCATTCCCTTAACAAGGTTTTTACCTGGATTTACATGGAAGAACAATTGGGGTGAGAATTATAATTCTCAGTAAAAGTAATTCTAATACCAGTTAGCTATAACATTATTTAACAAATATAACAATTGCTATAACTACTAACATAGGAGTTTCCTCCACTAATTTTCATAACTGCACATTACTATAAAGTGTGATCTAAACTGATAGCCTACATACTGTTAGATATAAATAACTGCCCATATAATTGTAAATACCAACAACAATAAACAATGCCCATACAACTGTCCGTAAATACAATGAGGGTGATATGTAATATAATTATGCATAAGAAGTTTCTAAACATATGCTCGTGCAATGTTTTGTTTTGAAATACATGCAGGGGTCTACTTTGAAAACAAAGATACTATAACACCCTAAAATTTGTTATTTCTTAGTAATGTCTGAATTGTACTATTTTGTGATTTCTATGTGCTGTAAATTTATTTTGACTGTTCTGTGACTGTTTTTAATCATTGTGTGTGATTTACTCTGAGTCACGAAAATAATAATTTTTGGGTCAGAAAAAATCTTTGACGATTTATTCGGAGCTGAAGGATCTTATTAAACCCGAATATGAGAGATACGTTACTCGATCTTTTAATTTTTATAATTTATCTGTGAAATAAACATATTTCACATTTTATTTTTTTCTGTGGATATTATCTACTGATTTGCGAGCAGTAGCTTCTGCTCATTGGGTAATAAATTCTATATCTTTTATCTGTTGGACAATAGACTAGGAAAAATCTTTGTGACTCACAACTTAGTGAACCAATAAAAATTGGTCAATGTTAATGGCTTGAGTTTTCTAAACCAATAGGATGTGGTCAACTTTAGTGGCTAGACTAGTTAGCCAAGAAACTAAGTAATCTAACTAAGTTAATCTAAAGCCTAAGTAGTAACTAAATGAAACAAACTTAGTTTTCTACTCCTTAGAATTCCATGGTTTCAAGGAGGTTCTAGAGTATTCTAGAATGCATGACCAATGCATGACAAATGTATAACGTAATCTTGTAACTAAATAGTTAGTCAATGTAACTAAGTGAACTAACCACAAGAAACTAGATGAACTAACTACCTAAACTAAGTGTAACTAGGAACTAATTGAAATCAAAACTTAGTTACTTACCTCTATGTGCTCCACGGCCACTAGGTGGTTTTAGGGTGTTTTTGAACAATCTAGTCATCTATTATGACCAAAGAATGATCATCTAATGACCTAAGCTATGTGAAACCATGTGATTAATTTCTATCTTATTGAACAAGTTTTAAGCTTCCTATCCATGCATCTACACAACCATATACTTGGGAAATAGGATATTCTATTTCATTTCTATCACTTTGTGACTTCAACCTTTTCTCTCCATTCTCTCTCTTCCAAGAACAAACAAAGAAACTCCATCTTCTTCCTCTTGAAGCTCTCAGTCTCCACCCTCAACACCATCATCCAAGCTTCCATAATTTCATCCAATCTCATTTTCCTTACCTACATGTTATTCTAAAACCTTTTCATGTTATGATATTAGCCTAGTTCTTTCATTTACTACCTTGAATGTAACTTAAGGTTTTCTACTCTACAAGGTAAAGTTCTTGTTTCTTGTTCCTAAGTTTGATTCTTGAGTTTTTAAACCATGATTGATCCATGGTTTCTTATTTTCAAGCTTTGTTTGTGATTTTGTTTTGGTTTAAGCATGTTAGGGTTTTTCTTTGGAGATTCACGAAATCCATAGGAGGCCATACAAGAAGGGTTTTTCTCTTCCTTGAGGTAAAAGGGAGATTAACCTCATCAACCATGTATTGATGGTGAGCAAATGGAATTATTTGCGGTGAAAAATTCATAAGAATTTATTCACTTATGTGGTTTAAGCTTGCTTTGTTTGTGATGATTTTTGATTGGTATGCTATATAGCTTTGAAAATATGCTTGAATATGTGATTATAGAATTATATTGATTATTGTATATAGTAGGATGTGATATGCATGATGAGGAAGTGTATGAAGGTTCCAAAGAACCTATGGAGGCTCACGGTCTCGACACCACCATTGGAGTTAAATGCTTTAAATTATTTTCCTAATCATGGATTAAATGAGTTAATGACAAGAAATAGGATTAAAGGTTTTTGCAAAGAATAAAGTGATAAAAAATAATTAAATATGATCTATAAAGCATATAGTGAAATTCGGTCAACATGCCTATATTTGTTATTCTACATCCAAAATTATTTTTCTAAGTGTAGACTTAGGTAATTATGTAACAAGAACTCAATTTAATGAGTTTTCTATTTAGAAATAAAAAGAAAATGAACTATTCTTTAGAATTAAATTAGTATAATTAGGCTATGAAGTAAGATAAAATTTAAAACTTGAAATTTACTGACGTATAGCTCACCCTTCGGGTTTTAAAGCGCGTTAGAAAATTTCGAGCTGTAATATCCAAATTAAATCAAAGAAATGTAATTTTGTGTGAAATAATGGAAAATGTTACTCAAAGAATTTTTAATAGTAAAATATGGTAAGTAAAGCCTAAATAACTATTTTATGTGAAAAGTATTAGAGAAACGTCACTGGTTTTCAAAATAGTGATTTTTTTAAACTATCAGATTGAGAAAATGATTTAAATTTCTACGCAATTGAGAAAATATTTAAAAACCCCTACGCAATTTAGAAAACATTTGAAAATATTTCCGCAATTATGAAAATGTTGGAAAATACTTATGCGATTTGAAAACGTAAGAAAAATGTTCTGCAATTGTGAAAATATGATAAAATGTTTATGCGATTAGAAATAACAGTAAGTTACTATCAGGCTGTTGTGGTGGGCTCGATTATGTTGAAAAGTGATACCACCAAGTGATGTCGTGTGTGTGTGAAATATTATGAGATTGATGATTTCATGTGTATTTGAATCATACATCATGCATTGAAAAACATGTCATCTTATTTGGTTAAGGCAATATGCCTAGAAGATTGAATTTACACCTTCGTACAGGTGAGAATTGCGTACTTATGATCTTCAGTGATCTTGGAGACGTCGGGGTGTGGAATGTCATATGTGGCCAGATGGTAGCACCTCTGTGCCATGGTATCCTATGCAAACACACCAACGATCTTGATGGAGTTACTACTCTTTTCGTGATTGGTTGAGAGTGTCTTGTATGAGCCATGTTGCACACATTGATATGATATATTGGCCTATTATTTGAGGCTGACGATATAAAGACATGTACTCCCTATCTTTCTCTCTGAAATTGTGATTAGCTCTATGGAGTAGGAATGGGTTTGTGTGCATATGCATAGTTAGTCAACATATTGACATGATAATTATGTTTATCTGATATTTTATCTGTAATGTGATAATATGATTCAATGTGTTAATACTATATCTGTATATTTACTGTCATTTTCTATATTGCCATACTTGGTATTGATGTAGGGGATCTCACCTCTTTGTTATGTTATATCTGCTTTATTGTGTATGTTTGATGAAGACTGAGGAGACGAGGAAGCTGGAAATTATACTTTCCATCAGTAACAGTTTTCTTAGTTTGTTTGTATGGCGGCAAGGCGCCAAGTGCTGGGTTTTGTAAGAGTACAATTCCATGGGGGAACTGATGCTTGGAGATTTAATTTGAATAATGAACGTTTTGTGTTTACCGGAGATTTGACTTTGAATCTTAGTGGAACTAGGGATGGGGTTCCGGTTATGACGATGAATGTATCTGTTCGTTTGGAGTTCACGATGCCTATTCAAGAGCTTTGGGGTGATAATGTCTATACTCCATAGGAGGACTCGGTAGTGTCTTCGGCTAGAACCCCTGTCAGATGAGTGATGTACCTGCCTGGGTTCTTTGATGATACTAAGGAGGAGGATCCTTCTGAGGGCCCAAATCCTTAGTTTTTAAAAGTTTTAGTTAGACAGTTTATGTTCTGATGTATATGTTGTACATATTTATCTTTTGGAGTGTAATATATTTATGTAAATTATTTGGGGACAATCTTTTGAAATATCTATGTATATTCTAGTGTGTTCTTTTCAGTTACAAGTTGTACTTATGGTTTTTATTTATTTTGTTTATTTTCACTTTTTCTACAAATGAAATTTTAAAATTAATGTTTTTACAAAATTAATTCTTTTACAACTTGGGTAAGTTATACTAGGACTAGTCTTAAATGTGATACCCTACAGTGGGTGTTACATTAGTTGGTATCACAACCCTGGTTAGAGTCTTTTGGGTTTTGTGGTTAGGTCTGTTTTTCTTGGGTTGTGTGATTCTCTGTGTTTTGGTTTTTAAAAGGTTACATTTGACTCCTATTGAGTTTTATTTAGTTGCTTGTGAAGAAAGCTATGTCTCGTGGCAGAGGTACACGTATGATTGTGGGACGTGACGACGACGTGATGATCATTTCTTCGCCGAAGCAATGCAGCGAATGGCGAGACGTGATTGTGCAACAGAATCAACGAGCTGCACAATAACAAGAAGTAAATACTGAAGCCCAGAATTTGTTTGAGTTTCATTGAAATAATCTGCCACATTTTAGAGGTGTGTTTGATCCGGAGAGGGCGAGTTTGTGGATCCAAGAGCTGGAAAAGATTTTTGAAGGGATAGGATGTACAGATGACCACAAAGTGACTTATGCCACATTCATGTTGATGAGAGACGGAAAAAATTGGTGGAAAGCAACTCAGAGAGTACTATAAGCTGAAGGAAGGGAAATTACATGGGAGATATTTTGTGACGCATTTCTGGAAAGGTATTTTCCTGAGATTGTAAGGCATGCCAAGGAGATGGAATTTCTTGGGTTACGACAAGGTGGGATGACAGTTAACAAGTATGCTGTGAAGTTTGAGAGCTTGTCAAAGTTCTCACGGTATCTCCAAATCTGGCTGGATGAGGTTTGGAAATGCCGCAAGTTCGAGGAAGGTTTGAGAGTTGAATTGAAAAGAGGAGTACTGCCAATGCGAATGAACCAGTTCTCAGCATTGATGGATATGTGTTGCAGACTTAAGGAATTAGAGCCATCACGAGATACAAGGAACTATTACTTTGGAACATCTAGGTTTCAAAGGGGAGGAAGTAATAACAACAACCAATTTCAGTGGAAACCATATTCTCGACCATCGGGAAGCCAGCAACATCAATAATAATCACATGGGGGAGGTTTGAGTAGCAATCGTGTTGGTCAGACTGTGGCACCCGCCAACGAGGTGTTTAAAGTATGGAAAGGGCCATATGACAAGAGACTGCACGATCAGGGGGATAATTTGCTTTAGATGTAGAAAACCTGGTCATATCTCGAGGGATTGTGATTAAGCGAAGGTGGAGCCCATAGTAAGTAATGTTCGTGCTGTTAAGCCACAAGCTGGAGGACGAGTATATATGATGAGTGGAGCTGAAGCCTCTCAATCTGATGATCTTATCAAGGGAGAAAGTGTCATATTAGGTAATCTTTTAGCTATACTATATGATTCAGGGGTAACTCATTCGTTTATTGCATATAACTGTGTGGATCATTTGGGATTGCCTGTGCCTTCTTTGAGCTTTCAATTGATTATTTCTACACCTACTGCCAAACCTGTTAGTACTTCTAAAATATGCCTAAATTGCCCTGTTACTATCAATAATTGAGTCTTTCCTGTTGATTTAATTTGTTTGCCTCTTACCGATATTGATATAATCTTAGGAATGAATTGGTTATCTTCTAACCATATCTTGTTAGACTGTTCTAAAAAGAGCTTAGTATTTCCTGAGAATAAGGTTTCTGGATTTTTGACTGCCACGCAAGTCGAATCTTTACTGAGGGATAGGGCCTAAGGATACATGCTGCTATCTTCTTTAGGAGTCAAGAGTGAGAAGGATGTGAATGTTATTTCTGTTATAAATGAGTTTCCTAAAGTTTTTCTTGATGAGGTACCCGAATTGCCACTGAAAAGAGAGATAGAGTTTTCTATCGATCTTGTACCAGGAGGGTCCTATATCAATTCCACCGTACCGGATGTCGCCATTGGAATTAGCAGAGTTAAAGAAGCAATTGGAGGAACTGTTGGAAAAATAGTTTGTGAGACCTAGTGTTTCACCATGGGGAGCTCCAGTGTTGTTAGTCAAAAAGAAGGATGGATCTTCACATTTATGTGTGGACTACCAACAGTTGAATAAAGTTACAATAAAGAATAAGCATCCACTTCCAAGAATTGATGATTTGATGGACCAATTGAAAGGAGTGACTATTTTCTCTAAGATAGATCTACAATCAAGTTATCATCAAATTTGTGTCAAGGTAGAGGATATACCTAAGACAACTTTTTGAACGCGCTACGGGCACTATAAGTATCTTGTGATGCCATTCAGAGTGACGAATGCTCCTGTGATATTCATTGATTACATGAATAGGATTTTTTGTTGATATCTAGATAGATTTGTCATTGTTTTTAGCGATGACATTCTGATCTATTCTCAAAGTCTGGAAGAGCATGCTGAACATCTCAATATAGTTCTCCAGATTTTGAAAGAGAAGAAGTAATACGCAAAACTATCAAAATGTGAATTTTGGTTGGAGGAGGTTTAGTTTTTAGGTCATGTGATTTCTAAGGATGGAATTGTAGTGGATCCAACAAAGGTGGAGATTATTCTTCAGTGGGAAAGGCGAAGGACAGTAACTGAGATCCGTAGTTTTGTTGGATTAGTCAGATATTATCGGAGGTTTATTGAAGGTTTTTCTAAGATAGCTGGACCTCTTACACAACTCACAAGGAAAAATCAAGCTTTTATTTGAACAGATAAATGTGAAGAAAGTTTCCAAGAATTGAAGAAAAGATTGACTATTACACCAGTGTTGATTCTACCGGATCTGAACGAGTCTTTTGAGGTATACTGTGACGCTTCTTTTCAAGGTTTAGGATGTGTGTTGATGCAAAATAGAAATGTGGTAGCGTATGCTTCAACACAACTAAAGGTACATGAAAATAATTACCCAACGCATGATTTGGAATTAGCCACAGTTGTGTTCACGTTAAAGATTTGGAGACATTTTCTTTATAGAGCTACGTTCAATGTCTTCAGTGATCACAAAAGTCTGAAATATTTGTTTAATCAAAAGGAGTTGAACATGAGGCAGAGACGGTGGTTAAAATTTCTAAAGGATTTCGACTTTTAGCTTCAATATCATCCTGGAAAGGCAAATGTTGTGGCAAATGCTTTGAGTAGGAAGATGCTTAGTGTTTCTGCTATGATGATCAAAGAGAAAAAATTGATAGAGCAATTTAGAGATATGTGGCTATCAGTAGAATTAGCACCAGGAAGATTTCGTTTGAATATGATCACTATTCTAAATGATTTGCTGGAAGAAATTCGAGAAAATCAAGAAGATGACCAGTTTTTGCAAAACGAAAGGAAATTCTTGAAGGAAGGTCATGTGGCAATGGTTGAGGAAGGATCTGACGGGGTCTTAAGGTTCAAAGGTAGGATTTGTATACCGAATGATCTTGATCTTAGAAAGGCAATTCTCGATGAAGCTCATACCAGCAGGTTGAGTATACATCTCGGAATGACCAAGATGCATGAAGATCTGAAGTGATTATTTTGGTGGCCTGGAATGAAGAGAGATGTTGCCGAACACGTGTCATCTTGCCTTGTGTGTCAAAAGGCAAAGATTGAACATCAAAGACCAACAGGTATGCTACAACCACTAACTATTCCAGAATGGAAATGGGATAGTAATGTAATGGATTTTGTTATTGGAATGCCAAAGACTAGGAAATGCCATGATTCGATATGGGTCATTGTTAATTGACTTACGAAGTCTGCTCACTTTTTTCTAATCAATATCAGGTATTCAATGAAGAAGTTGACCCAGGTGTACATTGGTGAAATCATTAGACTTCACGGTGTACCCTCTAGTATAATTTCCGATAGAGATCCAAGGTTCACATCAAGATTTTGGCAAAGTCTACATGAAGCAATGGGGACTAAACTTCGTTTGAGTTGTGCGTACCATCCGCAAATTGATGGTCAAATGGAGAGAACTATACAGTCACTGGAGGATCTACTAAGAGCTTGTGTGTTAGAATAAAAAAAGAGTTAGGATAAATTCTTGCCTTTGGTAGAATTAACCTATAACAACAGTTTTCACTCAAGTATTGGGATGTCACCTTATGAAGCGCTGTACGGATGATGATGCCGAACACCTTTGTGTTGGTATCAAGATGGAGAGAGTATGATCATAGGACCTGAGATAGTGCAACAAATAACGGAGAAGGTGAAAAAGATTCATGAGAAAATGAGGGTAACTCAGAGTAGACAGAAAAGTTATGCTGATAAAAGAAGAGGACCTCTTGAATTAGAGGAAGGTGAGCATGTGTTTTTGCGAGTCACAACCATGACTGGTGTCGGAAAGGTTATAAAATCCTGAAAACTCACTCCTAAATTCATTGGACCCTATCAAATTCTTTATCGGATAGGTCCAGTCGCTTATCAAATAACTTTACCACTTTTTCTCTACAACCTTCATAATGTTTTCCATATGTCCAAGTTAAGAAAGTATATCCCCGATCCCTCTCATGTCATTCAGCCAAATAAGGTACAATTGAAAGAAAATTTGACATATGAGACGCTTCCTGTTAAGATTGAAGACAGGAGGATGAAGCAACTCAGAGGGAAGGAAAATTTGTTAGTAAAAGTGATCTGGAATGAAACAATAGGAGATGCTACGTGGGAGATGGAAGATAAGATGAGGGAACAATATTTACAATTGTTCTAAGGTATGATAAATTTCGGGAACGAAATTCTTTTTAGTGGGGGAGAGTTGCCATACCCCAAAGTTTAATATTTCTTGATAATGTCTGAATTGTACTATTTTATGATTTCTGTGTGCTGTAAATTTATTTTGATTGTTCTGTGACTGTTTTTGATCATTGTGTGTGATTTACTCTGAGTTGGGAAAATAATAATTTTCGGGCCGGGAAAAATCTTTCACGATTTATTCGGAGCAGGGGGATCTTACTAAACCCAAATCTGAGAGATACGTTACCAAATCTTTTAATTTTTAGAATTTATTTGTGAAATAAAAATATTTCATATTTTTTTTTGTGGACAGTATCTATTGATTTGCGAGCAGTAGATTCTGCTCATCGGGTAATAGATCCTGTATCTTTTGCCCGTTGGACAATAGACTAGGAAAAATCTTTGTGACTCACAACTTGGTGAACCAATAAAAATTAGTCAATATTAATGGCTTGAGTTTTCTAAACCAATAGGATGTGGTCAACTTTAGTGGCTAGACTAGTTAGCCAAGAAACTAAGTAATCTAACTAAGTTAATTTAAAGCTAAGCAGTAACTAAATGGAACAAACTTAGTTTCTTACTCCTTAGAATTCCATGGTTTCAAGGAGGTTCTAGAGTCTTCTAGAATGCATGACCAATGCATGACCTAATTTTGTAACTAAATAGTTAGTCAATGTAACTAAGTGAACTAACCACAAGAAACTAGATGAACTAACTACCTAAACTAAGTGTAACTAGGAACTAATTGAAATCAAAACTTAGTTAATTACCTCCATGTGCTCCACGACCACTAGGTGGTTCTAAGGTGTTTTTAAACAATCTAGTCATCCATTATGACCAAAGGATGATAATCTAATGACCTAAGCCATGTGAAACAATGTGATTAATTTCTATCTTATTGAACAAGTTTTAAGCTTCCTATCCATGCATTTACACGGCCATATACTTGGGAAATAGGATATTTTATTTCATTTCTATCACTTTGTGACTTAAACCTTTTCTCTCCATTCTCTTGTTACCAAGTGGCCTCAATACTCAAGAGGGGGGGTGAATCGAGTAGTTAAAAATAAGTTCACAAATCTTTCGCAAATCGTTTGACAATCAATTTTCTTTGAAGCTATTGAATGATTAGAGATAATTGAATAGATGAGTTAAACACTTTTACTTATAAACGTAATAGCCAAGGAGACAATATTCAAGTAAAACAATGAAACAGTGCACAAAGATAAACAGAGGAGGGTTTAGAGAAACAAACACAGTCGTTTATCCTGGTTCAATCACCACTCCACTTGTGATCTACGTCCAGTCCCCAAGCAACAACTTGAGATTTTCCACTATATCTTCAAGCTTCAATGGGTGCTTGAAAAATCACTACAACCTTGAGCACTCAATAATATGGGATACCTCACCCAAAAGCTTGAGCCTCTATTTTCCAAGGGATACCTCACCCTTACAATACTTGAGGGATACCTCACCCTCACTAATCAGAATATATAATATTGAAGTAGAAGAAACTCTCTCTAGAGCAAGTGTTTACAAATTGAAGCTCTATTATGCTCTCAAGGATTTTTCACGTTTTTAATCAGAAAACAGAGCAAGAAATGATTTTAAGGATTGATTCATGTTTTGAAGTATGATGATCAGTTTTTGATTCAAGGTCAACCGCAAATAAGGACCCAACTTTGGTATTTATAAGTTTCTCAATTAATAGAGCCGTTGGAGGTAGTTGGGCATGCATTTAATGCATTTAATATAGCCGTTGGATGTTGTCAGGATGCGTGTAATCGATTACATATCTCAGGTAATCGATTACATTATTGTTCCAACGTTATCTGAACTTTCTGGGCTCTGTGTAATCGATTACATTCTTGAGGTAATCGATTACATGGCTTCTAACTTTGCTTGTAATCGATTACAATGCTCATGTAATCGATTACATGACTTCTGACTTGCTGTGTAATCGATTACAATATTCATGTAATCGATTACATGGCTCGTCGAACGTGTTCTTTGTGTTTCTGGGTTTTATGTAATCGATTACATTATTGGTGTAATCGATTACATGGCTTCTGACTTTGTTTGTAATCGATTACAACATCAATGTAATCGATTACATTACTCGTCGAACGTGTTCTTTGCCTTTCTCGGGCTTTGTGTAATCGATTACATATATTGTGTAATCGATTACACATGGCCTCGACTTGCTTTGTAATCGATTACATTTACAATGTAATCGACATGCATCTCTGTTTGATGTGTAATCGATTACAAACATTATGTAATCGATTACATTGGCCTTTGAACACATTTTTCAAGTCCAATAACGCTTGTAAGTCATTTCCAACACCTCAAGATACTTGATTAAACATAAATCCTTTTAAGAGTGTTAGATTTAAAGTTGAAACTCAAGTTTTATTGAAAGCCATGTTTAACTTTGAAATTTCCCATTTATTTTGAAATTACATATTGAAAAACCATTTGAGAAATCTTGAGAGCATTTAACATTAATATCCTAAGTCTAAATAAACCTTCTGTCTTCTTTCTTTGATCTTGATTTTTCCTTTTGCGCTTGATCTTCTCTTTTGCTTTTGTTATCATCAAAAACCTTTTGACATGCCTTAGAGACATAAGCATTCACATTCTCCCCTTTTTGATGATGACAAACCTGATCATAGGAAAAAGAAAGAGTTTTTGCATTTGTATATAATAGTCATTTAGGTACAATGCTGCCCCCGGAGTTTATGCATGATGTTGGGTTAGATTTTGCATATGAAAAGCTTAATAACTTAAAGATCAATAACTCCCCCGTACTCATGCAACCTTTAATTTCTCATGCAACTATTAATTACATTTTCATTTTTCCTCATTTTCTCCCCCGTTGGCATTATCAAAAAGACATAAGCATTTAAGAAAAAAATAGACAGCATGACAGCTATATTTCATGATTCCCAAATTTTTGCCATAACAGAAAATCCACATAGATTAATCATTTCAATCAATATTCCAAAAGCATAATAATCAAAAGAATAGGCAATAGGCCATGTATTAATAATCAGCATGTAGAAAGAAACGTACCACAACCAGTAGGCAATAATCAAAATATAACCATAAAGGTATACCAATTTTATATAATCAAAGTCAAAACAAAATAAGTACAAGGTGGTCATCAATACAAGAAAATATCAAGGCAATAGGCCATGATCACTATCAGTGTCCTCGCTGTCACAGAAAACTTCACCCTCTAGATCCGCAGCAGAGTCTCCTAGATCAATGTTATCATCGCTGGGCATAAGATCGTCGTCAGAGTCCAGAAGCTCCTCATCATCAGCAGGAACTCCAGATGGATCAGCGAAGGATAAGGGATCCGGATGGGCAGAGGATGTGGGGGGTGCAGCAGCAGCAGGACTCTCAGGAATAGGAGGTCCACTTAGGAGGGATCTAATGGAGGCAAGCTCCTAGTCTGAGTAGTCCATCCTCAGCTCAAGATGGTCAATCTTTTGCTCTATATGATCCATGCGTGTGTTTACGTTGGCACTCAGGTTGCGCATTTCTTGGAGCAGAAGATCAAGAGAAGCTGGAGCAGGAGCAAAGGCAGGGTACTGAGCCTCCTCATCATCACTATCTGGATCGTGATGGATATGACCAAATGTGCCATGAGTAATGTAATGCCACCTATCTTCCATCTTGTAGAGCTGAAGCTTCTTCAGAGTATGCAGCCCAATTGATTGGGGTCCCTTCGAGCTGGTGTCCTTGGACTCTTCAGCCAGCGAAATGCGACAGTACTCAAGGATTGTGGTGACTAACATGGCGAAGGGGAGAGCAGAGTTCTTCTTTTTCTTGACGTCCAAGATATGCTCTAGAATGTAGTATCCCCGTTTATTGGGTGCCCTGTGGTCATTGCCCATAATGCCACTACATCATCCTTGAGGACTTGGGAGTAATTCCCTCCTCGGGAATCAATCCACGAACCAAGAGGTAGTGGAGAACCCTGTTTTCCATAGTGAGGCCCGGTGGCCATTATTCTGCGTCTAGGATCACTGGGGAGGTGGTAGCAGTCCTAATCAAAGAGAGAAGAGCAGCCTTATGCTCAAACTCATGCCCCCAGACTTTTGCATTTCCACAGAACTGAGCTCCATCAGGAGTGAGCTTGGTAAGCCTATACCACTCCGCCATTGTTAACCTGATTTGTTGCTTTTTCACTTCAGAAATTATGCAATTATCCTCAACCTTCAGGTTAGCATAAAAGACTCAGACAAGGTTAGGGTAGATGGCCTTCTCTATGCTCAGGAATCCCAGCAAGCCTAAGTTTTCTATTGTCCTAAAGCTCTCTAAAGGTTCACTCTCGCAGAAGGTGATGGGAAGATACCTGGGAGAGATGATTTTGCGAAGCTGGAAGTTCTTCCGGAACAACTCAGCTTTCTTCACAGTGGAGAAGTGCCTCGTGAGGTCCAGGCCAGATATATTACATGAAGAGCCACCAGAGGACCCTCCAACAGCAGTCCCTGTTCTTGGGCGCTTCGAGCGATGAGAGGATTCAGCCATTGATGAGAAGGAGAAGCAAGGGATGAGTGATTAGTGATTGGGGATGAGAGAGGGACGAGATTAGGGCAGAGAAAAGGAGATGGGGTTCGTGAGAGAAGATGGGGAGATTTGGATGAGGGATGTGAGGGGATTTTGAACGATGGGCTATGTGGAGAGGGGTTTTCCGAGATTGAGAGAGGTGAAATGACGGGTTTTGATGGAGATTTGAGTGAGAAAGGAGAGTTTTTGAGATTTGAGGTGCGTGGGAGCAGAAGGAGAGAACGAAGAAGATGAACAGGCTCAAAACAGAAATGAGCTCTACGCGCGTCAGGAACCTTTTAAAAACCCCGTGTGTCGATTACATTGAGTGTGTAATCGATTACATGCATTCTCAGTGGGTATGTAATTGATTACATTTTTGATGTAATCGATTACATGCATTCTGGAACCTTGTAATCGATTACATAGTGGATGTAATCGATTACTGAAGTTGAGTTGGTTGTAATCGATTACAAAGGGTGTGTAATCGATTACATGCATGATAGAACATGTGTAATCGATTACAAAGACATTGTAATCGATTACAAGGACTCTTTAACTCATATTTTTGCGTTCCAAACAGCATATAATCATTTTTAAACCATCCAAATCAGTTTTAAAGCAACTTAAATCAATTCAAATCATCATTTAAATATATAAACAAATCATGTTATGATTCAACTCATATAATTGATCAAAATTATCATTTTTACCAAGAATTTCACCCTTTTGGTGGAAATTTGAGGTTGTTGAATTTCTTGTCAACATTGGACATGAGGGAGCACCTGCAAAACAACTTAAGGGAAATCTCCGACGCTCAAGTTAGTATGAGATTCAAATATAATGAAAATTCAGAGATTTTGCAGCAATGTGGCATAATTATGCAGAAAAATACAAGATTATGCGTGAGAAATTAATTTATGCGGGAATGATCCAATATACCCGATTCATTTCTAATGTAGAAAAATGCTTGTTTTGCTAGGGGTTTGGTGAAAATATCGACTAGTTGCTTAGTTGTTTCAACAAATTCAAGTATGCAATCACCTCTTTGAACATGATCTCTAATGAAATGATGTCTTATTTCAATATGCTTAGTTCTAGAATGCAAAATGGGATTTTTTGACAAGTTAATTGCACTAGTATTATCACATTTTATGGGAATGTGATCAAGCTCAAGACCATAGTCCAAGAGTTGTTGTTTCATCCAAAGGACTTGAGCACAGCAACTCCCAGCTGCAACATATTCAGCTTCAGCTGTGGACAATGCCACACTATTTTGTTTCTTGCTGTGCCAAGAAACTAGTGAGCTTCCAAGCAAGTGGCATATCCCACTAGTGCTCTTTCGATCCATTTTGCATCCAGCAAAATCAGAATCGGAGTACCCAATAAGACTACATGAGGCTCCCTTAGGGTACCATAAACCCATTTGTGATGTGCCTATTAGATATTTCATTATTCTCTTAACAGCACTTAGGTGTGATTCCTTAGGATTAGCTTGATATCTAGCACACATGCATACACTAAACATTATATCGGCCTACTTACAAGTGAGATAAAGGAGTGAGCCAATCATACCTCTATATTTTGTAATTTCTACCGATTTACCTCCTTCATCCTTGTCCAAATAGCAAGAGGTGCCCATAGGAGTAGCCATATGCTTGGCATTGTCCATACCAAACTTTTTGAGCAGCTCCTTGCAATACTTGGATTGGCTTATAAATGTTCATTCTCTTGTTTGCTTGATTTGTAGACCAAGGAAGAAGTTGAGCTCACCCATCATGGACATCTCAAACTCACTTTGCATAATATTTGAAAATTCTTTACAAAGAGAGTTGTTAGTAGCTCCAAATATAATGTCATCAACATAGATTTGAACTAGAAGAATGTCATGCATTTTGTGTTTTATGAAAAGAGTGGTGTCAACTTTACCTCTAGAAAAGCCTTTTTCTAAAAGAAATTTGCTCAACCTTTCATACCAAGCTCTAGGAGCTTGTTTCAAGCCATACAAGGCCTTTTTCAATTTAAAAACATGGTTGGGCATTTCAAAGTCCTCAAAACCAGGAGGTTGTTCTACATACACCTCTTCTTGTATAAAACCATTTAAAAAAGCACTTTTGACATCCATTTGATAGAGTTTGAAATCCATGATGCAATCATATGCAAGTAGCATTCTAATGGCCTCTAGTCTAGCTACGGGAGCATAAGTTTCTTCATAATCTATGCCTTCTTCTTGATTATATCCCTTAGCTACAAGCCTAGCTTTATTTCTTATTATTAAACTCGTTTCATCAAGTTTGTTCCTAAAGACCCATTTGGTGCCAATTATAGGATGATCATTGGGCCTTGGAACTAATTCCCAAACTTGATTTCTCTCAAATTGGTTTAGTTCTTCTTGCATGGCCAAGATCTAATGCTCATCATTAATGGCCTCATTTATGTCTTTAGGTTCAACTTGAGAGACAAAGGCTAGATGATTACATGCATCTCTAAGTGAGTTTCGAGTGATTACCCCTTTTGATACATCACCTATCACCTTGTCGAGAGGATGATATCTTGAAGTCCTCCATTCCTTGAGTAGATGTAAGATTTCTGAATCTTCTTGCCATGTATGATCAAGGGGTCTCTTTTCTTCCTTCTTGGGCTCTTTCTCTTGATTTTTCAAGTGCGTCTTTTCTAAGATTTCTGCAACATCATCAACAAGCTCCTTTCTCGACTCATTTGGGTTAGTTTCATCAAATGCAACATGTATGGACTCTTCTATGATCATAGTTCGTTTATTATAGACTCTAAAGGCCTTGCTATGAATAGAATAACCAATGAATATTCCCTCATCAGATTTTGCATCAAACTTTCCCAAGTTATCTTTTCCATTATTCAACACAAAGAATTTACATCCAAAGACATAAAAATGTGACACATTAGGTTTCCTTCCTTTGTACAATTCATATAGGGTTTTCTTTAAAATTGGCCTTATTAGGGCTCTATTCATAATATAACAAGCGGTGTTAACCGCATCCGCCCAAAAGTACTTAGGAAGGTTGGCCTCATTGAGCATAGTTCTTGCCATTTCCTCTAAAGATCGATTTTTCCTTTCTACAACACCATTTTGTTGTGGTGTTCTAGGGGCAGAAAAATTATGCTCAATGTCATGTTCATCACAAAAAGTTTCAAATGCATGATTTTCAAATTCACCACCATGATCACTTCTTATGGATGCAATACAAAAACCTTTTTCATTTTGGATAACTTTGACAAGTTTTCTAAATGATTGAAAAGCATCATTTTTGTGGGCTAAGAATAATGTCCATGTAAATCTAGAAAAACCATCCACAATCACTAATGCATAGTAATTACCACCAAAGCTCATAGTTCTAGAGGGTCCAAAAAGGTCCATGTGCAAAAGTTGTAAAGGTCTAGAAGTTGAAACTATGTTTTTAGCTTTGAAAGAGACCTTTACTTGTTTTCCCTTTTGACATGCATCACAAAGTTTGTCTTTTTCAAACTTGAGCTTTGGAAGACCAATTACTAGTTCTTTAGAGACCAATTTGTTTAAGTGATCCATGTGAATGTGAGCAATTCTTCTATGCCATAACCATGAATCATTTTCTCTACTCATAAAGCATTTAGCATCATTTGAGGAAATATCATCAAGACTAATCATATATATGTTATTGACCCTATGACCAACAAACTTAACTTGCTTATCATCCTTTCCCTCAATTATGCAACAAGAGGAATCAAATATAACTCTATTTCCTTTATCACACAATTGACTAATACTAAGTAAATTATGTTTAAGTCCTTCAACAAGTAAGACATTATCAATAGATGATGAAGGGATCTTACTAACTTTGCCAATTCCAAGAATCTTCCCTTTGTTGTTGTCACCATATGTGACATGACCATGTTTCTTGTGTGTAAGGAAGGAGAACTTGGAGCCATCACCGGTCATGTGCTTGGAGCAACCATTATCAAGATACCAACTTGAGCTCTTGGTCTTCAAGCACACCTATAACACACATTCAAGATTTAACTTTTGGTACCCAAATTGTTTTGGGTCCTTGTGTGTTAGAATTAGGTATGGTGCCTTTAGGGACCCAAACCCTTTTGATTCCAACCTTGGTGTTTATGTTCTTTCTAACATTGCAAGTGGATGCACTATGCCCTTTCCTACCATAATGAAAACATTTAACAAAGGGGCTACTTGAAGTTTTTGAGGAAACAAAGAAGTTCTTATAAGACTTTTGATGGTTGTTTGGATTAAATCCCAAGCCGGCTTTTTGGAAAACACATTTTTGTCTCCCTAACAACACATTCAAGTTGTCTCTTCCAAAAGTGAATTTCGCAAGAGTGTTGTTCAAGTCTTCAATTTCTTTTTCAAAAGCTTTGCATGATAAACAAGGTAATGATATGGATGCATTATCATGTGAGGAACAAATCATGCATGATGAATTAGCATCTATGAGTCCTAAAGTCTCATTTTCAATTTTAAGTTCATTTATCTCCTTGGTTAAAGTAGAAATTTTCTTTGTCAATAGGGAGATAGTTTTATTGGAAGACAAAATCATTTTTGTGAGCCTCAAAGATTCATCATGCAATTCTTGAAAGGCATCATGCAATTCATCATAATAAGGTGGAGGTTCTAGGTTAGAAGAGGTTACCTCGGTGTCGCTTTCTCCACTTTCTTCTCCTTGAGCCATGAGGCAAAGATGGGCTTCTTCATTTTCTGAATCGTCGGAAGAGCTTAAGTCATTGTCCTCCCAAGCTATATATGCTCTTCTTCCTTTCTTTTCCTTGGAGGGTCTTTTCTCAAACTTCTCCGTCTTCTTGAGATATATAGGACACTCTATTTTCATGTGCCCCGATTTTCCACATTCGTAGCATTTTGGAGGAGTAGAGGATCCTTCTCCTTTGTGATATGCTTTCTTTTGAGGAAAGGGTGGTCTTCTTTGAAATCCCTTTTTCTTCAAGAATCTTCCGAATTTTCTCACAAGAAGACTAAGATTCTCCTCACTTAGCTCAATATTTTCAGCATCCTCTTCACCATCTTCATCATCATCTTCAAGTATGGAAGAGGTGGCCTTGAGTGCAATTCCCTTCTTCTTTTTGTCATGTTCTTCATTTTGATTGAGCCTATTTAGTTCCAGCTCATGCTCTTGAAGTTTTCCGAATAGGGTGGCTAGAGACATGGTTGATAAATCTCTTGATTCCGCAATCGCCGTTATTACCTTGGGTTGCCAATTCTTGCTTAGACATCTCAAGACTTTGTTAATAAGATCCTCATTAGGAAATGTCTTTCCCAATGAGATGAGATGATTAACAATATGAGTAAATCTCTTTTGCATATCTTGAATACTCTCACCTTGATTCATTCTAAACAATTCATATTCATGAGTAAGAGTGTTTATTCGAGATCTTTTTACCTCACTAGTACCTTCATGAGTTACTTGTAGGGTATCCCACATTTCTTTTACTGTCTTACAATTTGACACCCTAAAGAATTCATCATACCCCAAAGATGTGGTGATGATGTTCTTGGCTCTCAAATTATATTGAACCTTCTTTTTATCATCATCGGTCCAATCACTTCTAGGTGTATTAATTGTCACACCGTCCTTAGTTTGTGTAGGGACAAAAGCACCATTTTCAATCGTCCCCACACACTAAGTCAATAGCTTCAATAAAAATTTTCATCCTTTTTTCCAATAGGCATAACCATCCCCATTGAAATAAAGGAGGTCTATTTATAGAAGAACTTTCATTTGAAAAACCATTTGAAGCCATCACTTCTCTTGAAGCTGCTAAGCTCTTTATACAAGAGTCTAGCTCTGATACCACTTGTTACCAAGTGGCCTCAATACTCAAGAGGGGGGTGAATTGAGTAGTTAAAAATAAGTTCACAAATCTTTCGCAAATCGTTTGACAATTAATTTTCGTTGAAGCTATTGAATGATTAGAGATAATTGAATAGATGAGTTAAACACTTTTACTTATAAACGTAATAGCCAAGGAGACAATATTCAAGTAAAACAATGAAACAGTGCACAAAGATAAACAGAGGAGGGTTTAGAGAAACAAACACAGTCGTTTATCCTGGTTCAATTACCACTCCACTTGTGATCTACGTCCAGTCCCCAAGCAACAACTTGAGATTTTCCATTATATCTTCAAGCTTCAATGGGTGCTTGAAAAACCACTACAACCTTGAGCACTCAACAATATGGGATACCTCACCCAAAAGCTTGAGCCTCTATTTTCCAAGGGATACCTCACCCTTACAATACTTGAGGGATACCTCACCCTCACTAATCAAAAAATATAATATTGAAGTAGAAGAAACTCTCTCTAAAGTAAGTGTTTACAAATTGAAGCTCTATTATGCTCTCAAGGATTTTTCACGTTTTTAATCAGAAAACAGAGCAAGAAATTATTTTAAGGATTGATTCACATTTTGAAGTATGATGATCAGTTTTTGATTCAAGGTCAACCGCAAATAAGGACCCAACTTTGGTATTTATAAGTTTCTCAATTAATAGAGCCGTTGGAGGTAGTTGGGCATGCATTTAATGCATTTAATATAGCCGTTGGACGTTGTTAGGATGCGTGTAATCGATTACATATCTCAGGTAATTGATTACATTGTTGTTCCAATGTTATCTGAACTTTCTGGGCTCTGTGTAATCGATTACATTCTTGAGGTAATCGATTACATGGCTTCTGACTTTGCTTGTAATCGATTACAATGCTCATGTAATCGATTACATGACTGACTTCTGTGTAATCGATTACAATATTCATGTAATCGATTACATGGCTCGTCGAACGTGTTCTTTGTGTTTATGGGTTTTGTGTAATCGATTACATCATTGGTGTAATCGATTACATGGCTTCTGACTTTGTTTGTAATCGATTACAACATCAATGTAATCGATTACATTACTCGTCGAACGTGTTCTTTGCCTTTCGGGCTTTGTGTAATCGATTACATATATTGTGTAATCGATTACATGGCCTCGACTTGCTTTGTAATCGATTACATTTACAATGTAATCGATTCTGCATCTTCTGTTTGATGTGTAATCGATTACAAACATTATGTAATCGATTACATTGGCCTTTGAACACATTTTTCAAGTCCAATAACGCTTGTAAGTCATTTCCAACACCTCAAGATACTTGATTAAACATAAATCCTTTTAAGAGTGTTAGATTTAAAGTTGAAACTCAAGTTTTATTGAAAGCCATGTTTAACTTTAAAATTTCCCATTTATTTTGAAATTACATATTGAAAAACCATTTGAGAAATCTTGAGAGCATTTAACATTAATATCCTAAGTCTAAATAAACCTTCTGTCTTCTTTCTTTGATCTTGATTTTTCCTTTTGCGCTTGATCTTCTCTTTTGCTTTTGTTATCATCAAAAACCTTTTGACATGCCTTAGAGACATAAGCATTCACATCTCTCTCTTCTAAGAACAAACAAAGAAACTCTATCTTCTTCCTCTTGAAGCTCTCGGTCTCCACACCCAACACCTGTCAAACTCAGAGAAGATTAGACCAAAAACTGTGTGTTCTCCTGTTAGAGAATTCTCATATAAATACAATTTAATTACAAGCTGTCAAGCTGATTTTCAGCCCAATAAATTAGCTAAACTGTCATATATACATTTACAGCTAATTATCCTAATTAAGAGAATAACAGTTACAAATAAATGTGCAATCCCATATACTTTGCTTATGCCATTAATTCTGTTGACACCCCCCCTCAAATTGATGCTGGTAAATCTACTAGCATCAATTTGCCAAGTGGAAAATTGTGTCACTGACGTGTCAAAGTTTTAGTGAAAGTGTCAGCTATTTGAACAGAGGTTGAGACATATGGTAGATTGATGACTCTTCGATCATAGGCTTCTCGAATAGAGTGACAATCAACCTCGATGTGTTTCGTCCATTCATGATAAATTGGATTTGCTGCAATCTGTATGACGCTGGTGTTGTCAGCATGCAATGGAGTTAGTTGTCCTTGAGAGAATCCAAGCTCTGTAAGAAGACCACGCATCCATATTATTTCAGAACAAGCGTGCAGACATTACGCGATATTCTGCTTCAGTGGATGACTTTGAGACTGAATCTTGTTTCTTACATTTCTATGAAATAGGAGCATTCCCTAGGAACATACACCAGCTAGTAGTAGATTTCCTTGTGTCTAGACATCTAACCCAATCAACATCACTATATGCTTGGAGTTTGATAGATGAATCAGCACGAAAAAATAAACCACGCTTTAGGGTGCCAAGGAGGTATCTAATGATTCGCTACACTGCTGAAAGATGGAAATGCCGTGGAGATTGCATGAACTTACTAACTGTGTGTACAACAAAAGAAATATCTGAGCGAGTGATAGTTACATAGATGAGACTACCCACTAGCTTGCGATATTGAGTGGGATCATCAAGAAGGTCACCTTCATCTCGTCTATATTTAACATTAACTTCCATAGGAGTGTCAACAGGGGCTACATTTGTGAGTCCAGCTAGCTGGACCAAGTCTTGAATATACTTTTACTGATTTAAAAAAATGCCTTCATGATGATAATGCACCTCTAAACCCAAGAAATAAGTGAGATGGCCTAACTCTTTCATATGAAAAGTTGAATGCAGCATGTGTTTGATTCTAGAAATAGTCTCTTAATCAGAACCAGTCACCAAAATGTCATCCACATAAATAAGAAGCACCACGATGCCTTTAGGAGTCCTTTGTAGGAAAAGAGATGGATCATACTAACTTTGATTGAATTCAAAACCAACTAGTGTGGATCAAAACTTTTCAAACCATACTCTTGGTGCATGTTTCAATCCATATAATAAGCATTTTAGTTTGTAAACAGTATTAGGGGAAGGTGTAGGCATACCATTAGGACGTTTGATGTAAACTTCCTCCTGAAGGTCACCGTGGAGGAATACATTTTTGACATCCATTTGATGTAGTGGACAAGATTGTGATGCAGCAAGAGCAAGAATAGTGTGCACAGTTGTCATCTTGGCGACTGGGGCAAAAGTCTCATCATAGTCTAGTCCATATTCTTACTTATTTCCAAGCATAACTAGATGAGCCTTGTAACGATCTATGGATCCATCCGAACGCAGCTTTATAGAGAACATAAACTTGCTGCCTAAAGGTTTAACGAATGGGGGACATGGCACTATATCCCATGTCTGATTTTCTTCCAAGGCGAGAAGTTCAGTTTCAATAGCCTTCTGCCAGCATTCATTCTCTATGGTCTGTTTATAAGAGGAAGGAATAGGAATAAATGATAATGTTGCTGTCAAGGAACTGATATACCTTTCTAGGGGCTTACGAACACGTGAGCTGCATCGTAGAGGAGCTGGTTCTGGTTCTTTTACTGGATTAATAGCCAAGGAATTATCTTGAGGGGGCCCATGAGATTCTGCTGGCTGATTTTGAGTGACAACAATTCATCTTTTGTAGGTCAAGAGAGGTTTAGAAGATGGTTAACCTACATGAGAGTTAGAAAATAATGGCAAAATAAAAATTGGAGAAGAGACAGGGTCATAATGTGTTGCAAAAAATATATATATTTTCTTGGAAGATGACATTTCTAGATACCTGAATCCTACGAAGGTTAGGATCATAACATAGAAAGCCCTTTTGATAAGGAGAATATCCAAGAAAAGCACATTCAACAGATTACGCAGTGAGCTTGGTGCGTTCTTGTGGCGGAAGATGGACATAACACACACAATCGAAGATATATACGAAGAGTGGAGTAATTGGGTGGGTGACCATATAACCGAGTGAAAGGGGATTCATTACTTATTGATGGAGATGGCAATCTGTTTATAAGATGAACTGCAGTGGAAAGGGCTTCACACCAAAATCGTGATGGCACATGAGACTCCAGCAAAAGGGTGCGAACAACATCAAGAAAATGACAATTTTTTCTTTCAGCTACCGCATTTTGTTGTGGAGTTAAGGGGCATGACCTTTGAGATATAATGCCATTAGATTGCAAGAATTCCTAAAATGAGTGTGACATGTATTCCCTCCCATTATCAGAGTGAAATATTTTGATTTTTGATGAAAATTAGGTTTGAACATAAGCATGAAAAAATTTGAAAGTGGAAAAGACTTCATCTTTTGAGCGCAGAAAATAGACCCAGGTGAAACGACTATAATCATCAATAAAAGTTATAAAATATTTGTAATTAGCATGAGATATAACCGGTGCCACCCCCCAAACATCACTATGGATGATATCAAAAGGTTATGTTACATTAGAGTGATGTGTTGTAAAAGGTATAATTTTACTTTTGCTAAGCTTACATGGAATGCAATCAAAATGAACAACATTAAGAGATGAAATGTGTTTATTTCCAAGAAAACTAGATTTTAACAAGTCATGAAATGCATTTGAGTTTGGATGTCCAAGACGTTTATGCCATACTTGGTAATCAACAATAGCAGAATTACAAGAAACTAAAGGCAAATAAAGACTTGGAGACAACGAGAAATGAATTGGGAAAAGACATCCAACTTTAGGCCCCATCGCGATTATCTTCCCTGAGTGTTGATCCTGCACAAGACAACCAGACTGTGAGAATTGTACTCGACAATCATTGTCGACTAATTGACTAACTGAAATGAGATTACTAGTAAGACCAGGAGAGACAAAAACATTGGTCAGAGATGAAGAAATATCACTAGTGGTTGTGATAGGCAATTGATTTCCATCAGCAGTATGTATCTTGAGATTTCCAAAATATTTTTTGATATTAGTAACGAATTGAGCATTGCTGGTCATGTGGTTGGAAGCCCTTGAATCAAAGTACCAAGGTGAAGAGGATTTACCTGAGAATCCTAAAGCAGAGAATGTTGAAATGATCATTTGTTGAACCATTTCAGGGGTCAAAGTTAGAGCAGTAGTAGGAGCATTTTGTTGAACAGTCTTTGGATTGGCGAAGTGTTAGGAATATAAGAATCAACTGAGTTTGTAAAAGCTGTTACAGTTCACCTTGGTGGCCTTATTGGACATTCCTTAATAATATGTCCATCCTTTTTGTAGTAGTTACAGAATTTTTTGGGACAGTTTGAAGCATAATGTCCAAATTGCTTGCAGCAGAAACATTGAACAGCACTCATGTCATGGCTTCTTGACTTCCCTTGTGAAACAAATAGGAACTAGGGAAATAGGAACTGAAGAAGAATGAGAGGGTAATCTGGACTGGGAAACAAATAACGAAGAAGAACGTGAAGAGAAGTGAAACATGATCGTGAAACTTGGATGAAGCTGAAAAACAAGAGAGAAAAAAAATGTAGACTAGGTTCTGGGATCGTAACCTAAGCTGATACCATGTTAAACTCAGAGAAGATTAGACCAAAAATAGTGTGTTCTCCTGCTGGAGAATTCTCATATAAATACAATTTAATTACAAACTATCAAGCTGATTTTCAGCCCAATAAATTAGCTAAACTGTCATATATACATTTACAGCTAATTATGCTAATTAAAAGAACAACAGTTACAAATAAATGTGCAATACTATATACTTTGCTTATGCCATTAATTCCGTTGACAACACCATCATCCAAGCTTCCATAATTTCATCCAATCTCATTTTCCTTGCCTACATGCTATTCTAAAACCTTTTCATGTTACTACCTTGAATCCAAGTTAAGGTTTTCTACTCTACAAGGTAAAGTTATTGTTTCTTGTTCCTAAGTTTGATTCTTGAGTTTTTAAACCATGATTAATCTATGGTTTCTTATTTTCAAGCTTTGTTTGTGACTTTGTTTTGGTTTAAGTTTGTTAGGGTTTTTCTTTGGAGATTCACGAAATCCATAGGAGGCCATACAAGAAGGATTTTTCTCTTCCTTGAGGTAAGAGGGAGATTAATCTCATCAACCATGTGTTGGTGGTGAGGAAATAGAATTGTTTGTGGTGAAAAATTCATAAGAATTTATTAACTTGTGTGGTTTAAGCTTGCTTTGTTGTGATGATTTTTGATTGATATGCTTTATAGCTTTGAAAATATGCTTGAATATGTGATTATGGAAGTATGTTGATTATTGTATATAGTAGGATGTGATATGCATGCTGAGGAAGTGTATGAAGGTTCCAAAGAACCTATGGAGGCTCACGGCCTCGACACCACCATTAGAGTTAAATGCTTTAAATTATTTTCCTAATCATGGATTAAATGAGTTAGTGACAAGAAATTGGATTAAAGGTTTTTGCAAAGACTAAAGTGATAAAAAATAATTAAATATGATCTATAAAGAATATAGTGAAATTTGGCTAACATGCCTGTTTTTGTTATTCTAGATCCAAAATTATTTTACTAAGTGTAGACTTAGGTAATTAAGTAACAAGAACTCAATTTAATGAGCTTTCTATTTAGAAATAAAAATAAAATGAACTATTCTATAGAATTAAATTAGTATAATTAGGCTATGAAGTAAGATAAAATTTAAAACTTGAAATTTACTGATGTATAGCTCACCCTTCGGGTTTTGAAGTGCGTTAGAAATTTTTGGGCTGTAATATCCAAATTAAATCAAAGAAATGTAATTTTGTGTGAAATAATGAAAAATGTTACTCAAAGAATTTTTAACAGTGAAATATGGTAAGTAAAGCCTAAATAACTATTTTATATGAAAAATATTAAAGAAACGTCACTTGTTTTCAAAATAGTGATTTTTTAAGCTATCAAATTGAGAAAATGATTTAAAATTTCTACGTGATGGAGATAGAAGAACAAATCCAATTAGGAAAGAAAATAGATTTTAAGAAGGCTCAAGACAAGACACTCATGTTTTGGGATAGACTTTGTGTTCCACAAGAAAATAAAATCAAAAGAAAGATTCTAGAATAAGCCCATAAGAGTAGATACACCATCCATCCTAGAGTCAAAAAGATGTATCAAGACCTTAAAAAGATATTTTAGTGGCCAAACATGAAAAAAGAGATAGCAGAATATGTGTCCAAGTGCTTAGTATGCCAAAAGGTGAAGATAGAATACCAAAAACCTTCAAGACCCCTTCAACCCTTTGAGGTTCCAGAATGGAAATAGGAAAGCATATCAATGGATTTTGTGATGGGGTTTCCTAGGACCCAATCAGGCCATGACGCCATTTGGGTTATTGTGGACCGATTAACCAAATGTGCACACTTCTTGGCCATAAAAGCAAATTGGTCATCAGATAGGTTGGCCCTACTCTACCTTTAGGAGATTGTTAGGTTACACGGGATTCCCTCGAGTATTATATCAGACAGAGACCCTAGGTTCACATCTAGGTTTTGGGGAGCCTTGTATAAAGCCTTTGGGACAAAACTGAATTTCAGTATGACCTATTATCCACAAATCGATGGCCAAACTAAAAGAACCATCCAAACTTTGAAAGACAAGCTTAGAGCCTGTGTACTTGACCATCAGGGTAGTTGGGATAGGTTATTACCTTTGATATAATTTTCCTACAACAATAGTTACCACACCAGTATAGGAATAGCACCATATGAAGCCTTGTATAGCAGGAAGTGTAGGTCACCCTTATGCTGGTGTGAAACTGGGGAACAGACTATCCTAGGTCCAGAAATGGTTCAACAAACCACTAAACATATTAGAATGATCAAGGACAGGATGTTAACATGCTAAAGTAGGCAAAAGGGTTATGCGGATGAGAGGATAAGGCCCCTAGAATTCAATGCAGGAGAATATGTATTCTTCAGAGTCACTCTTACTATGGGAATTGGTAGGGCTATTAAAATTAGAAAGTTGACACCCCGATTTCTTGGTCTCTTCCAAATTCTAAAAAGAGTCAAACTAGTTGCTTACCAAATAGCCTTACCCCCAAATTTGTCAAACCTCCATGAAATTTTCCATGTTTTCAAACCCGAGGACATAATCCGGATCCTTCACATATTCTAAGAAAGGAATCAATACAGTTAAAAGATTATTTAAATTTTATAGTTAAACTTGTAAGGATCATGGATTGGGTTGTGAAAGAACTCAGAAAGAAACAAATTCCTTTGGTAAAGGTATTATGGGAGGGAAGTGACTCAAAAGAGGCCACATGAGAACTCGAAACCCACATGATAAAAGATCATCTAGAGCTTTTCGAATGAGGTAAACAAATTTTGAGGACAAAATTTATAAAATGGAGGGGAGAATTATAACATTCTCTCTAACCTAATAGACATAATCAGGTCATAGAAGCTCAATAAAGATTGGTATGAATTATCTAAAAATTTTAGGAATTTTTTTAGATTGAATTGAGTATGAATCTATAACACTAAAGCTTAAGATACTAATACTGCAATATGCAAAATTTGGTGGAATAAAAATAGGGAGAATAAAAGGAAATTCTATAATTTTCCACGATGCCAATGAAGGCTAGAAATTTCATTACTGAGAAATTAAAGCGTTCTTAACAGATAAAAGGTTATCAATTGAATTTTAAAGTTTAAAACTTATTTCACGGTTTCCCCAGTGCAGCAATTTGCTACTTCTCCACCTAATATTAGATATTTTGACCACTTTGTTTTCATTTTCTCCACTCCTTCATATTACTCGTCATCTAACTCTTTCATTCTCTAATTTTCTGACTCTCACTCATTCTCTATTCTCTCATCTTCACGGCTGTTAGCAGAGGAAAGGCAAGGAAACAAGAGCAAGAAAGATCAAAGAGAAAGGAAGAAGCAAGAGGGAGAAGGAAAGAAAACCAAGAAAGGAAAGAGCAAAGCAACTATAAGCTAGGTAGGGGGTGTTTTCTCAAACTTTTCATACTAAATGTGTTTTCTCATGAATTTGAAAGAATGTTTACTAATAATGGATTTAGAACCATGATTTTCACAAGAAATGGTTTTGATACCAAGTTTGATTTTGAACTTGGAATGATGAAGAATTTGACCTTGATAAAGTTGTAAACTTATGAATTGACGATTACCCATGCTTGTTATATCACTCTATGATGGTTTGGTTCTATGATTGATGAGTTTTTTTATTTGATTTTGGTGCAAGAATGGGTGGTTCTTGGGGGTTCCCTCTCTTATACCATATTTTCACATCCAAAATTACACAAATAACCAATTATGGGCAAGTCATAATCGGTTATTGGTGATGATTGAGAAAGCCTCGACTTACCAAAATTAGTTAAATTTGAATGCCTAACCTTATTGGAGCTTGACAGAGGCAACTAATAAGCAATAATCGGTCAGAAGTGAGGCCTAATCGATTATTCCCTTATGACAGAGAGCATAAATAAGCTCATAACCGATTACCTAGTGACGGGTAACTAGTTATTGGCTTATGGAAAGGACTTGTGAGAAGTCCATAACTGATTACCCAATGGTGATAATCAGTTATGAGACATAAAATATGTCTTGGTTAGCCAATGATAATTGGTTAGCACCTTGTGTTAACCTATTATCTTGCCTAGACATATGAATCTAAGCTTGATGCAATAGTATGGGACCTCAAGAACGCTTAATCTTATGAATGATTGGCTATGTTATGATTGAACTATGATATAAATGATAACATGATGAGTTAATATATTGTATACCTGATGAAATACGATACTTGCATTATGATTTGAGAATGCAATATGATGATTGTAATGCATAATTGATTTGATAATTATGCTTGATATTGTAACATGAGAATAGTGATTGAATGTAAATGATTGATTTTATAAGTAACCCATCCTCTAAGACATCCTTGGTCCTAGGAGGAGGCTTAAAAAGGGTGGTTGAGGATGGAAATATCTGTACCACTTGAGTATTGAGGCTGAGGACAGATAATTCCCTCCCTCTTTACTTGAGCTCTCCATGGATAATGTGTAGTTGAGGACGGATAATTCCCTCTCTATGCTTGAGGCATTCCTAGATTAGAGATAGTGTGAGGACAGAAGATACCCTCCCTATTAAAGCAGTTTAGGATAGATAATTCCCTCTCTACTCATAACTTGTAATGAAGACAGACAATTCCCACATTTGTTGTGGATTGATTTAGGTTACTCGGAGTAATCCTGTTAGCGAGAGCTATGAATGGGTTAAAGTGCATTAACCCGAAAGCAAGCTACTACCAAGTGAATGATATTGTGAGGATAGACAATTCCCTCCATACCATTGATTGTTAAAATGACACATGTGTCTTGATGATTTAAGATAAGATGAATTTTGAATGATAATACTTGATGTTACGATTTCAAATTCTTTGATTTGAGAATTGGACAAAGTAATTTACAACTTGATGATTAAATGATTTTCATGATAATTAAAATGAACTGTTTATTTTGGGAAGAGGAAGGACTTGCTTTGGTTTTCTGCCACCTTCCTAAAATAACATTGAATGTTTTTTTAAAAAGATTTTTCCCGAAATAGCTGGAATGATTATGATGACACGTTTTTACTACAACTACTGAGAATTGTGAGATTCTCACCCTACTTCTTAATTTTCCATAATGATTCCAGGATGACCCCCTACAACTTATAGAGATAGAGATAGACCTAGCAATAAACGTAGCCTTACTTCTTTTATTTTGATATTTTGTAAATGGTTACACACTGTTCTTTTTATGCCTTGATGGCATATGATCTATTTAATTTATTTTGATATACTTTGATGCACCCTATGTATTTTGATACAGTTATACTGATATGTATTACGTACTTCCATTTCAGGCTCATATTTTGTACATCATACATGTATCTTTTTCAGAAATATTTGATATTGATCTAAGTGGCGTCTTCTAATACGATTGTTAATGCATAATTCTAGATATGTCATTAGCTTAAGTATTAAGATGTTATAGATACACCCTTACTTGCTTAGAGACAAGCTTACTTTAGAGGAGTCATTTCCTTCGTTAGCCTCACCAACATTTAATTTAGGAAAATGCTTATTACGCATCTCCTTTTTTCCCACATCTCTCACATCCGCATAGGTGAAAGTCAGAGTGTAGATGTGCAGCAAATAAAGTAGGCTCAGTTGTAATCAGATAGTAAATACTATGGAGATGTAAGATGTTGTGTATATAAGTGAGTGTGAATAGTATTGTTGTTTAATTTAATATCTTTTTTTATGAGATTTAATTTATCTAATATTGTAAAAAAACAAATTAATAGAACTTTTTCGTTAAGCCCCACGTTGGTAGTTCAGTTGGTTGGAGTTGGGGATACATAAGGAGAATAGTAAGGTTCGATCATTGCAAATGCTCTCTGTCCTAGTTTCCCTTCCTATATCCTCCACCCCTCTTTTGGGCCCTATTTTATCATTTAAGGGGTACTAAAATCAACGTGTCCATCATCCCTACCCAAGAGCTCCACTAGGGAGCCCTCCACCATGTCCACATGGTGAGACCTAGGCCTTACCAAAAAAATTTTTTTTTCTCATTAAGAACAAACTATAAAGTGAAATTGTCACCTTGATTAACATATGCTTTATTACATATCGATAAAACAACTTTTTAGACATGTACCTTTTTTGGATAATACTTATTTTCTCAAAGGTTAAAAGTCAAAAACAAAAATCAGAATGCAAAACTTGGTTGGATTATGTTTCCCCTTTAGTATTTAAAATTAACACTATTATCATATAATTAGTTTTCCTGATTCTTCATATAGTATTCTAATATTATTGTATTTCCATAATTTATCCAAGTTTAGGATATACTTATTCTAGTTTCTTATCTCTTTATATTGTCTTGTCCAACTATCTTCTTAAGTGGTATATAGTTCAATCCTTCTATATCTGACTCTGGTACCACTATTCCACTTATTCCTATCTTTAAGATATCTCTAACTCTTATATACAAAGATTCTTGTTCTAGGGTTGGATTGAAGTTCTTACTACCTTTGCAACATACCATAATGTATGGGACATTCATAAAACTTCATTTGTATTATGCCTCTCTATTAACTAGCTAAGGGTATGCCTATTGTAATATCATCCCTAACCTATTAGTTTTAATTTGGTTTATAGAAGTGCTTTAATACCAATATGAGTTAGAATGACAATTTGGTTAATACAAAAGACTAAAATATTTTTAAGAGGTATAAAACTTTCAAAGTTACCTAAAGTCAAAGATATTATCTTAATTCCACCCTTCCCACTGTCTTTGACTTTGTACATGTATATCTCTCACTTTCTCTCATTTCACATAGTTGTTAGCAGTAGAAAAGAGAAGAAAAGTTAGAGATAGGAATAAAAGAGGAAACATAGAAGAAAGAAAGAAAAGAAATAGGAGAAAAGAGAAAGCAAATTGAAAGAAGAAAAAGAGGAAGAAGTAAGAACCAAATGAAGAACAAGATAAAGAATCGAACTCCATCCATAGGGAACTGAGGTAGGGGGTTGTTGTGTTTACTTTTTGTGTTTTATCATTCTTTGTTCATTGAAACTGGCAAAGAATGGACAAAATTGAGTTCTTCATGATACTCGAAGAAAAATCATGATTGAGTGTAATAAGAGATATGTTTTATGAGACTTGAGCATATATTTGCATGGACATGTATATGCATGAATACAACTACCAGAACTTGTTGTTGATGATTTTCCAATACTTTACTACATGATTTATGGTATAAATAGATGCTTGAAGTAAAAGGAATTGGTAAAGAAATAAAATGAATAGGAAAACAGTTATTCTGATGTTCTAGACTGTCTTTTTGCAGTGTTCTATTTGAATAGGTTAGGGGGAAATTCAAATAGAATGTCTTTCAATAGTATTCTATTTGAATAGACTAAGGGGCAATTCGAATAGAATATTACAAATTATTCTAGATTTTTGATGTGTTAGCTATTTGAATATGCATGATTTCAATGATAATCTGAGTAAACTAAGTGAGCAATTCGAATGGCTTGATTTTGAGCCTAATTGGATAGACAAGGAAAACGATTTGATCGACTTAATACAGAAAGGCATATTACTAGTGCTAATCGAGAAGACAAAGTGAGCTATTAGATTCGGTATGATTTCAGACTGTTATTCTGAATAGGAAAACAGTTATTCTGATGTTCCAGACTGTCTTTTTGCAGTGTTCTATTTGTATAGGTTAGGGGGAAATTCAAATAGAATGTCTTTCAATAGTATTCTATTTGAATAGACCAAGGGGCAATTCGAATAGAATATTACAAATTATTCTAGATTTTTGATGTGTTAGCTATTTGAATATGCATGATTTCAATGATAATCTGAGTAAACTAAGTGAGCAATTCGAATGGCTTGATTTTGAGCCTAATTGGATAGACAAGGAAAACGATTTGATCGACTTAATTCAGAAAGGCATATTACTAGTGCTAATCGAGAAGACAAAGTGAGCTATTAGATTCGGTATGATTTCGATATTAATTGAAAATATTACGATAGTTATTTGAATAGTAATTCATAATAACATATTTTTCAGTGTCGATCGAATAGACTAAGAGAGCTATTCAAATAGACCATTTCAGAATGGTAATTTTGAGACTAACCGAATAGACTAGGAGAGCTATTCAATTGGCATGACTTTGAGGCTAATCAAATATACTATGAGAGTTATTCAACTAGTATATTTTTTATTATGATAAAAAAAGGCAAATTGACGTTTTTAATGTTATTCGAAAGGGCTAGAGAGAGCTACTCGAACAATAGAAATTTAGAATGTCATATGTAACATCCTAATACAGATATCTAGATATATCCTAGATATACAAAGATATATAAAGATAACTAGTACTAGAGATGTCACTTCTACATACTACATACTAACATATATCCATAATTGTAACGCCCCTTTTTTGGAAAGGGAACGTCACATTGTCAATTACAATGCAGAAATAAAATTTTCTAAGTTAAGACCCGGTTCCTTTTAATATAGTATATATTTCCTTGATTATAGTTGGGTTATTAAATTGGCTAGTATATTTATATTATATATTTTTTTTGTTGATATAATAACCATAGTTAATAACCACGTTGACGAAACATAAATGGAAATAAAGGATAAAAGCAGATGTAAAGCATACATGGGAGTTAACATTGCGTCATCATATATATATATTTATCAAACTGTTTAGTTACAAAGCCTGGTATACCAAAAAGCAAAACTATACCCCCCCAAATATATTATACATACACATCTCCACGGTATCAGAATATACAGCCCACTACAGTCAAAACATCAGGCCCCCAAAATAAAATACTGGTAGCCCTCAGTAGCTACAAGTAAAGTCAGTCCCTCAAATGAGGAGGAATCGTGTCAGGATCCTCTTCAGGATCCTCCGCGAGGTCGTCCTCAGGGACCTCCTCGGGATCTTCCTCATCAGAGGAAACCACCATAGGAACCGCAGAGTTACGGGATGGGGCCCGAGCTGTGGAATAAAAAAGAGTCTTCCCGCAGGGTGTAATAACGGTCACCCCACATCTCACGTATAGGAAAATGAAATTCAGACATAGACTAATACAGCAGGTGAAAATAGGTGGCTCATGGCGCCTCCAGGCTAGAGATATCGATACATCCCCCAAGTAGACGCAGCGCTCGGAGTCAAAGTTAATGTGCCAGCACTCTGGCCCTCCTAAGAAGGTTAGACGCACATCTCCTAGAAATCTGCGCGTGCATGCCTCCATGCTCTTCGACAGTCGCTAGTCGATGTGAGGCCAAAAATAAGGGAAATCAAGAGCTTCAGTTTCCTTGCAGTCGTCTTCGATGGAACGCAATATACAGACAAACAGTAATGGAGAAACAGAAAAGAGGTAAGACATCCTACCATCATTACCAATTATAGCATCAAGAAACCAAACGGCACAAAGCGCCCACATAGTAGTTTTGACAGCAATAATGGTAATAAACATTTAGTAGCAGTTACAATCAACCAAACAGTTCTAGGCAGTCATATATATATATATATATGTATATATATCGGTAATGCAACAGTTCTAATTATAATAACAATAAATGCCAGATGATTCATGGACTCACTATGCACATGCATTCAATAGTCAAAATCCTACTCCATGGAGCTAGACACAACGGTCGGAGAGAAAGATCAGGAGACACGTCTGCAACTCGGCTGCCGAGGCCAAAGTGCTATAATTCATCAATTTATCCACGTGCACATCATGGCATTGAACAGACAGTCTACGCAAGATCATGATATAGTACAGTGTCTCGGTCCGGATCGTCAGTGTGTTTGCATTGGTCTATCCCACGGACAGAAGAGCTACCAACTGTCCATTGCGAGGTACCCGCACCCTGACGCCCCCAAGGTCAACAAAAGACCTACACTTGTCTATTCGCACCCGCACTAAGGTGTGTTAAACTCCTAGGCAACTAGGCCTTACGACAGTCCAACGGACATTCACAATGCATACAGACTCTATGCATATTCATGTGTGATCATTATTACATACTATTCCACAATATGCCACAATTGGCCAAAGCAGGAATCAATACATTCATTGGTCACTCACATGGACCCACAATATCATAATCAATACCTTTTTAAAGTGTATTATAAATTCTTGCTTAGATTTAGCTTTCCTTACGAAGTTTGTCTCTAAAGAAATTCTCTTAATTAACTAAATCCTCTTAGGTAATTTATTCACATACCCTTAGAAGGTTATTCTAAGATCTCAAAGTCTCACACTCTCTTGTTCTTACCCTAGCGAAAGTTATCCTAAGCCTCATGAAAATTCCATTCTAGGTTCTTTAAAATTTATGAATCTCAGTATAATTTAATTTTTCCAATTAGCTAATTCTTGCATCCTATTTCCATTGATTTAATCCCTAGGTGTTAGGTGATAAATTACACTTTTGAATTCAACGGAGGCAATGTATCTAGTATAAAATTGAAGCTACCTTTCGACGAAAAATCACATGGCTGATTGATGAGAGGTGTCAGTCATAAGGTGAGTTAGTGACGAAAAGGGCTGTGTTACAATTTTGACAAGAATGGTTAAAAATCGATTTCTGTCGAATGAAGGTTCTATCGAATGAAGATAAAAAACTATCGAATATACTAGAAAATTAGCAGAAATCCTATTTTCGACGGATAGGTGTTGACGTTGGAGAAACCTTCCAAGTGTCGACCAAACGAAAACATAAAATGGTCAGAAATTTAAATTCGACGGATATTGACATTGGAGAAGTTTCTATTCAATGGCCAGAAGTCTTAACTCGACAGATATTGGCATTCTGACTCGACAAATCTTAACATCCTAACTCGACGGATATTGACATTGTGCTTAACGGTCAGAAGATCAAATTCGATGAATATGGTCATCAGATTAATTTCGACGGATATGGCCAGAAGTCTAAACTCAACGGATTTGGTCAGAAGATCAAATTCGATGGATATGGTCAGAAGTCTAAACTCGACGAATTTGGTCAGAAGATCAAATTCGATGGATATGGTCAAAAGTCTAAACTCGACGGATTTTGGCATTCTACTAAATGGTCAAGAGTTCAAGTTATTACAATTGTTCACCAAAAATCCCCAAACTTTTGGGCTCAAAACCGTGGCCATCCGAGAACCAATCCGATGTCATCTCTTCCCATGTTATACGTTCCAATCCACTCAGGCACATCAATATACATAAAACAACCCAATAGCACAAACACATTACAAACAACATGCAAATACAGGATGACCCTCAATGGGGTTCCCTCACTACCAATCTCAGACAACGTTTTTAAATGCTAATAGAGGTTGAGGAGGAGTGTCTTCCTCTTACCTTAGAGAAGCACAAAGAAAGGATGCTCCTTTTTGCTTAGAAATTTTGTGCTTAGCTTCCTGAAAGTCCTAGAACATTCAACTTACAAAATCAAAACCAAATCTTGAAATGGATACCCATGGTCACCAAAATGACCGTGGGCCATGAAAATGAGAAGAGATGAAGTGAAAGCCATGAGCTTTTTACCTTAAAGCTCCAACCTTTAAGCTTCAAAGGTGGAAGAGGATGAAGATGGAGAGAATGGTGAACTCTTAAAGATGACTTCCTCAAAGATGGTGGTCCTCTAAACACGAAGTGGGTGCAAGGAGTGTGATAGCTTGAAGATAAAATGGAGGTGTGGGTGGTAAGAGTGCTGTTGCTATGGAGTAAAAAGAGAAGGGAGAAAGAGAGCAGACGTGAGGGGGGAGAAAATGAGAGAAGTGAAAATGTAATATGCCCCTTAGTCAACCGTGCAGCACCAAAAAGGGAGGAGAGAGAAAGAAGTGGTTGGAGGAAGCTTCCTAGAAGCTTCCCTCAAAGCTTCCTTGAGAAGCTTCACGCGCTTCTCGATAAAGTGCATAGTAAGCTTGTCTCCTTAATTAAATACATCCGACAAATGATTAATTACACTGTTAGAATTATTTTCTCAGTGAATAAAAGTTACAATTGATGAAAATAATATTTTATTATTCATCAAATAATTTTATGATACTGCAATTTTATCGAGCAGATAAAACCTCAAAAAATACAAACCTCGCAAACTGTGCCCGACCTCAGGTTTAGTAAGATCCCCCATCGACACGTTGACAGTTCAAGATTTACCAGCCTCAAGGAAAACATTTTGTTATCCCGGCTTCGCTCAGTGCGCACGTAAAATGAAGAATATATTAAAATATTCATCATTTCCAGAAAAATCCACAAAAATTCCTAAAAATCATAAATATTATAAAATGATTATTTATAATGAAATAAAGAATTTTTGGGATGTTACAACACTCCCCTTCTAAAAAGGAATTTTGTCCTCAAAATTTATATACCTTAGAATAACTGTGGGTGTTGCTCCTTCATTTTGTCTTCCAGTTCCCAAGTTGCATCTCCAGTCACCTCGTTCCAAATTACCTTTACCAGTGAGATCTTCTTGCCTATTAATTGCTTTATCCTTCTATCCTCGATTCTTACAGGAGGTGCCACATAAGTTAAGTTCTCTTTTATTTGTACTGTGTCCGGTGCTATGTCATGACTTGGATCAGGAAGGTATTTTCGAAGTTGTGACACATGGAAAACATTATGAATATTTGAAAGGAAAGGAGGTAAGGCTATTTGATAGGCTACAGGACCTACTCGGCGAATGATTTGGTATGGTCCAAGAAATTTTGGAATAAGTTTTTTAGATTTTAGGGCCCGACCTACCCCAGTCGTAGGTGTGACTTTCAGGAATACATGCTCGCCTTCTTCAAACTCAAGAGGCTTTCTCCTTTGGTCTGCATAACTCTTTTGCCGACTCTGAGCTGTCCTCATCTTTTCTGAATCATCTTAACTTTCTCGGTTGTGCTTTGTATAATCTCTGGTCTAATAGTAAGGCGCTCACCGTGTTGGTACCAAGACAGAGGTGTTCGACACCGTCGTCCATACAGAGCTTCATAGGGTGCCATCCCTATGCTCGAATGATAACTGTTGTTGTACGTGAATTCTATCAATGGTAGAACTTCATCCTAACTTCCAGTCTATTCTATGGTACAAGCTCTAAGCAAATCTTCCAAAGATTGGATCGTCCTCTTTGATTGACCATCGGTCTGTGGGTGATAAGCAGAACTTAGACGTAACTTCGTCCCTAACGCTTCTTGCAAACTCTTCCAGAAATTTGAAGTAAATCTCGGATCTCTATCTGAAACAATACTTGTAGGCACACCATGCAGTCGAACAATCTCTCCAATATAGATCTGAGTCACTCTCTCCAGTTTGTATTTTATGTCGATCGGGAGAAAATGTGCTGATTTCGTGAGTCGGTCCACGATTACCCAAATCGAATCATGACATTTTCTTGTTCTTGGCAATCCAACTACAAAATCCATTGTAATGCTATCCCACTTCTATTCAGGAATAGACAACGGTTGCAGTAATCCCGCTGGTCTCTGATGTTCCACTTTAGCTTTTTGACAAACTAGACACGTCGATACGCGTCTAGTGACGTCACTCTTCATTCTATGCCACCAGAACAACTTCTTCAAGTCTTGATACATTTTTGTTATGCCCGGATGCATACTCAGTTGGCTTGTGTGAGCATGGTTGATGATATATTCTCTAAGTTCTTGGTCACGAGGAATACAAACTCTTCCACGGAATCTCAGAATTCCGTCTGTTCCTTCTGCAAATGCTGTTTCATTACCTTGCTTCATCTGTTCTCTCACCTCTTGCAAAAACTCGTCAACCTTCTGCTTTTTCCTTATGTCATCCATCAGCTCACTTGTGATGATAACCATATTCATGCAAATCTTCCCTGGTTCTAACTCCACAAAAGACCATACTTCTCTGAATTGCTCTATCATATCATTTTCCTTGATCATCAGGGCAGAGACACTGATCATCTTTCTACTCAGGGCGTCTGCCACAACATTTGCCTTGCCAGGGTGATACAGAAGTTGGAAATCATAATCCTTCAAGAACTCTAACCACCTTCGCTGCCTCATGTTCAACTCCTTCTAATCATACAAATACTTGAGACTTTTGTGATCTGAAAATATTGAACGTTGCTCCGTAGAGAAAATGCCTCCATATCTTCGGAGAGCGAAAACTACGGTACATTAACTCCAATTCGTGCGTTGGGTAGTTCTTCTCGTGCACTCGCAACTGCCTTGAAGCATAAGCCACTACCATTCCATGCTGCATAAGTACAGGTCCCAGTCCTTGGTAAGAAGCGTCACAATATACCTCAAACTGTTCATTCAGATCGGGTAACACTAACACTGGTGAGGTAGTCAGCCGATTCTTCAACTCTTGGAAACTCGCTCATTTGTCGGTCCACTCAAAAGCTTGGTTCTTCCTTGTGAGTTGTGTAAGTGGTCCAGCAATCTTGGAGAATCCCTCAATGAACCTCCAGTAATATCCAGCTAAGCCCACGAAGCTTCGGATCTCCGTTACTGACTTGACCTTTCCCACTGCAACACTGCCTCCACTTTCGATGGATCCATTGCAATCCCATCCTTCGAGATCACGTGACCCAGAAACTTAACTTCTTCCAGCCAAAATTCACATTTCGACAGTTTAGCATACAATCCTTCTCCTTCAGAATCGGAAGAACTATACTGAGGTGTTCAGCATGGTCCTCCTGATTTTGAGAGTATACCAGAATGTCATCAATGAAGACCACAACGAATCTGTCCAAGTAAGGATGAAAGATTTGGTTCATGTAGTCCATAAAGATAGCTAGTGCATTCGTCACGCCAAACGGCATCACAAGGTATTCGTAATGATCGTATCGGGTACGAAAAGCAGTCTTGGGTACATCCTCCGTCTTTACTCGTATCTGATGATACCCAGATAGCAGATCGATCTTCAAAAACACCGCTGCTCCCTTCAGTTGGTCCATTAAGTCATCAATTCTCAGGAGTGGATATTTGTTCTTGATTGTTACTTTGTTCAGCTGCCGATAGTCCACACATAATCTTGATGTGCCATCCTTCTTACGAAACAGCACTGGTGCTCCCCACGGTGACACACTTGGTCTGACAAATTGCTTTTCCAAAGCTCTTCTAGCTGTTTCTTGAGCTAAGCTAACTCTGTCGGTGCCATCCTATAAGGTGCTATAGACACGGGACCAGCTCCCGGTACTAGGTCGATAGCAAACTCTATCTCTCGAGCCGGTGGTAAACCAGGTACATCCTCAGGAAAGACTTCGGGAAACTCATTCACCACTGGAATCGTGTTCACATCAACCTCGCTCTCGACTTTCAAAGAAGACAGTAGCATGTATCCGTGAGCTCCTTCTTTCAAGAGAGCTTGAACTCGGTTGCCGTCAGAAATCTAGAATTCTCATCTATAGGAAAAACTATGGTCTTTCTGGAACAGTCTAATAGAACATGGTTGGAAGACAACCAGTCCATCCCTAAGATAATATCTAGTTGGGAAAGGGGTAAACAGATTAGATCGACTGAAAAGGTTCGACCTTTAATAACCAATGGACGGTTTAGACAGACTTTGGTAGTAACTACTGGTTTATCAGTGGGGGTAGAAACAGTTAAGTCAAAAGGTAAAGACGACACAGGTAGACCCAGCCTTTGCACACAGTTATATGATATGAAAGAATGGGTTGCCCTAGAGTCATACAGTACAGTTAAAAGATTACCTTTTATGGTGCCTTCCCCTTGTATCAAATCTTCAGATTCGGAGGCTTCAGCTCCGCTCATGGTGTAAACTCACCCTCCAGCTTGTGGTTTCTTGGCTCTTGCGGCATTCATTGAAGGTTCGACCTTCGCCTGATTGCAATCTTGGGACACGTGGCCAGGTTTACCACATTTGAAGCAAATGACTCCCTTTATGGTACAGTCCGTCGTGAGATGGTCTTTCCTACACTTCATGCATTTAGAAGCATACGCCGTGTTCTGGCCAGTCCGGTTCCCAGTAGAACCTCCACCAGAACTTCCACCCATGGTTTGTTACTGATTTCCCATTGGTCAGGAGTATGGCTTCTTCTGGAAGCGGTTAGCACTATTACTGCCGCCTCTTTGGAACCTCGTAGGCCCAAAATCTCTATTCCTTGTATCTCTAGATTGCTCCAGAGCCTCTACGTCATAGCAAGTATCCAACAGTTCTAAGAACTTATTGATCTTCAGGGTGATCACAGCCTTCTTCACTTCGTACCTCAGTCCTTTTGTGAATTTTCGGCATTTCCATGCTTTTATTTGGTTGATGCTGAGAGTACGTCAAAAACTGTGACAAGTTTTCGAATTTGGCCGCATACTCACTAACGGTCATATTCCCTTGTCGTAAGTTGAGAAATTTTGACTCCTTCGCGTGTCTTGCGCTTGCAGGAAAATACTTATCTAGGAACTTCTCCTTGAACAAGTCCCAAGTAATCTTGCGGTTTGCAGCTTCTAACATTCTCTGCACTCCGTTCCACCAGTTTTCAGCATTACCTACCTGCATAAAAGTAGCATAGTTCACCTTCTTGTCCTCAAGTGCAGTTCATTCCTCGAAAGACTTTTTCTAACTCCTTGATCCACAGACTAGCCTTGTCCGAATCAAATTCTCCTTTGAATTGAGGAGGGTTGTGGCGTCGAAACTCCGCCAAGTTCTGAGCATTTGCTCGCTCTTGTTGTTGCGTAACTCTCTCTTGCTGCTGAGTAGCTTGCTCGATTTGTTGTGCGATGGCCTCAGCCATCCTTTGCATTGCTGCTGCCATGTCTTCCCTTCGCGCCATCTTACTTTCTTAGATCAAATTAACTGAAAACATAGAAAAGTCAGTTGCATCCACTAGGAATATCAAACAATACATCTTTGCGTATACTATTCAGAGAACACATAGCACAAACAAGACAGACTCAATCACAAGACCCAAAGAAACATAAACCGGGGCTCTGATACCAACTTAATGTAACGCCCCTTTTTTGGAAAGGGAACGTCACATTGTCAATTACAATGCAAAAATAAAATTTTCTAAGTTAAGACCCGGTTCCTTTTAATATAGTATATATTTACTTGATTATAGTTGGGTTATTAAATTGGCGAGTATATTTATATTATATTTTTTTTTTGTTGATATAATAACCATAGTTAATAATCACGTTGACGAAACATAAATGGAAATAAAGGATAAAAGTAGATGTAAAGCATACATGGGAGTTAACATTGCGTCATCATATATATATATTTATCAAACTGTTTAGTTACAAAGCCTGGTATACCAAAAAGCAAAACTATACCTGCCCCTAAAGGATTATACATACATATCTCCACGGTATCAGAATATACAGCCCACTACAATCAAAACATCAGGCCCCCAAAATAAAATACTGGTAGCCTTTAGTAGCTACAAGTAAAGTCAGTCCCTCAAATGAGGAGGAATCGTGTCAGGATCCTCTTCAGGATCCTCCGTGAGGTCGTCCTTAGGGACCTCCTCGGGATCTTCCTCATCAGAGGAAACCACCATAGGAACCGTAGAGTTACGGGACAGGGCCCGAGCTGTGGAATGAAAAGAGTCTTCCCGCGGGGTGTAAGAACGGTCACCCCACATCTCACGTATAGGAAAATGAAATTTCAGACGTAGACTAATACAGCAGGTGAAAATAGGTGGCTCATGGCGCCTCCAGGCTAGAGATATCGATACATCCCCCAAGTAGATGCAGCGCTCAGAGTCAAAGTTGATGTCCTAGCACTCTGGCCCTCCTAAGAAGGTCAGACGCACATCTCCCAGAAATCTGTGCGTACGTGCCTCTATGCTCTTCAGCAATCGCTAGTCGAGGTGAGGCCAAAAATCAGGGAAATCGAGAGCTTCCATTTCCTTGCAGTCATCTTCAATGGAACGCAATATACAGACAAACATGTTATAAAAAACTTGCAGTCATCTTCAAGTTATTACAATTGTTCACCAAAAATCTCCAAACTTTTGGGCTCAAAACTGTGGCCATCCGAGAACCAATCCGATGTCATCTCCTCCCATGTTATACGTTCTAATCCACTCAGACACATCAATATACATAAAACAACCCAATAGCACAAATACATTACAAACAACATGCAAATACAGGATGACCCTCAATGGGGTTCCCTTATTACCAATCTCAGACAACGTTTCTAAATGCTAATAGAGGTTGAGGAGGAGTGTCTTCCTTTTACCTTAGAGAAGCACAAAGAAAAGATGCTCCTTTTTGCTTAGAAATTTTGTGCTTAGCTTCCTGAAAATCCTAGAACATTCAACTTACAAAATCAAAACCAAATCTTGAAATGGATACCCATGGTCACCAAAATGACCGTGGGCCACGAAAATAAGAAGAGAGGAAGTGAAAGCCATAAGCTTTTTACCTTAAAGCTCCAACCTTTAAGCTTCAAAGGTAGAAGAGGATGAAGATGGAGAGAATGGTGAACTTCTGAAGATGACTTCCTCAAAGATGGTGGTCCTCCAAACACGAAGTGGGTGCAAGGAGTGTGACCGTTTAAAGATAAAATGGAGATGTGGGGGTGGTAAGGGTGCTGCTGTTATAGAGTGAAAAGAGAAGGGAGAAAGAGAGCAGACGTGAGGAGGGAGAAAATGAGAGAAGTGAAAATGTAATATGCCCCCTTAGTCAATCGTGCAACACCAAAAAGGGAGGAGAGAGAAAGAAGTGGTTGGAGGAAGCTTCCTAGAAGCTTCCCTCAAAGCTTCCTTGAGAAGCTTCGCCCGCTTCTCGATAAAGTGCATAGTAAGCTTGTCTCCTTAATTAAATACATCCGACAGATGATTAATTACACTGTTAGAATTATTTTCTCAGTGAATAAAAGTTACAATTGATGAAAATAATATTTTATTATTCATCAAATAATTTTATGATACCGCGATTTTATCGAGTAGATAAAACCTCAAAAAATGCAAACCTCGCAAACTATGCCCGGCATCGGGTTTAGTAAGATCTCCCGTCGACACGTTGACAGTTCAAGGTTTACCAGCCTAAAGGAAAACATTTCGTTATCCCGGCTCCGCTTAGTGCGACGCAAAACGAAGAATATATTAAAATATTCATAATTTCTAGAAAAATCCATAAAAATTCCTAAAAATTGTAAATATTATAAAATAATTATTTATAATGAAATAAAATTTTTTGGGATGTTACAATAATCACAACTGAGTAATTATAGAAAGCCTTAAGAGAATACAGAAAAACTTAAACTCATACATATATATATACAACTCTAGCCACAAAAGGGCATATTGTAATACATACTACTAGAAACATACAAAGCAAATATAAACTTATGCATAAGCTTTGTCTACTAAAGCATATAAAAACTATACTAGTCTTCATGCTTCATCTTCATTCCCTTAACAAGGTTTTTACCTGGATTTACATGGAAGAACAATTGGGGTGAGAATTATAATTCTCAGTAAAAGTAATTCTAATACCAGTTAGCTATAACATTATTTAACAAATATAACAATTGCTATAACTACTAACATAGGAGTTTCCTCCACTAATTTTCATAACTGCACATTACTATAAAGTGTGATCTAAACTGATAGCCTACATACTGTTAGATATAAATAACTGCCCATATAATTGTAAATACCAACAACAATAAACAATGCCCATACAACTGTCCGTAAATACAATGAGGGTGATATGTAATATAATTATGCATAAGAAGTTTCTAAACATATGCTCGTGCAATGTTTTGTTTTGAAATACATGCAGGGGTCTACTTTGAAAACAAAGATACTATAACACCCTAAAATTTGTTATTTCTTAGTAATGTCTGATTGTACTATTTTGTGATTTCTATGTGCTGTAAATTTATTTTGACTGTTCTGTGACTGTTTTTAATCATTGTGTGTGATTTACTCTGAGTCACGAAAATAATAATTTTTGGGTCGGAAAAAATCTTTGACGATTTATTCGGAGCTGAAGGATCTTATTAAACCCGAATATGAGAGATACGTTACTCGATCTTTTAATTTTTATAATTTATCTGTGAAATAAACATATTTCACATTTTATTTTTTTCTGTGGATATTATCTACTGATTTGCGAGCAGTAGCTTCTGCTCATTGGGTAATAAATTCTATATCTTTTGTCTGTTGGACAATAGACTAGGAAAAATCTTTGTGACTCACAACTTAGTGAACCAATAAAAATTGGTCAATGTTAATGGCTTGAGTTTTCTAAACCAATAGGATGTGGTCAACTTTAGTGGCTAGACTAGTTAGCCAAGAAACTAAGTAATCTAACTAAGTTAATCTAAAGCCTAAGTAGTAACTAAATGAAACAAACTTAGTTTTCTACTCCTTAGAATTCCATGGTTTCAAGGAGGTTCTAGAGTATTCTAAAATGCATGACCAATGCATGACAAATGTATAACCTAATCTTGTAACTAAATAGTTAGTCAATGTAACTAAGTGAACTAACCACAAGAAACTAGATGAACTAACTACCTAAACTAAGTGTAACTAGGAACTAATTGAAATCAAAACTTAGTTACTTACCTCTATGTGCTCCACGGCCACTAGGTGGTTCTAGGGTGTTTTTGAACAATCTAGTCATCTATTATGACCAAAGAATGATCATCTAATGACCTAAGCTATGTGAAACCATGTGATTAATTTCTATCTTATTGAACAAGTTTTAAGCTTCCTATCCATGCATCTACACAACCATATACTTGGGAAATAGGATATTCTATTTCATTTCTATCACTTTGTGACTTCAACCTTTTCTCTCCATTCTCTCTCTTCCAAGAACAAACAAAGAAACTCCATCTTCTTCCTCTTGAAGCTCTCAGTCTCCACCCTCAACACCATCATCCAAGCTTCCATATTTTCATCCAATCTCATTTTCCTTACCTACATGTTATTCTAAAACCTTTTCATGTTATGATATTAGCCTAGTTCTTTCATGTACTACCTTGAATGTAACTTAAGGTTTTCTACTCTACAAGGTAAAGTTCTTGTTTCTTGTTCCTAAGTTTGATTCTTGAGTTTTTAAACCATGATTGATCCATGGTTTCTTATTTTCAAGCTTTGTTTGTGATTTTGTTTTGGTTTAAGCATGTTAGGGTTTTTCTTTGGAGATTCACGAAATCCATAGGAGGCCATACAAGAAGGGTTTTTCTCTTCCTTGAGGTAAGAGGGAGATTAACCTCATCAACCATGTATTGATGGTGAGCAAATGGAATTATTTGCGGTGAAAAATTCATAAGAATTTATTCACTTATGTGGTTTAAGCTTGCTTTGTTTGTGATGATTTTTGATTGGTATGCTATATAGCTTTGAAAATATGCTTGAATATGTGATTATAGAATTATATTGATTATTGTATATAGTAGGATGTGATATGCATGATGAGGAAGTGTATGAAGGTTCCAAAGAACCTATGGAGGCTCACGGTCTCGACACCACCATTGGAGTTAAATGCTTTAAATTATTTTCCTAATCATGGATTAAATGAGTTAATGACAAGAAATAGGATTAAAGGTTTTTGCAAAGAATAAAGTGATAAAAAATAATTAAATATGATCTATAAAGCATATAGTGAAATTCGGTCAACATGCCTATATTTGTTATTCTACATCCAAAATTATTTTTCTAAGTGTAGACTTAGGTAATTATGTAACAAGAACTCAATTTAATGAGTTTTCTATTTAGAAATAAAAAGAAAATGAACTATTCTTTAGAATTAAATTAGTATAATTAGGCTATGAAGTAAGATAAAATTTAAAACTTGAAATTTTCTTGACGTATAGCTCACCTTTCGGGTTTTAAAGCGCGTTAGGAAATTTCGAGCTGTAATATCCAAATTAAATCAAAGAAATGTAATTTTGTGTGAAATAATGGAAAATGTTACTCAAAGAATTTTTAATAGTAAAATATGGTAAGTAAAGCCTAAATAACTATTTTATGTGAAAAGTATTAGAGAAACGTCACTTGTTTTCAAAATAGTGATTTTTTTAAACTATCAGATTGAGAAAATGATTTAAATTTCTACGCAATTGAGAAAATATTTAAAAACCCCTACGCAATTTAGAAAACATTTGAAAATATTTCCGCAATTATGAAAATGTTGGAAAATACTTATGCGATTTGAAAACGTAAGAAAAATGTTCTGCAATTGTGAAAATATGATAAAATGTTTATGCGATTAGAAATAACAGTAAGTTACTATCAGGCTGTTGTGGTGGGCTCGATTATGTTGAAAAGTGATACCACCAAGTGATGTCGTGTGTGTGTGAAATATTATGAGATTGATGATTTCATGTGTATTTGAATCATACATCATGCATTGAAAAATGTGTCATCTTATTTGGTTAAGGCAATATGCCTAGAAGATTGAATTTACACCTTCGTACAGGTGAGAATTGCGTACTTATGATCTTCAGTGATCTTGGAGACGTCGGGGTGTGGAATGTCATATGTGGCCAGATGGTAGCACCTCTGTGCCATGGTATCCTATGCAAACACACCAACGATCTTGATGGAGTTACTACTCTTTTCGTGATTGGTTGAGAGTGTCTTGTATGAGCCATGTTGCACACATTGATATGATATATTGGCCTATTATTTGAGGCTGACGATATAAAGACATGTACTCCCTATCTTTCTCTCTGAAATTGTGATTAGCTCTATGGAGTAGGAATGGGTTTGTGTGCATATGCATAGTTAGTCAACATATTAACATGATAATTATGTTTATCTGATATTTTATCTGTAATGTGATAATATGATTCAATGTGTTAATACTATATCTGTATATTTACTGTCATTTTCTATATTGCCATACTGGTATTGATGTAGGGGATCTCACCTCTTTGTTATGTTATATCTGCTTTATTGTGTATGTTTGATGAAGACTGAGGAGACGAGGAAGCTGGAAATTATACTTTCCATCAGTAACAGTTTTCTTAGTTTGTTTGTATGGCGGCAAGGCGCCAAGTGCTGGGTTTTGTAAGAGTACAATTCCATGGGGGAACTGATGCTTGGAGATTTAATTTGAATAATGAACGTTTTGTGTTTACCGGAGATTTGACTTTGAATCTTAGTGGAACTAGGGATGGGGTTCCGGTTATGACGATGAATGTATCTGTTCGTTTGGAGTTCACGATGCCTATTCAAGAGCTTTGGGGTGATAATGTCTATACTCCATAGGAGGACTCGGTAGTGTCTTCGGCTAGAACCCCTGTCAGATGAGTGATGTACCTGCCTGGGTTCTTTGATGATACTAAGGAGGAGGATCCTTCTGAGGGCCCAAATCCTTAGTTTTTAAAAGTTTTAGTTAGACAGTTTATGTTCTGATGTATATGTTGTACATATTTATCTTTTGGAGTGTAATATATTTATGTAAATTATTTGGGGACAATCTTTTGAAATATCTATGTATATTCTAGTGTGTTCTTTTCGAGTTACAAGTTGTACTTATGGTTTTTATTTATTTTGTTTATTTTCACTTTTTCTACAAATGAAATTTTAAAATTAATGTTTTTACAAAATTAATTCTTTTACAACTTGAGTAAGTTATACTAGGACTAGTCTTAAATGTGATACCCTACAGTGGGTGTTACATTAGTTGGTATCACAACTCCGGTTAGAGTCTTTTGGGTTTTGTGGTTAGGTCTGTTTTTCTTGTGTTGTGTGATTCTCTGTGTTTTGGTTTTTAAAAGGTTACATTTGACTCCTATTGAGTTTTATTTAGTTGCTTGTGAAGAAAGCTATGTCTTGTGGCAGAGGTACACGTATGATTGTGGGACGTGACGACGACGTGATGACTGCTGCTGCCGAAGCAATGCAGCGAATGGCAGACGTGATTGTGCAACAGAATCAAAGAGCTGCACAATAACAAGAAGTAAATACTGAAGCCCAGAATTTGTTTGAGTTTCATTGAAATAATCTGCCACATTTTAGAGGTGTGTTTGATCCGGAGAGGGCGAGTTTGTGGATCCAAGAGCTGGAAAAGATTTTTGAAGGGATAGGATGTACAGATGACCACAAAGTGACTTATGCCACATTCATGTTGATGAGAGACGGAAAAAATTGGTGGAAAGCAACTCAGAGAGTACTATAAGCTGAAGGAAGGGAAATTACATGGGAGATATTTTGTGACGCATTTCTGGAAAGGTATTTTCCTGAGATTGTAAGGCATGCCAAGGAGATGGAATTTCTTGGGTTACGACAAGGTGGGATGACAGTTAACAAGTATGCTGTGAAGTTTGAGAGCTTGTCAAAGTTCTCACGGTATCTCCAAATCTGGCTGGATGAGGTTTGGAAATGCCGCAAGTTCGAGGAAGGTTTGAGAGTTGAATTGAAAAGAGGAGTACTGCCAATGCGAATGAACCAGTTCTCAGCATTGATGGATATGTGTTGCAGACTTAAGGAATTAGAGCCATCACGAGATACAAGGAACTATTACTTTGGAACATCTAGGTTTCAAAGGGGAGGAAGTAATAACAACAACCAATTTCAGTGGAAACCATATTCTCGACCATCGGGAAGCCAGCAACATCAATAATAATCACATGGGGGAGGTTTGAGTAGCAATCGTGTTGGTCAGACTGTGGCACCCGCCAACGAGGTGTTTAAAGTATGGAAAGGGCCATATGACAAGAGACTGCACGATCAGGGGGATAATTTGCTTTAGATGTAGAAAACCTGGTCATATCTCGAGGGATTGTGATTAAGCGAAGGTGGAGCCCATAGTAAGTAATGTTCGTGCTGTTAAGCCACAAGCTGGAGGACGAGTATATATGATGAGTGGAGCTGAAGCCTCTCAATCTGATGATCTTATCAAGGGAGAAAGTGTCATATTAGGTAATTTTTAGCTATACTATATGATTCAGGGGTAACTCATTCGTTTATTGCATATAACTGTGTGGATCATTTGGGATTGCCTGTGCCTTCTTTGAGCTTTCAATTGATTATTTCTACACCTACTGCCAAACCTGTTAGTACTTCTAAAATATGCCTAAATTGCCCTGTTACTATCAATAATTGAGTCTTTCCTGTTGATTTAATTTGTTTGCCTCTTACCGATATTGATATAATCTTAGGAATGAATTGGTTATCTTCTAACCATATCTTGTTAGACTGTTCTAAAAAGAGCTTAGTATTTCCTGAGAATAAGGTTTCTGGATTTTTGACTGCCACGCAAGTCGAATCTTTACTGAGGGATAGGGCCTAAGGATACATGCTGCTATCTTCTTTAGGAGTCAAGAGTGAGAAGGATGTGAATGTTATTTCTGTTATAAATGAGTTTCCTAAAGTTTTTCTTGATGAGGTACCCGAATTGCCACTGAAAAGAGAGATAGAGTTTTCTATCGATCTTGTACCAGGAGGGTCCTATATCAATTCCACCGTACCGGATGTCGCCATTGGAATTAGCAGAGTTAAAGAAGCAATTGGAGGAACTGTTGGAAAAATAGTTTGTGAGACCTAGTGTTTCACCATGGGGAGCTCCAGTGTTGTTAGTCAAAAAGAAGGATGGATCTTCACATTTATGTGTGGACTACCAGACAGTTGAATAAAGTTACAATAAAGAATAAGCATCCACTTCCAAGAATTGATGATTTGATGGACCAATTGAAAGGAGTGACTATTTTCTCTAAGATAGATCTACAATCAAGTTATCATCAAATTTGTGTCAAGGTAGAGGATATACCTAAGACAACTTTTTGAACGCGCTACGGGCACTATAAGTATCTTGTGATGCCATTCAGAGTGACGAATGCTCCTGTGATATTCATTGATTACATGAATAGGATTTTTTGTTGATATCTAGATAGATTTGTCATTGTTTTTAGCGATGACATTCTGATCTATTCTCAAAGTCTGGAAGAGCATGCTGAACATCTCAATATAGTTCTCCAGATTTTGAAAGAGAAGAAGTAATACGCAAAACTATCAAAATGTGAATTTTGATTGGAGGAGGTTTAGTTTTTAGGTCATGTGATTTCTAAGGATGGAATTGCAGTGGATCCAACAAAGGTGGAGATTATTCTTCAGTGGGAAAGGCGAAGGACAGTAACTGAGATCCGTAGTTTTGTTGGATTAGTCAGATATTATCGGAGGTTTATTGAAGGTTTTTCTAAGATAGCTGGACCTCTTACACAACTCACAAGGAAAAATCAAGCTTTTATTTGAACAGATAAATGTGAAGAAAGTTTCCAAGAATTGAAGAAAAGATTGACTATTACACCAGTGTTGATTCTACCGGATCTGAACGAGTCTTTTGAGGTATACTGTGACGCTTCTTTTCAAGGTTTAGGATGTGTGTTGATGCAAAATAGAAATGTGGTAGCGTATGCTTCAACACAACTAAAGGTACATGAAAATAATTACCCAACGCATGATTTGGAATTAGCCACAATTGTGTTCACGTTAAAGATTTGGAGACATTTTCTTTATGGAGCTACGTTCAATGTCTTCAGTGATCACAAAAGTCTGAAATATTTGTTTAATCAAAAGGAGTTGAACATGAGGCAGAGACGGTGGTTAAAATTTCTAAAGGATTTCGACTTTTAGCTTCAATATCATCCTGGAAAGGCAAATGTTGTGGCAAATGCTTTGAGTAGGAAGATGCTTAGTGTTTCTGCTATGATGATCAAAGAGAAAAAATTGATAGAGCAATTTAGAGATATGTGGCTATCAGTAGAATTAGCACCAGGAAGATTTCGTTTGAATATGATCACTATTCTAAATGATTTGCTGGAAGAAATTCGAGAAAATCAAGAAGATGACCAGTTTTTGCAAAACGAAAGGAAATTCTTGAAGGAAGGTCATGTGGCAATGGTTGAGGAAGGATCTGACGGGGTCTTAAGGTTCAAAGGTAGGATTTGTATACCGAATGATCTTGATCTTAGAAAGGCAATTCTCGATGAAGCTCATACCAGCAGGTTGAGTATACATCTCGGAATGACCAAGATGCATGAAGATCTGAAGTGATTATTTTGGTGGCCTGGAATGAAGAGAGATGTTGCCGAACACGTGTCATCTTGCCTTGTGTGTCAAAAGGCAAAGATTGAACATCAAAGACCAACAGGTATGCTACAACCACTAACTATTCCAGAATGGAAATGGGATAGTAATGTAATGGATTTTGTTATTGGAATGCCAAAGACTAGGAAATGCCATGATTCGATATGGGTCATTGTTAATTGACTTACGAAGTCTGCTCACTTTTTTCTAATCAATATCAGGTATTCAATGAAGAAGTTGACCCAGGTGTACATTGGTGAAATCATTAGACTTCACGGTGTACCCTCTAGTATAATTTCCGATAGAGATCCAAGGTTCACATCAAGATTTTGGCAAAGTCTACATGAAGCAATGGGGACTAAACTTCGTTTGAGTTGTGCGTACCATCCGCAAATTGATGGTCAAATGGAGAGAACTATACAGTCACTGGAGGATCTACTAAGAGCTTGTGTGTTAGAATAAAAAAAGAGTTAGGATAAATTCTTGCCTTTGGTAGAATTAACCTATAACAACAGTTTTCACTCAAGTATTGGGATGTCACCTTATGAAGCGCTGTACGGATGATGATGCCGAACACCTTTGTGTTGGTATCAAGATGGAGAGAGTATGATCATAGGACCTGAGATAGTGCAACAAATAACGGAGAAGGTGAAAAAGATTCATGAGAAAATGAGGGTAACTCAGAGTAGACAGAAAAGTTATGCTGATAAAAGAAGAGGACCTCTTGAATTAGAGGAAGGTGAGCATGTGTTTTTGCGAGTCACAACCATGACTGGTGTCGGAAAGGTTATAAAATCCTGAAAACTCACTCCTAAATTCATTGGACCCTATCAAATTCTTTATCGGATAGGTCCAGTCGCTTATCAAATAACTTTACCACTTTTTCTCTACAACCTTCATAATGTTTTCCATATGTCCAAGTTAAGAAAGTATATCCCCGATCCCTCTCATGTCATTCAGCCAAATAAGGTACAATTGAAAGAAAATTTGACATATGAGACGCTTCCTGTTAAGATTGAAGACAGGAGGATGAAGCAACTCAGAGGGAAGGAAAATTTGTTAGTAAAAGTGATCTGGAATGAAACAATAGGAGATGCTACGTGGGAGATGGAAGATAAGATGAGGGAACAATATTTACAATTGTTCTAAGGTATGATAAATTTGGAACGAAATTCTTTTTAGTGGGGGAGAGTTGCCATACCCCAAAGTTTAATATTTCTTGATAATGTCTGAATTGTACTATTTTATGATTTCTGTGTGCTGTAAATTTATTTTGATTGTTCTGTGACTGTTTTTGATCATTGTGTGTGATTTACTCTGAGTTGGGAAAATAATAATTTTCGGGCCGGGAAAAATCTTTCACGATTTATTCGGAGCAGGGGGATCTTACTAAACCCAAATCTGAGAGATACGTTACCAAATCTTTTAATTTTTAGAATTTATTTGTGAAATAAAAATATTTCATATTTTTTTTTGTGGACAGTATCTATTGATTTGCGAGCAGTAGCTTCTGCTCATCGGGTAATAGATCCTGTATCTTTTGCCCGTTGGACAATAGACTAGGAAAAATCTTTGTGACTCACAACTTGGTGAACCAATAAAAATTAGTCAATATTAATGGCTTGAGTTTTCTAAACCAATAGGATGTGGTCAATTTTAGTGGCTAGACTAGTTAGCCAAGAAACTAAGTAATCTAACTAAGTTAATTTAAAGCTAGCAAAGTAACTAAATGGAACAAACTTAGTTTCTTACTCCTTAGAATTCCATGGTTTCAAGGAGGTTCTAGAGTCTTCTAGAATGCATGACCAATGCATGACCTAATTTTGTAACTAAATAGTTAGTCAATGTAACTAAGTGAACTAACCATAAGAAACTAGATGAACTAACTACCTAAACTAAGTGTAACTAGGAACTAATTGAAATCAAAACTTAGTTAATTACCTCCATGTGCTCCACGACCACTAGGTGGTTCTAAGGTGTTTTTGAACAATCTAGTCATCCATTATGACCAAAGGATGATAATCTAATGACCTAAGCCATGTGAAACAATGTGATTAATTTCTATCTTATTGAACAAGTTTTAAGCTTCCTATCCATGCATTTACACGGCCATATACTTGGGAAATAGGATATTTTATTTCATTTCTATCACTTTGTGACTTAAACCTTTTCTCTCCATTCTCTTGTTACCAAGTGGCCTCAATACTCAAGAGGGGGGGTGAATCGAGTAGTTAAAAATAAGTTCACAAATCTTTCGCAAATCGTTTGACAATCAATTTTCGTTGAAGCTATTGAATGATTAGAGATAATTGAATAGATGAGTTAAACACTTTTATTTATAAACGTAATAGCTAAGGAGACAATATTCAAGTAAAACAATGAAACAGTGCACAAAGATAAACAGAGGAGGGTTTAGAGAAACAAACACAGTCATTTATCTTGGTTCAATCACCACTCCACTTGTGATCTACGTCCAGTCCCCAAGCAACAACTTGAGATTTTCCACTATATCTTCAAGCTTCAATGGGTGCTTGAAAAACCACTACAACCTTGAGCACTCAACAATATGGGATACCTCACCCAAAAGCTTGAGCCTCTATTTTCCAAGGGATACCTCACCCTTACAATACTTGAGGGATACCTCACCCTCACTAATCAGAATATATAATATTGAAGTAGAAGAAACTCTCTCTAGAGCAAGTGTTTACAAATTGAAGCTCTATTATGCTCTCAAGGATTTTTCATGTTTTTAATCAGAAAATAGAGCAAGAAATGATTTTAAGGATTGATTCATGTTTTGAAGTATGATGATCAGTTTTTGATTCAAGGTCAACCGCAAATAAGGACCCAACTTTGGTATTTATAAGTTTCTCAATTAATAGAGCCGTTGGAGGTAGTTGGGCATGCATTTAATGCATTTAATATAGCCGTTGGACGTTGTCAGGATGCGTGTAATCGATTACATATCTCAGGTAATCGATTACATTGTTGTTCCAACGTTATCTGAACTTTCTGGGCTCTGTGTAATCGATTACATTCTTGAGGTAATCGATTACATGGCTTCTGACTTTGCTTGTAATCGATTACAATGCTCATGTAATCGATTACATGACTTCTGACTTGCTGTGTAATCGATTACAATATTCATGTAATCGATTACATGGCTCGTCGAATGTGTTCTTTGTGTTTTTGGGTTTTATGTAATCGATTACATTATTGGTGTAATCGATTACATGGCTTCTGACTTTGTTTGTAATCGATTACAACATCAATGTAATCGATTACATTACTCGTCGAACGTGTTCTTTGCCTTTCTGGGCTTTGTGTAATCGATTACATATATTGTGTAATCGATTACATAACCTCGACTTGCTTGTAATCGATTACATTTACAATGTAATCGACATTCTGATCTTCTGTTTGATGTGTAATCGATTACAAACATTATGTAATCGATTACATTGGCCTTTGAACACATTTTTCAAGTCCAATAACGCTTGTAAGTCATTTCCAACACCTCAAGATACTTGATTAAACATAAATCCTTTTAAGAGTGTTAGATTTAAAGTTGAAACTCAAGTTTTATTGAAAGCCATGTTTAACTTTGAAATTTCCTATTTATTTTGAAATTACATATTGAAAAACCATTTGAGAAATCTTGAGAGCATTTAACATTAATATCCTAAGTCTAAATAAACCTTCTGTCTTCTTTCTTTGATCTTGATTTTTCCTTTTGCGCTTGATCTTCTCTTTTGCTTTTGTTATCATCAAAAACCTTTTGACATGCCTTAGAGACATAAGCATTCACATTCTCCCCCTTTTTGATGATGACAAACTGATCATAGGAAAAAGAAAGAGTTTTTGCATTTGTATATAATAGTCATTTAGGTACAATGCTGCCCCCAGAGTTTATACATGATGTTGGGTTAGATTTTGCATATGAAAAGCTTAATAACTTAAAGATCAATAACTCCCCCGTACTCATGCAACCTTTAATTTCTCATGCAACTATTAATTACATTTTCATTTTTCCTCATTTTCTCCCCCGTTGGCATTATAAAAAAAGACATAAGCATTTAAGAAAAAATAGACAGCATGACAGCTATATTTCATGATTCCCAAATTTTTGCCATAACAGAAAATCCACAAAGATTAATCAGTTCAATCAATATTCCAAAAGCATAATAATCAAAAGAATAAGCAATAGGCCATGTATTAATAATCAGCATGTAGAAAGAAACGTACCACAACCAGTAGGCAATAATCAAAATATAACCATAAAGGTATACCAATTTTATATAATCAAAGTCAAAACAAAATAAGTACAAGGTGGTCATCAATACAAGAAAATATCAAGGCAATAGGCCATGATCACTATCAGTGTCCTCGCTGTCACAGAAAACTTCACCCTCTAGATCCGCAGCAGAGTCTCCTAGATCAATGTTATCATCGCTGGGCATAAGATCGTCGTTAGAGTCCAGAAGCTCCTCATCATCAGCAGGAACTCCAGATGGATCAGCGAAGGATAGGGGATCCGGAGGGGCAGAGGATGTGGGGGGTGCAGCAGCAGCAGGACTCTCAGGAATAGGAGGTCCACTTAGGAGGGATCTAATGGAGGCAAGCTCCTGGTCTGAGTAGTCCATCCTCAGCTCAAGATGGTCAATCTTTCGCTCTATATGATCCATGCGTGTGTTTACGTTGGCACTCGGGTTGCGCATTTCTTGGAGCGAGAAGATCAAGAGAAGCTGGAGCAGGAGAGCAGAGGGTGGCATCGAGCCTCCTCATCATCACTATCTGGATCGTGATGGATATGACCAAATGTGCCATGAGTAATGTAATGCCACCTATCTTCCATCTTGTAGAGTGAAGCTTCTTCAGAGTATGCAGCCCAATTGATTGGGGTCCCTTCGAGCTGGTGTCCTTGGACTCTTCAGCCAGCGAAATGCGACAGTACTCAAGGATTGTGGTGACCAACATGGCGAAGGGGAGAGCAGAGTTCTTCTTTTTCTTGACGTCCAGCATATGCTCTAGAATGTAGTATCCCCAGTTTATTGGGTGCCCTGTGGTCATTGCCCATAATGCCACTACATCATCCTTGAGGACTTGGGAGTAATTCCCTCCTCTGGGAATCAATCCACGAACCAAGAGGTAGTGGAGAACCCTGTTTTCCATAGTGAGGCCAGTGGCCATTATTCTGCGTCTAGGATCACCGGGAGGTGGTAGCCAGTCCTAATCAAAGAGAGAAGAGCAGCCTTATGCTCAAACTCATGCCCCCGACTTTTGCATTTCCACGTAACCGAGCTCCATCGGGAGTGAGCTTGGTAAGCCTATACCACTCCGCCATTGTTAACTTTGATTTGTTGCTTTTTCACTTCGTAAATTATGCAATTATCCTCAACCTTCGGTTAGCATAAAAGACTCGAGACAAGGTTAGGGTAGATGGACCTTCTCTATGCTCAGGAATCCCAAGAAGCCTAAGTTTTCTATTGTCCTAAAGCTCTCTAAAGGTTCACTCTCGCAGAAGGTGATGGGAAGATACCTGGGAGAGATGATTTTGCGAAGCTGGAAGTTCTTCCGGAACAACTCAGCTTTCTTCACAGTGGAGAAGTGCCTCGTGAGGTCCAGGCCAGATATATTACATGAAGAGCCACCAGAGGACCCTCCAACAGCAGTCCCTGTTCTTGGGCGCTTCGAGCGATGAGAGGATTCAGCCATTGATGAGAAGGAGAAGCAAGGGATGAGTGATTAATGATTGGGGATGAGAGAGGGACGAGATTAGGGCGAGAGAAAAGGAGATGGGGTTCGTGAGAGAAGATGGGGAGATTTGGATGAGGGATGTGAGGGGATTTTGAACGATGGGCTATGTGGAGTGGGGTTTTCCGAGATTGAGAGAGGTGAAATGACGGGTTTTGATGGAGATTTGAGTGAGAAAGGAGAGTTTTTGAGATTTGAGGTGCGTGGGAGCAGAAGGAGAGAACGAAGAAGATGAACAGGCTCAAACAGAAATGAGCTCTACGCGCGTCAGGAACCTTTTAAAAACCCTGTGTAATCGATTACATTGAGTGTGTAATCGATTACATGCATTCTGGTGGGTATGTAATTGATTACATTTTTGATGTAATCGATTACATGCATTCTGGGAACCTTGTAATCGATTACATAGTGGATGTAATCGATTACCTGAGTTCTGAGTTGGTTGTAATCGATTACAAAGGGTGTGTAATCGATTACATGCATGATAGAATATGTGTAATCGATTACAAAGACATTGTAATCGATTACCAGCACTCTTTAACTCATATTTTTGCGTTCCAAACAGCATATAATCATTTTTAAACCATCCAAATCAGTTTTAAAGCAACTTAAATCAATTCAAATCATCATTTAAATATATAAACAAATCATGTTATGATTCAACTCATATAATTGATCAAAATTATCATTTTTACCAAGAATTTCACCCTTTTTGGTGAAATTTGAGGTTGTTGAATTTCTTGTCAACATTGGACATGAGGGAGCACCTGCAAAACAACTTAGGGGAAATCTCCGACGCTCAAGTTAGTATGGGATTCAAATATAATGAAAATTCAGAGATTTTGCAGCAATGTGGCATAATTATGCAGAAAAATACAAGATTATGCAGCAGAAATTAATTTATGCAGGAATGATCCAATATACCCAGTTCATTTCTAATGTAGAAAAATGCTTCTTTTGCTAGGGGTTTGGTGAAAATATCAGCTAGTTGCTTAGTTGTTTCAACAAATTCAAGTATGCAATCACCTCTTTGAACATGATCTCTAATGAAATGATGTCTTATTTCAATATGCTTAGTTCTAGAATGCAAAATGGGATTTTTTGACAAGTTAATTGCACTAGTATTATCACATTTTATGGGAATGTGATCAAGCTCAAGACCATAGTCCAAGAGTTGCTGTTTCATCCAAAGGACTTGAGCACAGCAACTCCCAGCTGCAACATATTCAGCTTCAGCTGTGGACAATGCCACACTATTTTGTTTCTTGCTGTGCCAAGAAACTAGTGAGCTTCCAAGCAAGTGGCATATCCCACTAGTGCTCTTTCGATCCATTTTGCATCCAGCAAAATCAGAATCGGAGTACCCAATAAGACTACATGAGGCTCCCTTAGGGTACCATAAACCCATTTGTGATGTGCCTATTAGATATTTCATTATTCTCTTAACAGCACTTAGGTGTGATTCCTTAGGATTAGCTTGATATCTAGCACACATGCATACACTAAACATTATATCAGGCCTACTTACAGTGAGATAAAGGAGTGAGCCAATCATACCTCTATATTTTGTAATTTCTACCGATTTACCTCCTTCATCCTTGTCCAAATAGCAAGAGGTGCCCATAGGAGTAGCCATATGCTTGGCATTGTCCATACCAAACTTTTTGAGCAGCTCCTTGCAATACTTGGATTGGCTTATAAATGTTCCTTCTCTTGTTTGCTTGATTTGTAGACCAAGGAAGAAGTTGAGCTCACCCATCATGGACATCTCAAACTCACTTTGCATAATATTTGAAAATTCTTTACAAAGAGAGTTGTTAGTAGCTCCAAATATAATGTCATCAACATAGATTTGAACTAGAAGAATGTCATGCATTTTGTGTTTTATGAAAAGAGTGGTGTCAACTTTACCTCTAGAAAAGCCTTTTTCTAAAAGAAATTTGCTCAACCTTTCATACCAAGCTCTAGGAGCTTGTTTCAAGCCATACAAGGCCTTTTTCAATTTAAAAACATGGTTGGGCATTTCAAAGTCCTCAAAACCAGGAGGTTGTTCTACATACACCTCTTCTTGTATAAAACCATTTAAAAAAACACTTTTGACATCCATTTGATAGAGTTTGAAATCCATGATGCAATCATATGCAAGTAGCATTCTAATGGCCTCTAGTCTAGCTACGGGAGCATAAGTTTCTTCATAATCTATGCCTTCTTCTTGATTATATCCCTTAGCTACAAGCCTAGCTTTATTTCTTATTATTAAACTCGTTTCATCAAGTTTGTTCCTAAAGACCCTTTTGGTGCCAATTATAGGATGATCATTGGGCCTTGGAACTAATTCCCAAACTTGATTTCTCTCAAATTGGTTTAGTTCTTCTTGCATGGCCAAGATCCAATGCTCATCATTAATGACATCATTTATGTCTTTAGGTTCAACTTGAGAGACAAAGGCTAGATGATTACATACATCTCTAAGTGAGTTTCGAGTGATTACCCCTTTTGATACATCACCTATCACCTTGTCGAGAGGATGATATCTTGAAGTCCTCCATTCCTTGAGTAGATCTAAGATTTCTGAATCTTCTTGCCATGTATGATCAAGGGGTCTCTTTTCTTCCTTCTTGGGCTCTTTCTCTTGATTTTCCAAGTGCGTCTTTTCTAAGATTTCTGCAACATCATCAACAAGCTCCTTTCTCGACTCATTTGGGTTAGTTTCATCAAATGCAACATGTATGGACTCTTCTATGATCATAGTTCGTTTATTATAGACTCTAAAGGCCTTGCTATGAATAGAATAACCAATGAATATTCCCTCATCAGATTTTGCATCAAACTTTCCCAAGTTATCTTTTCCATTATTCAACACAAAGCATTTACATCCAAAGACATGAAAATGTGACACATTAGGTTTCCTTCCTTTGTACAATTCATATAGGGTTTTCTTTAAAATTGGCCTTATTAGGGCTCTATTCATAATATAACAAGCGGTGTTAACCGCATCCGCCCAAAAGTACTTAGGAAGGTTGGCCTCATTGAGCATAGTTCTTGCCATTTCCTCTAAAGATCGATTTTTCCTTTCTACAACACCATTTTGTTGTGGTGTTCTAGGGGCAGAAAAATTATGCTCAATGCCATGTTCATCACAAAAAGTTTCAAATGCATGATTTTCAAATTCACCACCATGATCACTTCTTATGGATGCAATACAAAAACCTTTTTCATTTTGGATAACTTTGACAAGTTTTCTAAATGATTGAAAAGCATCATTTTTGTGGGCTAAGAATAATGTCCATGTAAATCTAGAAAAACCATCCACAATCACTAATGCATAGTAATTACCACCAAAGCTTATAGTTCTAGAGGGTCCAAAAAGGTCCATGTGCAAAAGTTGTAAAGGTCTAGAAGTTGAAACTATGTTTTTAGCTTTGAAAGAGACCTTTACTTGTTTTCCCTTTTGACATGCATCACAAAGTTTGTCTTTTTCAAACTTGAGCTTTGGAAGACCAATTACTAGTTCTTTAGAGACCAATTTGTTTAAGTGATCCATGTGAATGTGAGCAATTCTTCTATGCCATAACCATGAATTATTTTCTCTACTCATAAAGCATTTAGCATCATTTGAGGAAATATCATCAAGACTAATCATATATATGTTATTGACCCTATGACCAACAAACTTAACTTGCTTATCATCCTTTCCCTCAATTATGCAACAAGAGGAATCAAATATAACTCTATTTCCTTTATCACACAATTGACTAATACTAAGTAAATTATGTTTAAGTCCTTCAACAAGTAAGACATTATCAATAGATGATGAAGGGATCTTACCAACTTTGCCAATTCCAAGAATCTTCCCTTTGTTGTTGTCACCATATGTGACATGACCATGTTTCTTGTGTGTAAGGAAGGAGAACTTGGAGCCATCACCGGTCATGTGCTTGGAGCAACCATTATCAAGATACCAACTTGAGCTCTTGGTCTTCAAGCACACCTATAACACACATTCAAGATTTAACTTTTGGTACCCAAATTGTTTTGGGTCCTTGTGTGTTAGAATTAGGTATGGTGCCTTTAGGGACCCAAACCCTTTTGATTCCAACCTTGGTGTTTATGTTCTTTCTAACATTGCAAGTGGATGCACTATGCCCTTTCCTACCATAATGAAAACATTTAACAAAAGGGCTACTTGAAGTTTTTGAGGAAACAAAGAAGTTCTTATAAGACTTTTGATGGTTGTTTGGATTAAATCCCAAGCCGGCTTTTTGGAAAACACATTTTTGTCTCCCTAACAACACATTCAAGTTGTCTCTTCCAAAAGTGAATTTCGCAAGAGTGTTGTTCAAGTCTTCAATTTCTTTTTCAAAAGCTTTGCATGATAAACAAGGTAATGATATGGATGCATTATCATGTGAGGAACAAATCATGCATGATGAATTAGCATCTATGAGTCCTAAAGTCTCATTTTCAATTTTAAGTTCATTTATCTCCTTGGTTAAAGTAGAAATTTTCTTTGTCAATAGGGAGATAGTTTTATTGGAAGACAAAATCATTTTTGTGAGCCTCAAAGATTCATCATGCAATTCTTGAAAGGCATCATGCAATTCATCATAATAAGGTGGAGGTTCTAGGTTAGAAGAGGTTACCTCGGTGTCGCTTTCTCCACTTTCTTCTCCTTGAGCCATGAGGCAAAGATGGGCTTCTTCATTTTCTGAATCGTCGGAAGAGCTTAAGTCATTGTCCTCCCAAGCTATATATGCTCTTCTTCCTTTCTTTTCCTTGGAGGGTCTTTTCTCAAACTTCTCCGTCTTCTTGAGATATATAGGACACTCTATTTTCATGTGCCCCGATTTTTCACATTCGTAGCATTTTGGAGGAGTAGAGGATCCTTCTCCTTTGTGATATGCTTTCTTTTGAGGAAAGGGTGGTCTTCTTTGAAATCCCTTTTCTTCAAGAATCTTCCAAATTTTCTCACAAGAAGACTAAGATTCTCCTCACTTAGCTCAATATTTTCAGCATCCTCTTCACCATCTTCATCATCATCTTCAAGTATGGAAGAGGTGGCCTTGAGTGCGATTCCCTTCTTCTTTTTGTCATGTTCTTCATTTTGATTGAGCCTATTTAGTTTCAGCTCATGCTCTTGAAGTTTTCCGAATAGGGTGGCTAGAGACATGGTTGATAAATCTCTTGATTCCGCAATCGCCGTTACCTTGGGTTGCCAATTCTGCTAGACATCTCAAGACTTTGTTAATAAGATCCTCATTAGGAAATGTCTTTCCCAATGAGATGAGATGATTAACAATATGAGTAAATCTCTTTTGCATATCTTGAATACTCTCACCTTGATTCATTCTAAACAATTCATATTCATGAGTAAGAGTGTTTATTCGAGATCTTTTTACCTCACTAGTACCTTCATGAGTTACTTGTAGGGTATCCCACATTTCTTTTACTGTCTTACAATTTGACACCCTAAAGAATTCATCATACCCCAAAGATGTGGTGATGATGTTCTTGGCTCTCAAATTATATTGAACCTTCTTTTTATCATCATCGGTCCAATCACTTCTAGGTGTATTAATTGTCACACCGTCCTTAGTTTGTGTAGGGACAAAAGCACCATTTTCAACTGTGTCCCACACATCTAAGTCAATAGCTTCAATAAAAATTTTCATCCTTTTTTTCCAATAGGCATAACCATCCCCATTGAAATAAGGAGGTCTATTTATAGAAGAACTTTCATTTGAAAAATCATTTGAAGCCATCACTTCTCTTGAAGCTGCTAAGCTCTTTATACAAGAGTCTAGCTCTGATACCACTTGTTACCAAGTGGCCTCAATACTCAAGAGGGGGGTGAATTGAGTAGTTAAAAATAAGTTCACAAATCTTTCGCAAATCGTTTGACAATCAATTTTCGTTGAAGCTATTGAATGATTAGAGATAATTGAATAGATGAGTTAAACACTTTTACTTATAAACGTAATAGCCAAGGAGACAATATTCAAGTAAAACAATGAAACAGTGCACAAAGATAAACAGAGGAGGGTTTAGAGAAACAAACACAGTCGTTTATCCTGGTTCAATTACCACTCCACTTGTGATCTACGTCCAGTCCCCAAGCAACAACTTGAGATTTTCCACTATATCTTCAAGCTTCAATGGGTGCTTGAAAAACCACTACAACCTTGAGCACTCAACAATATGGGATACCTCACCCAAAAGCTTGAGCCTCTATTTTCAAGGGATACCTCACCCTTACAATACTTGAGGGATACCTCACCCTCACTAATCAAAATATATAATATTGAAGTAGAAGAAACTCTCTCTAAAGCAAGTGTTTACAAATTGAAGCTCTATTATGCTCTCAAGGATTTTTCACGTTTTTAATTAGAAAACAGAGCAAGAAATTATTTTAAGGATTGATTCACGTTTTGAAGTATGATGATCAGTTTTTGATTCAAGGTCAACCGCAAATAAGGACCCAACTTTGGTATTTATAAGTTTCTCAATTAATAGAGCCGTTGGAGGTAGTTGGACATGCATTTAATGCATTTAATATAGCCGTTGGACGTTGTTAGGATGCGTGTAATCGATTACATATCTCAGGTAATCGATTACATTGTTGTTCCAATGTTATCTGAACTTTCTGGGCTCTGTGTAATCGATTACATTCTTGAGGTAATCGATTACATGGCTTCTGACTTTGCTTGTAATCGATTACAATGCTCATGTAATCGATTACATGACTTCTGACTTGCTGTGTAATCGATTACAATATTCATGTAATCGATTACATGGCTCGTCGAACGTGTTCTTTGTGTTTCTAGGTTTTGTGTAATCGATTACATCATTGGTGTAATCAATTACATGGCTTCTGACTTTGTTTGTAATCGATTACAACATCAATGTAATCGATTACATTACTCGTCGAACGTGTTCTTTGCCTTTTACGGGCTTTTGTGTAATCGATTACATATATTGTGTAATCGATTACATAACCTCGACTTGCTTGTAATCGATTACATTTACAATGTAATCGATTCATGCATCTTTCTGTTTGATGTGTAATCGATTACAAACATTATGTAATCGATTACATTGGCCTTTGAACACATTTTTCAAGTCCAATAACGCTTGTAAGTCATTTCCAACACCTCAAGATACTTGATTAAACATAAATCCTTTTAAGAGTGTTAGATTTAAAGTTGAAACTCAAGTTTTATTGAAAGCCATGTTTAACTTTAAAATTTCCCATTTATTTTGAAATTACATATTGAAAAACCATTTGAGAAATCTTGAGAGCATTTAACATTAATATCCTAAGTCTAAATAAACCTTCTGTCTTCTTTCTTTGATCTTGATTTTTCCTTTTGCGCTTGATCTTCTCTTTTGCTTTTGTTATCATCAAAAACCTTTTGACATGCCTTAGAGACATAAGCATTCACATCTCTCTCTTCTAAGAACAAACAAAGAAACTCTATCTTCTTCCTCTTGAAGCTCTCGGTCTCCACACCCAACACCTGTCAAACTCAGAGAAGATTAGACCAAAAACTGTGTGTTCTCCTGTTAGAGAATTCTCATATAAATACAATTTAATTACAAGCTGTCAAGCTGATTTTCAGCCCAATAAATTAGCTAAACTGTCATATATACATTTACAGCTAATTATCCTAATTAAGAGAATAACAGTTACAAATAAATGTGCAATCCCATATACTTTGCTTATGCCATTAATTCTGTTGACACCCCCCCTCAAATTGATGCTGGTAAATCTACTAGCATCAATTTGCCAAGTGGAAAATTGTGTCACTGACGTGTCAAAGTTTTAGTGAAAGTGTCAGCTATTTGAACAGAGGTTGAGACATATGGTAGATTGATGACTCTTCGATCATAGGCTTCTCGAATAGAGTGACAATCAACCTCGATGTGTTTCGTCCATTCATGATAAATTGGATTTGCTGCAATCTGTATGACGCTGGTGTTGTCAGCATGCAATGGAGTTAGTTGTCCTTGAGAGAATCCAAGCTCTGTAAGAAGACCACGCATCCATATTATTTCAGAACAAGCAGCAGACATTACGCGATATTCTGCTTCAGTGGATGACTTTGAGACTGAATCTTGTTTCTTACATTTCTATGAAATAGGAGCATTCCCTAGGAACATACACCAGCTAGTAGTAGATTTCCTTGTGTCTAGACATCTAACCCAATCAGCATCACTATATGCTTGGAGTTTGATAGATGAATCAGCACGAAAAAATAAACCACGCTTTAGGGTGCCAAGGAGGTATCTAATGATTCGCTACACTGCTGAAAGATGGAAATGCCGTGGAGATTGCATGAACTTACTAACTGTGTGTACAACAAAAGAAATATCTGAGCGAGTGATAGTTACATAGATGAGACTACCCACTAGCTTGCGATATTGAGTGGGATCATCAAGAAGGTCACCTTCATCTCGTCTATATTTAACATTAACTTCCATGGGAGTGTCAACAGGGGCTACATTTGTGAGTCCAGCTAGCTGGACCAAGTCTTGAATATACTTTTACTGATTTAAAAAAATGCCTTCATGATGATAATGCACCTCTAAACCCAAGAAATAAGTGAGATGGCCTAACTCTTTCATATGAAAAGTTGAATGCAGCATGTGTTTGATTCTAGAAATAGTCTCTTAATCAGAACCAGTCACCAAAATGTCATCCACATAAATAAGAAGCACCACGATGCCTTTAGGAGTCCTTTGTAGGAAAAGAGATGGATCATACTAACTTTGATTGAATTCAAAACCAACTAGTGTGGATCAAAACTTTTCAAACCATACTCTTGGTGTATGTTTCAATCCATATAATAAGCATTTTAGTTTGTAAACAGTATTAGGGGAAGGTGTAGGCATACCATTAGGACGTTTGATGTAAACTTCCTCCTGAAGGTCACCGTGGAGGAATACATTTTTGACATCCATTTGATGTAGTGGCCAAGATTGTGATGCAGCAAGAGCAAGAATAGTGTGCACAGTTGTCATCTTGGCGACTGGGGCAAAAGTCTCATCATAGTCTAGTCCATATTCTTACTTATTTCCAAGCATAACTAGATGAGCCTTGTAACGATCTATGGATCCATCCGAACGCAGCTTTATAGAGAACATAAACTTGCTGCCTAAAGGTTTAACGAATGGGGGACATGGCACTATATCCCATGTCTGATTTTCTTCCAAGGCGAGAAGTTCAGTTTCAATAGCCTTCTGCCAGCATTCATTCTCTATGGTCTGTTTATAAGAGGAAGGAATAGGAATAAATGATAATGTTGCTGTCAAGGAACTGATATACCTTTCTAGGGGCTTACGAACACGTGAGCTGCATCGTAGAGGAGCTGGTTCTGGTTCTTTTACTGGATTAATAGCCAAGGAATTATCTTGAGGGGGCCCATGAGATTCTGCTGGATGATTTTGAGTGACAACAATTCATCTTTTGTAGGTCAAGAGAGGTTTAGAAGATGGTTAACCTACATGAGAGTTAGAAAATAATGGCAAAATAGAAATTGGAGAAGAGACAGGGTCATAATGTGTTGCAAAAAATATATATATTTTCTTGGAAGATGACATTTCTAGATACCTGAATCCTACGAAGGTTAGGATCATAACATAGAAAGCCCTTTTGATAAGGAGAATATCCAAGAAAAGCACATTCAACAGATTACGCAGTGAGCTTGGTGCGTTCTTGTGGCGGAAGATGGACATAACACACACAATCGAAGATATATACGAAGAGTGGAGTAATTGGGTGGGTGACCATATAACCGAGTGAAAGGGGATTCATTACTTATTGATGGAGATGGCAATCTGTTTATAAGATGAACTGCAATGGAAAGGGCTTCACACCAAAATCGTGATGGTACATGAGACTCCAGCAAAAGGGTGCGAACAACATCAAGCAAATGACGATTTTTTCTTTCAGCTACCGCATTTTGTTGTGGAGTTAAGGGGCATGACCTTTGAGATATAATGCCATTAGATTGCAAGAATTCCTAAAATGAGTATGACATGTATTCCCTCCCATTATCAGAGTGAAATATTTTGATTTTTGATGAAAATTAGGTTTGAACATAAGCATGAAAAAATTTGAAAGTGGAAAAGACTTCATCTTTTGAGCGCAGAAAATAGACCCAGGTGAAACGACTATAATCATCAATAAAAGTTATAAAATATTTGTAATTAGCATGAGATATAACCGGTGCCACCCCCCAAACATCACTATGGATGATATCAAAAGGTTATGTTACATTAGAGTGATGTGTTGTAAAAGGTATAATTTTACTTTTGCTAAGCTTACATGGAATGCAATCAAAATGAACAACATTAAGAGATGAAATGTGTTTATTTCCAAGAAAACTAGATTTTAACAAGTCATGAAATGCATTTGAGTTTGGATGTCCAAGACGTTTATGCCATACTTGGTAATCAACAATAGCAGAATTACAAGAAACTAAAGGCAAATAAAGACTTGGAGACAACGAGAAATGAATTGGGAAAAGACATCCAACTTTAGGCCCCATCGCGATTATCTTCCCTGAGTGTTGATCCTGCACAAGACAACCAGACTGTGAGAATTGTACTCGACAATCATTGTCGACTAATTGACTAACTGAAATGAGATTACTAGTAAGACCAGGAGAGACAAAAACATTGGTCAGAGATGAAGAAATATCACTAGTGGTTGTGATAGGCAATTGATTTCCATCAGCAGTATGTATCTTGAGATTTCCAAAATATTTTTTGATATTAGTAACGAATTGAGCATTGCTGGTCATGTGGTTGGAAGCCCTTGAATCAAAGTACCAAGGTGAAGAGGATTTACCTGAGAATCCTAAAGCAGAGAATGTTGAAATGATCATTTGTTGAACCATTTCAGGGGTCAAAGTTAGAGCAGTAGTAGGAGCATTTTGTTGAACAGGTGCTGGATTGGCAGAACTGTTAGGAATATAAGAATCAACTGAGTTTGTAAAAGCTGTTACAGTTCACCTTGGTGGCCTTATTGGACATTCCTTAATAATATGTCCATCCTTTTTGTAGTAGTTACAGAATTTTTTGGGACAGTTTGAAGCATAATGTCCAAATTGCTTGCAGCAGAAACATTGAACAGCACTCATGTCATGGCTTCTTGACTTCCCTTGTGAAACAAATAGGAACTAGGGAAATAGGAACTGAAGAAGAATGAGAGGGTAATCTGGACTGGGAAACAAATAACGAAGAAGAACGTGAAGAGAAGTGAAACATGATCGTGAAACTTGGACGAAGCTGAAAAACAAGAGAGAAAAAAAATGTAGACTAGGTTCTGGGATCGTAACCTAAGCTGATACCATGTTAAACTCAGAGAAGATTAGACCAAAAATAGTGTGTTCTCCTGCTGGAGAATTCTCATATAAATACAATTTAATTACAAACTATCAAGCTGATTTTCAGCCCAATAAATTAGCTAAACTGTCATATATACATTTACAGCTAATTATGCTAATTAAAAGAACAACAGTTACAAATAAATGTGCAATACTATATACTTTGCTTATGCCATTAATTCCGTTGACAACACCATCATCCAAGCTTCCATAATTTCATCCAATCTCATTTTCCTTGCCTACATGCTATTCTAAAACCTTTTCATGTTACTACCTTGAATCCAAGTTAAGGTTTTCTACTCTACAAGGTAAAGTTATTGTTTCTTGTTCCTAAGTTTGATTCTTGAGTTTTTAAACCATGATTAATCTATGGTTTCTTATTTTCAAGCTTTGTTTGTGACTTTGTTTTGGTTTAAGTTTGTTAGGGTTTTTCTTTGGAGATTCACGAAATCCATAGGAGGCCATACAAGAAGGATTTTTCTCTTCCTTGAGGTAAGAGGGAGATTAATCTCATCAACCATGTGTTGGTGGTGAGGAAATAGAATTGTTTGTGGTGAAAAATTCATAAGAATTTATTAACTTGTGTGGTTTAAGCTTGCTTTGTTGTGATGATTTTTGATTGATATGCTTTATAGCTTTGAAAATATGCTTGAATATGTGATTATGGAAGTATGTTGATTATTGTATATAGTAGGATGTGATATGCATGCTGAGGAAGTGTATGAAGGTTCCAAAGAACCTATGGAGGCTCACGGCCTCGACACCACCATTAGAGTTAAATGCTTTAAATTATTTTCCTAATCATGGATTAAATGAGTTAGTGACAAGAAATTGGATTAAAGGTTTTTGCAAAGACTAAAGTGATAAAAAATAATTAAATATGATCTATAAAGAATATAGTGAAATTTGGCTAACATGCCTGTTTTTGTTATTCTAGATCCAAAATTATTTTACTAAGTGTAGACTTAGGTAATTAAGTAACAAGAACTCAATTTAATGAGCTTTCTATTTAGAAATAAAAATAAAATGAACTATTCTATAGAATTAAATTAGTATAATTAGGCTATGAAGTAAGATAAAATTTAAAACTTGAAATTTACTGATGTATAGCTCACCCTTCGGGTTTTGAAGTGCGTTAGAAATTTTTGGGCTGTAATATCCAAATTAAATCAAAGAAATGTAATTTTGTGTGAAATAATGAAAAATGTTACTCAAAGAATTTTTAACAGTGAAATATGGTAAGTAAAGCCTAAATAACTATTTTATATGAAAAATATTAAAGAAACGTCACTTGTTTTCAAAATAGTGATTTTTTAAGCTATCAAATTGAGAAAATGATTTAAAATTTCTACGTGATGGAGAAAATATTTAAAAATCCCTATGCGATTTAGAAAACGTTTGAAAACATTTTTGCGATTATGAAAATGTTGGAAAATACTTATGCGATTTGAAAGTGTAAGAAAAATATTCTATGATTGTGAAAATGTGATAAAATGTTTACGCGATTAGAAATAACAATAGGTTGCTGTCGGGCTATTGTGGTGGGCTCGGTTATATTGAAAAGTGATACCGCCAAGAGATGTCATGTGTGTGTGAAATATTGTGAGAATGATGATTTCATGTGTATTTAAATCATACATCATGCATTGAAAAGCGTGACAACTTATTTGGTTAAGGTAATATGCCTAAGAGATTGAATTTACACTTTCGTGCGGGTGAGAATTGCGTAGTTACGATCTTCAGTGATCTTGGATACGTCGGGGTGTGGAATGTCATATGTGGCTAGATAGTAGCACCTCTACGCCGTGGTGTCCTATGCAAACACACCGACGATCTTGACTGAGTTACTACTTTTATCGTGATTGGTTGAGATTATCTTGTATGAGCCATGTTGCGCACATTGATATGATATATTGGCACATGATTTGAGGCTGACGATATACAGACATGTACTCTCTATCTTTCTCTCCGAAATTGTGATTAGCTCTATGAAGTAGGAATGGGTCTATGTGCATATGCATAGTTGGTCAACATATTGGCATGATAATTATGTTTATATGATATTTTATCTGTAATGTGATAATATGATTCAATATGTTAATACTATATCTGTATATTTACTGTCATTTTCTATATTGCCATATTGGTATTGATGTAGGGGATCTCACCTCTTTGTTGTGTTATATCTGTTTTATTATGTATGTTTGATGAAGACTGAGGAGACGAGGAAGCTGGAAATTATACTTTCCATCAGTAACAGTTTTCTTAGTTTGTTTGTATGGCAGCAAGGTGCCAAGTGCTGGGTTTTGTGAGAGTACAGTTCCATGGGGAAACTGATGCTTGAAGATTTAATTTGAATAATGAACGTTTTGTGTATACCGGGGATTTGACTCTGAATCTTAGTGGAACTAGGGATGGGGTTCTAGTTATGACGATGAATGTATCTATTCATTTGGAGTTCACGATGCTTATTCGAGAGCTTTGGGGTGATAATGTCTATACTCCTCTCGATAATGTCTTCGGCTAGAACCCTTGTCAGATGAGTGATTTACCCACCTGGGTTCTTTGATGATACTGAGGAGGAGGACCCTTTCGAGGGCCCAAATCCTAAGTCTTTTAAAGTTTTAGTTAGATAGTTTATGTTCTGACGTATATGTTGTACATATTTATCTTTTGGAGTGTAATATATTTATGTAAATTATTTGGGGACAATCTTTTGAAATATCTATGTATATTCTAGTGTGTTCTTTTCAGTTGCAAGTTGTATTTATGGTTTTTATTTATTTTGTTTATTTTCACTTTTTCCACAAATGAAATTTTAAAATTAATGTTTTTACAAGATTAATTCTTTTACAACTTGGGTAAATTATACTAGGATTAGTCTTAAATGTGATACCCTACAGTGGGTGTTACATTAGTTAGTATCAGAGCCTCAATAAGAGTCTTTTAGGTTTTGTGGTTAGGTCTGTTTTGCTTGTGTTGTATGATTCTCTATGTTTTGGTTTTTAAAAGGTTGCATTTGACTCTTATTGAGTTTTGTTTGGTTGCTTGTGAAGAAAGCTATATCTCATGGTAGAGGTACACGTATGAATATGGGACGTGACGACGACGTGATGACTACTACTACCGAAGAAATGCAGCGAATGATAGATATGATTGTGCAACAGAATCAACAAGCTGCACAACAATAAGAAGTAAATACTGAAGCCCAGAATTTGTCTGAGTTTCGTCGAAACAATCTGCCACATTTTAGAGGTGAGTTTGATCCAGACAAGGCGAGTTTGTGGATCCAAGAGCTGGAAAAGATTTTTGAAGGGATAGGATATACAGACGATCGCAAAAGTGACTTATACCACATTTATGTTGACGGGAGATGGCAAAAATTGGTGGAAAGCAACTTGGAGAGTACTACAAGCTGAAGGAAAGGAAATTACCTGGGAGGTATTTTGTGATGCATTTCTGGAAAAGTATTTTCTTGAAAGTGCAAGGCATGCCAAGGAGATGGAATTTCATGGGTTACGACAAGGTGGGATGACAGTTAACGAGTATGCTGCGAAGTTTGAGAGCTTGCCAAAGTTCTCACGGTATCTCTAAATCCAGCCGGATGAGGTTGGAAATGTCACAAGTTCGAGGAAGGTTTGAGAATTGAATTGAAGAAATGAGTGCTTCCAATGCGAACTAACCAGTTCTCAGCATTGATGGATATGTGTTGCAGACTCTAGGATTTAGAGCCATCGCGAGATACGAGGAACCGTAACTTTGGACCATCTAGATTCCAAAGGGGAGGAAGCAATAACAACAATCAATTTCAGTGGAAACCATATTCTCGACCATCGGGAAGCTAGCAACAACAACAACAATCACGTGAAGGAGGTTCGAGTAACAATCGTTTTGGTCAGACTGTGGCACCGCCAACGAGGTGTTTAAAGTGTGGAAAGGGCCATATGACAAGAGACTGCACGATTAGGGGGATAATTTGCTTTAGATGTGGAAAGCCTGGTCATATCTCGAGGGATTGTGATCAATCGAAGGTGGAGCCTTTAGTAAGTAACATTCGTGCTGCTAAGCCACATGCTAGAGGACAAGTATATACGATGAGTGGAGCTGTAGCCTTTTAGTCTGATGATCTTATCAAGTGAGAAAGCCTCATATAAGGTAATCTTTTATGTATACTATATGATTTGAGTGTAACTCATTGTTTTATTGCATATAACTGTGTGGATCATTTGGGATTGCCTGTGTCTTCTTTGAGCTTTCAATTGATTATTTCTACACTTACTGCCAAACCTGTTAGTACTTCTAAAATATGCCTAAATTGCCCTGATACTATCAATAATCGAGTCTTTTCTGTTGATTTAATTTGTTTGCCTTTTACTGATATTGATATAATCTTAGGAATGGATTGGTTATCTTCTAACCATATCCTTGAGACTGTTCTAAAAAGACCTTAATATTTCCTGATAATAAGGTTTCTGGATTTTTGACTGCTAAACATGTCGAATCTTTATTGAGGGATGGAGCCCAAGGATACATGCTGCTATCTTCTTTAGGAGTCAAGAGTGAGAAGGATGTGAATGTTATTTCTGTTGTAAATGAGTTTCCTGAAGTTTTTCTTGATGAGGTACCCGAATTGCCACCAGAAAGGGAGATAGAGTTTTCTATCGATCTTGTACGAGGAGCAGGTCCTATATCAATTGCACCATACCAGATGTCACCATCGGAATTAGCAGAGTTAATGAAGCAATTGGAGGAACTATTGGAAAAATAGTTTGTGAGACCTAGCGTTTCACCATGGGGAGCTCCAGTGTTGTTAGTCAAAAAGAAGGATGGATCTTCACGTTTGTGTATGGACTACCGCCAGTTGAATAAAGTTACGATAAAGAATAAGTATCCACTTCCAAGAATTGATGATTTGATGGACCAATTGAAAGGAGCAACTATTTTCTCTAAGATAGATCTGCGATCAGATTATCATCAAATTCGTGTCAAGGTAGAGGATATACCTAAGACAGCTTTTCGAACGCGCTATAGGCACTATAAGTATCTTGTGATGCCGTTTGGAGTGACGAATGCTCCTGCGATATTCATACATTATATGAGTAGGATTTTTCATTCATATCTAGATAGATTTTTCATTATTTTTATCGATGACATTCTGATCTATTCTCAAAGTCAGGAAGAGCATGCTGAACATCTCAGTATAGTTCTCCAAATTTTAAAAGAGAAGAAGTTGTACGCAAAACTATCAAAATGTGAATTTTGGTTGGAGGAGGTTCATATTTTAGGTAATGTGATTTCTAAGTGTGGAATTACAATGGATTCAGCAAAGGTGGAGACGGTTCTTCAGTGGGAAAGGCCAAGGATAATAACTGAGATCTAGAGTTTTGTTGGATTAGCCGGATATTACCGGAGGTTTATTGAAGGTTTTTCTAAGATAGCCAGGCCTCTTACACAACTCACAAGGAAAAACCAAGCTTTCATTTGGACAGATGAATGTGAATAAAGTTTCCAAGAATTGAAGAAAAGATTGACTACTGCACCCGTGTTGATTTTATCAGATCCGAACGAGTCTTTTGAGGTATACTGTGACGCTTCTTTTCAAGGTTTAGGATGTGTATTGTGTAACACCCCAACTTTTGGGTTAAGTATGATATTGTCCTAAATGTACTATTTTGTAATTTTTGTGAGTTATAAATTGAATTTGACTGTTTCGTGAGTGTATTTGATTGTTGTGTGTGATTTACTCCGAGTCAAGAAAATAATAATTTTCTAACCGAAAAAATCTTATTTTAATTATTTGGAGTTGGGGGATCTTACTAAACCCAATTTCGATATATATATATATATATATATATATTTTAATCTTTTAATTTTTAGGATTTAATTGTGCAATAAAATAATTTTATATTATTATAATATTATTTTATTTGACAGTACCTACTATCTCAAAAACAGTAGAAATCTGCTCCAAAATGACTATGGACCCGAAAAAGTCTGTGGGACCCGCATTTAGAAAAGTAGTCAACATTTCTGACTTGACTAAATTCTAAACCAATAAGAGTTGGTCAAATAAAGTGGCATGGACTTTATTGTGGACCATTGGATGAAAAGCTTGATTAAGATGTCTTTGATCATAACCATTGATCAAATCAATGGTGTGAGAACAATCCTAATGAAATCACTAAGTGATATCCACCTTAGATTACATCAAGGGCTAGGAGTTAAAGTTAAAATCAATGAATAGGATTTAGTCAAATATAATGGCTTGACTAGTTACTAAGTAACTAAGTAAACCTAACTTAGTTAACCTAATTGCCTAATTAAGAAACTAACTGAACTAACCTAGTTATTAATTAGTTATAATCTAATTACTAATTAGATATCTTAATATCATCTGGAAGTCATGACAAAGCATGACATATACAATGACCTCTTAGATTGATTAGTTATGTAATTAGATAATTAAGTAAGTATAATTAGGAAACTTAACCTAATTAACTACCTATCTAATTAGCATGTAATTAACCTTTAATGGAAGTCAAATCAAGTCCCTAATCTCCCTAGAGTCCCATGGCCAAGAGGCCAATTTCTACTAAGTTCCATAAGCTTCTAGGTCCATCCAAGTGACCATTGCATGACCAAGTGTGGCATAGGCCATGTGCTTTCAAGTGTGAACCCAATTGTGATATTTTACTATCATAGCTATCCTTTAATCTCTCCTACACTCACCTCACGGCTGCATCCTCCAAATTTACTCTCAATATTCACTTTTACACTCATCTAAAAAGCTTAGCTTATTTTCTCTCAAAAATTCCAAGAACACAAAGAACCTTTTCCCTTCCATTTTCTCTCTAAGTTTCGGCCCTAGCACTCACAATCACTACCCATCTTTTATAATTTTTCCTTCTTACATTTCCTAAACTTAAACTACCTCCTAAACACTTTTCATTTAGAAAGTTTTATCAAAATCCTACTCCTTCTATTTCAAAATCCAAGTTTTATCTTATTTCCCTAAAGGTAAACTTTTGATTTTATGGTTTAAAATTTAATTTTTGATTTTCTAAACCATGATTGTTCCATGGTTCTTCAATATTAAGCCTTGTATGTGATTTTGCTAATTGTTTAAGAATTTTAGGGATTTGTTTTGAATCCACACAAAAATCAAAGAGGAGGAGGAGACTTGAGGATCTTGTCTTCAAGAGGTAAGAGGGAGATTTAATCTCATCAACCTTGTGTGGTGATGAGAAAATGGATTATATGTGTGTGAAGAATCCATAAAGATTCACTTGTGTGATTGTTTAATGCTTTCCTATTTGTGGTTGATTTATTTGTAAGCATGTTTATAGCTCTAAAAATATATTGCATGTGTTCATAAATGTATGATTATTATTGTAGGATATGAATAACATGTAAGGATTGCATGAGTGTTCCAAAGAACACAAAAGAGACTCACGGCTTCTCCAAGAAAAAGAGAACCAAAATGTTCTCAACCATTTTCTAAAACAATGATTTAAGGAATTTTGGTGAAACAATGAATCTGAAAATAATTTAGAAGTTAGAAAATGATTTAATGATTCGTTGCAAAGGATAGGTTGATTTTGGCCAACATGTCATTTAATGTACATTTGAATTCCAAAGTTATTTTCTAAGGTAGGTTAAGTAGCTATTTAGAATTCTAAATTAGAAAAATTTGTTATAAGTACGAAATAAAGTGAACACTTGAAAAATACTAACGTAGAGCTCACTCTTTGAGTTTTGAAGCGCGTTAGCAAGTTTCAAGGTATAACTATTGGGTAAGGTTAAAATGTACAACATTTAGAGAAAAATGTAAAAAATGCCATTTAATGATTTTCTAGGCAAAATGCTGCCAAAATTTACTAAAATCAGACAAATAAAAAAAAAGGTTCCATAGCATGTTTATAACGTAAGGAAAATACTCTACGTAGTTTAAAAGTACTAGATATAGTTTATGTATTTTTAAAATAAAGACTTTAAGATATATGGTTAAGAAAATGATTTAAAAATCTTACGCGATTGAGAAAATGATTTAAAAACATTACGCGATGTTCAAAAACATCAAAATATATTTACACAATTTAAGAATGTTTGTAAAAGTGACATGATTGTAAAAATGCGATAAAATTTCTATGCGACTTAATGGAACAGTGAGTTTTACTGTCGGGCCAAAGTGGTGGACCCGGACATGTTGAGAGATAGTACTGTCAAGTGGAGACATACTATATTTTGAAATAGTGAGACTGAGGGTATTTTTGTAAATATGGTAATATATTGAGACTAAGGGTATTTTTATAATTATGATTCTTAATCATGCATTGAGAGTTGTGTCAATTTGGTTGAAAATTGGTGATTGATTGACGAGATGAATTACACCGTGTTGTGGGTGTGATAGGCGTAGTGTGGTTCATTAATTGAACTTGGAGGTGTTAGTGTGAGGAGAATTCCACATGTGGATAGTTGGTAGCTCCTCTGGGTCGTGGTAACGAGCAACACACTAATGATCTCGACAAGCACTATTCTTAATCAAGATCTTGTGGAGACTATTTGGTACAATGCCTATAGTACACGATGTATTTGGACTGTGTACTACTACACGATGTTTTGGACTGTGGGCTATAGACACGACGTTGGACTGTGTAATAGTTTAGTTGGGCAGCCTGAGGTGCTGATAGTTCTTTGCGGATCATTCTCTCTAATGTCTGTATTTAGCTCCATGGAGTAGGAACGAGTCAGTATGCATTAGCATCCATGATCTGCATTTCAATGTTTATTTTAACCTGTGATAGCATGTATGATGTGTTAATTTGAGGTACTGTATATGATATGATGATATGTGTTATTGTGATATTTGTTTGTATTGTTGTTTTCTTTATTGCCATGCTGGTAATGATGTAGATTGTCTCACCTCTCTACATGCATTTCTCTGTATTATTATTATATTCTGTAAAGACTTTGAGGAATAGGAAGAGGAATAGCCTCTCGATATTCAGTATCCGGAAGAGCGCCAGCCAAGTGAGCAGTGCGAGGATGGCGAGCCGTTAGATCACCCCTACCATCTGGATTGATCTTGTGATCATGGCGTTGCCTGGATTCATTGGTTTCGTGAGACTTGATTTTCATGGAGGCTCAGAGGCCTGGCGACTGCGTGAGGATAGAGGATCGGTAGTCTATATGGGACGTTTGATTGTGTTTCTGCATAGAGAGTTTGACGAGGAGCTTATTTTTACTACTACTCTGTATTTACATCTTGAGTTGCCTTTGATTCTTAGGCGTTATTGGGGAGGGATTTTCCATGCGCCTAGTGAGTTTAGTAGTGTGTCGACAGCACGGACACATGTCCGTAGAGCTGCGAGACATCCGGGATTTCTGCTATCCGATGATCTATCTGAGAGTGATCCTTCGGAGGGTTAGAAACCTTTGATGTGCACTTGGGCATGTTATGTTTTAGTATTATGCTGACTTTTTACTGCTTTTGTTAAATATTTGTAGTTATAAATTATTTGTATACTTAAGACAAAATCATATGTATATTATGGTGTGTGATTATGTTTTGTTTTATTTTGTGTTCCATGTTATTTTATTTAACGTTATCAAGTATAAAAGGAAAAAATTTACAACTCATATTATTTATGTATCAAATGATTTATAACTTGGGTAGATTTTATTTTTATTGCATAAAAAATGTGACATCCCCACAAGGGTGTTACATATTGATGCAGAATAGAAATGTGGTAGCGTATGCTTCAAGACAACTAAAGGTACAAGAAAAGAATTACCCAACGCATGATTTGGAATTAGCCGCAGTTGTGTTCGCATTAAAGATTTGGAGACATTTTCTTTATGGAGCTACATTCAATGTCTTCAGTGATCACAAAAGTCTGAAATATTTGTTTAATCAAAAAGAGTTGAAATTGAGGCAAAGATGGTGGTTAGAATTTCTAAAGGATTACGACTTGCAGCTTCAATATCATCATGGAAAGGCGAATGTTGTGGTAGATGCTTTGAGTAGAAAAATGCTCAGTGTTTCTGCTATGATGATCAAAGAGGAAAATTTGATAGAGCAATTTAGAGACATGTGGCTATTGGTAGAATTAGAACTAGGAAGAATTCGTTTGAATATGGTCACTATTCTAAATGATTTGTTAGAAGAAATTCGAGAAAAGAAGGAAGATGACCAGTTTTTGGAAAACGAAAGGGAATTCTTGAAGGAAGGTCATGTGGAAACGGTTGAGGAAGGATCTGGTGGGGTCTTAAGGTTCAAAGGAAGGATTTGTATACCGAATGATCCCGATCTTAGAAGGGCAATTCTCGATGAAGCTCACACCAGCAGGTTGAGTATACATCTCAGAATGACCAAGATGCATCAAGACCTGAAGTGATTATATTGGTGGCCTAGAATAAAGAGAGATGTTGCCGAACATGTGCTATCTTGTCTTGTGTGTCAAAAGGCAAAAGTTGAACATCAAAGACCAACAGGTATGCTACAACCCCTAATTATTTCAGAATGAAAATGGGATAGTATTGCAATGGATTTTGTTACTAGATTGCCAAAGACTAGGAAAGGTCATGATTCGATATGGGTCATTGTTGATCGGCTTACAAAGTCTGCTCAGTTCTTGCCAATCAATATCAGGTATTCAATAGAGAAGTTGACCCAGGTGGACATTGGTGAAATCGTTAGACTTCACGGTGTACCCTCTAGTATCATTTCTGATAGAGATACAAGGTTCACATCAAGATTTTGGCAAAGTCTACATGAGGCAATGGGGACTAAACTTCGTTTGAGTTCTGCATACTATCCGCAAACTAATGGTCAAACGGAGAGAACTATATAGTCACTGGAGGATCAGCTAAGAGCTTGTGTGTTAGAACAAAAAGGAAGTTGGATGAATTCTTGCCTTTGGTAGAATTCACCTATAACAACAATTTTCACTTAAGTATAAGGATGGCATGTAACACCTTAACTTTTAGGATAAATACGATATTATCCTGAATGTACTGTTTTGTAATTTCTGTGAGTCGTAAATTGAATTTGACTGTTTCGTGAGTGTATTTGACTGTTGTGTGTGATTTGCTCCAAGCTAAGAAAATAATAATTTTCTGCCCGAAAAAATCTTATTTTAATTAATTGGAGCTGGAGGATCTTACTAAACCTAATTTCGATTGATATATATATTAATCTTTTAATTTTTAGGATTTAACTATGCAATAAAATAATTTTATATTATTATAATATTATTTTATTTGACAGTACCTACTGTCTCAAAAACAGTAGAAATTTGCTCCAAAATGACCATGGACCCTGAAAAGTCTATGGGACCCATATTTAGAAAAGCAGTCAACGATTCTGGTTGGACTACATTCTAAGCCAATATGAATCAGTCAACGAAAGTGGCTTGAAAAATTCTAACCAATAAGGTTTAGTCAAACAAAGAGGCAAAGACTTCATTATGGACCCTTGGATGAAAAGTGTGATTAAGATATTTTTTATCATAACCGTTGATCAAATCAATGGTGTGAGAACAATTCTAGTTTAATCACAAAGTAATATCCACCTTAGATCAAATCAAGGGCTAGGAATTAAAGTTAAAATCAAAGGTTGAGATTGAGTCAAACATAGTGGCTTGACTTTACTTAGTAACTAATTAAACTTAATTTGACCATTTTAATTGCCTAATTAACAAACTTAGTAAACTAACCTAGTTATTGATTAGTTATAATCTAAATACTAATTAGACATCCTAATTTTATTTAGAAGCTATGATATGTGTAATAATATGCTTAATTAATTAGTTATGTAATTAGAATATTAATTAAGTGTAATTAGGGAACCTAACCTAATTAATTACCTATTTAATTAGCATATGATTAGCTTTTAATTAAAATCAAACCAAGCCCCTAAGTACCCTTGAGCCCCATGGCCAAGGAGGGCAAATTGCCAAGTTCCACAAGGTTCTTGAACCATCCAAGTGACCATTGCATGACCAAGTGTGACATAGGCCATGTGCACTCCAAATTGTGATATTTTTGGTTCAAGTAAATCCTTTTATCTCTCCTACAAGCCACTCAGGGCAGCCCCTCCATATTTCACACTTGATATTCACTTTTCATTTACCTAAAGACTTTACTTCATTTTATCTTAAATTCTCAAGAACACCAAGCAACTTTTCTCTTCCATTTTCTCTCTCAAATTCGGCCCAAGCACCCAACACCACCATCTGTCTTCTATAATTTTTCTTCTTAGCTTTTCCTAAACCTAAATAACATCCTAAACACTTTTTGTTTAGAAGGTTTTGTCAAAAACCTACTCCTTCTAGTTCAAAATCCAAGCTTTTGTTTACTTCCCTAAAGGTAAACTTTGGTTTTAATGGTTTAAAATTTAGTTTGTGATTTTCTAAATCATGTTTGTTCCATGATTTTCCATTATGAAGTCTTGTATGTGATTTTGCTTATTGTTTAAGAATTTTAGGGATTTATTTTGAGGGCTACACGAAAATCAAAGGAAAGGAAGAGACTAGGAGATCATTGTCTTCAAGAGGTAAGAGGGAGATTTAATCTCATCAGCCTTGTGTGGTGAAGAGAAAATGGATTGTATGTGTGTGAAGAATCCATAAGGATTCATTTGTGTGGTTGTTTATTATTTTTCCTATTTGTGGTTGATTTTGTTTGCAAGCATGTTTATAGTTTTTAAAATATATTGCATGTGTTTATAGTTTTTAAAATATATTGCATGTGTTTATAGATATATGATTATTAATGTAGGATGTGAATAACATGTACAGATTGCATAAGTGTTCCAAAGAACACAATAGAGGCTCACGGCTTCTCCAAGAAAAAGAGAACCAAAATATTCTCAACCATTTTCTAAAACAATGATTTAAAGAATCTAGGTAAAACAATGAGTTTGGAAATAATTTAGAAGTTAGATAATGATTTAATGATTAGTTGTAAAGGACAAGTAAATTATGGCCAACATGCCATTTAATATACAATTAAATTCCTAAGTTATTTTCTAAGGTAGGTTAAGTAACTAATCTACAAAAGAATTTGATTCCAATGAATCTTTGAGAAATAAAATGAATGAACTTAGTTCTAGAATTCTAAATTAGCAGAATTTATAAAGAAACAATTGAAAAATACTAACGTAGAGCTCACTCTCTGAGTTTTGAAGCGCGTTAGCAAGTTTCAAGGTGTAATTGTTGGGTAAGGTTAAAATGAATAGTATTTAGAGGAAAACGTCAAAAATACCATATACTGATTTTCTAGGTAAAATGCTGTCGAAATTTACTAAAATCAGATAAATAAAATAAAAAGATTCCATAATATATTTATAATGTAAGGAAAATATTCTACATAGTTTAAAAGTACTAGATAAAGTATATGCATTGTTAAAATCAAGACTTTAAGCTATATGGTTAAGAAAATGATTTAAAAATATTATGTGATATTCAAAAACATCAAAATATATTTACGCAATTTAAAAACGCTTGTGAAAGCAACGCAATTGTGAAAATGTGATAAAATTTCTACGCGACTAAATGGAACAGTGAGTTTTACTGTCGGGCCAAAGTGGTGGACTCGGACATGTTGAGAGATAGTATTGTCAAGTGGAGACTTACTATATTTTGGAACATTGAGATTGAGCGTATTTTCGTAAATATGGTAATATATTGGACCTAAGGGTATTTTGATAATTCTTGATTTTTCGTTGAGAGTTGTGTCAATTTAGTTGATAATTGGCGATTGATTGACGAGATGAATTACACCGTGTTGTGGGTGCGATAGGCGTAGTGTGGTTCATTAATTGAACTTGGAGGCGTTAGTGTGCGGAGAATCCCATATGTGGACAATTGGTAGAGCCTCTGGGCCGCAGTAATGGGCAACACATTAATGATCTCGACAAGCACTATTCTTAATCGAGATCTTGTGGAGACTATTATGTATAATGCCTATAGTGCACGATGTATTGCACTGTGTACTACTACACGATGTTTTGAACTGTGGACTATATACACGACGTTGGACAGTGTAATAGTTTGGTTGGGCAGCCTGAGGTACTATTAGTTCTTTTCGGATCATTCTCTCAGATGTCTATGTTTAGCTCCATGGAGTAGGAACGAGTTAGTGTGTGTTATCATTCATTATCTGCATTTTAATGTTTACTATAATCTGTGATCGAATGTATGATGTATTAAATTGATATTCTGTATATGATATGATGGTATGTAATTATTGTGATATTTGTTTGTATTATCATTTTCTTTATTGCCATGCTGGTAATGATGTAGATTGTCTCACCTCTTTATTGTATTGTTCTGTCTGTTTCTATTTTATGTTTATATCTTCGAAGACTACAATGGCGACAAGGAGAGGTCAATTAGGTTTCTTTAGACTACAGTTTCTCGAAGGCGCTGAGGCTTGGTATGTCCATTGGGACACAGTACACATAGAATATAGTGGTGACATTACTTTATCAGTAAGTAGGACTCGACATGGGATCTTTACTTCATTTTATATGGTTGCTTTCGTACAGGTTATTTTACTTATTAGGGAGTTGTGGAATGAATTTCACCACACTCCTAGAGAGAACTTCGATATAGTTTTGGGTCGAATTTCTATCGGTCAAGACATTCCCGACTAGGGAATTTGTCTTCTGACAAGGGCTCGTGTCTTAGGTATTATGTTTTAGTATTATACTGACTTTTTACGGCTTTATTAAATATATGTAATTGTAAATTAATTGTATACTTCAGACAAAAATCATATGTATATTATGGTGTGTGATGATGTTTTATTTTATTTTGTATTCTGTGTTATTTTATTTAATGTTATTAAGTATAAAAAGGAAAAATTTTACCACTAATATTATTCATGTACCAAACGTTTTACAACTTGGGTAAGAATTTTATTTTATTTTATTTTATTGCATTAAAAATGTGACATCCCCACAAGGGTGTTACATTAGTTAGTATCAGAGCCCAAGTTAGAGTCTTTTGGGTTTGTGGATAGATTTGTCTTGTTTATGTTGTGTGAATCTCTGATATTGAACACAGAGATATGTTTTGGTTTCCGAAAGGAAACGATTTTGTGCGAAATCGCTACGTTTAGTTCGTTGTGTGTTGATTTTGTTTGTCTTCCAAGAAAGATAATGTAATGTTACGAACATGAGCTCGTGGACGCAAAACGTGATGAAGATTGTATAACCGTAGCTAGAAGTGTGATGCAAAAGATGATTGAAGTAGCAGTATAACAGAGACAGATGATCGCTCAGCAGCAGGAACTGATAATTGAACTTCATAGCTTATTAGGATTGGAGCAGCCACTGGACGCGAGAAGCTGTAACTTAGAGCCTTTGATGATCTAAAATAGAAGGAGGCGTAAGGTCAATCATTTTCTGCGAAAGTCATATGTACAACCACCGGGGAAGCAACAACGAACAAAGAAAGGAAGTACTAGTGGCAATGATTTTGGTCAGACTGTGGCATCACCAATGAAGTGCTTGAAGTGTGGAAAGAATCATATGACAAGAAACTGCACGATTAAGATTATAATTTGTTATAAATATGGAAAGCCTAGACACTTCTCCAAAGAATGTGATTAGCTGAAGATGGAAACTTCCATTAGTAATACACGTGTTTCAAAATCTCAAAAAGAAGAAAGAGTCGGTGCAAAGAGTGTAATGAGAATGTTCAAATACAAAAACTTAAGAAGCGAGAAAGTTGTGCCATAGAGGGTAATCTTAAAACTGTGCTGTATAATTCGTGAGGTAACCCATTCTCTTGTGATTTGTGACTGTGTAAATCTTTTGGGTTATCTATGTTTTACTTCTTTTCATAATGTTACTTCAACATCTAAACTTACTATTACTACTTGAGCCTGTTTAAAACTATCCTATTATTATAGGAGTTTGAAATTTTTTATTGATCTGGTTTGTCTATTTCTTTCTCAAATAGATTGAGTAAATCAATTTGATTTATCCGTGTCTTCGTTATAGTATGATCTAAGTATTTCTACTCTTCTTGTTGAACTTGTTGTTTATACTCAAGATTTCTAACTCTACCCTATATCTATTGAATATCAAATCTTTTCTGTTAATTTGATTTGTTTATCTAAAATCACATCTATTTCAGATCCTGACTTTTAAATGGTTTGGTTCTTTTCCAACCGTATCCTACTAGATTGTTACAATGCAATTTTAGTGTCTCCTTGACCTGAGATTTTGGATTTGAATCCAGAAAGTTCATTTCTAAAATTATTGGACTATGTTCATTTCAAAATCTATTAGACCATCTCAAATTCTTTGTTGGGCTAATCTAGTAACCTACTGAATAGTCTCATTACTTTTCCTTATAACCTTCATAGTGTCTTCCGTGTATCTTAATTAAGAAGGATTATTCTTGATTCAACTTATGTCATAGTACTAAATACAGTACAATTAGAAGAAAACTTGATCTATGAGACATTTTCTGTTAAAATTAAAAATAGGCAAATAGAACAACTTCTCTTGATGAAGAAAATCTGGAATGATGTGATGATAGGGAAACTAGAAGACCAAATGAAGGAAATCATTATTTGCTCCAAAATCGATTTGCATGCTGGTTATTATCAGATTCGTGTAAAGGTAGAGAATGTTCTAAGACAATTTTTCAGATGCGTTGCAGGCACTATGAATATTTAGTACTACCATTCGGGGTAAGAAATGTTTTTGGTGATATTTACGAATAATATAAATAGGATCTTTCTTTCCTATCTAGGCAAATTTGTCATTATCTTATTGGCAATATTTAGACCTAATCTCGAAATTCTAAGGAACATGCTGAAGACCTCAATGCAATTCTTCAATTTTTAAAAAAGAAAAAGGAGTTATGCGCGAAACTAGTCAGATACAAATTCGGTTAGAAGAGGTTCAACTCGTGGATTTAGATTGAGTGTTGAGATCAAATAGAAAGGTGGTGGCGTATACTTCAAGGCGGTGGAATGTGCATGAGAAGAATTATTTGATTTATATTTTAGGATACGCGATAGTCGTTGTGCAAAGAAGATCTGAAGACGTTTTCTTTCCTATAAAATCTACAATAATTTCAAAGGATTGAAGTACCTATTCAATCAAGAGGGGTTTGGATATAAGGAAGAGACGAATAGTTAAAATTTTCAAAGGACTTGTTAGGATGAATTTCTAGCACTGATAGAGTTCACATACAACAATAGTTTCGTTCGAGCATAGGGATGACACTCTATGAGGCATTATATGGGAGATGCTGTAGAACGCCGTTGTGTTGGTATCATACTGGTGAAAATCATATTGTAGGACCCGAATTTGTTCAACAGATAACTGAGGAAGTGAAGATGATCCAAGACAAGATGAGGACAACTCAGACGCGGCAAAAGAGTTATGCTGATAAAAGACGAAGACCGCTTGAATTTGAAGAAGGTGACCATGTGTTTCTACGTGTGACACCTATGACTGGATTTGGACAAGTGATCAAGTCTAGGAAACTCACTCTGAAGTTTATCGGGCCGTATCAGATACTTCGTCGGGTAGGTCCGGTAGCTTATCAGATTGCACTACTACCATTCTTACAAAATCTTCATAATGTATTTCATGTATCATAACTACGGAAATATATTTATGATCCGACACATGTTATCGAACCAGACACCGTACAACTGAAGGAGAATTTAACCTATGAGACGTTTCTAGTCAAGATTAAAGATCGAAGGACAAAGTAACTTCAAGGAAAGGAGATCATATTAGTTAAAGGAGTTTGGAACGATGTAAATGGCGGAGCCACAAAGGAGCTAGAAAATAAGACGAGGGAGCAATACCCTCAACTATTCTGAGGTACGATGAATTTCGGGGACCAAATTCTTATTAGTAGGGGAGAGTTGTAATACCCCAACTTTTGGGATAAATGTGATATTGTCTTGAACGTACTGTTTTGTAATTTCTGTGAGTAGTAAATTGAATTTGACTGTTTCGTGAGTGTATTTGACTGTTGTGTGTGATTTGCTCGAGCCAAGAAAATAATAATTTTAAAGTAGAAAAAATCTTATTTTAATTAATTGAGAGTGGGGATCTTACTAAACCCAATTGATTGATATATATATTAATCTTTTAATTTTTAAGATTTAACTGTGCAATAAAATTTTATATTATTATAATATTATTTTATTTGACAGTACCTACTGTCTCAAAAATAGTAGAAATCTACACCAAAATGACCATGGACCCTGAAAAGTCTGTGGGACCCACGTTTAGAAAAGCAGTCAACGATTCTGGCCGAACTAGATTCTAAGCCAATAGGAATTAGTCAACGAAAGTGGCTTAAAAAATTCTAACCAATAAGGTTTAGTCAAACAAATAGGCAAAGACTTCATTATGGACCCTTGGATGAAAAGTGTGATTAAGATGTTTTTGATCATAACCGTTGATCAAATCAATGGTGTGAGAACAATTCTAGTTTAATCACTAAGTAATATCTACCTTAGATCAAATCAACGGCTAGGAATTAAAGTTAAAATCAAAGGTTGAGATTGAGTCAAACATAGTGGCTTGACTTTACTTAGTAACTAATTAAACTTAATTTGACCATTTTAATTGCCTAATTAACAAACTAAGTAAACTAACCTAGTTATTGATTAGTTATAATCTAAATACTAATTAGATATCCTAATTTTATTTAGAAGCTATGATATATGTAATAATATGCTTAATTAATTAGTAATGTAATTAGAATATTAATTAAGTGTAATTAGGGAACCTAACCTAATTAATTACCTATTTAATTAGCATGTGATTAGCTTTCAATTAAAATCAAACCATGCCCCTAAGTACCCTTGAGTCCCACGGCCAAGGAGGGCAAATTACCAAGTTCCACAAGGTTCTTGAACCATCCAAGTGACCATTGCATGACCAAGTGTGACATAGGCCATGTGCACTCCAAATTGTGATATTTTTGGTTCAAGTAAATCCTTTTATCTCTCCTACAAGCCACTCACGGCAGCCCCTCCATATTTCACACTTGATATTCACTTTTCATTTACCTAAAGACTTTACTTCATTTTCTCTTAAATTCTCAAGAACACCAAGCAACTTTTCTCTTCCATTTTCTCTCTCAAATTCGGCCCAAGCACCCAACACCACCATCTATCTTCTATAATTTTTCTTCTTAGGTTTTCCTAAACCTAAACAACATCCTAAACACTTTTTGTTTAGAAGGTTTTGTCAAAAACCTACTCCTTCTAATTCAAAATCCAAGCTTTTGTTTACTTCCCTAAAGGTAAACTTTGGTTTTTATAGTTTAAAATTTAGATTGTGATTTTTAAACCATGTTTATTCCATGGTTTTCCATTATGAAGCCTTGTATATGATTTTGCTTATTGTTTAAGAATTTTAGGGATTTATTTTGTGGGCTACACGAAAATCAAAGGAAAGGAGGAGACTAGGAGATCCTTGTCTTCAAGAGGTAAGAAGGAGATTTAATCTCGTCAACCTTGTGTGGTGATGAGAAAATGGATTGTATGTGTGTGAAGAATCCATAAGGATTCATTTGTGTGGTTGTTTATTATTTTTCTTATTTGTGGTTGATTTTGTTTGCGAGCATGTTTATAGTTTTTAAAGTATATTGCATGTGTTTATAGTTTTTAAAATATATTGCATGTATTTATAGATATATGACTATTAATTTAGGATGTGAATAACATGTACGGATTGTATGACTGTTCCAAAGAACACAATAGAGGCTCACAGCTTCTCCAAGAAAAAGAGAACCAAAATGTTCTCAACCATTTTCTAAAACAATGATTTAAAGAATCTAGGTAAAGCAATGAGTTTGGAAATAATTTAGAAGTTAGATAATGATTTAATGATTAGTTGTAAAGGACAGGTAAATTATGGCCAACATGCCATTCAATATACAATTAAATTCCTAAGTTATTTTCTAAGGTAGGTTAAGTAACTAATCTACAAAAGAATTTGATTCCAATGAATCTTTGAGAAATAAAATGAATGAACTTATTTCTAGAATTCTAAATTAGCAGAATTTATAAAGAAACAATTGAAAAATACTAACGTAGAGCTCACTATCTAAGTTTTGAAGCGCGTTAGCAAGTTTCAAGGTGTAATTGTTGGGTAAGGTTAAAATGAACAATATTTAGAGGAAAACGTCAAAAATACCATATACTGATTTTCTTGGCAAAATGCTGCCGAAATTTAATAAAATCAGATAAATATAATGAAAAGATTCCATAATATATTTATAACATAAGAAAAATATTCTACGTAGTTTAAAAGTACTAGATAAAGTCTATGCATTGTTAAAATCAAGACTTTAAGCTATATGGTTAAGAAAATGATTTAAAAATCTTACGCGATTGAGAAAATGATTTAAAAATGTTACGCGATATTCAAAAGCATCAAAATATATTTACGCAATTTAAAAGCGTTTGTAAAAGCCATGCGATTGTGAAAATGCGATAAAATTTCTATGCGACTAAATGGAACAGTGAGTTTTACTGTCGGGCCAAAGTGGTGGACTCGGACATGTTGAGAGATAGTATTGTCAAGTGGAGACATACTATATTTTGGAACATTGAGATTGAGGGTATTTTTGTAAATATAATAATATATTGGAACTAAGGGTATTTTGATAATTCTTGATTTTTTGTTGAGAGTTGTGTCAATTTGGTTGAAATTTGGCGATTGATTGACGAGATGAATTACACCGTGTTGTGGGTGTGATAGGCATAGTGTGGTTCATTAATTGAACTTGGAGGCGGTAGTGTGCGGAGAATCCCATATGTGGATAGTTGGTAGCGCCTCTGGGCTGTGGTAACGGGCAACACACTAATGATCTCGACAAGCACTATTCTTAATCGAGATCCCATGGAGATTATTATGTATAATGCTTGTAGTGCACGATGTATTGGACTGTGTACTACTACACGATGTTTTGGACTGTGGACTATATACACAACGTTGGACAGTGTAATAGTTTGGTTGGGCAGCCTGAGGTACTATTAGTTCTTTTTGGATCATTCTCTCAGATGTCTGTGTTTAGCTCTATGGAGTAGGAACGAGTCAGTGTGTGTTATCCTTCATTATCTGCATTTTAATGTTTACTATAATCTGTGATCGAATGTATGATGTATTAAATTGATATTCTGTATATGATATGATGGTATGTAATTATTGTGATATTTATTTGTATTGTCGTTTTCTTTATTGCCATGCTGGTAATGATGTAGATTGTCTCACCTCTTTATTGTATTATTCTGTCTGTTTCTATTTTATGTTTATATCTTCAAAGACTACAATGGCGGCAAGGAGAGGTCAATTAGGTTTCTTTAGACTACAGTTTCTCGAAGGCGCTGAGGCTTGGTATGTCTATTGGGACACAAGACACATAGAATATAGTGGTGACATTACTTTATCAGTAAGTAAAACTCAACATGGGATCGTTACTTCATTTTATACGGTTGCTTTCGTACAGGTTATTTTACCTATTAGGGAGTTGTGGAATGAATTTCACCACACTCCTAGAGAGAACTTCAATATAGTTTTAGGTCGAATTTCTATCAGTCAAGACATTCCCGACTAGGGAATTTGTCTTCTGACAAGGGCTCGTGTCTTAGGTATTATGTTTTAGTATTATACTGACTTTTTACGGCTTTATTAAATATTTGTAGTTGTAAATTAATTGTATACTTTAGACAAAAATCATATGTATATTATGGTGTGTGATGATGTTTTATTTTATTTTGTGTTCCGTGTTATTTTATTTAATGTTATTAAGTATAAAAAGGAAAAATTTTACCACTAATATTATTTATGTACTAAACGTTTTACAACTTGGGTAAGAATTTTATTTTATTTTATTTTATTGCATTAAAAATGTGACATCCCCACAAGGGTGTTACATGGCACCTTATGAAGCGCTGTACGGATGATGATGCCGAACACCTTTGTGTTGGTATCAAGATAGAGAGAGTATGACTATAGGACCTGAGATGGTGCAACAAACGACGGAGAAGGTGAAAATGATTCAAGAGAAAATGAGGGCAACTCAGAGTAAACAGAAAAGCTATGCTGATAAAAGAAGAGGACCTCTTGAGTTTGAGGAAGGTGAGCATATGTTTTGTGAGTCACACCCACGACTGGTGTCGGAAGGGTTATAAAATCCAGAAAACTCACTCCTACATTCATTGGACCATATCAAATTCTTCGTCGGATAGGTCCAATTGCTTATCAAATTGCTTTACAGCCTTTTCTCTCCAACCTTCATAATGTTTTCAATGTGTCCCAGTTAAGAAAGTATATCCTCGATCCCTCTCATGTCATTCAGCCCGATGAGGTACAATTGAAAGAAAATTTGATGTATAAGACGCTTCTTATTAAGATTGAAGATAGGAGGGTGAAGCAACTCAGAGGAAAGGAAATTTTGTTAGTAAAAATGATTTGGAATGAAACAACAGGAGATGCTACGTGGGAGATGGAAGATAAGATGAGGGAACAATATCCACAATTGTTCTAAGGTATGATAAATTTTGGGGACAAAATTCTTTTTAGTGGGGGAGAGTTGTAACACCCCAAAATTTGCTATTTCTTAATAATGTTTGAATTTTACTGTTTTGGGATTTTTGTGTGTTGTAAATTTATTTTGACTGTTCTGTGACTATTTTTGATTGTTGTGTGTGATTTACTCTGAGTCAGGAAAATAATAATTTTCGGGCCAGGGAAAATCTTTGATGATTTATTCGGAGTTAGGGGATCTTACTAAACCCGAATATAAGAGATACGCTACCCGATCTTTTAATTTTTAGAATTTATCTGTGAAATAAAAATATTTCATGTTTTATTTTTTCTATGGACAGTATCTATTGATTTGCGAGTAGTAGCTTCTGCTCATCGGGTAATAGATCCTGTATCTTTTGTCCATTGGATAATAAACTGGAAAAATCTTTGTGACTCACAACTTGGTGAACCAATAAAAATTGGTCAATGTTAATGGCTTGAGTTTTCTAAACCAATAGGATGTGGTCAACTTTAGTGGCTAGACTAGTTAGCCAAGAAACTAAGTAATCTAACTAAGTTAATCTAAAGCCTAAGTAGTAACTAAATGGAACAAACTTAGTTTCCTACTCCTTAGAATTCCATGGTTTCAAGGAGGTTCTAGAGTCTTCTAGAATGCATGACTAATGCATGACAAATGCATGACCTAATCTTATAACTAAATAGTTAGTCAATGTAACTAAGTAAACTGACCACAAGAAACTAGATGAACTAACCACCTAAACTAAGTGTAACTAGGAACTAATTGAAATAAAAATTTAGTTACGTACCTCCATGTGCTCCACAGTCACTAGGTGGTTCTAGGGTATTTTTGAACAATCTAGTCATCTATTATGACCAAAGGATGATCATCTAATGACCGAAGCCATGTGAAACCATATGATTAATTTCTATCTTATTGAACAAGTTTTAAGCTTCCTATCCATGCATCTTCATGGTCATACACTTGGGAAATAAGATATTTTATTTCATTTCTATTTCATTTCTGTTTCATTTCTATCACTTTGTGACTTAAACCTTTTCTCTCCATTCTCTCTCTTACAAGAACAAACAAAGAAACTCCATCTTCTTCCTCTTGAAGCTCTCGGTCTCCACACCTAACACCATCATCCAAGCTTCCATAATTTCATCCAATCTCATTTTCCTTACCTACATGCTATTCTAAAACCTTTTCACGTTATGATCTTAGCCTAGTTCTTTCATTTACTACTATGAATCCAAGTTAAGGTTTTCTACTCTACAAGGTAAAGTTCTTGTTTCTTGTTCCTAAGTTTGATTCTTGAGTTTTTAAACCATGATTGATCCATGGTTTCTTATTTTCAAGCTTTGTTTTGGTTTAAGCTTGTTAGGGTTTTTCTTTAGAGATTCACGAAATCCATAGGAGGCCATACAAGAAGGTTTTTTGTCTTCCTCGAGGTAAGAGGCAGATTAACCTCATCGACCATGTGTTGGTGGTGAGGAAATGGAATTTTTTGTGGTGAAAAATTTGTAAGGATTTATTCACTTGTGTGGTTTAAGCTTGCTTTGTTTGTGATGATTTTTGATTAGTATGCTTTATAGCTTTGAAAATATGCTTGAATATATGATTATGGAAGTATGTTGATTATTGTATATATAGGATGTGATATGCATGATGAGGAAGTGTATGAAGGTTCCAAAGAACCTATGGAGGCTCATGGCCTCGACACCACCATTGGAGTTAAATGCTTTAAATTATTTTTCTAATCATGGATTAAATGAATTAATGACAAGAAACTAGATTAAAGGTTTTTGCAAAGAATAAAGTGATAAAAAATAATTAAATATGATCTATAAAGCATATAGTGAAATTCGGCCAACATGCCTATTTTTGTTATTCTAGATCCAAAATTATTTTATTAAGTGTAGACTTAGGTAATTAAGTAACAAGAACTCTATTTAATGAGTTTTCTGTTTAGAAATAAAAAGAAAATGACTATTCTTTAGAATTAAATTAGTATAATAATGCTATGAAGTAAGATAAAATTTAAAACTTGAAATTTATTGGCGTATAACTCACCCTTCGGGTTTTGAAGCACGTTAGAAGATTTCAAGCTGTATTATCCAAATTAAATAAAAGAAATGTAATTTTGTGAGAAATAATGAAAAATGTTACTCAAAGAATTTTTAATAGAAAAATATGGTAAGTAAAGCCTAAATAACTATTTTATGTGAAAAATATTAGAGAAACGTCACTTGTTTTCAAAATAGTGATTTTTTTAAAGCTATCAAATTGAGAAAATGATTTAAAATTTCTATGCGATTGAGAAAATGTTGGAAAATCCCTACGCGATTTAGAAAATGTTTGAAAATATTTTTGCGATTATGAAAATGTTGGAAAATACTTACACGATTTGAAATCGTAACAAAAATGTTCAGCGTTTATGACAATGCGATAAAATATTTATGCGATTAGAAATAACAGCAGGTTACTGTTGGGCTGTTGTGGTGGGCCCGGTTATGTTGAAAAGTGATACTGCCAAGAGATGGCTTGTGTGTGTGAAATATTGTGAGAATGATGATTTCATGTGCATTTGATTCATACATCTTGCATTGAAAAATGTGTCAGCCTATTTGATTAAGGCAATATGCCTAAGAGATTGAATTTACACCTTCGTGCAGGTGAGACTTGCGTAGTTACGATCTTCAGTGATCTTGGAGACGTCGGAGTGTGGAATGTCTTATGTGGCTAGATGGTAGCACCTTTACGCCGTGGTACCTAATGCAAACACACCGACGATCTTGACGAAGTTACTACTCTTTTTGTGATTGGTTGAGAGTGTCTTGTATAAGCCATTTTGTGCACATTGATATGATATATTGGCACATGATTTGAGGCTGACGATATACAGACATGTACTCCCTATCTTTCTCTCCAAAATTATGATTAGCTCCGTGGAGCAGGAATAGGTCTGTGTGCATATGCATCGTTGGTCAACATATTAACATGATAATTATGTTTATCTAATATTTTATCTGTAATATGATTATGTGATTCAATGTGTTAATACTATATCTGTATATTTACTGTCATTTTCTATATTGCCATACTGGTATTGATGTAGGGGATCTCACCTCTTTGTTGTGTTATATTTGCTTTATTGTGTATGTTTGATGAAGACCAAGGAGACGAGGAAGCTAGAAATTATACTTTCCATCAGCAACAGTTTTCTTAGTTTATTTATATGGCGGCAAGGCACCAAGTGCTGGGTTTTGTGAGAGTACAGTTCCATGGGGGAACTGATGTTTGGAGATTTAATTTGAATAATGAACGTTTTGTGTATACCGTGGGATTTGAATCTAAATCTTAGTTGAACTAGGGATGGTGTTCCAGTTATGACGATGAATGTATCTGTTCGTTTGGAGTTCATGATGCCTATTCGAGAGCTTTGGGGTGATAATGTCTATACTCCACGGGAGGACTCGGTAGTGTCTTCGGATAGAACCCCTGTCAGACGAATGATTTACCCGCCTGGGTTCTTTGATGATACTGAGGAGGAGGATCCTTCTGAGGGTCCAAATCCTTAGTCTTTAAAAGTTTTAGTTAGACAGTTTGTGTTCTAATGTATATATTATACATATTTATCTTTTGGAGTGTAATATATTTATGTAAATTATTTGGGGACAATCTTTTGAAATATCTATGTATATTCTAGTGTGTTCTTTTCAGTTACAAGTTGTACTTATGGTTTTTATTTATTTTGTTTATTTTCACTTTCTCCCCAAATGAAAATTTAAAATTAATGTTTTTATAAGATTAATTCTTTTACAACTTGGGTAAGTTATACTAGGATTAGTCTTAAATGTGATACCCTATAGTAGGTGTTACATTAGTTGCTATCAGAGCCCCGGTTAGAGTCTTTTGGATTTTGTGGTTAGGTCTATTTTACTTGTGTTGTGTGATTCTCTATGTTTTGATTTTTAAAAGGTTACATTTGACTCTTATTGAGTTTTGTTTGGATTCTTGTGAAAAAAGTTATGTCTCGTGGCAGAGGTACACGTATGAATGTGGGACATGACGACGACTCGATGACTGCTGCTACCGAAGCAATCTAGCGAATGGCAGACATGATTGTGCAATAGAATCAACGAGCTGCACAACAACAAGAAGTAAATGCTGAAGCCTAGAATTTGTCTGAGTTTCATCGAAACAATCCGCCACATTTTAGAGGTGAGTTTGATCCAGAGAAGGCGAGTTTGTGGATCCAAGAGATAGAACAGATTTTTGAAGGGATAGGATGTACTGATGACCGCAAAGTGACTTATGCCACATTCATATGGATAGGAGACGAAGAAAATTGGTGGAAAACAACTCGAAGAGTACTACAAGCTGAAGGAAGGGAAATTACCTAGGAGGTATTTTGTGATGCATTTCTGGAAAAGTATTTTCCTAAAAGTGCAAGGCATGCTAAGGAGATGGAATTTCATGGGTTACGACAAGGTAGGATGACGGTTAACGAGTATGCTATGAAGTTTGAGAGCTTGTCAAAGTTCTCACAGTATCTCCAGATCCAACAGGATGAGGTTTGGAAATGCTACAAGTTCGATGAAGGATTGACAGTTGAATTGAAGAGAGGAGTATTGCTAATGCGAATGAACTAGTTCTTAGCATTGATGGATATGTGTTGCAGACTTGAGGAATTAGAGCCATCACGAGATACGAGGAACCGTAACTTTGGACTATCTAGGTTCCAAAATGGAGGAAGCAATAACAACAACTAGTTTCAGCAGAAACCATATTCTTGACCATCGGGAAGCCAGCAACAACAACAACAATCACATGGAGTAGGTTCGAGTAGCAATCATTTTGGTTAAACTGTGGCACCGCCAATGAGGTGTTTAAAGTGTGGAAAGGGCTATATGACAAGAGACTGCACAATCAAGGGGATAATTTGCTTTAGATGTGGAAAGCCTAGTCATATCTCGAGGGATTGTGATCAAGCGAAGGTGGAGGCTTTAGTAAGTAACATTCGTGCTGCTAAGCCACAATCTAGAGGACGAGTATATACGATGAGTGGAGCTGAAGCCTCTCAGTCTGATGATCAGATCAAGGGAGAAGGTTTCATATCAGGTGATCTTTTAACTATACTATATGATTCGGGCGCAACTCATTCGTTTATTGCATAGGACTGTGTGGATAATTTGGGATTGCCTGTGTCTTCTTTGAGCTTTCAATTGATTGTTTCTACACCTACTGTCAAACCTATTAGTACTTCTAAAATATGCCTAAATTGCCCTGTTACTATTAATAATCGAGTCTTTTTTGTTGATTTAATTTGTTTGCCTCTTACCAATATTGATATAATCTTAGGAATGAATTAGTTATCTTCTAATCATATCCTGTTAGACTGTTCTAAAAGACCTTAGTATTTCCTGAGAATGAGGTTTCTGGATTTTTGACTACCAAACAAGTCGAATCTTTATTAAGGGATGGAGCCCAAGGATACATGCTGCTATCTTCTTTAGGAGTCAAGAGTGAGAAGGATGTGAATGCTATTTCTATTGTAAATGAGTTTCTTGAAGTTTTTCCTGATGAGGTACTCGGATTGCCACCAAAAAGAGAGATAGAGTTTTCTATCGAACTTGTACAAGAAGCGGGTCCTATATCAATTGCATCGTACTGGATGTCACCATCAGAATTAGCAGAATTAAAGAAGCAATTGGAGGAACTGTTGGAAAAATAGTTTGAGACCTAGTGTTTCACCATGGGGAGCTCCAGTGTTGTTAGTCAAAAAGAAGGATGGATCTTCACGTTTGTGTGTGGACTACCGCCAGTTGAATAAAGTTACAATAAAGAATAATTATCCACTTCCAAGAAATTGATGATTTGATGGACCAATTGTAAGGAGCAACTATTTTCTCTAAGATAGATCTGCGATCAGATTATCATCAAATTCGTGTCAAGGTAGAGGATATACCTAAGACAGCTTTTTGAATGCGCTACAGGCACTATGAGTATCTTATGATGCCATTCGGAGTGATGAATGCTCCTACGATATTCATAGATTACATGAGTAGGATTTTTCATTCATATCTAGATAGATTTGTCATTATTTTTATCGATGACATTCTGATCTTTTCTCAAAGTCAGGAAGAGCATGCTGAACATTTCAGTATAGTTCTCCAGATTTTGAAAGAGAAGAAGTTGTACGCAAAACTATCAAAATGTGAATTTTGGTTGGAGGAGGTTCAGTTTTTAGGTCATGTGATTTCTAAGGATGGAATTGTTGTGCATCCATCAAAGGTGGAGACGGTTGTTCAGTGGGAAAGGCCAAGTACAGTAACTGAGATATGAAGTTTTGTTGGATTAGTCAGATATTACTGGAGGTTTATTGAAGGTTTTTCTAAGATAGTCGGACCTCTTACACAACTCACAAGGAAAAATCAAGCTTTTATTTGGACAGATGAATGTAAAGAAAGTTTCCAAGAATTGAAGAAAAGATTGACTACTGCACCAGTGTTGATTCTACCGGATCTGAACGAGTCTTTTGAGGTATACTGTGACACTTCTTATCAAGGTTTAGGATGTGTATTGATGCAGAATAGAAATGTGGTAGCGTATGCTTCAAGACAACTGAAGGTACATGAAAAGAATTACCCAACGCATGATTTAGAATTAGCCCCAGTTGTGTTCGCGTTAAAGATTTGGAGACATTTTCTTTATGGAGCTACGTTCAATGTCTTCAGTGATCATAAAAATCTGAAATATTTGTTTGATCAAATGGAGTTGAACATGAGGCAGAGACAGTGGTTAGAATTTCTAAAGGATTACGACTTTCAGCTTCAATATCATCTTGGAAAGGCGAATGTTGTGGCAGATGCTTTGAGTAAGAAGATGCTCAGTGTTTCTGCTATGATGATCAAAGAGGAAAATTTGATAGAGCAATTTAGAGATATGTGGCTATCGGTAGAATTAGCACCAGGAAGAATTCGTTTGAATATGGTCACTATTCTAAATGATTTGATGGAAGAAATTTGAGAAAAGCAGGAAGATGACTAGTTTTTGCAAAACAAAAGGGAATTCTTGAAGCAAGGTCGTGTGGCAATGGTTGAGGAAGGATCTGACGAGGTCTTAAGGTTCAAAGGTAGGATTTGCATACCGAATGATCCCGATCTTAGAAAGGCAATTCTCAATGAAGCTCACATCAGCAGGTTGAGTATACATCTCAGAATGACCAAGATGCATCAAGATCTGAAGCGATTATTTTGGTGGCCTGGAATGAAGAGAGATGTTGCCAAACACGTGTCATCTTGTCTTGTGTGTCAAAAGGCAAATGTTGAACATCAAAGACTAGCAGGTATGCTACAATCCCTAACTATTCCAAAATGGAAATAGGATAGTATTGCAATGGATTTTGTTACTATATTTCCAAAGACTAGGAAAGGTCATGATTCGATATGGGTAATTATTGACCGGCTTACAAAGTCTGTTCACTTCTTGCTAATCAATATCAAGTATTCAATGGAGAAGTTGACCCAAGTGTACATTGGTGAAATCGTTAGACTTCACGGTGTACCCTCTAGTATCATTTCCGATAGAGATCCAAGGTTCACATCAAGATTTTGTTAAAGTCTACATGAAGCAATGAGGACTAAACTTATTTGAGTTCTACGTACCATCTGCAAATTGATGGTCAAATGGAGAGAATTATACAGTCACTAGAGGATCTGCTAAGAGCTTGTGTGTTAGAATAAAAAGGGAGTTGGGATGAATTCTTGCCTTTGGTAGAATTCACCTATAACAACAGTTTTCACTCAAGTATAGGGATGGCAACTTATGAAGCGTTGTATGGACGATGATTCGGAACACCTTTGTGTTGGTATCAAGATGGAGAGAGTATGACCATAGGACCTGAGATGGTGCAACAAATGACGGAGAAGGTGAAAATGATTCAAGAGAAAATGAGGGCAACTCAGAGTGGACAGAAAAGCTATGCTGATAAAAGAAGAGGACCTCTTGAATTTGAGGAAGGTGAGCATGTGTTTTTGCGAGTCACACCCATGACAGGTGTCAGAGGAGTTATAAAATCCAGAAAACTCACTCCTACATTCATTAGACCCTATCAAATTCGTCGTCAGATAGGTCCAGTCGCTTATCAAATAGCTTTACCGCCTTTTCTCTCCAACCTTCATAATGTTTTCCATGTGTCCCAGTTAAGAAAGTATATCCCTGATCCTTCTCATGTCATTCAGCCCGATGAGGTACAATTGAAAGAAAATTTGACGTATGAGACGCTTCCTGTTAAGATGAAGATAGGAGGGTCAAGTAACTCAGTGGGAAGGAAATTTCTTTAGTAAAAGTGATCTAGAATGAAACAACAAGAGATGCTACGTGGGAGATGGAATATAAGATGAGGGAATAATATCTACAATTGTTCTAAGGTATGATAAATTTTGAGGATGAAATTCTTTTTAGTGGGGGAGAGTTGTAACACCCCAAATTTCAGAGTCGGGAGATCTTACTAAACCCGAATCCGAGAGATACGTTACCTAATCTTTTAATTTTTAGAATTTATCAGTGAAATAAAAATATTTCACATTTTATTTTTTCTATGGATAGTATCTATTGATTTGTGAGCAGTAGCTTTTGCTTATTAGGTAATAGATCTTGTATTTTTTGTCTGTTGGATAATAGACTAAGAAAAATCTTTGTGACTCACAACTTGGTGACCAATAAAAATTGGTCAATGTTAGTGGCTTGAGTTTTCTAAACCAATAGGATGTGGTCAACTTTAGTGGCTAGACTAGTTAGCCAAGAAACTAAGTAATCTAACTAAGTTAATCTAAAGCCTAAGTAATAACTAAATGGAACAAACTTAGTTTCCTACTCCTTAGAATTCCATGGTTTCAAGGAGGTTCTAGAGTCTTCTAGAATGCATGACCAATGCATGACAAATGCATAACCTAATCTTGTAACTAAATAGTTAGTCAATGTAACTAAGTGAACTAACCACAAGAAACTAGATGAACTAACTACCTAAACTAAGTGTAGCTAGGAATGAGTTGAAATCAAAACTTAGTTACTTACCTCCATGTGCTCCACGGCCACTAGGTAGTTCTAGGGTGTTTTTGAATAATCTAGTCATCTATTATGACCAAAGGATGATCATCTAATGACCTAAGCCTTGTGAAACCGTGTGATTAATTTCTATCTTATTGAACAAGTTTTAAGCTTATTATCGATGCATCTACACGGCCATATACTTGGGAAATAGGATATTCTATTTCATTTCTGTTTCATTTCTATTTCATTTCTATTTCTTTTCTATCACTTTGTGACTTAAACCTTTTCTCTCCATTCTCTCTCTTCCAAGAGCAAACAAAGACACTCCATCTTCTTCCTCTTGAAGCTCTCGGTCTCCACACCCAACACCATCATCCATGCTTCCATAATTTCATCCAATCTCATTTTCCTTACCTACATGCTATTCTAAAACCTTTTCATGTTATGATCTTAGCCTAGTTCTTTCATTTACTACCTTGAATCCAAGTTAAGGTTTTCTACTCTACAAGGTAAAGTTCTTGTTTCTTGTTCCTAAGTTTGATTCTTGAGTTTTTAAACCGTGATTGATCCATGGTTTCTTATTTTCAAGCTTTGTTTGTGACTTTGTTTTGGTTTAAGCTTGTTAGGGTTTTTCTTTGGAGATTCACGAAATCTATAGGAGGCCACACAAGAAGGGTTTTTGTCCTCCTTGAGGTAAGAGGGAGATTAACCTCATCAACCATGTGTTGGTGGTGAGGAAATGGAATTGTTTGTGGTGAAAAATCCGTAAGGATTTATTCACTTGTGTGGTTTAAGCTTGCTTTGTTTGTGATAATTTTTGATTAGTATGCTTTATAGCTTTGAAAATATGCTTGAATATATGATTATGGAAGTATGTTGATTATTGTATATATAGGATGTAATATGCATGATGAGGAAGTGTATGAAGGTTCCAAAGAACCTATGGAGGCTCATGGCCTCGACACCACCATTGGAGTTAAATGCTTTAAATTATTTTCCTAATAATGGATTAAATGAATTAATGACAAGAAACTAGATTAAAGGTTTTTGTAAAGAATAAAGTGATAAAAAATAATTAAATATGATTTATAAAGCATATAGTGAAATTCGGCCAACATGCCTATTTTTATTATTCTAAATCCAAAATTATTTTACTAAGTATAGACTTAGGTAGTTAAGTAATAAAAACTCAATTTATTGAGTTTTCTATTTAGAAATAAAAATAAAATGAACTATTCTTTAGAATTAAATTAAATTAGTATAATTAGGCTATGAAGTAAGATAAATTTTAAAACTTGAAATTTACTGACGTATAGCTCACCTTTTGGGTTTTGAAGCGCGTTTGAAAATTTTGAGCTGTAATATCCAAATTAAATCAAAGAAATGAAATTTTGTGAGAAATAATGGAAAATGTTACTCAAAGAATTTTTAATAGTAAAATATGGTAAGTAAAGCCTAAATAACTATTTTATGTGAAAAATATTAGAGAAATATCACTTGTTTTCAAAATAGTGATTTTTTTAACCTATCAGATTGAGAAAATGATTTAAAATTTCAACGTGATTGAGAAAATGTTTAAAAATCCCTACGTGATTTAGAAAATGTTTAAAAATATTTTTGAGATTATGAAAACGTTGGAAAATACTTACGCGATTTGAAAACATAAGAAAAATGTTCTGCGATTATGAAAATGTGATAAAATGTTTACGCGATTGGAAATAACAGCAGGTTACTGTTGGGCTATTATGGTGGGCCCGGTTATGTTGAAAAAGTGATACCGCCAAGAGATGACATGTGTGTGTGAAATATTGTGAGAATGATGATTTCATGTGTATTTGAATCATGCATCATGCATTGAAAAGTGTGTCAGCTTTTTTCGTTAAGACAATATGCCTAGGAAATTGAATTTACACCTTCGTGCAGGTGAGAATTGTGTAGTTATGATCTTCAGTGATCTTGGATACGTCGAGGTGTGGAATGTCATATATGGTCAGATAGTAGCACCTCTACGCCATGATATCCTAGGCAAACACACCGACGATCTTAACAGAGTTACTACTCTTTTCGTGATTGGTTGAGAGTGTCTTGTATGAGCCATGTTGCACACATTGATATGATATATTGGCACATGATTTAAGGCTGATGATATACAGACATATATTCCCTATCTTTCTCTCTGAAATTGTGATTAGCTCCATGGAGTAGGAATGAGTCTGTGTGCATATGCATAGTTAGTCAACATATTAACATAATAATTATATTTATCTGATATTTTATCTGTAATGTGATAATATGATTCAATGTGTTAATACTATATCGTATATTTATTGTCATTTTCTATACTGTCATACTGGTATTGATGTAGAGGATCTCACCTCTTTGTTGTGTTATATTTACTTTATTGTGTATCTTTGATGAAGACCGAGGAGACGAGGAAGCTGAAAATTATACTTTCCATCAGTAATAGTTTTCTTAGTTTGTTTGTATGGTGGCAAGGCACCAAGACCTGGGTTTTGTGAGAGTACAGTTCCATGGGGGAACTGATACTTGGAGATTTAATTTGAATAATAAACATTTTGTGTATACCAGGGATTTGACTCTGAATCTTAGTGGAACTACGGATGGGGTTCCAGTTATGACGATGAATGTATCTATTCATTTGGAGTTCACAAAGCCTATTCAACAGCTTTGGGGTGATAATGTTTATACTCCACAGGAGGACTCGGTAGTGTCTTCGACTAGAACCCCTGTTAGATGAGTGATATTCCCACCTGGGTTCTTTGATGATATTGAGGAGGAGAATCCTTCCGAGGGCCCAAATCCTTAGTCTTTAAAAATTTTAGTTAAACAGTTTATGTTCTGATGTATATATTGTACATATTTATCTTTTGGAGTGTAATATATTTATGTAAATTATTTGGAGACAATCTTTAGAAATATCTATGTATATTCTAGTGTGTTCTTTTCAGTTACAAGTTGTATTTATGGTTTTTATTTATTTTGTTTATTTTCACTTTTTTCGCAAATGAAATTTTAAAATTAATTCTTTTACAACTTGGGTAAGTTATACTAGGATTAGTCTTAAATGTGATACCCTACAGTGGGTGTTATTTGGAATTGGCTCAGTATATTATCCTGTGATGAATAGAGGGAAAGCTCATCCTCACATCACACGTATCTTGGCACACTAAGGAGTTCGGGTTTCATCCTTGCTCAAAGAGCGTCTTCGAATTTCCCACTTATCTCCTTTGACCTTGGCATTATCAAGATATCAGGGTTATGTCCTTGCTCAAAAGAGTCTATCAGACACCCATCTATCTCCCTTGGCCTTCATGAATGGGCGTCAAAGGATACTCACTAAGATTAATACTACTAGACCATTTCCATTTGCATATGTTTCGTGGTGATCCGCAAGTGCACGGGTCAACAAGTAATATATGAGAGGTATCGTGTCCCAAGGGATTGACAATTAGAGAAATGCTAAACTTAACTAATTTTCACAAATTCTTATCCAAGCAATCGAAATGTGAGAGTGAGTTGTAATTAAAATAACAAATTAAAAGAAACAAAGTGAGAAAGTATTGAACACCAATTCCACAAGAGAAAGATGAGAATGATTAAAGCCTAGGAGTTCCTATTCACTTGCTACTTCATTGAATAACTTGCAATTCACAAATATCTAAAATTGAGTTGGTTTTGTTAGCTAAAACAAGCAATAGATAAAAGCCTATGTTTAGGACAATTACCCATGTGAAACCTAGTTAATCCACTATGTGTCCATGTGAATTAGCATAAGAATCACTCATTGAGACCAATTATCAAACACTTGCTATGTATGACTAATGGGTATGTGTCCATCCCATTAGTTAATCAACACATTCAATCCAATAGAATGTAATTGAACATACATCAACCATACCATATCCATATTCACAACATCCTATTTCTAGTTCAATTGGAATACTAAAATCATGCAATTGATGGCCAATCAATAATAAGCATTAAGCATAGATATGGAAGAACAAAACCAATTTCATTGATAGAAACCCAACAAATTTACTAGATATTCAAATCCATAACAAGATCCTAGAGAACCCCTAAATTAAGATTTAGTTACACATCATGAAAGAAGAGAAAACTAATGGAATTACGAAACCCATCAAATTACAAATCAAGAGAGAAAAGGGAAAGAATGAACAAGAATGATGATAATCCAATGCTTGATCTTCCTCCTTGATCTTGATTCCTCACTTGAATCACCTCAATCTTCCAAGGTTTTCTCATCCTCTCCCTTTCTCTATGAAGTTCGTGCTTGTCAAAAATAGAAGATCCTCCCAATCCCCCAAAAATCAGATATTAAAAGCTAATTTTCGTGGATCAGGATTTTTCCCACGCCTAGGCTTGGCTTTTCCACGCCTAGGCGTGGTTATGAAGCACGTGGTGTCAGGTGCAAGCCACGCCTAGGCTTGACTTTACCATGCCTAGGCGTGGGTGTCTCTGTCTGAGCACCCTGAAAACCTGAGAGTTACATGCCTAGGCGTGACTTTTTCACGCCTAGGCGTGGAGGTCTCTGCTTGGAATTCCTGAAATGCTGCAAGGGTCACGCCTAGGCGTGATTTTTCCACGCCTAGGCGTGAGTTGGCTGCCCTTGCTTCTCTCTTGCATCCTTCTCCATTTTGAACTCTTCTTTGCTTTCTTATCCTTTCCAAGGTCTTTCCTTCTTGAATTTCTGCAACAAAAACAATGCTTTAATTCATCAAGCCATAATCCATCTCAATTTCTTAAATACAATAATCAAAAATTGAATTCTTAAATAATTGAGATACAAAGCTTAAATCATCAAGATCATGTATGAATTGGACCATTGGGTCTTGAAAACTAAAGGAAAGCATGCTCATATACATTCAAATTCATGTGAAATAACTTCATTTCCTAAAGTTATCACACCCCCAAAACCTAAAGATTTACTAGTCCTTGAGCAAACTAATCCAAGCAAGGGAAGAAGGGATACACTCCAATACAAAAAAATCAGAAAACCTGAGGCAAATTGAACTAAAGTTCCAATCATCATTCACACCCTCAGAAATCACATCTTAACCTCATAGCAAGGTCCACACATGCAAGAGAAATTCCAATAATCGTGATTACCCTTGAATGCAAGATTTGTGCATGAATAATTTCCCAAATTCATGTATTTAAGATCCTTTCCCAATCATGAAGAGCAAGCTAGATGAATTTGTAAAATGCACATGCAATCTCATAAGAATATCTTTCATCCCTTTCTCCAATAATGTAGGTAACACATGATCAAGAATCATAAGGGTCTTTTAAGCTTGTAATGTCAGGCTAAGGGTAATGGTTAAGAAGGAAAGGGAAGGATTTAAAATCAAATGTCAAACACACAATCACACACACTTCCATTGAATCAAGCTAATCATGAAATATGTACAAAAAGATCTAATATGAAAAATTAACTCTCTTTATTCTTTTTATTATTATTTTACACATTATTTTTCTTTGCAAAAGAGGCTGCCTTTTGTACAGCTCACACATTTTTATTTTTCTTTTCTTTTCTTTTTTTTTTTTTTTTTTTCCATGGAGACCTAGGCTCATATCCTAGCAGCCACACCACTTTATTTTTTTTTTCATTTCATTTCTTTAATTTTTTTCTTTTTATTTATTTATACTTTTTTTTACTTACATTTTTTTAAACAAAAGTTTGTTCCAAAAAGATCTTGATTTTCGATTACCATGCAAAAATTGAATTGGCTCAACTCAACAAAAATGCCTGATCATGCATTCAACAAGGGACATATAATCAAGGGTAAAATGATTTTTCATATGCAGGGGCAACAGGGTGGAAAAATAAGGTTTAAAGAAGGAAAAATTAGACAACACACACGCACACTAGGCTTCAAAGGGGGTACTAGGGAACTCATTCAGTCAAGGTTGGCTTGAAAGGCCCAATCAGTCCAAAGAATTGCCCTAGTCATTTCCTTGAAAACACATCACCTAGGATTTCGCCTTGAAAGGGAATCAGACAAGCTTCTAAGATGCAAAATGACTATACACATGCCTTTTATAAATTTTCTCCAACCATGCATTTCATTTATATTCCAAGATCTACCATACATGCGACAGGGAAATACACTCATACACAAATATAGCAAAAAGTGTAAGCACAAAATTTGAAATTTTTACATGTGATTTCCCAAGCAATGAGGGATATCTGTGATCTACACAATCATTGGATAGTCAAATCAAAATTTCAGCATGCACAAGTTCAACTTGCCTCTCAATACACTCATCAATTTAGAGCATAATTCAAGCAGCCCACTAATCCTAATCAAGCACTCTCAGATTCACAAATTTGGAAAAGCAAAACAAGACCAAACTAAAATTATTAACAGCTAAGATTTAAAGCTTTAACAAAATGAACTGTTTTAACTTCAATGCAAAAACAAAGGAATGAGAGGGAAGTCCATATATATCATCAAAAACTGATTCAGCATGTAACAGAAAAATAATAATTCTCCCCCAAACCTAAGTCATGCAGTGTCCCACTGTATACAAAAGAAGGAAAGTATCCAATAACTATATACAGTGAACTGAAAGTAAAGATAGAAAAATAAAGCATAAAAGAGCATGAAAGTAGTAGGCCCTAGTGCCTCAAAGTAAATCGGCCTCATCAAACAAGTTAGCATCCTCATCAGCACCCATCGCAATATCATCAGCAGGTGGTGGAGGTGAAACTGAAACTGGTGGAGCAGCAATTGGTGGAAACACTGAAAAGTCATCCATTAGGCGTCCCTAACCCATAGCTAACCAGTGAATGCTCTAATAGATAATATCCAGGCGCTGATCAACTGAAGCTGCCCAAGTAGCATCAAACACTGGGGTAGGTGGTGGGACATATGCAGGGGTAGACTCGGGAACTGGTGTAGAGGTAGGTGCTGGAGCTCTAGCTGGAGGCTGGGCTGGACCACGCCTGCGCTTTTCTTGGGTAGTCATGATAGTGTACACTGCCCTCTCTATCATGGCGGTCTTTAACTTTTCCCGGACTTCAGTGTCCTTCCAAGCCACCTTCGCTTGCGCACATAGCTGACAAATGAGGAAGGGAAAGAATAATGACTTGAGCTTTGAGGTGATGCATAGACGGATTTGATCATAAAGTATCTGACCAGTGTCCACCTGAAGAAGATTATGAATTGCATAAAGCATGTAGGCATGCTCAGGATAAATTTCTGACCTGTGCTCAGTAGGGAGCAAACAGGAACACACAAAGTGGTTCCACGGGCGCAGCTCACGGTTCAAACTCTCTTGCTTGATAAATCGGATTGAATTATCAGTGTTCCTCTGAACTTGAACCGAAAAAGTAGAGTCACAAATATTATCCATCACAGTGCTAAAAGGGGTGCCCCCTTGCTCCTCAGGTAATTACAACTCTCGGTACGAACAGACTAGTGGAGGGGGGCCAAGGTCCATGACTTGCCGGATGCGCTCAACTGAGTAGTCAACTATCCGTCTTCGAACTCTAGCAGTTGTAGAAGACTATTGCTCAGCATGGGCATTGGCATAGAACTCTTTAACCACTGCAACTACTGGTTTTTCAGTGGGATGTTTAGCAAAAGTTGCCCAATGAAAAGCAGTTGTGGCACGTGAGATGGCTGGATAACGCACCACATTTAAGTCATGGAACCCCCTTTCTGGTATGATATTTATCTTTCTCAAGTGCTTCTAGAAGTGGTCAAAGGCCTTCTGAGAAATGAATGTGGCTGGGTCATACACAGGAATTGCCTCATTGTCATCATCCTGACTTGGCCCACTTTCAACATTTTTCCATTGGCGCTTTGACATTATAACTGATTACCTGCAAAGAAGATGGTGTTAGTTAGTATCATTGAAACAGATAATGACAAATGCAACCAACCAGACATTCAAAATAAATGAGAACAAAATTTAAGAACAGGACAGATAGCCAAATCATGCATCCTAATTAAGAACAGGTGTCAATTCAAACAAGGTCACAATTGAGAAGCATTAAGAATGAAGCTTATGCTAGCAGAACAATCAAAGCCACCCCCAACCCGAGCTAGAGAATAGCATACCCCAGTAAGCAACCAAGTACCAGATAAAACAAGCCATGAGACAAGCAAAATAGCAATTTAAACATACCAGGTTCAGACAAAACAAGTAGAACACTAGTAAGCCTCAGTTATTATGCCCACTAAAAACCCCCAAACCTACGCAAGGATCAGTTACAACCTAGCCAAACACAGCCCACCAATGCACAACTTAAGCAGTTCACAACCAACCTAACCATTCAATGACCCAAAATTGGCAACAGATCCTACTAAAAACCATAGGGTGGCTCAAAATCAATCAACACCTCAAGTCTGTCAACAGGCAGATGATTAACACAAAAAGAAATTAATATTGTCCTTATTCAGCAAAGAATTCCAGTCAACAAACCCAACAGAAATCAAAAATATTTACAAACTAGAAATAAACAATAACTAGCAACTAATGAGAAATAACTTAACAAAGGAGTAATTGATAAGCAATCAACAAATAAAATATTTACAAACTACAAAATGGGCAAACAGAACATATGATAACCAAATTAAATAGAAATTGCAGGGAAATGAAAAAAAAAATAAACTAACCTTGAGGGAACAGAAAATGAGCAAGACACCCGAAGCTAGCAAGAAACCCAAAACAAATAAATAAACAAAAAGCAGTACGGTGTATTGGCCGTGAGGTAGGGTAAAGTGGTGGTGGAGTGAGAAATGGTGGGGAAAGAAGGTGAGGAGGGGTTAAGGTGGGGAGGTGAGGGAGAAAAATGGTGAAGAAGAAAGAAGAAGAAAATGGTTGGGTTCGTGGAGGAGAAGAGAGATGCGGTCTTTGGTTGTTGGTTGAAGGTAGGTGAAGAGAAGTTAGAGAAGGAGAATGTGGGTGAGGGAAGAAGAGAGGAGGGAGAAATGGTGTGTACGTGGGACGAAGGGAGAAAGAGATTTAGGAATTTAGGGATTTATGGAAAGAGGAAGGTCTGTGGAAGAATGAGAGAATGTGGGGGAATTAGGGATTTAGGAACGAATGGGTGAAGAATGCTGCGTTTTGTGCAGCAACAGACCCATCACGCCTAGGCTTGTATTTTCCACGCCTAGGCATGATTTTTTTTTGAAATGATTTTTATTTTATTTTATTTTTATTTTAAGTAACAAAAAAACATATGCTTAGGCGTGTAATAGTCACGCTTAGGCGTGATACTTGCAGGAAAAATGAACTGATACGCCTAGGCATGATTAATACACGCCTAGGCGTGTGTGTCTCAGGAAAAATAAGACTGATAAGGCTGAGAGCTCCAGGCCTAGGCGTGATTATTACATGCCTAGGCGTGACCTTCTGGGCTTCAAAATTTTGCAGAAACGACCTTATGACCCCATATTCAAGCATCCAACAGCCCATTCACTCATTCAAACAACTAAGAAACATAAATACAATATGTACATAAGCAAATCATCAAAATGAAAAACAAAGACTATAGAAAAATCAAAACAAAACCAAAAACGAAGGAGCAAAATGCAAAATCATGCATAAAAGTAGCTTAAACTAAGAGATAGGGTAAGAAATTGGGTTGCCTCCCAACAAGCTCCTTATTTATAGTCCTGGCTGGATTTTGTAGATTGTCATTTTGGAGGAGCCAAGGTGAGTGAGGTTTTGTGCCTCTCCACCTCACCACCTAAATAAAGCTTGAGCCACTGGCCGTTGACCTTGAACGTTGACTTTGAAACTGGATCCTCTAAGGTTACAGCACCATGGGGAAACACTTTCACCACTAAAAATGGACCTGACCATCGGGATTTGAGCTTGCCAGGAAACAGTTTCAACCTTGAGTTGAATAAGAGGACCTTCTGCCCTGACTCAAAGCTTCTTGGGATAATGTGCTTGTCATGCCACTTCTTCACCTTCTCCATGTATAATTTAGCATTCTCATATGCTTGTAAGTGGAATTCTTTTAATGTATTCAGTTGCAACAATCTCTTCTCCCTACAAGCTTTGGAATCCCAATTCAATTGTTTGATGGCCCAGTAAGCATGGTGCTCAAGTTCAACAGGAAGATGACAAGCCTTGCCAAAGACCATTTGATATGGAGACATGCCAAGAGGGGTTTTGTAAGCAGTGCGATAAGCCCATAAAGCGTCATCCAACTTCTTAGACCAATCCTTCCTAGAAGGACTCACAGTTTTTTTAAGAATCCGCTTCAACTCTTTATTAGAAACCTCAGCTTGGCCACTGGATTGTGGATGGTAGGCTATGGCTACCCTATGTTTCACACCATATTTAGCAAGTAGAGTAGCAAAATGCCTGTTGCAGAAGTGTGATCCTTTATCACTAATAATGGCTCTAAGGGTCCCAAACCTTGTGAAAATGTTCTTTTTGAGGAAACCAATAACGACCTTGGAATCACTAGTTGGTAAAGCACAAGCTTCCACCCACTTTGACATATAATCCACTGCCACAAGGATGTAGCGGTTACCAAAAGATGATACAAAGGGTCCCATAAAGTCAATGTCCCACACATCAAAGAGCTCCACTTCCAGAATGGAATTCAATGGCATTTCATTCCTCTTAGAGATATTTCCAGTTCTCTGACATCTATCACACTTTGCTACAAATGAGTGGGCATCGCGAAACAGAGTTGGCCAATAAAAACCAGATTACAACACGTTAGCCGCTATTCGTTCACCCCCATAATGACCTCTATAAGGTGAAGCATGACATTGCTTGTGTATAACACTAGTCTATTCCATAAGAATGCACCTTCGAAGCATCTGATCAGCACCTTGTTTAAATAGATATGGCTCATCCCAAACATAGTATCTGACATCACAGAGGAATTTCTTCTTCTGCTGATAAGATAATTCAGATGGTACCAATCCACTCACAATGTAATTAGCAAAATCAGCATACCATAGATCTGAACTAGCAAACACAACAAATAGTTGTTCATCTGGGAATGTCTCATAAATCAAAGTTGGGTCCTGTTGATATTGCTCATTTTCCAACCTGGAAAGATGGTTAGCCACCTGATTTTTAGCACTCTTTCGATCTCTAATCTTAAGGTCAAACTCTTGCAGTAATAACACCCAATGAATCAACCTTGGCTTAGCATCCTTTTTGCTCACTAGATACTTGATGGCCTAGTGATCCGTGAAGACAATGACTTTAGTAACAACGAAATAAGCCCATAATTTGTCAAATGCAAAGACAAATGCAAGGAGCTCCTTCTCAGTGGTGGTGTAGTTCAACTGAGCATCAGTGAGTGTCCGGCTCACATAATAGATGGAATGAAAGATTTTGTTTTTCCTTTGGCCCAATACTGCTCCAATAGCATAATCACTAGCGTCACACATGAGCTCAAATGGTAAGGACCAATCAGGAGTGGTAATAATGGGCGCTGAGACATGTCTTTTCTTCAGCTCCATAAAGGCTTCCATACATGATTCACCAAACTTGAAGGGCACATCTTTTTCCAACAAATTACACAGTGGTTTGGCAAGCTTGGAAAAGTCTTTGATAAACCTTCGATAAAATCCGGCATGCCCTAGGAAACTCTGAACTCCTTTCACTGAAATTGGTGGTGGTAATTTCTCAATCACCTCAATCTTAGCTCTATCCACCTCCATTCCCTTATGTGACACTCTATGGCTAAGTACTATGCCCTCTTGGACTATAAAATGACATTTCTCCCAATTAAGCACCAAGCTTGTCTCCTCACACCTTTGAAGCATAAGGGCCAAGTTATGGAGACACTCATCAAAGGAATCACCAAATACAGAGAAGTCATCCATAAATATCTCTAAACAGTTCTCCAACATGTCAGTGAAGATAGCCATCATATATCTCTGAAAGGTAGCTGGGGCATTGCACAACCCAAAGGGCATTCTTCTGAAGGCATAAGTAGCATATGGGCAGGTGAAGGTTGTCTTTTCTTGATTATCTGGGGAAATGGCAATCTGGTTGTACCCCGAATACCTATCCAAGAAACAATAAAAAGCACGTCCTACCAACCTATCCAGTATCTGATCAATAAATGGTAATGGAGAATGATCCTTCCGGGTTGTAGTGTTAAGCTTCCTATAGTCCATGCAAATGCGCCATCCCGTGACAGTCCTGGTGGGAATCAAATCATTATTCTCATTGGCGACCACAGTCATCCTACCCTTTTTAGGCATGCACTGAACTGGGCGCACCCATTTGTTGTCAGAGATAGGGTATATGATACCCGTATCTAGCCACTTAATGATCTCCTTCTTGACCACCTCCTTCATGATAGGATTGAGGTGCCTTTGATGTTCAATTGTTAGCTTATGATCTGCTTCCAGCAACATTTTGTGCTTGCATATAGTGGGACTAATGCCTCTGATATCTGTAATAGACCACCCCAAGGCCCTTTTGTATTCTTTGAGCACTCTGAGTAACTTGGATTCTTGCTCCTCTAACAAAGATGAAGAGATAATGACTGGCAATGTGGATGAATCCCTTAAGTATGAATACCTCAAATGATCAGGTAATGGCTTGAGCTCTAACTTGGGAGGAGTGATTACAGAAGGCTAGAGAATGGGCTTGTCAGAAGGTATGTTCAACGGTTCAAAGCCGGGTTTCCTGAAAAACTTAGCAGACGAGTCAAGCAGTTTAATACATTCCAAAACATCTTCCCTATCTACATGCTCATATATGGATGTCAATGATAAAGCAAGGGAATCAATAGTGAAATTAGCATAGAATGCATTATTAACTACTTGATCAATCATACCTATGTAAGAACACTCTTCATGATCATTTAGAAATTTTATGGCTTTGTAAATATTAAAAGTTACCTTCTCATCATTGACTTGCATGGTAAGCTCACCTTTTTGAACATCAATCATAGTCTTACCGGTGGCTAAGAAAGGCCTTCCAAGAATCAAAGGTACATTATGGTCTTCCTCTATGTCTGGGATGATGAAGTCCGTTGGAAAGATGAACTTGTCGACCTTGACCAAGACATCTTCTATGACCCCCTTAGGATAAGTGAGAGATCGATTGGCTAGTTGCAAGGTAACAGAAGTTGGCTTCACCTCCCCCAAACCTAGCCGTTGGAAGATGGATAGAGGCATCAAGTTTATGCTTGCCCCTAGGTCACACAAAGCTTTTCCAAGGAATTGGTTACCAATGGTGCATGGAATGGTGAAGCTCCCTGGATCCTTCAACTTAGGAGGTAGCTTATTTTGCAATATGGCATTGCATTATTCAGTGAGTGCAACAGTTTCATAATCCCCAAGCCTTCTTTTCTTAGACAAAATGTCATTCATAAACTTCACATAACTAGGCATTTGTTCCAAAGCCTCAACAAACAGTATGTTTATGTGAAGTTTCTTAAAAATATCCAAAAACTTTTGGAATTGAGCATCCAGTTTTTGTTTAGCTAGTCGGGTTGGGAAATGTGGAGGTAGTGTATAAGGCTTATCCTCCTTCTTGTTGTCTTCAACCTTCTTCTCTGCTAGCTCTTCATTCTTGTCAACCTCATTGTTCATAACTAATTCATCTTTTGCAACTTCAACTTCTTTTTCAAGTTGCTTGGTCTTCGCATTTCCTTCAATTTCTCTCCCACTCAGTGTTATAGCCTTGCAATGCTCCTTGGGAGTACCTCCTGGATTGTTGATGGTGTCACTTAGAAAGCTCCCTTGAGGCCTATTACTTAAGGTTTGGTCAAGTTGGCTAACTTGAGTCTCAAGATCTCTCAAGGAAACCGCTTGACTTTGCATCAAAGCATTATGGGAAGCAAGCCTTGAGTCAGTCTTAGTTATGTACTCTTGTTGGCTAGTCATGAACTAAGCAAACATCTTCTCCAAATTGAAAGTTGAAGTTGATGTTGAAGTTTGGGCTTGACGGGGGCTCTATTGTTGAAAACTTGGAGGAGCACGGGGGGCTTCTCTAGTCTGATAAGAAGAGGAAGAAGGACCTTGAACTTGTCCACCCCATGAGAGATTAGGACAGTTCTTCCAACTAGGATTATAAGTATTGTCCAAAAAATTATTGTGAATTGGCTGACTAAATTGATTTGCATATTGTACACTTTCCAAGCTAGCTGTACAATTAGCAGTTGAATGAAGGTTCCCACAATGATCACAAATTTCAGCTGAATTATTAGCTCCACTTGCTACAGAATTGACTCCCATGGTGTCCAACTTCTTAGAAAGAGATGCCACTTGAGCTGTAAGCAATGTAAGAGCATCAACTTCATGAATACCTACTGCTAATCTCTTGGGAGTAACTCTTTCAGCTGGCCACTGATAATTGTTATTAGCCATCTCCTCCAAAAGGTTGTAGGCTGCATCCACGGTCTTGCTTATGAGAGCCCCTCCAGCTGCTGCATCAATTATGGATCGAATAGAGATTGTCAAGCTATTGTAGAAAGTATGAACCAACATCCATTTTGCTATGCCATGGTGGGGGCACTTCCTTAGCAAATCTTTAAACCGCTCTCATGCCTCATATAAAGTCTCTCCTTCAAACTGCCTGAAGGACAAAATGTCATTCCTGTACTTCATTGCCTTAATGGGAGGAAAGAATCGGTCCAAAAACTTCTGAGCTAGCTCTTCCCAAGTAGTGATGGAATGTTCAGGTAATGATTGAAGCCATGCCTTGGCCCTATCTCTCAAGGAAAAAGAGAAAAGCCTCAAACAAGTTGCATTATCAGTCATTCCTTGGTATTTGAAAGTATCACAAATCTCCAGAAAGTTAGCTAGATGAGCATTGGGATCTTCATGGGGAAGATCCATAAATTGCAAATTATTCTAAACCATCTGGATAATAGTAGGCTTGATCTCAAAAGTCTGTGCCTGTACAGCTGGCCTTCTAATGCTAGATCGAATGTCCCTAGCATTTGGAGTGGCATACTCTCTCAAGAGTCTTTCAGCATTCACTTCTTCTGCCATCTCTGATTCACTATCCAATTCAAGTGTCATCCCTTGTATTAGTTGTTCTCTTAGCAATCTACGAAAAGTCCTCTTGATCTCAGGATCGTAAGGAAATCAAGATACACTTTGGGTCCTTCGAATACAAGAGCTAAGTACCTGATAAAAAAAACAAAACAAAACAACAAAGAAAACTTAAAATAAGAGTTGTGAATTGAATTAAGAAATAACACAAAAATCTAAATTCAATCCCCGGCAACGAGTTGACAAGTAATATATAAGAGTTAGAGTATTATGTCCCAAGGGATTGATAATTAGAGAAATGTTAAACTTAACTAATTTCCACAAATTCTTATCCAAGTAATCGAAATGTGAGAGTGAGTTGTAATTAAAATAACAAATTAAAAGAAACAAAGCGAGAAAGTATTGAACACTAATTCCACAAGAGAAAGATGAGAATGATTAAAGCCTAGGGGTCCCTATTCACTTGCTACTTCATTGAATAACTTGCAATTCACAAATATCTAACAATGAGTTGATTTTGTTAGCTAAAACAAGCAATAGATAAAAGTCTATGTCTAGGACAATTACCCATATGAAACCTAGTTAATCCACTATGTGTCCATCTGAATTAGCATAAGAATCACTCATTGAGACCAATTATCAAACACTTGCTATGTATGACTAATAGGTATGTGTCCATCCCATTAGCTAATCAACACATTCAATCCAATAGAATATAATTGAACATACATCAACCATACCATATCCATATTCACAACACCCTATTTCTAGTTCAATTGGAATACTAAAATCATGCAATTGATGGCTAATCAATAACAAGCATTAAGCATAGATATGGAAGAACAAAACCAATTTCATTGATAGAAACCCAACAAATTTACTAGATATTCAAATCCATAACAAGATCCTAGAGAACCCCTATATTAAGATTTAGTTACACATCATGAAAGAAGAGAAAACTAATGGAATTATGAAACCCATCAAATTACAAATCAAGAGAGAAAAGGGAAAGAATGAACAAGAATGGTGATAATCCAATGCTTGATCTTCCTCCTTGATCTTGATTCTTCACTTGAATCACCTCAATCTTCCAAGGTTTTCTCCTTCTCTCCCTTTCTCTATGAAGTTCATGCTTGTCAAAAACAGAAGATCGCCCCAATCCCCCAAAAATTAGATATTAAAAGCTAATTTTTGTGGATCAAGATTTTTCCCATGCCTAGGCTTGGCTTTTCCACCCCTAGGCGTGGTTATGAAGCACGTGATGTGAGGTGCAAGCCATGCCTAGGCTTGATTTTACCACGCCTAGGCGTGGGTGTCTCTGTCTGAGCACCCTGAAAACCTGAGAGTTACACACCTAGGCGTAACTTTTCCACGCCTAGGCGTGGAGGTCTGTGCTTGGAATTCCTGAAATGCTACGAGGGTCATGCCTAGGCGTGATTTTGCCACGCCTAGGCGTGAGTTGGCTGCCCTTGCTTCTCTTTTGCATCCTTCTCCATTTTGAACTCTTCTTTGCTTTCTTATCCTTTCCAAGGTCTTTCCTTCTTGAATTTTTACAACAAAAACAATGCTTTAATTCATCAAGCCATAATCCATCTCAATTTCTTAAATACAATCATCAAAAATTGAATTCTTAAACAATTGAGATACAAAGCTTAAATCATCAAGATCATGTATGAATTGGACCATTAGGTCTTGAAAAGTTAAGGAAAGCATGCTCATATACATTCCAATTCATGTGAAATAGGCCAATCCTTCACTTTAGGTTGCTCAAAGGCCTTATACTTTCTTATACTTATTAGGTGATAATTCTTCTCTAGAAATATTCCTATTTGTGTCCTCACGCACTTTAGGGAAAATATACTAATGATCTTTCAACATCCCAAAGACTAACACTAATGACGTCTTCGGTTTACGCATTAGTAATTAGAATTTAGTACATTACTTATGAATATCCACAAGTTTTTGAAATAAACAGTTTAATAATATACAAAATATGAGCCTTCGCGAAAGCATATATTACATACATAATCAAAGGAATAATATACAAATTATACAACACCGCATATTATATACAAATTTTTATCGAGTAAACATAATTACTAGGACTAATTTATAAATACCTAACTAAGAACATTCTAATCAATCTTTCTAGTAAACTCCATCTTGCTGATCTACTTGGCCACTTGGAATTATCATGGAAATCAAAGGTATAGGGTGAGAATATAGAAATTCTCAGTAGCTTGTTTAAAATCGTGTCATCATAACAATTCCAGCTATTTCAAGGAAAAAACTCATTTTCATTCAAAGCATTTATTATTTTTCTAGGAAGGTAGCAAAAGGCCAAATCCATCTCCTTCCTTTTCCCAAAATAGACGGTTCATTTAATTACTATAAAATCTCCTTTAATTCTTCTCATCACGTACAATATTACTAAGCGCTCAAAATACCATTAAATTCCAAATTGTACCACAAAATTCCATTTTAGAAGATTTTCCAAAAACATAACCAATTTTCCACCCTCCATATCAAGATGAAAATCTCATCATCAGAATCAAGTTATGAGCTCATAAATCATTTTATGATTAAAGTCTAATGACAATTCACAAGTCAAATTCAAATCATGAAAACACATGGTGGAAATAAATGATATTACCCAATATCAATACATATCAAAAAAATTTATTGCACAAGACCATGTGATTCAATCAATGTTAGCATTCAAAAACCATTTACTTGGTAGTAGTCTACTTTTAGGTTAGTATACTTCAACCTTTTTGTGACTCTCTTCATCACACATAACTACTCCAGGTAATTGGACCCATGTCTCATTCAATCTAGGAGAGAGAATGCTCACTAACCCTCATTCAATCCACGTGAATAGACCTCGACCTTATGTTGCTTAGGATGTTAGGATACGCCGCCCTAGTTGTCCCGGGTTTAGGATCACCCCGAGTGGGAGGGGAACGTCCATTCTTAACCACTAATGACTAGGGAAGCTCAGGTAAAGGGGAAGAACACATCTTAACCTCAAATACTCTTGTATAAAGAGATTTTTTATTCTCTTTTACCATTAACCAAGCATTACCCAAGTGCAAGGTAATCCAAAACCACACTCAGTCCAGTTCCACAAAGGGATACCCATGAGAAAAACCAATTTTTCATTTCTACAATGCCCTTTGATCAACATCTCAACAATTATGCAACACATGCATTTACAAGGTTTCTCTTCATAGGCATACAATCTCATCAAGGTAAGTCATCCTTTTCATACATTTCATATGATTTTCTTTGCTTTAAACACTTGCATATAGCATTGGAAATTAATTCATCAATTTAAAAACATTACCAAACATTTCTGTTTCTAATAGCAGAACATAAAGTTTGACCTTTGTACAGTAAAACAAGCATAACTTGAGCTACGGAGGTCAAAACGAGGTGATTTCGATGGCATTGGAAGGTTAAGAGAAAGAGCTACAACTTTCTTAAAGATCACGAGAGCTCATTCTCATTACAAAGGGAGACATAGTCCATGTCTTTAGACACAGCCTACCCAGTGTTTTTCTCTGTGAGCACTTTTCATGAATTTTCAACTGGTAGAGAAGAACACGGCCCCCCTGTGTCTTCGGACACGGGCCGTGTTTCTGGGCTAGAAACTCTTCAACTCACTTTGGAGAGTTATGACACTTTTCCAAGATTTTGGTCACTCCAATCCGACCTCTAGGTGATTTTAAGCCCCAAACAAGTTCATAAATATAAAAGAAACTTAAAACACCAATTTATTTCATCAAAAATAGATCAAAACACTAAATCTCTCATCCAAAATCACAAATCGAAAGTAAATTTCATAATCATCTTCAAAAACTCAAAGGGCTTCAAGAACACCATTAAAGCTTGAACTTTTGGCATGTATTCAAAGCATAAAAGCATATATTTTACTCAAGAGTCAACATATCTCAACAAAGTTCATCAAAACTCCATTTTTTTTCAAGAAAGTAAAAGATGAATAAAGTGGGTAAAGCTTTAGAAACCCCCCAACCTTAGTTTCCATGGCCCCTTGATCTTGTTTCCTTGCATTTTCTTGCTTGATCTTCCTTTTTCTTCTTCATTTTCCTGGGCTGTCACGCCCCGTCCTACCTATCTTTCTCTTCCTCCTTTGTTTCTGCGTTTCTGCATTTTTTTCTTTCTTTATTTTCTTTTCTTTCATTCCTCTTTCTTTTCTTTCTTTCTTTTAATTTGTTTATCTTTTTTGTGAAGTTAGCCGAGAGAGTGAGGGAGAGGAGAGTGAGAAAATATCTCAAAGAAACAATGATGAGGGTGTGGGGTCATTGGAGTAGGAAAATAAAAAGGAAAGGTACAATTCAACTGATAAATTTTTATCTGCTAAGGATACTTTAATGTATCAGAAATGAATTTTCCAAGCTCCATAGGCATTAGGGAAAATTCTAAGATTTCATAATATTTTGCATATCTGCCATTGCTCCATCCGGCATTAAAACACTTTTACAGTGTCCTTAAAAATACCAAACTGACTCCGTTTATTCTCAAAATTTAACCCCATCCTCTTTCACACATTTGTGACCTATTAATAAAATATTCCTTATTTATTTCTTTTGATTTAGCATTTATGCTATTTTCCTAAGTTTAAATAGTCATTTTGCACGTTCTGTGTTGTGGCAAAGTGCCTAAATTATCTCAAAATGTCTAGAATACTAACAGACATGTTAAACAAGTATTATAGTACCTTATGACCATATACAAGTTTAACCATCTAAAAAGAGAATGTTACAATTCTCGCCTCCTTTTAGAAATTTTGTCCCCAAAATTTAGCTTCTCAAACTAAAATTTGGAAACCTTCAACAACTATCTTTAATTATATTCATCTTGTCTACTCTAACCTTCAATCAAACTTAGGTGTTCATATTTCTTCATCCTATTAAGAGTTACCTTGTAAAGAGTCGGAAGATTGAGCTTCCTCTTGCTTTCTTAAAGTATATGCCCTCCCTGGAGCTGGTAGCTGAGGATTGAGTATAACTTTCTGTCTCTGTTGACACCTACTGATATAGTGCCCTGATTAATCATTTATATAGCCTACCAAACAAAGTTTGTCTCCATGTCTTCTCCTTCCACACTTAGAGCATTTAGGCTCCCTAGCTTTCACTTGACTCTGGCTTATTTCTAATTGTGAATTACTGATTGTAAAATTGCATCTTTCATTCTCATCGTTTATTCTTTTCTACTTTTCAAGATTCGTGATGATTGGCTCAATGTGAAACTTCGATTGAGTAGTCCCTACAATTTTACACTCCTTAACTAAAGTGGGAAAAGCCCCCAATCTCTATAGACCCAAAAAATTCTTTTGATTTCTTTATTTCAATTTAGATTCAAACTTGACACACTTTTAGTTTTCGTTTGGGTTAAGTCTGATGTAAGAGAAAAACTAAAGAGTTTTCCAAACTTCACTTCATATTATACAATAGACATGCCTTCTCGTTTTAGTTCCAAATATACTCCACTCCTTTATCATCTTGTATATTTCTTTAGAAAAACACTTGTCTAAGAAAATCTCCCTGAACATCTCCTACATTACATAAGTATGTGCAACTTCGAATAATCTTTTTGAACTTCTCCACCACTTCTCTACTTTGCTCATTACCTCAAAGTTCAATCAGATTAGAAATTTCCTGAATTTATTTATTCTTTGAATCCCTTCCTTCCAACACATCGCAAGAGCAAAACATTTCCAAATCTTTTAAGACAGACCCAATTCTATCAGTGTGAATATGTGATTTCTCCTTATCGTGTAGAATGTTACAACTTCATTCTGGCAGTATACATCTCCAATAGGGTAAATCCTTATAGTTACCAAATCAAATTTTTTTTTACTGTTAAAGCCTTGATAGAAAGGGAAGAAAACATAGCCGTATACTTGTCCACATTAGCTAACGTGTAACACACACATGATCAGAGTTCTAACTTCAAACATTGTCTCATTTGACAAAATGTAAGATGCCCTCTCATCTGCAGAAGAATATGATTTCATTCTAATAAACTATTTCACAGAATCCAAACTCCTAATAGGGAATATCAGTTTCTTAAATACTAGTTCTAAGATTCCTTACATTCCTTTCCTTAGCAAATATGGTAATTAAAACATTTTCATCACCTAAAGATACTATAACTCAGAATCATAGTCTTTTAAGAACTTGATTTATTGCCTCTGTCTTGTACTTAACCATTTCTGGTCAATTGGTGTTTCAAACTCTTATGGTCATTAAAGGCCTCAAATTTAACTCCATACACTTAGTATCTCCAATCCTCCAAGGCAATACCACAATTGACAATCTTAGGCTATAGGTTGGATAATTGTCCTCATGCGGTCTCAATCGCCTAGAGGTGTAAGCAACTACCCGTCCATCTAGCATCACATGCATCCTACCTTTTTTCTTAAGGCATCCGAGTATATCTCAAAGTTTCTTTAAGGATTTGGAACCACTAAAACCAGTATGGAAGTCAATCTCTTTTTTGTACTTGGAAATTGTTTTCGTACTCTTGTGTTTATTCAGAAACACTACCCCTTTTAGTTCTCATGTTTATTCTTACTTTAGTCTACAGATATCTCTTTTCTAGAAATTTCATATTCTATTATTTGCACCTTGCCCACATACATTTGCTTCTCCTTTAGAATTTCTAGTATCTTCTTGAAGTGATCTTCATACTCTATAAGTGTCTTTAAATAGATTAAAATATCATCTACAAAGACCACAATCATTCTAACTAGATATAGTTTAGAAAATTTGTTCATCTAGTCCATAAGGGTTGCATGTGCTCTATGCTCACATCTGGTTCTAAGGACGGTCTTCAAAATATTTTCTCTCAAACTCCATTCTGATTGTACTCTGACCCTTTAAGTAATTCTTAGAGAACATTACTGTTCTCTCTTATCTAATTTATCAAATCATCCATCCTAAGTTGTGACCCTTAGAAACAACTTGAATCATTTTCCAAGCAATCTAGGCTCCTGCTACTTCTAGCAAGTCCTTGGTATCGTCCGACCACTTTTGAGTCTTTCTAGTTAACATATTCAAAGCCATAGTCCAGAGTTGACCACATTGCAATCGAAAGAGTATCAAATTGTCTTGATGAACCATGTGATGCATTCATGCCTAGAATGAGGGTAAAAGCTTCTGAAGCAACAAGAAAAGAAGGAGAATATTCAGATCCAACAACAAACTCAACCCACTAAGCTCAGCATTGACCTATCGTTAAACTCCCTTGCTCACGTTCCATAAGTTCCAACTCCTTTACCTTCTTACACCCTTGGGAAAAATATATGTATATATATATATATATATATATATATATATATATATATATATATATATATATATATATATATATATATATCTAGGAAGGTAATTGTAAATACCCTCCCTATCTTGTAAGTTCCAGTAAGCCCCAGAAGTCTTTTAACTTCAATCTACCAAGATTCTATCTCCTCTTCAACAAATAAAAGTGAGGGATACTTATTGCTCATCCGTGCAGACTAACTCAACAAAATATTTTCCGTATAGGAGGCAAATGAATGCTTCTAGACCCTAAAAAGTCAAAAAGTTCCAGCTTCCATTCACAACTGTTTACATATTCTCACTATGGATATGGATTATTTTCCATTCCTTCCAACTTCTTGATTGTAGTCACATTCTCTTTCCTTTGTAATCGCAGACATTCCTCCTTACTCTCGCTTAGAAGCTGTTAGCTTTCTAAAAATCTCTCGTGGTTCCATCGGTAATTGTCTTGCCTTTACACGTACACATGGTCGATGTCGTAGTCTTCTGTACACACCGCACATTATATATTGAGTTAGCCAGACTCAACATTATGCGATAGGGTGACAATTAACCATAACATATAGATTCAAGCTGTTATGCAATTCTACCCAGACATCTTATTATCTAGATAAGACAAATACACAACAAAGCATAACTAGTCCATATCCTGGCTCAATAGGATGAACTGCTCTGATACCATAATATAACATCCCAAAGACTAACACTAATGACATATCCGATTTACGCATTAGTAATTAGAATTTAATACATTACTTATGAATATCCATAAGTTTTTGAAATAAATAGTTTAATAATATACAAAATATGAGCCTTCGTGGAAGCATAAATTACATACATAATGAAAAGAATAATATACAAGTTATACATCGCCGTGCATTATATACAAATTTTTTTCGAGCAAACAAAATTACTAGGACTAATTTATAAATACCTAACCAAGAACATTCTAATCAATCTTTCCAGTAAACTCTATATTGCTGATTTGCTCGGCTACCTGGAATTATCATGGAAATCAAAGGTATAGGGGTGAGAATTTAGAAATTCTCAGTACTTGTTTAAAATTGTGTCATCACAACAATTTCAACTATTTCAGGAAAAAACCTCATTTTTGTTCAAAGCATTTATTATTTTTCTAGGAAGGCGGCAAAAGGTCAAATCCATCTCCTTCATCTTCCTAAAATAGACAGTTCATTTAATTACTATAAAATATCCTTTAATTCTTCTCATCACGTACAATATTACTAAGTGCTCAAAATACCATTAAATTCTAAATTGTACCACAAAATTCCATTTTAGAAGATTTTTCCAAAACCATAACCAATTTTCCACCCTCCATATCAAGATGAAAATCTCATCATTAGAATCAAGTTATGAGCTCATAAATCATTTTATGATTAAAGTCTCATGACAATTCACAAGTCAAATTCAAATCATGAAAACTCATGGTGGAAATAAATGATATTACCAAATATCAATACATATAAAAAATTCTAATTTCGCAAGACCACATGATTCAATCAATGCTAGCATTTAAAAATCATTTACTTAGTAGTAGTCTGCTTTTAGGTTAGTGCACTTCTACCTCTTTGTGACTCTCTTCATCACATAGAACTACTCCAGGTAGCTGGACCCATGTCTCATTCAATCAAGGAGAGAGGATGCTCACTAACCCTCATTCAATCCACGTGAATAGACCTCGACCTTATGTTGCTTAGGATGTTAGGATACACCGCCCTAGCTGTCCTGGGTTTAGGATCATCCTAAGTGGGAGGGGAACGTCCATTCTTAACCACTAATGACTAGGGAAGCTCAGGTAAATGGGAAGAACACATCTTAACCCCAATTCCTCTAGTATAAAGATATTCTTTATTCTATTTTACCATTAACCAAGCATTGCCCAAGTGCAAGGTAATCCAAAACTACACTCAATCCAGTTCCACAAAAGGATACCCATGAGAAAAACCCATTGTCATTTCTACAATGCCCTTTGATCAACATCTCAACAATTATGCAACACATGCATTTACAAGGTTTCTTTTCATAGGCATATCATCTCATCAAGGTAAGTCATCCTTTTCATACATTTCATATGATTTTCTTTACTTTAAACACTTGCATATAGCATTGGAAATTAATTCATCAATTTAAAAACATCACCAAACATTTCTGTTTCTAATAGCAGAATATAAAGTTTGACCTTTGTACAGTAAAACAAGCATAACTTGAGCTACAGAGGTTGAAACGAGGTGATTTCAGTGGCATTGGAAAGCTAAGAGAAAGAACTACAACTTTCTTGAAGACCACAAGAGCTCATTCTCATTACAAAGGGAGACACGATCCATGTCTTTAGACACAGCCTACCCCATGTTTTCCTCTGTGAGCACTTTTCATGAATTTTCAACTGGCAGAGAGGAACACGGCCCCCCTGTGTCTTCGGACACGGGCTGTGTTTCTGGGCCAGAAACTCTGCAACTCACTTTTGAGAGTTATAACAATTTTCCAAGATTTTGGCCACTTCAATCCAACCTCTAGGTGATTTTAAGCCTCAAACAAGTTCATAAACATAAAGAAAACTTAAAACACCAATTTATTTCATCAAAAATAGATCAAAATACTAAATCCCTCATCCAAAATCACAAATCAAAAGTGGGTTTCATAATCATCTTCAAAAACTCAAAGGGCTTCAAGAACACCATTAAAGCTTGAACCTTTAGCATGTATTCAAAGCATAAAAGCATATATTTTACTCAAGAGTCAACATATCTCAACAAAGTTCATCAAAACTCCATTTTTTTTCAAGAAAGTACAAGATGAATAAAGTGGGTAAAGCTTTAGAAATCCCCCTACCTTAGTTTCCATGGCCCCTTGATCTTGTTTCCTTGCATTTTCTTGCTTGATCTTCCTTCTTCCTTATTTTCTTGGGCTGTCACACCCCCTCTCCCTATCTTTCTCTTCCTCCTTTGTTTCTACGTTTATGCCTTTTTTTCTTTCATTTTTTTCTTTTCTTTTGTTCCTCTTTCTTTTCTTTCTTTCTTTTATTTTGTTTTTCTTTTTTGTGAAGTCAGCTGAGAGAGTAAGGGAGAGAAGAGTGAGAAAATATTTCAAAGAAACAATGATGAGGGTGTGGGGTCATTGGAGTAGGAAAATAAAAGGGAAAGGTACAATTCAACTGATAAAATTTTATCTGCTGAGGACACTTCAATTTATTAGAAATGAATTTTCCAAGCTCCATAGGCATTAGGGAAAATTCTAAGATTTCATAATATTTTCCATATCTGCCATTGCTCCATCTGGCATTAAAGCATTTTTACAGTGTCCTTAAAAATATCAAACTGACTCCGTTTGTTCTCAAAATTTAACCACATCCTCTTTCACACATTTGTGACCTATTAATAAAATTTTATTTATTTATTTCCTTTAATTTAGCATTTATGCTATTTTTCTAAGTTAAAATAGTCATTTTGCACATTCGGTGTTGCGGCAAAGTGCCTAAATTAATTCAAAACATCTAGAAAATTAACAAATATGTTATGTTGGTGTATGCCCTAGAGGCTAATACATTTTCTGTATTTGCATATATTCTATTATGCTATTTTATATATATGAGGCATTTCATTTGTTGTGTTCTTTTTTGATAAACATAATAAAGTCCTTAGAATAGTAAGATTGATGCCATAGGACATCAAGTGGATGACTTGATCGTGAGATCCTTTTGGTTACAACACTATTCTTAAATGTCCCTAGTCAAGTATTATTGTTAATTAGGACAACAATAATGCATTGAGACTAGTATGTGCATAGACTGATGACCACATCTCACGGGTCATGGATATGAGATATCAAGTCTACACATGGATACATATTAGAGTAATGATGTATTGGACAAACCCGCCATGAGAACGCTACGTGGATCGTTACGTGAGTGTCATAAGCGATTCTCATAGTGATAATGGTGTATGTGGTTCTTTGACCTGAAATCACTACGATTCCTACATGAGGAGTTGTGTGTTTTAAATGCCATCAAACGTCATCCGTAACAAGATGATTATAAAGTTGGTTATTAGACATATTGCGATGCATGTGGAGGAATGTGAGTGACCTAGATGGGATTTGTCCCTCCTACATAACTTGGGAGTGATATCTTCGGGCCCCCGATTGAGTGAGACTATGAAATGCATGGCCATGCTCAAATGAGTCAATATGAGATATTGATCTCATTTGTTATTACTATGTCTACTCGGGAATCAGAAAGCGAAGATTGAATTAAACAAGGGTGACACGTTCCATGCCTTGTGTTCAATCGAATATCCGGACAAAGGGACTAAACTACACGGAAACATTGATCACGGATAGGTTATGTCAAATCACCGACATTCTCATTACTTGGGTAGCAAGTGATGTGTTGCTAGATACCGCATCTTTGTTTGTAATATTAAAATGAGATTTTAATATTACTACCAACGTCATGAGAACCTGCAGTGGTCGCACACTTAGAACAGACTAAATTGGAGCAATAAGGATCCAAGTTGGACTCGGATTCAATTGTGGGCCTAACTCATGACAGATGGGTTTTAGGGTTGCACACTTACCTTGCTCTTGCTCACACTCACTTAAGGCAGCCACTATTATAAATAGTCTTGTTAAGGGGCTGTTATAGATGTTACATGACAACCCTAGCCGCACCTAAGAAAGTGAGTGAGAGACGGTGAAAGGTTCTTCTCTTCTATTCGCAGCTAGCACCGCGAAATGCAGGCGTGACTCCTTTTGCAAGTCTGTTCGTGTGGATACCGCAGAAACATCGTCGCTATTACGGTGTTGGTGATTCACCTTGCTTGTGTTTATCACGCTTCAAGAGGTAAATTTTAAAAACTCGGATTATGGACTTTTCGCATGGATCTTGTGTGGGAATCCTATTATTCCGCTGCGAGATATTTTGATCCGCAATTCCCAACATGTTAAACAAGTATTATGATACCTTATGACTATATACAAGTCTAACTTGCTAAAAAGAGAATGTTACAGATCCCTTCTAGTCCATAGCTTCAAAACATCATCAACGACATTTTTAGCCAATCTGGTGCTCACGCTGCGGCATAACTCTGAGCACGCTGCGGCGCCCAGCTCTCAGGTTCTCAGTCTATAGAAAACTATGAGTAGCACGCCAAGGCACGATGTCTGGCATGCTGCGGTGTGACCTTCTTATGCCACGGCACTCAAAGCCAGTTCATCTTCATATCGCGGCGCGCATGACAGAGCCGTGGTACTGTTCCATGATTCAAATCCTACTTTCAATCATCTAAAATTGGTTTCTTGGTGATTTCTAACCCTCATCTATGCCCCTAAACTTGTTGTAACTCAATTCCAATCTATGGATTCTCTTAGGCAAAAATCTAGGTCTAAATCACATAACTCCAACCATTATCCAATTCTTAAATCTATGGATCCTAATGTTTGATCTTGAGCCATGAATGGCTATCTTACACTTACTAAGCTGAAACTAACTTAACCTAATCCTTGGAATCTAGAATCAAGCTAAGAACTCGGATCTGACTCTCTAAACCCCTATTCCTACTCAAAAACCTCAAATTTCATTCAATAAGAATCAAAGATGAGAATGATGAATAGAAACCCCTTACCTCTTAAAGAAGATAAAGATCTTGAAGCTTAAATCCTCTTGCTCTTGTTCTTCCTCTCCTCCTTCTCCTTCTTCTTCTTCTTCCTTTCTCCCCCTTTCTTTCTTCTCTTCATTTTTTCTCTTCTCTGTTTCTCTATTTTTCTTCTCAGCCGAGAGAAAGGAAGAGGAAACTAACTTGAGTTCATGTGCTGGAACTCATATCTGCTAAGGATACCTGAATTATGCTAATTCAAGTTTTCTATCTTCCAATAACTTTAGAATAAATCATAAGATTCATTTAAATTATTGTTTCACCTATATTCTCTTTTTTCATATCTGCTGGTAGTCAATCCGGCATTAAAAGCACAATCAATATGACTAAAAATACTAAACTAACTTTGATTATCTTGTAACTTTAATTACATCTTACCTACCTCATTTGTGACCTATAAATAAGTTATCCATACATGTTTCCCTCAACTTGGTCTTTAAAGCCATTATCTGAGTCATTTTAAGCTACTTTTTAACTTCTGTGTTACAACTAAGTGCTTAAATGAACTTAGATTGTCACAAAACTTCACAGGCATGTTAAGCAAGTAATGTGCTACCTTTTATAACAATATACAAGTCTAATATGTTACTAAGAGTATTACATCATGACATTTGCATAACATATCATGAAATAAAGGAGTAAGAAAAATCCCTTGTCAAGTCAAAGGAGCAAGAAAAACCCTTTGTCGAAAGATAAATTATTCGGGAAAGGAGTAAGAAAAACACTCTGCCAAGAGTAAAGGAGTGAGAAAAATACTTTACTAAGGTCAAATGAGCAAGAAAAGCCCTTTGTCGAAAGACATGACATTTCATAAGCATCAACATAATATATTTTACAAACATTAACATTTATCATTCCATAAGCATTAACATTTATCATTTCATGAGCATCTATACATAATTTCTTTCAAATTATTAACTTATGTATTTATCATGGAATTGTATTTCGAATGATTCTGTCTTGTGTTATGCTATTGAGAATTTTTTAATTCTCACCTCTTTGTTTGTTTCTATGATAATTTACAGATCGAAATCAAAAATTCTTCCGAGAAGGGAAACTAAAGTTGGTAGTTTACAGTAGAATATTTGCTTTTGACTTGTATATATTGTACTTATGCCATGAAGGCTTAGTTTGTATTTATACTTAATAATTTAGTAAAGAATCGAAATTTCTAGATATGTATTTATGTTGAATAGTTTGAATTCTTTCCTTCGATTACTTTCTTTTCGAAGTTCTATTTTCAATCTATATATTTCGACATATATAATTAAAATGCTTTTATGACATTTAAAAGTTAGTAGTAACGTGCCTAATCTTGTTTATGTATGTATATTTCGAATATACTGTAGTAAATCGAACTAGGACATTACATCTATCATAACCCACAGTTGTGTAATAGCCTTGAGCTTGCAAAATGTGTTTGATACACAGTTTACTAACGAGATTCTACTAATACTTAGTCTTTCACTTATCCTATTTCTCTTGTACACAGGCACATATCCAAGATTGAGTTGATCAAGCTGAAAATGGGATAATATGTGTATCGAAGGCTTCAATATATATATATATATATATATATATATATATATATATATATATATATATATGCAAAAGAGCTTTCTCTTTATTATTTGTCTCTACTAGAACTTAGTTCTTGGAATAGTGCAAGACTAGAAGATCACCTTTTCTCGCTTTAGAATCATTTCCACCAAGTTCTCAATTTATTTCTTTCACTTTAAACTAAAGCATACAAAATAAAACAAGTACATCTTGGACATAAAATATCTCCAACATATTCACGTATATCTGGCATGGTGTTGGTTATCTATTCTGCCTATTCTCCCCCAAGCTAATTGGGTCGTCATCGTTAACCCAAATATGCCATTTGATTGATCAACTCTTGACTTTGTCCAAACTAACAAGGAAATGAAAAACATGACTTGGGCATTGCCTTTGGTCAACCCATCAAACAATACCATAATGGAATTTCAATGGCCATATGAGTCTTCATAACACTTATTTTACTGCATTCACTTGATTCTATGCTCTTTAGTATAGCTGCCAACAAGTAATATTTAATTTACACATAGTTCCTCCCAGCCAAGGTCTAGTCAAAACCCATACTATCTTAGGGAATTTGATTATTGGGATCTAAATTCTCATAATAGATAACTCATAGATACAATTTCACATATATATTCTTGTGTTCATTAAATATCTCGATTGGTCTTCCTATTCAACACATGTTTTACTCAAAACAAAATTGGCATCTATTATAAACTAAAAAAAATCAGAATACTCGGCACATAAGTTGCTAAATAATTCAAGTTCATATTCTTATACAAGCATTTGCCAACAACAAATTCATATAGTACCCCTCAACCAATTCGGTTTTAGCTCTTGAATCCATAAAGTAAAGTGTTGATTTCTAAGTTTGAATAGTTCAAATAGAATTTAGTTTCCAAAATTTACCATTTTTGAATCCTGAATTTTTTTATTTGAACTTTTATGCTAACATGAGAAAATTATTCAAGAATAACAAGATGGAAATCTGTCCTGGAAGTCCTATATCCTTGAATTGTCACTTTCTACGTTTACAACTTCTAGCAAAATTCATCTTTTGTTCCTATCTCATACAACATCAAGTTTATGGGTTTTTATCCTCATTTTCATGTCATACATGAAGCCTAAGAAGGCATAGACATGACCAAAACAACATGCATGGAATCAATCTTCTCTATCTCCCCTTACCTTTCTTCTATTCTCTCTACAAGTTGGCCAAGCTAGAAGACTTGGATTCAATTACAAATAATAAATTTAATGGATTGAATGGATTTGGCTAGAATATCTATTGGATATCCATTGAATATCCATAAGGTTTAGAGAATGACATGCATGAAACCTTAGATAATTTATAAGAGATATTTTTTTAACTAAACTAGATGTGTGTGTGTGTGTTAGAATTCTTGTGAGCAGAAAAAATGAACTCATGTTATTCATTGAGAGGTGATGAGTTACAATGGTTGATCTTTAACAACCATACAACCATCACACAACAAACCTAGCCATATGCTGACTAAGCATACAATTACACAACGATGCACATGCATGAACAGTACATGTGGAGGATGATAACTCCCTCCGCAAGTTAGAGCATGGATGTCCAAAGTGCCTAGCTCTAGGAGAATAGCATGAAATGAGTGGATGTCCACTGGCTTGGTGAAGATGTCCACGAGGTGAGCAAATGAAGGAATGGCAAGGAAATGAACAAACCCAACAAGCACTTTCTCACGAAGCAAATGACAGTCCAACTCAATGTGCTTGGTGCATTCTTGAAAAGTGGTGTTGTGTGCAATGTGAATAGTTGACCTATTATTGTAGAACCGAGTCACTGACTAAGGAGACGAAACATGTAAATCAAGAAGCAAATATCAAATCCAATGTAATTCATAGGTTGTGGAGACAAGAACGTGATATTTTATTTCGGAGGAGGACTAGAACACTGTGGGTTTCTTTTTAAAGCGCTAATTAATGAGAGAATTTCTAAAGAAAATACGAAGCTTGATAACTAAGCGTGAGATAGGGGGCTTGTTTCCATTGAAGCCTTTTAGCTGGTAATCTGAACTTGCTCAACTCTTGTTGTAACAAGGGATGTGCATGGCTACATTGTAGTGCTTTGGAAGATAAGTAGAGAAGAATTGATCGTGGTGGTTTACAATAAAGCATATATTAGGGCGAGGTGTCGTAAGATACAACAATTGACCCACCAAATGATGATATGTAACAACACCTGAGTATGGTGTACCCTGAGTAGCTATTAGCTTAGAAGTGGCTAACATAGGAGTAGGAGTTGGTTTGGAGTATACTCGTATCAGCTAACAAGTCTTGTGAAGGACCAACCCACTAGATGATCCAGCTATCTCAAAATCGAGAAAAAAATTTAAACCTTCAAGATCATTTTTGTGAAAAGTAGTGTCCAAGAATTGTTTAATGGAGTCAAGCTCAATAATGTTGTCCCCAGCAAGCACCAAGTCATCAACATAGAAAGAATAAAAGATTTAGAAGTTTTATCTACAAAGAGAGAATGATCAGATTGAGATTGAGTGTAACCCTTGGATATAAGAGCGGAAGAGAGCTTAGAATACTATTTATAACTCGCTTATTTAAGGCCATATTGAGATTTATGGAGTTTACACACTTGAATTGGCCTAGAAGATTGGAAGCCCAAAGGAAAAGACATATCCACCTCCTCTTGGAGGTCTCCATGCAAGAAGGTATTGTTTACATCAAGTTGATGTGAATACCACTTGTTAGCCAAGGCTAGGGCTAATAAGAATCACGTCATTATCATCTTGGACATGGGAGAAAACGTGTCAAGGAAGTCTACATCTTAAATTTGAATGTAACCTTTGGCTGCAAGTCTCACTTTGTGGTGTTTAATGCTTCTATCCTATTTATGTTTGATTTTGAACACCCACTTACAACTAAAATAGATGTCTTTTTGGGTGGTAGGCTAGTAAGTCCCCATGTATGGTTCACTTCAAGAGTTTGACTTTGATCATCATCCATGGAGCCTTCCAATAATCATGCTTAATAGCCTTTTTATAGGATTTTAGTTTGGTTGAAGCGATGATGTTAAGAGTGAAATGCCTATGTGAGTTGGAAAGATGATCATAAGAAATGGCTTGAGATAAAGGATATAACACATTGAAGGAAGAAGGTGGGCAAGTCGAGGTAGCAATGTGGAAATGATAGTCTCTCAAATAGGTAAGTGGGTGATACTGACATTGGGAAGTGCATGTGGGGTGTGATTGTGAGGGAGAAGGATGAGAAGAATGAGAAACAATGGAAGTAGGGATGGGTGATGGGTTATAAGATGGCAAAGTAGTTGTCATGACTAACCTTGGGGCCACGATTGGCGCATATAAGATCGATTAACCAACCTATTGAGCCTAACAGAACTAACAAATAGAATGGATTAAATATACAAATCCTACTAAAATTTTGTCTGAGTTTCCCTTGAGATTCTGACATTCCAAAAGATACATTATCCTCTCAGCCAAATCAAATCACCAAACAGCTTAAGGATTCTGAAAATTCAACATCATAGATATCTACACATATAAACATTATGTAGCTAGACAAAATATAATAGAAACTGGATTGTAACATCCTCTATAACATGTTAGCCTTGTATATGGTTACATAGGTAGCATATTACCTGCTTGGCATGTCGGTGTAATTTTGTGACAAACTGACTTAGTTTTGACACTTTGCTGCAACACGGAAGGTGAAACGTAGCTTAAAATGACTCTAACAATAGCATAAATTGCTTAGATAAGGGAAATAAATATAGATAATATATTTTTAGTTCACAAATATATGAAACAAGATGTAGTTAAAGTTTCAAGATAATCCGAGTTAGTTTAGTTTTTTTTAAGCATACTAGTTGTGTATTTTAATACCGGATTGACTTGTAGCAGATATGAAAAATCATGAAAAGGATGAAACAACAATTTAGATGAATCTTAGTATTTATTCTAAAGTTGTATGAAGTTAGGGAATTTGAATATGTGAGATTAAAGTATTTTTAAGAGATATAAGTTTTAGTGTATGGCCTTAATGAACTTATAAGTAAATTGTTTATGACTCTTTGGTCACGGCTTTCCCATTTGTAAAACAGAAACAGAAAACATGATGGAAGAAAGGAAAAAAGAGGAAAGGAAGAAGGAGGAAGAGGAGGAGAAAAAAAGGAAAGCCAAAGGGAAATCCAAGGTGTAAAGTTTAGCTACACTTCAAGAGGTAAGGGAGATTAACTTCATCTTTCTCTTACTCATCTTCATTTGTTCTTAATTTTTCTTGATGAATAAAAATGGGTTTTTGAGATGTTTATGAATATTGAAACTTGAATCTTACTTCTATAGATGAAGTGAGTTTGATAGTAGCTTGTTTGATGCATGGTAGTTAGTTTTCATCCCTTAGAATCCATGATATTCAATTGAGTAGTGAATTGAGTATTAGGTTTTTAGGTTTGTGTTGATGGTTAAATGCATGTGTAAATGAGTTAGAGTTACTTCTTGAAGATTCTAATATGATTAGAGATCATGTCTAGGATTAGATATCACTTAGAATCCATGATATAAGAGTTGGATTTGAGTTCAGAAACAAGTTTTCTATATGAGACAACTGGTTTTCTATAGGATATAATCGATTACAAGAGTAATGTAATCGATTACCAAGCTTCTAGAACACGAGAAGAAGCAGGATGTAATCGATGACAAGAGTAATGTAATCGATTACTAGGTTTCTAGAAATAATGTAATCTATTACAAGAGCAATGTAATTGATTACCAAGCTTCTGACTTGAGGTTTTCAGTTGATGTAATCGATTATAACAACGATGTAATCGATTACAAGTCCCCTGTTTTTGGAAAAATAGAGTTTTTCACCCTTAAGGTTAAAAGTAACCCTAGTAAATCTATGTGTTAATGATTAGTGATCCAATCAAGATAAATTAAAGATAGTAGAAGCTCTAGAATCTTTAGTTTCATCATTATGGTTGAAAAGAAGTATATGCTCAAAGAGTTACCCCTTTTACTTCAATAGTTTAGGCTAACATAGAAAGTATGTATAAGTTTAAGTCTTAAAGCATTCTAAAAGTTGTGAATTGATATGGATAAGTATCTAGCACCTTTAGGCAACATAGTGTTGTATTTAGATATCACTTGAGATGTGATGATGTGGTGTAGTAAATGCGAGTAGACTAGGATGGATTGGTAGTGTTTTCCCTATGAGTGTGACCTTATATGATAAGAGTTATGATATGGTCAGAAGGAAAAGGAATCAGAAGTTCCTAAGAGAACAAGATATTCCTAACCAAGAGCCAAGGTTACAGGTAGTGTGAGGTTTCGGTCTTCTGATCTACAACAGGTAAACACAAGAAACCAAAGTTCCTGGTAAAACATGCCTAGGTCTTAAATGAACTAAGTATGTAAGATTGTATGTATGTATGTTTAACTTCATTTATTGATGAACCTTTAAAAATTCATATTTTTCTTGTTCAAAGTTGTAACACCCTCCCTAGGGCGTCACATTTTAAAATAAAAACTTAAACCAATTATAATTATTTTATAAAAGCTTGAGTTTTAAAAATACAAATTTTAAAATTTCTTTTTCGCAGAAATATAAACTTACCAAAAATTAAGAGTAACAATGAAATTAGATTGAACTGATTAACATACATATGCCATATACATCACAAAATAATCAACAATAAATTAAAACATGAAAATTACAGACTTAGAGAAACAATAGTAAACCCGAAGAAAGTTACTACTAATAGCAGTAATAACACTAACGAGGAAGAATAAAACTCAACTAAAAAAAAAATTCCATTTCTTCACCAATGCATCATGTTGAAACTTGGAAGATTACTTCGACGTATTTGTCACCATCTACGAATATTGTCTCCAATAAGCCTCAAAATACGCTTCGCCTACTACACGAATTTAAACAATACAAACCAAACAAAACAATACAATAAAGAGGTGAGATCCCTTTCACCTTTACCAAGATTCTGTAGCAAAGAATGATACGAATGACTAGATCATTCCATACACATCAATACATGAATTTAGTCATATTATCGATTTACAATTAATTCTAATAAGCATATATTGTAATTGAATAAACCACAATAACATTACCAGGATAGATATAACAATTCACACTATATAAAATGCCATAACAATAAATCATAATAATATAGAATAAAGATTAAATGCAATATCAACATATAATATCCCAAATAAAAGATCATAGGTAAACGATCACAGATAAAAGATAATAATGTACCACATATAAACATATACAATGTGACACAATCCTACTCCATGGAGCTACAATACACACAACGATATCAGAGAGAATGAGTTGAGACTTCTATTAATGCCTTGACCAATCCAAATTTATTACCTTTGTCAAAACTTTGTGTCTATAGCTTTGGCTACCTACGACCATACTTTGCACTGTCAAAACTTTGTGTCTATAACTGACCGTTGTGATTGCTATTGCACTGTCAAAACTTTGTGTCTATAGCCCACGAAAAATAATATAATGGCATAGCATACAACCCAGCCACACAGTCAATTAATTGTATACTACAGGCGGTCGATAGTCCTCTCAAAACTTGATTAAGGATAGTGTTCGTCGAGATCATAAGTGTGTTATCACGCACCAAGACCCAGAAGGAGCTACCTCCTGTCCACATATGGAATAGTGCACACTATGAACTCCAAGTCCATATCAGGAACTGAACACACTATGCCTATCACATCGACAACACGATGTTATTCATCTCGTCAATCAAATCACCAATTCGTAAATTGGCACGACTCAGTGCATGAACAAAGCAATAATTACCAAAATATCCTCAGGTTTCAATTATTTATATAAGTGTCATCAATTTCCAATTATTTACAAAAATACCATCAAATCTCCATCATTTACAAAAACGCCACTAAACTTCCATTATATACAAAAATGCCATCAAACTTTCCATTATTTACAAAAATGCCATCAAACTTTAAATAATCACAAAAACGTCCTCAGATTTCAAATAATGTCAAAAACGCCTCAATAGCGAAAATAATTACGTAAATGCCCTGATGGCATAAATCTCAAAATACATGACGTTCCCACTTGGCGACTATCTTTTTCATAAAACCAAATCACAATACGCACCCACTTGGCGCATAACTTCTATATCCGGGTTCACCACATTGGCCCAATAGTAAAATTTCTTTGTTTTTGTCAATCGCGTAGAAATTTTATTTTATTTTCAAAATCTTGTCGTTTTCACAATATATATCACATTTCCAATCGCATAAATATAATTTTCTTTGTTTCCTCAATCGCGTAATAATTTTATATCATTTTCTCAATCGCATAAGCTTTTAAAATCATTTTCTTTTCCGTTTTCCTCAAATAAACAGTTTTTGACTAATAAACAAAATTATTAAGCAATTTAAAACCATTTAAAATATTTTTCAAACTCTTGTAAAATATTTCAAATTAATGTATAATCTTTGTAAATACTAACAATACTTAAATTAGTTTCTAAAATTCAATTCGACCATTTCATTTTTAATAATCAAAACATTTTGATAAAATTTCCTTTAACATGCTTACTTACCTTAGATTATTTAGAATCCAATTTTTCTCACTTTTTGGCATGTTGGCCGAAATCTCATAGTATAAATAAAATTCCAAAAATTCATTTCTTTGTTCTAATTCACTTGAATTCACTTGATATTCATTAAAAACATTGTAAATCACCTTAATTCCTTCCATTCAATGGTATGACCGAACCTAGGGTTTTGCATTCTTTGGAATACTCATGCATTTCTAACATTATAATAACACATACAATACATATGCCACATATTTCAACACTATAGGCATGCAAAATATTCTAAAGCTATAATCATGCATATAAAAATAAATAAATCGCAATCGAAAAACACTTAAATAATCAAATAATTAACACAAGCCACAACAATTCAAACCACCACAATTACACAAACCGAATCCTCATGGATTCTTCATACACAGACAAAAACATTCCTCACCACCAATACATGGTTGATGAGGGTAATCTCCCTCTTACCTCTTGAAGCAAAATAACCGGTTAGTCTCCTCCTTCTCCTTGAAATTTGGGTAGCCTCCAAACAAAATCCTAACAATTTAAAACAATTAGTAAAAACTCATACAAGGTTTAATATGGAAAAACCATGGAACAATCATGGTTAAAAATTTTAAAAATCAAAATTTAAATTAAAGAATCCAAACTTACCCTTGAGGAAACAAGAAAAATGATGGATTTTGAACTAGATAGAATAGGATTTTGGCAAGATCTTGTGAAGAAAAAGTGTTTAAAATATGGTTTTGATTTAAGAAAGATGAAGAGGAAAAATTATGGAGGTTTGGTTATGTGGGTAAGAAGCTTGACCGAATAGAGAGAAGAAAATAGAAGAAGAAAGAAGCTTGGGGTTTTGGTGTTTTTGGAGAGAAAATGGAAGGTCTTCAACGTAGAGGAGAGTGAAAATAAAAGTGAAGAATGAATACCAAGGTTTCTTTAGTGAGGGAGTTTTGAGTGCAATTAAGTGATTAAATTCACATGGAAACTATCCTAACCATCCATCCATTCAATGGTTGGGATTACATCTAGTTGGTGTGCTTAGGAAGCTTTGTAAAGCTTATCCAATAAGCCTCCAAAGGTCTTTGTAGCCGTGAATCACTTGAGAAAAAGTGAGAAATAATTATTGTTTTGCTTCTTTAAATGATAGCTAATTAGAAAAGTGACTAAATATATTTAAATAGGTAAATTAACTTTGATTTAAATGCATGGCGGAATGCATTTGTGAGAAAAGTAAATATAACATGAATTGGCTAATTATAGGATTCCTCCAAAAGTGAAATGCCGTGGAAGCACATGCAAAAAGGCCACCAATTTTGACTCTCCAAGACTCCATCTAAGCCTTAGAATCCACCAAGGGTCAAGATTAAATATTAATCACTAAGCTTGTTTCCTATTGGCTACTCCAAGCCTTGTCACATGTTCTTGAATATTCCATTTTGCCTCCAATATTGCAGCTGCCCAACCGTGTAAATCCTTCACTAATTAAGTATAAAAATTGTTTTCCATATATATCTAATTATATGCTAATAAATTGGTTAATTAGTTAGGTTAATTATCTTAACAAATCTTAATTAATATACTAATCACATAACTAATTAATTTAACATATATTAACATATATCATAACCTTTAGTTAATATTAGTATATCTAATTAACATTTAGATTATAATTAGTTAAGAATTAAACTAGTCTACTTAATTATTTATCTAATTACATAACTAATTAATTAGACACATAATTACATATTTTATAATCTCTAAACAATATTAGCACATCTAATTAATATTTAGATTATAATTATTTTATAACTAAACTAGTTTAATTAGTTTGCAAATTAAGTAATTAATCTAGTCAAACTAAGCTTAATTAATTACTAATCCTAAAGTCAAACCTACAACTTTTGACTTAATCCTACCATTGATTCATCTTTAAATCCTATCCATTGATCAAATCCATGGTCATCTTCAAAGCTTATCCATCAAGATTCAATCCTAGCCATTCATCAAATCTATGGTCATCATTCAAGCTTATCCACCAAGATTCAATCCTAGCCATTCATCAAATCTATGGTCATCATTCAAGCTTATCCACCAAGATTCAATCTAATGGTCCAAAATGGTCAAGCCACTTTTGTTGACTTCTCTTTATTAGTTTGACTTCTAGGTGTCTTATTTCTATTGGTCCAAGTTTCTTGTTTCTATTGGTTACTTTATTTATACGTGGGTCCCACACACAATATCGGTCCATTGTCAAAATTTATATTGAGTAATAAAATAATACTAAAAATTATTTTATATTGCAGTTAAATTCTAAAAATTACTTAAACTAATTTATATATCAATCAATTGGGTTTAGTAAGATCCCCAACTCTAATTAATTAAAATAATATTTTTCCGACCGAGAAAAATTATTATTTTCTCGTCCGAGCAAATCTCACAAAAAGTCCAAATAAAATCATGAGACAAGTAATATCAAACTTTGTATCATGTAGAAAAACCAAAAACAGTACATTCGGGATAAAATGGTCATTTTTTCATTTTTCCCCATCACGAAGCAAAACACTCAAAACGGTCAAATAAAATAACAGACAGTATTATATGTCTGTATTTCATACAGAAAAACAAGAAACAGTAAAATAAGGATACATCGATCTTTTACCCAAAAATTGGGGTGTTACAAAAGTCTTGGGTTTTCATTCTCTTTTAATATTTTTGATTGAGTCTGTTCTTAAGTTTACTTTGTTTTTAGTTTTTCTAAATTATGTTTTAATTGTGTGTTTTTATATTTGTTTGGTAGGTAATTATGCATGGAATAAGACTAGACGATTGCACAAGACAGAGCTGAATTTTCATTCTAGTGGTCTAGTGCCCAGATGCTTAGAAAGCCATTGCCTAAGGCAGAGGAGGAATTTTATTTCTAGTTGTTTAGCGCTTAAGCGCAGAAGATGTAGTGCCTGAGCGCGTGTTACGTATTAGAATCTCAGGAAAGAACGCCAGCACCTAGGCACTGGAAACACAATGCCTGAGCATTGGCCGCGTAACCTGTCGCATTATTTTCATTATAAATACATAAGTTATGCCAATTACAACACACACTTGGATAGAATGTAGCAGCTGTCAAGAGGCACAAACCCTAATGTGGTGTGGGTGCAATTAAGCTTGAAGATTAGAAATTTTCTTTAACCTTACCATATTTCTACAATAGAGTTTGTCATATTCTTCCCTTTGTATTCTTCTTTTTTCATGTGTAACTAATTTCCCTTTGTTAAGGGATGATGAATCTTGTTCTTGGATAATGTAACATTTTTTATGAGTTTAATTTATGTTTCTATTTCATGATTTATATGTTTATCTCTATTCTTAAAGCTTTTCTAAACCTGATCAATTTAGAAATGATCTTTTGGGTTGATGTATGATTTGAGAAAATTTGCATGAACCTAGAACTTGTGATAGACATCATAATTTTTGTAATCGCTAGGAATAGACGTTATGGGTTATGTGGTCTTTCTTTTGATTCCCTCATTCTTAACTATGCCTTTCGATTTGGGGTTAGACTAAAGGATTAGTTAATTCCAAATAGTGTAAGAAGATTAATATACCAAGGGATTGAGTATTAATTAATTTTGAGAATTGACCATAAATCGTTGAAATAGAACATAGTTAAACCAATATTTGAATGTGCATTTAAAGAGTTCAAGTGAAGTCTGAACCTTAACTCTTTAACATCATTATTTTTTTCAACCTTTGATTTATTGTTTGCTTACTTATATTTCTTTTTAATTGAATTTGTAACAACCCTATTTTTGATAGCTTGAATAGTATCAATTTGACAAACTTAGTAATTGATAACATAATCCTAGTAGAAATGATATTTTACTCACTCTTTATTACTTTTGTTAGTTTGGTGCACTTTGTAACACCCCGATTTTTCATTTTTCTTGAAATAAATGAGTTTTATAATATTTATGAGTTTTTGTGAATTTTTTATTATTTTGAATATTTTAATATTATTTTGATATTTTAATATTATCTTAAAAGCGTATAAAAGAATTTCATTTTTTTTAAATATATGAGTTTTATGATTTTATGATTTTTGTGAATTTTTGTAGAACTTTTTGAGTTTTTGATTATTTTAGTATTATTTTGAGTTTTGTGTGGGCCCGGGGTGGAGTCGAGGCGGGCCCGAAAAAATATAAGTTTTTCCTAGACCAGAAAGTTCCAGACTGTCAAGGCAGGATCAGGGGATCTTACTAAACTCGAAATCGGGAACAATTGATGGAGATTTTCTATATCTGAGTTTTCTATTATCCATTGTGTAATAATAGTAGTAGCTATTATCCATTGGATAATATCTGTTAGAAAATATCTTGATGGCAATGAGTCAAAGCGATGGACCAATGGTAAGCAAGAAGAAGCAAATTGGATACTCAACTGGAATAGGACAAATACAAATTGACTACTCAAGCTAGAACACAAATTCAATTTGGCTACTTACTCATTCAACATATTTTAAGCTTGTCTTGTCATTCTTTTCTAGAAACGAAAACTCACCATATTCTAAAATGGTGACTCGCCATATTCTAGAAGGTAGTAGAGTGTTGACTTAGCTATTCTAGAAAATTATATGATGGCTTACCTAGTAAATATCTAAGGACAAATATCTAGGTGAAAATATCTAAGCAGGAAATATCTAAGATATTTCTAATCAGAAAATATCTACGCTAAATATCTCAAGTGTAATCATGAAAGCTGAAAATAACTAAGTTAAATATCTTAAGGGTAATCATGAACCATCATTACTAAGCTTTATGACAAACCAATAGGAATTGGTCAAACATAGTGGCTTGGACTTTGCTATGAACCGTTGGATGGAAAACTTGATGAAGAAGCCTTAGATCATCACCATTGATCTAATCAATGGTGTGGGAACAATTTTGATAAAGAAGCTTATGATATCCACCTTAGATTTAATCAATGGTTAGGAGATAAAGTAAATTTTAATGGTTAGATTTATTAGTTGAGTAACTAGTAATCTAACTTAGTTACTCTAATAGACTAAGTAGTAACTAAATGGAGCTAATCTAGTTTGCTAATACTTAGAGTCTTTAGTTACTAGAAAATATCTAGAGTTTCTAGAATCATTACCTATGCATGATGTGATTATGTAATTAGATGATTAGCTAGGTAACTAATTAAATTAACTAAGTGTAACTAGAAAGCTAATTGAATTAAGACTTGGTTATTTTTTCTATTGAGTTCCACGGCCAACCAAGCATTTCTAGGATGTTCATGATTTTTCTAATGACCAAAGAATGACCATTTGATGACTTCAACCATGTGCACCCATGTGAGCCCATGTGCTTATGTTTCTATCTTCCAAAACAAGCCTTTAACTATCTATCCTAAGCACCACACGGCTATGCACTTAGATATTAGGCCATTTCCTTTCATTTCTATTACTTAGTGATGCAACTAATTCTCTCATCTTTTCTCTAAGACACCACACGACCAAGTCTTGCAAAATAGACTATTTTACTTCATTTCTAAACACTTTGTGACCACAAGATTCGATCATCTTTTCTATCATTCAAGAATAAACACCCAAAACTCCATCTTCTTCCTTTCTTGAACCATTCGGCCCCTACACCTAAACCCCACATCCAAACTTCAATAATCTTATACAACCTTAGATCTTGAACCTATAAACAATTCTAAGATACTTTGTAGTTGAGATCTTAGCCTAGTTCCATCATCTTCAACCTTGTTCTTCAAGTTAAAGATCAAAAAGCTCTTGCTTTTCTTCTTGAAGTGGCTCACGGCCAACCACCCAAACACCATCTTCCAAGTTTGTTTAATTTCAACCAACCATACTTCTTGAATCCTCATATCCTTCCAAGACTCTTTGATGTTGAGACTTTGATCAAATTCTATCATCTTCAAGCTTGAATCTCGGATTTAAGTTTTAAGGTTTCAAGGTAAAATCTTGAAAACTTGATTTCTAGTTTGATTTTTAGAATCCTAAGGCCATGTTTGATCTATGGCCATCTTAATCAAGCTTTAGATACTAATTTATATGTGTTTGTTTTGATTCTAAAGATTTACTTGGTGGTGAAAGTTTGATACAAAGAAAGTCCTACAAGAAGCTAGGAGGGCATCAACCAGGTAAGAGGGAGATTAACCTCATCGGCCATATGTGGCGGTGAAGAAATGGAATTATTGTGTTAGTGAATGGAAAATCCATGTGAGGATTTATTCACTCGATTGTGTGATTGTTGTTTTAGGTTTGTTGGATTATATGTGATTTTTACTGCTTTGATGATTATGCATGATTTATATATGATTTATATGCTTGAATATATAATTGGTATGCTTATAGCTTTGATAGTATGCTAATATGTGATTTGGAAAGCCTGCTAATTTCTGTGTTACTTAAGATGTGATTCATATGATGAAAAATTGTATGATGGTTCCAAAGAACCTAGAGGCACACGACCTCAACATCACGAAGGGGACTAAGCATTCTAAATTATTTTCCTAATTAAGCATTAAATGATTTTATGACAAGAAATTTAATTAAGTATTTTTATAAGGAATAAAATGTTAGAAAATAATTATATATGATTTGTGAAGCTTAGTGGGAAATTTGGCCAATATGCCATTTTGATGTTCAAGATCCAAAATTATTTACTAAGTGTAGACTTAGGTGCTTAAATGGTAAGGAATCAATTTGGCAAGTTTTTGAATCTAAATGAAAGTAATTAACTTTTTAGAATTAAAATTGGTCTAATTAGGTTATGTACTAAAATAGAAGTTAAAACTTGAAATTTTTAATGTATAGCTCACCTTTGGATTTTGAAGAGCGTTAGGAAATTTTGAGCTGTAATGTTCTAAGTAAAATTAAGAGATATAGTTTTCTCGAAAACAATAGAAAATACCAATTTTAAGGGGACTATATTGCAAATATTATTTAAAGAATGATTATTTTAGAAATATTATTTAAAAGGGAACTATTGTGTAAATATTATTTTATAGAAAGACTATTATACAAATAATAAAAATAAAGTCAATTTTTGGTATTAAATGAGAAAAATCTTATTTTGGACTTAAAATATGTTAGAAATATTTTAAGCGATTGAAAATGCGTTGAAAAATCTTTATGTGACTCAAAAATAGTAATTTTAGACTACGCGATTGAGAAAACGTTGAAAAATATTTATGCGATTTGAAAACATAACAAAAGTGTTACGCGATTGTGAAAATGCGATAATATCATTACGTGATTGAGAGGACCAGCGAGTTTTGCTGTAAGGCCGAAGTACTGGACCCGAGTAGATCATTGATATTATGTAATTGTATGAGCGGTTATATAATATCATTAATACTAATGACATTAGACAATTGTATTGTCAGTTGATTTAATACCATTAGGAACAGTGCAACGGTGATTGACCCGGTTATGTTAAAATGACAGTATACCACTATGAGACGACATGTGAATAAGAAATACTGTGTGATTAATGACAGTATATCGCCATGAGACGACATGTGAATAAGAAATACTATATGATCAATGACAGTATATATTTGAATCATTTATCATGCATAGAAAAGCATGTTCGCTTGAAGCATAGAAAAGCGTGTTTGCTTGAAGCATAGAAAAACATGTTCACTTGAAGCATAGAAAAGCATGTTCGCTTGAGCATAGAAAAGTTGTTGTTCATATCGTTTCTTTGCTGCCATGTTAGTATGCGATGTAGGGGATCTCACCTCTTCGCTGTTTTGTTCTGTTTGTTTCTATTTTATGCTTACAATTGTGTAGTGAAGGCTACAATGGCGGCAAAGAGGGGTCAACTAGGTTTCTTTAGACTACAGCTTCTTGAAGGCGCTGAGGCTTGGCGTGTCCATTAGGACTCAGAGTATATAGAGTATTGTGATGACATTTCTTTATCCGCAAGTAGGACTTGATATGGGGTCATTACTACATCTTTTATGGTTGCTTATGCAGAGTTTGTTTTACCTATCAGGGAGTTGTGGAATGATTTTCACTATACTTCTAGGGGGAACTTTGATTTATCGTTGGGTCAGATTTCTATCCATCGAGACATTCCCAGCTAGGGAATTTATCTTCTGACAAAGGCTCATATCTTAGGTGTTATGTTGTTGGGTATGTAAAGTTAATGAATGAATAGTTGTAGTAAATTCTATTTATATGAAAAGTATATTTATTCAGTTTTTATATTTTGAGTTACTTTAATTTGATCAATTGATGTTTTCTGCGAAAAAAAAATTTTGAAACCCGTATTTAAATGATATTAAATATTTTACAACTTGGGTAATTAATTATAAGGAGTTGGTATGAATGTGATACCCTTTGGAGGGGGTGTTACATACTTGCCAATATCCGCAACAAGTTTTTGACGCCATTGTCGGGGATTATTGTTTTATATCTTAAATAGTAGTTGAAGAGACACTAATTTAGGCACTTAATTTTCTTATTTAATTTTGTGTTTTTTTTTTTGTATTTAATTTTTTTTTAAATTTATTTTTTTTATTCACTCTTATTTTTCTTTGTTTGTTTTTTGTAGTCGTTTATTTTTATTTTTATTTTTATTTTATTTTCTTTACTTCACTCTAGTTTGCCTGTTTGTTTGTTTGTTTATCCAGGGTTCTATGGAGTCAGAAGAATTACTTTTTGATCTAGAGATAAAGAGAACAACTAGAGCAAATAGGAAAGCTGCTAGAGAAAGGAAGAAACTTAAAGAAGTAGAAAAAAAGATGGTGGAAGTAGCTATAACTGCAAAACGAAGACACACATTGGGTGACTATGTTACTCCATCTGCTGAAAATGCTTCAACCAGTATAGTGTGCCCTATTATTCAGGCCAATAACTTTGAGATTAAACTAGCACTTCTACAGCTGGTGTAACAAAATCAGTTTGGGGGAGGTCAAGCAGAAGATCCAAACTTGTACATTACAAATTTCTTACAGCTCTGCAATACTATTAAGTATAATGGCATAACTGATGATGCCATTAGATTATGGCTATTCCCATTTTCTCGAAGAGACAAAGCAAAGAGCTGGCTACAAGCCCAGCCACAAGGGAGCATCTATACTTGGGAGGATCTAGTTAGCAAATTCTTGACTCGATACTTCCCTCCATCAATGTTTGTGAGGATAAGGAGTGCAATAGCTTGTTTCACTCAAAATCAAGGGGAGTCGTTATATGAATCTTAGGAGAGATTCAAGGAGCTATTAAGGAGATGTCCTCACCATGCATTTGAGATTTGGCAATAGGTGCAAATTTTTTATAATGGTTTAAATCATTCTACCAGGGCTATGGTAGATATATCTACAGGTGGATCTTTAAATATTAAAACTCCTGAAGAGGCTCAAGAACTATTTGAGACCGTGGCGACCAATGAATATCAATTGCCTAGTGGGAGAGTAGTGGTCAAACAAGGAGTTATGGAACTTGACACTCTCAATGCTTTACTTGCTCAGAATAAAAGTATTTCTCAGTAATTAGCCAATCTCACCAAACGAGTTGAGAGTATGCAGGTAAATTCTGTGAACCACCAAGTGTTAATTTGTGATTTCAGTGGAGGTAACTATGCTAATGGTGGATGTGAGGCAAACAATTCTGGTTTCATTTCTCAAGAGCTAGTAAATTATATGGGTAATCCTTCTAAACCCCAAGGTATTCCATTTTCAAATACATATAATCCAGGGTAGAGGAATTATCCCAATTTTTCTTGGAGCAATCAAACGGTGCCATTGAATCTCAACCAAAGAAGAGCACTTAAGAAACTCTCTATATTGACCTCTGCTTTTGTGCAATAGACTTCTACTTTTATGGAGGAAACAAAAGCAAATTTTCAGAATCAATGAGCAGCCATCAGAAATTTAGAGAATCAAGTAGGGCAGATAGCGAAACAGCTTCAAGAGAGACCTCCAAGCACCTTTCCAAGTGATACTATAGTCAATCCAAAGGAGCAATGTCATGCAATTATATTGAGAAGTGGCAAAACTTTGGAAGGACAAGTTAAAGAAGCACCTAATTCATCAGGAATTGAAAAAACTGATATTCCTGTTGCAGATGTTTCAACTCCAGAGTGTTATAACGAAGAAGCTAAATGTAACACCCCAACTTTTGGGATAATTACAATATAGTCCCGAAATGTACTGTTTTGTGAATTCTGTGAGCAGTAAATTTAATTTAACTGTTTCGTGAGTGTACTTGACTGTTGTATGTGATTTGCTCCGAGCCAGGGAAATAATAATTTTTTGGCCGGATAAATCTTATTTTAATTAATTGGAACTGGGGGATCTTACTAAACCAAATTCTGATTGATATATATATTAATCTCGTAATTTTTTGAATTTAACTGTGCAATAAAATAATTTTATATTTTTATAATATTATTTTATAATACAGTACCTACTGTCTCAAAAACAGTAAAAATCTGCTTCGGTTTGACCACAGATCTTTAAAAGTCTTTGTGGGACCGCGTTTAGGAAAAATAGTCAATCTGTGCTGACTGGATAATTTCTAACCAATGAGAGCAAGTCAACCAAAGTAGGCTTGACTTTCTAAACCAATAGGAATTGGACACCTAAGGAAGCATGTGTTTCCATTTGGACCGTTGGATGAAGACTTAATGATGAAGCCTTTAATCTAAGCCATTGATCTAATCAATGGTGAGATTAGAATGATAGGTTTATGACCAAGTGATATCTACCTTAGATCTAATCTAGGGCTAAGGATTAAAGATGAACCAAGGGTTAGGATTAAGTCAACAATTGTAGGCTTGAAAATGGTTAGTAACCTAATTAAGCTTAATTCAACTAATCTAATTACTTAATTAGCATACTAAGTGAACTAGCTTAGTTATGAATTAATTATAATCTAAATACTAATTAGATATATTAATATTAATTAAAGGTTATAATATATGTTAATATATACTAAATTAATTAGTTATGTTGTTAGTATATTAATCTAGTTTGGTTAGGATAATTAACCTAACAAATTACCTAATTAACTAGCATATAATTAGGAGTAATTTGGAAACAATTAGACCCCTAATTAGGTGGAGGAGCTGCACGGTTTTTGGGTTGCATAAGGAGGCAAGGTGGCTTGGTTCTACATGGTTCTAGAAGGGTTCAATGACCTAAGCCATGTGCTTGGCCATGTGAACACACTTTGTGATATTTTTACATGCAAAATCAAACACTCAAGCTCCCTACACTCTCTCACACGGCTGCTTCCCAATCTATTCACCTTTCACTTTGTTTTTCACACTTATCACTTTTAGCTATTCACTTCTCTCTCTAAAATACCAAAAACTCAAGCAAACACTTCTCTTTCCCTTTCTCTCACTAGGTTCGGCCAGCCCCCATCCTTGCACACCCAAGCTTTCATAATTTTATCACACCTTATTTCTTGAACCCAAATACCATTCTAAGCATCTTTCATTCACAAACTTTTCCCAAATTCCCACTCTATCTTGCCTAAAATTCCACTTCTTGCTTACTTACTTAAGGGTAAGTTTGGTTTCTATGGTTCAAAACTGAATTTTTAATTTTTCTAACCATGTTTGTTCCATGGTTTTCCTATTTTGTACCTTGTATGTGTATTTACTAATTGTTTGAGAATTTTAGGAATTGTTTTGGAGCTTGTACGAAATTTGGAGAAAAGGAAGGAATCTAACCGATTAGTTTGCCTACAAGAGGTAAGAGGGAGATTTAATCTCATCAACCCTAAGTGGTGATGAGAAAATGGATTGTGTTTGTGTATAGAATCCATAAGGATTCGGTTGTATGGTTTATTTGTGATTTTTATTGTTTTTGATTGTTTTAAATGCTTTTCCTATTTGTGATTATTTTTGCTATGCATGAATTATAGCTTTCATTAATTCTTGCTATGCATGTTTATGGCTTTAAAATATATTGTATGTATATTATATGTGATTATATAATTGCATGTGTTTATAATTGTATATAATTGTATAGTTATTAAAATAGGATGTGAATAACATGTACGATTTGCATGAGTGTTCCAAAGAACACACTATGAGGCTCACAGCCTTACATCCAAAAAGAGAACCAAAATGTTCTCAGCAATTTTCTAAATAACTGATTTAAGGAATTTAAGTAAAATAATCAAAGTTAAAAATGGTTTAGGTTAATTGTGGCCAAAATGCCATTTAGTGTATAACCAAATGCCATTTTATTTTGATTTGGCCAACATGCCATTTTATTTACTAAGATAGGTTAGGTAATTATTTTATAACATAAATTGATTCCAAAGAATCATTGAGAAAATCAAAGGAATTAATTCTGTTCTAGAATCTTAACTTAGCAGAATTCAGTTTAAGTAAGAAATTAATCAGACACTTGAAAAGTACTAACGTAGAGCTCATATTATAAATTTTGAAGCGCGTTAGTGAATTTCAAAGTGAGATTATTGGGTAAAAATAAAATAAACCATATTTAGAGGAAAACGTTAAAAATACCTTATACTGATTTTATAGGCAAAATGCTGCCAAAATTTATTAAAATCAGACGCATAAAATGAAAAGATTCCATACTATATTTAGAACACAAGGAAAATACATTATGTATTTTAAAAGTACTAGATATAGTTTTACACATATTAAAAATGACAATTCTAAGCTATTCGATTAAGAAAATGAATTAAAAATCCTACGCGATTGAGAAAATGATTCAAAAATAATTTACGATGTTTAAAAATGTCAAAATATCTTTACGCGATATAAAAACGTTTGTCAAAACATCGAGATTGTGAAAATGCGATAAAATTCCTACGCGATTGAACAATACTGTGAGTTTTGCTGTCGGGCCAAAGTGGTGGACCCAGATATGTTGTAGTGTAGTACTGTCAGGTGGGACGTACTATACTTTCTTATCTGGTGACTAAGGGTATTTTGGTAATTTCTCATAAATATGGTAAAATTTGGATAATAGGGGTATTTCTATAATTTTAGCTCATGTTTAGAGTGTGTGCCAATTTGGGTTATAATTGGTGATTGATTGACGAGGCGAATTACACCGTGTTTGGTGTGATAAGCGTAGTGTGGTTCATTTATGAACTTGGAAGCATTAGTGTGCGGAGGATCCTATATGTGGACAGTGGTAGCACCTCTAGGCCGTGGTAACGGAAAACACACTAATGATCTTGACAAATACTATTCTTAGTCGAGATCTTGAGGGGACTATTAAGTACTATGCCTGTGGTACACCATGTTTGGACTGTGTACTGCTACACGATGTTTTGGACTGTGGGCTATAGACACGACGTATTGACAGTGCAATAGCTTGGTTGGGCAGCCATAAAGTATTTCTAGTTTCTTTTCAGATCATTCTCTCAGATATCCGTGTTTAGCTCCATGGAGTAGGAACGAGTCAGTGTGTGTTCATGCATTACCTGCATTTTACTGTTCATGCATCATCTGCACTTTACGGCTTACCATATTCTGTGATAAAATATATGATGTATTGTTTTAATATATTATGTATGATATGTGTTATTTTAATATTTATTGCTTTAATATAGTATGCATAATATAATGGTATGTGTTATTTTAATATGTATTACTTTGTTATATTATGCATGAAATGTAGGTATGTGCTGTTGGAATATTTGTTTGTATTATCGTTTTCTTTATTGCCATGCGGGTAATGGTGTAGATTGTCTCACCTCTCTATATGTTTTCTCGATATTGCTATATTATTTTCGTAAAGAGTTTGAGGTAGAGGAGGATCGGCCTCTTGAGGTACAAGACTGACGAGCAACAACGGTCGGGCGACTTATACGAGGAGGAGGAAGGTTGATCACGCCGATCATCAAGACGATCTTGAGATCATGGCACCGCCAGATTCTTCGGGTTCGTGAACCGGAGTTTCACGGGGTTCCGAGGCGTGGCGTATGCATGTGGACCGAGGGACAGTAGCTTATGTGGGACGATTGACTGTGTCCTTATGTAGGGAGTATGACGGGGAGGTCATATTCACTACTGTGCTTTATTTACATTTAGAGTTACCTTTGACCATTAGGCGTTATTGGCAGGGAGTTTTCCATGCGCCTAGTGAGCTCAGTAGCGAGTCAACTGCTCGGACTCGTGTCCGTAGAACTATGGGACCTAGAACTATGGGACCTCTAGGAGCTCTGAATTACGAGGATCTTTCTGAGGATGATCCATCGGAGGATTAGAGAGCTCTGAGGTGCATTTGGGCAATATTATGTCTTAGTTTTATGTTGCCTTTTACTGTTTTATCAAATGCTTGTAGATGTAAATTATGCGTGTACTAAAGAAAAATCACGTGTATATTATGGTGAGTTTATGTTTGTTATATTTTGTGATCCGTGTTATTTTATTTAATGTTATAATTATAAAAGGAAAAAATATATATATACCACAATTATTATTTAAGTATCAAAATGTTTTTACAACTTGGGTAAGGATTTTATTTATTTTTATTTTCTGCATCATAAATGTGACATCCCCAGAAAGGGTGTTACATTAGTTGGTATCAGAGCCCAAGTTAGAGTCTTTTGGGTTTGTGGGTAGGTTTGTCTTGTTTGTGCTGTGTGAATCTCTGATATTGAACCCAGAGATATGTTTCAGTTTCTGAAAGGAAACGATTTTGTGGGAAATCGCTACGTTTAGTTTGTTGTGTGTTGATTCTGTTTATCTTTAAAGAAAGATAATGGAACGTTATGAACATGAGCATGTGGACATGCAACGTGATGAGGATCGTATGGTTATAGCTAGAAGCATGATGCACAAGGCGATTGAAGTAGTAGTACAAAAGAGACAAATGATCACTTAGCAGCAGGAACTGATAACCGAACTTCATAACTCATTAGGTTTGGAGCAGCCATCGGATGCGAGGAGCTGTAACTTAGAATCTTCAATAATCCAAAATAGAAGGAAGCGTAAGGCCAATCGTTTTTAGCTAAAAGTTGTATGTAGAACCACCGAGGAAGCAACAACGGACAAAGAAAGGAAGTACTAGTGGCAATGATTTTGGTCGAACTGTGGCATCACCAATGAAGTACTTGAAGTGTGGAAAGCCTGAACACTTATTCAAAGAGTGTGATCAGCTGAAGATGGAAATTCCCGTTAATAATACACGTATTTCAAAATCTCAAAAAAAAAAAAGAGAAGAAAGAGCCGATGCAAGAAGTGTAATGAGAATGTTCAAAGACAAAAACTTAAGAAGCGAGAAAGTCGTGTCATAGAGGGTAATCTTAAAATTGTGCTGTATAATTCGCGAGGTAACTCATTCTTTTGTGATCTGTGACTGTGTGAGTCTTTTGGAGTTATCTGTGTTCTACTCATTTTCATAAAGTTACTTCAACTCCTAAACTTGCTATTACTATTTGAGCCTGTTTAAAACTACCCAATTATTATTAGAGTTTGAAACTTTTTATTGATCGAGTTTGTCTATTTCTTTCTCAAATAGACTGAGTAAATCAATTTGAATCTATTTGTGTCTTTGTTATGACATGATCTGACTATTTCTATCTTCTTGATTAAAACTTGTTGCTTATACTCAAATTTTCTAACTCTACCCTATTTCTATTGAATATCAAATCTTTTCTGTTGATTTGATTTGTTTATCTAAAATTACATCTATTTGAGATCCTGATTTTTAACTAGATTGGTCATTTACCAACCATATCCTACTAGATTGTTGCAATGCAATTTAGTATTTCTTTGACCAAAGATTTTTGGATTTGAATCCGGAAAGTTCATTTCTAAAATTATTGAACTATGTTCATTTCAAAATCTATTAGACCATCTCAAATTCTTGGTTGGACTAATCTGGTAACCTACTTAATAGTTTTATTACTTTTCCTTATGACCTCCATAGTATCTTTCATGTATTTCCATTAAGAAGGATTATTCTTGATCTAACTTATGTCATAGTATCAAATACAGTGCAATTAGAAGAAAACTTGATCTATGAGACAGCTTCTGTTAAGACTAGAAATAGGCAAAGTAGAACAATTTCTTTTGATGAAGAAAATTTGGAATGATGTGATGACAGGGGAGCCAGAAGATCAAATGAAGGAAATCGTTATTCGTTCCAAGATCGACTTGTGTGTTGGTTGTTATCAGATTCGCGTAAAGGTAGAAAATGTTCCAAGACAGTTTTTCAGATACGTTGCAAGCACTATGAATATTTGGTACTACTATGAATATTCAGTACTACCATTTGGGTTAGGGAATGTTTTGGCGATGTTCACGAATTATATAAATAAGATCTTTCTTTCTCACTTAGGCAAAATTGTCATTATTGGCAATATTTTGACCTATTCTAGAAATTCAAAGGAACATGCTGAAGATCTTAATGCAGTTCTTTAATTTCTGAAGAAGAAGGAGAAGGAGTTATGCGTGAAATTAGTCAAATGCAAAATTCTGTTAGAAGTAGTTCAACTCGTGGATTTAGATTAAGTGTGGACATCGAATAGGAAGGTGATGGCGTATACTTCAAGGCGGTGGAACGTGTATGAGAAGAATTGTTCGATTTACATTTTTGGATATTGCGATAGTCGTTTTGCAAGGAAAACCTGAAGATATTTTCTTTCCTGTATAGTCTACGATAATTTCAAGAGCTTGAAGTACCTGTTCAATCAAGAGCGGCTTGGATATAAAACAGAGACGATAGTTAGAATTTTTAAAGGAGTTGTTGGGATGAATTTCTACCATTGATAGAGTTCATATACAATAATAGATTTGTTCGAGCATAGGAATGACACCCTGTGTGGCATTATATGGGAGACGCTGTAGAATGCCATTGCGTTGGTATCATACTGGTGAAAGTAACATCGTAGGATCAGAAATTTTGCGGCAGACAACCAAGGAAGTGAAGATATTTCAAGATAAGATGAGGATGACTCAGACGCGACAAAAGAGTTATGCTGATGAAAGACAGAGACCGCTTGAATCCGAAGAAGGTGATCATGAATTTCTACATGTGATACCTGTGACTGAAGTTAGACGAGCAATTAAGTCGAGGAAACTCACTCTGAAGTATCAGGCCGTGTTAGATATTTCATCGATAGATCCGATAGTTTATCAGATTTCACTACCACCATTCTTATCGAATCTTCGTGTTGTATTTTACATATCACAACTACGAAAATATATCTCTAATCCGACTCACGTCATCGAATCAGACACTATACAATTGAAGAAGAATCTAGCCTATGAGACGTTTTCAGCCAAGATTGAAGAATCGAAGGACAAAGCAACTTCGAGGAAGGGAGATCGCATTAGTTAAACTAGTTTAGAACGATGTAGTGGTGGAGCTACATGGGAGCTAGAAGATAAGAGGAGGGAGCAATACCCTCAATTGTTTTGATGTATGATGAATTTTGGGAACGAAATTCTTATTAGTGGGGGAGAGTTGTAACACCCCAACTTTTGGGATAATTACAATATAGTCCCGAAATGTACTATTTTGTGAATTCTGTGAGCAGTAAATTTAATTTGACTGTTTCGTGAGTGTACTTGACTGTTGTATGTGATTTGCTCCGAGCCAGGGAAATAATAATTTTCTGGCCGGATAAATCTTATTTTAATTAATTGGAGCTGGGGGATCTTACTAAACCCAATTCTGATTGATATATATATTAATCTCTTAATTTTTTGGATTTAATTGTGCAATAAAATAATTTTATATTTTTATAATATTATTTTATAATACAAGACCTCCATCTTGTCTCAAAAACAAGTAAAAATCACTTCGGTTTGACCACAGATCTTTAAAAGTCTTTGTGGGACCCGCGTTTAGGAAAAACAGTCAACTGTGCTGACTGGATAATTTCTAACCAATGAGAGTAGGTCAACCAAAGTAGGCTTGACTTTCTAAACCAATAGGAATTGGACACCTAAGGAAGCATGTGTTTCCATTTGGACCGTTGGATGAAGACTTAATGATGAAGCCTTTAATCTAAGCCATTGATATAATAAATGGTGAGATTAGAAGGATAGGTTTATGACCAAGTGATATCTACCTTAGATCTAATCTAGGGCTAAGGATTAAAGATGAACCAAGGGTTAGGATTAAGTCAACAATTGTAGGCTTGAAAATGGTTAGTAACCTAATTAAGCTTAATTCAACTAATCTAATTACTTAATTAGCATACTAAGTGAACTAGCTTAGTTATGAATTAATTATAATCTAAATACTAATTAGATATATTAATATTAATTAAAGGTTATAATATATGTTAATATATACTAAATTAATTAGTTATGTTGTTAGTATATTAATCTAGTTTGGTTAGGATAATTAACCTAACAAATTACCTAATTAACTAGCATATAATTAGGAGTAATTTGGAAACAATTAGACCCCTAATTAGGTGGAGGAGCTGCACGGTTTTTGGGCTGCATAAGGAGGCAAGGTGGCTTGGTTCTACATGGTTCTAGAAGGGTTCAATGACCTAAGCCATGTGCTTGGCCATGTGAACACACTTTGTGATATTTTTACATGCAAAATCAAACACTCAAGCTCCCTACACTCTCTCACAGGGCTGCTGCCCTATCTATTCACCTTTCACTTTGTTTTTCACACTTATCACTTTTAGCTATTCACTTCTCTCTCTAAAATACCAAAAACTCAAGCAAACACTTCTCTTTCCCTTTCTCTCACTAGGTTCGGCCAGCCCCCATCCTTGCACACCCAAGCTTTCATAATTTTATCTCACCTTATTTCTTGAACCCAAATATCATTCTAAGCATCTTTCATTCACAAACTTTTCCCAAATTCCCACTCTATCTTGCCTAAAATTCCACTTCTTGCTTACTTACTTAAGGGTAAGTTTGGTTTCTATGGTTCAAAACTGAATTTTTAATTTTTCTAACCATGTTTGTTCCATGGTTTTCCTATTTTGTACCTTGTATGTGTATTTGCTAATTGTTTGAGAATTTTAGGAATTGTTTTGGAGCTTGTACGAAATTTGGAGAAAAGGAAGGAATCTAACCAATTAGTTTGCCTACAAGAGGTAAGAGGGAGATTTAATCTCATCAACCCTAAGTGATGATGAGAAAATGGATTGTGTTTGTGTATAGAATCCATAAGGATTCAGTTGTATGGTTTATTTGTGATTTTTATTATTTTTGATTATTTTAAATGCTTTTCCTATTTGTGATTATTTTTGCTATGCATGAATTATAGCTTTCATTAATTCTTGCTATGCATGTTTATGGCTTTAAAATATATTGTATGTATATTATATGTGATTATATAATTGCATGCGTTTATAATTGTATATAATTGTATAGTTATTAAAATAGGATGTGAATAACATGTACGATTTGCATGAGTGTTCCAAAGAACACACTATGAGGCTCATGGCCTTACATCCAAAAAAAGAACCAAAATGTTCTCAGCAATTTTCTAAATAACTGATTTAAGGAATTTAAGTAAAATAATCAAAGTTAAAAATGGTTTAGGTTAATTGTGGCCAAAATGCCATTTAGTGTATAACCAAATGCCATTTTATTTTGATTTGGCCAACATGCCATTTTATTTACTAAGATAGGTTAGGTAATTATTTTATAACATAAATTGATTCAAAAGAATCATTGAGAAAATCAAAGGAATTAATTTGTTTCTAGAATCTTAACTTAGCATAATTAGTTTAAGTAAGAAATTAATCGACACTTGAAAAGTACTAACGTAGAGCTCATATTATAAATTTTGAAGCGCGTTAGTGAATTTCAAAGTGAAATTATTAGGTAAAAATAAAATAAACTATATTTAGAGAAAATGTTAAAAATACCTTATCTTTGATTTTATAGGCAAAATGCCTGCCAAAATTTATTAAAATCAGACGCATAAAATGAAAAGATTCCATACTATATTTAGAACACAAGGAAAATACATTACGTATTTTAAAAGTACTAGATATAGTTTTACACATATTAAAAATGACAATTCTAAGCTATTTAGTTAAGAAAATGAATTAAAAATCCTACGCGATTGAGAAAATGATTCAAAAACAATTTACGATGTTTAAAAACGTCAAAATATCTTTACGCGATTTAAAAACGTTTGTGTAAACGTTGAGATTGTGAAAACGCGATAAAATTCCTATGCGATTGAACAATACTGTGAGTTTTGCTGTCGGGCCAAAGTGGTGGACCCAGACATGTTGTAGTGTAGTACTGTCAGGTGGGACGTACTATACTTTCTTATCTGGTGACTAGGGGTATTTTGGTAATTTCTCATAAATATGGTAAAATTTAGATAATAGGGGTATTTCTGTAATTTTAGCTCATGTTTAGAGTGTTGTGCCAATTTGGGTTATAATTGGTGATTGATTGACGAGGCGAATTACACCGTGTTTGGTGTGATAAGCGTAGTGTGGTTCATTTATGAACTTGGAGGCATTAGTGTGCGGAGGATCCCATATGTGGACAGTGGTAGCACCTCTAGGCCGTGGTAACGGGCAACACACTAATGATCTTGACAAACACTATTCTTAGTCGAGATCTTGAGGGGACTATTAAGTACTATGCCTGTGGTACACGATATTTGGACTGTGTACTGCTACATGATGTTTTGGACTGTGGACTATAGACACGACGTATTGACAGTGCAATAGCTTGGTTGGGCAGCCATAAAGTATTTCTAGTTTCTTTTCAGATCATTCTCTCAGATATCCGTGTTTAGGTCCATGGAGTAGGAACGAGTCAGTGTGTGTTCATGCATTACCTGCATTTTACTGTTCATGCATCATCTGCACTTTACGGCTTACCATATTCTGTGATAAAATATATGATGTATTGTTTTAATATATTATGTATGATATGTGTTATTTTAATATTTATTGCTTTAATATAGTATGCATAATATAATGGTATGTGTTATTTTAATATGTATTACTTTGTTATATTATGCATGAAATGTAGGTATGTGCTGTTGGAATATTTGTTTGTATTGTCGTTTTCTTTATTGCCATGCGGGTAATGGTGTAGATTGTCTCACCTCTCTATATGTTTTCTCGATATTGCTATATTATTTCCGTAAAGAGTTTGAGGTAGAGGAGGATCAGCCTCTTGAGGTACAGTACCCTGACGAGCAACAGTCGGGCGACTTATACGAGGAGGAGGAACCGGTTGATCACGCTGATCGTCAAGACTGATCTTGAGATCATGGCACTGCCAGGATTCTTCGGGTTCGTGAGACTGGAGTTTCACGGGGGTTCCGAGGCGTGGCGTATGCATGTGGACCGAGGGACAGTAGCTTATGTGGGACGATTGACTGTGTCCCTATGTAGGGAGTATGACGGGGAGGTCATATTCACTACTGTGCTTTATTTACATTTAGAGTTACCTTTGACCATTAGGCGTTATTGGCAGGGAGTTTTCCATGCGCCTAGTGAGCTCAGTAGCGAGTCAACTGCTCGGACTCGTGTCCGTAGAACTATGGGACCTAGAACTATGGGACCTCTAGGAGCTCTGAATTACGAGGATCTTTCTGAGGATGATCCATCGGAGGATTAGAGAGCTCTGAGGTGCACTTGGGCAATATTATGTCTTAGTTTTATGTTGTCTTTTACTGTTTTATCAAATGCTTGTAGATGTAAATTATGCGTGTACTAAAGAAAAATCACGTGTATATTATGGTGAGTTTATGTTTATTATATTTTGTGATCCGTGTTATTTTATTTAATGTTATAATTATAAAAGGAAAAAAATATATATATACCACAATTATTATTTAAGTATCAAAATGTTTTTACAACTTGGGTAAGGATTTTATTTATTTTTATTTTCTGCATCATAAATGTGACATCCCCAGAAATGGTGTTACACTAAAGAGGAGCAACCAAAGTGGCAGAGGAAAAAGAAGGAACGTGAGCAGAATATGGGAATTGACCCTTCATTATATACTAGACTTCTGTTTCCTCAAAGGTTAAAGAAGGAGAACCAAGAGAGGCAATTCTCCAAGTTCTTAGATGTTTTTAAAAAGTTGTAGATTAACATTCCCTTTACTAAAGCACTTGAACAGATGCCCTCTTATGCAAAGTTCATGAAGGATTTGCTCTTAAAGAAGAGAAAACTCAAGGAAGATGAAACTGTGGTACTTACTGAAGAGTGTAGTGCTATAATTTAGAGGAAACTACAACATAAATTGAAAGATACAGGTAGTTTCACCATTCCGTGCACTATTGGCAAGTTGATTATTGAGAAAGTTCTATGTGATTTAGAAGCTAGCATTAATTTAATGCCATTGTCAATTCTCTGCAAGCTTGGGATTGATAAAGTGAAGCCAAAATGTCTCTTCAATTAGCTGATCGGTCAATTAAACATCCATATGTTATAGTTAAAGATTTGTTAGTAAAAGTGGACAAATTTATTATCCCAGCTGATTTTGTAATTCTACATATGGATGAGGATGCTGATATTCCTCTGATTCTTAGAAGACCGTTCTTCACTACTTCAAGAGCATTAATTGATGTACCTAAAGGAGAGCTTATTTTGAGGGTGGATGGTGATCAGGTGACTATTAATGTTTTTGATAAATCTACATTGACATCAGATCTCTATGCCCCTGTCAAATGCATTCAAGATAAGCCTCTATAGGATTTGGCTAATAAGAGCCTTTCATTATCAATCAATGTTGATCTTCCTACTCCCAAGATGATTGAAGAAAAAAAGAAAGGTCCTCCTCTCTCAAAAATTGTTGGAATTGAAAAAGATTCTCCAGCTTCCACTGATTTATTGCAGATTGATTCCAAGGCCAGTGAACGAGTATGGAGACAAAGATCTGACAAAAGGAAGGTGTCATCTTACTTCTCTTGCTTCAAGCCACCTTGATGATTTAAAAAGGCAACGTCAAGCTAATGACATTAAACAAGCACTTTTTGGGAGGCAACCCAAATTTTTCTCTTTTTCTTTACTCTTTTTATTATTATTTTTTTTATTTTTTTATTTTATTGATTATTATTTTTCTATTTTGTAGTTAGCCAATGTTGAGTCGGCTTAAGTGACCCCTTGAGTTCGGAGCCTTTGTAGGGGGATGTATATAGTTGTTGGCTGCCAAAAAGAGTTTTTCTTTTCCTTTCTTTAATATTTATTTTCAAATTTATTTTTTTATTGATTTTATTTTGTCATCATCATCCATATTGTGTTTTGAGTCATTGTGATGAAACTGTGTATACCGATTTGTTGAATTGAATATCCAATGATTACTTAAATTGTTGATTAATCTGATTTCTTGGGATAACATATAAGAATTTATGAGTTATGTTTATCTCTATTGTTTCAATTGTGTATGAATGTATTTCCTATCTTTATGTTTGATAGACCTTGGAATTTAATTACATGTCAGGCTTAGAGAAAGTTTATGAGAATGCATGTGTGTGGATGATTTGTATCTAGAAGTTGTTTGATTCTCTCTTGAGGTGAAATCCTATGTAGTGCATGATCAAGGAGCCAACTTGTGAATATAGTATATGCCTAGGTCCCTTTTGCAGCTTTGTTATTGTTTGACCTTTATTTTTTTTCTTTTACCCATATTTTCCTTTTCCCATACCTATGAAAAAAGAAAAAAAATGAAAAAAAATCTCCTCTCTTACATAACCTTTTGTTGAGTGCATATTTTATGTTATTTTATTATTCAAGCTTTCGCAATCTTTGTGCATGAAATATGCGAGGAGCTGAAAAAAAAATTTAGAAAATAAACAAAAAAATTTTAAAAATAAAAAAGGAAGTCCATCCATTGTGTTACAAAGAAATAAGTTTGGGGGTGGAGGTTGTTAAAAAAAAAAGAATGATGAGTTGTTTCTTATGCTTCGTTTTGCACTTATTCATCATCTTCAGGATTGAATTTTGAATTGTGCTTGATTATGCATCTCAACTTTTGTTTTATTTATCCTACCCCTTCTTTCTTAACCTCACCCTTGGCCTTACATTATAAGCTTATAAAGACCCTTTTGATCCTTGGTTGTGTGCTGTTTACATTAGTGGAGAGAGAGATGAAGACAACTCTATGGATGGGGGTTTGATGTGCATATGCAAGTTTTATAAACCTATCTAAGTTTGTACTTTATAAGGAGATTAGGTCTTTCATTCGTGTTTTTGTGAAGTCATTTATGCATAAGAGTTGCATGCGAGAGACGATGTGATAATTGGATTATTCATGTGTGACACTTTACAATTAGATTGTGAAGCAATTTCTGATGATATGAATGATTATTGATAACTGGTATTACCGTGTTTGAGTCTGTGTGTTTTGATTTCTTATTTGTTTTTCTTTTTCTTTTTCCTGAGGACAAGCAAAAAATCTTAAGTTTGGGGGAGTGATGAACCTTTAAAGATTCATATTTTTCTGGTTCAAAGTCTTGGGTTTTCATTCTCTTTTAATCTTTTTGATTGAGTTTGTTCTTAAGTTTATTTAGTTTTTAGTTTTTCTAAATTATGTTTTAAGTGTGTGTTTTTATGTGTTTTTGATAGGTAATTATGCAGGGAAGAAGATTGGACGATTGCACAAGATAGAGCTGAATTTGCATTATGGTGGTCCAACGCCCAAACGTTGGAAAGCCAGTGCTTTAGGAGGAATTTTATTTCTGGTCTTTCAGCGCCTAGGCACTGAAGATGCAGTACCTGAGCACGTGTTACGTATCAAAGTTTCAGGAAAGAATGATAGTGCCTAGGCACTGGAAACATAGTGCCTGAGCGCTAGCCGCATAACCTGTCACGTTATTTTCATTATAAATACATAAGCTATGCCAATTTTAATACACACTTGGACAGAACGTAGCAGCCGTCAAGAGGCACAAACCCTAATGTGGTGTGGGCGCAATTAGGCTTGAAGATTAGGAATTTTCTTCAACCTTTTCATCTTTCTGCAATGGAGTTTGTCATAGTCTTCCCTTTGTATTTTTCTTTTTCCATGTGTAACTAATTTCCATTTGTTAGGGGGATGATAAATCTTGTTCTTAGATGATATAACTTCTTTTATGAGTTTAATTTATGTTTTATTTCATGATTTATGTGTTTATCTCTATTCTTAGTGCTTTTCTAAACCTGATCAATTTGGGAATGATCTTTTGGGTTGATGTATGATTTGGAAAAATTTGCATGAACCTAGAACTTGTGATAAACATCATAATTTCTACAATCGTTAGGAATAAACGTTGTGGGTTATTTCGTCTTTCTTTTGATTCTCTCGTTCTTGACAATGCCTTTCTATTTGGGGTTAGACTAAGGGATTAGTTAATTCCAAACAGTGTAAGAGGATTAATATACCAAGGGATTGAATATTAATTAATTTTGAAAATTAACCATAAATCATTGAAATAGAACATAGTTAAACCAATATTTGAATGTGCATTTAAAAAGTTTAAGTGAAGTCTGAACCTTAACTCTACAACATCATTGTTTTTTTTACCCTTTGATTTATTGTTTGCTTACTTATATCCTTTTAATTGAATTTGCAACAACCCTCTTTTTGATAGCTTAAAAAGTGTCGATTTGGTAAACTTAGTAATTGATAACATAATTCTCGTAGGAACGATATTTTACTCACTTTTTATTATTTTTGTTAATTTGGTGCACTTGCCAATATCTGCAACATTTATCTAGTTATTAAAGTTAAACCTTGTAAAGAATTTAAGCATGTCTTACTCTATAACAGTTAAGATTATGTTTATCATGCTGTGTATGACTAACTTTGGTTACTCATACTGAGAATTGTTGATTCTCACCCCGCTGTGTTGTCATGTAAATCCAAGTGAAGGTCCTTCAAAGAAAATAAAGAAGGAAGCTAAAGGATTAGTTTAGTTCTAGTTTACTTTGTTGTTATTACAAACCTTGTATTTATTTATACTTCTTTTTTAATCTAACATAGTTATGTATTACTTCATGCCTTTGTGGGAGGCTAATGTTGTATATAAATATGTGTACATGTTTTCCACCTTTCATAAGGCTCTTTGTAATGACTCCAATGTGCATTATGGATATATTATTAGAACTTTACGTATGTAGTGACATTGTAATATTGTTTATCTTTGCAAATTTTTCATATATGGAGATGTCAGCATTAGAACATTACATTATGATATCAGAGCAGTTCATCCTGTTCAGCTAGGGTATAGATTGACTATGCTTAGACATGTTTAAGAGTTCCTTTTTATGAATTATGCTTTTCTTGTCTCTTATGTGAGATACTTTGATAGAACTGCATGATTTGCCTTAGGTTGGTTTGTTAATTGTTACTATTGCATGGTTACATGATATTGAGACTAATGAACTCAATATGTATTATTCTATATGTACAGGAAACTATGGCCCCACCAAGGCCAACTAGAGGAACAAGGGACTCAACTTCAGAGGGTCCTAACATGGCCGAAGTAGTTATGACTATGTCCAATGCAATGAGAGACCAGACAACCATTACTGCTAATGCCATAGGAGAGCAAGTAGTTATTACGGCTAGCGTTCTTGAGAGGATGGAAGCAAATCCACCTCACTAACCTACACAACCTATACAACCAGTGCAAGAGGTACAAGTCGAGAGGAACTAGAACTTCCAAGACTTATCAGTTTTCTGTCAAATGATCCTTCCACATTTCAGAGGCGAGTATAATCCCACTAAGGCTAAGGAGTGGCTTAGTGAGTTGGAGAAGATCTTTGATGTGATCATTTGCTTGGATGAGCAAAAGGTGTCCTTCGCCTCCTATATGTTAAACAGATAGGCAGAGCATTGGTGGACAAGTACAAAGAGGGTATTGGAAGCTGCTGGGACCCAAATTTCATGGGAGGCCTTCAAGACAACTTTTCTAGAGAAGTACTTTTCGCAGACTCTACAAGATGATAAGGAAGTGAAGTTTATGCAATTAGAACAAGGGAGCTGTTCAGTAGGCTAGTATATGGCCAAATTCAAGGAGCTGTCAAAGTTCTCTTTGCATTTTCGTTACTATCCAAACAAAGATTGGCGATGTTTGAAATTCGAAACTAGTTTGAGAGAGGAGATCAAAAGTATGATAAGATCTATGGAGATTAGGGATTTTCCTTCTTTGGTCAATAAATGTAGAATTATGGAGTCGAGTGTTCATGGGCCTCAACCAGAGGTAAGGGCACAAGACTTTCAGAAGAGAAAGAGTGATGATGATAAGAACAAGCAAGGTGCTTCTAAAACAAGCAACCCCAAGGAAAAAGGCAAGAAGGACTCTAAGGTTCCAAGGTGCCCTAAATGTAAGAAAGTACATGGAGGCAAGTCATGCTTGGCGGGTCAGTCTGTGTTTTACACGTGTGAACAACCAGGGCATTTATCCAAGGATTGTCCTTTGAAGAAGGAGGATATGCCTGCCCCAAAGCCGCTAGCCAAATGACGAGTTTACACTCTAGGCAGAAAAGAGGTGGCCTAGTCTTCTAACCTTATCCAAGGTAAAGGCAAAATTTGTAATCATCTTTCAAATGTCATGTATGATTCAGGAGCATCCCACTCCTTTGTTTCTTATGATTGTGTAAGGATGTTGGATTTGCCTATGTCAGAGTTACCTTATGACTTGTCTATTTTCACACCCACCGATAAACCAGTCATACCTTCGAAAGTATGTCTTGATTGTTGTATAAGAATAGAAGATAGAGTTTTCTTCGTAAATCTTATTTGTTTACCCCTTGTGGACATAGATTTCATTCTAGGTATGGGCTGGTTGACATCCAATCATGTAGTCTTAAACTGTCCAGATAAGACTTTAATTTTTTGTCTAATACACCTACCAGAATTGTTTCTTCTGAGTCTGTTTATCTCAATGCTAATCAGGTCAATCACTGCTTGGTAGAAAGAGCTCTAGGATATGTTCTTCTTTTCTCCTTAGATGCAGAGGTTGAGCAAAACCTAGATAGTATACCTGTGGTGAGGGAATACCCAGAGGTATTTTCAAGTGACGTAGCTGATTTGCATCCAGAGAGAGAAATAAAGTTTACTATAGATTTAGTGTCGGATACAGGACCTATATTTATAGCACCTTATAGGATGACACCCCTAGAGTTAGCAGAACTCAAGAAACAAATAGAGGAGTTGTTGGACAAGTAATTCATTAGGCCTAGTGTTTCTCCATGGGGAGCACCAATGTTACTAGTGAAGAAGAAAAATGGTACCATGAGGTTATGTGTTAATTATAGGCAGTTGGATAAGGTAACCATCAAGAACAAGTATCCATTGCCTAGAATAGATGATCTGATGGATCAATTAAGAGGACCTTCAGTGTTCTTCAAAATTGATCTGAGATCCAAATATCATCAAATTAGGGTTAGGAAAGAGGATATTCCTAAGACCACTTTAGAACTAGGTACGAACATTACGAATATCTTGTGATATCCTTTGGGTTGACTAATGCTCCAACAGTATTCATAGATTACATGAAGAGATTTTTTAGACCCTATCTAGATAGGTTTGTGGTAGTGTTTATTGATGACATCCTTATCTATTCAAAGACAATGGAAGAGTATAAGCAGCATGTCAGGATAGTTTTAGAAATCCTTAAAGAGAAGAAGTTGCTAGCCAAATTGTCCAAGTGTGAGTTTTGGCTAACAGAGGTACAGTTTTTGGCCATGTAATTTCTCAAGGAGGAATTTCAGTGGATCCTAGTAAAGTTGAGGTAGTGTTACAGTGGAAGAGACCCACCACTATGATCGAGATTAGGAGCTTTATAGGCCTGGCTGGGTATTACAGGAGGTTCATCAAGGATTTTTCCTAGTTAGCGCTACCTTTGACTAGGTTGACTAGGATGAGTAGTATTTTTTAGTGAACTCAAGACTATGAGAATAGTTTCTAAGAGTTGGAGAAGAGGTTGACCACTACACTAGTGTTGGTAATTCCAGATCCCCATGAGAACTTTGAGGTATTTTGTGATACTTCAAAGATGGGACTAGGGTGTGCTTTGATACAAAATAGGAGAGTAGTTGCCTACGCATCAAGGCAGTTAAGACCACATGAGGAGAACTACCCTACTATATTTTGGAGTTAGCAGCTGTAGTGTTTGCCTTGAGGATTTGGAGACATTATCTCTATGGAGTCCAGTTTGAGGTGTTCAACGACCATAAAAGTTTAAAGTACTTGTTTGATTAGAAGGAACTGAACATGAGATAAAAAAGATGGATGGAATTCTTAAAGGATTATAACTTTGAGTTAAAGTATCATCTGGGTAAACCCAATGTAGTGGTTGATGCACTAAGTAGGAAATCCCTACATGTGTCCCGAATGATGGTCCAAGAGAGTGAACTTCTTGAGAGGTTCAGGGATTTGAGTCTTGTGGCAACTGTGATGCAACATAGTTTCTTTGTGAGTAGAGTAGACATAGTAAATGACTTAAGGATTCAAATTTTAGAAGCTCAAAAGGAGGATGGAGCTTTAAGGGACATTAGTGAACAGATCTTTTTAGGAACTCAAAAGGATTTTGATATGAATGATGATAGAATGATAAAGTTTAGAGATAGACTTCGTGTTCCAAGGGAGTCAAAAATTAGAAAGGGGATTCTAGAAGAAGCTCACAAAAGTAAGTGTACCATCCATCACAGAGCCAATAAGATGTATCAAGATATAAAGATGTTTTGGTGGTTTGGAATAAAACGAGACATAGTAGAATATATCTCAAGGTGTTTAACTTGTCAGAATGTGCAGATTGAACATCAGAAACCTACAGGACCTTTACAGTCTTTAGGGGTCCCTGAGTGGGAATAGGATAAGATCTCTATGGACTTTGTAATGGGTCTACCCAGGACTCAGCTAGGATATGACGCTATTTGGGTCATAGTGGATAGATTAACCAAGTCTGCCCCTCTTCTTTGCTAATGAGAGCTAGCTATTCTCTAGATAAATTAGTTCAGATATATCTAAAGGAGATAGTTAGGTTGCACGGAGTCCCCATAAGTATAGTTTTAGATAGAGATCCTAGATTCACATCTAGATTCTGGGGAGCCTTGCAAAAGGCTTTTGTGACTAAGTTGAGCCTTAACACAACTTATCACCCGTAGATAAATAGGCAAACAGAGAGGACTATCCAAACCCTTGAGGATATGCTTAGAGCATGTGTTTTAGAACAACCAGGTAGTGGGGATAAGTTCTTGCAGTTAGTGAAGTTTGCCTATAACAATAGTTACCACACTAGTATAGGTTTGGCACCCTATAAGGCTTTATATGGATGGAACTGTAGATCACCTCTATGTTGGTATGAGGTAGGTGAGAGAACCATCCTAGGTCTAGAGTTGGTCCAATAGACCACAAAACAAATCAAAATGATTAAGGATAGGTTGGTTACTGTTCAAAGTCGGCAAAAGAGTTATGCTGATGAGAGAAGGAGACCTCTTGAGTTTGATGAAAGAGAGCATGTCTTCTTAAGAGTTACTCCTACTACAGGGATTGGTAGAGCATTAAAAACCCAAAATTTAAATCCTCATTTTCTTGGTCCTTACCAAATTCTAAAGAATGTTGGACCCGAAGCCTACCAGATAGCCCTTCCTCCCAGTTTTTCTAACATTCGTGATGTCTTTCATGTATCTCAGTTAAGAAAGTATAATCTAGATCTTTTGCAAATCATAGAACATGAATTTGTATAGTTAAGAGATGATTTTTCTTATGATGTACAACTAGTAAGGATCATGGACAAAAGGGTCAAGGAGCTTACAGGTAAGCAGATTCCTCTGGTGAAGGTTATATAGGGTGGTAGTAACATCGAGGAGACTACTTGGGAGCTAGAGTCCCATTTGCAGCAAAACTATCCGGAGTTGTTTTTATCAGGTAAGCAATTTTTGGGTCAATTTTTTAAAATGGAGGGGAAAATTGTAACATCCTTTATAACATGTTAGCCTTGTATATGGTTACATAGGTAACATATTACTTGCTTGACATGTCCCTGTAATTTTGTGACAAAATGAGTTAGTTTAGGCACTTTGTTGCTACACAAAAAGTGAAAAGTAGCTTAAAATGAGTCAGATAATAGCATAAATTACTTAGATGAGGGAAATAAATATGGATAATTTATTTCTATGTCACAAATATATGAAACAAGATATAATTAAAGTTTCAAGATAATCATAGTTAGTTTAGTATTTTTAAGCATACAGATTATGTGTTTTAATACCGAATTGGCTTATAACAGATATCGAAAATCATGAAAAGGATGAAACAACAATTTAGATGAATTTTAGTATTTATTCTAAAGTTGTAGGAAGTTAGGGAACTTGAATATGTGAGATTAAAGTATTCCTAAGAGATATAAGTTTTAGCGTATGGCCTTATAAGTCAATGGTTTATGACCCTTTGCTCATGGCTCTCCCATTTGCAAAACAGAAACAGAAAATGTAAAGGAAGAAACGAAAGAAGAGGAAAGGAAGAAGGAGGAAGAGGAGGAGAAAAAGAGGAAAGTGAAAGGGAAAACCAAAGTGTAAAGTTTACTTGCACTTCAAGAGGTAGGGGAGATTAACTTCATCGTTCTCTTACCCATTGACAACTGTCGAGATTACCAAATTTAAATCAATTTATAACCAATTTACCAAAACTACTTGTAGCATAAGGTAACACCGGGTCGAGCCCGTAGATCACTCTAATTATGAAGTCAGATTAAGAGGTTAATAAATAGGGGGGAAAAGTTTTGCAAGATTAAACAACAAAGAACAATTAAAATGAGTAAACAAGATTGAGAAAACAACCAATCCAAGAGAATTAACAAATCTTGATTTTAATCCATCCTTGATCTTTATAAATCCGTTCAACTATCAACCAAATATTTGGTCTTAGATCACATCAAGACGCCTCTCAATGATCCATGGATCTTCTACTAGAAACGCTTCTAAAATTTAATTAATTAAGGTTAGACAAATTAAGCATCCATCCAAAACCCAAATTAACTTAAAAACCAAGATCCAACCAAGCTAAATATTTCATCAAACACCTTTGATGCATTATTTAGCCTCTGAATTCATCTCTTGGCACATGATAATTACGCAATTAACATATGCAAATCCCAATCAAATTAAGCATTAAATCGAATTTAAACAAGAGAAGAAGAGAAAGAGAAACTTGATTAATAGATGAACGTATAACAATTAAAACAAGATCTCAAGATTAATCATCAAGCTTGTCAATCTCTTGGATTGATTAAAGAAGTTTAGCTCTCCATAGCCATCACCATTGGATAACCTTCAAGAACCATACAAAAATGAAAATAACAAAGAGAGAGGAGGAGAGGAAGAGAAGAAGAGAATTCTCCAAAATGAAACACTAAAACTTTAATTATAACAACACTTCTACATAAAGCTCTACATATTACAATGATCTGCATAGCCTCCCTTTTATAGAGGGTTAAAGATACAAAATGTCAAAGGTGGCTGAGTCATGGTGGTTGGTGGAGTAGGTGGAGTAGTGGAAAATGTTGAATGACTTTTGGTGAGTAGAAAATTCTGAAGATTCTTTGTCTCTGAAATCATGAAGCTCTAAAGTCATTGCATTCATCATTTTTGAGCCAAGTGGTCTTCACAAAGATTTTAGGCCTAGATCTTAGCTTTCAAATGGCTTTGGTTTGAGTCCAATATCGTTTCTATAACTCCAGATATGTTCAAATTACTGCACACTACTTAGGCCCAGTTGCAGCTCCTCTATTCTGACTTCCAAGTCCAATATCACCTCCAAGAAGTCTGAATCAGGAAGAGTGTTCAACATAAAAGTTGTAGATTTGAGTCTTAACGATCAACCATCAAAATTTCAGCCTATTCTAAAACTTTCACTATGAGCAGTATAATGAACAGTACACAAAGGTCATTCTACTAGGAGCAACACTTTAGTTCTTGATTCAATGCTAATTTGAGCCATCCAAACGTGTGATTGAGTCTTTGATGTCTTCATGAAGATTGTAGAGCTCTCTATTATCTTTAAAATGACATAAGATTCACCTTAAACATTCACCTACAGCCCAAGATATGACCCAAATACAAGATTAGTGTAAGATGTAAATCATGCTAAAAAATTCAATTAAATCCATTTTGAGTTCAAAACATACAAAACACAACCAAACTTAATTTATTAAGTGCATGGAGAGTGTAAATGACTAAAAATGAAGGCTTATTAATGCATCAAATATATGAACATCAAATTCTCCCACACTTAGCTTTTTGCACTCCTGGACAAAACACACTAAAACAAAATGAAACAGACTCAAAAGTTAAACATTCTAAAAGACTCAATTTCTAATAATATTTAAGAATGAAGAGCAATTAATAATTCAAGTAATCAAAACATTTATGAGGTAACACATCTTCACATCTCAAATCAACAAGCAAGGATACTTCAATTGAAAAGCATCAGTAAAGAATGATAGATCCTCACAGAATTCACTCTCAATCTCTCAAGTGTTTAAAAGGTAGGTATTACACTCAATTCAACTCACGAAAATTGCATTACCATAAGCTTGCTTATCTTCTACTTCTCCACTACTCAGAACACATGCACACACAAATCATGAGGACTTTATTCAAGGTTGTAATGGGGTCAAGGTAAAGGAGAAGGTAATATGGATATGACAAGTTAGACACCAAAGAGAATAAAAGAACATGAAAGCTGAGTTCTATTAACGATCATGAAAGTTCATCCCAACTTCATCTAATACAAATTCCCTTTACATATTATTTTTCCTTCCTTTATTGCCTTGTTGACCCTTTTTTTTTTTTTTTTACATATATATTTTTTTTATTTTTTTTATTTTTACAAAAAAACATCATATATACATTTTTCAACCATTCTGCATACACACCCCACACTTGTTCATGAACTCATCCAATTACAAAGCTAATGTTCTTTTATTCCCTAAGATTAAGTAAGAACATGGTTTTTTTTTTCATTTAAGAAACATAATGAGTTCGAGACAAAGAATAATCAAATAAGCTCAAAGGGGTTAAGCAAGGGGAAATATGCAAGGTTGGCTATTTGGTCAAAGTAGTTAATTAAAAAAAATTTTTTTTGCCTCAATCATTTTTATGTATGCATGTGAAAACGTAGCTTTAAAAAGAATCAAAGCAAGTTCTAGAGCAACAATTTCATGAGTGAAATTCACACAAGAAAGAAGAGAATGGTGTAGATGTTCAATTCATTCATCAATAGGCTCAAGATCTCACAAGGTATAGTTTTATCATTCTCAGTCCACCAATTCAACATCCATAACCAAACATATGATTTTTAAGAAAGAAGACAATTAACTCAATCATGCAAATTTCCATGAATTTTAATTGCTACTTCCACACAAACTAGTTATCTACCCCAACTAAAATGCGTCTCAAGAGTAAAATTTACTCCTTACTCTGCCATCCTTAACCGGTTAGAAAATTACTGACAAACATATAAACACAATAAACATATTAATACATACACACATTTTTTTTACACAACTCTACATACGACAAACATAAACACACTTACTAAAATTTTTTTTTTGGTCTTTTTGGTCACACAACTATCCTTCCCCCTAACCAGATCATAACATTGTCCCCAATGTTAAAAAAAAAATAGAAAGGAAAAAGATAGAGGATAGTACCTGTTACTGCAATTACGGAAAAGAGAAACCTTACATAAATATAAACAGAAACAAAGTACGATGAATAAAACTAAAGATAAAGGAAAGTCATAGATGAAGTGTCAGGTCACACTGTTGTTTCTTGCTACCTCCCTTGTTGTTGTCTCTCTTGCTGCTGTCTCCTGACTAATCTATCTGGGCTGTTACTGGATCAGGTTCATAAACAAAGACTTCTAATTTATCAATTAACTCATCAATAGTGGAAGCCGAGATAAGGAGTTGTCTTGCAGAAGGTGTGACAAATTTCTGTTCCACAGCATGGTCAACAAAAGATAACAAATTATCAAAGAAATTATTAACATTCAACAAACCTATGGGTTTATGGTGGATGTTCAGTTGGGCCCAAGAAACAACTTGAAAGACTTCTTCCAAAGTACCAAAACCACCAGGTAAGGATATGAAGGCATCAGAGTTTTCAAGCATTGCCTTCATTCGTTCATGCATAGATGATACTTGAATTTCTTGTCCAATTGTCTTTCCAACGAAGTTCCTTTGAGTTAAAGGTTCAGGAATGACACCTAAAACTTGACCACCTCTTAGAAATGCAGATAGTGATACAGCCCCCATTAACCCAAGGCAACCTCCCCTATATACTACACGGATGTTCCTCGCAGTAAGTGTTCTACCAAGAGTGCTTGCTGCGTTGACAAACTCTAAACTCTTCCCATAATTTGTCCCACAAAATACACAGATACTGACAAGTCTACGGACAGAAGAAGAAGAAGCTCCCTCCATTTCTACACTCACACTCTTTTTGAATGATTAAGAGTTGCAGAAAGTAAAGAAAATGGAGTGTTTAAATAGGGAAGAGAATAGAAAAAGTAATAATAGCTCCTAGAGGAGTAGGTTGGCTGTTGTCAGAAAACTTTTGAATTTTTTTTTTGTTTTGTTTTGTTTTGTTTTGTTTTATGTTTTGTTTTGTTTATTTTTAAAATAATAAATGCATAAAATAATATATACAGATTGTTATGATTGTGGCTCACATCTTCCTTTGGTTTTACGTCCAGAAATGGCTTAAACGCCTTCTATGAGTCGGGGATAGGCTTCCCATCCAATTTTCTTATTAATTGGCAAACACGGTCTTTTTGAGTCAGATTCCGAAGACTATAACGCTCTTGCTCGTCCTTGAAGAGATTCTACAAACGAAGAAGTTCACGTTGCACAATTCCATAAGAATGCATCTCAAGAGTCAATAAGATATTATCTAATGACTCCTTACTCAGTCCATTCTTAATGAAGAATATTTTATCTTCTCTGTTTACAGAAACCATTCCCAAAGAACGACATCGCGTGTTGCAATTCCATCGTGCACACTTGTAACAAACGTGCATTCTTTTTGCTCTTCTCTTTTTCGAAAATGAACTTTTACCTAGACCAGGCATGTATCGGACAAATGAATCGGAAGATTCACTAGCTAAACGAACCTTTGCTTCGATTATCCAGCGTATATCTTCTGGGATGCCCTTGTACATTAACAGTCTCAATCTCTCACACCTAGCTTTGTAAATTTTGGTTAGAACATTTTTATGAACAGAAGGGAAATACTTTTTTAGATTTGAAAGAATGACATCCATTTTGAAAGAGAAGAAATCAGTTATTATGGGAAACTGAAAGACAAACCGACTCGAGAGTCACGGAGTACCGTTATCCGCCGTTTAACCGGGAACTGAAAGAACTGCAAAAAGAAGAAAAAAAAATTAAAATAAATTCTACTCATAACAAGGATTAGAAAGGGAGATGGATTCTACCTCAGCAGCTTGATGTTCCAGAAATGGTTTGAGTCTTTTTGCTTTATAATTTTTATTATTATTATTTTTATTATATTTTTTAATTATTTTTTTATGCATCATTTATTGATTCCGCAATTCATGCAAGTGCAATTTGCGTAACTTGGAAGCATCATTTTTCTTTGAGAAATGGACCCCAATTTTTGACAATGTTCGTAACTTTTGTAAAAAGTATAAGCGCCTTGAATAATATGGCCAATAAAATCCATACTGCAAGATTTTGCAGCTGTTTTCTTTGAAGAAAAATGACCTCCACATGCTTCTGAATGACAAAATTTAATGACACTACTTACCTCATTGTCGGGTACGAATCTCCAAAAGATTTGATCAGGACAATAATTGAACAAATATGGGTCAGCACAATAGAATTTTTTTTTTACCTCAATCAAAAACTTTTTTTTTTTGTGTCCATTGAGGCGGCATCTTACTTATCAAGTGGGGTAGACGACTTCTTGCAAGTGGACCTCCTCCAAAATATTCTATTGAGCTCCCTCATAAAATGGTTTGAGGCGATGTCCATTGACTGTGAAAGCTTTTGTAGTAGTCTCACTTGTAACTGCTGACAAAGACCATAAGGAAAAATCTTAGTAACAACAAATGGACCAAGCCACCTAGATTTGAGCTTTAGGGCATGAGTTTGAGGCGGGAGTTATAAAGGAGAACTTTTTGACCAATCTTAAATGTTTTTCTCATGATCTTCTTATCATGGAAGGCTTTAGTCTTCTCTTTATAAAGTTTGGAACTCTCATAAGCCTCCAGGGCGGATCTCCTCCAATTCTCAGCAATCGTAGCTTCGCTCTATGCCACGCTTGATTTAGGTCCAAGTTACACCTTTTTTTGCCCAAAATGCACGATGCTCAATTTCCACTGGCAAGTGGCATGCTTTGCCAAAAACAATCCGATAAGGAGACATCCCAATCGGAGTCTTATAGGCGGTCCTATAAGCCCATAAAGCATCCTCAAGCCTGTTGCTCCAGTCCTTTCTGTTAGGTTGAACTGTTTTCTGAAGTATCTGCTTGATCTCTCTGTTGGAAACCTCGGCTTGCCCATTAGTCTGGGGATGGTAAGGTGTAGAAACTCTATGCAAAACTCTATACTTTTTCATCAAGGCTTCCATGCTTCAATTACAAAAATGCGAACCCTGATCACTAATGATGGCTTTTGGGACTCCAAACCTGCAGAAAATATGTGATCTAACAAAATCCACAACAACCTTGGAATCATCAGTCCGAGTGGCTTTTGCCTCCACCTATTTAGATACATAATCCACAGCAAGCAGAATGTAAACAAAACCAAATGACACAGGAAAAGGACCCATAAAATCAATACCCCAAACATCAAATATTTCACAGAACAACAAAGGTTGTTGGGGCATCTCATTCCTACGAGAAATATTCCCTATTCTCTGGCATTGTTCACAAGATTTACAAAACAAATATGCATCACGAAATAGAGTGGGCCAATATAATCCAGAGTCCAAAACTTTACTAGCTGTACGAGTAGGTCCAAAATGTCCTCCACAGGCAAGTGCATGACAAAAACTAAGAACAGAATCAAACTCATGATCAGAAATACATCTCCTAATGACTTGGTCATTATAAAATCTCCACAAATAAGGGTTATCCCACACATAATATTTTGACTCACTTTTCAATTTATCAATCTGTGCCTTAGTGAAATGTGCAGGTAGTGCTCTAGCAACCAAGAAATTAACCAAATCTGCAAACCAAGGGATGTCACCTTGCATCTTGAAAAATTGCTCATCAGGGAAGGCATCATGGATAGGAGAAAAATCTACCTCTTTTTCAATCCGACTCAAGTGATCTGCCACCAGGTTCTCTGCTCCACTCTTATCTCTGATATCAATATCAAACTCCTGTAAGAGCAACATCCATCTAATCAACCTAGGCTTTGCATCGGGCTTTTTCAGGAGAAACTTCAAAGCTGCATGATCTGAAAATACAACCACTCTAGAACCAAGCAAATATGATCGAAATTTATCTAAAGCAAAAACAATTGCTAAAAGTTCCTTTCGGTTGTAGTGTAGTTGGCTTGTACAGCATCTAAGGTCCTCGAAGCATAGGAAATGACATGAGGTACTTTGCCGACTCTCTGTGCAAGGACAGCTCCCAATGCATAATTAGAGGCATCACACATGAGTTTAAATGGAAGTGTCCAATCTGGTGGCTGGATGATAGGTGTACTGGTCAATGCTTGCTTCAAGTGATTGAATGCATCCTTACATCTCTGGTCAAAGTGAAACTCTACATCCTTTTGCAACAAGTTGGACAGTGGAAGGGTAATTTTGCTAAAATCTTTTATGAACCGCCGATAGAAACCTGCATGACCAAGGAAAGAACGAACCTCCCGCACGCATGTGGGGTAAGATAGGCATGAAATGATATCTATTTTTGCAGAATCTACCTCAACACCCTTGCTAGATACTATATGCCCTAAAACTATACCCTGTTCTACCATGAAATGACATTTCTCAAAATTCAGGACAAGGTTAGTTTCAATGCACTTATGCAAAACCCGATCCAAACTATCCAAACATGCATCAAAGGAAGAGCCATAGACAGTAAAATCATCCATAAACACATCCATGCAACTCTCTAAAAATTCAGAGAAGATACTAACCATACACCTTTGAAAGGTTCCCGGAGCGTTGCACAGACCAAAGGGCATTCTCCTGTATGCAAATGTTCCAAATGGACAGGTGAAAGTGGTCTTCTCTTGGTCTTCTGGGGCTATATGAATCTGGAAATAGCCCGAATATCCATCCAAGAAATAGTAATGCGATTTGCCAGCCAGTCTCTCCAATATCTGATCAATGAAAGGCAATGGAAAATGATCTTTCCTAGTGGCCTGGTTAAGCCGCCTATAATCAATGCACACCCGCTAACTGTTCGGATTCTTGTGGGAAGGAGCTCATTGTTCGATTTGTAATTACCGTGACTCGCATTTCTTTGGAACCACTTGCACCGGGCTCACCTATTTCTTGTCGGATATAGGATAAATAATGCCGACTTGCAAAGCAGACTTGGTCACTTCCTTCTTCACCACATCCAAGAATCGGGGATTTAGTCTCCTTTGGGGTTGCCTCACTGGCTTGGTATCTTCCTCCAATAAAATCCTATGCATACATGTGGAGGGACTAATACCAGGAATGTCTGCAAGTGTCCATTCGATGGCCTGCTTATGCTGCCTCAAAACCTGCAGTAATTTTTCTTCTTGTTCAGGTTGTAGATTCTTAGCGACAATCACTGGCAGCTTCTCACCATCTTCCAAATATGCATATTTAAGGTGGTCTGGCAAAGTCTTTAGCTCTAAGGATGGGGGATGCACAATAGAAGGCAGCAAGCTATTTGAAACAAGCAACTCAGCAGCATTAAATTCGACATAATTTTGACTCATATTTTCATATGCTGCATCAGTCAAATAAGCACCTGCATCATCACTCACAACTGCATAAATCTCAGCACATGCAGCACATGGTTCAGTATCACAGCTAACACATGTATCACAAGTGACAGAATCCAGAAAGTCAGCAATATCAGGGAATTCAACATTCATATCAGCATAAGTATCATCAACCAGCATTTCAATCACATCAACATGAAAAACTGAATGCTCCTCAAGGGGATGTCTCATGGCATCAAAAATGTTAAACTGTACCACATCTTCACCAAATTCCATAGAAAGGGTACCAGCATGCACATCTATCTTGGTCTTGGCTGTCTTGAGGAATGGTCTTCCTAGAATCAATGGAGCATGATTTGTTGAAGACTCATTTTCCATGTCCAGAATGTAGAAGTCTGCTGGGAAAATTAGCTCATTTACTCGCACCAACACATCTTCCAGCACTCCTGCAAGGTGAGCGGTAGTCCTGTTTACTAGCTGAATCACTATACCAGTGGGGTGTAAGGTGCTAATGTTCAAAGACTTATACACTGACGTAGGCATGACATTAATAGAAGCACCCAAATCTAGCATTGCATGGTCAAATCTGGAATTACCTATAATGCAAGGGATTGTGAAAGTTCCAGGATCTTTACATTTCTTTGGCATGCTTGGCTGAATCATCGCAGAAACATTTCTGCCCATACTGACTTTCTCAGTACCCTTAAGTCTTCTCTTGTGAGTACACAACTCCTTAAGGAATTTGGCATACTTGGGAATTTGTTTGATTGCATCTAGGAGGGGAATATTGATTTCCACCTTCCTGAATGTCTCCATGACTTCCTTCTTTGTTTCTGCTTGCGCTATCTGCTTGGACTGTGTCACTCTATTTGGGAAGGGTAGTGGAATGACCAAATCTGAATTCTCAGCACATTTCTTTTGGACTGATTCAGTATCTGGCTGCTGCAATGGGAGCTCTGGTTGTGGCAAATTAGAACCATCAATTTCTATGCCACTTCTCAAAGTAATGGCACTTATATTGCCTCTTAGGTTACTGACTGTTTGTGAAGGCAATTGGCTCGAACCTTGACTTTTCAATTCACTCATGGTGGTGGCCAATTGCCCAATCTGAGTTTACAGGTTCTGAATAGTGGCATTGACATTCTGCTGGAATTGAATATTATTTGTGGCCATTTGTTTCATCAAATCTTCCAATGATGGCTCGGATGGATTGGTTGTAGGACTTGGCAACATGAGGGGCTGCTGCACAGGTGGCTGCACAGTTTGTTGTTGTCTGAATGCAGGTGGTTGGTATTTATTGCTAGGACCTACAGCTTGGTATCTAAATTACTGCTGTTGGGGTTGTTGCTGCTGACTAGAATTCCCATATCTCAAGTTAGGATGGTCCCTCCAACCAGGGTTATAAGTATTAGAAAATGGATCATATCTTGGCTGCTGGGACTGCTGATATTGAGGTCTACTAGGAAAAATGCCAGCTGCTGCAACTGACTGTTCTGGAAATGCGGAACCACCATCCTGAAGTGTGGGGCATGCATCAGTAGGATGAGATGAGCAAGAGCAAATGCCACACACCCTTGCAGGCTCTTATACAGAACCTGGTACATGTTGTCCCACTGCTAATTGCCTCACCAAAGAAGTCAATTCATCAAGTCTGTGTTCTATTCTCTGTTGATCGACTTGAGATAATTGAACTTCATTAACTCCTCTGGTTGAGGTAAGGACTCTTGTGCCAAATTGTTGAGCATTGGCCGCCATATTTGCTATCAAATCTCTTCTTGCAAAGTAGGGGTTTTATCCACCAATGCACCTCCGGATGCGGCATCCACCATACTTCTATCCATCGGCTAAAGAAGCCCTCATAGAAATATTGAATCAAGAGCGATCACTAATTTGATGGTGTGGACAACTCGAACACGACTTTTGAATCTCTCCCAATACTCATGCAAGGTCTCACCTAGTCATTTGCCTTATACCACAAATGTCTTTTCTAATGGCAACATTTGCTCTGGATGCGAGGAAGAACCTCTCCAAGAATAATTTCTTCATATCATCCCAACTCGTGACAGAACCTGGTGAAAGGTAGAACAGCCAATCCTTGGCTACATCAGCAAGAGAGAAAGGGAATGCCCTTAACTTGATATGCTCCTCAGAGATTCCATGTGGCTTCATGGTTGAACAGACCACATGGAACTCCTTTAAGTGCTTATGGGGATCTTCACCTGTAAGACCATGAAACTTGGGCAACAAGTGTATCAATCCAGATTTTAACTCGAAGTCGCATCAAGATTAGGATATTGAATGCACAAAGACTGGTAAGTTACATCAGAGCGACAAGTTCTTTAAGGGTCCTATTTTGCCTGGTATCAGCCATGATTTTAGAATCACTTAAGATCTCAAGTGCACTTTCAGATTCAATGTCACAACTAAATTCAGACTCAATTCTTTCACTTAGCCTACGAGTTCTAATCAACCTATGCAATGTTCTATCAATCTCAGGATCAAATTTAAGCAAGATATCAGGATTAGACCTAGTCATGCACTAATCAAAACACAAAAATAAAATAAATTAAAATAAGTAAACAAGTAAAATACACTAGATAATTCTAAAAATATACCAAAATAAATCTAATTGACTAATGAAATGATTTTTTTAAAAATTATAGGACTTGTATAGCATGAAAACTACACAAAAATGAAACTAAAAAATGTAATAAAAAATATTAAAAAATTGAAAAACTGGTCTAAGCGATGGATTTTGGAAAAACCAGGGGTGACCTCATAATTAATTGTGAGTCTTGTTTATTAGGCTGTTTTCCTTCAACTGACCAAGTTTCAGCTCATTCTGAGCACATTTTCTGTTAATTCGAAATTCTTGTAAAATGACCCGTAATCACCCATTTTCGCCTGAAATCCACCAAAACACAGCAACATAAAGGTTAGTGAGAGATTAGTAGTTAAATAAACTCTTAATAAGATTGAACAAAATCATAATGATCCCCGGCAACGGCGCCAAAAATTTGACAACTGTCGAGATTACCAAATTTAAATCAATTTATAACCGATTTACCAAAACTACTTGTAGCATAAGGTAACACCGGGTCGAGCCCATAGATCACTCTAATTATGAAGTCAGATTAAGAGGTTAATAAACAGGGGAGAAAAGTTTTACAAGATTAAAAAACAAAGAATAATTAAAATGAGTAAACAAGATTGAGAAAACAACCAATCCAAGAGAATTAACAAATCTTGATTTTAATCCATCCTTGATCTTTATAAATCCGTTCAACTATCAACCAAATATTTGGTCTTAGATCACATCAAGACGCCTCTCAATGATCCATGGATCTTCTACTAGAAACGCTTCTAAAATTTAATTAATTAAGGTTAGACAAATTAAGCATCCATCCAAAACCCAAATTAACTTAAAAACCAAGATCCAACCAAGCTAAATATTTCATCAAATACCTTTGATGCATTATTTAGCCTCTGAATTCATCTCTTGGCACATGATAATTACGCAATTAACATATGCAAATCCCAATCAAATTAAGCATTAAATCGAATTTAAACAAGAGAAGAAGAGAAAGAGAAACTTGATTAATAGATGAACGTATAACAATTAAAACAAGATCTCAAGATTAATCATCAAGCTTGTCAATCTCTTGGATTGATTAAAGAAGTTTAGCTCTCCATAGCCATCACCATTGGATAACCTTCAAGAACCATACAAAAATGAAAATAACAAAGAGAGAGGAGGAGAGGAAGAGAAGAAGAGAATTCTCCAAAATGAAACACTAAAACTTTAATTATAACAACACTTCTACATAAAAGCTCTACATATTACAATGATCTGCATAGCCTCCCTTTTATAGAGGGTTAAAGATACAAAATGTCAAAGGAGGCTGAGTCATGGTGGTTGGTGGAGTAGGTGGAGTAGTGGAAAATGTTGAATGACTTTGGTGAGTAGAAAATTCTGGAGATTCTTTGTCTCCGAAATCATGCAGCTCTGAAGTCATTGCATTCGTCATTTTTGAGCCAAGTGGTCTTCATAAAGATTGTAGGTCTAGATCTTAGCTTTCAAATGGCTTTAGTTTGAGTCCAATATCATTTCTATAACTCCAGATATGTTCAAATTACTGCACACTACTCAGGCCCAGTCGCAGCTCCTCTGTTCTGACTTCCAAGCCCAATATCACCTCCAAGAAGTCTGAATCGGGAAGAGTGTTCAACATGAAAGTTGTAGATTTGAGTCTTAACTATCAACCATCAAAATTTTAGTCTATTCTACAACTTTCACTATGAGCAGTGTAATGAACAGTACACAAAGGTCATTCTGCCAGGAGCAACACTTTAGTTCTTGATTCAATGCCAATTTGAGCCATCCAAACGTGTGATTGAGTCTTTGATGTCTTCATGAAGATTGTAGAGCTCTCTATTATCTTTAAAATGACATAAGATTCACCTTAAACATCCACCTACAGCCCAAGATATGACCCAAATACAAGATTAGTGTAAGATGTAAATCATGCTGAAAAATTCAATTAAATCCATTTTGAGTTCAAAACATACAAAACACAACCAAACTTAATTTATTAAGTGCATGGAGAGTGTAAATGACTAAAAATGAAGGCTTATTAATGTATCAAATATATGAACATCACCCATCTTCATTTGTTCTTAGCTTTTCTTGATGAATAAAAATGGGTTTTTGAGATATGAATGTTGAAACTTGAATCTTATTTCTATATATGAAATGAGTTTGATAGTAGCCTATTTGATGTATAGTAGTTAGTTTCCATCCCTTAGAATCCATGATATTCACTTGAGTAGTGAATTGAGTATTGGGTTTTTAGGTTTGTGTTGATGGTTAAATGCATGTGTAAATGAGTTAGAGTTAGTGTTTGATCATTCAAATATGATTAGAGATTATGTTTAGGATTGGATATCACTTAGAATCCATGATATGATAATTGAATTTGAGTTTAGAAACAGGTTTGCTGTATGAGACAACTGGTTTTCTGGTTTTCTGCAGGATGTAATCAATTACAAGAGCAATGTTATCAATTACCAAGCTTATGACTTGAGGTTTTCAGTTGATGTAATCGATTACAACAAGGATGTAATCGATTACAAGTCCCCTGTTTTTGAAAAAATAGAGTTTTTGCATCCTTAGGGTTAAAAGTAACCTTGGTAAATCTATGTATTGGTGATTAGTGATCCAATAAAGATAAATTAAAGATAATAGAAGCTCAAAAGCTTTAGTTTCATTATTATGGTTGAAAAGAAGTATGTGTTCAAATACTTACCCTTTTTACTTTAATAGTTTGGGCTAAGATAGAAAGTATGTACAAGTTTAAGTCTTAAAGCATTCTAAAAGTTGTGAATTGTTATGGATAAGTATCTACAACCTTTAGCCAACATACTGTTGCATTTATATATCACTTGAGATGTGATGATGTGGTGTAATAGATACAAGTTGACTAGGATGGATTGGTAGTGTTTTTCCTATGAGCGTGACCTTATATGATGAAAGTTGTCATATGGCCAAAAGGAAAAGGAATAAGAAGTTCCTAAGGGAACAAGATATTCCTAACCAAGAGCTAATGTTACACGTAGTGTGAGGTTTCAGTCTTTCATTCTACAACAGGTAAACACAAGAAACCAAAGTTCCTAGTAAAACATGCCTAGGTCTTAAATGAACTAAGTATGTAAGATTGTATGTATGTATGTTTAACTTGGTTTATCTAATTATTAAAGTTAAACCTTGTAAAGAATTTAAGCATGTCTTACTTTATAACTGTTATGATTTTGTTTATCATGCTATTTATGACTGGTTTTGGTTACTCATATTGAGAATTATTGATTCTCACCCTTCTGTGTTGCCATGTAATTCCAGGTGAAGGTCCTTCAAAGAAAATAAAGAAGAAGGAAGTTAAAGAATTAGTTTAGCTCTAGTTTACTTTGTTGTTATTACAAACCTTGTATTTATTTATACTTCTTTTGTAATCTTACAGAGTTATGTATTACTTCATGCCTTTGTGAGAGGCTAATGTTGTATATAAATATGTGTACATGTTTGTCACATTGCATAAGGCTCTCTATAATGACTCCAATATGCATTATGGATATATTATTAGAACTTTACATATGTAGTGATGTTGTAATACTATTTATCTTTGTAAATGTTTCATATATGAATATGTCAGTATTAGTGCAGTACATGGATACTACTTGTAGATAATGGAGCATTTCTAGGTTTTATCCATAATCCAAAATACCAAAGAGGACTTGATAATTTAGCAACAAACGGACGAATCCTATAACAAATTGAAAAAGTTAAACTTGGTACAATATTTGTATCTGAAAAACATAGCTATATATATTAGAGTAAGTCAAAAGACCCAATGAGAGATAATATGTAACATCCTCCCTTCCTACCTGCTTATAGCGCTAGCAGAGCATAAGCTATTGTTTGGTGAAATTATATGATTTTACGTGCATGTCTCTGTTATACATGTTTGCAAGCAGATAACTTAGCTCTTAAGATTAATTAAATTAATTTTAGAAAATTATTAAATAATTGAGAAATAAATTTATAAATTTTTAGATTTTCATATTCAAGTTATGGAAATTAGCTAGAATAATTATAAAATTATTTATAATTAATATGATACAAAATAGATTTTTAAGAATAATAAGATTAAATAAAATTGTTATTATGTAATTAGAGGTTAATTAGTAATCAAGCTAATTTAATTACGTAACTAATTATTCTAAACAAATAAAATATTTTATAAACTTATATAAGTACCAATGGAAAAATTAAAATAAATAAATAAGATATAAAATGATAAATAAATTAACCAATGAGGTTTCATACAAACTCAAGGAGCACTACGCTTGTTTCTTGGAGGCTTAGGGGTTTTTGAGTAATGATGATGAGGTTTAGTGTTGATTTGAATCTAACCCTATAAGAATGCATGCAATAGGAAGAGCATGGTGCTCTATGGTGTAATTTTAGTAGTTAGGGTTAGTTCACAAGGGTTATAGGATTAGCATGAGATTTTTAGAGAATCCTAATGTGATCTAGGGTATGCATGGGTCCTAATAACATACCCTAGGGTAGCTAAACCCTACCTAAATCACAATCTAATACCCTATACTACTTAGAACACTCTTAAAATCATACCCTGCAATTGTAACTTAGTACCTAAGCTACCTAAGCTCCCTCACCATGGACATTCACACTTACACAATCACACAGTCACTCACCTCACAACTTACTGCCTCTCCAATATATAAACACACAAAACCACTCATCACCATTAACTACACACACACACGATTTTTTTTAGAGAGAAGGTGAGTGAAATAGAGCTAGAGAAAGAAAAGGCGATGAGACAACAGAGAGGAGGAGAGGCACTGCCACTTGGAGCTAATGCATGTGAAGTTTCCGCTAGAATCAAGCCTCGATGGCCATCCCCTTCATCCCCTTCTCTTTTCTCTCCAAGTTGCACCACCAATTCACCACTCTCCACCCTTCACAGTCATGAGCAAAGGAGTCAAGGTAGGGGTCCATGCATCACTTTCCTTCTTAATTATTGGTTGTTGTTATTTATTGAATTGATTGGGTTATTGGTGGTGGTTGTGAGGCCTTGAAAATGGCCATGGGTTAGGAGCCTTGGCTATTGGCTTGGGAGCTCCTCCATGAGGTTCGGTGATGTTAGTTGAAGGATTGAATGTTCGGTGGTGGAGGCCGCCACCTTAGGTGGACAATCATGGAGGGATAAGGTAGTGGTGGCGGCAAGTTAGCCACCACCTTCACTTAGGAGTTGGGGTTTTGAGGTGGAATTAAGGGTTAGGTGTTTAGGAGGCATTGATGGCCACCAAGTGGTGGCCAAGGTGGTCGTGGATGGCCACCATAAAGGTTAGGGTGTAACATCCTCCTGATAAGTTTATATTTTGTAGTCACAAACCAAATGAATTATGGTGATTTGTGTGACATCCCAAAAATTCTTTATTTCATTATAAATGATCATTTTATAATATTTATGATTTTTAAGAATTTTTGTGGATTTTTCTGAAAATGATGAATATTTTAATATATTCTTCGTTTTACGTGTACCATGAGCGGAGCCGGGGAAACTAGAATATTTTTCCTGAGGCTGGTAAACTTTGAACTGTCAACGTGTCAACAGGGGATCTTACTAAACCCAAGACCGGGCACAGTTTGCGAGGTTTACATTTTTTTTGAGGTTTTATCTGTTAAATAAAATATCGGTATCATAAAATCATCTAATGAATAATAAAATATTATTTTCATCAATTGTAAATTTTATTCACTGAGAAAATAATTCCACAGTGTAATTAATCATCTGTCAGATGTATTTAATTTGGAGACAAGCTTACTATGTACTTTATCGAGGAGCGCGCGAAGCTTCTCATGGAAGCTTCCTCCAACCATTATTTTTATCATTTCTCTCTCCTCCCAAATTTGTGCTGCACGTTTAAAATTAAGGGGGTCTAATTCATTTTCTTTTCTCACATTTCCTCTCCTCCAAATACGCTACTACTATTCACTCATCTTCTCTCTTCTCTTTCACCCTACAGCAGCAACACCACCCACACCTCCATTTTATTCTTCAAACCGTCCCAATCTTAGCACCATTTCGTGATTGGAGAACCACCATCATTGAGGAAATCAGCTTCAAGGTTCTGCCATTTCCTCCATCTTCATTCTCCTACGTCTTTGAAGCTTAAAGGTTGGAGCTTTAAGGTAAAGCTCTTAGCTTTTTCTCCCTCTCTTCTCCTTTTCGTAAACCACTGTCATTTTGATGACAATGGGTATCCATTTCAATATTAGGATTCTGATTCTTGTAAGTTTAAATCTTTAGGGAATTCCTGGAAGCTGGAAACGAAATCCTAACCAAAAAAGAGTCACCTTTCTTTGTGCTTCTCCAAGGTAAGAGGAAGATACTCCTCCTCAACCTCTTTTAGCATTTAGGGACGTTGTTTGTGATTGGTACTGTGATTCATCTCTGTTTGTATGCTGCTGGTGATGTATATATATATATATATATATGCTATTTGATTATTTGTGTATTTTGATATATATGTCTGGAACGTATAATCTAAAAGGAACACTGTCGGGCTGGCTCTCGGATGGCCACGCCTTGAGACTAAAATTTTGGGATTATTGGAGAGAAGTGGTAATGACTTGGGTTTCTGACCATTAAGTGCAATGTCAAAACCTGTCGTGTAGGAACCCCTAGCCAAACCCGTCGAATGTGATGTCTTGATCACTTAGTAAAGTCAAAACCTGTCGAGTATGAACCCCTGGCCAAACCCGTCAAATGTGATGTCTTGATTACTTAGTAAAGTTAAAATCCATCGAGTATGAACTTCTGGCCAAACCCGTCGAATGTGATGTCTTGATCACTTAGTAAAGTCAAAACCTATCGAGTATGAACCCCTGGCCAAACCCATCGAATGTGATGTCTTGATCACTTAGTAAAGTCAAAACCTGTCGAGTATGAACCCCTGGCCAAACCCGTCGAATGTGATGTCTTGATCACTTAGTAAAGTCAAAACCTGTCGAGTATGAACCCCTGGCCATGCCCGTCGAATTTGATTCCTGGTCATTAGTGCAATATCAAAAACCGTCGAGTATGAACTCCTGACCACTTAGGAGAGAAACTCCTCCAATGCAAAATCCGTCGAATTTGAATGACCACATCCGTCGAGTGAAATATTCGTCGAGTTAGAATGCCAATACCCATTGAGAGACATACCTGTCGAGTGGATCTTCTGTCCATTTATCAGAAGCTTCCTAAAGTTAATGTTCATCGAGTTAGAATGCCAATACCCATTGAGAAACATACTTGTCGAGTGGATCTTCTGTCCATTTATCAGAAGCTTCCCAAGGTTAATATTCATCGAGTAGAACGTCAAGATCCGTCGAATTAGATTTCTGACCACAGTGTTTTTGTCGGTTCGACACTTGGGAGATTTCTCCAACGTCGATACCCACATCCGTCGAAATTGGACTTCTGCTGACCTTCTGGAAAAATTCGACAGTTTTGATCTCTGTTCGATAGAACCTCCATCCGACAGAAATTGGTTTTTATCCAATCTTGTTATAAAATGTTCTCCCATTTTTCATCCTTCTGCCATGTTAGTCTTCGTCGAATGGCAGCCTCAATCTTCCACTAAATGCATAGTCTCCGTCGAATTCACAACTAGGGTTTATCACCCAATACCTAGCAATTAAATCTGTGACGTTGTTGGTGATTCTGGCCATGTATCTTCCTGGATTCAAAACCCTTGGATTAATAAAAGTACATAAATCATAAATGATTGGATGACTAGAGATTAAGTAGGGATTCATAAACAGGGAAGAACATGAGTATAGGTGAGCTTTTGAGGCACATAATGAATTTAAGGGTTGACTGTTATCATGACTATGAATGGAAATTGTGGATATCCTTAAAATGTACTATTGGATTGTTGTGGACCCGTGAATGGGATCAGATATTGATGATAAATGATATGACATGCATTTGAAGCATGATGGACCTAGCTGGTCATGAAGAGTATGATTGTGTCATGCATTGAATAAAAAGAAAGAGATTGTCCATTGGACTTGGTTAAGGCCGGTAGCCTAGGAGTTGAACTTACACCTTTGTGCGGGTGCGAATAGATAAGTGTAGGTTACTTGTTGACCTTGGGGGCGTCAGGGTGCAGGTACCTCACAATGGGCAACTGGTAGCTCTCTGTCTGTGGGGCAGACCGATGCAAACACACTGACGATCCGGACCGAGACGCTGTCCTATGTCGAGATCTGTGTAGAATGTCTTGTAAAATGCCATGATGTACAAAATGATAATTTTTTAGCACTTGAGGGCCTGGGCAGCCAAGAATACAGACATACTTCCTGATCGTTCTCTCCGACTGTTTTGTGTCTAGCTCCATGGAGTAGGATTTTGGTTATTGAGGGCAAGTGTGCATAGTGAGTCCATGAATCATCTAGCATGCATTATTATTATAATTGGAACTGTTGTACTTCTGATATATCTATATATATACGACTGCCTGGAACTGTTTGGTTAATCATAATTGCTATTGAATGTTTATTACCATTATTGCTGTCATAAATGCTATGTGGGCGCTCTGCGCCGTTTGGTTTCTCGATGCTATGATTGGTAATGATGGTAGGATGTCTTACCTTTTCTCTGTCTCTCCATTTCTATTTTGTCTGTATACTGTGTTCCATAGAAGATAACTGCAAGGAACCGGAAGCCCCCGACTTCCCTGGTTTTTGGCCTCATCTCTACTGAGCGACTGCAGAAGCATATGGAGCCACGCACGCAAAGATTTTTAGGAGATGTGCGCCTGACCTTCTTGGGAGGGCCAGAGTGCTGGTACATCAACTATGGTTCTGAGCGTTGCGTCTATACGAGGGATGTGTCATTATCTCTAGCCTGGAGGCGTCACGAGCTGCCTGTCTTCACCTACTGTATTAGTTTACGTCTGGAGTTTCAGCTACCGATACTCGAGATGTGGGGTGACCGTTATTTCACTCCACGGGAAGACTCTTTTCGTTCCACCGCTCGGGCCCCGTCCCGTGACTCTGCGATTCCTATGGTGATTTCCTCTGACGAAGAAGATCCTGAGGAAGATCCCGAAGAAGTTCCTAAGGACGACCCCAAAGAGGATCCTGAAGAGAACCCTGACTCGATTCCTCCTCACTTGAGGGACTGACTTTACTTGTAGCTGCTGAGGGCTACCAGTATTTTATTTTGGGGGCCTGATGTTTTGTCTGTAGTGGGCTGTATATTCTGATACCGTAGGGATATGTATGTATAATCCTTTGGGGGCAGGTATAGTTTTGCTTTTTGCTATGCCAGGCTTTGTAACTAAACAGTTGATAATTATATATATATATGAATGAAATGTTAATTTCCTATGTATGTCTCGTCACCATGGATATTGATTATCGTTAACGTAAATGTAATGAATAGAAAAAAAAATATACTTGCTAATTTACTTAACCAACTACAATTGAGTAAATGTATATATTATTAAAATGAACCGGGTCTTAACTCACATAAAATTTTATTTCCGCATTGTAATTGAAAGTGAGATGTTCCTTTGGGTTTAAGAAGGGGCGTCACAATTTACCTGTGTTTATTGATGAATTTTAGATGGATCCTTATCACTATCTTCATTTTTACAGATTGGTTGGGTTTTATCACATTTGGAGTGAAAGCAGGCGAAGACACCACATTTTTAGAGCAAAAGAAGATCATTTTGGCTTAGATAGAGCTTTGTATCAACTCAGAAGTGATTGAGGAGTTAGACACGACCCTATCTAACTTGAAGAAAGCTTATGACTAGGAGACACAGTCGTGTCTTTGGGTCACATGGTTGTGTCTCCTTCACGTTCCAATTATGTGTTTTTATGCTCACACAACTGTGTCGAGCTTAGACACGACTATGTGAGGTCTCCTGTGCGTAAAAACATACGTTTTTCCCTTCACCATTATAAATAGAAGCTAATCCCTAAACTTGAAGACAACTTTTGCGACAACAGACTTTGGAGAGATAATTCAGAAGAGAGAATTGTCAGGAATCTCTAGAGGACAGGTACAAAGAGAGGACGTAGTTCTTGAAGGCTTGAAGATCACAATCTCCATTAAAGGGGCTTTGGTTTCTCTTCCCTCTAGTGTTTCCCCTTTCTTTAGTTTTTTCTTTCTATGGATTTGTATTATGATTTGGGTTTGTTATTGAACATGAGTAACTAACCCCACAGCTAGGGCTATGAGGAATTTTGTTTTCCTAATTAATTGATTTTCAATTCAAATTTGATTAAGGTAATTTCAATTGGGTTTATTGTATTGTTTGAATTCTTGTTAAGACTTGATCAATTTTGGTATGTTTTAATTTATTATTTGATCAGTGACCATCCATAACCAATGAGTGGACTTATATAATAAACCTAGGATTAGATTGGTAAATGATCAAATATCAGTTTATTCTACTAATTGAATTGATGATTATGTTAGTTCATCTCTTGAATTGGGGCTTAATTCATTTCTAGTTAATTCAACTAAATGAACAAATAGGTGATTAATTAGGAACAACATATTGTTTATCCATGACCATTGGGACTCAATAGAAATTAAGAGAATTTAGCAAGAGAATTACCTTACATCATAAATGAATGAAAATTTAGTTAATTGGATTCAAGTGAACCTTGTGCCCTAGTTTCCCTCTAAGTGATTTATCTTTATATTGTTTAATTGTTCATCATTCTTCTTTATTTGTTTTCTGATTTTATTTTGAGTTTCTTTTTACACATACGATTGTTTCAATAACCAAGGGTTTAGCGAATCTAATAATTACCTCTTATTCCTCGTGGGATCGATAACTGAGACTCAAGTCTTATATTATTATACGATAGAGTGCACTTGCTCTTAGTATATTTTACGCATATCACCTCCCTAGCCTGTTATTCTTAATAATTGATAAAAAAAAGTTCATTAGAACTTGTGTAATCTAATTGTTAATTTTTATAATTTTTTTAAGTTAGTTTGAGCATAATGCTTTAGCACAAGACATGAAAAATAGTCCAGAAATTAGCTTAGAATGTTTAATTGATGGAAATAAATATAAAATTTTATTTTTAGGTCATAAATAATTAGAACAAATTATGATAATTTTTGGGGAATTAAATAAATTATTTTGGTATTTTTAATAAATAAAATAAGTGTTTGAAGATCAAAATCAAATAAGAGAGTAGCTCGAAAAATTATGAAAAATGATAGAGTTGTTAAATAGAGAATGGACTTTATTTTTAAAATAATTATGGGTTAAGGCAGATACCTGTAAACAAATACAGGTTAGAGCAAATACATATTAGTTACTTCCTTAAGGTTATATTAACCTAAGAAAAAGTAATAGAGCATAATAGCTACTAAATGATGTGTATGAGAATTTAATGAGATTTTAGAATTTTTTACAACATTTATGGAAGTTAAAAAATTTATTATTAAAAGAATAAAATGTTCCTAAAAGACAAATATCTCACAACTAATGATAACCACATATTTGTTCTTATCCATTGTTTCTTTCACCACAACCACATATTCAGTAACCAAAAAGAAAAGAAATGAGAGATAAGAGAAAAAGAAAGGATAGATGCAGAAAGAAAAGGGAGAAAGAAACGAAAGATATGAAAGAAAGTACAGGCAAAAACAAAGAAAAAAAGAAAGAAAAGAAAAATAAAAAAGTGCATATTTGATTTTCCTCCATTGTCCAAGCCTAAAAAATTCTTCTTTCTTCATCACCTCACCCTTTCAAGTATTTCCAACCAAGAATCACTTCAAGAACAGGGGAAAAAGACAGAAAACGTTGGTGGAAAGAGAAACCATAGCTTCCACTTTAGCTTGGAGCTTAGGTGGAGGATGCTTACCTTTACTTTGTTCTTGTTCTTTTATGAATTATTGAATGAAAAACTTGTGGTATTGATTGTATTTCTGGTTGTGTAACTCATGGGCCAAACCAATTTCCTTGCTTCCAATTTGTGTCTCATTTTCTATTGAATGTTGTATTGAATTGTGATGTTGGATTTAATGAAAAATTGGTTGGATTTTGGGCTGAATAGGTCACGACACTTGCTGCCCTATTAATGACTAGAATTTTGTTTATTTATGTGCATGAAATGGTGACTTGTATGGCAGAATTTGTCAAGGCAGAATGTTGCTCTATTTTGACCAAAAATTTTATTGCTTCTATGCTTGAAATTGTGACTTAAATAATGATTGAAGGTCTTGGCAAATTGTTGCCCTATGTGACCCTAATTTGAGTGCATTTTTATTATGCATTGATGCTAGGTTTTGATTGAAAATGTTGGTTTTGGATTGTATAATAGTAATGGCCAAGAGTGCCAAAATAAGGAAAATGTTTGAATTATGCTTAAATTATTTTTTGTATGGAAACTTTTTGGATGGTTTGACTTATACAAGTAACTCTTTTATTTTGATATGGAAAAAGATTGAAATAGGAAAGGATCCTATCTTAGGTAAGAATGGAAGTGTGAGGATGAACATTCCCTCCCTTTCGGAGTAGTTGATGTTGAGGATGGACATGCCCTCACTCTTTACTCAAGTTCTTCCTAGTTAGTAGAGTTGATCCTAGATTGATGATAGTGTAAGGAAGGTTGATACCCTCCCTATCTTAGTAGATGAGGATGGATATTCCATCTCTACTAATAACTCTAGATTGAGAATGGACATTCCCTCACTAGAGGTAGCCTGGGTTACTCAAAGTAGTTTTGTGTGACAAGTGAATCGTCATGAATAGGTTGAAGTGTACTAACCTGAAAATAGACTACTACCAAGTGTATAGTATTGTGAGGATGGACATTCCCTCCATACTTGATAAATAAAAGATGACTAAATGAGTATTGAGATGAATTCTAGTTTGAATGTCATATTTTGACTTTGTTAAATTGTAAGAACCGTTAAATGAATTTAAGATTTAATTCTTGTTTGTATAATGTTCCTGAAAATATTTGTGAATATAATTTATGATGATTGATAATAAATGTTTTTGGAAACTATTAATAATTGGATTTCTATTTCGGGAAGAGAAATGACCATATTTGGCATTTTTCCACATTTCTATTATATAAATAATTTGAATTTTAAAATATATTTTTCTCCTAAATAGCTAAAAGTATTATGATGACATTGATTTTTTATTAGTGTTACTAAGAATTCTTAAAATTCTCACCCTTTTTTATTTGTATTTCTGTAATATTTCTAGAGATGCTTTCTGCTGCAAGCAAGTAAAGAAAGAAGTAGTAGAGAATATTCTGATATCATTTTGCATATTGTGATGTAAAAATAGTACTTGTAACAGACTATGTAACTATAAGTATTATAAAATACTTTGTATATTATTCTTTTTAGTATATGAATGTTATCCTAACTCGTAACAGACTTATATTTTTTGTATATCATTTAAATGTAATTTTAAGTTACTATATTAGTTTTTCGTGACGTGCTTAATTTTAATTGCTAATACGTAATTCCAGATATGTTATTTGTGATATTATTAAGGATGTTACATAGTGAACCTAGGGTTTGACTTAGTGGTGGTTTCCATCACCATGGGGAGCAAGGAGGTGGCACTTCCATGGTGGTTGGTCGCGGGTTTCCAAGAAGGAAGGGTGGCCCAAGTCACCCCCAATTGCCTTAGATGGCCATAACTCTAGGAAGAGGAATTAAGGACCTTTGATTGTTAATTGAGTCCTTAGAAGTTATCAGGGTGCACGTTATGTACTCACCTAGTGAAGCTGGAGATGGCCTTAAAGGCTTTGTGATGTAGAGTAGGACTTTATGATACGCATCTAGTACAACCTTTTTAGATTGTATATAGTTTTTGCTCTTGTATTGTTGTATCTGGGTATAGATGCCTATCACGTTTATAGAGTGTGTGTGTGTGTGTGTGTGTGTGTATATATATATATATACGTTGATACTGATTGACTATGATGGACTGTGGAAGACTTTATGCATAGGTGCTAATGCCTATGCTTATGTTTTGCTTTGTCTTATCTCTGTATGTATGACTGGAACATGATTATGTATAGATGGAAGCCCGAAGGGCTATTTTTTTATATTTGTGTTGTAGTTATGTTTATTGTTGTTAAAGTTGGAGTTCTGACCATGAGAACTCACTCTAAGTTAGTATATATGCTCAATAGAAATGATTTCTATTGCCCAGTTATCGAGGACTTTCGACCTAGCTTACCATGAAAGAGCTAAAGAATCTTAAAGCAAAGATAGAATTGAATGTTTAAAGGTCAAGGTAACTTGACAAACCATGTAAAGGAACAAATAAAGATAAAATAAAATATGATTAAAATAAGTTAGGAACATAAGTAAACTGGTAAATGAATCTAAAAGGGATATTTGTGGTAAACTTTATCCTATCTGGTTTGCCTTGTTAAGTGTAGGGTGACCTATATAGGATAAGAGGCGTCACATAATATGCCTATAACAATAATGGGATGAGCCAAACCACGAGTTTTCTTGTAATGTACTAGAAGAAAATACCAAACTTAAATATACAAATTCATTTTTCATAAATTATAGGAGTTCAAATAATCATATGGAAAAAAATAATGGAATCAATCAATACAACATACCAATATCTCACCATATATAAAATGGAATATCAGATGGGGGGTCTCTAATCTAGAATAAAACAAAATGCCTACTCATTTGGGACTTTATCATAACCGACTGTGTGTACTAACACGACAAGCTAATATCACCCTTGTTAGCTTGGGAAACAGGATTAGTTGAGTTGGCTGAACACATTGGGATAGCACCACCGCTACTAGCTAGGGTATCTGAACATGGTGCACTAAGGCTAACACTAACAACCGCTAGCTATAATGTCCTATCAAAGTTTCCTCCCATAAAAATCAGAATCTCATAAATCCAGTAGCATATCATATATCAAATAATCAGATATTCAAACTCTGTTCATCATAGATGTTAAAGTTTATCACAATAGTAATTCAAAAGCTCATTGATCAGACTCAAATTCACTTTCATAACCATTCTTTTAATCATTAAAATAGAGAACATGTTTTCAAAGGTACTTGTTCCAACATTACCCAAGTATTTTTTGCCACCATAAAATGAAATAAATTTAAAAGATGTTCATTATAATAAACTTGCTGAAATAAAATATTAAAACAAAATCTAACTTGCTAAAAATCCATAAGGAAATGTAATAGACAAGCAAAGAGACTTTAGAGACATGAAAACATGTTATAGTGTTTCTTAGGAAACTATTCATAGTTTAATGTGGCCTGCACAATTAAATCGTAATCTAAACTTTGAATGGCGACTCTTCTACGTTCGAGAGGAAAGATGGATCTAACTTTCTCCGTTGCTTTAATCTGTACAAAGAACTTGTTTCTATATTTGTGTGCTTCTAGAAGAATATTAGACATTCAAATTGAGTGTGTGATTATGTCGAACATAAATTGAACATATAAAGAAAATGCTGTGTGTGCCATTCAATAACAAGTATTGAAAATAAATGAATAGATTGAATTAGAAAACTTACAAAGTCACTTCGAGTACAAGTTGTTGGATAAGCTATGAGCTACTTCTACTCCTAAAAGTGAAAAGAAAGTTCCTATCTAGAAAAGGAAAAATGATAAAGGGTGCTCACTAGAAACTCATCCTCTTGCTACGAGTGAGGAGTGTAGAGTGTTCAGGACCTCTTGGAATGTTACCTGACCTCCCTATTTATAGAAGGAATATTGTAACTGTTCTTCGCATCTAATGATTCTACAGAAATTTGGTGCTTCTAAGATTTTGTCATGTGTCCCTGGCCATTACCCCTCTTTCTTCGTTAGCGCACTACTCTAGGTGATGTGTGCATGTACAACTTCATGCATTTGAAAGGAGATAATAAAGCAGCTTCTCCATCATGGGCAGTTAACACTATGTAATCAAAGATCTTCTAGAAGGTCACATGAATGTCACATGTTTCATTAAACTAAGTCTTAATGAGAACTTCATCGACAACATCAGTATTGTCACTTTGTAACATGACAAATCATGCTCCAAACACATAGTCATTTTTGGAGTCATCTATAGTAACATCAATATTATTGTTATGCAGTCTTACACTTAAAACTCCCATTGCTCTTTTGGTCGGCCTTGCTGAAAGGGTGTTGACCATGTGATAACTTCAGTATTACCATGTCTTTTGTTAACGATAGTATCAATATTATCAATAATATTGAACTAGCTTCAGAGTAACATCCTCTCTAACCAGTTAGTCTTAATTAGGGTTATAGGAGTTCAGTACATCTTGTAAGAGTTACTGTTAACTTTAGTAATCTTTTTAAGTTAGTTGGGTTATTTTGCTATAACACAGAGTGTAGAAAGTAGCTGATAATTGCCCAAAGAGCAGCATAAACTATTAGAATGAGGGAAATAAATTGAGTTAGTTTGGTATTTTTTAGTACATTGAGTGAGTGTTTTAATACCAGATTGATGAGTCAGTTATATGGAAACTTATGGAAATGATGGGAATAGGATTGAGATGAATCCTAGTATTTTTCATAAGACTTATGGAAGTTAAGAAACTTGATTTAGTAAGATTAAAGTATTCCTAAGAGATATAATGTTTCAGTAAAATATCTTAAGTGTTTTAAGCTTTCGCCGTTCCCAACCATCTTCTTTGATTTTCCTTGATATTTTATCTCATTTTCACTCCTTCTCTCTCGTGGAGTAGTAGAGAAGGCAAAGAAGAGAGAAAGAAAGAAAAGGAAGAAATGAAGAGGAAGGAAAAGTTGAAGGAAAGCAAGAAGCGTCCATAGCCTGCCATCATCTTCAAGGAGTTGAGGTAGGGGTTAATGTTTTCAACCTCTATCCCTTACTATTTTCTCTTCATGTTTGTGTGTTGCATGTTGTGGTTTGAAAATGGGTTTTTAGGAGGTTTTCCATAGTTTGAGATGGGGAACTTAATTAGAAGCTTGGAAATGGTATAAAATGAGTTGAGGCATGTCTAATAGTGATTTAGTGCATGTAAGCATCCATAGAACTCCATTAACTTGTGTTGAAGAAAAATGGGTTTTTGGATGAAGGTTTAGCATACTTATTCTTGTGATACTAGTTAAGTGATTTGAGAATATGTATGTGAGTTTAGTAGGTTTTGAGACCATGAATGAGGTTAGAAATCATCTAGGACTTAAGTTTGAGGATCCAAGTTTGGTTAGAAACTCATTAAAACAGAGCTTGTGAGGTTGGTGCTAGGTGCCTAAGCGCCCAAAAAGGGAGCACCTAAGCACCCAAGCCCCGAGAGCAAAAATGTGTTGTGAGTGCCTAAGCGCATTAATCCAGAAGATTTTGGAGCTAAGCGATTAAGCGCTCAGAGTCTGGGCGCCTAAGCACCCAGAGACACATGAAATAGGAGAGAGTTTGCTATCATTTAGCGCCTAAGCGTTGGAAAGTTGGGCGCCTAAGCACTGGAAAGTTTGGTGCCCAAGGGCAGAGAATCCCATGTGTTTCATGAAGAGGAATTGGAGTTCCTTACTTGAGGGTATCTTTTATGCATGCATTTTAGTGTGAGTTAAGACACTGATAAGAATATTTTATGAAGGAAATAACTACCTAGTGCATGTGTAAAAGAATAGGCTTTTGTGCATCCAATGGTAGTGGATTAATATAAGTAGGGTGCTAATCATTAAAGGGCAATACTGTTGCACTTCATGTCACTTGTGATGTGATGATATGGTGTACTAGATGTTAGTATATTGAGCTATTTAGCATAGTTAGCATATCATTATCCATGAGTTGCTTCTTTTTGGTGAAAGTTAAGCTTAAGGTGCATGAATGATAGTTGTTTACCTTATTTTTCTAAGGTTGAGCTGTGAGGGTAACCTAGAAACATGAATAGCTCCTTTATGGAATAAAGTGAGCAGAGAGTGCATGTTTGCTAGATTTTGTTATTTCACTTAGTTAGTGTGGACCTTGTAATATTGTACATGTGATGAGAATAGTATATAGAGTAAGTATATGAATATTCCTATAGTAATGAGTTAGACTAGTTATGGTTACAATGGTAGCATAACAATTATTTAACATGTCTGTTAATTTTTATGATAAACTGAGTTAATTTAGGCACTTTGATGCAAAATAGAGTGTGAAAAATAGCTTAAAATAACTCAGATAGTAGCATAAATGGATAATTTGAGGGAAATGAATCTTGAGAATTTGTTTCTAAGTCACAAATAGGAGTAAGATGATGTAGTTAAAATTTGAGAATAATTAGAGTTGGTTTGGTATTTTTAGGCACATTGGTTGTGCATTTAATGCCCGATTGACTAACCGTAGATATCAAAAAATATGATAGTGGTGAAACAAAAATTTTAATGGATCTTAGTATTTATTTTAAAGTTTCTAGAAGTTGAAAAACTTGATTTAGCTAAATCTAAGTGTTCTTAGCAGATCAAGAAGTATCAGTTAAGTACTTAAGTGAAAACAAGTCATATACAGTAGCCCCTATATCTGACTTTTGTTTTATTGATATTTCATTCACTCTTCACTCTTTTCACTTATTTCTTCCTCACGAAATAGCCAAGGTAGCAGTAGGAAGCAAGGGTTCCAAAGAGGAAAAGCTCAAGGAGCAAAAGGGAAAGTCAAAGCAAACCTAGAACAGCCACCATCACAGAAGATTTGAGGTAGGGGTTCTAACCTTCAAAACTCATTATTTTCCTTCATCTATTCTATTGATTAAAGTTAGGTAATTAGATGGAGAAAATAGGTTTTGAAGAGCAAAAATCTATTTTCTTTGTTAGTTCTTGTATTCTTTGAGTGGACTAAGTTAGTTTCTACTTATTGGATGCTAGAAGATTGAATTTGTCTTTTGACCAATTTGTTTAGTTCCTTAAGTTGGAACATAGAAGTTAGGTTTGCGAGATTATGGTTTTAACCATTAATTCATGTTTAAGTAAGCCAATAGATGAAATAAGTATTTTAACATGATTAGAGGTTGCTAGTGATCATAGAAATCACTTGAAACCATTTTGGAATGGCTGATTTCTTAGTCATGTTCCAATGGAACAGTAACCAAATTCTGCATATTCTGGGTTAAGCGATAAGCATTTAAATGTTAGAATTCGAGCACCTAGGTGCGTTCAACCCAGAGAGTTATTGCTTGTAGTAGAGCAATAAGTGCCTAGGCACCAGGTGCTAAGTGTTTAGGCGCCAGTGACAGAGCAAAACAGAGCAATGCTTTGCCCAGTGAGTGCCTAGGCACCGAAAAAGGAGCACTTAGGCGTTAGTTCCAGTTTTGATCAAGATCATGATTTGGATATTTTAAGCTTCTCTATCAATTGGGAACAATAGCATATGCTTTCTTAACTGAGTCAAGACACTTTTAGAAAAATTTCACAAATGAAATAACCACCTAGTATGTAAGAACAAGTCAGAGTTTTTAAGCTTTTTCAGAGTTAAGAATTGCTTGAAATGAGATGTTAGTTAAGAGTTAGTTCCTATATCGGTTTAAGTGGAGCCATAATACAATTTTCCTAATAAGAGAGTGAGTCAAGCCCCTTAACTTTGCAAAGTAGTGAGTTAAACTCTTTGTTAAGGAGCTAATTGTGAGAGATAAGTGTCAATACAACACTTTACCTAGGACAAAGCAGTGAGCTAAGCTATTTGTTAAGTAAAATGAGGAATATGACCAACCTTATGTAAGTGTAGTAAAGACGTTTGTGACCTTAGAGTCTCATATCTCCAGCATAGTGCTAGTTGCGACGGGAAGAGAAACCTGTCACTCTCTTTCTCACTATTTCTGTTAGGGTGCGGCTAGGGTTTGTAACTGATGCTCCTTGATAATCCCTTAGTAGTACTATTTATAATAGTGACTACCTTATGCGAGTGAGAGTAGCAGTAGGTTTAGTAGTGCAACCTTGGACTCATCTGTTATGAGTCTGGCCCACGATAGAACCCTAGTCCAACTTGGATTCTAATTGATCCAATACAGTCTATTCTATGTGTGAGACCTTGCAGGTTCTCACGAGGTTAGCAGTAATATTAAAATCCTATTTTAATATTACAAGCAGTGAGTGGCATCTAGCCACACATCGCTACTACCCAAGTATTGAGAATGTTAGTGATTTGACATAACCTTTCCATGACTAATGTTTCTGTATATTTTAGTCCCTTTATCCAGATATCAAGATTGGATACAAGGCATGGAATATGTCACCCTTGTATTGTTCAATCTTCTGTTTCCTGATACTCGAGTAGACTTTGTAAAAACAAATGAGATCAATATCTCATATTAAGTCATTTGAGCATGACCTTGCTTTTGGTAGTCTCACTCAATCAGGGCCCCTAAATATATCGCTCCTGTTATGTAGGAGGGACAAATCTCATCTAGGTCACTCATATCCCTCTGCATGATTCATAGTATATCCAATAACTAACTTTATAATCACCTTGTTGTAGATGATATTTGATGGCATTAAAGCATACAACTCCTCATATAGGAATCATAGTGATTTCAGGTTAAAGGACCACATATACCATTGTCACTTTGAGAATCGCTTCTGACACTTACGTAACTATCCACGCAACGTTCTCAGGGTGGGTCAGTCCAATACATCATTACTCTAATATGTATCCATGTGAAAACTTGATATCTCATATCCATAACCCATGAGATGTGGCCATCAGTCTACGCACATACTAGCCTTAATGCATTATTATTGTCTTAATTAATGATAATACTTGACTAGGGACATTTAAGAATAGTGTTCTGATTCTATCCAATAGGATCTCACGATCAAGTCATCCACTTGTTGTCCTATGGCATTAAACTTGCTATTCTAAGGACTTTATTATGTTTATAATAAATAACATAATAAATGAAATACCTCATATATTAAATAAATAGCATAATACAATGTATGTAAGTACGGTCAAAATAAATTTGTCTCTAGGGCATACACTAATAGCTTATGCTTATAGGAAGCTAAGACCCCATGAAGAAAATGACCCAACTCATGACCTAGAACTAGCAATAGTTGTGATTACTTTAAAGATTTAGAAGCACTATCTGTATGGGGTCAAGTTTAAGGTCTTTAGTGATCACAAAAGTTTGAAGCGTTGGCAAAAAAAAATTGAACATGAGGCAATGGAGGTGGATGGAATTTCTCAGAGATTATGATTTTGAGTAAAGTATCATCTGGGTAAGGCCAATGTTATGGTCGATGCACTTACCAGGGAATTTCTGCATGTGTCCTACACGATGGTACTAGAGATGAAATTCCTTGAGAGCTTCAGAAATTTGAGTCTGGCCACATTTGTGTTATCACATGGTCCTTGTTTGACAATATTAGAGATTTAGAATGACATGAGGGCTCAAATTTGGGAAGCTCAAGAGGAAGATGAAATTTTAAAGCTAATAAATGAACATATCTAATCAGTAAAGGAAAAGAATTTTTGAGAGGGCTTAAGATGGAACACTTATGTTTAGAAATAGACTATGTGTTCCAAGAGAAGATGAAATCATAAGAAATAATTTAGAAGAAACCTATAAGAGTAAATATGTCATCCATCCCGGAGCCAGAAGATGTATTAAGACCTCAAAAGATATGCTCTGGCGGCCAAACATGAAAAGAGATATAGCAAAATATGTGCCCAAGTGATTAGTTTATCAAAAGGTGAGTATAGAACACCAAGACCTTCCAGACCTTTACAAGCCCTGGAGATTCCCGAATGGAAATGAGAAAGCATATCAATGGATTGTGTGATGAGACAGCCAAAGACCCAGTCAAGCCATGATGTCATTTGGGTTATAGTGGATAGACGACCGAGTCTACACATTTTTAGCCATAAAGGCTAACTAGCCGTTAGATAGAAAAACCTAGTTGCATCTTCAAGAGATAGTCAGATGGTATGGAATCTCCCTAAGTATAATATCGAATAGAGATTTTAGATTCACCTTACATTTTGGGTGAAGCCTTACAAGAAGTTTTTGGTATAACAGACCACAGAATAGATCGAAATGATCAAGGAGAGGATGTTAAAAGCTCACCGTAAGTAGGAAAGCTAAGCGGATGTAGAGTTATCCAGAGTCTTTTGAAGGAGATAAATCAAATTTTGAGGATAAAATTTATAAAAGGGGGAAGAATTATAACATTCTCCTTAACCAAATGGACTTAATCAAGGTTATAGTAGCTCAATAAAAATTAATGGGAGTTATTTTGATAAATTTCAATAATGATTTGGGATTGATTTGAGAATAAATCTATAACACTGAAGTTGAGAAATAACTTAAATAAAGTCAGAATCTAGCTTAAATAGCTATAAAGATAGAAATAAATATAGAACATTTATTTCTATGTTTTAAAGGATGATAATGGATACTCGAAAGCTTCATAATTAAGTTCTAGGTTTAATTTAACTTAGGAAAAGAATAATGAAGCTTAAAGACTAGCAATGCAGTATAATGAAAATAGTGGGATGACGATATGAAAAATAGAATGAACTCCTAGAATTTTTTATGATACCTATGAAGGTTAGGAAATTCGTAAATGGAATGTTAAAGTATCCTCAAGAGATATAATGTTCCAGTTGGATTTCACTTTTCTCTTTTATTTTCTTTCTCCACCATCCCACCCCTCATCATTGTCCTTTGAGATATTTTTTCACTCTCCTTTCCCTCACTCACGTCCTGCCAATGAAAAATAAGAGAGGAAGAGAAGCAAGAAAAGAAAAGAAGAAAGAAAGAAAGAAAGAGAGAAAAGGAAACATAATAGAGAAACGAAGAAATGGGAGAGGGAAAAAAGAGAAAGAGGGAAAGAGAGGGGGAGGCATGAAAGAGAGAAAATAGGGAAGAAAGAAGGAAGATCAAGGAAAGAAGATCAAGGAAAGAAAAGCAAGGAAACAAGGAAGAGTACCATGATCAAGAAGCCATGGAAAGCAAGGTAGGGGGTTTTTCTCACTTTTTCCTCTTCATCTTTTGTATTTCAAAATCTAAGAACTTGATGATCTTGATTAAGATTTTGACTTGATGATGAAAGATTTATGCTTTTATGCTTTGATTATGAGTAAAGCTTCAAGCTTTACCTTTGATTTCTTGATGAACTTGAGATTTAAAAAGGAGTTTGAACCCTACCTTTGTTTGATGCTTTGATTTATGAATCTCCATGCTAACTGACTTTTGAGGTTGTATAAGAGTTTTAACAAATGTGGGTTACATTTTTATGGTTGAAAAAAATTCAAACTTGGGTTGTATTTACTGAAGAATCTAGAAAACCTAAAAAATGAGGGAGAGCCGCGGCACATCCCAGGGAGAGCCGCGACACATCCCAAAGAGAGCCACGACACTCCAGTCTCTGCAATGCGAGACATTTCAACACAGAGAGCTAGGGGCCGCAGCACAAATTGGCCTTGAGTTGTGGCACCCATTTGATGAAATGTGACATTTGGAAAGTGGAGCCGTGGTACACTTATAAGAATCCTCCCAAACTTATTTTCTTGTGTTATTTTGCTATGAAAAGTATGATGTTTTGGCATAAATGATATAATGGAATACACTAATGCTTAATTGATGATTTGAGAAATGATTTTCATGATGATATTGTATCAAATGAGATCAAATGATGGACTTGATTATTGATGACAAGAAAAACCTTTATATGCATCTTATTACATGTTGATGAAATGTGAGGCCTTGTGCCATGATATAAGATGATGAGATAAATATTATAGTGTATAATTAATTTGATCATTATGCATGATATCAAGATATGAAATTGATGGTTGATGATTAAATAATGATTGAAATTCATGAGTAACCCATTACTTAGGATATCATTGGATCTAAAGGGTGACTTGGAAAGGGTGGTTGAGGATGGACATTCACTTGCCACCTCAATAATGAGGTTAAGGATGGACATTCCCTTCATCTTTACCTGAGTTCCCCATGGTTGATGTGTAGTAGAGGATGGACATTCCCTCTCTACACTTGAGGCATTCCTAGTTGAAAGATAGTGTGAGGAAGGAAGATACCCTTCTTATCTAAGTAGTTAAAGGGATAGTGTGAGGAAGGAAGATACCCTCCTTATCAAGTAATTGAGGACAGACAATTCCCTCTCTACTCACAACTCTAGAATGAGGACGGATAATTCCCTCATAAGTTGTGATCCCTTTCTACTCGCAACTATAATGAGGATGGACATTTCCTCGATGTTGTGGCTAATTTGGGTTACTCGGAGTAGTTATGTGTAGTGAGATCTATGAATGGGTTGAAGTGCACTAACCCGAAAGTAGGCTACTACCAAGTGATTGGTATAGTGAGGATGGGCATTCCCTCCATACCATTTGATTTGAGATGACACATGCATCCTGATGATTTCAGATGTGAACCTTGAGAAATGAGAATTCTTGATATGACTCTGATAATTGATGATATAGATGAGTTTTCATATGAATTTGATAAAATGATTTACAACTTGATGACTCAAAGTTTAATGATACGAATAATGATTTAAGACCTGAAGATATGATGATTTGAGATTTGATAAACGATTTACGATTTGATGACTTGAGAATTATTGATATGAATCAGGATTTGATTTCATGAGATTTGATGAAATGAACTGTGATTTGAGACTTTGATAAGATTTGATGAGTGATTTAATCATTCAACTAATTTTGACAAAAAATATAAAATGAACCTCTGTTTTAGGAAGAGGAAAGGCTTGATTTGGCTTTATCCACCTTCCTATGGAATATGGATTTTTTCCCAAAATAGCTGGAATTATTGTCATGATATGATTTTTATAAACTACTGAGAATTTTTATGATTCTTACCCACTACTTCTATGATTTCTATGATAATTCAAGGCCGGATCTAATCTGCCAAGCAAGATGAAGCTTCAACATGAAAAGTTAGTTAATGCTTCTACTTAGTTTTTAGTAAGTAGTTATAGTGGTTTTGTGCCATGAGGCAATTTATGTATATAATGTTCAATGATGTATCATCTGTATATTACTCATTTCATATTATATGTATATTATGCTTCTGCAAAAGGCTCATATTTTTATATTTACTTTAATTATTTATTATCAAAATTGTGGATATTCATAAGTAATGTACCAAGTTCTAATTACTTATGCATAAACAGGATACATCATTAGTACTAGTATTTGGGATGTTACAAAGTGTATAGTTAAAGGTAATCTTTTAACTGTGTTATTTGATTCGGGAGCTTCCCACTCTTTCATTTGTTATAAATGTGTAAGGAAACTAGATTTACCTATTTCTGAACTTCCCTATGACCTGACAGTCTCTACTCCTATTGGAAAACTAGTATCCACTTCCAAAATATGTTTAAATTGTTGTGTTACCGTTGAAAATAGAGATTTCCTTGTGAACCTTATATGTCTACCCCTTATTGATATAGACATCATCTTAGGTATGGATTGGCTGTCAGCAAACCACGTTGTCTTAAATTGTTCAAATCAAACTCTAGTGTTTTTGTCTAACACTTTTTCCATGAACTCTTCATCTGAATCCATATACCTGAATGTCAATCAAGTTATCAACTACCTAGTAGAAGGAGCTCAAGGTAATGTTCTTCTCTTTTCTTTGAATTCCAAAAGGGAGCAAAATTTAGAAAGTATACCTGTGGTACGGGAATACCTAGAAGTGTTTCCAGATGAGGTTAGCGAATTACCACTTGAGAGGGAAATAGAATTCACCATAGATTTAGTGCCAGTAACTAAGCCTATTTCTATAGCACCTTATAGGATGTCACCTTTGGAGTTGGCTGAGTTGAAGAAGCAAATTGAAGATTTATTGGATAAGAAGTTTATTAAACCTAGTGTATCACCATGGGGAGCCCCTATGCTCCTGGTGAAAAAGAAGGATGGCAGTATGAGATTGTGTGCAGACTATAGGTAACTAAATAAGGTTACTATTAAGAATAAATACTCATTGCCTAGAATTGATGATTTGATGGATCAGTTAAGAAGTGCAACTGTGTTTTCCAAGATTGACTTAAGATCTGGATACCATCAAATCTGAGTCAAAGAAAAAGATATGCCTAAGACTGCCTTTTGAACTAGATATGTGCATTATGAATATCTTATATTATCTTTTGGTTTAACCAATGCATTAGCTGTGTTTATGGACTATATGAATAAGATTTTAGACCATACCTTGATAAATTTGTTGTTGTCTTTATAGATGATATTCTCATTTATTCAAAGACAACAGAAGAACATGAAGCACATCTTAGGTTAGTTTTAGGAATTCTGAAAGAAAAGAAGTTGTATGCTAAGTTGTGAAAAGGTGAATTTTGGATGAAAGAGGTGCAATTTCTAGGACACGTGATATCTGGAGACAGAATATCCATAGATCCTAGTAAAGTAGAGGAAGACTTACAATGGGAGAGACTATCCACTGTAACTGAAATTAGAAGCTTTTTGGCTTTAGCAGGGTATTATAGAAGGTTTATTAAGGGTTTTTCCTAAATAACTTTACCACTGACCAGGTTAACCAGAAAAGGAAGCTCTTTTGAATGGACATAAGAGTGCAAACATAGTTTCCAAGAATTGAAAGAGAAATTGACCACCACTCCTATTCTAGTGATTCTAGATCCAGAGGAAAACTTTGAGATATATTGTGATGCCTCCAGAAAGTGATTAGGATGTGTTTTAATACAAAATGGAAGGGTAGTTGCTTATGCTTCCAAGAAACTGAGACCCTATGAAGAAAATTATCCAACCCATGATTTAGAATTAGTAGCAAAGGTGTTTGCATTAAAGATTTGGAGACATTACTTGTATGGTGTAAAATTTGAGGTCTTTAGTGATCATAAAAGCTTGAAATATTTGTTTGACTAAAAAGAATTAAATATGAGACAAAGAAGGTAGATGAAATTTTTTAAAGATTATGACTTTGAATTAAGGTATCATCCGGATAGGGCCAATGTTGTGGCTGATGCACTAAGTAGAAAACTTCTGCATGTGTCACATATGATGATACAAGAAATGGAATTGTTAGAAAGTTTTAGAAACCTAAGTTTGGCAATGACTATGTTGCCACATGATCTCTATTTGAATAGATTAGAGATTCAAAATGAATTAAGAACTCAGATTAAAGTTGCTCAAGAAGAAGATAATGAATTGAAAGAAATAGGTGAACGAATCCTGTTAGGAGAGAGAAAAGAGTTTAGAAAGGATTTGATAATCACATATTTTATACATTAATAAGCCCTCATTTTTAGTCTTTTACACTCCCCATATACTTAATTAATTGATGCTTGGTCATGTTTTGTGAGTTTGAGCTCAAATTGGGCCTAATTAAATTTTTCCAGCATTATTTAGTTTTGATGCTATTTTTGTATTTCGGTCACAACTTGAGTTTTAGATATCTAAAAATTATGCATTTTACCTTGTAGGAAAGCTGAGAGGAAGCTCTACAACTTTGATGAAGAGCTTGAAGTCTCAATCGGATGTGTAGTGGACCTAATTAGGCCTAGAAGTTTAGACTCAGGTTTGGGGAGCATATGGCATTAAAGTGAGCATATCTTGATCAATTCAAATCCAATTCAGATGAGACTTAGTCCATTATATTCCTACAAGGCCCAGCTATGTTTGGGAAGTGTAATGAGGCACTAAGGGCTAATTTAGGGGGTAGTTTATAGCTTTAGAGAGGGAAATCCGAGAATCAATTTTTACTTCACACTTTTCTCACCTCTTCTCTCTAGATCTAATTTTTCTCTCTTCTCCCTTCTTCTTCCTGAAGCTGCTTCATGGAGATGGCCATGGAGGGTTAAACCTCTATAATCAATTCAAAATTCTTGAAGAAATTGTGGTTTGAATTCTTGAGATCTTTGCTCTATTTTTGTATTTGCATTGCAATTGGATTCCTCTTCTTCTTCCTCTTCTTCTTGATCTTGAATGCATGAATGATGATTCTATTTATGTTTGATCTAATTGGATCTTGATTTAAAATTAAGAATTGTGATAAATTTAGGTTGATTAATCTGAATTAATCACGGAATTAAAGAGGTTAAGTTATTGATTTGTGCTTAGGTTAACTGAATTCTAGATGATTGTCTAGTATGAATTCTAGATTTGATGCAGAGATTTCGGTTAAATCCAAATTAACCATTCAATTGCACTTCAAATGTTTGTTGAAAGATCTATGATAGAATCGACCCAATTTTGGATAGGTTTCTGAATTGATTGTTCTTTATATTGAATTTCTGTCACTTTAATTTTGCTATTTTTATATTCTGAGTTCCGAAAACCTTCCCCCCAATCTCTGCTTGATTTGATTAAATTGCATTTACAATCCTTGAGAGAGGATCTAGTGTTGTTTCCTATGTTATAAGCCATAGGCATAACTCAGTTATAATTTTAATAGAGTTCAACACTCATCAGGCTTATGATGGAACCATCATGTTTCACCATCCACCCTGGAACAATCAAAATGAATCAAGACCTCAAAAAGATGTTCTGGTGGCTAGGTATGAAGAATGATGTAGCAAAATATGTGTCCCAATGTTTAGTATGTTAAAAGGTCAAGATAGAACATCAAAGACCTTGCGGAACTTTGTAACCCTTAGAAATCCCAAAATAGAAATGGGAAAGTATTTCAATGGATTTGTAACAGGATTGCCGAGAACCTAGTTAGGTCATGATGCAATTTGGGTTATAGTGGATAGCCTAACAAAGTCTATGCACTTTTTAGTTATAAGAGTTAATTATTCATTAGATAAGTTAGGTCAACTATACATCCAAGAAATAATGAGACTGCATGGTGTCCCCTTGAGTATAGTATCAGATAGGGATCCTAAATTCACATCTAGATTTTTGGGAGCCTCGCAAAAAGTATTTGGAACCAAACTGAATTTCAGTACAGCTTATCATCCGTAAACGAATGGGCAAACTGAGAGAACTATCCAGTCCTTTGCAGACATGCTTAGAGCTTGTGTATTACAACAACAGGGTAGCTACGATAGGTTCTGACCTTTGGTAGAATTTGCTTATAACAATAGTTATCATTCTAGCATAGGTATGACACCATATGAAGCCTTGTATGATAGGAAGTATAGGTTGCCTCTATGTTGGTATGAAATAGGAGAACAAACTATCTTAGGTCTAGAATTAGTACAACAAACTGCTGAGCAAATTAGAAGGATTGAGGATAGGTTGTTAGTTGCTCAAAGTAGGCAGAAAAGTTATGTAGATGAAAGAAGAAGACCATTAGAATTTGAAGAAGGAGAACATATGTTCGTTAGAGTCATTCTTATTACAAGGGTTAGTAGAGCCATTAAAGTAAAAAAGTTAAATCCTCAATTTCTTGATCCTTTCCAAATCTTGAAAAGAATTAGACCGGTTGCTTACCAGATTGCTTTACCACCCAGCTTGTCAAACCTTCATAATGTTTTCCAACTTCAAAAGTATAATCTAGATCCTTTACATATCATAGAAAATGAATCAATACAGTTAAAAGATTATTTAACTTATGTAGTTAAACTTGTGAGGATTGTGGATAAAGCAATTAAAGAGCTCAAAGGGAAATAAATTCCTTTGGTGAAGGTACTATGGGATGGTGATGACTCAAAGGAAGCCACATGGGAACTTAAATCCAACATAGTGCAAAATTATCTAGAACTTATTGTATAAGATAAACAAATTTTAAAGACAAAAAATATAAAAAGAGGAGAATTTTAACATCCTCCCTAACCAAATAGCATTAATAAGGGTTATAGAAGCTCAATACTATAAGTATAAGTTGGATAATAATTTTGGTAATCTTTTGGATTAGTTTGAGCATAATTCTATAACACTAAATGTGAATAATAACTAATAATTTAGCTAAAATGACTGATATGATAGAAATAAATATGAAAAATTTATTTCTAGACCATAAATAGTGGGAATGAGTTGCAGTAAATTTTGAAGGATTGAATGAATTAATTTGACATTTTTAGTAACACTAAATGAGTGTTTAAAGGCCAAATCAAACAGAAAAGTCTCAGAAAATTATGAAACTTGAAGCAAATGCTAAAGAAAGGATAAAGAGTTATCTGGGAAAGGAAACAGTTCAAAATGAATATTTATAAGCTTCCTAGTTCAATTTCATAGGTATAATTGAATCTAGAAAAGAATACTGAAACTTAGTGAATGATAAAAGTGTATATAGAAAGTTGATGAATGAAGAAACTGAGAAATGAATGGAATTCTAGAATTTTCTACAATATCTTTGAAGGTTAGAAAATTCATTAAAAAAATATTGAAACATCCTTAAGAGATATAAAGTTTCAAGTTGAATTTCTTTCTTTCCTTTCATTTTCTTTGTTCCACCGCCTTTGCCCTTTTAATTTTATCTTTTGTTGACTTCTCTTTTGCTTTTTCTCTCATCCTTCTCGTCACTCTTCCTTCAAAAAAGTAGCAGAAGACATAGAAAAAGAAAAAGGGAAGAAAAGAAAGAAAGAAAGGGAGGCAAAGGTGGAGGAATCAAGACAAGAGGAAATAAGGAAGAAAGAAAAAGGGAAAGGCATCCAAATAGTGTGAGGTAGGGGATGTTATTTCTTTGATTTCCCTACTTTCTAATCTTCTTTTCCATATGAGAAATGGTTGCTTGAAATGAAAATGTTTTCTTTAGAAGTTTTTCTTGAACTTGTGTTTTAAAAGAAACTTTGGATGAATTGATGGATGTTTTTGAACGATATTTCATCATATTAATGGTTTGAGATTGTTCTTGAATATTTCTAAATGATATAGAGATCATTTATGAGTTGAGAAATGATTGAAGTTCATGTTTTTTTTATTAGAAAATGGTTTGGAGACCATTAAAAACAAGGGACGCATTCTGGTGCACCAACGCGTAAGTGCTGGGATATGGTCGCTTAAGCACTCAGCGCCCAAAACTAGTTCCCTGGTTGCCACACCCACAGCGCTCAAGAGCCAGAATAAGGGTGCTTAGGCACCAGTTATGCGCTTAGGCACCAGAAAAGTGGCGCTTAGGTGCTGGAAGACTGGCGTTCAAGCGCTCGCAATGGGAAAAATAGAGTATGCGTTCTGCCATCCCAACACCCAAGCGGTAGAGAACGAGCGCCCAGGAACCCAGACTAGAAATTGCCAAAAATTTTATTTGGCTAGAATGGAATTATATACATGTTGGGATCCCTTATGTATGTCTTTTAAAGTATGTTAAAATACAATTTGAGGAATATTCCTTATGTATTAGGGTAATTATTAGAATGGTATTGTTCTTGTGAAATATGAATTTGAATTGTATATTTATGAATTAGAGAATGTGCTTGTACATTTGTGAATTTGAGAATATGCTCCCTTAAGTCATTAAGGTTGAGCTAGCATTGAGATTGTGAATTGAGAAATGGTATTCTGGATGTATGTTTGAATAATCAGTGCTTTTAGAATTTGAATTTGAATTGAGAATGAGAATTGGACAATTATCCTTGAATGAGGGGGTTATTAGTCTATGCTTTCGCACTCAGTATCTTTATTTTATGTGAATTGTGATTCACTTAGTATAGTGGATTTTGGAGATGATCCTGTATGAGGGCAGGGTATTTCAAATTCCATTAGAATCATGGAGATGGCCTCTTGTGAGGAAGGGGGATCCTGTATTCTTGAATTCCTCATTGTATAAGTATAATCCTCACATATAATTCCCTCATAGGATACTAGTGGTAGTGTGAGGCCCTAATTCATTCCCTACCATGAGTATATAGAACCCGAGCTATATGAGGTGGCTCCCACCCTTTGTGGTGCTTGAGATATAAGTTCTGTGGGATAAGCGAGTATTTCAATGAGCACTGAGATGAATTGAATTTGTATGTTATATTATGATCTAGACATGTATATGAATCTTTGAATGAATTTGATATCATAGTATTTGTATTTGAAGGCAATTTCTAAAATTATTTATGATTGCCATTTATATTGTTGGATAATGGATATTTTTGAAAACTATTAAATGGAATTCTATTTTGGAAGAAAAAGGATCAGATTTAGCATTTTTGTCACCTTTCTAAATATATATATATATATTTAAATTGAATTTCAAGAAAATACATTTTTCTCGAAACAGTTGGAATTATTGTGATGACACCTTTTTCATAATAGAATCTACTAAGAATTAGTATTTTCACCCTATTTCTATATTATATTCCATGAAAATTCTAGGGTTGAATCTTGTAGCACAACAGCAAAAGTTAAAGATATAATTTATTTTAGGATTTTGAATTTTGTATTAAGGATGTATGGTTAATGTCTTGAAGGCATGTGATGTATAGTTGTATTATAATGTACTCTTTGTATAAGCATCCTTCCATTATTTGTATATTATTTCACACATCTAGGCTCATATATTTTGTATATCATTGTAAAGTATATTTGAAATATTTATTGTATATTTTGAGTAATGTGCTTATTATTATTTACTATGGTGTAATTCCAGATACACTAGTAGTGATAATAGTAAGGGCGTTACATGCCCAACACCTAAAACTTTATCCATTGTTCCATTGGCTTCTAAACTAGATTTCCCCCCCCCCTAAAAAAAGGTTGTAGTATTCTCCGACACCATTGATGATCACTAAGCTTAAAGAAACTATCATACACCCTATCAACACATCACCTCACAGGAAATGATCTAAACCAATCATACACAAATACCCATTTTTGCAACTCATGGATATGAGGTTTCAAAGATGTATCCAAGTTTCAAAACAGTCATCATACATGTTCTAACTCAGTTTGGAACATCAAACAAGTTCTTAACTAGTTCTAACATCCCAAACCATGGAAAAACCATAGAAAACCCATTTTTCTAACCCAACATGCATCACTCAAGCATGAAGTGAAGAAAAAACAAAGTTTAGAGTTAAGAACAAGCACCCCTACCTCTTGTAGCAAGGATGATGATCAAGCTTGTGATTTGCCTTTAGCTTCTCCTCTTCTTCCTTCTCCTCTTCTTCCTTTCTTTTCCTTTTCTTAGCCTTCCTTTCTCTCTTTTTTGTTAAAATGTGAGAGATGAGAGTGAGAACAAGAGAAAATATCAAAGAAAGAGTCAAAGAAGTAGGTTGGAACCATGGAAGGCTTAAGGCCTTAATATATTTTTGTAGAAACATTATATCTCTTAGGAATATTTTAATCTATCATAATTAAGTTTCCTAACTTCCATAGGCATTAAAATAAATCCTAAGATTCATTGCAATCCTAATTTCACCATTTCCAAAAGTTTTTATATCTGTGATTCATCAATCTGGTATTTAAAACACTCACTCTGTGTTCTTAAAAATACCAAATTGACTTAGTTAACTTTCAAATTTTAACCATATCACATTCCACACATTTGTGACCTAGAGACCAATTCTCTATATTTATTTCCATTAACTAAGCAGTTTATGTCATTTCATGAGCTAATAACAATTATTTTTTACTTATGGTGTTACAGCAAAGTGACTAAACTCACTCAGAAAGTCACAAAATTAAACAAGCACGCCAAGCAAGTATTGTGCCATCTCTGTAACTATATACAAGTCTAACATGTTTAAGAGGATGTTACATCCTTCATGTATGAGCATTGGATATAAACTCGTGTAGAGGAGTATCCTTTGTGTAAGAAAATAGCTTTGCATGTTTTCACACTTGCTATTCCTACATATTTGTAACCTTAGATGATGTGTACAATCATTTGACTAGAGAATTGTGGATATGTCATGAAATTTTATGAATAAGGACTAATCCTAGATTCTCAGAGCGAGCAGGCTCCTAAGGCTAGGGTTACCGACATATGAGATAGTAACAGTACACTCATTATTGTGAGATGAAATAGTCCATTCATTACTAGGTCGTGTTAAGTGGTCAATGCCATACTACCCAGAAAGAATACAAAGAACTGGGTTCCTAGGAATAGTCAAGTTTCATAACACTACACTAACACTATTTTAACACATTTCATGAGCATAATCTTAGGACATACCTTAGGCATAATCATATGACATAGCACAAGCATTTGCCTTTCGATAACAATTGTATGGGTGATTGTCTTATCTTAGGGAATATGGTTTGCTTGGGAGTATCACACAGAGTGAGTATGTGAATGTTCCTTTTGTAATGAGTAGTGGCTCATGTACTTGTTGCAAACATATTATGATGCAAATGAATTAGTTTATTCATTGTGAATGGATAATTGTGTGATAATTATGCCATGTTTTTATAAATGAATGAACTATCTGCCTTGGGAAGAGAAAGGAACAGTTTTAGCTCTTGCCACCTTTCTAGATGTTATTAATTGTTGTTTAATAACTTGTTTTCCCTAAAGTAGCTAGAAGTATCATGATGCCATATTTTGGAAACATATACTGAGAATTATGAATTCTCACCCCTATTTGCTATTTCTATGATAAATCCAGGTTGTAGCTCTTCAAAGGGGAAGTGAATGAAGAAGAAAGACTAGTATAGTTTAATTGCTTTTAGAAACAAAGCTTATGTATTTTTATATTTGTAATGCCCCTTTTTGGGAGGGAACGTCACATTATCATTTACGATGTGGAAAATAAAAATATAAGTTAAGACTCGGTTCTTTCTATAAATATAAAATTTACTTGGTTATAATCGTGTAATTAAATTAGCGAGTATATATATATTTTTGTTATAATTAATAAAATAGTGATAAGACATAATTGCAATGAAGAGTTAAATAGAAATAAAGAATACATCAATCAACATACATATACAATGATATATCATTATATTAAACTTGTTTGATTATAGCGCCTGAATATACAAAAAGTAAAATTATACATATATGCCCCAAGAGATCATAAATATACAGTCCACCAAAATAATAACACATCAGGCCCAAAAAAAGAAAACACTGATAGCCATCAGTAGCTATCAACAATATCAGTCCCTAAGAGGAGAAGGAACCATGTCAGGATCCTCCTCGGGTTCCTCCTCAAGGTCTTCCACTTCCGAGGAAACCTCCATCGGAGCCACCGCATTACGGGCTGAGGCTCAAGCAGTGGAAACAAAAGAATCCTTCTGTGGGGAGTAATAAAGATCACCCTACATCTCCCTGATGGGCAAATAAAACTCCAAACATAAACTGACGCTGCAAGTGAAGATGGACAGTTCATGACGCCCCCAAGCCAGCGAAATCGACACGTCTCCCTTGTAGATGAAACGATCAGAATTTAGGTTGATGTACCAGCAGTCTGGCCCTTCGAGGAAGGTCAAACGCACATAACCTAGAAATTCGCGTGGGCGTGCCACCATGATCCAATAGTAGGTACTAATTGCGGTTGGGCCAGAAGCCGGGGAATTCATGAGCTTCGTCGTCCTTGTCGACATCTTCGATGAAACGTATTTATAAACGGGCAGAAATAATAGAAACACAGGAAAGAGGTAAGACATCCTACCATCATTACTAATTATGGCAATAAGAAACAAAATGGCACGAAGCGCCCACATAGCATTTCAGTAGTAATAATGATAAGCATCGAATAGCAGTGATAAATAATTAAGCAGTTCTAGGCAGTTATACATTAGTAATACAACAGTTCCAATTATAATAAGGATTAAATGCCAGATAATGTATGGACTCACTATGCACATGCATACAATGTCAAAATCCTACTCCATGGAGGTAGACACAAATAGTTAGAGAGAAAGATTAGGAGACATGTCTGCAACTCGGCTGCCGCGGCCAAAGTACTATAACTCATCAGTTTATCCACGTGCACATCAAGGCATTATATAGACAATCTACACTAGATCACGATATAGGACAGTGTCACGTTCGGATCGTCAGTGCATTCGCATCGGTTTATCTCACGGTCCAATAGGGCTACCAACTGTCCACTGTGAGACGCCCGCGCCCCGACTCCCCCAAGGTCAACAGAATGACCTATACTAGTCTACTCGCACCCGCACAAAGGTGTATTCAATCTCCTAGGCAACATGGCCTTAACAATAGTCCAATGGACTTTCACAATGCATGCTGACTCAATGCATATAACATGTATACTCATCAATAATACACTTTCCATGTCATGTCGCAGTCCGACTAAAGTAAGCATCATTATGTTATTGGTCAACTCATGGACCCATGTTAAATATCATTAAGTCCTTAATTAATACATTACGTTTTTAGGGTACATTATGAGATCACTTAACATTCTCACTTACACTCACGATCTCATCTTAACCGAAAATTATTCTAAGCCTTTAAATAAAATTTCGTTCTTAGTTCTTTCCGTTTTATGAAACCCTAATTGATTCCTAATTAATCATTTAATTAAGTTTCACTTCAATTTAATTTTTCTTATGAAATTCCTTTCATTATTAGGTTCTTACTTTAAACTTAGTCATATTCACTTAGAGAATTATTTCTAAGTCTTACCAATGCCTCACACATCCTTCTTTGTTCTTAAAGTCCAAAGAATTCCTTTAGGTTACTAAATTTATTTCCTTCCATTACATAATCCTCTTATTTATTTACTTGATTAATTAAATGCCATAGTTGTATGAAATCATATGATTGAGCCATTTTTAGCCATGAAGGTCGTGAGCCTCTCTAGGTTTAGGGTTTAAATTTTTATTCCATTAATCACATATTATCCACTTGGCTAGCTAAGTCTTCCACTTGTTATAAATTTTTCACCAAGAACCCTAATTTAGGGCCCTAAAACCGTGAGCCTCATGGAAGAGGACCAAGTCATTTTTGCTTCCATTCAAGATTCCAATCCATCCAAACACATATATATACATAATCAATCAATCGAATAACTTAAACAAATTAGAAATAATATGAAATCATACAAACAAAGAGAGTGACCCTACTAGGGTTTCTCACAACCAATCACAAATCAAGGTTCCTTACTACCAATAGAGGTTGAGGAGGAGTATCTTCCTCTTACCAAAGAGAAGAGAACAAGCAAAAGAACCCCCTTGAGGCTCATTGAGATTTCGGCCAACACCACCCAAAAACCCTAAAATTTTAACTTCAACCAATCAATACCAAAGCTTGAAAAAGAATGAATAGATGGTCAAAAGAAAAGCATCTCAAACGAAAATAGAGAGGAGATCAAGAGAATACAAGAGTCTCATCCAAAAGCCCTAACTTGAAGCTTGAAGAAAATGGTAAAAATGAGAGCTTTTCAAGGAACCACCAACTAGAGAAGTGTTTAGATGATGAAAGTGATTAAGAAAATGGGGTTGGTTGAAATTTTTGTGAAAATGGAGGGCTTGGAGGTGTGGTGACCGTGTGGTGTTCTAGAGAGAAGGAGGATAGAAAGTTTGAGAAAGATAAAGGTAGAGAGAGAAGTGAATAGAAAAGTAAAAGATGCTTTTAGGGTTTTCTTTTTGAAATTTGAATAGGTTAATTAAATTAAATTGAAGCACAAATTTGGCTCCTAATTTGTGTGCAGTAGTCGTGTGAGTGTGGGGAGGAAGAGAGAGAAATGGTTAGCTTCCTTGAGAAGCTTGAGTGCATTTTCAATAAAAGAGATGTGATTAGACATAAAGGAGATTGTCTTTAGATAAGATAATGTGATTTAATAATTAAAATAATATAGTAATTAGGATTTTACTATAAGCTATTACCCAATGGATAATTATTACAGTACACAATGCCAGTATTAATTATCTAATAAATAATAGAGCGTATCACACAATTTTAATTAACGGTATGTACAGAGATTTTATTTATCAGATAAAACCTCAAAAATGCAAACCTTGTAAACTATGCCCAGCCTCGGATTTAGTAAGATCCCTCATTGACACGTCGACAGTTCAAGGTTTACCAGTCTCATGGAAAATATTTCGCTTTCCCAGCTCCGCTCAGCGTACACGCAAAACGAAGAATATACTAAAATATTTTACATTTCCAGAAAAATCCAAAAAAATTCTCAAAAATAAAAAAATATTGGAAAATGACTATCATCACAAAACAAATAATTTTTGGGGTGTTTCACTGACTCTGTTCAATGTGCATGCAAAATAAGGAATATATTAAAATATTCGACGTTTTCGAAAATTCTAGAAAAATTCCCAAAAATCATAAATATTATAAAATAATTATTTATGACAAAATAAATAATTTTAGGGGTGTTACAACTCTCCCCTTCTAAAAAGAAATTTCATCCTCGAAATTTTCATACCTTAGAATAGTTGTGGGTGTTGCTCATTCATCTTGTCTTCTAGCTCCCATGTTGCATCTCCAGTTATTTTGTTCCAGATTACCTTTACCAATGAGATTTCCTTGCCTCTTAGTTGCTTTATCCTTTTATCCTCAATTCTTACAGGAGGTACCTCATAAGTTAAGTTCTCTTTTAATTGTACTGTGTCTAGTGCTATGACATGACTTGGGTCAGGAATGTATTTTCGCAGTTGTGACACATGGAAGACATTGTGAATGTTTGAGAGGAAAGGGGGTAAAGCTATTTGATAGGCTACTGGACCTACTCGGCAAATAATCTGGTATGGTCCAAGAAATTTTGGTGTAAGTTTTCTAGATTTCAAGGCCCGGCCCACCCTAGTCGTAGGTGTGACTTTCAAAAATACATACTCGCCTTCCTCAAACTCAAGAGGCTTTCTTCTTTTGTCTGCATAACTTTTTTGTCTGCTCTGAGCCGTCCTCATCTTCTCCTAAATCATCTTAACATTTTTAGTCATTTGTTGTATAACATCTGGTCCAATAGTGAGGCGCTCGCCATCTTGGTACCAACATAAAGGTGTCTGACACCGCCATCCATACAGAGCCTCATAGGGTGCCATCCCTATACTTGAATGATAACTGTTGTTGTAGGTGAATTCTATCAACGGTAGAATGTCATCCCAACTTCTAGTCTGTTCTATGGTGCAAGCTCTAAGCCAATCTTCCAATGATTGGATCATCCTCTCCGATTGGCCATCGGTTTGTGGCTGATAAGCAGAACTTAGACATAACTTTGTCCCTAATGATTCTTGTAGACTCTGCCAGAACTTTGAAGTAAATCTCGGATCCCTATCTGAAACAATACTTGTAGGCACATTATGCAGTCTAAAAATTTCTCCAATGTATAGCTGGGTCAGTTTCTCCAGGTTGTACTTTATATTGATCAGGAGAAAATACGCTGATTTAGTGAGTCAGTCCACAATTACCCAAATCGAGTCATGTCCTTTCCTTGTCCTTGGCAAACCCACAACAAAATCCATTGCAATGCTGTCCCACTTCCATTCAGGAATAGACAATAGTTGCAGCAATCCTGCAGGTCTTTGATGTTCCACTTTAGCTTTCTAACAAACCAGACAAGTCCATACATATCTAGTGACGTCACTCTTCATTCCATGCCACCAAAACAACTTCTTCAAGTCTTGATACATTTTTTGTTATGCCTGGATGCATATTCAACTGGCTTATGTGAGCATGGTCGAGAAAATACTCTTTAAGCTCTTGGTCATGGGGAATATAGACTCTACCTCAGAATCTCAGAATTCTGTCAGTTCCTTCCGTAAATGTTGTTTCGTTGCCTTGCTTCATTAGCTCTCTCACTTCTTGCAAGAACTTGTCGACCTTCTGCTTTTCCCGTATGTCCTCCATTAGCTCATTTGAGATGGTAACCATGTTCATGCAGATCTTTCCTGGTTCTAATTCCATAAAAGACCATACATCTCTGAACTGCTCTATTAGGTCCTTTTCCTTGATCATCAGGGCAGAGACACTGATCATTTTCCTGCTCAAGGCGTTTGCCATGACGTTTGCCTTGCCGGGGTGATATAGAAGTTGGAAATCATACTCTTTCAGGAACTCCAGCCACCTCCGCTGCCTCATGTTCAACTCCTTCTGATCATACAAATATTTGAAGCTTTTGTGATCACTAAAGATGTTGAACATCACTCCATAAAGGAAATGCCTCCATATTTTCAAAGCGAAAACCACAGCCGCTAATTCCAAGTCATGCGTCGGGTAGTTCTTCTCATGCACTCGCAATTGCCTTGAAGCATAAGCCACCACTCTTCTATGTTGCATAATCACAGACCCTAGTCCTTGGTATGAAGTGTCACAATACACCTCGAAGGGCTCATTCGGATTAGGTAGCACTAACACTGGTGAGGTAGTTAGCCATCTCTTTAACTCTTGGAAACTCTGTTCACAGCTGTCGGTCCACTCAAAAGCTTAGTTCTTTCTCATGAGTTGAGTAAGAGGTCCCGCGATTTTAGAAAATCCCTCAATGAACCTCCGGTTATATCCAGCCAATCCTACGAAGCTACGAATCTCTGTCACTGACTTAGGCCTTTTCCATTGTAGCACTGCCTCCACTTTTGATGGATCCACCGCAATCCCATCCTTTGAGATTACATAACCCAAAAACTTAACTTCTTCCAGCTAAAATTCATATTTTGATAGTTTGGCATATAGTTCTTTCTCCTTAGAACTATATTGAGGTGTTCAGCATGATTCTCCTGATTTTGAGAGTATATCAGGATATCATCGATAAAGACAACAACAAACCTATCTAAGTAAGGATGAAAGATCCTGTTCATGTAGTCCATGAAGAAAGCAGGAGCATTCGTCACACCAAATGGCATCACAAGATACTCGTAATGGTCGTATCGGGTACGAAAAGTAATCTTGGGTATATCCTCCGTCTTCACTCGTATCTGATGATACCCAGATCGCAGGTTAATTTTTGAAAACACCATTGTTCCCTTCAGTTGGTCCATTAAGTCATCAATTCTTGGGAGTGGATATTTATTCCTGATTGTCACTTTGTTTAGCTGTCTGTAGTCCACGCACAACCTTGATGAACCGTCCTTCTTTCGAACTAATAGTACTGGTGCTCCCCAAGGTGATACACTCGGTCTGACGAATTACTTTTCCAAAAGCTCCTCTAGCTGCTTCTTAAGTTTAGCTAATTTTGCTGGTGACATCCGATAAGGTGCTATAGACACAGGACCAGCTCCCGGTACAAGGTCAATAGCAAATTCTATTTCTCGTGCCGGTGGTAAACCAGGTACATCCTCCGAAAAGACTTCAGGAAATTCATTCACCACTGGAATTGTGTTCACATCAACCTCACTTTCAATTTTCAAAGAAGACAGTAGCATGTATCCGTGAGCTCCTTCCTTCAAGAAAGCTTGAACTTGGTTAGTCGTCAAGTATCTAGAATCCTCATCCACAGGAAAAACTATGGTTTTTCTTGAACAATCTAATAGAACATGGTTGGAGGACAACTAGTCCATCCCTAAAATTATATCTAGCTGAGAAAGCGGTAAACAGATCAAATCGACAGAAAAGATTTGACCTTCAACAATTAAGGGACAATTTAAACAGACTTTGATAGTAACTACCGATTTATTGGTGGGGGTAGAAACAGTCAGATCAAAAAGTAAGGTAGACACTGGTAAACCAAATTGTAGCACACAGTCATAAGATATGAAAGAATGGGTTGCCCCAGAGTCATACAGTACAGTTAAAAGGTTACCGTCTATGGTGCCTTCTCCTTGAATCAAGTCTTCTGACTCGGAGACTTCAGCTCCGCTCATGGTATAGACCCGTCCTCCTGCTTGCGGTTTGTTGGCCCTTGCAGTATTGACTGAAAGTTCAGCCTTTGATTGGTTGCAGTCTCGGGACACGTGGCTAGGCTTGCCACATCTGAAACAAATAATCCCCTTTATAGTGCAATCCCTCGTGAGATGATCCTTTCCATACTTCAGGCATCATGAGGGATACGCCACATTTTGGCCGGTCCGGTTCCCAGTAGAACCTCCACCAGAACTTTCACCCGCTGTCTGTTGCTAGTTTCTTGTTGGCTAAGAATAGGGCTTCTTTTGGAAGCGATTAGAACTGTTGCACCACCCCTTTGGAACCTTGTAGGTCCAAAGTTCCTGCTCTTTGTATCTCTAGCTTGCTCTAGAGCTTCCACTTTGCAGCACTTATCTAGCAGCTCTGAGAACTTATTGATTTTCAGTATGATAATAGTTTTCTTCACTTCATATCTTAGTCCTTCTGTAAACTTCTGACACTTCTAGGTTTCATTCGGCTGGTGCTGAAAGTACGTTGAAAACTGTGACAAGTTTTCAAATCTCATTGCATATTCACTAACGTTCATGTTCCCCTGCCTTAGGTTGAGAAACTCCATCTCCTTCGCGTGCCTCGCGCTCGCGGGAAAGTACTTATTCAAGAATTTATCCTTGAATAAATCCCAAGTGATTTCGTGATTTTTAGCCTCCAGCATTCTTTGCGTCCCGCACCACCAGTTCTCAGCATTGCCAACCAACATAAAGGTAGCATAAGTCACCTTCCTATTCTCGGCGCAATTCATGCCTAGGAAGACTTTCTCTAGTTCTTTGATCCATAGACTGCCTTTATTTAGATCAAAATCTCCTTTGAATTAGGGAGGATTGTGGTGACGAAACTCCACCAAGTTTTGAGCGTCAGCAGTGGCTTCGAGCTGTTGAGCAACCCTTTCTTGTTTCTGAGCAACTCTCTCTTGCTGTTGAGTAGCTCATTTAGTCTGTTGTGCTATGGCTTTAGCCATCCTTTGCATTGCCTCTATAGCAGCTGCCATGTCTCCACCTCGTGCCATCTTGCTTTCTCAAATCAGGTTCGCTAAAAAACACACGGAAGGTTAGATGTATTCACTCGGAATACCAACATAGAGATTCACACAGCACAAACAAGACAGACTCAATCACAAGACCAAAAGAAACATAAACCGGGGCTCTGATACTAACTTAATGTAACGCCCCATTTTGGGAAGGAACGTCACATTGTCATTTACGATGCGAAAAATAAAAATATAAGTTAAGACCCAGTTCTTTTATAAATATAAAATTTACTTAGTAATAACCGTGTAATTAAATTAGCAAGTATATATATTTTTTGTTATAATTAATAAAATAGTGATAAGACATAATTGCAATGAAGAGTAAAATAGAAATAAAGCATACATCAATCAACATACATATACAATGATATATCATTATATTAAACTTGTTTAATTACAGTGCCTGAATATACAAAAAGCAAAATTATACATATATGCCCCAAGAGATTATAAATATACAGCCCACCAAAATAATAACACATCAGGCCCCTAAAAAAAAACACTGATAGCCATCAGTAGCTATCGACAATATCAGTCCCTAAGAGGAGAAGGAACCGTGTCAGGATCCTCCTCGGGTTCCTCCTCAGGGTCTTCCTCTTCCGAGGAAACCTCCATCGAAGCCACCGAGTTACGGGCCGGGGCTCGAGCAGTGGAAACAAAAGAATCCTCCTGTGGGATGTAATAAAGATCACCCCACATCTCCCTTATGGGCAAATAAAACTCCAAACATAAATTGACGCTGAAAGTGAAGATAGGTGGTTCATGACGCCCCCAAGCCAGCAAAATCGACACGTCTCCCTCATAGATGAAACGATCAGAATTTAGGTTGATGTACCAACGGTCTGGCCCTCCGAGGAAGGTCAAATGCACATAACCTATAAATTCACGTGGGCGTGCCGCCATGATCCAACAGTAGGTGCTAATCGCGGTCGGGCCAAAAGCTGGGGAATTCATGAGCTTCGTCCTCCTTGCCAACGTCTTCGATGAAATGTATTTATAAACGGGCAGAAATAATAGAAACACAGGAAAAAGGTAAAACATCCTACCATCATTACCAATTATGACAATAAGAAACAAAACGGCGCAAAGCGCCTACATAGCATTTCAGCAGTAATAATGATAAGCATCGAATAGCAGTGATAAATAATTAAGCAGTTCCAGGCAGTTATACATCAGTAATACAACAGTTCCAATTATAATAAGGATTAAATGCCAGATAATGTATGGACTCACTATGCACATACGTACAATGTCAAAATCCTACTCCATGGAGCTAGACACAAACAGTCAGAGAGAAAGATCAGGAGACATGTTTGCAACTCGGCTGCTGCGGCCAAAGTGCTATAACTCATCAGTTTATTCACGTGCACATCAAGGCATTGTACAGACATTCTACACTAGATCATGATATAGGACAATGTCACATCCGGATCGTCGGTGCATTCACATCGGTTTATCTCACGGTCCAGTGGGGCTACCAACTGTCTACTGTGAGATGCCCGTGCCCCGATGCCCCCAAGGTCAATAGAATTACCTACACTAGTCTACTCACACTCACACTCGAACAAAGTTGTATTCAATCCCCTAGGCAACATGGCCTTAACAACAGTCCAATGGACTTTCACAATGCATGCTGACTCAATGCATATAACATGTATACTCATCAATAATACACTTTCCATGTCATGTCGCAGTTCAACTAAAGTAAGCATCATTTTGTTATTAGTCAACTCATGGACCCACATTAAATATCATTAAGTCCTTAATTAATACATTACGTTTTTAGGGTACATTATAAGATCACTTAACATTCTCACTTACACTCACGATCTCATCTTAACTGAAAATTATTCTAAGCCTTTAAATAAAATTTTGTTCTTATTTCTTTCCGTTTTATGAAACCCTAATTGATTCCTAATTAATCATTTAATTAAGTTTCACTTCAATTTAATTTTTCTTATGAAATTCCTTTCATTATTAGGTTCTTACTTTAAACTTAGTCATATTCACTTAGAGAATTATTTCTAAGTCTTACCAATGCCTCACACATCCTTCTTTGTTCTTAAAGTCCAAAGAATTCCTTTAGGTTACTAAATTTATTTCCTTCCATTACATAATCCTCTTATTTATTTACTTGATTAATTAAATGCCGTAGTTATATGAAATCATATGATTGAGCCATTTTTAGCCGTGAAGGTCGTGAGCCTCTCTAGGTTTAGGGTTTAAATTTTTATTCTATTAATCACATATTATCCACTTGGCTAGCTAAGTCTTCCACTTGTTATAAATTTTTCACCAAGAACCCTAATTTAGGGCCCCAAAATCATGAGCCTCATGGAAGAGGACCAAGTCATTTTTGCTTCCATTCAAGATTCCAATCCACCCAAACACATATATATACATAATCAATCAATCGAATAACTTAAACAAATTAGAAATAATATGAAATCATACAAACAAAGAGAGTGACCCTACTAGGGTTTCTCACAACCAATCACAAATCAAGGTTCCTTACTACCAATAGAGGTTGAGGAGGAGTATCTTCCTCTTACCAAAGAGAAGAGAACAAGCAAAAGAACCCCCCTTGAGGCTCCTTGAGATTTCGGCCAACACCACCCAAAAACCCTAAAATTCCAACTTCAACCAATCAATACCAAAGCTTGAAAAAGAATGAATAGATGGTCAAAAGAAAAGCATCTCAAATGAAAATAGAGAGGAGATCAAGAGAATACAAGAGTCTCACCCAAAAGCCCTAACTTGAAGCTTGAAGAAAATGGTAAAGATGAGAGCTTTCCAAGGAACCACCAACTAGAGAAGTGTTTATATGATGAAAGTGATTAAGAAAATGGGGTTGGTTGAAATTTTTGTGAAGATGGAGGGCTTAGAGGTTTGGTGGCCGTGTGGTGTTCTAGAGAGAAGGAGGAGAGAAAGTTTAAGAAAGATGAAGGTAGAGAGAGAAGTGAATAGAAAAGTGAAAGATGCTTTTAGGGTTTTCTTTTTGAAATTTGAATAGGTTAATCAAATTAAATTGAAGCACAAATTTGGCTCCCAATTTGTGTGCAGCAGCCGTGTGAGTGTGGGGAGGAGGAGAGAGAAATGGTTAGCTTCCTTGAGAAGCTTGGGTGCATTTTCAATAAAGAAGATGTGATTAGATATAAAGGAGATTGCCTTTAGATAAGATAATATGATTTAATAGTTAAAATAATATGATAATTAGGATTTTACTACAAGCTATTATCCAATGGATAATTGTTACAGTGCACAATGCCAGTATTAATTATCCAATGAATAATAAAGCGTATCGCAAAATTTTAATTAACGGTACGCATAGAGATTTTATTTATCAGATAAAATCTCAAAAATATAAACCTCGTAAACTATGCCCCCCTCGGGTTCCCCCATCGACACGTCGATGGTTCAAGGTTTACCAGCCTCAGGGAAAACATTTCGCTTTCCCGGCTTCGCTCAGCACACACGTAAAACGAGAAATATACTAAAATATTCGACGTTTCCAGAAAAATCTAGAAAAATTCTCAAAAATAAAAAATATTAGAAGATGACTATTCATCACAAAACAAATAATTTTCGGGGTGTTTCACTGACTCTGTTTAGTGTGCATGTAAAATGAGGAATATATTAAAATATTCAACATTTCCAAAAAATTTCAGAAAAATTTCCAAAAATCATAAATATTATAAAATAATTATTTATGATGAAATAAATAATTTTCGGGGTATTACAATATTCGCTTTGGTTTGTATAAATTTTATGTATTACAATATGCCCTTTTAAGGCTGAGGTTGTATATATATAATCTTTTCTTTTCTGCAAGACTCTTTATAATGACATGTACGTTATTATGGATTATGTTTATTGTTTATCAGATAGAAACGACTCGCTTAACTTTATTTACTTGTAGATATTACGTATATACTATGGTATCTAGAGTTAGGGTGTTACAAGACATCAGTTTTCCTCTGTGGCTAAAAGATAAAGAAGGGTTCTCAAAAGGGACAATAATGGTTTGGATTAACCAAACTATTGACGCTGTGTAAATGGTTGTAGAAACTAGGTAGGATAGTTGTGGTCAAGATGGCAAAACAAATGCATGTGACTCACAAAAGCATCCTAAGGAGTCAAAGAAGAAGATGGTGGTTGAAAATACGTGAACTTAGCCTCATCCATTTTTATTTCAAAAGGCCTTAATGGGAAATTTAAGGTTAGCTTATTTTTCAAGAGTGCATTGAGCCACAATTAAAGCAACCAAAGGGGACCACCCAAGTTAATAACCTCCCTCTGAGCCCTTGTCAGGCGAACAACTTGGTTAATGGTGTAACATCCTCCCTAACCTAATAGTCCTGATCAGGGTTATAGAAGCTCAGTAACACCAGCATGAGTTATCTGTTAATTCAGGTAACCTTCTGGACTAGTTTGAGCATAATATTATAACATTGAATACGGATAATAGTTCATATACACTCAGACTTTAGCATAAACAGCTGAGAAGATAGAAATAAATATGAAAAATTTATTTCTATGTAACAAATGATTGGAATGAGCTGTAGAAAATTTTGGAGGATCAAATGAATTGATTTGGCATTTTTAATGACATTGAATGAGTAACTAAAAGCCTAATTAGACAGTTAAGTAACTCAGAAAATCATGAAATTTTGTGTAGATATTAGGTACAGGATGAAGAATATTTTGTTAAGGAATACCAATTAAAGTGAATATCAGTAAGCTTATTTGCTTAATTATTAGGCTTAACTAACTTAAGGAAGAGTAAAAGAGTTTAACTGATAAATAACAGTATATAGAAAATTATGGAATCATGGATATGAGGATTAAGTGAAGTCCTAAAATTTTCTATAACACTTATGGAAGTTAAAAAACTTAGTTTTGGAATATTAAAGTATTCTTAAGATATACAAAAGTTTCAGCACAATTTTCCATCCTTATCTCTTCCCCAATCTCCACTGCCTCTTCACCTTTCATCTTTATCTAAATGTTTGAGTTTTATTTTCTTCATTTTTGCTTCCATTCCCCACATTACCAGCAGTAGCAAGAGAGGAGAAAAGAAGAGAAAAATCAAGGGAAGAAAGGGAGGAGTAGAAAAAGGGAGAAAGGGAGAAGAAAAAGAAAAGGAAGCAAACATCCATAAGCTAGAAAGGTTGAGGTAGAGGTTATTGTTTTGTTTCTTCACTTTATCTTCTTCTCTTTTGATTATCAAAAGTTCCATATAACTTGATATGAAGAAATTGATGGTTAAAACTATGTGATATGTGTTTGAATGTGTTCATAGTTTGAACTCATGAATTGCTTTGGAATTTCCATGCTTATGTGGTTGATATTTCTTATTCTTCTCTTTTTGCTCCCAAAGCTTTGCTTCGTAAACTTGGATAAAATTTGAGGATTTGTATATCCAATAGTTAATCCTTGCATGGTTATAAATTCCAAACTCATATGTGTTTAAAGAATTTCATATATTATTTCCAAAAATGGGTATTATTGAAGTTGTGAAGAATATATAAGAGTTATAGGTGCTTTGAGACTATGTTTTGGTGTAGAAATCATCTAGGAATTGTAAATGGGGAGTATGGATTTGTAACCAACCCAGAGTAAATCACACTAAGCATTCTACCACTGCGCGATTAGGCGCCTAGTGACTTACCAATTAATTGGTCAAAGGCAGAATGGGAACTTCCTGAGTGATTAATGGCTCAAGTTTTGGGTGCCTAATTGCCCAAAGGCAGAAGCTTCCCTGTTATACTATAGTCTAAAAACTGAATCTTAAGCTTTATGTATTCTCATTCCATGTTGTTTAACGAGAATTAAAGTACCAATAAAGTGTGCATGTGGAGTGTAGTGATTGAATGGTATTGCATACTTGTTGTGCATTAGAAAATTGTATTGCTCCTTTATATTAATAAAGTTGAGCTCTTAATAAATTTACTTGACAAATGTTTGAATTAGAATACATTGGACATGTTAAAAGAAATGATGGTGATCTTTTATGACATGATCCATATATATTAATCCCTTAGAAAGGGTAGACCATAGAATAGATTTAGGAAACGATGAAAACCTTAGATAGATATTCTTTGGAAATGACGATGATCCATTGAATATCTTAACTTGAATATGATCTAGGAAATGATGGTAATCCTAGAAAGGTATCCTTTGGAAATGATATTTGTAACATCCCGAAAATTTCTTATTTCATTATAAATAATCATTTTATAATATTTGTGATTTTTGGTGATTTTTGTGAAATTTTCTGGAAACATTGAATATTTTAATATATTTCTCGTTTTGCGTATGCACTGAGCGGAGCCGGGATAACGAAATGTTCTCCCTGAGGCTGGTAAACCTTGAACTGTCAATGCGTCGACGGGGGATCTTACTAAACCCGAGGCCAGGCACAGTTTGCGAGGTTTGCATTTTTCAAGGTTTTATCTGCTAGATAAAATCGCGGTATCATAAAATTATTGGATGAATAATAAAATATTATTTTCATCACTTGTAATTTTTTCACTGAGAAAATAATTCTACAGTGTAATTGATCATCTATCAGATGTATTTAATTTGGAGACTAGCTTACCATACACTTTATCGAGGAGCGCGCGAAGCTTCTCAAGGAAGCTTCTTCCAACTATTATCTTATTATTTCTCTCTCCTCCTATTTTGTGCAGCACGTTTGAATTAAGGGGTCTAATTCATTTCTCCCATTCTCCTCATTCACGCTGGTCACTCTCCCTCACGCAGATCACTATTCACTCATTTTTCTCTCTTCTCTTTCACCCCACAGCAGCAACACCATCCACCCACACCTCCGTTTTGTTCTTCCAAAACCGTCACACTCCCAGCACCATTTCGTGTTTGGAGAACCACCATATCTGAGGAAAACATCTCCAAGGTCCTACATTTTCTTCATCTTCATCTTCTCCCTTTGTTGAAGCTTAAAGGTTGGAACTTTAAGGATCTCCTGGAAACTGAAAACGTGATTTCTGACCAAAAAGGAGCAGTTTTTCTTTGTGCTTCTCCAAGGTAAGAGGAAGACACTCCTCCTCAACCTATTTTAGCATTTAGGAACGTCTGTGATTGGTGTTGAGGGTTATTCTACTTTGTATGTTGTTTTGTATTGCATCTGTGCTATTTGATTGTTTGAGTTTTGAATATATATATATATATATATATATATATATATATATATATATATATATATCTGGATGTATTGGAATGTGGAATAAGGAAGGGAATGAGTCCCGATTGGTTCTCGGATAGTTACGGTATAGGCCAAGAAATTTGGAAACTTAATGAGAAAACTGGTAATAGTGTGAAATCTGGCCAAAATACGTCGAATGTGAAAACCTATCGAATTTGATATCCTAATTACTTAGTAAAATGTTAAAATCCGTCGAGTATGAACTTCTGGCCAAACCTGTCGAATTTGATATCCTAATTACTTAGTAAACTGTTAAAATCCGTCGAGTATGAACTTCTGGCCAAACCTGTCAAATTTGATATCCTGATCACTTAGTAAAATGTTAAAACCCGTCGAGTATGAACTTCTGGCCAAACCTGTCGAATTTGATATCTCGATCACTTAGTAAAATGTTAAAATCCGTCAAGTTTAGACTTCTGACCATTTCCGTCGAATGTCAAAACCCGTCGAGTTTAGATTTCTGACCACCAAAACACAATGTGAAAATCCGTCGAGTTTAGATCTTTGACCACTAAACACAATGTCAAAATCCGTCGAGTATGAACCCCGATCATGCCCGTCGAGATTGATCTTCTGACCAAAACCCGTCGAATAGAGTCCCTGGACACTTAGGAGAAACTGCCCCAAAGTCAATAATCATCGAGTTTGAGAGACAATGCCTGTCGAGTAGATGAATTTCTCCAGACCTGTCGAAATTAGAGATTTCGACCAGTGTTTCGTCGGTTCGACACTTGGGAGATTTTCTCCAACGTCGACACCTATACCTGTCGAATTGAGGCTTTTGCTGACCCTCTGGAGGGTTCGACAGTTTCGACCTTCGTTCGACAGAACCCCCATCCGACAGAAATTGATTTCTTGCCAATCCTATTATAAAATGTTTTCCCCATTCTTCCCTCCTCCTGTTACATTATCCTTCATCGAATGGCAGCTTCAATTATTCATAAAACGTATTGTCTTTGTCGAATTCAAAAGTATACCTATCACCCAACACCTAGTAATTGAAATCTGTGACTCAGTTTGTGATTCCGACCGTGTATTTTCCTGGACCCAAAACCTCGGGACTAATAGAGGTATATTGATTATAAATAAATGGGATGACTAGAAATTACTTAGGAATGCATAAACAGGGAAGAACATGAGAGTGTGAGATTTTGAGATCTTAGAATAACCTTCTAAGGGCATATGAATAAATTACCTAAGAGGATTTAAGTTAACTAAGAGAATTCCTTTAGAGACAAACTCTGTAAGTAAAGCTAAACTTAAGTAAGAATTCATAATACGCTTTAAAATGTATTAATTTATTTAACAACAATATCATGCTATTGTGGGTCCATGTGGGTGACCATTGATTGGGTTAATTCTTACTTGGGCAAATTGTGACGTATGATGGAATAGTATGTAATAATGATCATACATGATTATGCATAGAGTCTGTATGCATTGTGGATAAATCATATGACATGCATTTGAGGCATGATTGTGAGTTGTCATGAGAAGCATGATAGAGTCATGCATTGCACAAAAGAACGAGAATGTCCGCTGGACTTTGTTAAGGCCGAGTTGCCTAGGAGTTGAATCACACCTTAGTGCGGGTGCGAATAGACACGTGGGGTCTGTAGATGACCTTGAGGGCGTCGAGGCGCGGGCGTCTCGCAGAGGCGTGGTAGCTCCTCCGGGACCGTGGAGATAGACCGATACACACACACCGACGATCCTAAGCGGCCACGATCCTATATCGAGATCTTGTGAGAATGCCGCATTGTATAAAGCCTTGTTGCGCAAAATGAGTGATTATTTTCTGGAAAGCACTTGTTTTTATGGCTGACGAGATACTGGCATGTCTCCCTGAATCATTCTCTCCGACTGTTTTGTGTCTAGCTTCATGGAGTAGGATCTTGATTATTGAGGGCACATGTGCATAGTGAGTCCATGAATTATCTGGCATACATTGTTATTATAATTGAAACTGTTGTATTTCTGATATATCCATATATTTATATGATTGCCTGAAATTGTCTGGTTGATTATAACTGCTACTAAATGTTTATTACCATTATTGCTATCATAAATGCTATATGGGCGCCTTGCGCCATTTTGTTTCTTGATGCTATGACTGGTAATGATGGTAGGATGTCTTACCTCTTTCTTGTACTTTTCTTGCTCTATGTTAATTTTTGGTTAAAGACTATAAGTGGGAACGAAGTTGGATTCTTTTGGATTTTCTTGGTTTGACCTACTGTAACCGGTGATGTCGTCGCGAAGGGAGTTCTATTGGGTTTGTTCGAATTGTGTTCGCTTTGATACCAAGACCTGTAGAGTCGACTGGACCGACAAGCGTACGTGACATGCTGGGGATCTGACTTTGACCATGAAGAGGACTGCGATTGAAGACCTTATCTTGTATTTCTCACTACACCTTGGTGAGCCGGAATTGCCTCACGCATTCGGGATACGATGGAGTGCCCAACTCCTTAGTCGTAGATATATTATGGGTAGTTTATATTTTATTTTGCATTACCTATATAAAGTGTATTTTTGAGTACATGTATGCTTTAAGGCAATTATCCAGACTTAAATGTTGTAAATTGAGTACATATTATAATTCATAATTTAATTGGTTGTATATGTAACTACTCATTCGTGGCTCCTATTTTCCTCATATGAGAAATGTTTAATATTTATGGTAAATTTGTTGTTTGACAATGTTAGCACGCCGACATTTAGTGACCGTGACATAATGACGATTGTGCATTGGTTATTAAATCGAGGGGTGTTACATTTTATGGTTATCAGAGCTCAGTTCATCCTGTTTTGCCAGGGTATGGACTGACTATGCTAAGACATGTTAGAAGTTTTTGTATGTTGTGTACTTCCTTGTCTCTTGATTGAGATGTTGGGAAAGGAAGGCATGGCTTGCCGTAGGTTGAGTATTGGTAGCTACTGTTACACAATTACGTGACATTGAGTACTGGCCCACTCAATGTGTAATGTTCTGTGACTACAGGAAACTATGACTTCACCTTGGCATATTAAGGTAATAGGAGTTCTTTAGAAAGAAGCTCAGCTAAGATGACTGAACTTGCTTAGGACTTGTTTGCATTTACACCCTTGTAGTGTTACCTCTAGAATTGTTTGAGCCTATGGGTTAGAAAAAGGGTAGTTGAATAAGACTTGCAAGGTTAGTGGACTGAGGTGTCTAAGAGATTTTCGAAAATCGATTCTCTTTGGAAAGGAGTATCTGGCATAAGTTTGGTTCGAGGAGCTACATAGGAGTCAAAGACTTACTGGAGATCGCGTCGTAGAAGGCAGAATAAAGGAGCTCAAGTTATAGTCTTTTGAGTTTGTCTTGATTGGGTTATGTGACTTTTGTGCTTGGGTTCCGAAAAGAGACAATATTGTTTGGAATGAATGCTTTTGATTTTCCCTTATTACTTGACTTGTTTGTTCTTGAAGGAAGACAATGACTCGAGGTAAATATAAGCGCGTGAACGCAGGGGTGACAATGATGACCCAACTGAGGTAATCGAAGAAATACAAAGAATAGTTAATGTAACTACACGCCAAGATCGAGAGAGCCGCACAACAGTAGGAATTGGAAGTTGAGGTTAGGAATTTGAAGGAAGAAAGTCGACTTTGGGGTAACTCGGATTAGAAGTTCCAAAGGAGGAACCGTGGGAAGGCCAAACGGTTTAAGCGTAAGCGTATATACTACGACCAAGGGGACAACAGCGACAACCAATGCCTGAAGGAGGTACGAGTGGTAGTAAGTCCAATCCAACTGTGGAACCATTGTCAATGTGTAAGAAGTGCGGAAAGGACCACTTCACGAGGGACTGTAAGATCGAAGGAAGAATTTGTTTCAAGTGCAGAAAACTAGGACATGTGTCAAGAGATTGTGTTTTGTATGAGACAAAGCATCCATCTGCAATCAAAAGGGCAATCTGCTTTAAGTGTGGAAAGGACCATTTAACAAAGGATTGTACGATCGAAGGAGTAATCTGTTTCAAATGTAGAGAGCTAGGACATGTGGCTAAGAACTGTACTTCCCGAAAGACGAAGCCTTTTGTTGGTGATGCACGCACTCCACAATCTCACGAAGAAAGGAGAGTTAATTTCTCAAGTGGAGTGGAAACGTCCAAGACTGACGGCCTAAGCAAGGAAGCTTGTACTATGGTGGATGACCCTATGATTATACTGTATAATTCCGGGGGTAACCCGTTTCTTTATGACGTATAAATGTATGAATTCAATAGGGATATTCATACCTTCGTTATCTTTTGACTAAGTTATTCCTATTTTGGCTACTAAGAACTTGTTGATGGTAGCCAAGTTGTTTAAATTATCCTACGACCTGTTAAAGACTAAATCTTTTGGTAATCTGATTCGTTTACTTCTTTTACAAATTAGATGTAATGTTAACAAAAGGGATTGGTTATCTTTCAACCATATCCTGTTGAAATATTCCAATGAAATTCTAAAAGTTCGTTTATGGAATTGAGTTGTTTGTGTATTTACTTCCTTTCGACTCGAATGATACTGTTCTCGTTTGTAAGACTACTCTCATTACAATAGGTCCGTTTAGAACTATCCTATTGTTGTTAGAAATTGAAACCCTTTTTACCAATTCAATCACCTACTTTCTTCATGAATAGGCTTAATCTCAGGAAGGGGATTGATTGTTTTCTAAACGGGTCTCGTTATTCAATTTCAATGGAAACTAAGTGTTTCTTGAGACAGAAATTTCCTAGATGTGAATCAATGAAACTCACTCCTACGTTTTATTAGACTATATCATACTCTTCGTTAGGCGGGCCCAGTGGTAAATCAAGTAACTTCCCTATTTTTCTTTCTGACCTTTATAACGTTTCTAGTATACTTCGATTGAGTAAATGTGTTCCCGAATCTGAACCGTAACAATATGCTAAGCGTAGCACGATAAAGTGAGAACTTACCCTATGAGACATTTGTTCGAATCAAGGAAAGACGATTTGGCAAATCAATTGAAGGATGCCGTTATTTTCTCCAATATCATTTTGGGTTCTCAACTATCATTAAGATCATTTGAGAGAAGGGTATATTTCCAAGGTAACTTTCTCTGATACGTAGTGAATACCATGGGTATTTCGTAATGTCGTTCCAAGTAATGAATACTTCGGTAGTAACGATCGACTACACAAACAAGACCTTTCTTCCCTATTGAGACAGAATTGTCATGTTCTTCTTCAAATTCAGAAGAAGAACGAGGAGTTACGCTAGAAGCTGTTCAAGTGTGAATTTCGATTTGAGGCAGTTTAACTTTTGAGTCAAGTGATCTTTAAAAGAAGGAACTATTGAAGATCCGTCGCGAGTTGGAGCAATTCTTCAATGGGACAGACCAAAGACTGTATTGCAGATTTGTAACTTTAAAGGATCAGCTGAATAGTACGGGGGACTCACTGCAGAATTTTTCAGAATGGTTTTGTATGGACTGATGTATACGAGGGAAATTTTCAAAGATTGAAGAGACACTCGATTTCTTCGCCAAAGATGATTCTGCCCAACCCCAATGAACTTTTGAGATACCTAGTGATGCTTCGCATTGAAAGTTTAGAACGTGCGCTTGATCAGAATAGAAGGAATGGTAATGTACGCTTAGCGACAATCAAGAATACATGAGAAGGATTACCTTACACTAATTCAGAATTAGCTCCGTAGTTACATTGAAGGTCTAGAGGCATTTTCTACAAGGAGAAATTCTCAATGCCTATAGTAATCTTAAGAGCCAAAGGTATTTTGGTTTATTAGAATGAGTTGAATATAAGGCAGAAACGATGATTAGAAGTTCCAAAAGATTTTGATTTTTGTTTTGGTATAATATCAGAAGAGGTGAATGTCGTAGAGGACGCCTTAGGAAGAAAATACGTTTAGTTGTCTACTACAGTGAGCAAGAAGAGTAAGTTCGATAGAGACACTCAGCGATGTACAATTGTTTTGGGAGTTGGCTGTTGGATGGCTGAAGACTTAAGGAGCGTAAAATCTTTTGTTGATCGGCCTATGACGTCAACACATTTTTGCTCGTTAATATAAGATGCTCAGGGGAAGGAAGCAACCTTATTGCCTGTGATTTGGATTGATGCAACTGAAGATACAACATGAGAACAAAGAGACGAAATGAAAGAAACATAGTCGCGTTTGTTCTAAGATATGATGAATTTCGAGGACGAAATTCTTTTTTAGAAGGGGAGTGTTGTAACATCCCGAAAATTTCTTATTTCATTATAAATAATCATTTTATAATATTTGTGATTTTTGGTGATTTTTGTGAAATTTTCTGGAAACATTGAATATTTTAATATATTCCTCGTTTTGCGTATGCACTGAGCGGAGCCGGGATAACGAAATGTTCTCCCTGAGGCTGGTAAACCTTGAACTGTCAATGCGTCGACGGGAGATCTTACTAAACCCGAGGCCAGGCACAGTTTGCGAGGTTTGCATTTTTCAAGGTTTTATCTACTAGATAAAATCGCGGTATCATAAAATTATCGGATGAATAATAAAATATTATTTTCATCACTTGTAATTTTATTCACTGAGAAAATAATTCTACAGTGTAATTGATCATCTATCAGATGTATTTAATTTGGAGACTAGCTTACCATACACTTTATCGAGGAGCGCAAGCTTCTCAAGGAAGCTTCTTCCAACTATTATCTTATTATTTCTCTCTCCTCCTATTTTGTGCAGCACGTTTGAATTAAATGGTCTAATTCATTTCTCTCCCATTCTCCTCATTCACGCTGGTCACTCTCCCTCACGCGAGATCACTATTCACTCATCTTTCTCTCTTCTCTTTCACCCCACAAAGACAACACCATCCACCCACACCTCCGTTTTGTTCTTCCAAAACCGTCACACTCCAAAGACCATTTTGTGTTTGGAGAACCACCATATCCGAGGAAAACATCTCCAAGGTCCTACATTTTCTTCATCTTCATCTTTCTCCATGTTGAAGCTTAAAGGTTGGAACTTTAAGGATCTCCTGAAACCGAAAACGTGATTTCGACCAAAAAGGAGAGTTTTTCTTTGTGCTTCTCCAAGGTAAGAGGAAGACACTCCTCCTCAACCTATTTTAGCATTTAGGAACGTCTGTGATTGGTGTTGAGGGTCATTCTACTTTTGTATGTTGTTTTGTATTGCATCTGTGCTATTTGATTGTTTGAGTTTTGAATATATATATATATATCTGGATGTATTGGAACGTGGAATAAGGAAGGGAATGAGTCCCGATTGGTTCTCGGATAGTTACGGTGTAGGCCAAGAAATTTGGAAACTTAATGAGAAAACTGGTAATAGTGTGAAATCTGGCCAAAATACGTCGAATGTGAAAACCTGTCGAATTTGATATCCTAATTACTTAGTAAAATGTTAAAATCCGTCGAGTATGAACTTCTGGCCAAACCTGTCGAATTTGATATCCTAATTACTTAGTAAACTGTTAAAATCCGTCGAGTATGAACTTCTGGCCAAACCTGTCGAATTTGATATCCTGATCACTTAGTAAAATGTTAAAACCCGTCGAGTATGAACTTCTGGCCAAACCTGTCGAATTTGATATCTCGATCACTTAGTAAAATGTTAAAATTCGTCGAGTTTAGACTTCTGACCATTTTCGTCGAATGTCAAAACCCGTCGAGTTTAGATTTCTAACCACCAAAACACAATGTGAAAATCCGTCGAGTTTAGATCTTTGACCACTAAACACAATGTCAAAATCCGTCGAGTATGAACCCCGATCATGCCCGTCGAGATTGATCTTCCGACCAAAACCCGTCGAATAGAGTCCCTGGACACTTAGGAGAAACTGCCCCAAAGTCAATAATCGTCAAGTTTGAGAGACAATGCCTGTCGAGTAGATGAATTTCTCCAGACCCGTCGAAATTAGAGATTTCGACTAATGTTTCGTCGGGTCGACACTTGGGAGATTTTCTCCAACATCGACACCTATACCCGTCGAATTGAGGCTTTTCTCGACCCTCTGGAGGGTTCGACAGATTTCAACCTTCGTTCGACAGTAACCCCCATCCGACAGAAATTGATTTCTTGCCAATCCTATTATAAAATGTTTTCCCCATTCTTCCCTCCTCCTGTTACATTATCCTTCGTCGAATGGCAGCTTCAATTATTCATAAAACGTATTGTCTTTGTCGAATTCAAAAGTATACCTATCACCCAACACCTAGTAATTGAAATCTGTGACTCAGTTTGTGATTCCGACCGTGTATTTTCCTGGACCCAAAACCTTGGGACTAATAGAGGTATATTGATTATAAATAAATGGGATGACTAGAAATTACTTAGGGATGCATAAACAGGGAAGAACATGAGAGTGTGAGATTTTGAGATCTTAGAATAACCTTCTAAGGGCATATGAATAAATTACCTAAAAGGATTTAAGTTAACTAAGAGATTTCCTTTAGAGACAAACTCTGTAAGTAAAGCTAAACCTAAGTAAGAATTCATAATACGCTTTAAAATGTATTAATTTATTTAACAACAATATCATGCTATTGTGGGTCCATGTGGGTGACCATTGATTGGGTTAATTCTTACTTGGGTAAATTGTGACGTATGATGGAATAGTATGTAATAATGATCATACATGATTATGCATAGAGTCTGTATGCATTGTGGATAAATCATATGACATGCATTTGAGGCATGATTGACCGAGTTGTCATGAGAAGCATGATAGAGTCATGCATTGCACAAAAGAACGAGAATGTCCGCTGGACTTTGTTAAGGCCGAGTTGCCTAGGAGTTGAATCACACCTTAGTGCGGGTGCGAATAGACACGTGGGGTCTGTAGATGACCTTGAGGGCGTCGGGCGCGGGCGTCTCGCAGAGGCGATGGTAGCTCCTCCGGACCGTGGAGACAGACCGATACACACGCACCGACGATCCTAATTGGCCACGAGTCCTATATCGAGATCTTGTGAGAATGCATTTGTATAAAGCCTTGTTGCGCAAAATGAGTGATTATTTTTACGGAAAGCACTTGTTTTTATGGTGACGAGATACGGCATGTCTCCCGAATCATTCTCTCCGATTGTTTTGTGTCTAGCTCCATGGAGTAGGATCTTGATTATTGAGGGCACATGTGCATAGTGAGTCCATGAATTATCGGCATACATTGTTATTATAATTGAAAGCTGTTGTATTTCGATATATCCATATATATATATGATTGCACTGAAATTATGCGGTTGATTATAAGCTGCTACTAAATGTTTATTATCATTATTGCTATCATAAATGCTATGTGGGCGCCTTGCGCCGTTTGGTTTCTTGATGCTATGATGGTGGTAATGATGGTAGGATGTCTTACCTCTTTCTTGTACTTTTCTTGCTCTATGTTAATTTTTGGTTAAAGACTATAAGTGGGAACGAAGTTGGATTCTTTTGGATTTTCTTGGTTTGACCTACTGTAACCGGTGATGTCGTCGCAAGGGAGTTCTATTGGGTTTGTTCGAATTGTGTTCACTTTGATACCAAGACTGTAGAGTCGACCGGACCGACAAGCGTATGTGACATCTTTGGGGATCGACTTTGACCATGAAGAGGACTGCGATTGAAGACCTTATCTTGTATTTCTCACTACACCTTGGTGAGTCGGAATTGCCTCACGCATTCGGGATACGATGGAGTGCCCAACTCCTTAGTCGTAGATATATTATGGGTAGTTTATATTTTATTTTGCATTACCTATATAAAGTGTATTTTTGAGTACATGTATGCTTTAAGGCAATTATCCAGACTTAAATGTTGTAAATTGAGTACATATTATAATTCATAATTTAACTGGTTGTATATGTAACTACTCATTCGTGGCTCCTATTTTCCTCATATGAGAAATGTTTAATATTTATGGTAAATTTGTTGTTTGACAATGTTAGCACGCCGACATTTAGTGACCGTGACATAATGACAATTGTGCATTGGTTATTAAATCGGGGGGTGTTACAATATTGATCCTTTGGATATATGTGGCTAGTAAAGGATTTAGGAAATAATGGTGATCTTAAATCCAAATCTAGGAAACCACAGTGATCATGGGTAAATATCCATTGGAAATGATGGTGACCCATGGATAACTGGCCATAGTACTACATATCCATTAGAAATAATGGTGATCCTTTAGATATTTTGCCAAAGTACTAGTAGAGCATATATTTAAATGAGTATTGAAATGAGAATTGATTTTTGAATATGATATTAAGGCAATGCTATCATAAAATGTCATAAAGTTGAAATTAGAATTTTGATATTGAATTGATATTCATACTTGAAAGTATTGACAATGTAGCTTATGATCTTTGATAATGAATGTTTATGACTTTATGGTATTGTTCATAATTAGAATTCTGTTTCAAGAAGAGATATGACTTGATTTGGCCTTTTTGTCACCTTTCTATTAAATAACTAAAATTTTGGTACAAATGAGTTTTTTCTCGAAAACAGCTAGAAGTATTATGATAACATAGTTTTTAATAGAACTACTAAGAATTTTTAGAATTCTCACCCCTATTTTATTGTATTTCTATGATATTTCCAGGAATAAAGTCTGCAGCTAACAGTGGAGAAGAGTAGGGCTAAGAAAAATAGTTTATTTTAGATTTTAGGATAAAGTTTTGTATATTATTTGTATGAAATTATGCCTTCAAGACTTATCTTGTAATTAATGTACTATGAATTATAATCTTGTGTAAATTTCCCTTCTTAATGTTATGTACATTATTTCACCCATAACAGGATCATATTTTCATATATGTTATAAATGTTTTTACAAAATTTGTTTACTAAGGCATGATTCTGATCATGCTATTAGTACTAGTATTGGGATGTTACAAATGGACTCATAAATGGTAGTCACTAAGAGTTGCCCTAATGCATATGGACCATCATCCATTAAAACAATGGCTAGTGGGATGTAGGTAACTAATACTTTGACCCCTGCTAGATGAAATATATGTTTACATAACCAAAGCACTAAGAAGGCCAGGTGTTCAACTTTAGATACTAAACTAGTCCTATGGTGTCTACTAATCCAACAAGAATATCTAAGATAGTTCAGAGGGTTATTCCTTAATGTTTGTTAAGCTGATGCAAATGTGTCAGAATATTGGGAGCGATGGGTATGCCATTTGGCTGTAAACTAGTCAATGTAGTCAGATCGAAAAGAGTGATGATCATCATCCCACAACGAAAAGCAAAGGTATTAGTCAAAGAGTCCTAGTAAGAAAGTGTAGCTCCTATCATTAGGGAACAACAAAAACTTTATGATGACTTAGCTTAATAAGATGAAATAAACCTGCCTTTCTCCAAAAATCCCCATAAACCTCCTAGACTCAATCTAACCAAGAAAAGTATTTCGGACATTCCTTTTGATAGGTTCTAATGGCTCTAACATCCCCCAACCATGGGTAGAGGGGGACTATAGGACCTGTGAAAATAGGACCTTCAGAAGGAGGACAAGAAAGGAGCCTTTGAATTTCTGGGATACATCTAAAAGAAGGGAAAGAAGGGCCATGGAAGACAAAAGAAAAGCATAAAGGAACGAGTATAACATCCTCTTTTTAATATGTTAGGCTAGTTTATGGTTACAAAGGTAGCATAACACTTGCTTGACATGTTTACATAATTTTGTGATAAATTGAGTTACTTTAGGCACTTTCCTGCAACCCAGAATGCAAAAAGTAGCTTAAAATGACTCAGAAAGTGGCATAAATTGCCTAGTTGAGGAAAATAAATAAAGGGAATTTATTTCTAAGTCAAAAATATGTAGAAGAGAATGTAGTTAATTTTTTAAAGCAAACTGAGTTAATTTGGTATTTTTAAGCACACAAAGAGAGTGTTTTAATACCGGATTGACTAGCAGCAGATGTGGAAACTTAAGAAAATGGTGAAACAATAATTTATATGAATCTTAATATTTATTCTAAAGTTGTTGAAAGTTAGAAAACTTAATTTAGAAAAATTTAAGTATTCCTAACAGATATAAAGTTTTTAGCATATGGTTTAAGTGTCCTTGGTCTTATCTCAATCCTTGACTTTTATTCTTCTCCTCTCACGTACGTCTCTTACTGCTAGACACAGAGACAGAAAATGAAAGAAAATAAGAGGAAAAGAAGGAGAAAAAGGGAAAGAAGGAAAGGGAAAAGAAGGAAGAGAAGAAAAAGGGCAAGGCTAAGAATTGAAGTCACCATTCGAGAACTCGAAGTAAGGGGATTTAAGCTTACTTTCTTTCATTCTACACTCTTGTGAACCCAATTCCTTGCTTGGATTTGCATGGTAGAATTTTGAGAAAAATCAATATTGTAACATCCTAATATTGCTATCCTGATATATCGACATATAAAAGAATAACCAATACTAACCATGCTACTTCAACATCATGTCACACTCAAAACCCATAACATTTTATACAAATAATTATGGAGAGCCACATTAACAAAAGTTATATATATATACATCACTGCCTCAGAAGGGTATACTATCATACATAGCTTTAAATAACTAAAGAAGTATAAAATATATTAAAGTTTTACCTAAAAGAGCATTTATACTATGTGTCTTCAAATGACTTCCTTTTTCCTTTTGATACGCTTCTACCTGGATTTATATGAAAACATAGTCGGGGTGAGAAATCATAATTTCTCAGTGTAAGTATTTCAACACTAGCATTTATTCACTCATAATGAATAAACCCACAATTAATATCAAGAATAAGAAGAAAGCAGGTACAATAACTCATATAGCAACCCTATGTAGTATTCTCAAGCAAACCTCATTCCTTAACCCGCATTGAAAGAGAACTATCAACAATATTATACAATCGTCAATACAATCGTAAATATCATTGATTAAGGTAACTGCCCATACAATGATTATGCAATGAAGTAAAATAGTGTTAGTGTAATGTCATGAAACTCGACTATTCTCAGGAACTATGTTTCTCGTACTTTTCTCTGGTAGTATGGCTCTGACCAATTATCACCACCTGGAAATGAATGGATTATTCCATCTCACAATAATGAGTGCACTGTTACCATCTCATATACTGTTCACAAATATATGGGAATAGCAAGTGGGTATGAAAACATGCAAAGTGATATTTAGCATACATTCAATGCCACATTAGATACTCTCCTACGCGAGATCATAACCAATGCACTTAAATGTGTTTTTCTTCCTCCATGAGGCTTTTCCAACCAACAATTTAGGAATGCTCACATACTCGCTCTATGTGTCATTCCCATCAGATAACAGCATCACAAATGATACTAAAAACAATCCCTTATGGATCAAGAGTCTAGGTGTTAGCCTATGGCATTTTCAAACCATTGGTTGCCTAAGGTTTCACACTTTCCTATCATATACTAGGTAGTGATTTCCTTCTTGAAATACTCACATTAGTGTCTCAACACACTCAAAAAGATATAAAAGAGTGATCCCAACACTTGGGGAACCTCCACACATAAAGAACATAATTCTTGAAAAATCCTGGGGCTCACGCCTCAGCGTGACACCCCCACGCCGCAGCGTGGTGCTTTCTGCCTATTGAAAATTGAAACCCGAGCCTTACATGTCGCGACGTGCATACCCTGTGCCGCGGCTTGAGAAGTAGAACCCAGGTCCTACAGAATTCTGTAGAATCGATATTGTTCCATTCATATTTCTCACAAAATCAACTCACTCCAAAATGGTTTCTAGGTGATTTTAAGTCCCTAACAAGTTCACTAACACATAGAAACATAATTCACCAGCTCACAACACCAATTTTGGATTCTTGGATCAAATCACAAATCATGACCTAACTTTTTCACTTTTAGCCTCAAAGGTTCAAATGACAAGTTCTAAGTTTCTAACTCAAACTCTTTACATGAACAAGTCATAAACAACCATTGAAACTCAACCAAACAAGAAAAATAGTCCAAACAACTCTAAAATCTAAAATAACCTATTATACATCTTATATGCATAAGTGGTGAAAATGGACTAAAGAAGCTACAAGAACACAAGAACCCCTACCTCTTGGATCAAAGATGGTGAGGATAATGAAGTCTTAGCTTTCCCCTTCTTTTTCCTTTCCTCCTCTTCCTCCTTCTTTGCTTGTCTTTCCTTTTCCTCTCCTTTGGCAACTGTAACTGTGAGAGAAGATGAGAGAAAAGAGTGAAACATGAGATATAAATATCTCTTCTCAAGCCTTAATATCAAGGCTACCATGGGTAATACCTTTAGTAACATGTTAGACTTGTAAATGGTTACAAAAGGTAGCATATTACTTGTTTAACATGCCAGTGAAGTTTTGTGAAAATTTGAGTTCGTTTAGGCACTTAGTTACAACACATAAGTTGAAAAATAGCTTAAAATGACTCATATAAGGGCTTAAAAGGTTAAGTAAGGGAAACAGGTATGAAGATCTTGTTTCTAGGTCACAAATGAGCTAAGTAAGAAGCAGTTAAAGTTTCAAGAGAATCTGAGTTAATTTGGTATTTTTAGGCATACTAGTTGTACTTTTAATATTGGATTGACTACTAGCAAATATGGAAAATCATGGAAATGATGAAATAATAATTTAGATGAATCTTATGATTTATTCTAAAGTTGTTAAAAGCTGAAAAACTTGAATTAGCATAAATCGAGTGTTCTTAGCAGATAAGGAAGTTCTAGCAAAATATCCCAAGGGACATGATGGTCATTCTCTCGTTTCTTTCTCTTAGTTAAAGGCAGCAAAAGTTGCAAGGAAAGAAAGAAAAATAGAGAAAGAAAGAAACAAAGGAAGAGAAGAGAGAAAGGAAGAAGAAAAAGGAGAAGAAGGAGAGGAAGACCAAGGGAAGATCAAGATCAAAGCATACAGCTTGAAGATTGATCATCTAATCAAGAACTAGGGGTTTATGTTCATTTTCATCTCTTTTCTTTATTTTCACCATAGATGTACCTTTGGTGCTTAAGAGGTCAAAATGAGTTCTAGAGGTGTTTGATGAGTTTGGCTTGCATGAATGTGTTTCTTTGGTCATTTATGACTTGTTCATAGTATAAGTTTAAGCTAAAAGCTTAGAACATCTTATATAGGTCGTTGATGCCCAAAAAGAGGGGTTTGGTCAAGCTAAATGGGATTTTGATCCATAATCAAAATTAAGAGGTTTAAGCTGGTGATTGATGATTCTTAAGTGCTTAAAAACTGATTAGGGACCTAAGATTACTTAGAAACTGGATTGGAATGGCCAAAATCCAAGAAAAAAACTAATGAAACAGTACCACGGTTCTGCAGAATTGGTTTGGTTAAGAAACATGGTCGTGTCCGAAGACACAGGGGGGGCATGTCCCTCTCTGCTTGTTCTAATTCGTGAACAGTGCTCACAGAGCAAGACACGGTGGGCGTGTAATTAAACATGGCCCGTGTCTGAGGCTAGAATCTTCAAAAATGTCATTTTTGATGTTTTGAAGCTATGGACTAGATGGGATCATTAGTATATGTTTCCTAAAGTGTGTTAAGACACAAATGGGGATATTTTCAAGCGGGAAATTATCACCTAGCATGTATGAGAAAGTATAAGCCTTTGAGCATTCAAAAGTAGAGGATTGCCCTAGGTAAGGACATAGCACCTTAGGTAACCTAGTGTTGTATTAGCAATCACTCAAGATGTGATGAGATGGTGCAATGGAGACAAGTATACTAGGATAGATTATACGACTCACTCTAGTAAGGATAAGGAATGTATGAGTCTTAAGATATCCAAGAGTAGTGGATTACCTTTGGAAGGTACCTAGAGCCTTAAGCAACAAAGAGTTGTAAGTAAGAACCACTCCTGAGTTAGATTCACTTGAGTGGAGATAAGGTTGTGTATTTAGTTCCAAGGAGGAGATGTTATGTACTAAGTCTCTAGTTAAACGAGACCTTATGCATTACAGAATACACAATAAGATGAATGTTAACTTGTAAGCTTCTCACATTCATTAAGTATGCAAAGTTCTAGATGCTCATTTATTTCCTTAAGCAAGGTCGAATAAGGCATTAGCTAAGATAGGCTCTTTCACTATGATGAGTTGAGTTTATAGGAATATTAAGGTGGTGTTTATGTAAGAGGTAAACATAACACTACGCTTTTCACACACTAGTTAGTTAATCTAGTTTGTATATGAAAGCTAAGAACCTTAGTGCAACTAGGAGTAATGGTTTGTCATAGATGAGTATCTAACACCTTAGCAACATAGTGTTGCATAGAGATCACTTATGATGTAATAAGTGATGATGGGGTGTATTAGATGCAATGAACTAGGATGAATTGGTAGTGATTGTCGAAGAATGTGACTTTATATGATGAAAGGTCATTTAGCCAAAAGTAAGGGAGTCAAGAAGTTCCTAAGGGGACAAGTATTCCTAACCAAGTGCTAGGGTTACATATAGTATGAGGTTACTGATTATCCTCTCTACAAAGGATAAACATAAGAACCTAAAGTTCCTAGTAGAATATGCTTAAGTCTTAAATGAACTAGGTATATAAGTAAGTATGTATGTTTATGGAAATGGTCTAGTAGTATTGATCGTAGTGAGTATCCTTTGATGCCCATTCATGAAGGCCAATGGAGATAGATGGGTGTTTGATAGACTCTTTTGAGGAAGGACATAATCCTGATATCTCAATAGTGTCAAGGTCAAAGGAGATAAACGGGAAATCTGAAAGCCTTTTTGAGGAAGGATGAAGACCGAACTTCTCAGTGTGCCAGGATACGTATGATGTGAGGATGAGCTTTCCCTCTATTCACCATGGGATAATATACTGAACCAGTTCCTAATGAACTTCTTTATTTTCAACATAAAACTTTGTATGTATTTCAAAACAAACTATTGCACAAGCATATATTTAGGATCTTTCTTACGCATACTCATATTGTATATCATCTGCATTGCATTTACAGACAATTGTATGGGCATTGTCTATTACTGTGGGTATTTACAATTGTATGGGTAGTTGGTTATATCTAACGGTATGTAGGCTATCGATTTAGATCACACTATACAGGTAGTGTGCAGTTATGAGAATTAGCAGAGGAAACTCTTATGTTTGTAGTTATAGCAATTGTTATATTTGTTATACAATGTTATAGCTAGCTGGTATTAGAATTGCTTTTACTGAGAATTGTAATTCTCACCCCAGTTGTTCTTCCGTGTAAATCCAGGTAAAGACCCTGCTAAGGGAAATAAGACGAAGTATGAAGACTAGTATAGTTTTTATATGCTTTAGTAGACAAAGCTGATGTATAAAGTTTATATTTGCTTTGTATGTTTTAAGTAGTTTGTATTACACTATGCCCTTTTGTGGCAAGTGTTGTGTATATATATATATGTATGTATGTATGAGTTTAAGTTTTTTCACATTCTCTCAAGGCTTTTTCACAGTTCATAATGAACTTCTTTATTTTCAACATAAAACTCTGCATGTATTTCAAAACCAAACATTGCACAAGCATATCTTTAGGATCTTTCTTAGACATACTCATATTGCATATCATCTGCATTGCATTTACAGATAGTTGTATGGTCATTGTCTGTTACTGTGGGTATTTACAATTGTATGGGTGTAACACCCTTGTGGGGATGTCACATTTTTAATGCAATAAAATAAAATCTTACCCAAGTTGTAAAACATTTGGTACATAATTAATATGCGTTGTAAAATTTTTCCTTTTTTATACTTAACAATGTTAAATAAAATAACACAGAATAAGAAATAAAGCAAAACATAATCACACACCATAATATACATATGATTTTGTCTTAAGTATACAAATAATTTACAACTACAAATATTTAATAAAGTAGTAAAAAGTCAGCATAATGCTAAAACATAACTTGCCCAAGTGCACCTCGAAGATTTTCTAACCCTCCGATGGATCACTCTCAGAGAGATCATTAAATGACAGAAATCTTGGAGGTCCCACAGTTCTACAGACATGAGTCCGTGCTGTTGACTCACTACTAAGCTCGCTAGGTACATGGAAAATCCCTCTCCAATAACGCCAAAGAGTCAGAGGCAACTCAAGATGTAAATACAGAGTAGTAGTAAAAATAATCTCCCCATCAAACTTTCTACACAGAGACACAGTCAGACGTCCCACGTAGACTACTGATCCTTTATCCTCACACAGTCGCCAGGCCTCCGAGCCTCCATGAAAATCAAGTCTCACGAAACCAAAGAATCCAGGCAACGTCATGATCTCAAGATCAATCCAGATGGTAGGGGTGATCTAACGGCTCACCATCCTCACACTGCTCGCTCGGCTGGCACTCGTTCGGATACTGAATCTCAAGAGGCTGTTCCTTTTCCTCTTCCTCAAACTCTTTATGGAAATATAATAATAATACAGAGAAATATATATAGAGAGGTGAGACAATCTACATCATTACCAGCATGGCAATAAAGAAAACGACAGTACAAACATATATCACAATCATACATACCATCATATCATATACAGTACTTCAAATTAATACATCATACCTTCTATCATAGATTATAGTAAACATTAAAATGCAAATAATGAATGAACACACACACTGACTCATTCCTACTTTATGGAGCTTAACATAGATATCAGAGAGAATGATCCGAAAAGAACCATCAGTACCTCAGGCTACCCAACCAAACTATTGCACTATCCAATGTCGTGTCTATAGCCCACAGTCCAAAACATCGTGTAGTAGTACACAGTCCAAATACATCGTGCACTACAGGCATTGTACATAACAGTCTTCACAAGATCTCGATTAAGAATAGCGTTTGTCGAGATTATTAGTGCGTTGCCCATTAGCAAGGCCCAGAGGAGCTACCTACTGTCCTCATGTGGAATCATCCGCACACTAATGCCTCCAAGTTCAATTAATGAACCACACTACGCCTATCACACCCACAACACGGTGTAATTCATCTCGTCAATCAATCGCCAATTTTCAACTAAATCAACAACACTCTAAATGCAAGATTAAGAATTATAATTACAAAAATACCCTTAGATTCAATATATTATCATATTTACGAAAATACCATCAGTCTCAATATTCCAAAATATAGTATGTCTCCACTTGACAGTACTATCTCCCAACATGTCCGAGTCCACTACTTTGGCCCGATAGTAAAACTCACTGTTCCAGTTAGTCACGTAGAAATTTTATCACGTTTTCACAATCGCATCGCTTTTACAAACATTTTTAAATCGCGTAAATATATTTTGACATTTTTGAACATCGCATAATGTTTTTAAATCATTTTCTCAATCGCATAAGATTTTTAAATCGTTTTCTTAACCATATAGCTTAAAAATCATTATTTCAAATATGTGTAAGCTATTTCTAGTACTTTTAAATCACATAGAATATTTTCCATACGTTATAAATATATTATGGAACTTTCTCTTTTATTTGTCTGATTTTAGTAAATTTTGGCAGCATTTTGTCTATAAAATGCCTTAAATGGTATTTCCTACGTCTTTCTCTAAATTTTTTTTAATTTAACCTTAACCATTATTTACACCTTGAAACTTGCTAACGCGCTTTAAAACTCAAAGAGTGAGCTCTACGTTAGTATTTTTCAAGTGTTCTCTTTATTTCTTACTTATAATAAATTCTGCTAATTTAGAATTTTAAAACTAAGTTGGCCAATTCTTACTTAAATTCTGCTAATTCTTACTTTTAAAACCAGTATTTTTCTTACTTAACCTACCTTAGAAAAATACTTTGGAACTCAAATGTACATTAAATGGCATGTTGGCCAATTCTCATTATTTTACCTAGATTCATTAATCATTGTTTTAGAAAATGGTTGAGAATGTTTTGGTTCTCTTTTTCTTGGAGAAGCTGATGCGTGAAATCCGCAAGTGTACGGTTTTATCGTCAAGTAATAAAAAGATCGAATCCATAGGGACTGTGTCTATGAATACCAATTAATTAATTAATTCAATTAAATTAAACAAAAGGGAATATGATTGTTGATTACGAAGAACGTAGTAACAAAGCAATTAAATAATTAAAAATTAAAGTACAGAATTTAGAACAAAAATAGTAAGTTATCAAGAAGGGATTTTTCAAATTCAAGAAAGCTTCCAAGATTGGGATACCACAATGATACAAGACAAATCCTAATTGACATCCCTTTTATTAAATCTGAAATTCAATTGAAGGTGAATTACCCTAAATTAGTTAATGTTCTTTCTCAAGATACAAGATTTGTGCCCAATTAAACCAATTCATACTCTCGTGGTAATTGAATTTAAATTGAACCCATTACGCTTTGTGGTAATTCATTGAATCCTTGAAAGGCTAAAACTACTCTCGTGATTTAGACCTTAAGTTCAATTCTTATGGTTCCAACACCTAGGTTCACCTCTCAGTACGTCCCTAAATGCCTACGAGATGCAAATAAGTGGCCAGCGAATTCACATGAATAAGAGCAATAAAAATTGAATCAAAGAACATTCAAGATTAATAAAAGAGGAAATAACGTCAATTAATCATTATCAATGTATCAAAGGGCATTGGCCAATCTTAGAAACAAAAGAAACTACTCAGACATAGAGAATAAGAAATCAGAAAACATGTTCATAAACATCCAAACCCGTAATTCAAGAGAGAAGAGGGAAGAAAGATCAAGAACCAAAGCCTCCAATGTGCCTCCTTCAAAACCAAATTAGAACCCCCCATTCTATTCAGAACATCTATTTATAACTTAGGGTTTTAATTGGATAAAAAGCCCCCAAAAGAAATAAAAATAAAAACTGAAAAACTGCTGCGCACTGCGATCCACGGCCGTGGTTCTCTCTGCCACAGGCCAATTTTGCATGCTGTTGAGTTCCACGGCCGTGGATGGTTCCACGGCCAGGCCGTGGAACTCTCTGGAAGTCTCTTTTCCTTCTTTAAGTTGCCCCTCGATCCATGAACGTGGTTTGATCTACGGGAAGGCCGTGGATCCCTCTAGAATGGCCTTTTTGCGCCTTTTTGCTGTCCATAAAGCTCCAACTTCAATCATGTAAGCTTTCCATCCATTCCAAGGCCAATTTAGCACCAATCCTGCACAATAACACCACAAACATTGCAGTTATCTGAACTAAGGGAAAAACAAACCAAAAGAAAAACTAAAATGCCTAAAATACTCAAGAATGTGTGCAAAACAAGAACAAAACATGATGTTGTTTCACACACATCAAATCCCCCCAAGCTTAAGACTTTGCTTGTCCCCAAGCAATAATTAATGCCAAACCAAGATGTGGGATCAAAAGACAATAAAGAATAAGGAACTCGAGAAAACAATATCCAAGCAATAGGTTAAGGCAAACCAAGAATCTGAGAGGTAATCAAAATCAAGTCCAATTAGAGGCTAAGTTCTCAGAAATCATGCATCTTCACTGATTGAATTAAGTTCACTTCACTAACCACACTCAAAGTGTTTAAGGGTGAAAACCATGCGCTCAAAATCCTTCAAAGAAAATGCACTTCCATATGCTTGATAAGAAACCAAATTTCCACTAATAATCAGCATGCATGCAAGAATCAAAAGATCTTTCCAGGGTTGCAAATGGGCTATGGGAATGATGTTAGGTAGGGTAGAGAAAGGAAGGTATACACAAAGGGCTCATCAAATTTTTTCAATAAGCACAAGAAATCCAATAGAACATCAATGGAGCAAAGGCATTTTTCAAACAGGATCATGACTCCATATTTCCAAGTATTTTCTTCCTTTCTTTTCCTTCTTCTCTTTCCTTTTTTTTTTTCAAGCTTCAATCTTATGATTTTCTTTTATTTGATCTTTTTTTTTCTTTCTTTTTATTAAGAAAGAGAAATGTCATTCACATATGATTCCCAACACACTTTTCATAACTTTCAAACCCACTTTGCTCCATTTAATATTCTAAATGATTACCAACAATATATCATCATAGGCATCAAGAAAATTAAATATGCAATAAGCTCAAAATGGGCAACTAGTAGATGAAAGTGTAACAAATTCAGAAGGCCAGAAAAATACCTAAGATGCCTTAATTACATTCAAGCATGCAACCAAAAATTTTGCCTCAAAATGGTTACAAATCAAGTTCTAGAGCACAAGATCAATGAGGAATATCACTCAACACAAAGAATGGGAACAAAAATCATATAATGCATAAGTCCCATATAAGCTCAAAACTCACATTTAGAAGTTTAAAAATCAATAAGAAGCATAAATTCAAAGAATATATGCTAATTATCAACTATCAAGAGATCACATCTACTATCAATTAAAACAATGCCTATTGCCTACCACAAGAATCAACAAATTGGGTTCCAAATTAATACCATCTCAAAATCCTCAAAAGAGAGGAGCACAAGTTCAACCAAAAAGTCGAGAGATATGATGGTGTGAAAACATAACATGAAGATGCAATGCAAAATAAGACATGAGAATGCATGAAACTAATGATCTAAAATGAAAATAAGAAAATGAAAATGAAAATACCCCCAAGCTTAGAACTTACATTGTCCCCAATGTAAAAATCTATAACAAGAAAAGGGAGAAAAGAAAAGAACTAACTGCGGTGGTGGGAAATCTTCTAGTGTTCAATCTATGGCCATAGAATTTTCCATGGGCTTGGTGTGGAGCCTTCTGACTTCACTCTTCTTCTAAATTTAGCTTCAAAAAGGGTCAAACCTAGACAAAATCCATAAGACAAACATCAAACCAACAAACTAACACACAAAATCAAAAGAAAAAAAAAGAAATTTGAAGGAAAGAAAAAAAAAATAAAGAAACTTAGGTTGCCTCCCAAGAAGCACTTGTTTAAAGTCATTAGCTTGACTTTTGTCTGTTTTTTGTGCTTAGGTGATGTCAATGGAGTAGTGCTCAGTCCCTACTCCTTCAAAGTGTTTCACTCTCTAGCTATTTATCATGAAAGGCATATGGCCTTCTTTCTTCACCTCAAGCACACCGTAGGATAAAACCCGAGCAATCTTATATGGTCCTGACCATTTCGACCATAATTTACTAGGACAGAAACATAGAAGCGAGTTATTAACAAGAACTTTATCCCCAAGTTTAAATCCACGCTTCTTTACACACTTGTCATTTTTCTTCTTAGGTCCTTTCTTGCAGGGCTTAGACTCCTCAAATTTTGTAGTACCCATGGGCAAGGTCTTTTCTAGTATAGCATCAGCCACCGATTCCTGCACACCTGAAAGCACAACACTATCCACAACATTAGTAGCATCTATGCGATTACATGAATTTGAGGAATTAGAATTTTTTTTAGAATTAAAAACATCAAAAACTACTTCCTCATCATTCAATCGCAAAGTCAATTGTCCTTCATGGACATCAATGATCGCCCTTCCAGTGGCAAGGAATGGACGTCCAAGTATGATCGGCATTGTAGCATCAGCTTCCATGTCAAGCACAATAAAATCCACTGGCATGTAAAACTTACCAACTTTAATAGGAACATCCTCCAAGATGCCTATGGGGTACTTGACAGACTGATCTGCTAATTGAAGGGAGACAGTTGTGGGTTTTAGTTCACCCACCTCCAACTTCTTACACACAGAAAGGGGCATAAGACTGACACTAACCCCCAAATCACACAGAGCTTTATCAGAATTTGTGTTACCAATCAAACAGGGAATAGAGAAGCTACCTGGATCCTTTAACTTAGGAGGTAATTTATTTTGAATTAAAGCACTACACTCCTCAGTTAAAGCTACTGTCTCATATTCTTCAAGCTTCCTCTTATTAGATAAGATGTCCTTAAGAAACTTAGCATAGGTAGGCATTTGTTTTAACGCCTCAGTGAAGGGTACATTAATGTACAATTTCTTAAGAACCTCTAAAAACTTCCCAAACTGCCTGTCTAACTTTGCCTTAGCCAATCTTTGAGGGAAGGGAACTGGGGGTTGGTAAGGCTCATGGGGTACATACTCAGTCACTTTCTCATGGTTTCCATCCTCTTCGAAGGGTTGTGCCTCAGTCTCTTTTTCCTCATTCCCCTCATCTTTATCACTCTCCCCCTTACCCTTAGGATCCTCTAACTTCTTTCCACTCCTCAAACTCACAGCCTTACAATGTTCATTGCCTGGGTTGACTTCAGGTTGAGCAGGAAACTTACCTTGCTGCCTATGAGAAGTGCTTGCTTGTTGGGCAATCTGGGTCTCCAACATCTTATTATGAATAGCTAAATTATTAACCTTAGCCAATAACTCTTTAATTGTCTCAGTCACAACTTGCCCATGGTGCCTAAACTCCTCATTTTGCTTAGACTGGCTCTCAACAAAGTTCTCAAGAAGAGACTCAAGTCTATATTTCTGTACTTGTGGGACTCTAGATGAGGGTTTAGCAATACCTTGCCCAGCTTGGTACTGACTATTCCGGTAAGAGAAGTTAGGATGTGACCTCCAACCGGGGTTGTAAGTTTGGGAATATGAATCATTCCTCCCCTTTTGGTTGAAGTCATAGAAATTGTGGCATGATTCCACTTGTTCCACCTGTGCACCATGAGAGGAACCCATTCCAACTTGGCATTCAGCACCTGTATGTACCTATGCTCCACAAATCTCACAAAAATTGTTAGAGGCACCTATGGCATTAACATGAGCTTTCTCAAGCATGTCAAAATGTTTATTCAAAGAATCAAACTTTGACATAATTAAATCAACACCATCTACCTCAAACTTACCTCCCGAGAGCTTTCTCGGGTTATGCCCTCTTTCATTGGCCCATTGGTGATGATTTGAAGCTACACTCTCAATTATTTCATAAGCCTCTGTTAGCCTCCTATTCATCAGAGCTCCACCAGCTACGGAGTCAAGAGACACCTTCGAAGAATATTCTAAACCATTGTAGAAGGTGTGGACGATCAACCACTTCTCTAACCCGTGGTGTGGGCTGGCTTCCAGCAAAGCCTTATATTTATCCCAAGCTTTTGACAATGACTCGCCATCTGTCTGATCAAAGCTTGTGATTTGGGTCCTTAGGTGAGCAGTCTTGGAAGATGGAAAGAATTTATCCAAGAAGGCTTGCTCCAATTGGTCCCAAGTAGTTATCGTCTCAGCGGGAACAGACTTCAGCCAAGCTCTATCTCTATCTCTCAATGATAGAGGAAACAGGCGGAGACGAATAACATCAACAGAGGCACCTTCGATCTTGAGGGTCTCACAGAACTCCAAGAATATGTCCATATGATCATTAGGATCCTCTGACGGCAATCCTCCAAACTGGTTCTGCCTTATCATAGAAAGTAAGGCAGGAGGTATGGTGAAGTGCCTAGCTTCAATGTCTGGCCGATCAATTCCAGATCGCAAACCCCGAGCATTAGGGGCTGCATACTCTTTTAACGGTTTATTATCCTCAGCTACTGCCATGACAAGTGGTGGTTCAGATATTTCTCTTACTCTTTGCCTTTGTTGTCTTCTCCTTCTACGTAAAGTTCTTTCAATTTCAGGATCTGCTTCAATAAGAGTCCCGGAACGTTTAGTACTTTGCATAAACAAGAGAAATTACCTGCAAAGAGTCAAAGAGAAATCAAGAACGTAAGAACCAAATAAAAGAAAAAGGTTTAAAATAATTAAATTAAAAATTAAATTAATATTCAAGAAAAACACAGTCCCCGGCAACGGCACCAAAAACTTAATGCGTGAAATCCACAAGTGTACGGTTTCGTCGTCAAGTAATAAAAAGATCGAATCCACAGGGACTGTGTCTACGAATACCAATTAATTAATTAATTCAATTAAATTAAACAAAAGGGAATATGATTGTTGATTATGAAGAACATAATAACAAAGCAATTAAATAATTAAAAATCAAAGTGCAGAATTTAGAACAAAAATAGCAAGTTATCAAGAAGGGGTTTTTCAAATTCAAGAAAGCTTCCAAGATTGGGATACCATAATGATACAAGACAAATCCTAATTGACATCCCTTTTATTAAATCTGAAATTCAATTGAAGGTGAATGACCCTAAATTAGTTAATGTTCTTTCTCAAGATACAAGATCCATGCCCAATTAAATCAATTCCTACTCTCATGGTAATTGAATTTAAATTGAACCCATTACGCTTTGTGGTAATTCATTGAATCCTCGAAAGGCTAAAAATACTCTCGTGATTTAGACTTTAAGTTCAATTCTTATGGTTCTAACACCTAGGTTCACCTCTCAGTACGTCCCTAAATGCCTATGAGATGCAAATAAGTGGCCAGCGAATTCACATGAATAAGAGCAATAAGAATTGAATCAAAGAACATTCAAGATTAATAAAAGGGGAAACAACATCAATTAATCATTATCAATGTATCAAAGAGTATTGTCCAATCTTAGAAACAAAAGAAACTACTCAGACATAGAGAAGAAAAAATCTGAAAACATGTTCATAAACATCCAAACCCGTAATTCAAGAGAGAAGAGGGAAGAAAGATCAAGAACCAAAGCCTCCAATGTGCCTCCTTCAAAACCAAATTAGAACCCCCCATTCTATTCAGAACATCTATTTATAACTTAGGATTTTAATTGGCTAAAAAGCCCCCAAAAGAAATAAAAATAAAAACTGAAAAACTGCTGCGCACTGCGATCCACGGCCGTGGTTCTCTCTGCCACAGGCTAATTTTGCATGCTATTGAGTTCCACGGCCAGGCCGTGGAACTCTCTGGAAGTCTCTTTTCCTTTTTTAAGTTGCCCCTCGATCCATGACCGTGGTTTGATCCACGGGAAGGCCGTGGATCCCTCTGGAATGGCCTTTTTGCACTTTTTTGATATCCATAAAGCTCCAACTTCAATCATGTAAGATTTCCATCCATCCCAAGGCCAATTTAGCACCAATACTGCATAATAACACCACAAACACCGCAGTTATCTCAACTAAGGGAAAAACAAACCAAAAGGAAAACTAAAATGCCTAAAATGCTCAAGAATGTATGCAAAACAAGAACAAAACATGATGTTGTTTCACACACATCAAAAGCCGTGAGCCTCTTTGTGTTCTTTGGAATACTCATGCAATCCTTACATGTTATTGACATCCTACATTAATACTCATACATCTATAAACACATGCAATATATTTTAAAGCTATAAACATGCATACAAATAAAATCAACCACAAATAGGAAAGCATTAAACAACCACACAAATGAATCCTTATGGATTCTTCACACACATACAATCCATTTTCTCATCACCACACAAGGTTGATGAAATTAAATCTTCCTCTTAACTCTTGAAGACAAGGATCTCCTAGTCTCCTCTTCTCCTTTGATTTTCGTGTAGATTCCAAAACAAATCCCTAAAATTCTTAAACAATTAGTAAAATCACAAAAAAGACTCAATATTGAAGAACCATGGAACAGTCATGGTTTAGAAAATCAAAAATCAAATTTTAAACCAAAGAATCAAAAACTTACCCTTAGGGAAGTAAGATAAAACTTGGATTTTGAAGTAGAAGAAGTAGGTTTTTGGCAAAACCTTCTAAACAAAAAGTGTTTAGGATGTTGTTTAGGTTTAGGAAAAGCTAAAAAGAAAAATTATAGAAGATAGATGGTGGTGTTGGGTGCTTGGGCCAAAAACTAGAGAGAAAATGGAAGAGAAAATATGCTTGGTGTTCTTGGAAATTTTGGAGAGAATATTAGGCTAAGCTTTGGATAAGTGAAAAAGTGAATAATAAGAGTGAAATGAGGGGGTGCAGCTGTGAGGTAGCTTGTAGGAGAGGTTGAGAGATAAACTTGGATAGTAAATATCCTAATGTGTTCACATTTGCATGGCAAATGGCCTATGTCACCAACTTGTCATGCAATAGTCACTTGGATGGTTCATGAAGCTTGTGGAACTTGGTAAATTGGCCTTCTTGGCCGTGGGGTACTAATGGGTTTAGGGACTTAATTTAACTTCAATTAAAAGCTAATCACATTCTAATTAGATAGGTAATTAATTAGGTTAGGTTTCCTAATTACACTTAATTAACATTCTAATTAATTACATAGGTCATTGCTTATGTCATGACTTCTAGATGATATTGAGATATGTAATTAATAACTAGATTAGAACTAATTAGTAATTAGGTTAGTTCACTTAGTTTCCTAATTAGGTAATCAAAATAACCAAATTAGGTTTAATTAGTTAATTAATCAAGCCACTATTATTGACTAAATCTTGGTCATTGAAACAAATTTTATTTCTTAGCCATTGATTTAATCTAAGGTGGATATCACTTAGTGATTTTATTAGGATTGTTCTCGCATCATTGATTTGATTAACGGTCATGATCAAAGACATCCTAATCAAGCTTTTCATCTAATGGTTCACAATAAAGTCTTTGCCATTTTATTTGACCATTTCTTATTGGTTTAGAATTTTCAAGCCACTTTCGTTGACTGATTCCTATTGGCTTAGAATTTAGTCCAGTCAGAATCGTTGACTGCTACTCTAAACGTGGGTCCCACAGACTTTTTCGGGTCCATGGTCATTTTGAAACAGATTTCTACTATTTTTAAGACAGTAGGTACTGTCAATTAAAATAATATTATAATAATATAAAATTATTTTATTACACAGTTAAATCTTAAAAATTAAAAGATTAATATATATATCACTCAGAATTAGGTTTAGTAAGATCCCCCAGCTCCGAATAATTAAAATAAGATTTTTTCAGCCAGAAAATTATTATTTTCTTGACTCGGAGCAAATTACACACAACAGTCAAATAACTCACGAAACAGTCAATTTCAATTTATAACTCACAGAAAATACAAAACAGTTCATTTTAGGACACTATCGTACTTATCCCAAAAGTTGAAGTGTTACAACTCTCCCCTACTAATAAGAATTTCGTCCCCGAAATTCATCGTTCCTCAAAATAGTTGAGGGTATTGCTCCCTCATCTTATCTTCTAGCTCCCATGTAGCATCTCCTGTTATGTCATTCCATATTACCTTTACCAGCTCAATCATCTTCCCTCAAAGTTATTTCACTCTCTTGTCCTCGATCTTAATAGGAAGTGTTTCATACATCAAATTATCCTTCAGTTGCACTTCATCTGGTTGTATAACGTGCGTTGGATTGGGAATGTATTTCCTCAACTGAGACACATGGAATACATTATGTAGATTGGATAGAAAAGGTGGTAAGGATATCTGGTAGGCTACAGGACCTATCCGACGAATAATTTGATAAGGCCCTATGAATTTAGAAGTAAGTTTTCTAGATTTGATAACTCTTCCAACACCAGTCGTAGGTGTTACCCTTAAGAATACATGCTCACTTTCCTCAAATTTGAGAGGTCGTCTTCGCTTATCAGCATAGCTCTTCTGTCTGCTTTGAGTCATCCTCATATTCTCCTGTATCATTTTCATCTTTTCCATAGTCTGTTGCATAAGATCAGGCCCAATGGTCATACTTTCCTCATCCTGATACCAACACAAAGGTGTTCGGCATCGTCGTCCATAAAGGGCTTCATAGGGTGTCATCCCTATACTTGAATGAAAGCTATTGTTGTAGGTGAATTCTATCAAAGATAGGAATTCATCCTAACTCCCTTGTTGTTCTAACACACAAGCACGCAACAAGTCTTCTAACGACTGAATCGTTCTCTGTGTTTGACCATCAGTCTGCGGATGATAAGTAGAACTCAATCGCAGTTTAGTTCCCATGGCTTCTTGCAAACTTTTCCAGAACCTCGACGTAAACCTCGAATCTCTATCAGAAACTATACTTACGGGTACACCATGAAGTCTAACAATTTCACTGATGTATAGGGGTGGAAATTGGCCAGGCTGCCCGTCAGGGGCCTATGGCTTGGCCTACCTGAGGCCTGGCCTGTTTATTAAACAAGCTAGGCCAAGGCTTTTTTAAAAGCCTGTTTAATTAGGTCAGGCCTCAGGCTATGTAATAGGTCTTTTAAGCCTGGTAGGCCGACCTGACCTATTTAATTATATATAATATATTATATAATATTATAATAATTATAAATTATAATTATAATTATTAATTTATTATAATATATTAATATATTTTTTAATTAAATTTTAATAAAAGTCAATAATTAAAACTTAAGTTAATAAGTTAGAATAGAAATAACATATTTATTAATATATTTAACGTAATATATTTATTAGAATAAAAATAATAAGTTTACACTCACTGCTTATTTTTATAGGTGCTCACTACTTTCTTGCTCTGATCTTTGATCGATGTGGGACTTGAAAGACTAGAGTAAGAAAGTGAACAACTTAGTATATCTCCAAGTCCCACATCGACCAAAGACTAAAATAAGAAAGTAGTGAACATCTATAATGTTCACCCCTTACTTTTATAGATGTTCACTATTTTCTTACTGTGATCTTTGGTCGATGTGGGACCTGAAAGACTAGAGTAAGAAAGTGAGCAATTTGGTATATCTCCAAGTCCCACATCAACCAAAGATTAGAGTAAGAAAGTAGTGAGCATCTATAAAATTAGAAGGTGAGTATTAAATTATAGCAAAGGCCTATTGGCTTTGAGTAGGCCCGTTGACTTATTTCAAGGCTTAGGCCTGTTAGTTTATGTAAAGGCATATTGACTTATTTAAAGGTAGGTCTATTAGCCTATGTAAGACATGTTGACCTATTTAAAGGTAGGTTTATTAATCTATGTAAAGGCCTGTTGGCTTATTTAAAGGTAGGCCTGTTAGCCTATTTAAAGGCCTCATTACAAAGTAGGCAAATAGGCTTTCAGGCCAGGCTAAGCTTTTAAAAAGGCCAGGCCAGGCCTTAAAAATCGGCTTAGTACAGGCTCATAGGCCAGGCTCAGGCCTTATAATTGGGATACAGGCCAAGCCTGTTTAAGGCAAAGCCTGGCCTGTTTCCAACCCTACTGATGTACATCTAGGTTAATCGTTCCAATGAATACTTAATATTGATCGGCAAGAAGTGTGCTGACTTCATAAGCCTATCAACTATAACCCATATAGAATCATGACCCTTCCGCGTCCTTGGCAATCCAGTAACAAAATCCACCGAGATACTATCCCATTTCCACTCGGGAATAGTCAAAGGTTGTAACATACCAGCAGGTCTTTGATGTTCCACTTTTGCCTTCTGATAAACGAGACAAGACGTCACACGGTCAGCTATATCTCTCTTCATTCTTGGCAACCAAAACATCCGCTTTAAGTCTTGATACATCTTAGTCATCCCTGGATGCATACTCAAATTACTAGTATGAGCTTCATCCAAAATTGCTTTCTTAAGATCGGAATCATCAGGTACACAGATTCTTCCTTCAAATCTTAAGATTCCATCAGATCCTTCCTCCACCGTCGCCTTATGACCTTGCTTTAAAAATTCCTTTTTATTCTGTAAAAATGAATCATCATCTTGTTTTTCTCTTATTACTTCCAGCAAGTCATTCAAAACCACAACCTTGCTTAGACGAATCTTTCCTGGTACCAATTCCACAGACAACTATAGATCTCTAAATTGATTAATCAGCTCCTCCTCCTTTATCATCATTGTAAAAACACTGACTGCTTTTCTACTCAAGGCATCTGCTACCACATTCGGCTTTCCTAGATGGTATTGAAGCTAAAAATCATAGTCCTTCAAGAATTCTAACCATCGCCTCTGCCTCATGTTCAATTCCTTTTGATCAAACAAGTATTTTAAGCTCTTGTGATCGCTAAAGACATTGAATATTGCTCCATATAGAAAATACCTCCACACTTTCAATGCAAAGACTACGTCGGCTAGTTCCAAATCGTACATTGGGTAGTTCCTCTCATGAACCTTCAATTGTCTTGAAGCATAAGCTACCACATTCTAGTTTTGCATCAATACACAGCCTAACCCCTGGTAAGACACGTCAGAATACACCTCAAAAGATTTGTTAGGATCCGGTAAAATTAACACTGGTGTAGTCGTCAATCTCTTCTTCAACTCTTGAAAACTTGCTTCACGTTCCTCTGTCCAATTAAAAGCTTAGCTCTTCCTTATAAGTTGTGTAAATGGTTCAGCTATTTTTGAAAAACCTTCGATAAACCTTTTGGTAATATCTGGCCAATCCAACAAAACTCTGTACCTCAGTCGCTGTCTTAGGCCTTTCCCACTGTAAAATGGTCTCCACCTTCGACGGGTCTACAGCAATACCTTCTTTGGAAATCAGATGGCCTAGAAATTGAACCTCTTCCAACCAAAATTCACATTTTGCTAACTTCGCACTTCTTTTCTTACAAAATCTGGAGAACTATACTGAGATGTTCAGCATGCTCTTCTTGACTTTGAGAATAGATCAGAATGTCATCGATAAAAACAACGACAAATCTGTCTAAGTATGGACGAAAAATTCTATTCATATAATCCATGAATATTGCAGGAGCATTCGTCACTCCAAACGGCATCACCTGATACTCATAATGCCCATAACGAGTTCGGAAAGCTGTCTTAGGTACATCATCTACCTTGACACGAATCTGATGATAACCTGATCGTAGATCTATCTTAGAGAAAACAGCGGCTCCCTTCAATTGATCCATCAAATCATCAATTCTCGGAAGTTAATACTTATTCTTTATCGTAACCTTGTTCAACTGACGATAATCTACACAAAGTCGAGAAGTTCCATCCTTCTTCTTGACTAATAGCACTGGCGCTCCCCACGGTGAAACACTAGGTCGCACAAACTGTTTCTCCAACAGTTCTTCCAATTGCTTTTTCAATTCTGCCAACTCTGCAGGCGACATTCGATATGGTGCAATTGAAATAGGACCTGCTCCCGGAACCAAATCGATAGAGAACTCGATCTCCCTTTCCGGTGGCAAACCGGGTACATCATCAGGAAAAATCTTTGGAAATTCATTGACAACAGGAATAGCGCTCACATCTTTCTCACTCTTGACTTCTAAAGAAGATAACAACATATATCCCTGAGCTTCATCCCTCAACAATGACTTGACTTTAACAGCAGTCAAGAATCCAGAACTTTCTTCCTTAGGAAAAACTATAGTTTTGCATGCACAGTCTATTAGGATATGGTTAGAAGATAACCAATCCATTCCTAGCATTACGTTTATCTCAACAAGAGGTAAACAAATTAAATTGACCGAAAATGTACGATCCTTTATAATAATAGGGCAATTCAGACATATTTTGGATGTAACAACACGTTTGACAGTTGGCGTAGAAACAATCAATTGAAAGCTTAGAGAAGACACAGGCAATTTCAACCGTTCCACACAATCATATGCAATAAACGAGTGTGTTGCACCCGAATCATATAACACAGTCAAGAGATTACCTTCAATGACACCTTCCCCTTGAACAAGATCTTCATATTGAGAAGCTTTAGTTCCAGTCATTGTATATACTCGCCCTCCAGATCGCGGCTGAGTAGCACGAACATTGCTCACAGTAGGCTTCCTTTCCGGCTGAGTGCAATCTTTAGAAACATGTCTAAGTTTTCCACAATTGAAACAGATCGTTCCTCTGATCGAACAATCCATAGATATATGGCTACTCTTTCCACACTTAAAACATCTTGGCGTAAACGCCACATTCTGACCAGTTCTGTTACCACAAGAACTTCCCCCAGCAGATGGGCGTTGAGGCTGACTTCCCGATGGTCTCGAATAAGGCTTGCGCTGAAATCGGTTATTGCTGTTATTACCTCATCTTTGGAACCTAGTTGGTCCAAAGTTGTGATTTCTGGGATCTCGTGATGGCTCTAACTCCTCGAGTCGTTGACAGATATCCATCAAAGCAGGAAATTCCCTCATCCTCATAGGTAGCACTGCTCACCTCAGTTCTACCCTCAGCCCATCCTCAAACTTATGGCATTTCCATATCTCATCAGGCTGAATTTGAAAATACCTTGAGAACTGTGACAAGCTCTCAAACTTAGCAGCATACTCCCCAACAGTCATGTTACCCTGACGCAAACTAAGAAATTCCATCTCCTTGGAATGTCGGGCACTACCAGGAAAGTACTTCTCCATAAATACTTCACTAAACACCTCCCAAGTAATTTCAGTTCCTTCGGCTTGTAATAATCGGCGGGTTCCTCTCCACCAATTCTCGGCATCTCCTCTCAACATAAAAGTAGCGTACGTCACCTTTCTATTCTCTACACACCCCATTCCATCAAATACCCTTTCCAAGTCTTAGATCCAGAGACTCGCCTTCTCGGGGTCAAACTCGCCCCTAAACTGCGGTGGGTTATTACGCCTAAACTCAGTCAAATTTAGAGCATCAGTAGTTGCATCATGCTGTTGAGCTGCTCATTGATTTTGTTGGGTAATCACTTTCGCCATTCGCTGCATAGCCTCAGCAGCTATAGTCATTGGGTCTGCGTTACGTTCCACACTCGTACGCGCTCTTCTTCCACCAGACATTTCTTTCTTCAATCATAACAAAACAAAGTCAGATGTAACCTTTCGGAAATAAATCATAGAGAATCACACAACACAAGCAAAAACAAACCCAACCACAACCCCAAAAGACTCTAACTTGGGCTCTGATACCAACTAATGTAACACCCTTGTGGGGATGTCACATTTTTAATGCAATAAAATAAAATCTTACCCAAGTTGTAAAACATTTGGTTCATAATTAATATGCGTTGTAAATTTTTTCCTTTTTTATACTTAACAACGTTAAATAAAATAACACAGAACACGAAATAAAGCAAAACATAATCACACACCATAATATACATATGATTTTGTCTTAAGTATACAAATAATTTACAACTACAAATATTTAATAAAGTAGTAAAAAGTCAACATAATGCTAAAACATAACTTGCCCAAGTGCATCTCAAAGATTTTCTAAGCCTCCGATGGATCACTCTCAGAGAGATCATCGAATGACAGAAATCTTGGAGGTCCCACAGCTCTATGGACATGAGTCCGTGCTGTTGACTCACTACTAAGCTCGCTAAGCGCATAGAAAATCCCTCCCCAATAATGCCTAAGAGTCAGAGGCAACTCAAGATGTAAATACAGAGTAGTAGCAAAAATAATCTCCCTATCAAACTCTCTACAAAGAGACACAGCCAGACGTCTCACGTAGACTATCGATCCTCTATCCTCACGCAGTCGCCAGGCCTCCGAGCCTCCATGAAAATCAAGTCTCACAAAACCAAAGAATCCAGGCAACATCATGATCTTAAGATCAATCCAGATGGTAGGGGTGATCTAACGGCTCGCCGTCCTTACACTGCTCGCTCGGCTGGCGCTCGTCCAGATACTGAATCTCAAAAGGCTATTCCTCTTCCTCTTCCTCAAACTCTTAACGGAAATATAATAATAATATAGAGAAATATATATAGAGAGGTGAGACAATCTACATTATTACCAGCACGGCAATGAAGAAAACGACAGTACAAACATATATCACAATCATACATACCATCATATCATATACAGTACTTCAAATTAATACATCATACCTTCTATCACAGATTATAGTAAACATTAAAATGCAGATAGTGAATGAACACACACACTGACTCGTTCCTACTCCATAAAGCTAAACACAAATATCAGAGAGAATGATCTGAAAAGAACCATCAGTACCTCAGGCTACCCAACCAAACTATTACACTGTCCAACGTCGTGTCTATAGCCTACAGTCCAAAACATCGTGTAGTAGTACATAGTCCAAATACATCGTGCACTACAGGCATTTTACATAATAGTCTTCACAAGATCTTGATTAAGAATAGCGTTTGTCGAGATCATTAGTGCGTTGCCTTTTACCACGGCCCAGAGGAGCTACTCACTGTCCTCATGTGGAATCATCCGCACACTAATGCCTCCAAGTTCAATTAATTAACCACACTACGCCTATCACACCCACAACACGGTGTAATTCATCTCGTCAATCAATCACAAATTTTCAACTAAATCGACAACACTCTAAATGCAAGATTAAGAATTATAATTACAAAAATACCCTTAGATTCAATATATTATCATATTTACAAAAATAGCCTCAGTCTCAATATTCAAAAATATAGTATGTCTCAACTTGACAGTACTATCTCCCAATATGTCCGGGTCCACCACTTTGGCCCAACAGTAAAACTCACTGTTCCAGTTAGTCGCATAGAAATTTTATCATGTTTTCACAATTGCGTCGCTTTTACAAATGTTTTTAAATCGTGTAAAGATATTTTGACATTTTTGAACATCGCATAATGATTTTAAATCATTTTCTCAATCGCGTAAGATTTTTAAATCATTTTCTTAACCATATAGCTTCAAAATCATTATTTCAAATATGTGTAAGCTATTTCTAGTACTTTTAAATTACGTAGAATATTTTTCATACGTTATAAATATATTAAGGAACTTTCTCTTTTATTTGTCTGATTTTAGTAAATTTTGGCAGCATTTTGTCTATAAAATGCCTTAAATGGTATTTCCTATGTCTTTCTCTAAATACTATTTATTTTAACCTTAACCATTATTTACACCTTGAAACTTACTAATGCGCTTCAAAACTCAAAGAGTAGTTCTACGTTAGTATTTTTCAAGTATTCTCTTTATTTCTTACTTATAATAAATTCTGCTAATTTAGAATTCTAAAACTAAGTTCATTCATTTTATTTCTCGAAGATTCATTGGAATCAAATTCTTTTGTGGATTAGTTACTTAACTTACCTTAGAAAAATACTTTGGAACTCAAATGTACATTAAATGGCATGTTGGCCAATTCTCATTGTTTTACCTAGATTCATTAATCATTGTTTTAGAAAATGGTTGAGGACATTTTGGTTCTCTTTTTCTTGGAGAAGCCGTGAGCCTCTTTGTGTTCTTTGGAACACTTATGCAATCCTTACATGTTATTCACATCCTACATTAATACTTATACATCTATAAACACATGCAATATATTTTAAAGCTATAAACATGCATACAAATAAAATCAACCACAAATAGGAAAGCATTAAACAACCACACAAATGAATCCTTATGGATTCTTCACACACATACAATCCATTTTCTCATCACCACACAAGGTTGATGAGATTAAATCTCCCTCTTACCTCTTGAAGACAAGGATCTCCTAGTCTCCTCCTCTCCTTTGATTTTCGTATAGATTCCAAAACAAATCCCTAAAATTCTTAAACAATTAGTAAAATCACAAACAAGACTCAATATTGAAGAACCATGGAACAATCATGGTTTAGAAAATCAAAAATCAAAAAATAAATTTTAAACCAAAGAATCAAAAACTTACCCTTAGGGAAGTAAGATAAAACTTGGATTTTGAAGTAGAAGGAGTAGGTTTTTGGCAAAACCTTCTAAACAAAAAGTGTTTAGGATGTTGTTTAGGTTTAGGAAAAGCTAAGAAGAAAAATTATAGAAGATAGATGGTGGTGTTGGGTGCTTGGGCCGAAAACTAGAGAGAAAATGGAAGAGAAAAGATGCTTAGTGTTTTTGGGAAATTTGGAGAGAATATTAGGCTAAGCTTTGGATGAGTGAAAAAGTGAATAATAAGAGTGAAATGAGGGGGTGCATCCGTGAGGTAGCTTGTAGGAGAGATTGAGAGATAAACTTGGATAGTAAATATCCTAATGTGTTCACATTTGCATGGCACTTGGCCTATGTCACCAACTTGTCATGCAATAGTCACTTGGATGGTTCAAGAAGCTTGTGGAACTTGGTAAATTGGCCCTCTTGGCCATGGGGTACTAATGGGTTTAGGGACTTAATTTAACTTCAATTAAAAGCCAATCACATGCTAATTAGATAGGTAATTAATTAGGTTAGGTTTCCTAATTACACTTAATTAACATTCTAATTAATTACATAGGTCATTGCTTATGTCATGACTTCTAGATGATATTAAGATATGTAATTAATAACTAGATTAGAATTAATTAGTAATTAAGTTAGTTCACTTAGTTTCCTAATTAGGTAATCAAAATAACCAAATTAGGTTTAATTAGCTAATTAATCAAGCCACTATTATTGACTAAATCTTGGCCATTGAAACTAACTTTATTTCTTAGCCATTGATTTAATCTAAGGTGGATATCACTTAGTGATTTTATTAAGATTGTTCTCACACCATTGATTTGATCAACGATCATGATCGAAGACATCCTAATCAAGCTTTTCATCTAATGGTTCACAATAAAGTCTTTGCCATTTTTTTTTTGACCATTTTTTTTTACCATTTCCTATTGGTTTAGAATTTTCAAGCCACTTTCGTTGACTGATTCCTATTGGCTTAGAATTTAGTCCAGTCAGAATCGTTGACTGCTACTCTAAACGTGGGTCCCACAGACTTTTTCGGGTCCATGGTCATTTTGAAGCAGATTTCTACTGTTTTTGAAATAGTAGGTATTGTCAATTAAAATAATATTATAATAATATAAAATTATTTTATTGCACAGTTAAATCCTAAAAATTAAAAGATTAATATATATATCACTCGGAATTGGGTTTAGTAAGATCCCTCAGCTCCGAATAATTAAAGTAAGATTTTTTCGTCCAGAAAATTATTATTTTCTTGACTTAGAGCAAATCACACACAACAGTCAAATACACTCACGAAACAGTCAAATTCAATTTATAACTCACAGAAAATATAAAACAGTACCTTTTAGGACACTATCGTACTTATCCTAAAAGTTGGGGTGTTACAATGGGCAATTATTTATATCTAAAGATATGTAGGCTATTGGTTTAGATCACACTATATAAGTAGTGTGTAGTTATGAGAATTAACGGAGGAAACTCCTATGTTTGTACTTATAGCAATTGTTGTATTTGTTATACAATGTTATAGCTAGCTGGTATTGGAATTACTTTTACTGAGAATTGTAATTCTCACCCCAGTTATTCTTCCATGTAAATTTAGGTAAAGACCCTACTAAGGGAAAGAAGACGAAGTATGAAGACTAGTATAGTTTTTATATGCTTTAGTAGACAAAGCTGATGTATAAAGTTTATATTTGCTTTATATGTTTTAAGTAGTATGTATTATACTATGCCCTTTTGTGGCAAGTGTTGTATATATATATATATATATATATATATATATATATATATATATATATATATATATATATATATGAGTTTAAGTTTTTTCACATTCTCTCAAGGCTTTCTATAATTACTCAGTTGTGTGATGCGTGAAGTCCGTAAGTGTACGGTTTCGTCATCAAGTAATAAAAGATCGAATCCACAGAGACTGTGTCTATGAATACTAATTAATTAATTAATTCAATTAAATTAAACAAAGGAAATATAATTGTTGATTGATGAGATCTTAGTAACCAACCAATTAAATAAATAAATTTCAAAGTGAAAAATTGAGAACAAAATTAGCAAGTTATTAGAAAAGGTTTTTCAGATTCAAGAAAGCTTCCAAGATTGGGGTAACCACAATGATACAAGACAAATCCTAAATGACAACCCTTTTATTAAAATTGAAATTCAATTGAAGGTGAATTACCCAAAATTAGTTAATGTTCTTTCTCAAGAGACAAGAACTGTGCCCAATTAAACCAATTCCTACTCTCGTGGTAATTGAATTTAAATTGAACCCATTACGCTTTATGGTAATTCATTGAATCCTCAAAAAGCTAAACTTACTCTCGTGATTTAGACCTTAAGTTCAATTCTTATTGTTCCAACACCTACGTTCACCTCTCAGTACGTCCCTAGATATCTATGAGATACAAATATGTGGCCAGTAAATTCACATGAATAAGCGCAATAAGGATTGAATCAAAGAACATTCAAGATTAATAAAAGGGATAAACAAAGTCAATAAATCATCATCAATGTATCAAAGAGCATTGCCCAATCCTAGAAATAAAAGAAACTACTCAGACATGGAGAAAAAAAAACATGAAATCAAATTCAAGAACATCCAAACCCGTAATCAAAGAGAGAAGAGAGGAGAAAGATCAAGATCAAGAGCCTCCAAGTGTGCCTCCTTCAAACCAAATTGGAACCCCCAAAACTATATTCAGAACATGTATTTATACCCCTAGGGTTTTAACTGGCTAAAAGGCCCCAAAAGAAATAAAAAATAAAGCTTAAAAACTGATGCGTACTACGATCCACGGCCATGGATCATTCCACGGGCTGGCCGTGGATCTCTCTACCATAGGACAATTTTTGCTTCAGCTTGAATTCTACGGCCGTGGATCATTCCATGGCCTGATCATGGAACTCTCTGGAATTTCTCTTTTGCTTCTTCAAGTTGCTGCTTGATTCATGGCCATAGGAAATTCCATTGGCAGGTCGTAGATCTCTCTGGAGTGAGCTTTTTGCCCTTGATTGCTATCTATAAAGCTCCAACTTCAATTATCCAAGCTCTCCATCTATTTCAAGGCCAATTGAACGCAATCCTATACAACAACACTATAAACACCGCAGTTATCCGAACTAAATAAAAAACAATTAAAAAGAGAAACTAAAATGCCTAAAAATCATGCAAAACAAGAATCGAATATGATGTTATTTCACACACATCAAATCCCCCCAAGCTTAAGATTTTGCTTGTCCCCAAGCAATGACTAATGCCAAACTAAGAAGTGGGATCAAGAGACAATAATGAATGAAGAACTCGAGAAAATAACCAACCAAGCAATAGGCAAAGGCAAACTAAGAATTAGAGAGGTAATCAAAATCAAGTCCAATTAGAAGCTAAAGTTCTCAAAAATCATCCTCCTCACTAAATTAGGTTCACTTTACTAACAACACTCAAAGTGTTTAAGGGTGAAGACAATGCACTCAAGATTCCTCAAAGAAACAACACTTCCATAAGCGTGATAAGAAACCAAATTTTCACTAATAATTAGCATGCATGCAAGAATCAAAAGGTCTTTCAAGGGTTGTAATAAGGCCATGGGAATGATGTTAGGTAGGGTAAAGAAAAGAAGGTATGCACAAAGAGCTAACAAAATTTTCAATAAGCACAAGAAATCCAATAGAACATAAATGGAGCAAAGGCATTTTTCAATCAAGAGCATAACTCCACATTTCCAAGCATTTTCTTCTTTACTTTTCCTTATTCTCTTTCTCTTCTTTTTCAAGCTTTCCTCTTCTGATTTTCTTTTATTTACTTTTTTTTTCATGTGGGAAAAAGAAGGATAAAAAACATATGATTCCCAACACAACTTTACACAACTTTCAAACCTAATTTGCTCCATTTAATATTCTAAATGATTACTAATAATATATCATCATAGGCATCAAGAAAAACAATTATGCAATAGGCTCAAAATGGGCAACTAGTAGATGAAAGTGTGACAATTATTTCAGAAGGCCAGAAAAATACCCAAGATGCCTTAATCATATTCAAGCATGCAAACAAAATTTTTTGCCTCAACATGGTTTCAAATCAAGTTCTAGAGCACAAAGTTAATGAGGAATTATCACTCTACATAAAGAATGGGAGCAAAAATCATATAATGCATGAATCACATACAGGCTCAAAACTCAAGAGGTTCAAAAATAAATGAAAAGCACAAATTCAGAGAACATATATTAATTATCAACTATCAAGAAATCACCTCCATTATCAATTAAAACAATGCTTGTTGCCTACCACAAGAATCAACAAATTGGGTTCCAAATCAATACCATCTCAAAATCTTCAAAAGAGAGGGGCACAAAGTCAACCAAAAAGCTGAGAGATATAATGGTGTGAAAATGTAACATGAAGATGCAATGCAAAATGAGGCATGAGAATGCATGAAATTAATGATCTAAAATGAAAATAAAAATGAAAATATGAAAATACCCCCCCAAGCTTAGAACTTACATTATCCCCAGTGTAAAAATCTATAACAAGAGAAGGGATAAAAGAAAAGAACTCACTGCGGTGGTGGGAAATCTTCTTGTGTTCAATCCATGGCCATGGAATTTTCTATGGGCTGGGTGTGAAACTTTCTGACTTCACTCTCCTTCTAATTTGAGCTTCAAAAAGGGTTAAACCTAAACAAGATCCATAAGATAAAAATCAAACTAGCAATCCAACACACAAAATCAAAAGAGAAAGAAGAAATTTAAAGGAAAAAAAACAAAGAAACTTGGGTTGCCTCTCAAGAAGCGCTTGTTTAAAGTCATTAGCTCGACTTTGGTCTGGTTTTTGTGCTCAGGTGATGTCAACAAAGTAGTGTTCAGTCCCCATTCCTTCAAAATTTTCACTCTCTGGCCATTTATCATGAAAGGCTCATGGCCTTCTTTCTTCACCTCAAGCACACCGTAGGATAAAACTCGAACAATCTCATATGGTCCTGACCATTTCAACCATAACTTACTAGGACAAAAACGTAGAAGCGAGTTATTGACAAGAACTTTATCCCCGAGTTTAAATTCACACTTCTTGACACACTTGTCATTTTGCTTCTTAGGTCCTTTCTTGCAGGGCTTGGACTTCTCAAATTTTGTGGTACCCTTAGGCAAGCTCTTTTCTACCATAACATCAGTCATTGATTCCTACACACGTGAAAGCACAACATTATCCACAATATTAATGGACGCCCAAGTATGATCGGTATTTTAGCACCAGCTTCCATGTCAAATACAACAAAATTCACTGGAATATAAAACTTACTAACCTTAATAGGAACATCCTCCAAGATGCCAATGGGGCACTTAACGGACCGATCTGCTAATTGGAGTGAGATAGTTGTAGGTTTAAGTTCACCCACCTCCAACCTCTTACACACAGAAAGGGGCATAAGACTAATACTAGCTCTCAAATCACACAAAGCTTTATCAAAAATAGTGTTACTAATCAAACAAGGAATAGAGAAGCAACCTGGATCTTTTAGCTTAGGAGACAATTTATTTTGAATTAAAGCACTACACTCCTCAGTTAAAGCTACTGTCTCATATTCCTCTAGCTTTCTCTTATTAGACAAAATGTCCTTAAGAAACTTAGCATAGGTAGGCATTTGTTTCAATGGCTCAGTGAAGGGTACGTTAATATACAATTTCTTAAGGACCTTTAGGAATTTCCCAAACTACCTATCTAACTTGGCCTTAGCCAATCTTTGAGGGAAAGGAACTAGGGGTTGGTATGGTTCAGGGGTTACATACTTAGACACCTTCTCAGTAGTTTTCTCTTCTTCTAAGGGTTGTGTCTTAGTCTCTTTATCTTCAATTCCCTTATCTTTTTCACTCTCCCCCTTACCCGTGGGATCCTCTAATTTCTTTCCATTCCTCAAACTCATAGCTTTACATGGTTCATTGCCTGGGTTTATTTCAGGTTGACTAAGAAGCTTACCCTGTTACCTATGTGAAGTGCTTGCTTGTTGGGCAATCTGGGTTTCCAACATCTTATTATGAATGGCCAAATTGTCAACATTAGTTGACAACTCTTTAATGGCTTCAGTCGCAACCTACCTATGTTGCCTAAACTCCCCATTCTGTTCAGATAGACACTCAACAAAATTCTCAAGAAGAGACTCAAGTCTAGATTTTTGTACCTGTTGGAGTCCAGAAGAGGGTTTAACATTACCTTGCCTGGCTTGGTACTGACTATTCCAGTAGGAGAAGTTAGGATATGACCTCCAACCGGGGTTATAAGTTTGAGAATACGGATCATTCCTCCCTTTTTGGTTGAAGTCATGGAAATTATGGCATGATTTCACTTGCTCCACCAGTGCACCTTGTGAGGAGCTAATTCCAACTTGGCATTCGGCACCTATATGTCCCTGTGCTCCATAAATCTCACAAAAATTGTTAGAAGTACCTATGGCATTAACATGAGCTTTTTCAAGCATGTCAAAATGTTTATTCAAAGAATCAAATTTTGACATGATTAAATCAACACCGTCTACCTCAAACTTACCTCCTGAGAGTTTTCTCGGGTTATGACCTCTTTCATTTGCCCATTGGTGATGATTTGCAGTAACACTCTCAATGATCTCGTAAGCTTCTGTTAGCCTTCTATTCATCAAAGCTCCACCAGCTGCGGAGTCAAGAGACACCTTTGAAGAATATTCTAGCCCATTATAGAATGTGTGGACGATCAACCATTTTTCTAACCCATGGTGTGGGCAGGCTTCTAGCAAAGCCTTATATCTATCCCAAGCTTCTGACAATGACTCTCCATCTTTCTGAACGAAGCATGTAATTTGGGTCCTTAGATGAGCAGTCTTGGAAGGTGGAAAGAATTTGTCCAAGAAAGCTTACTCTAATTGGTCCCAAGTAGTGATTGTTTCAGCGAGCACAGACTTCAACTAAGCTCTAACTCTATCTCTCAGTGATAATGGAAATAGGCAGAGGCGAATAGCATCAACAAAGGCGCCTTCAATCTTGAGGGTCTCACAGAACTCCAAGAACATATCCACATGATCATTCGGGTCCTCTGATGGCAATCCTCCAAACTGATTCTGCCTTATCATAGAAAGTATGGCAGGAGGTATGGTGAAGTGTCTAGCTTCAATGTCTGGCCGAGCAATTCCAGATCGCAAACCCCGAGCATTAGGGGCTGCATACTCTTTTAGCGGTCTATTGTCCTCAGTTTCATCCATGACAAGTATTGGTTCAAGTATTTCTCTCGCTCTTTGCCCTTGTTGTCTTCTCCTTCTACGAAAAGTTCTTTCAATTTCAAGATTTGCTTCAATAAGAGTCCCGGAACGTCTAGTACTTTACATAAACAAGAGAAATTACCTGCAGAGAGTCAAAGAGAAAACAAGAACGTAAGAATATGATAAAAAGAAAAAGGTTTAAAATAATTAAATTAAAAATTAAATTAATATTCAAGAAAAATGCAGTCCCTGGCAACGGCGCCAAAAACCTGATGCGTGAAGTCCGCAAGTGTATGGTTTCATTGTTAAGTAATAAAATATCAAATCCACAGGGATTGTGTCTATGAATACCAATTAATTAATTAATTCAATTCAATTAAACAAAGGAAATATAATTGTTGATTGACGAGATCTTAGTAACCAAGCAATTAAATAAATAAATTTCAAAGTGGAAAATTAAGAACAAAATTAGCAAGTTATTAAGAAAAGTTTTTCAGATTCAAGAAAGCTTCCAAGATTGGGGTAAACACAATAATACAAGACAAATCCTAATTGACAACCCTTTTATTAAAATTGAAATTCAATTGAAGGTGAATTACCCAAAATTAGTTAATGTTTTTTCTCATGAGACAAGAACCGTGCCCAATTAAACCAATTCCTAATCTCATGGTAATTGAATTTAAATTGAACTCATTACGCTTTATGGTAATTCATTGAATCCTCGAAAGGCTAAATCTACTCTCGTGATTTAGACCTTAAGTTCAATTCTTATGGTTCCAACACCTACGTTCACCTCTCAGTACGTCCCTAGATATCTATGAGATGTAAATATGTGGCCAGTAAATTCACATGAATAAGCGCAATAAGGATTGAATCAAACAATATTCAAGATTAATAAAAGGGGTAAACAAAGTCAATTAATCATCATCAATGTATCAAAGGACATTACCCAATCCTAGAAACAAAAGAAACTACTCAGACATGGAGAAGAAGAAACAAGAAATCAAATTCAAGAACATCTAAACCCGTAATCAAAGGGAGAAGAAAGGAAAAAGATCAAGATCAAGAGCCTCTAAGTGTGCCTCCTTCAAACCAAATTGGAACTCCCAAAACTGTATTCAGAACATATATTTATACCCCTAGGGTTTTAACTGGCTAAAAGGTCCCAAAAGAAATAAAAAATAAAACTTAAAAATTATTGCGTACTGCGATCCACAACTATGGATCATTCCACGGGCTGGCCGTGGATCTTTCTGCCATAGGACAATTTTTGCTTCAGCTTGAATTCCACGGCGGTGGATCATTCCACGGCCTGCCCGTGGAACTCTCTGGAATTTCTCTTTTGCTTCTTCAAGTTGCTGCTCAATCCATGGCCGTGGGAAATTCCACAGGCAGGCCGTGGATCTCTCTAGAGTGAGCTTTTTGCCCTTATTTGCTATCCGTAAAGCTCCAACTTCAATCATGCAAGCTCTCCATCCATTTCAAGGCCAATTGAGCACAATCCTGCACAACAACACCACAAACACTGCAGTTATCCAAACTAAATGAAAAATAATTAAAAAGAGAAACTGAAATGCCTAAAAATGCATGCAAAACAAGAATAGAATATGATATTGTTTCACACACATCAAATCCCCCCAAGCTTACGATTTTTCTTATCCCTAAGCAATGACTAATGCCAAACTAAGAAGTGGGATCAAGAGACAATAATGAATGAAGAACCTGAGAAAACAACCAACTAACTAATAGGCAAAGGCAAACCAAGAATTAGAGAGGTAATCAAAATCAAGTCTAATTAGAGGCTAAAGTTCTCAGAAATCATGCTCCTCACTAAAGTAGGTTCACTCTACTAACCACACTCAAAGTGTTTAAGGGTGAAGACAATGCGCTCAAGATTCCTCAAAGAAGCAACAGTTCCATAAGCTTGATAAGAAACCAAATTTCCACTAATAATCAGTATGCATGCAAGAATCAAAAGATCTTTCAAAGGTTGTAATGGGGCTATGGGACTGATGTTAAGTAGGGTAAAGAAAAGAATGTATGTACAAAGAGCTAACAAAATTTTCAATAAGCACAAGAAATCCAATAGAATATAAATAGAGTAAAGGCATTTTTCAATCAAGAGCATAACTCCACATTTCCAAGCATTTTCTTCCTTACTTTTCCTTATTCTCTTTCTCTTCTTTTTCAAGCTTTCCTCTTATGATTTTCTTTTATTTGCTTTTTTTTTTCATTTGAGAAAGAGAAGGATAAAAAACATATGATTCTCAACACAACTTTCAAACTCAATTTGCTCCATTTAATATTCTAAATGATTACCAACAATATATCATCATAGGCATCAAGAAAAACAATTATGTAATAGGCTCAAAATGGGCAACTAGTGGATGAAAGTGTGACAATTATTTTAGAAGGCTAGAAAAATACCTAAGATGCCTTAATCACATTCAAGTATGCAAACAAAAATTTTCGCCTCAAAATGGTTTCAAATCAAGTTCTAGAGTACAAAATCAATGATGAATTATCACTCAACACAAAGAATGTGAGCAAAAATCATATAATGCATAAATCTCATACAGGCTCAAAACTTATATTTAGAGGTTCAAAAATAAATGAAAAGCACAAATTCAGAGAACATATGCTAATTATCAATTATCAAGAAATCACCTCCACTATCAATTAAAACAATGCCTGTTGCGTACCATAAGAATCAACAAATTGGGTTCCAAATCAATACCATCTCAAAATCTTCAAAAGAGAGGGGCACAAAGTCAACCAAAAAGCCGAGAGATATAATGGTGTAAAAATGTAACATGAAGATGCAATGCAAAATGAGACATGAGAATGCATGAAACTAATGATCTAAAATGAAAATAAAAATATGAAAATACCCCCCAAGCTTAGAACTTATATTGTCCCCAATGTAAAAATCTATAACAAGAGAAGGGATAAAAGAAAAGAACTCACTGCAGTGGTGGGAAATCTTCTGGTGTTTAATCTATGGCCATGGAATTTTTTATAGGCTGGGTGTGAAACTTTCTGACTTCACTATCCTTCTAATTTCGAGCTTCAAAAAGGCTCAAACCTAAAAAACATCTATGAGATAAAAATTAAACCAGCAATCCAACACACAAAATCAAAAGAGAAAGAAGAAATTTAAAGGAAAAAAAATAAAGAAACTTAGGTTGCCTCCCAAGAAGCGCTTGTTTAAAGTCATTAGCTCGACTTTGGTCTGGTTTCTGTGCTTAGGTGATGTCAACGGAGTAGTGCTCAATCCCCACTCTTTCAAAATGTTTCACTCTCTGGCCATTTATTATGAAAGGCTCATGGCCTTCTTTCTTCACCTCAAGCACACCGTAGGATAAAACTTGAACAATCTCATATGGTCCTGACTATTTCGACCATAACTTACCAGGACAAAAACGTAGAAGCGAGTTATTAACAAGAACTTTATCCCCGAGTTTAAATTCACGCTTCTCGACACACTTGTCATTCTGCTTCTTAGGTCCTTTCTTGTAGGGCTTGGACTTCTCAAATTTTGTGGTACCCTTGGGCAAGGTCTTTTCTAGCATAGCATCAGTCACTGATTCCTGCACACTTGAAAGCAGAACACTATCCACAACTTTAGTAGCATCTATGCGATTACATGAATTTAAGGAATTAGAGTTATTTTTAGATTGAAAACATCAAAAACTACTTCCTTATCATTCAATTGCAAAGTCAATTTTCCTTCATGGACATCAATGATCGCCCTTCTAGTGGCAAGGAATGGACGCCCAAGTATGATTGGCATTTTAGCATCAGCTTCCATATCAAGCACAACAAAATCCACTGGTATATAAAACTTACCAACCTTAATAGGAACATCCTCCAAGATGCCAATGGGGTACTTGATGGACTGATCCACCAAGTTCACCCACCTCCAACTTTTTACACACAGAAAGGGGTATAAGACTAACACTAGCTCCCAAATCACACAAAGCTTTATCAAAACTAGTGTTACCAATCAAACAAGGAATAGAGAAGCTACCTGGATCTTTTAGCTTAGGAGGCAATTTATTTTGAATTAAAGCACTACACTCCTCAGTTAAAGATACTGTCTCATATTCCTCTAGCTTTCTCTTATTAGACAAAATGTCCTTAAGAAATTTAGCATAGGTAGGCATTTGTTTCAACGCCTCAGTGAAGGGTACGTTAATGTATAATTTCTTAAGGATCTCTAGGAATTTCCCAAACTGCCTATCTAACTTGGCCTTAGCTAATGTTTGAGGAAAAGGAACTGGGGGTTAGTATGGTTCTGGGGTTACATACTTAGACACCTTATCACTAGTTTCCTCTTCTTCTAAGAGTTGTGTCTTAGTCTCTTTATCCTCAATTCTCTTATCTTTTCCACTCTCCTCCTTACCCATGGAATCCTCTAATTTATTTCCACTCCTCAAATTCACAGCATCACAATGTTCATTGCCTGGGTTTATTTCAGGTTAACCAGGAAACTTACCCTGTTGCCTATGTAAAGTGCTTGCTTGTTGGGCAATCTGGGTTTCCAATATCTTATTATGAATGGCCAAATTGCCAACCTTAGCTGACAACTCTTTAATGGCTTCAGTCACAACCTGTCTATGTAGTCTAAACTCCTCATTCTGTTTAGATTGACTCTCAACAAAATTCTTAAGAAGAAACTCAAGTCTAGATTTTTGTACCTGTTGGAGTCCAGAAGAGGGTTTAACATTACCTTGCCTAGCTTGGTACTGACTATTCTGGTAGGAGAAGTTAGGATGTGACCTCCCACTGGGGTTGTAAGTTTAAGAATACAGATCATTCCTCCCCTTTTGGCTGAAGTCATGAAAATTGTGGCATGATTCCACTTGCTCCACCGGTGCACCTTGTGAGGAGCCAATTCCAACTTGGCATTCGGCACCTATGTGTCCCTGTGCTCCATAAATCTCACAAAAATTGTTAGAAGCACCTATGGCATTAACATGAGCTTTTTCAAGCATGTCAAAACATTTATTCAAAGAATCAAATTTTGACATAATTAAATCAACACCGTCTACCTCAAACTTACCTCCCGAGAGTTTTCTCGGGTTATGACCCCTTTCATTTGCCCATTGGTGATGATTTGCAGCAACACTCTCAATGATCTCGTAAGCTTCTGTTAGCTTTCTATTCATCAAAGCTCCACCAGCTGTGGAGTCAAGAGACACCTTTGAAGAATATTCTAGCCTATTATAGAAAGTGTGGATGATCAACCATTTTTCTAACCCATGGTGTGGGCAGGCTTCCAGCAAAGCCTTATATCTATCCCAAGCTTCTGATAATGACTCTCCATCTTTCTGAACGAAGCTTGTGATTTGGATCCTTAGATGAGCAGTCTTGGAAGGTGGAAAGAATTTATCTAAGAAAGCTTGCTCCAATTGGTTCCAAGTAGTGATTATTTCAGTGGGCACAGACTTCAACCAAGCTCTAGCTCTATCTCTCAGTGATAATAGAAATAGGCAGAGGTGAATAGCATCAACAAAAGCGCCTTCAATCTTGAGGGTCTCACAAAACTCTAAGTACATATCCACGTGATCATTTGGGTCCTCTGATGGCAATCCTCCAAACTGATTCTGCCTTATCATAGAAAGTAAGGCAGGAGGTATGGTGAAGTGTCTAGATTCATTGTCTAGCTGAGCAATTCCAGATCGCAAATCCCGAGCATTAAGGGCTGCATACTCTTTTAGCAGTCTATTGTCCTCAGTTTCAGCCATGACAAGTTTTGGTTCAAGTATTTCTCTCACTCTTTGCCCTTGTTGTCTACTCCTTCTACAAAAAGTTCTTTCAATTTCAGGATTTGTTTCAATAAGAGTCCCAGAACGTCTAGTACTTTGCATAAACAAGAGAAATTACCTACAGAGAGTCAAAGAGAAAACAAGAATGTAAGAATATGATAAAAAGAAAAAGGTTTAAAATAATTAAATTAAAAATAAATTAATATTCAAGAAAAACGCAGTCCCCGACAACAGCGCTAAAAACTTGATGCGTAAAGTCTGCAAGTGTACGGTTTCATCGTCAAGTAATAAAAGATCGAATCCACAGGGACTGTGTCTATGAATACCAATTAATTAATTAATTCAATTCAATTAAACAAAGGAAATATAATTATTGATTGACGAGATCTTAGTAACCAAGAAATTAAATAAATAAATTTCAAAGTGGAAAATTGAGAACTAAATTAGCAAGTTATTAAGAAAGGTTTTTCAGATTCAAGAAAGCTTCCAAGATTTGGGTCACCACAATGATACAAGACAAATCCTAATTGACAACCCTTTTATTAAAATTGAAATTCAATTGAAGGTAAATTACCCTAAATTAGTTAATGTTCTTTCTCAAGAGACAAGAACTATGCCTAATTAAACTAATTCCTACTCTCGTGGTAATTGAATTTAAATTGAACTCATTACGCTTTATGGTATTTCATTGAATCCTCGAAAGACTAAACCTACTCTCGTGATTTAGACCTTAAGTTCAATTCTTATAGTTCCAACACCTAGGTTCACCTCTCAGTACGTCCCTAGATATCTATAAGATGTAAATATGTGGGCAGCAAATTCACATGAATAAGAGCAATAAGGATTGAATCAAAGAACATTCAAGGTTAATAAAAGGGGTAAACAAAGTCAATTAATCATCATCAATGTCTCAAAGGGTATTGCCCAATCCTAGAAACAAAAGAAACTACTCAGACATAGAGAAGAAGAAATAAGAAATCAAATTCAAGAATATCCAAACCCGTAATCAAAGAGAGAAAATAGGACAAAGATCAAGATCAGGAGCCTCCAAGTGTGTCTCCTTCAAACCAAATTGGAACCCCCAAAATTGTATTCAGAACAAGTATTTATACCCCTAGGATTTTAACTAGCTAAAAGGCCCTAAAAGAAATAAAAAATAAAGCTTAAAAACTGATGCGTACTGGGATCCATAACCGTGGATCATTCCACGGGCTGGCCGTGGATCTCTCTGCCATAGGACAATTTTTGCTTTAGCTTGAATTCCACGGTCGTGGATCATTCCATGGCCTAGTCATGGAACTCTCTAGAATTTCTCTTTTGCTTCTTCAAGTTGCTGCTCGATCCATGGTCGTCGAAAATTCAACAGGCAGGCCGTGGATCTCTCTAGAGTGAGATTTTTGCCCTTGTTTGCTATCCGTAAAGCTCCAACTTCAATCATGCAAGCTCTTCATCCATTTCAAGGCTAATTGAGCATAATCCTGCACAACAATACCTTAAACACCGCAGTTATCCGAACTAAATAAAAAATAATTAAAAAGAGAAATTAAAATACCTAAAAATGCATGCAAAACAAGAATAGAATATGATGTTGTTTCACACACATCATTGTGATTATGGATATATGTTAGTATGTAGTATGTAGAAGTGACATCTCTAGTACTGTTTATCTTTATATATCTCTGTATATCTAGGATATATCTAGATATCTATGTTAGAATGTTACATTGTAATGACTTTGATGACTTGAGTGGCCATGTGATAACTCCCGTTCTGCGAAGAACACTTAGATTTCACCAAATCCAAGTTCTTAATTTCCAACAAATTCAAAATAAATCTTAAGATTCATTAAAAATTCTGTTTCACCAATTCCTTATTTTTCCATATTAGCTACTAGTCAAACCGGCATTAAAACACACAACTAGTATGCTTAAAAATGTCAAACTAGCTCCGATTATTCTCAGATTTTAACTGTAGCATAGTTTATACATTTGTGACCTAGAACTAACTTCTCCGCATTTAGTTCCATTAACTAAGAAGTTTAAGCCATTTTTGGAGCTAATAACAATTATTTCTCACACATAGTGTTACAACAAAGTAATCAAACATGCTCAGAAAGCCACAAAACTTGATAGCCATGCCAAACTAATATTAGGCTACCTTTGTAACCATATACAAGTCTAACATATTTTTCACAGGTGTTACATTTCTCCCCTCCTTTTTAGAATTTTGTCCCCAAAATTTACCCTCTCTAAACCAACAATTCTAAGGTCTCAAAAAAATATAAACTCATATTCAAAAGTTACCTGGCATAAGGTCGGAAGGTTGCGCCTCCTTGTTCCCCCTCTGAATATACACCTTTCCTTGAGCTTATGGCCTAGAACTGGGTGTATCTCCCTATTTGCTTAGACATTTCCTCGCAAAGTGTCCTGGTTGACCGCACACATAGCAAACCACAGAAAATTTATCACCAAGTGGTTTTCCGCACTTAGGATATTCAAGCTCCATAGTCTCCACCGGAACTCACCTACCTTTAACTTATGGGTAACTGGATTTAAAAACACATTTTTCCTGATCTATCATCCACCTTTTTCTTCTTCTAAATATTTTGTGATCTTCACTCAGCTTGAAACTGGAGGTTATCAGACTCCATAATTATGCACTTATTTACCAAAGATAGGAAATCTCTAATCTCCAAAGGCCTCACTGCTCTTTTAACATTTCCCCTCAATCTGGACTCAAACTTGACACACTTCTAGTTCTCATTCGGATTGAGCTTCAACTGAGAAGAGAACTTGGACAACTCATGAAATTTCACCTCATATTGCCTAACTGTCATATCCTCTTGTTGAAGACCAAGGAACTCCATCTCTTTATTATCCAATAGACTTTTGGGAAAATATTTATCTAAAAAGGTGTTTTGAAATACTTCCCATGTAATCAGCATCCCTGCCACCTGTAGCAGTCTTTTGGCACTTCACCACCGTTCCTCCGCTTCTCCCCTTAACATAAAGGAAGCGAATGATACTCTTTGCTCGTCCAAGCAAACCATGACCTCAAAGATCTTTTCTATCTCATCCAACCACTCTTCAGTTTTCACTGGATCGTAGTCGCCCCTGAACATCAGAGGATCCATCCTTCTAAACTCCAAAATATTAAGAAAAGTCTGATTTCTCCCAACTAGTACCTCCTATGCTGGTGGTGGTACTGGTTGCTGAGGTCCTAACTTCTCTAGCATCCTTGTAGTTACTACTGCCTGCTCTCTTATTGCGTTGGCAGTAGCAGCTGCTTGCTCTATTTGCTGCCTTATAGCATCAACCATTGCCATCATAGTTGGGACCATATTGGTGTCTTCACCAGACGTGTTCCTGGTTTCCCAGGTTCGCCTCTTGGGAGCCATAGTTTCCTATATATACAAAAACAACACATATTGAGCTGCAGTCTCAATATTATGTAACTATGCAACAATAGCTAACAACACACAATACAAGGAAAGCCATGCAATTTCACTCAAACATCACATGTGAGAGACAAGAAATGCATAACCAACTCTAAGCATGCCTAAGCATAGTCAGTCCATACCCCGGCTCAACAGGATGAACTACTCTGATACCAAAATGTAACATCCTAATATTACTATCCCGATATATCAACATATAAAAGAAAAACCAATACTAGTCATGCTACTTCAATATCATATCACTCTCAAAACCCATAACATTTTATACAAATAATTTTGGAGAGCCACGTTAACAAAAGTTATATATATACATCACTGCCTCAGAAGGGCATACTATCATACATAACTTTAAACAACTAAACAAATATAAAATATATACAAGCTTAGCCTAAAAGAGCATTTATACTACATATCTTCAAATGACTTCCTCTTTCCTTTTGATACTCTTCCACCTGGATTTACATGAAAACACAGTTGGGGTGAAAAATCATAATTTCTCAGTATAAGTATTTCAAAACCAGTATTTATTCACTCACAATGAATAAACCCACAGTTAATATCAGGAATAAGAACACAGCAGGTACAAGAATCACTATTTACTACTAAAAGAATAACTCACATGGCAACCCTATGTAGTATTCTCAAGCAAACTTCATTCCTTAACCCACACTAAAAGAGAACTATCAATAATATTATACAACCACCCATACAATCATAAATATCATTGACTAAGGTAACTGCCCATACAATTACCATGCAAATGCAAAGCTTGTTATGTTATATGCTTATGTCTAACATGTCCTAAGACAATGATTATGCAATGAAGTAAAATAGGGTTAGTGCAATGTCATGAAACTTGACTATTCCCAAGAACTCTGTTCCTTGTGCTTTTCTCTAGTAGTATAGCTTTGACCATTTATCACCACCAGGCAATGAATGGACTATTCAATCTCACAATAATAAGTGTACTATTACCATCTCATATACCATTCACAGATACGTGGGAATAGCAAGTGGGTGTGAAAACATGCAAAGTGATATTTAACACACATTCAACACCACACCGGATACTCTCCTACGCGAGATCATAACCAATGCCCTTAAACGTGTTTTTCTACTTCCATGAGGCTTTCCCAACCAACAATTTAGGAATACTCACATACTCGCTCTATGTATCATTCCCATCACATAACAGCATCACAAATGATACTAAAAACAATCCTTTATGGATCAAGAGTCTAGGTGTTTACCTATGGCATTTCCAAACCATTGGTTACCTAAGGTTTCACACTTTCCTATCATATACTAGGTAGTAATTTCCTCCTTGAAATACTCCCATTAGTGCCTCAACACACTCAAAAAAATATAAAAGAGTGATCCCAACCCTTGGGGAACCTTCACACATCAAGAACATAATTCTTGAAAAATCTTGGGGCTCATGCCTCGACATGATACCCCCACGCCACAGTGTGGTGCTCTTTGCCTGCTGAAAACTGAAACCCAAGCCTTAATCGCCACAGTGTGCACACCATGTTCAGCGGCGTGAGAAGCAGAACCCAAGTTCTATAGAATTTTGCAGAACCAATACTGTTCCATTCACATTTTTCACGAAATCAGCTCACTCCAAAGTGGTTTCTAGGTGATTTTAAGTCCCTAACAAGTTCACTAACACATAGAAACATAAATCACCAGCTCATGACACCAATTTTGGATTCTTGGATTAAATCACAAATCATGACCTAACTTTTTCATTTTTAGCCTCAAAGGTTCAAATGACAAGTTCTAAGTTTCTAACTCAAACTCTTTACATGAACAAGTCACAAACAACTATTAAAACTTAACCAAGCAAGAAAAATAGTCTAAATAACTCTAAAATCCAAAATGACTAAAGAAGCTACAAGAGCACAAGAACCCCTACCTCTTGGATCAAAGATGGTGAGGATGATGAAGCCTTAGCTTTCCTCTTCCTTTTCCTTTCCTTATCTTCCTCCTTATTTGCTTGTTTTTCCTTTTCCTCTCCTTTGGCAACTGCAACCATGAGAGAAGATGAGAGAAAAAAGTAAAACATGAGATACAAATATCTCATCTCAAGCCTTAATATCAAGGCTTCCGTGAGTGACTTTGGTCACTTAAGTGGCCATGTGATAACTCTCGATCTGCTAAGAACACTTAGATTTAACCAAATCTTGGTTCCTAACTTCCAACAGATTCAAAATAAATCCTAAGATTCATTAAAAATTCTGTTTCACCAATTCCTTTTTTTTTTCCAAATCAGCTACTAGTCAAACCGACATTAAAACACACAACCAGTATGCTTAAAAAAGCCAAACTAACTCCGATTATTCTCATATTTTAACTATAGCACAGTTCACACATTTGGGACCTAGAATTAAGTTCTCTGCATTTAATTCCATTAACTGAGTAGTTTAAGCCATTTTCAGAGCTAATGACAGCTATTTTTCATACATAGTGTTACAGCAAAGTGACCAAACGTGCTTAGAAAATCATAAAACTTAATAAGCATGCCAAACTAATATTAGGCTACCTATGTAACTATATACAAGTCTAACATATTTTTCACAGGTGTTACAGATATTATAGTGAATGAGTTGAATAATGAGAAAAGATTGTGCAATAAGGATTATTATAGTGAGTTAAGATTATATTCCTTGTTATTGGACTTCTCTTGTTATTAGTTAAGATTATTAGACCTTAAGGGTTATAGTAATTTTGATTGAGGGGAGTTTAGAAATGGGTTTGCTGTTTGAGGAAACCTATTTTTCTGGTGTTCTGCAGTATGTAATCGATTACAATGGGAATATAATTGATTACAAAGCCTTTGGAAAATGAGAAATGAAGGATGTAATTGATTACAAGAGCAATGTTATCAATTACCAAGTTTCTGGGAAGGATGTAATTGATTACAAGAGCATTATAATCGATTACCAGTCCCCAATTTTGAGCAAAACTGATTTTTAAGTAAAAAGGAACCAAATGTAAACCATATTCATGCTAAATTCAAGTGTGATAAGTATGTTTTACATATTTAGACACATGAATCACTCTCTTATAGTTAAGTTGAGTTGAGTATGCTACTTTTAGAAAAATACTCTTTTATCTCATTAACTTGGGTTAAATGGAGTGTTTAGCAAAAGTTGGTTCCTTTACATATTAAAGTTGAACCATAGTACACAACAATCCTAACTAAGGGAGTGAAACAAGCCCCTTGACCTTACAAAGTTATGAGAAAAGCACTTTGCTAAAGGTGGAGTTGTGAGACAAGGGAGTGAGATAAGCACCTTGTCATGGTAAAGAAGTGAGAAAAACACTTTACCTAGTAATGGTAGAGGAGTGAGATAAGTACTCCACCTAGGACAAAGTAGTAAGCTAAACTCTTTGTCAACTAACATGAGGAGTAAGAAAAACACTCATGTAAATGGTAGTAAGAGTGAGTCAAGCTCTCTACCAAGAGAAGTTAAGTGAGACAAGCTTAATACCCTGAGCAATAGGATGAGTTAAGTCCCATGCTAGGCAAAGGAGTGAGATAAGCACTTGGCCAAGTGAAATTGATATTTTACAATTGTGTTGACACTTGTTTAATATTGATAGCAAGTCTAAGAGTTTGTAGTTTATAAATTTACATTGGTGTATCTTTATATTAATGCCATGAGATATATGTTTCTATTACTGAGAATTTTTATGTTCTCACCCCGTTTATGTTTCATGGTTATGCAGGACAAGACCCTTCCGAGGGAATAAAGAAGAAGAAAAAGAAAAAGAAGAAAAAGTTCCAAGAATAAATTGTTTTAGTTTTATGTTTCTATGACAACTCTTGTAATTTTGTTACTTTGAGTTGTATTTTGTTGTATATATTACATTATGCCCATGAGGCTTACGTTTATTGTGGCTCTCCATATTTATTTATATAAATGATATGGGATTAGTTTGTTGAATAAGTTAGTAGTAGCATAACTAATACTGTTTATCTTCATATAAGATAATTGTATTAAGGTGTTACATTATGGTATTGGAGCAGTTCATCCTATTGAGTCAGGGTATGGACTGACTAGGCTTAAGCAAGTTAAGTGTTTTTCTGCTATGTGTTGTGCATTTCTTGTCTCTTTAGTGAGATGTTTGCATGACTTGCCTCTTGTTTGAATGTTATTAGCTACTGCTGCAATATTACATGGTATTAAGACTAATCAACTCAATATTTAATGTTGTGTGTGTATAAGAAACTATGACTTCTCCGAGGCACACTAGAGGAAACAAAAATTCTTCTAGTGAGGGGCAGAATATGGCTGAAGCAGTAATGGTAATGGCCAAGGCTATACAAGAGCAAACGGCCATTACTAACAGAATGTTGGAGAGGTTTGGAGCTAATCAACCCCAACAACCGATAGCTCCACCAGTACCACCTCAGTGCATGACGTACAGGTGGGGAGGAATCAGAATTTTCAGGACCTTGCAGAGTTTAGAAGGTTGAACCCTCCATCGTTTAAAGGCGTGTACAACTCGGTGAAAGCCGATGAGTGGTTAACTGAAATGGAGAAGATTTTTGAAGCCATGTTAAGTTCTAATGAACAAAGAGTTTCCTTCGCTTGTTTTATGTTTAGTGGGGAAGTGGAGTGTTGGTGGAGGAATGTAAGAAAGTTGCTAGAAGCTACTGTGACACAGATTACTTGGGAAGTGTTCAAAAGCACTTTCTTGGAGAAATACTACCCAAAGTCAGTACAAGAGGAAAAAGAAGTTGAATTCCTGAAGCTCAAACAAGGAAGTATGACTGTGGGTCAGTATGAGGCAAAGTTTGACGAGTTGTCAAAGTTTTCACCTCAATGTAGACTCAACCCAGATAAGAATTCTATGTGTGTTAAGTTCAAATCTGGATTAAGAGAGGACATCAAAAGGATGATACAACCTTTGGAGATTAGAGACTTTCCTTCTTTAGTAAACAAGTGCAGAATAGCGGAAATGGGTTGTCTCCAACTTCAATTGGAATAGAAAATACAAAACTTCTGTAACATTCTAATACAATTATCGTAAAATAACCAGAATATTTCAAGATAAAGCGTATCAAGTATGTCACTTCCTAAAAAAGCATAAAACATAAATCCATAACAACCTAAGTAGTCATTATAGAGAGCCATGAAGGATGAAAAAGGTATTATATATATATATATATATATACACACACACACACATACACATATTACTGGCTAAAATGCCACACTGTAATACATAAACTTTTACAACCAAAAAGTCAAGTAAATAAATACAAGCTGATACATAAAGAAACAAAATAACTAAAACTAAGTCTTTTGCTTCTTTTTCTCACCCTTTCTCTTTGGAGGGTCTTGACCTAGATTTACATGGAAACACAGCAGGGCAAGAATTCACAAAATCCTCAATATGAGTATACCAAAACCAGCAATTATTCATTCACATCGAATAGATAACTAAACACAACATATTTCATTTGCAATAGTTAAATGAACCTCAATTCATAACTATAAGAGTATTTTTATACACATTAGGTAAAACTCATAAAGCAAACAATACCAATAGAAGCAAAACAATTGCCCATACAGTTGTCAAATAATGCAATGCATAGTATGCTAGATGATTATGCTTAGAAAGAGTCCTAAGGCTGTGATTGTGCAATGCTTATGCAAGTTTTATTTTAGAAAAAACACATGCTACTTACTTATTCCCAAGAACCATGTTCCCTTGTATATACTAAGCAGGATAGACCTAAGAGCCTATACACTACTTGGTAATAAGTTATATCTTCCCCTCACAAATGTAAGAGTACTACTACCACTCTCATACTGATAACCCTAACCATAATAGCATGAATGCTAGGAGAAATTAGATCCAACACCTCATTCTCAAGCTATATGGTTGTGCACACCATCTAAGGTTACAATACATAGGAATAACAAGCTTTAAAAACATGCAAAAGTTTTTTCAAATCACATTTGAAACAATCACAAGATTCTCACAACCTAGTGAAAAAGCAATACTACTACATGTGAACCTTAGCCTAACTTATCCAACAGAGTAGCAAGAACTATGTCACTAGCACTCTTATATTTAGAACCTCACTCATCACTTCACAAGTGATCTCAGAGTCAACCTCATGTTGAACAAGGTCCTAGGTACTCACCTAAGGCATTCTCCATCTCAAAAGATGCCTAAGGTTTCACAACTCCTCATATATGTTAGGTGGTTATTCTTTCCAAGAAATACACTCATTAATGCCTCAACACACTTAGCAAGGCATATACAAGTCATCCCAACACTTAGGAAATTCCAAAACATCAAAAACATAATTTTTGAAAATCTTGGAATTCACGCCTCAACGCAGCTCTGTCACGCCGTGACACTAAGCCCTCTGCCTCATCACGCCTTGGCGTAGTTCATTCACACCACAGTGCCCAACTCTAGGCCACTCTCATGCCTCGGCGTGATTCTCAGTCACACTGCAGCGTGAGGCGTTTTCTGCAAAATTCTGCAAAAAATAGCATTGTGTACTGTTCCATTGGAGCATCTCACGAAATTTAGCCACTCCAAAACAGTTTCTTGGTGATTTTAAGTCCTTAACCAGTTCATTAACACTTAGGAACCATCAATCACTAACTTAAATCACTAATTGTGGATCCAAGAACAAAATCACTCATCCAAAAACCTATTTTTCCACTTTGTGCATCAAAAGTCCAAAAGAGGAGTTCTAAGTTTCTAATTCAAACTCATGCCATGAACAAGTCATAAACAACCATTGAAACACATTCAAGCAAGAAAAGCACTCCAAACATCTTAAGAACCCATTTTGACCTACCATACCTCAACCATACATCAAAGATGGAGATGGGGAAAAGAGAAGCTAAAGAACGCAAATCCCCTGTCTTTTGGAGCAAAGATGATCATCGAGCTTTGGATGATCTCAAACCTTAGCCTTCCCTTTAGCCTTCCTCTTCCTCTTTTTCTCTTTGGTTTTCTTTTTGGCTTACTACTGCATGGTTGAGAGAATAAGAGATTAAGAGAAAATAAATCTTTAAAATGAGATAAATATCTCACATGCAAAGTCAATAAAAGAGCCAAAATATGATGGGGCTTAAGGTTCTTGATATCACACTATATCAACCATATATGCTAAAAACACTTAGATTTCTCCAAATTCAATTTTTTAACTTTAAACAAGTTTAAAATAAATCTTAAGATTCATCAAAACTCTTGTTTCACCAAAACCATATTTTTTTATATCTGTGACTAATCAATCTGGCATTAAAACACATACCAATATGCTTAAAAATATCAAATTAACTATGATTATTCTCAAAATTAAACCATATCACAATCTACACATTTTGTAACACCCCAATACTAAGAACCTGATATATCTACCATATATAAGGTGCATAGTACTAGCTATGCTACTTCTAACCTAAAACAACAAACTAAACTCATATCATTCATTTACATAAATAAATATGGAGAGCTTGAACAACAAAAAGTCATATAAATACATAATAGCCTTACAAAGGCGTACTACAATACATAACTTTGTACAACCTCAGCAGAAAAATAAATATACAACATATTTATTACAAAAAAAAAATAAACTATGCTATTTCTTTTGCTTCTTCTGCTTCTCTTTGCTTGGACCTAGATTTACATGGAAACACAAACAGGGTGAGAAATCACAATTTCTCAGTATAAGCATTCCTAAAATAGTGTTTAAATATTCACAATGAATAAACAATACTATAAACATAAGATTAAGCCTGCAACAGATAATTAAGCCACTATTCAACACTATTAGAATATACATACTACACTATGTAACATTCACAAGGCAAGCTATAATCCTATCCTACATATATATGACAATCAATGATATCAAACAACTGCCCATACAATCATGAGATATCATCGAGCAAGCAACCGCTCATACAGCTGCCAACAAATGCAATGCTTCATGGTATTGATATATAGTTATGCTCACACAAAGTCCTAATAATATGATTATGCAATGTTTATGCAAGTTTTGGTTTTGAAAACACATGTCACTTACTTATTTCCTAGAACCTCTATTCCCTTGTATATACTGAGCAAGTTAGGCCTAGAAGCCTTTACCTTACTTGGTAATAAGTGAATACCTTCCCCTCACCAATGTAAGAGTAGTACTACCACCCCCATATGGGTAACCCTGACCATATTAGCATTAGTCGCTATGAGAATCTAGATCCAATACCTTATTCTCTGGCCAAATGGTTGTGCACACCATAAGAGGTTACAATACATAAGAAATAGTAAATCAGCAAGTTTGAAAAATGAAACATGCGATGTATTTCACAAATACATACACTCATCACTTGGTCCTTCCTAACCACGTGACCAAAAATTAGAAAACCTTCCAACCAAGCTCACCTATCATATAAGTGGCAAGGTCACATTTCGAGTACTTCCTATAACTCATCCTTGTCTCACAAGGGAGTAAATGTAATCCATGCATCTCTGACTCTACTTTCCACACAAAGAAGCAACCTATGCATGATAACAAGTACAAAAACTTAGCATACAATACCTAGTACCTTACTTTATCACTTCACAAGTGAATCTCAATGCAACCTCATGTTGCTCAAGGTTCTAGGTATTTACCTATTAGCATTCCACAACACTTGGATGCCCAAGGTCTCACTAGATCCTATCATGAGGTTCACTCTAACCAAGTGAAAGAACTATAACTAGAAGACATGCACTCTTGGCTCAACTTTATCACATAAAAGAACTAACCCATGTCTCTAGGAATACACCATTTGTGCATCTTAAGCTCAACTCTAATTCTAAAGGAGTAATCTATGCATATAGATAGGCATACCATACCAAACAAACCCATATTAGTTGTTTCTAGTACACCTTCTCATCACTTCCCAAGTGATACCAAAAGCAATCCCATATTGATTAAGGTCTTATTCAGTCTCCTATGGCATTCTACATTTCAAAAGATGCCCTAGGTTCCTCAAATCCTTATATTCACTAGGTGGTTATTCTCTCCAAGGAATATCACTAGTTGTGTCTCAATACAAATACTCTTGTATCTAGAACCTCACACCATCACTTCGCAAGTGATTTAGAAGTCAACCTCGTGTTGAACAAGGTTCTAAACACTACCTTATTGCATTCCATCACACTTGGATGCTCAAGGTTCTAAAGATTACCTTATGGCATTCCACTATACTATGGAAGCCTAAGGTTTACCAACACACTACCCATTAACATTCCACCTTACTATGGTTGTCTAGGATCCCTCAACTCTCTCCTAAGGCATTTTTCACACTTTGGATACCTAAAGGTTCTCCAACCTCATCCTAAGGCAAATCCTCTCACTTGGGTGCCTATAGGTTCTCCGACTTCTCACACATGCTCTAAGCATATCCTCAAGGGTTCGGATAGTCCTCTTTGTTTGCCCATCCATCTGCAGGTGATAAGTTATACTAAGGCTTAACTTAGTCCCGAATGCCTCTTGCAAGGCTCCCTAGAATCTAGATGTGAATCTAGGATCCCTATCTGAAACTATGCTTATAGGAACTCTGTGCAATCTAACTATCTCCTTCAAATATAGTTGAGCTAATTCCTCTAGAGGATAGTTAGCTCTCATTTGCAAAAAGTGGGCAGATTTGGTTAATCTATCCACTATTACCCAAACTACGTCATATCCTTGCTGAGTTCTGGGTAGACCCATTACAAAGTCCATAGAGATCTTATCCCATTTCCAATTTGGGACTCCCAATGACTATAATGGTCATGCTGGCTTTTAGTGTCCAATCTTCACTTTTTAATAAATTAAACACCTTGAGATATATTCTTCTATGTCTCTTTTCATTCCATACCACTAAAACATTCTCTTTAAATCTTAATACATCTTAGTGGTTCCTGGATGGATGGTATACTTACTTTTATGAGCTTCTTCTAGAATCATCTCTTTGATCTCTGACTCTCTTGGAACACAAAGTCTGTCTCTAAAATTTATCATTCCATCATCAGTCATATTAAAATTCTGTTGGGTTTCTAAAAAGATTTGCTCACTAATGTCCATTAAAGCTTCATCCTCCTTTTGAGCTTCTAAGATCTGAATCCTTAAGTCATTTACTATGTCCACTCTACTCACAAAGAGACCATGTGGCATCACAATCACAACTAGACTCAAATCCTTGAAACTCTTGAGAAGTTCACTCTCTTGGACCATAAATCGGGGTACATGTAGGGACTTCCTACATAGTGCATCAGCCACTACATTAGCCTTATCCGGATGATACTTTAATTCAAAGTCATAATCCTTTAAAAATTCCATCCATCTTCTTTGCCACATGTTCAGCTCCTCTTCATCAAATAAGTACTTTAAACTCTTACGATCATTGAACACCTCAAACTAGACTCCATAGAGATAATGCCTCCAAATCTTTAAGGTAAACACTATAGCTGCTAACTCAAATCACACTTAGGGTAGTTCTCCTCATGTGGCCTTAACTGCCTTAATGCATAGACAACTGCTCTCCTATTCTACATCAGAACACGCCCTAGTCCAATCTTTGAAGCATCACAAAATACCTTAAAGTTCTCATAGGGATCTGGAATTACTAACACTGGCGTAGTTGTTGACTTCTTCTTCAACTCTTGGAAACTATTCTCACAGTCCTAAGTCCACTCAAAAGTACTACCTTTCCTAGTCAACCAAGTCAAAGGCAGTGCTAACTGAGAAAAACCCTTAACCCTTGATGAACCTTCTATAGTACCTAGTTAGGCCTATAAAGCTCCCGATCTCGGTCACAGTGGTGGGTTTCTCCCACTGCAACACTGCTTTCACTTTGCTATGGTCCACTGAGATTCCTCCTTTAGAAATAACATAACCTAAAAACTAAACTTCCGTTAGCCAAAACTCACACTTGGACAATTTAGCAAACAACTTCTTTTCTTTAAAGATATCTAACTCTATCCTAACATACTGCTCATGTTCTTCCATCGTCTTTGAATAGATAAGGATGTTATCAATAAACACTACCACAAACTTTTCTAGGTAAAGTTTAAAAACTCTATTCATGTAATCAATAAACACTGCTGGAGAACATTATAATATACTCATAATGCCCATACTTGGTTCTAAAAGCGGTCTTAGGGATATCATCTACCTTAACTTTGATTTGATGATACCCAGATCTTAGATCAATCTTGGAAAACACTAAGGCTCCTCTTAATTGATCTATCAGATCATCTATTCTAGGAAACGGATACTTATTCTTGATGGTTACCTTGTTCAATAGCCTGTAGTCAACACATAACCTCATGGTACCATCTTTTTTCTTCACTAGTAACACTAGTGCTCTTCATGGAGAAACACTAGTCCTAAGATTGCTTATCCAACAAATCCTCTAATTGTTTCTTGAGTTCTGCTAACTCTAGAGGTGTCATCCTATAGGGTGACATAGATATAGGTCTTGTACATGGCACTAAATCTATAGTAAACTCTATTTCTCGCTCCAGTAACGACTCTGCTATGTCACTCGGAAACACCTCAGGGTATTTCCTTACCACAAGTAAACTGTCTAGGCTGCTCAATCTCTACATCTAATGAGAAAAGAAGAACATATCCTAGAGTTCATTCTATAAAATAGTGATTGACCTGATTAGCATTGAGATAGATAGACTCGAGAGAAACAACTCTGGTAGGAACATCAGACAAAAAACTAGAGTCTTATCTAAACAGTTTAAGACCACATGATTGGATGACAATCAATCCATACCAAGAATGACATCTATGTCCACAAAGGGTAAACAGATAAGGTTTACAAAGAAGACTCTATCCTCAATCCTTATACAACAGTCAAGACATACTTTTGAAGTTATGACTAACTTACCGATGGGTGTGGAAACAGATAAATCATATTGTAACTCTGACATAGGCAAATCTAACATCCTTAAATAATCATAAGAAACAAAGGAGTGTGATGTTTTTGAATCATACATGACATTTAAAAGATGATTACGAATTATGCCTTTACCTTGGATGAGGTCAGAAGACTAGGCCACCTCTGTTCCACCTAGAGTGTAAACTCGTCCCTTGGCTAACGACTTTTGGGTAGGTGCATCTTCCTTCTTCAAAGGACAATCTCTAGAGAAATGTCTTGGCTTCTCACATGTGTAGCACATAGACTTGCCTGCCAAACAAGTTTTGCCTCCATGTGTCCTCCCACATTTTGTGCACTGAGGTACCTTAGACCCTTTGTTGCCTTTTCCTTTAGGGTTGCTTGTCTTAGGAGTACCTTATTTAGTCTTGTCATCCTCTCGTTTCCTCTTCGAGATATCTTGTGCCCTTTCCTTTGATTAAAGGCTATGAGCTCTCGACTCCACAATCAACATTTGTTGACCAAGGAAGGAAAGTCCCTAATCTCCATAAGTCTCACCATACTCTTGATCTCACTTCTCAAGCCAGTTTCAAATTTCAAACATCGCCATTTCTCATCCGAATGATTACAAAAATGCGAAGAGAATTTCAACAACTCATCAAACTTGGCCACATACTGGCCTACCGACATGCTTCCTTATTTTAATTGCATAAACTCCACTTCCTTGTCATCAAGTAGAGTTTGTAGGAAAAATTTCTCCAAAAAGGCTGTCTTGAAGACTTCCCATGACATCTGGGTTTCTGCGGCTTCTAGTACCCTCTTAGTACCTTTCCACCAATGCTCCGCTTCTCCCTTTAACATATAGGAGGTGATTGTCACTTTTTGCTCCTCTGAGCAAACCATCACTTCGAAGATCTTTTCCATCTCACTAAGCCACTCCTCTACCTTTGTGGGATTATACTCGCCTCTGAACGATGGAGGGTACGTCTAATGGAAAGCTGTCAAGTCTTGAAAGTTCTAATTCCTTCCGACTTGTTATACTTCATGAACTGGCTGCTCGATTGGTGGAGGCTAGGTGAGGTGGATTTGCTTCCATCCTCTCAAGCATCCTTGACATAACAGCTATTTGGTCTCTCATGGCATTGACCATTGCCATAAAAGCTTCAGCCATATCTAGACTTTGTGAGGTCAAGTTCCCTACTTCTCTAGCTTGCCTCTTTGGTGCCATAGTTTCCTGCACACACAGAAACAACATATATTGAGCTGCAGTCTCAATATTATGTAACCATGTAACAGTAGCCAACAACAAACCAATATTAGGCAAATCATGCAATTCTATACCAACATCTCAAATAAGAGGTAAGAAAAGCACAATTTCTCAAAAGGAACTATTAAACATGCCTAAGCATAGTTAGTCCATACCCCGGCTCAACAGGATGAACTGCTCTGATACCATAATGTAATGTCTTAATACTAATATCCCAATATACCTAATGGACAAGGAGATACATAGCATCACAACATCACTACTTATGTAATAACCTGATCATATGTCCATAATGTTCATTGGAAACATTATAGAGAGCCATATGAAATGTGGAAAACATAAACTCATAGAAAATGCACATATATACAACACTAGTCTTAGCAAAGGCTTGAAGTAATACATAACTCTTTACATTACAAAAGTAGTACAAAAAGATACAACAGTTGTAACATAAACTATAAAGCTAATATACTCTTTAGCTTCCTTTTTCTTTTTATTCTTGGAAGAACTTTCACCCGCAATTACATGGTAACATAGCGGGGTGAGAAATAATATTTCTCAGTATGAGTAAACCAAAACCAGCATACATGGCATAATAAACATAATCTTAACACAAGCTAAATAAGATATGTTTAAAACATCTACAAGGTTATGCTTTAGGAACTAAAGATACCAAGTTAATCATGCATTCATACATACATGCTTAGTCCAACTTAGAACCAAGATGTTAAACTTAGGAATATTGGTTTAGTGTATTATCTTGTGGTAAATAGAGGGAAAGTTCATCCTCAAATTACACATATCCTGACACTATTGAGAAGTTTGGGCTGAATCCTTGTTCAAAACAACCTCTTTGACTTCCCACATATCTCCCTTAGCGATAATGATGGTGCACAACATCAAAGGATACTCACAAATATCAATACTACCAATCTGTCCCATTATACATATATCTAAATACCAACTCATTACTCATTGTTCTCAAGTGATATACTTTACCACAAAAGTGGACTAAGGTGCTAGATACTTACCTAAAGCAAACCATAACTCTTGAATACTTAAAGGTTTAAAACTTAAACTTGTACATACTTTCTAATGTTAACCCAAACTATTAAAGAAAAGAGGTAACTCTTTAAGCATATACTTTTTTCAACCATAAGGATGATACTAAAGCTTCTAAAGCTCTTACCACCTTTAATTAATCTTGATTGGATTACTAATCACCAATACATAGGTTTACTAAGATTACTTTTAACCCAAGGGTGCAGAAACTCTATTTTTCCATAAACAGGGGATTTGTAATCGATTACACCCTTGTTGTAATCGATTACAACAAAGTCAGAAGCTTGGTAATCGATTACATTTCTCTTGTAATTGATTACATCAAATACCAGAACCCTGGTATTTAATTACATTTCTCTTGTAATCGATTACATCAAATTCCAAAAGCTTTGTAATGGATTACTTGAACACTGTAATTGATTAAATCATGCAAAAAATTGGTTCTGTAGAGTAGTACTGTTCCATTGGTTCTTTTCATGGATTTTAGCCATTCCAATCAATTTCTAGGTGATCCTAAGTTCCTAATCAGTTCTCTAACACATAGGAATCATCAATCACTAACTTAAACCACTCAATTTTGATTATGAACCAAAATCCCTCATACTTTAACCTAAAACCTCACTTTGTGAATCAAGGGTCTAAATAAGATGTTCTAAGTTGTTTTAACTTCAACTTATGTTATGAACAAGTCATAAACAACCAATGAATCACATTCATGCAAGCTAAACATATCAAACACCTCTAGAACTCATTTTGACTTATTATGCACCAAAAGTGCATCTATGGTGAAAAAGACGCAAAAAGATGAAAATAAGCTCTAAATCCCCTACCTTGGCAACTGAGATGAAGCTTCAAGCTTTGGAAGATCACACCTTGGATTTTCCCTTGACTTTTCTCTTTTTCTCCTCCTCTTCCTTCTCCTTTCTTTCCTCTTGCTCTTTCACGTTTTCTATTTCTAGTTTTTGAAACAAAACAACCATGAGTGAGGCTTATAAAGAAGAAGGCAAAAGACTTATAAGGCTTTTAGGCTATAACTGATAAATCTTGATCTGCCAAAAACACTTAGATTTAGCTAAGTTAAGATTTTTAACTTTCAACAACTTTAAAATAAATACTAAGATTTATATAAAAAGTTGTTTCATCATTATCTGATATTTTCATATTTGTTACTAGTCAATTTGGCTTTAAATACACAACTAGTATGCCTAAAAATGTCAAACTAACTTAGTTTACCTTGAAACTTTAACTACATCTTATTTCATATATTTGTGACCTAGAAATAAATTATCCATATTTACTTCCCTCATCTAAGCAATTTATGCTATTATCTGAGTTATTTTAAGCTACTTTTCACATTCTGAGTTGCAACAAAGCACCTAAACTAACTTAGTTTATCACAAAATTAAACATGCATGTTAAGTTAGTCATATGATACCTTTTATACATATACACAAGTCTAACATGTCATTGAGGGTATTACACAAGATGGATAGAAAACCCCCTACCTCTTGTGTAGTAAGGATGGAGATTCAAGGTTCACACTTTGATCTTAATCTTCCTCTTTCCTTTGGTTCTTTCCCTTCCTTCTCTTCCTCTTCACGTGTTCCTCTTTTCTCTTCTCTTTTCTGTCGTAAGCCACTTATAAAGAGAAGTCAAATTTGGCTTTTCTTAGATAAGTACTAAAACGCTCGATCTACTAAGAACACTTAGATTTTACCAAATCTAGTTTCTTAACTTCCAACAAGTTCATAATAAATCCTAAGATTCATAAAAAAATCTTGTTTCATCATTTCCATATCAGCTGCTAGTCAAATTGGTATTAAAATCACACAACCAATATGTTTAAAAATGTCAAACTAGCTCTGATTATCCTCAGATTTTAACTGTAGCATAATTCACATATTTGTGACCTAGAAATAAAGTCTCCACATTTATTTCCATTAACTGAGCAGTTTAAGCCATTTTTAGGGCTAATAACAGTTATTTCTCATACATAGTGTTATAGTAAAGTGACTAAACATGCTCAGAAAGTCACAAAATTCAACAGACATGTTAAGCAAGTATTAGGCTACCTTTGTAACTATTTATAAATCTAACATGTTTATTTAGGGTGTTACACATTTGTGATCTAGAAATAAATTATCCACATTTATTTCCATTAGCTAAGCCATTTATTCTAATATCTGGGTCATTTTAAGCTATTTTTTACCTTCCGAGTTGTAGCAAAATGCCTAAACTAACTCAAATTATCACAATATTAAACAGACATATTAAGCAAGTATTAAGCTACCTCTGTAACTATTTACAAGTCTAACATGTTTTAGAGGATGTTATAGTTCTCCCCTCTTTTTTAAAATTCTGTCCCCAAAATTGTTTACCTCATATAAACAACGGTTGATGGTCTTGTTGCATGTGGGACTCCAACTCCCAAGTCGCCTTCTCAAAGCCAGCACTATCCCAAAGCACCTTCACCAGAAGAATCCGCTTACCTCTAAGCTCTTTAACCCCTCTGTCCACGATCCTTACCGGATGCATAGCATAAGAAAAATCATCCCTTAACTACACATATTCATTTTTTTATGACATATGAAGAATCTGGATTGTACTTCCTAAGTTGTGACACATGGAAGACATCATAAAGATTTGACAAGTTTGGAGGAAGGGCAATTTGGTAGGCTACATGTCCAATTCTTTTTAGGATTTGCTAGGGACCAATGAAAAGAGGATTCAACTTTCGTGTTCTCAATGCTTGACCAATCCCTATTGTAGTAGTGACTCTCAAGAAAACATGATCTCCATCATTGAACTCTTGAGGTATTCTCCTTTTATTAGCATAACTCTTTTGCCTATTTTGAGTCATAACCAACATATCCTAGATTATATTAATTTAATTCGTGGTCTATTGTACTAACTCAGGTCCTAGGATGGTTCTCTCTCCAACCTCATACCAACACAAAGGAGACCTACACTTTCTACTATAAAGCACTTTATACAATGCCATGCCTATACTGGTATGATAACTGTTGTTGTAAGCAAACTCCACTAAGGGTAAGAACTTATCCCAACTACCCTTCTACTCTAGCATACACGCTCTAGGTATATCCTCGAGGGTTCGGATAGTTCTTTCTGATTGACCATCTGTCTGTGGATGATATGTTGTACTCAAACTAAGCTTTGTCCCAAAAGCTTTCTACAAGGCTCCAAAAAATCTAAATGTAAATTTAGGGTCTCTATCAGAAACTAAACTCAGGGGAATACCGCGCATTCTAACTATCTCTTGAAGGTATAACTGGGCCAATCTATCCATGGAATAATTAGTTCTAATAGGTATTGTAACACCTCGAAAAATTTCTCATTCCATGATAAATACTCATTTTATAATATTTTTGATTTTTATGAATTTTTTTGGAATTATTTGAAATGTTTAATTATTTTAATATATTCCTTAATTTACGTGCACACTAAACGGAGCTGGGAAAATAAAATATTTTTTCTGAGGCCGAAAAACCTTGGACTGTGGAAACGGTGATGGGGCATTTTACTAAACCTGGGGTCGGACACAGTTTACAAAGTTTTCATTTTTTGAGATTTTATCTGACAGATAAAATTTGGGTACACCCTATTGTCCATTGGACAATAGATACCGGCGGTGATAACTGTAACTTTTATCCGTTGGATAATAACTTACAATAAAAATTTAGTAGATTATTTTTATTTAGTCACTTTTATGATATCATCTAAGTGACATCGTCACATCACCATATGACAATATAATTTGATATTTTTGGGAAACGTGCGAAGCTTCTCATAGAAGCTTTAGGAGAAGCTTGCAATGGAAGCTTTGCCCCATTTTCCTAGGAGGGCACGATTTGTGAGGAAAGAAAAGATGACAAATTGTCATCTGTTCACCAAAAATCCATTGCCTTTTCATTTCAAAACTATCTATCACTTTCTCTCTCTACCCTAAAGTTTCTATCACATTCTCTCTCATCATTTTCTCTCAACCTCACGGCAATCACATTCCACTTTCACCTTCCATTTTCTCTCATTCACCTCACGGCTACCACCCTTCACCTTCCTTTTCCATTTTTGTTTCCTCCATTCAATCACATTTCTAGGATCTACATACTTCATGGATAGTTTTCTATGTTGAGATCATCATCTAGTTCTCTCATCTCCATCATTTTCTTTCAAGCCCTAGCTTGAAACTCCTAAGGTGAGAATACTTGATTTCCATTTTCTCTCCTCTTATTTTTCCTATGTACCTCACGGTCACTTCCATTAAAACCCTTATCTCATTTTTTTTAATCTCACTCATTTGCTCTCTTGAATCTACATCCTATCCTAAGACCATTTGGGTGAGGATTTTGGGCTTGTTCAAGTGATTCTACAATCTAGGGTTTGACAACTTTGAAAGTAAAGCTTTCATCTTTCATAAGCTTTCCATGTTTGTGTGTAAATGACCATTTATCAAAACTTTCTTCTTTTTGTAACACCCCTCAATTTAATAACCATGACACAATCATCATTATACCACGGATACTAAATTTCGGTGTGCTACAACTTTCAAATAATATTTATCTAAATTAAATCTTTGTGCATATACAGAAAATATGAGCCACGGATGAAATAATATATAAGCCGTCATTAGCACATTTAATTCAACAAGCCAAAATTAAAATGCAGTTCATAGGACTAGACAATTAATTTAAAGCATACATAGCATGACGCATTTCACATACTGCTCAAAATAAAATACATCAAGTTGGGCTTCAGAATGCAGGTATATTCAAATTACACCTTAATATAAGTAATGCAAAAGGAAACATAAACTACCCATAAAGACATCCACGTCTAAGGAGTTAGGCACTCCATCGGATCCACCTTGGGATCTTCCCCCGGGTCACCTGAAGACACAAAAATAGGATAGAGCGTAGTGCCGCGAGCAGGTGCCCTAGCAACTGATGCCATCGAATCCTCGTCGTCTCTAGAGGTGTGAAGCGGATCACCCCATACCTCCCGAATAGGCAGAGCAAACTCCAAATGCACTGATGTAGTAAGAGTTAGGATAAGGTCTCCATCACGAATCCTCCTCACAGTCAAGATCAGGTCTCCAACGTACCGTACACGCTCTCCAGCCCAGTCGACTCGCCACGCATTGACGCTACCAGTGAACACAATCCTAACGAAACCGATAGAACCCCTTCTTGATGACATCACCGAATGTAAGAGATCGAACCAAGTAAAATCCGGAAGGAATCAATCGCGTCCCCTCAACAGTCTTTAACCAAGAGTTACATAGGACAAGAATAATATATATACAAGAGGTGAGATATCCAACTCTATTACCAATTACGGCAGTAAGAAACATAAACGGCGTAGGACGCCCACGTAGCATTACAAGAAATATAAATAGTATCAAAAAGTAGAAATTAAACAACTTAACAATCCCAGGCAGTTATAACATCAATAAGATACCAGTTCCAGTCATCATATAAATTAAACACTAAGTAATATATTGACTCACTATGCACATGTACATGATATCAAAATCCTACTCCATGGAGCTAGACACAAACATTGGAGAGAATGATCAGGGAGACATGTCAGTATCTCGTCAACCTATAATCAAGTGCTTCCCAGAATAATAATAGTTTTGCGCAACAGGGCTTTATACAATGACATTCCCACAAGATCCTAATATAGGACAACGTCTCGGTCAGGATCATCGGTGCATTTGCATCGATTTATCCCACGGCCCAGAGGGGCTACCAACTGTCCGTTGTGACACGCCCGCGCCCCGACGCCCCCAAGGTCAACAGAAGGACCTACACTAGTCTATTCGCACTCGCACTAAGGTGTGATTCAACTCCTAGACAGTATAGCCTTGACAAATAGTCCATCGGACTTCCACAATGCATGACAACTCAATGCATATATCATGTATATTTAACAACAATATACTTTTCATAACATGCCACAATTTCTGCTAAGGTAAGCATCAACATATTCTTGATTCACTCATGGACCTATAATAAATATTATTAAGTCCTTAAATAATGCATTACACCTTTAGGATACATTATAAAATTATGCCTAAATTTCTACATTCTTCTTAATAAGTTTCTCTTTTTGAGAAATACTATCACATTATTCATTTAATCATTATTATTTTAATTACATAAGTCCATCATCAAATTTTAAACCTAATTCCCTTAGAATGATTTAAATTGAATTATTTATCATTCTTACTTGCACTCATGGTCTTGGTTTAATTAAAATTTATTCTAAGTTATTGAATGAAACTTTATTCTTGGTTCTTTCCATTTTATGAATCCCTAATTAATTCCTAATTATCTAATTAATTAAGTTTCACTTCAATTTAATATTTCTTATGGAATTCTTCTCTAGTGAGATCTCTCTTGCTTATTAAGCTCCTTACTTTAGATTTAACCATATTTACTTAGAGAATTATTTCTAAGATTTTTCCTAAGTCTCACACACCCTCATTCACTTCTTAGGTCCAAAGATTCCTTTTAGATTATCAAATTGATTTCCTTCTATTACATTATTAACTATTTAATCACTTAATTAATTAAATGTTATAATTGTATAAAGTTGCATGGATTGAGCCATAATTAACCCTGGAGGCCGTGAGCCTCTCTAAGATTTAGATTCCCAAATTTTCATTTCAATTAATTACATGTTATCCTTTTAATTAATCATATCTTCAACTTGTTACAAATTTTCACCAAGAACACCCAATTTTTGGGTTCATGGTTGTGAGCCTCTTAGAAAAGGGTAAGGGTCATTTTGCTTCCATTCAAGTTTTCAATCCATCCGAGCACATCAATATACATATTAAATCAACCAAACAACTCAAACAAATTCAAAATAACACATAGTCATAAAAGTCATACAACAAAGAGAGTAACCTTAGCAAGGGTTTCTCACAACCAATCACAAAATCAAGTTTCCTACTACCAAGAGAGGTTGAAGATGATTATCTCCCTCTTACCTAAGGGAAGAACAAGAAAGGAAATCTCCTTGTAATTTTGGATTCACACCACCACAAACCCTAAAAATTCTAACTTTAGCAAATCAACACCAAAGCATGAAAAATAAGAATTTAATGGTCATAAGGAAAACCTTAAAAATGAAAATGGAAGAATGGTTAGGAGAAAACAAGAATCTCACCCAAAAGTTCCAAACTTGAAGCTTGAAGAAGAAGATGGTGAAAATGGGACCCTTTTTAAGAAATCACTAACTAGAGATGTGTTTAGATGATAAAGGAGATTAAGAAAATGTAGTTAATTAGAAATTTTGTGACGGTAGAGGGCAAACAAGAGGGCTGGCCGTGAGGTGAGTGTAGAGAGAAGGAGGAGAAAAATGAGAGGACGATGAAGGTAGAGAGAGAAGTTGATAGTGAAAATAAAGATGATGACTTTTTGTGATTTTGAAATTAGAATAGATTTGTTTAATTAAGTGGAGCACAATTCCTTGGCTCCAAAAAAAAGGTGCTACTGCCGTATGGGAGAGAGGGAGGAGAGAAGAAAATGGTTGAGAGAAAAGAGAGAAGGAAAATCTAGAGAGAGAAATTGATAGGAGAAAAAGATGATGACTTTTTGATATATGAAATTAGAATTGATTAGTTAATTGAGTGAAGCACATTTTGGCTTCCAAAATGGAGCATGCAGCCGTGTGAGAGAGGGAGAGGAGAGAGAAGAGTGAGTAGCTTCCTTAACAAGCTTGTAGCTTTTTCCAATAAAGAGAATTTGATTAGACACAAAGGAGATTACCTTTGGATAAGATAATATGATTTAATAGTTAAAATAATAGGGTAATTAGGATTTTACTACAAGCTATTACCCAATGGATAATTTTTACAATACACAAGCCAGTATTAATTATCCATCGGATAATAGAGCATACTGCAAAATTTTATTTAACGGTACATACAGAGATTTTATTTATCAGATAAAACATTAAAAAATGTAAACCTCGTAAATTGTGTCTGGCCTCGGGTTTAGTAAGATCCCCCATCAACGTTTTCACAGTTCAAAGTTTACCAGCCTCAGGGAAATTATTTTGTTCTTCTAGCTCCGCTCAGCGTGCACGTAAAATGAGGAATATACTAAAATATTTGACATTTTCAAAAAAATTCACAAAATTCTAAAAAATAACAAATATTGAAAAATGACTATTCATCATGAAACAAAATAATTTTCGAAGTGTTACACTGACTTTGCTCAGTGTGCACGTAAAATGAAAAATATATTAAAATATTCGACATTTCCAAAAAATTCCAGAAAAATTTTCAAAAATAAAATATTAGAAAATGACTATTCATGATGAAATAAATAATTTTCGGAGGTGTTACACTGACTCTGCTCAGTGTACGCGTAAAATGGGGAATATATTAAAATATTTGATGTTTCCAGAAAAATCCTGAAATTTTTTTAAAAATCTCAAATATTATAAAATGACTATTTATAATGAAATAGATAATTTTTGGGATGTTACACTTTTCTCTTTGGAAGGCTCACGACCAACCCCCAAAAAGGCATCACCAAATCCTCAATAATTCAAGATAACCTTGAATCTTGAGTCTCTATATCGTTCTAAGACACTATTGTGTGGAAACCGATCTCTAGTTCATCCATCTTCAAGCATTTCTTTAAGCTTTACTTCAAATCTCAAGTTCTAAAGCCCTAAGGTAAAGTTCTTGAATCTTCTTTCTTGCTTCATTTTAAAAGAATGTAAAGTCTTACTTTGGCCTATGATAATCTTATTCAAGCCCTAGGTATTAATTCTTGTATGTTTGCTTTGTTTCTAATAACCTTTTGGTGGAGAAAGTTTGCTACACAAAGACATACAAGAAGCTAGGAGGCTACACTTGAGGTAAGAGGGAGATTAACCTCATCAACCATGCTATGGTGGTGAGGAACGAATGAGTGTGTTGGGATTGGAGAGTCCACGTGAGGATTCATCCACCCGAATGTGTGATTTTATTTTGTGCTTGTTTGATTTTATATAACTATATGATGTTATTGTATGCAAAGATGACTTTGATGACTTAATGATATTATGTGATCTTGGTAGTGAGCATGAATTCAATTGATTGTGGTGATTATAGTAAATGGTATGCTATAATTGTGTTGAGAAAGAATGATTTATTTGACTTTGGCCCTTGAGACTCATGGCCACCTTGGCCCAAGAAGAGATATCTATGAGGACAATATTGGTTATCAATGGACTTAGATGATTAAGTGTTAAAGATATAATCTATGAGGTTACTAGTGATTGGAGGAAGAAACAAGTTTTACCATTATAGGAAATTGATTCTTGAGTGCGATATTTGATAATTAGAGGTAAGAGTGAATTGGAGACCTAACATACTTGATAATAAGATGAAAGAGTAATTAGGGTGGAAAGAATTTTATTTAGAAGTTGGATAATGGATGTTTTAGAAAGAATGTTAGGGAATATGGTTTAGATGATTTGGAAGACAAATTAGGGTTTAAGGATTTATAAGTAAGATGAGAAATAATTATAACGTCATAATCTGAGGAGTAATAACTTTTGAAGGTACCCATGGAAACAATTTTGGAGACAATTGGAAGAATGGAAAATGATTTATTAGTGGTGGATCTAGATAACATGATAATCGAGAAATTTAATTAAGGACTCATAAAATAAGAATGGGGAGGAATGAATTTTTATCATTGAACAAAAGAGTGATTTTTGGGTCTTGAGAGGAAAAACAAGCTTGAGAAGGAAATAAAGAACATTGAAGGACTTAGATGAAAAAGGAAAGGAATGGTGAGGTAAGGACATTGTGTTTTTTTTTTCAGGTTTTCATAAGTGATATGAGAATAGGTCATTCGAGGAACTTAGTTAGAAGAAGCTAGTGATTTGGATCAAATTCTACCTTCATTCTTGAGAGTATGATAATTAACGATTAAAGAAGACCTAATGTATCTATATACTCGAGGAATTGTGAAAATGCTCCACGTGATTTGATAATAATGATTCTTGAATTTGCAAGACTGAAATCCTTTGTGATAGCTTGCATTAACATTGTGACTCAAATGATTTGTGATTTCAGCATTTGTGTTGTTGGACCGATGAACTGGACCCCAGAAGCATCAGATAGACGAATAAGTCAGATATGGTTTTCTTTTATAACCAGAAACATCAAATAGACGATTGAGTCAGATGTGACTTGTTATCATAAGAAACCAAGATATATCAGTAATATTATGTAATTGTATGGGCGGTTATATAATATCATTGACATTAATAGTATTGAACAATTGTATGGGCAGTTGCTTTAATATCATTGGGAACAGTTCGACGGTGGTTTTGTAACACCCCGAAAATTATTTGTTTTATCATAAATAATTATTTTATAATATTTATGATTTTTGAGAATTTTCTAGATTTTTCCAGAAACGTCAAATATTTTAATATATTTTTTATTTTATGTGCACACTGAGCAGAGTCAGTGTAACACCCCAAAAATTATTTGTCTTGTGATGAATAGACATTTTCTAATATTTGTGATTTTTGATGATTTTTGTGAAATTTTCTAGAAACATTGAATAATTTAATATATTCTTCATTTTACGTACACGCTGAGTGGGGCCGGGAAAACGAAATGTTTTTCCTGAGGTTGGTAAACTTTGAACTGTGGAAACGTCAATGGGGGATCTTACTAAACCCGAGGTCAAGCACAATTTATGAGATTTACGTTTTACGAGATTTTATCTAGTAAATAAAATCATGAAATATTTATTATCAGAGAGACAATAAAATATTATTTCTGCTAACTGTAATTTTTGTACACTGAGTAATAGCTCTAGTAGATTATTTCTATCTAGTTACTTTTATGACATCATTTAAGTGATCCCACACTTCACTTTATTGAGAAGTGTGCGAAGTTTCTCAAGGAAGCTTCAAGGGAAACTTCTAGGAAGTTTCCTCCCAACTACTCTATTCTCTCTCTTCTCTTATGTGTTGCACGGTTGGGGGAAGGAAAACAAAGGATATTCACATTTCATTCTCTCATTTCTCCTCCTCTCACTCATACACTTCTCTCTCTCTTTCTCTCTTCTCCCACATGGCTGCACACACACACCACCATTGTTGAGCTTTCAAGCTTCCATGCTCAAAGCCAACATAGACCATTGTTTCCCCTCATCATCTCCAAGCTTTCTTCTTTGTGGTACTTCTCTTGACTTCTCCATTTTCATCCCTTGCAGCCCAACTCCAAAGCTTGAAGCTTTAAGGTAAAGCTCTCAACTTTATTCCCTTTTTCACCTCATTTTCGTGGTCCATGGTCACTATGGATACCATTTCCACTCTTTGATTTTGATTTTTTTTGGATTTGAACACCCAAGGATTTTGAGTTGTTGAAGCACGAAATTTCAAGGACAAAAAGAGCTTGCTTTCCTTGTTCTTCACTAAGGTAAGAGGAAGATTATTCTCTTCAACCCATTTCAGTAGTGAGAAACTCTTTGTTGTGTTGATGGGGTGAAACCCATTTGTGGGATACCCCTTTGTTTGAGTGATTTTGGTTGTGTATTGGTGTTTTGATTGGTAGGATTTAGTTGTATGTTGATAGATCTTGGATTGTATAAAGGATGGTTTGAGTTTAGGTGAGTTTCTGCGTTTACAGAGGAGTACACGGCCTAGGCCGTGTGATCGTGCACGGCCGTGTACTCCAGGCGTGTCAAAACAAAAAATCCAGAGGCATACACGGCCTAGGCCATGTATGGCGGCACGACCGTGTATTTTGACACGGCTATGTAATCATGGCCGGGTATTCTCCCTCAGGCCGTGTAATCTTGAATTATGAAGGATTTTAGGCTTTTTCTAGCCCCTTGAGCCTTTGGTCTCCTTGGGCACTCATTATGAGGCTTTAGTACTAAAATAGACTTATTAAACTTGATTAATTGAATGATTAGGAGTCGATTAAGGATTCATAAAATGGAAAGAACCAAGGATGAAAGTTGTCTTATAGTTTAGAGTAATTTTGGAATAAAGAAAGAACATGAGTATGGGTGAGGTTATGAAAAACATAATGAACTTAAGGTTTAACTTCTATTATAACTATGAATGGTGCTGTGTTCACTCTCAAGATTTGTTATTGGCTTGTTGTGGATCCGTGAATGGGATCAGCGGTTGTTAGTAAACAATATGAAATGATATGATGAGATTGTGAATCTATATATGAATATATATATGCATTGAATCCATGTGTATTTGAAACACGATTGTTATAGTTTGGCAAGATGAGCATGATTGAAACATGCATTGAGAAAGTCTGTTGGACTATTGTTAAGGCCATGTTGCCTAGGAGTTGAATCACACCTTAGTGCAGGTGCGAATAGACTAGTGTGGGTCCTGTAGTTGACCTTGAGGGTGTCGGGGCGCGGGCGTCTCCCAGCGGATAGTTGGTAGCCCATCTGGGCCGTGGGACAAACCGATGCAAACGCACCGACAATCCTGACCAAGACGTTGTCCTATATCGAGATCTTATGGGAATGCCGCTGTATAAAGCCTTATTGCGCAAAAAGATTGATTATTTTCTAGAAAGCACTTGATTTTACGGCTGACGAGATACTGGCATGTCCCCCTGATCATTCTCTCCGAATGTTTTGTGTCTAGCTCCATGGAGTAGGATTTTTAGTACCATATGCATATGTATAGTGAGTCACCATTCCATAGATAGTTACTTGTTCATATGAGAATTTAATCTGTTGTTTCATTACTACTATAACTGCTTGCATATGCTAAATTGTTTATTATCTATAATAATGCTATTTACCATTTTGTGAAATGTTATATGGGCGTCATGCGCCATCTTGTTTCTTTACTGCCACAGTAGGTAATGAATATAGAATGTCTTATCTCTTTTTTGTATTCTCTGCTGTTCTGTTTTATTTATGTTCCATCAAAGACGTCGGCGAAGGGGGTCAAATTCAAGAGTTCCCCGGCTTTTGGCCCGACTTTAACTAGCACCTACTTTGGATCATGGCGGCATGTCCAAGAGGATTTTTGGGTCATATGTGTTTGGCCTTCCTTGGAGGTCCAGACTGCTGGCACATTGACTTTAGTTTCTGAACGTTGTGCCTACTTGGGGGACTTGACAATATCACTAGCTTGGGAGTGTTATGATCTGCCTATCTTCACCTGCAGTGTCAGTTTACGTTTAGAGTTTTACCTACCCATTAGGGAGATATGGGGTGATCGTTATTACACTCCACAGGAGGATTCTTTTCTCTCCACTGCTCGAGCCTCGGTCCGTAATTCGGTTGCTCCAATGAGGGTTTCCTCAGATGAGGAAGACCTTGAGGAGGAACCCGAGGAGGATCCTGACATAGTTCCTTCCTTCTCTCCTTAGGGACTGCTTCTGTCAATAGTCACTGATGGCTATCTGTCTTTTTGGGGCTTGATATTCTTTGTGGGGGGTCTGTATATCATTTTTGGGGGCTTGTAAAGCTTAGGCTTCTTTTTGATGAGCCTTGATGTAATTAATGACTTATAGCCTGTATCTAAACAGTATATATATGTATGTGATATACCTTTTGTATGGATGTATAGTTTAGTCTTTATATTTTCTGCCTATAATTAAACAAAATATATATATAAATATTTATGAATCTCGCATGAGTGTTAGTATATTTGGATACTTCATTGATGAACAAGTTGTTGAGTATAAATATATATATATATACATATAATGAAAGAAAAAAAATATATTCACCATTTTAATTACCCAACTATAATCAAACAAGTTTAATCATGACTTAATGAACCGGGTCTTAATTTATACGTTTGTTTTCCACATCGTAGTTTATAATGTGACGTTCCCTCCCAAAAAGGGGCGTTACATTAGGTTGTACCAGAGCCCCGGTTTATGTTTCCTTTAGGTCTTTGTGGTTTGGTCTGTCTTGTTTGTGTTGTGTGTTTCTCTGAAAACCAATCACAGAGAATGTATTGATTGGTATTCCAAAAGGATACATCTAATTACTCATTGTGTGTTTCAGCTAGTATTACTTAAAAGAATGATATGGCACGAGGCAAAGATATGGCAGTAGTGATAGAGGCAATGCAAAGAATGGTAGAAGTTATTACCCAACAGATGAAGAGAGCTGCTCAATAGTAAGAAAGAGCTACTCAACAACTCGAAGCTACAGCTGACTTGCAAAATTTGGCAGAGTTTCATCGCCACAACCCTCCTCAATTCAAAGGAGAATTTGATCAGGAAAAGGCTAGTTTATAGATCAAGGAGCTAGAGAAAATCTTCCGAGGTATGAACTGTGCCAATAATAAGAAGGTGTCTTACACCACTTTTATGCTAATTAGTGATGCTGAAGATTGGTGGAGTGGAGCACAGAAAGTGCTAGAAGCTGAAGGTTGCGCCATCAATTGGGAGGTATTCAAGAACAAGTTCTTGGATAAATATTTCCCAGCGAGCGCTAGACATATGAAGGAAATGGAGTTCCTTAACTTAAGACAAGGAAACTTGTCAGTTAGTGAATACGCCGCAAAGTTTGAAAGCTTATCCAAGTTTTCAATGTACTTCTAGCACCATCCAGACGAGGTGTGGAAATGTCGCAAGTTTGAAGAAGGACTGAGGCATGAGGTGAAGAGAGTAGTTTTCACCCTGAAAATCAACCAATTTTCAGAGCTGTTAGATACATGTTGCTAAGTGGAAGCTCTAGATCAAGCTCGAGACTCGAGGAATCGAAACTTTGGACCTACCAGGTTCCAAAGAGGAGGCGGCAACAACACGGACCACTTCTAAAAGAAGCCTTATCCAAGACCATCGGGAAATCAGCAACAAACATCAAGTGGAGGACCTAGTGGAGGTTCTAGTGGGAACCGAACCGGGCCGAATGTGGCGTTTCCTTCTAGATGTATGAAGTGCGGGAAGGATTACCTAAGAAGGGATTATTCTATCAAAGGAATCATCTGTTTCCGATGTGGGAAACCTGGACACATCTTCAGAGACTACAACTAAGCTAAGGCTGAGCCTTCAGTCAACGCTACTCGAGCTGCAAAGCCGCAAGCAGGAGGTAGAGTCTATACCATAAGCGGAGCTGAAGCCTCCGAATCTGAAGATCTTATACAAGGATAGGGCACCATAGGAGGTAATCTTTTAAAAGTACGGTATGACTCTGGGGCAACCCACTCTTTCATTTTATATGACTGTGTGCGATGACTTGGTTTACCTGTGTCATCCTTACCTTTTGACTTGACTGTTTCTACTCCCACTGATAAACCTGTTGTTACTACCAAAGTCTGTTTAAATTGTCCATTGATTGTTGAGGGTCGAATTTTTTCTGTTGATTTGATCTGTTTACCCCTTTCTCAGTTAGATGTAATTTTAGGAATGGATTGGTTGTCTTCCAACCATATCCTATTGGATTGTTCTAGTAAAACCATAGTTTTTTTTCCATAGATGAGGATTCTAAATTTTTGACGGCCAACCAAGTTTGAGCTTTCTTGAAAGAAGGAGCTTAGGGATACATGCTATTGTCTTCCTTGAAAGTTGAGAGTGAGGTTGATATGAACGCAATCCCAGTGGTCAATGAGTTTCCTGAAATCTTTCTTGATGATGTACTTAGTCTACCGCCGGAGCAGGAGATAGAGTTCACTATTGATCTTGTACCGGGATCTGGTCCCGTGTCTATAGCACCTTATAGAATGTCACCATCGGAGTTGGCAGAGCTTAAGAAGTAGTTGGAAGAGCTTTTGGAAAAGCAATTCGTTAGACCCAGTGTGTCACCTTGGGGAGCACCAGTGTTGCTAGTCCGAAAGAATGATGGTACGTCACGATTGTGTGTGGATTATCGCTAACTGAATAAGGTCACGGTCAAGAACAAGTATCTACTTCTGAGGATAGATGACTTAATGGATCAGCTAAAGGGAGTAGCAGTGTTCTCTAAGATTGATCTGTGATCGGGCTATCACCAGATTTGAGTGAAGGTGGAGGATATACCCAAGACAACTTTTCGTACCCGATACGATCATTAAGAATATCTTGTGATGCCGTTTGGTGTAACAAATGCACCTGCTATCTTTATGGACTACATGAACAGGATCTTTCATCCTTACTTGGACAGATTCGTTGTTGTCTTCATTGATGACATTCTGATCTATTCTCAAAATCAAGAGGATCATGCTGAACACCTCAGTATAGTTCTCCAGATTCTGAAGAAGAAGAAGCTGTATGCCAAATTATCGAAGTGTGAATTTTGGCTGGACGAAGTCAAGTTTTTGGGCCATGTGATCTTGAAGGAAGGGATTGCAGTGGATCCATCAAAGGTGGAAGCAATTCTAAAATGGGAACGACTGAAGATAATGACAGAAATCCGAAGCTTTGTGGGTTTGGCTGGATATTATCGAAAGTTCATTGAAGGATTCTCTAAAATTACAAGACCTCTCACTCTACTCACAAGAAAGAACCAAGCCTTTGAATGGACTAATGCTTGCGAAGAAGGTTTCCAAGAATTGAAGAGACGGCTAACTACTTCACCAGTGTTAGTTCTACCTGATCCGGATGAACAGTTCAAAGTGTACTACGATGCTTCATATCAAGGATTGGGAGCTGTGCTTATGCAGAATGGAAAAGTGGTGGCCTATGCTTCGAGACAGTTGTGAGCGCATGAGAAGAACTATCCAACACATGACTTGGAGTTAGCAGCTATGGTTTTTGCTTTGAAAATATGGAGACACTTCCTGTATAGAGCGACATTCAACATTTTCAGTGACCACAATAGCTTAAAGTACTTATATGATCAAAAGGCGCTGAATATGAGACAACGCAGGTGGTTGGAATTCTTGAAGGATTATGATTTCCGACTTCTGTATCACCCTAGAAAGGCAAACGTCGTGGCAGACGCATTGAGTAGGAATATGCTCAGTATCTCTGCTATGATAATCAAGGAAAAGGAATTGATAGAACAATTCTGGAACATGTGGACGTCCGTTGACTTGACTCCGGGTAAGATTTGTTTGAATATGGTTACTATCTCAAATGAATTGATGGAAGAAATCTGAGAGAAACAGATAGATGATGAATTTCTGCAAACTAATAGGGAACTGATAAAGCGAGATATTGTGTCAATAGTTCAAGAAGGAGATGATGGTATTCTTAAGTTCGAAGGCAGGGTTTGTGTGCCCTATGACTAGGAACTAAGGAAGTTAATTCTTGATGAAGCCCACACGAGCCAGTTGAGTATACACCCAGGAATGACCAAAATGTACCAAGATTTGAAACGGTTATTCTGGTGGCATGGAATGAAGAGAGATGTTGCCAATTATGTGTTATCTTGTCTGGTCTGCCAGAAATCAAAGGTAGAATATCAAAGACCATTAGGACTATTACAACCTCTATCTATTCCCGAATGGAAGTGGGATAACATTGCGATGGATTTCGTGGTTGGATTGTCGAAGACCCGGAAGGGTTATGACTCAATATAGGTAATTGTTGATCGACTCACGAAGTCAGCACACTTTCTACCGATCAACATAAGATACAACATGGAAAGGTTGACTCAGTTGTACATCGGTGAGATTGTTAGACTACATGGTGTACCTACCAGTATTGTTTCTGACAGGGATCCAAGGTTTACTTCTAAGTTTTGGCAAAGTTTGCAAGAAGCATTGGGGACAAAGCTAAGATTGAGTTTTGCTTACCATCCACAAATTGATGGGCAATCAGAAAGGACGATCCAATCGTTAAAGGATTTGCTCAGGGCTTGCGCTATAGAACAGACTGGAAGTTGGGATGAAGTTCTACCATTGATAGAGTTCACTTACAACAACAGTTTTCATTCAAGCATAGGGATGCATCCTATAAAACTCTGTATGGACGACGGTTCTGAACACCTCTATGTTAGTACCAAGATGGCGAGCGCCTTACTGTTGGACTTGACATTATACAGTAGATGGCTGAGAAGGTCAAGATGATTCAAGAAAATATGAGGACGGCTCAAAGTCGGTAGAAAAGCTATGCAGACAAAAGAAGGAAGCCTCTTGAGTTTGAGGAAGGCGAGCATGTGTTTTTGAACGTCACACCAACGACTAGAGTCGGCTGAGTTCTGAAATCTAGAAAACTCACTCCTAAATTTCTTGGACCTTACCAAATTCTTCGTTGGATAGGTCCAGTAGCTTACCAGATAGCCTTACCACCTTTTCTTTCAAACCTTCATAATGTCTTTCATGTGTCACAACTACGAAAGTATATTCCTAACCCGAACCATGTCTTAGCACCGGGCACAGTACAATTAAAAGAGAACTTAACCTATGAGGCACCTCCTATAAAGATTGAAGATAGGAGAGTGAAACAACTCAGAGGAAAGGAAATCTCATTGGTGAAAGTAATCTGGAACGAAAAGACCGGAGATGCAACATGGGAGTTGGAAGACAAGATGAAGGAGCAACACCCACAACTGTTCTAAGGTATGAAAATTTAGAGGACAAAATTTCTTTTTAGAAGGGGAGAGTTATAACACCCCGAAAATTATTTGTTTTATCATAAATAATTATTTTATAATATTTATGATTTTTGGGAATTTTTCTGGATTTTTTCAAAAATATTGAATATTTTAATATATTCCTCATTTTGTGTGCACACTGAGCAGAGTCAGTGTAATACCCTAGAAATTGTTTGTTTTGTGATGAATAGATATTTTCTAATATTTGTGATTTTTTATGATTTTTTTGGAATTTTCTAAAAATGTCGAATATTTTAATATATTCCTCGTTTTGCATGCACGCTGAGCGGAGCCAGGAAAACGAAACGTTTTCCCTGAGATTGGTAAACTTTGAACTATGAAAACATCGACGGGGAATCTTATAAAACTCGAGGTCGAGCATAGTTTACGAGGTTTAGGTTTTACGATATTTTATCTGGTAAATAAAATCGCAGAATATTTATTATCTGAGAGACAATAAAATATTATTTTCGCTAACTGTAATTTTTGTACACTGAGTAATAGCTCTAGTAAATTATTTCTATCTAGTTACTTTTATGACATCATTTAAGTGACCCCACACTTCACTTTATTGAGAAGCCTGCGAAGCTTCCCAAGGAAGCTTCAAGGGAAACTTGACGAGCGCCGAACTCAGTCAAAATTATAACCGAAGTTATTACCTAAGCTTGTAGCACAGTGACAACACCGAATCGTCTCCACGAGGATTGTAGATGCAATTTAATCAAATCAAGTGAAAAGTTAGCAAAGGGGGTTTGACAGTTTAAAATCGTACTTAACAAAATTAGAGGAAGAAATAATAATTAAAGAGCAGTCAATTTAGAAACCTATCCGAGATTGGGTGGATTCAATCATAGACCCTTCATAGAACACTTGAAGCGCAATTGAATTGTTAATTTGGATCTAACCGAGATCTCTGCATCAAATCCAGAATTCATACTAGACGATCGTCTAGAATTCAATTAACAAGTGATAAACACAAATCCGCAATCACAACATTCATGAAGATCTATGTTAATTTCAAGTACCGAATTCAATTAACTTAGGCACAAATCAGTAACCTAACCTTTTCAATTCTGTGATTAATTTAGATCAATCAGTTCTAAGTTTCATCACAAATCTCAATCTTCATTTATGTGATTAGTTTAGATCAATCAGTTCTAAGTTTCATCACAAATCTCAATCTTAAACCAAGATCAAATCAGATCAACATAAATAGAATCACCATTCATGCATTCAAGATCAAGAAGAAGAAAAGAGGAATTCAATTGCAAATCAAATACAATATATAACCAAGGTCTCAAGAATCCAAACCACAATCTCCTCAAGAGTTCTAAATTGACCGAAAGTAGCTTAGCCCTCCATTACCACGAAGGGAAGCATCAAAATATACAAAATCTATGAGAAACTATGAAGAAACAAGAAGTAACTATGAGAGAAATGAAGGAGAATACAACTTATTTTTCATGATAACCAATGGTGCCTTTTATAGAAGTCTAGGGTAACAAAATGACAAAGGGGAGTGGGTTGGTGAATGGGGTAGTTGAATGGGTTGGTGAGTGAAGTAGTTGAGAGGGTTGGTGAGTGAAGTAGTTGAATGAGTTGGTGAGTGAAGTAGTTGAATGGGTTGGTGAGTGAAGTAGTTGAAAGGGTTGGTGAGTGCGAAAATTTCTTGTCTGACTTGGAAGCCAAAAACGACCATCTATACTACAGACCCATGAAAAGTACTCTTCATGAAAGTTGTAGATCTTTGTCTTGGCTATAACATGCGTTTTTGGATCATCCAATTTGGCTTCCTACAGCCCAAGATATGACCCAAATACCACAGATTACTCAAACCCAACTTCAGCACCTCTGTTCCGACTTGCATGCTCAAACTGACCCATTAGACTTCATTTTTTCAAAAAGTGTTCTTCATGAAAGTTGTTTATTTGGATCTTGACTATCAACTATCCAAATTTCAGCCCATCTCCATTATTATAGCTTGAGATATGATTTTATGAGTGCACACCGTTCGGATTCTAGTGACAGAACCCGTATTCTGACTTCCATGTAAACTTAGGTCCCTTAGACATCTGTTTAGGACTTCGAGCTCTTCATTAAAGTTGTAGATCTTCCTCTGAGCTTTCCTACAAGGTAAAATTCATGATTATCAGATATCAAGAACTCAAGTTATGACCAAAATACAAAAATAGTGTCAAATCTCAATAATGCTGAAAATATTCAATTAGGACCAATTTGAGCTCAAACTCACAAAATCATACCAAAATCAATCAATTAAGAATATGGAGAGTGTAAATGACTAAACATAAGGGTTTCTTAATGAATAAAATATGCGATTATCAAAACTTCTAGGAAGTTTCCTCCCAACCACTCCACACTCTCTCCTCTCCTATGTGCTGCACGGTTGGGGGAAGGAAAACAAAGGATATTCACATTTCATTCTCTCATTTCTCCTCCTCTCACTCACGCACTTCTCTCTCTCTCTTTCTCTCTTCTCCCACACGACTGCACACACACACCACCATTTTTGAGCTTTCAAGCTTCCACGCTCAAAGCCAACATAGACCATCGTTTCCCCTCATCATCGCCAAGCTTTCTTCTTTGTGGGACTTCTCTTGACTTCTTCATTTTCGTCCCTTGCAGCCTAACTCCAAAGCTTGAAGCTTTAAGGTAAAGCTCTCAACTTTCTTCCCCTTTTCACCTCATTTTCGTGGTCTATGGTCACTTTGGTGACTAAGGATACCATTTTCACTCTTTGATTTTGATTTTTTTTGGATTTGAACACCCAAGAATTTTAAGATGGTGAAACACAAAATTTCAAGAACAAAAGAAGCTTGCTTTCCTTGTTCTTCACTAAGGTAAGAAGAAGATTATTCTCTTCAACTCATTTTGGTAGTGAGAAACTCTTTGTTGTGTTGATGGGGTGAAACCCATTTATGGGATACCCCTTTGTTTGAGTGATTTTGGTTGTGTGTTGGTATTTTGATTAGTAGGATTTAGTTGTATGTTAATAGATCTTGGATTGTATGAAGGATGGTTTGAGTTTGGGTGAGTTTTTGCGTTTACAGAGGAGTGCACGACCTAAGCCGTGTGATCGTGCACGGCCGTGTACTCCAGGCGTGCCAGAACAGAAAATCCAGAGGCATACATGGCCTAGGCCATGTATGGCGACACGACCGTGTATTTTGACATGACCATGTAATCGTGGCCGTGTATTCTCCCTCAAGCCGTGTAATCGTGGCCGTGTATTCTCCCTCAGGCCGTGTAATCTTAAATTATGAAGGATTTTAGGATTTTTCTAGCCCCTTGAGCCTCCGGTCTCCTTGGACACTCATCATGAGGCTTTAGTACTAAAATAGACTTATTAAAATTGATTAATTGAATGATTAGGAGTCGATTAGGGATTCATAAAATGGAAAGAACTAAGGATGAAAGTTGTCTTATAGTTTAGAGTAATTTTGGAATAAAAAAAGAACATGAGTATGGGTGAGGTTGTGAGAAACATAATGAACTTAAGGTTTAACTTCTATTATAACTATGAATGGTGCTGTGTTCACCCACTCAAGATTTATTATTGGCTTGTTATGGATCCGTGAATGGGATCAGTGGTTGTTGGTAAACAATATGAAATGATATGATGAGATTGTGAATCCATATATGAATATATATATGCATTGAATCCATGTGTATTTGAAACATGATTGTTATAGTTTGGCATGATGAGCATGATTGTAATATGCATTGAGAAAGTCCGTTGGACTATTGTTAAGGCCATGTTGCCTGAGAGTTGAATCACACCTTAGTGCGGGTACGAATAGACTAGTGTGGGTCCTGTAGTTGACCTTGAGGGCGTCGGGGCGCGGGTGTCTCACAGCGGACAGTTGGTAGCCCCTCTGGGCCGTGGGACAAACCGATGCAAATGCACCGATGATCCTGACCCAGACGCTGTCCTATATCGAGATCTTGTGGGAATGCCTCTATATAAAGCCTTATTGCGCAAAAGGATTGATTATTTTATGGAAAGCACTTGATTTTACGGCTAATGAGATACTGGCATGTCCCCCTGATCATTCTCTCTAAATGTTTTGTGTCTAGCTCCATAGAGTAGGATTTTTAGTACCATATGCATGTGCACAGTGAGTTGCCGTACCATTGATAGTTAAGTGTTCATATGGAAATTTAATCTGTTGTTTCATTACTACTATAACTGCCTGCATATGCAAAATTGTTTATTATCTATTTTAATGCTATTTATCATTTCTGAAATGTTATGTGGGCGTCATGCGCCGTCTTGTTTCTTTACTGCCACAGTAGGTAATGAATGTAGAATGTCTTACCTCTTTTCTGTATTCTCTGCTGTTCTGTTTCATTTATGTTCCATCAAAGACGTCGGCGAAGAGGGTGAAGCTCAAGAGTTCCCCAGCTTTTGGCCTGACTTCAATTAGCACCTACTTTGGATCATGGTGGCACGTCCAAGAGGATTTTTGGGTTATGTGAGGTTGGCCTTCCTTGGAGGTCTAGACTACTAGTATATTGACTTTAGTTTCTGAACGTTGTGTCTACTTGGGGGCGTTATGATCCTCCCATCTTCACCTGCAGCGTCAGTTTACATTTAGAGTTTTACCTGCCCATTAGGGAGATGTGGGGTGATCGTTATTACACTCCACAAGAGGATTCTATCCTCTTCACTGCTCGAGCCCCGGTCCGTAATTCGGTGGCTCCAATGAGGGTTTCCTCAGATGAGGAAGACCCTGAGGAGGATCCTGACACGGTTCCTTCCTTCTTTCCTTAGGGACTGCTTCTGTCAATAGTCACTAATGGCTATCCATCTTTTTGGGACTTGATATTCTTTTTGGGGGTCTGTATATTATTTTTGGGAACTTGTAAAGCTTAGGCTTCTTTTTGATGAGCCTTGATGTAATTAATGACTCATAGCCAGTATCTAAATGTTACCAAGTGGCCTCAATACTCAAGAAGGGGTGAATTGAGTATGTAAAATAAGTTCGTAAATCTTTCGCAAATCGTCTGATAAACAATTTTCGTTGAAACTATTTGATGATTAGAGATGATTGGATATATAAGATAAACACTTTTACTTATAAATGCAATAGCCAAAGGAAACAATATTCAAGCAATTTAATAAAATAGTGCACAAAGTAAAGAGAAGGGTTTAGAGAAAACAAACAGAATGATTTATCCTGGTTCGATCACCAATCCACTTGTGATCTACGTCCAGTCCCCAAGCAACAACTTGAGATTTTCTACTATATCTTTAAGCTTCAATGGGTGCTTGACAACCACTACAACCTTGAGCACTCAACACTTTAGGATACCTCACCCTTATGCTTGAGCCTCTCTTTCTAAGGGATACCTCACCCTTTTACAGTTTGGAGGGATGCCTCACCCTCTCTAGAGATTATAAAAAGATTGAATAGGTAGAAGCTCTCTTCAAAGAGCAGACAATACAAATGGAAATTCAATGGGTATTTGATTCACAGTTTATGCTCAGAAACAGAGTATTAATGGAGGAAAAGATGAAAACTCATTTTTAATGCTCAACCAAGGTTTTTCAGATTGATTGTCTAACATTCATAAATGCCCAACAACTTCTATTTATAAGTCATTGAAGTTTAGAGCCGTTGGGAGGTGGTTGGAGCATTAAATGTTTTGTAACTATCCGTTAATTTATGTTTCTGGAAAGCTCTCTTATTCGAATAAGAGAATCCTTATTCGAATAAGGCTTTAAATAGCACAAGCGTGTTTTCCTCTGTAATGTGTTATTCGAATAACATCTTTGTTATTCGAATAACCACTTAAATATATGGCTTCTGGGAAAACATGTTATTCGAATAACATTCATGTTATTTGAATAACTCATTCGAATATTTGATTTCCTGGGATCTCGTTATTCGAATAACAACATTGTTATTCGAATAACCATTTAAATATGGTTTTGCTGAAAGGCTTGTTAAATGTTTAACAACTCTATTATTCAAATAACCATTTAATAAAATGATTTCCTCGAGATGTGTTATTCGAATAACACTTTGTTATTCGAATAACTTATTCATGCCAAAACATTTTTTAAACCATTTATTCGAATAGCATAGGGCTTATTTGAATAAATCTTTTCCTAAAAGATTATTTGGAATCTCTAACTTGTGTTATTCGAATAAGGAATCCCTTATTCGAATAATACATGTGAATAACATGTTTTATGCCTTTTTAAATGTTGCTCGTGATTCCATATGATCTTATGAGTTTATGGATACGAGATGGTTGATTCTTTGGAAATTAAAAACCATATTGAAGCCTTGAAAACTTGTGTACTATTTTGAAATGTAAGATTGAGCAATTGTGAATCTTTATTTATACCTTTACAAATTGATTGAAGTCCTAAAAACTATACTTGATGGTCTTGAGACTCTTGGACTTGATCTTGCAACATCTTTAAGTTTGTTATTGTAACATCCTGAAAATCCTTTATTTCATTATAAATAATTATTTTATAATATTTGTGAATTTTAGGATATTTTCTGGATTTCTTTTCTCGTGAACGATGAATATTTTAATATATTTTTCGTTTTACGTGTATATTTTTCTTTGAGTAGAAAATAAAATATTTTTTTTTCCTAAATTTGATAAACTTTGGATTTGTGGAAACGTTGACGGGGATCTTACTAAACCCGAGGTGGACACAGTTACTGAGGTTTACGTTTCACGAGACTTTATCGATACATGAAATCACCGTATCATAAAATCATCGATGAGTAATAAAATATTATTTTCATCAATTGCAATTTTATTTCATTGAGAAAATAATTTTAGTACTTAATTATTCATCCGTCGGATGAATTTAATTAAGGTGACAACCTTACACTTCATTTCCTCGAGAAGCGCACAAAGCTTCTCAAGGAAGCTTCCTATTTCCATCTAATCAACCTTTCTCTCTCCTCCCCAATTTATGTCGCACGGCCTCTTGTTGAGGGAATTATTACATTGACTATTCCATTTTCCCACTCCCCCACGTCCTCACGCTCATTCACATTTTCCATTTCATTTCTCCCATTTTTTCTCATTCACGCCGCTCCTCCTCCCCTCACGCAGCTCTCACTCTCTTTTCTCTCTTCTTCTTCACGGCCGCACACCACCCACATTCACCATTGTTGATCCTTCAAGCCTCCTTTACTCAACCCGACAGAGACCATTTTCCCTCTCCACCTTCACACCTTGCTTTCTCACTGGAACTCCTCCCCGTGTCTTCATTTTTCTTTCGCTCAAAACAGCCCCAAAGCTTGGACCTTTAAGGTAAAGTTCTTAACTTTTTCCCTTCTCCTCATTTTCGTGCATTCTCGGTTTTCTATTTGCCATTCTCTCTTTTGATCTTAATTTTGTGGATCTTGAACGCCCAAGGTTTCGGTGGTGGTGAAGAAAATCAGATTTTCAAGCATAAAAGGAGCTTCTTTATCCCTGTTCTTCACTTAGGTAAGAGGAAGACACTCCTCCTCAACCTCTCTTAGCATTTAGGAACGTCGTAATTTGTGTTGAGGGTCTTTCTCGTTTTTAAATGTTGTTTGTGATGTATAGATGCTAGCCGATTCTTTGGAGTTTTGTATGTATATATATATATATTTGGAATGTGTAAAATGGAAAGAAATGAGCCCCGTTTTGGTTCTCGTATGGTCACGGTTTTGAACCCGAGAAAATAGAGATCCTATATTGAAAATGGTAATGACTTGGTTCTTGATCCATCCTAAAGTAAATGTTAAAATCCGTCGAGAGTGAGTAAGCCATGTCCGTTGAATTTAAGATGTTAAAACGTCGAGTATGAGCTCTGGCCAAACCTCGTCGACAAGTAGGCCCTTCATCATGTCAAAAGTTGTCGAAGCTAGTGACCCCCCATTTACACCTCGCTCGGTGAATTCGTCGAATTAGAAAGTGTGGCCCTCTTAGTATCTGTCGGATGGTATAGGTGAAACCTCAACATTTTTCCGAAATCGGTCGAGTTAAATCGTCGGATCAGCTTAAGTGAGATCTCAACATTTTCCCAAAGTCAGAATCCGTCGAGTGACATACCTGTCGAGTTTAGATTTCTGACCACTAAAACACAATGTGAAAATCCGTCGAGTTTAGACTTCTTACTTTTCCCATTGAATGTCAAAACCCGTCGAGTGTATTTGTCGAATTAGCATGAGTGAAACCTTAGCATTTTCCAGGAATCTGTCGAGTGTATTTGTCGAATTAGCATGAGTGAAACCTTAGCATTTTCCAGGATCTGTCGAGTGTATCTGTCGAATCAGCGTGAGTGAAACCTTAGCGTTTTCCAGGATCTGTCGAGTTGCATCTGTCGGATCAGTAGGAGTGAAATCTTAACGTTTCCAGAATCCGTCGAATTAGAACCTTGTAGCCCTAACATTCTTGTCGGTTCGACAGGAACGGGACTTTCCCCATTATCCAAAATCTGTCGAGTTAGAATTGAACTTTTAGCGTATTCGTCGGTTGAACACGAGTGAAACTCCTTCAAAGTTAAAATTTGTCGAGTTAGGCTGTGAATCATATCCGTCGAGTTAAGATGTGAAAATCTGTCGAGTTAGGCTGTGAATCATATCCGTCGAGTTAAGATGTGAAAATCTGTCGAGTTAGGCTGTGAATCATATCCGTCGAGTTAAGATGTGAAAATCTGTCGAGTTAGGATGGGAATATCCGTCGAAGTTAAGGTGTGAAAGTCCGTCGAGTAGAGTTCTGAAGGTTTAATGGAGAAACTTACCCAATGAGAATATCCGTCGAACTAAAGTGTGGAAATCCGTCGAGTTAAGATGTGAAAATCCGTCGGGTTAGGCTGAGAATTATATCCGTCGAGTTAGGATGTGAATGCCCGTCGAGTGGAGTTCCACGATTATTAAATAGAGAGATTTTCTCCAAATCCGTCGAGTAGAATTCGAAGGTTTAATAGAGGAACCGACCTAATGTCGTGTCCGTCGAATCATGTTTTCTCGTAAATGTGGTAGCATGTTCGACGCTTATATACTTCATCCGGTCGAAGTTCGTTCCCAATTCGACAAACATTTAGAGTTTATCCCCTGCGATTGTTTTCCATTTACCTTGATCCTGTCGTGCTACTACTCGTCGAACGGCAGCTCCAGTTTCTCACTTGATACACTGTTCCGTCGAAATTATAAGTATATTTCAATTCTTTTTACCTAGCAAATGAATGGATGATTCTGGCCTTGTGACCTCCTGATTTCAACTTTTGGGACTAATATACACTATATTAATCATAAATAACATCAGATGACTAGAAACAAAGTAGGGACACATAATGAAGGAAAAACAAGGAGCGTGATTGAGCGTTTCAACTAGTGAGAACTTGGAATAAAGGAAGAACCAGAGTATGGGTGAGGTAGTAAGGAACATAATGAACCTAATGTTTGACTTTAATATTATGATGCTAAGGGTCCACGTGAATGACCACTTGTATATTGATGCTCTCTTGGCCAACTGTGGCATATTATGAAATTGTATGGAATTTTGAATCATACATATTATGCATTGTAAATGTCTTGTGGATCCAAAAATGGGAACAAACCTGATTGTTAAATCATATGATATGCATTTGAGGCATGGTTGACTTAGCTTGTCATGAGGAGCATGATTGAGTCATGCATGGCATAAAAAGAGAAAGAGAATGTCTGTTGGACTTTGTTGAGGATTTTAGCCTAGGAGTTGAATAACACCTTAGTGCGGGTGCGAATAGACACGTGGGGTCCTGTAGATGACCTTGAGGGCGTTGGGGCGCGGGCGTCTCGCAGAGAGGGCGTGGTAGCTCCTCCGGGACCGTGGAGACAGACCGATACACACGCACCGACGATCCTAATCGGCCACGATCCCTATATCGAGATCTTGTGAGAATGCCGCTGTATAAAGCCTTGTTGCGCAAAATGACTGATTGTATTATATGGAAAGCACTTGTTTTTATGGCTGACGAGATACTGGCATGTCTCCCTGATCATTCTCTCCGATTGTTTTGTGTCTAGCTCCATGGAGTAGGATTTTGATTATTGAGGGCACATGTGCATAGTGAGTCCATGAATTATCTGGCATACAATGTTATTATAATTGGAGGCTGTTGCATTTTTAATATATCTCGTATATATATATATGTGATTGCTTGGAACTGTTTTGGATGATCATAATCTGCTACTAAATGCTTATCTCCATTATTGTCATAAATGCTATGTGGGCGCTTTGCGCCGTTTGGTTTCTTGATGCTATAATTGGTAATGATGGTAGGATGTCTTACCTCTTTCTTGTACTTTCTTTATTCTATGTAAATCTTTGGTTAAAGACTGTCAGAAGTGGGAACGAGGTTGGTTTTCCCTTGGACTTTATTGGCTTGACCGTTGTACCTGTGATGTGTCGCGAAGGGAGCTTCTTTTGGGTTTTGGTTCGAATTATTTCACCTTGGTGATACCAAGACCTGGCAAGTCAATCGGACCGAAGAAGCGTGTGTGACATGGGGATCGACTTTGACGATGAAGAGGACTGCGATGGAAGACCTTATCTTGTATTTCTCACTACACCGGTGAACCCGGAATTGCCTCACGCATTCGGGATACGATGGAGTGCCCAACTCCTTAGTCGTAGATATATTATGGGTAGTTTATATTTTATTTTGCATTACTTGTATAAAGTGTATTGTGGTATATGTAAGTTGTAAGGTGATTATCTAGCCTTAGATACTTTAATTTGAGTATATCTTGTAATGTATATTTTTAACTGATGGTATAGATAACTATTCATTCGTGGCTCCTATTTTCCTCATATGCGAAACAAATGATATTTTTAGAAAATTGTTATCTGACAATTGTAACACGTCGAAATTTAGTAACCGTGATATAATGACGATTGTGCCGTGGTTATTAAATCGAGGGGTGTTACAGTTATCATCAAAATGCATTCTTTATGAGATACTTACTGTTACCAAGTGGCCTCAATACTCAAGAGGGGAGGTGAATTGAGTAGTTAAAAATAAGTTCACAAATCTTTCGCAAATCGTTTGACAATCAATTTTCGTTGAAGCTATTGAGTGATCAGATATAATTAAATAGATGAGTTAAGCACTTTTACTAATGAACGTAATAGTCAAGGAGACAATATCCAAATAGAACAATGAAACAGTGCACAAAGATAAACAGAGGAGAGTTTAGAGAAACAAACACAGTCGTTTATCCTGGTTCAATCACTACTCCACTTGTGATCTACGTCCAAATTCCCAAGCAACACCTTGAGATTTTCCACTATATCTTCAAGCTTCAATGGGTGCTTGAAAAACCACTACAACCTTGAGCACTCAACAAGTATGGGATACCTCACCCAAAAGCTTGAGCCTCTATTTTCCAAGGGATACCTCACCCTTACAATACTTGAGGGATACCTCACCCTCACTAATCGAGAAAGTATAAGATTGAAATAGAAGAAGCTCTCTCTAGAGCAAGTGTTTACAAATTGAAGCTCTAATATGCTCTCAAAGATTTTTCACGTTTTTAGTCGAAAAAGAGCAAGAAATGATTTTAAGAATTGATTCACGTTTTGAAGTGTAATGATCAGTTTTTGGTTCAAGGTCAAACGTAAACAAAGACCCAACTTGGGTATTTATAAGTTTCTCAATTAATAGAGCCGTTGGAGGTAGTTGGGCATGCATTTAATGCATTTAATATAGCCGTTGGACGTTGTCGGGATGCGTGTAATCGATTACATATCTCGGTAATCGATTACATTATTGTTCCAACGTTTTCGAACTTTTGGGCTCGTGTAATCGATTACATTCTTGAGGTAATCGATTACATGGCTTCGACTTTGCTTGTAATCGATTACAATGCTCATGTAATCGATTACATGACTTGACTTCTTTGTGTAATCGATTACAATATCCTTGTAATCGATTACATGGCTCGTCAAACATGTTCTTTGATTTTTACGGGTTTTGTGTAATCGATTACATATATTGTGTAATCGATTACATTTCTTGTCGAACGTGTTCTTTGCCTTTCTGGGTTTTGTGTAATCGATTACATATATCTTTGTGTAATCGATTACATGGCCTCTGACTCTGCTTGTAATCGATTACATTGTTCATGTAATCGATTACATGCTTTCTGTTTGATGTGTAATCGATTACAAACATTGTGTAATCGATTACATTTGCCTTTGAACACATTTTTCAAGTTCAATAACTCTTGTAAGTCATTTCCAACACCTCAAGGTACTTGTTTAAACATAAATCCTTTTAAGAGTGTTAGATTTAAAGTTGAAACTCAGGTTTTATTGAAAGCCATGTTTATCTTTGAAATTTCCCATTTATTTTGAAATCATATATATTGAAAAACCATTTGAGAAATCTTGAGAGCATTTAACATTAATGTCCTAAGTCTAAATAACTAATTAAACCTTCTGTCTTCTTTCTTTGATCTTGATTTTTCCTTTTGTGCTTGATCTTCGCTTTTGCTTTTGTTATCATCAAAAACCTTTTGATATGCCTTAGAGACATAAGCATTCACATTCTCCCCCTTTTTGATGATGACAAACTGATCATAGGAAAAAGAAAGATTTTTTGCATTTGTATATCATAGTCATTTAGTTACAATGCTGTCCCCGGAGATTATGCATGATATTGGGTTAGATTTTGCATATGAAAAGCTTAATAACTTAAAAGTTCAATAACTCCCCCGTACTCATGCAATCTTTAATTACATTTCATTTTTCCTTATTTTCTCCCCGTTGGCATTATCAAAAAGACATAAGCATTAAAAAAATGGACAAGATGACATAATGATTATAGTTCATGATTCCCAATTGTTTGCCATAACAGAAAAGCCACAAAGATCACCCAAGCAATATTCCAATGACCAACCATTCAAAGTGAAAACACGTTTATGTATTAATAGTCAAGCATGTACAAATAAACATGTTACAACCGAGTAGGCAATAATCAAAAGATAACCATAAAGGTATACCAATTTTATATAATCAGAGTTAAAAAACAAAAATAAGTACAAGGTGAAAAAAAAAAAAACAAATCAAGGCATAAGGCCAGGATCACTATCAGTGTCCTCGCTGTCACAAAAGACATCACCCTCTGGATCCGCAGCAGAGTCTCCTAGATCAATGTCATCATCGCTGGGCATAAAATCGTCGTCAGAATCCAGAAGCTCCTCATCATCAGTAGGAACTCCAGATGGACCAGCGAAGGATATGGGATCCGGAGGGACAGAGGATGTGGGGGGTGCAGCAGCAGCAGGACTCTCAGGAACAGGAGCTCCACGTAAGAGGGATCGAATGGAGGCAAGCTCCTGGTCCGAGTAGTCCATCCTCAGCTCAAGATGGTCGATCTTTTGCTCTATATGATCCATGCGCGTGTTGACGTTGGCGCTCAGGTTGCGCATCTCTTGGAGCAGAAGATCAAGAGAAGCCGGAGCAGGAGCAGAGGGCAGGATACTGACCCCCCTCATCATCACTGTCCGGATCGTGATGGATATGGCCAAATGTGCCATGAGTAATGTAATGCCACCTATCCTCCATCTTGTAGAGCTGAAGCTTCTTCAGAGTATGCAGCCCAATTGATTGGGGTCCCTTGGAGCTGGTGTCCTTAGACTCTTCAGTCAGCGAAATGCGACAGTACTCAAGGATTGAGGTGACTAGCATGGCGAAGGGGAGAGCAGAGTTCTTCTTTTTCTTGATGTCCAGCATATGCTGTAGAATGTAGTATCCCCAGTTTATTGGGTGCCCTGTGGTCATTGCCCATAATGCCACTACATCGTCCTTGAGGACTTGGGAGTAATTCCCTCCTCTGGGAATCAATCCACGAACCAAGAGGTAGTGGAGGACCCTGTTTTCCATAGTGAGGCCAGTGGCCATTATTCTGCGTCTAGGATCACTGGGGAGGTGGTAGCCAGGCCCCTAATCAAGGAGAGAAGAGCAGCCTTGTGCTCAAACTCATGCCCCCGACTTTGGCATTCCCACGTAACCGAGCTCCATCGGGAGTGAGCTTGGTGAGCCTATACTACTCTGCCATGGTTAACCCGATTTGTTGCTTTTTCACCTCGAGATGATGCAATTATCTTCAACCTTGAGTTAGCATAAAACACTCGGACAAGGTTAGGGTAGATGGCCTTCTCTATACTTAGGAATCCCAGCAAGCCTAAGTTTTCTATTGTCCTAAAGCTCTCTAAGGGTTCACTCTCGCAGAAGGTGATGGGTAGATACCTGGGGGAAATGATTTTGCGAAGCTGGAAGTTCTTCCGGAACAACTCAGCTTTCTTCACGGTGGAGAAGTGCCTCGTGAGGTCCAACCCAGAGATATTGCGTGTAGAGCCACCAGAGGAACTTCCAACAAAGAGCCCTGTTCTTGGGCGCTTCGAGCGATGGGAGGATTCAGCCATTGATGAGAGAGAGAAGCACGGGTTGAGTGGTAAATGGTTGGGGATGAGTGAGGAGAGAGAGAGGGACGAAATTAGGTCAGAAAAGTGGAGAGGGGATTTCCGAGATTGAGAGAGGCGAAATGATGGGTTTTGATGGAAATTTGAGTGAGAAATGAGAGGTTTTGAGATCGAGGTGCGTGGGTGCAGAAGGAGAGAACGAGGAAGATGAACAGGGCCAAAAGAAATGACCACTACGCGCGTCAAGAGCCTTTTAAAAAACCGTGTAATCGATTACATTGAGTGTGTAATCGATTACATGCATTCCAGTGGGTGTGTAATCGATTACATTATTTGTGTAATCGATTACATGCTTCGGTAGGTATGTAATCGATTACATTTTTAGTGTAATCGATTACATGCTTTCGGGAACCTTGTAATCGATTACATAGATGATGTAATCGATTACTGAAGTTCTGAGTTGGTTGTAATCGATTACAAAATGTGTGTAATCGATTACATGCGTGAATTGAAACCTGTGTAATCGATTACAAAGGCATTGTAATCGACACAAGACTCTTTAACTCAGATTTTGCGTTCCAAACAAGCATATAATCAATTTTAATCCATCCAAAACAGTTTTAAAGCAACTCAAATCAATTCAAATCATCATCCAAGCATATAGATTAATCACATTATGATTCAACTCATATAATTGATCAAAATTATCATGGTTACCAAGAATTTCACCCTTTTTGGTGACTTTTGAGGTTTGTTGAATTTCTTGTCAAAGTTGGACATGAGGGAGCACCTGCAAAATAATTTAGGGAAACCTCCGACGCTCAAGTTAGTATGGGATTCAAATATATATAATGAAAATTCGAGATTGTGCAGCGAAAGTGTGGCATAATTATGCGAAAAACGCAAGCTTAGGCTTTTGTTTTAGGATTATGCGACAAATATTTAATTTATGCATGAATGGTCCAATATACCCAGTTCGTTTCTAATGTAGAAAAATGCTTCTTTTGCAAGGGGTTTGGTGAAAATATCACTAATTGCTTAGTTGTTTCAACAAATTCAAGTATGCAATCACCTCTTTGAACATGATCTCTAATGAAATGATGTCTTATTTCAATATGCTTAGTTCTAGAATGCAAAATGGGATTTTTTGACAAGTTAATTGCACTAGTATTATCACATTTTATGGGAATGTGATCAAGCTCAAGACCATAGTCCAAGAGTTCTTTGTTTCATCCAAAGGACTTGAGCACAAGAACTCCCAAAGCTACAACATATTAAAGCTTCACTGTGGACAATGCCACACTATTTTGTTTCTTCTTTGTGCCAAGAAACTAGTGAGCTTCCTAGCAAGTGGCATGTCCCACTAGTGCTCTTTCGATCCATTTTGCATCCAAAGCAAAATCAGAATCGGAATACCCAATAAGACTACATGAGGCACCCTTAGGGTACCATAAACCCATTTGTGATGTGCCTATTAGATATTTCATTATTCTCTTAACAAAGACACTTAGGTGTGATTCCTTAGGATTAGCTTGATATCTAGCACACATGCATACACTAAACATTATATCGAGGCCTACTTGCAAAGTGAGATAAAGGAGTGAGCCAATCATACCTCTATATTTTGTAATTTCTACCGATTTACCTCCTTCATCCTTGTCCAAATAGCAAGAGGTGCCCATAGGAGTAGCCATATGCTTGGCATTGTCCATTCCAAACTTTTGAGCAGCTCCTTGCAATACTTGGATTGGCTTATAAATGTTCCTTCTCTTGTTTGCTTGATTTGTAGACCAAGGAAGAAGTTGAGCTCACCCATCATGGACATCTCAAACTCACTTTGCATAATATTTGAAAATTCTTTACAAAGAGAGTTGTTAGTAGCTCCAAATATAATGTCATCAACATAGATTTGAACTAGAAGAATGTCATGCATTTTGTGTTTTATGAAAAGAGTGGTGTCAACTTTACCTCTAGAAAAAGGCTTTTCTAAAAGAAATTTGCTCAACCTTTCATACCAAGCTCTAGGAGCTTGTTTCAAGCCATACAAAGCCTTTTTCAATTTAAAAACATGGTTGGGCATTTCAAAGTCCTCAAAACCAGGAGGTTGTTCTACATACACCTCTTCTTGTATAAAACCATTTAAAAGGCACTTTTGACATCCATTTGATAGAGTTTGAAATCCATGATGCAAGCATATGCAAGTAGCATTCTAATGGCCTCTAATCTAGCTACGGGAGCATAAGTTTCTTCATAATCTATGCCTTCTTCTTGATTATATCCCTTAGCTACAAGCCTAGCTTTATTTCTTATTATTAAACCCGTTTCATCAAGTTTGTTCCTAAAGACCCATTTGGTGCCAATTATAGGATGATCATTGGGCCTTGGAACTAATTCCCAAACTTGATTCCTCTCAAATTGGTTTAGTTCTTCTTGCATGGCCAAGATCCAATGCTCATCATTAATGGCCTCATTTATGTCTTTAGGTTCAACTTGAGAGACAAAGGCTAGATGATTACATGCATCTCTAAGTGAGTTTCGAGTGATTACCCCTTTTGATACATCACCTATCACCTTGTCAAGAGGATGATACCTTGAAGTCCTCCATTCCTTGGGTAGATCCGAGATTTTAGAATTTTCTTGCCATGAGTGATCAAGGAGTCTCTTCTTTCTTCTTGGACTCTATCTCTTGATTTTCCAAGTGCGTCTTTGCCAAGATTTCTGCAACATCATCAACAAGTTCCTTTCTCGGCACATTTGGGTTAGTTTCATCAAATGCAACATGTATGGATTCTTCTATGGTCATAGTTCGTTTATTATAGACTCTAAAGGCCTTGCTATGGATAGAATAACCAATGAATATTCCCTCATCAGATTTTGCATCAAACTTCCCAAGTTATCCTTTCCATTATTCAAAACAAAGCATTTACATCCAAAGACATGAAAATGTGACACATTAGGTTTCCTTCCTTTGTACAATTCATATGGGGTTTTCTTTAAAATTGGCCTTATTAGGGCTCTATTCATAACATAACAAGTGGTGTTAACCGCATCAGCCCAAAAGTACTTAGGAAGATTGGCCTCATTGAGCATAGTTCTTGCCATTTCTTCTAAAGATCGATTTTTCCTTTCTACAACACCATTTTGTTGTGGTGTTCTAGGGGCAGAAAAATTATGCTCAATACCATGTTCATCACAAAAAGTTTCAAATTCATGATTTTCAAATTCACCACCATGATCACTTCTTATGGATGCAATACAAAAACCTTTTTCGTTTTGGATAACTTTGGCAAGTTTTCTAAATGATTGAAAAGCATCATTTTTGTGAGCTAAGAATAATGTCCATGTAAATCTAGAAAAATCATCCACAATTACTAATGCATAGTAATTCCCACCAAAGCTCATAGTTCTAGAGGGTCCAAAAAGATCCATGTGCAAAAGTTGTAAAGGTCTAGAAGTTGAAACTATGTTTTTAGCCTTGAAAGAGACCTTTACTTGTTTTCCTTTTGACATGCATCACAAAGTTTGTCTTTTTCAAATTTGAGCTTTGGAATACCAATTACTAGTTCTTTAGAAACCAATTTGTTTAAGTGATCCATGTGAATGTGAGCAATTCTTCTATGCCATAACCATGAATCATTTTCTCTACTCATAAAGCATTTAGCATCATTTGAGGAAATGTCATCAAGACTAATCATATATATGTTATTGACCCTATGACCAACAAACTTAACTTGCTTGTCATCCTTTCCCTCAATTATACAACAAGAGGAATCAAATATAACTCTATTTCCCTTATCACACAATTGACTAATACTAAGTAAATTATGTTTAAGTCCTTCAACAAGTAAGACATTATCAATAGATGATGAAGGGATCTTACCAACTTTGCCAATTCCAAGAATCTTCCCTTTGTTGTTGTCACCATATGTGACATGACCATGTTTCTTGAGTGTAAGGGAGAAGAACTTGGAGCCATCTCCGGTCATGTGCTTGGAGCAACCACTATCAAGATACCAACTTGAGCTCTTGGTCTTCAAGCACACCTACAACACACATTCAAGATTTAACTTTTGGTACCCAAATTGTTTTGGGTCCTTGTGTGTTAGAATTAGGTATGGTGCCTTTAGGGACCCAAACCCTTTTGATTCCAACCTTGGTGTTTATGTTCTTTCTAACATTGCAAGTGGATGCACTATGCCCTTTCCTACCACAATGAAAACATTTAACAAAGGGGCTACTTGAAGTTTTTGAGGAAACAAAGAAGTTCTTATAAGATTTTTGATGGTTGCTTGGATTAAATCCTAAATCGGCTTTTTGGAAAACACATTTTTGTCTCCCTAACAACACATTCAAGTTGTCTCTTCCAAAAGTGAATTTTGCAAGAGTGTTGTTCAAGTCTTCAATTTCTTTTTCAAAAGCTTTGCATGATAAACAAGGTAATGATATGGATGCATTTTCAAGTGAGGAACAAATCATGCATGATGAATTAGCATCTATGAGTCCTAAAGTCTCATTTTCAATTTTAAGTTCATTTATCTCCTTGGTTAAAGTAGAAACTTTCTTTGTCAATAGGGAGATTGTTTTATTGGAAGACAAAATCATTTTTGTGAGCCTCAAAGATTCATCATGCAATTCTTGAAAGGCATCTTGCAATTCATCATAAGAAGGTGGAGGTTCTAGGTTAGAAGAGGTTACCTCGGTGTCGCTTTCTCCACTTTCTTCTCCTTGAGCCATGAGGCAAAGATGGGCTTCCTCATTTTCAGAATCATCGGAAGAGCTTAAGTCATTGTCCTCCCAAGCTATATATGCTCTTCTTCCTTTCTTTTCCTTGGAGGGTCTTTTCTCAAACTTCTCCGTCTTCTTGAGATATATAGGACACTCCATTTTCATGTGCCCGGTTTTCCACATTCATAGCATTTTGGAGGAGTGGAGGATCCTTCTCCTTTGTGATATGCTTTCTTTTGAGGAAACGGTGGTCTTCTTTGAAATCCCTTTTTCTTCAAGAATCTTCCGAATTTTCTCACAAGGAGATTAAGATTCTCCTCACTTAGCTCAATATTTTCAACGCATCCTCTTCACCATCTTCATCATCATCTTCAAGTATGGGAGAGGTGGCCTTGAGTGCAATTCTTCTTCTTCTTTTGTCATGTTCTTCATTTTGATTGAGCCTACTTAGTTCCAGCTCATGCTCTTGAAGTTTTCCGAATAGGGTGGCTAGAGACATGGTTGATAAATCTCTTGATTCCGCAATCGCAGATTACCTTGGGTTGCCAATTCCTGCTTAGACATCTCAAGACTTTGTTAATAAGATCCTCATTAGGAAATGTCTTTCCCAATGAGATGAGATGATTAACAATATGAGTAAATCTCTTTTGCATATCTTGAATACTCTCACCTTGATTCATTCTAAACAATTCATATTCATGAGTAAGAGTGTTTATTCGAGATCTTTTACCTCACTAGTACCTTCATGAGTTACTTGTAGGGTATCCCACATTTCTTTTGCGGTCTTACAATTTGAAACCCTAAAGAATTCATCATACCCCAAAGATGTGGTGATGATGTTCTTGGCTTTCAAATTATATTGAACCTCTTTTTATCATCATCGGTCCAATCACTTCTAGGTGTATTAATTGTCACACCATCCTTAGTTTGTGTAGGGACAAAAGCACCATTTTCAATCTGCGTCCCACACATCTAAGTCAATAGCTTCAATAAAAATTTTCATCCTTTCTTTCCAATAGGCATAGCCATCCCCATTGAAATAAGGAGGTCTATTTATAGAAGAACCTTCATTTGAAAAACCATTTGAGGCCATCACTTCTCTTGAATTTGCTAAGCTCTTTATACAAGAGTCTAGCTCGATACCACTTGTTACCAAGTGGCCTCAATACTCAAGAGGGGGTGAATTGAGTAGTTAAAAATAAGTTCACAAATCTTTCGCAAATCGTTTGACAATCAATTTTCGTTGAAGCTATTGAGTGATCGAGAGATAATTAAATAGATGAGTTAAGCACTTTTACTAATGAACGTAATAGTCAAGGAGACAATATCCAAATAGAACAATGAAACAAAGTGCACAAAGATAAACAGAGGAGAGTTTAGAGAAACAAACACGGTCGTTTATCCTGGTTCAATCACTACTCCACTTGTGATCTACGTCCAAATTCCCAAGCAACACCTTGAGATTTTCCACTATATCTTCAAGCTTCAATGGGAGCTTGAAAAACCACTACAACCTTGAGCACTCAACAGTATGGGATACCTCACCCAAAAGCTTGAGCCTCTATTTTCCAAGGGATACCTCACCCTTACAATACTTGAGGGATACCTCACCCTCACTAATCAGAAAGTATAAGATTGAAATAGAAGAAGCTCTCTCTAGAGCAAGTGTTTACAAATTGAAGCTCTAATATGCTCTCAAAGATTTTTCACGTTTTTAGTCAGAAAACAGAGCAAGAAATGATTTTAAGAATTGATTCACGTTTTGAAGTGTAATGATCAGTTTTTGGTTCAAGGTCAACCGTAAACAAAGACCCAACTTGGGTATTTATAAGTTTCTCAATTAATAGAGCCGTTGGAGGTAGTTGGGCATGCATTTAATGCATTTAATATAGCCGTTGGACGTTGTCAGGATGCGTGTAATCGATTACATATCTCAGGTAATCGATTACATTATTGTTCCAACGTTTTCGAACTTTAAGCTCTGTGTAATCGATTACATTCTTGAGGTAATCGATTACATGGCTTCGACTTTGCTTTGTAATCGATTACAATGCTCATGTAATCGATTACATGACTTCGACTTCTTTGTGTAATCGATTACAATATCCTTGTAATCGATTACATGGCTCGTCGAACATGTTCTTTGATTTTTGGGTTTTGTGTAATCGATTACATATATTGTGTAATCGATTACATTTCTTGTCGAACGTGTTCTTTGCCTTTCTGAAGCTTTGTGTAATCGATTACATATCTTGTGTAATCGATTACATAACCTCGACTTGCTTTTGTAATTGATTACATTGTTCATGTAATCGATTACATGCTTTTTGTTTGATGTGTAATCGATTACAAACATTGTGTAATCGATTACATTTGCCTTTGAACACATTTTTCAAGTTCAATAACTCTTGTAAGTCATTTCCAACACCTCAAGGTACTTGTTTAAACATAAATCCTTTTAAGAGTGTTAGATTTAAAGTTGAAACTCAGGTTTTATTGAAAGCCATGTTTATCTTTGAAATTTCCCATTTATTTTGAAATCATATATATTGAAAAACCATTTGAGAAATCTTGAGAGCATTTAACATTAATGTCCTAAGTCTAAATAACTAATTAAACCTTCTGTCTTCTTTCTTTGATCTTGATTTTTCCTTTTGTGCTTGATCTTCTCTTTTGATTTTGTTATCATCAAAAACCTTTCGACATGCCTTAGAGACATAAGCATTCACACTTACCAATCACATTCTCCCCCTTTTTGATGATGACAAACAACCATTAAGAAAAGAGTTAGTTCATTTGTAAATTGGAAATCACAGGATTAATCAAGGAGACTTACTCCCCTTTTAGTTTGTAAGAGAAGCATAAATTATCAGAGACAAGCGCAGCTCCCCCTTTCTTTTAGAGTTTCTTGATCCTTTTCAGATTAGTCTTTCAGATCTGTCTTTTCTCAACGCAATCTCCAAAACCAAAATTTGTCAAATATAATTATCTTTAAGTACAAATTAACAGAGTTAACTTTAGCTTGTTCTTGTTCTTCTCCCCCTTTTGTCATGATAAAAAAGATAGGACAAGACAGGCATATACCCAGTATTCACAAACATGCTTTTATATCATTTAGCAAGGAATTTAATGAACATTTAGTAAGAGATGTAAGGCAAGAATAGGCTTAGAAAGTGCGAAGTCAGCAAGGAAGCTAAATAATACTTTATTCATTTATTGCAAGCATGGCCAAGGATATACAAGTTCAGATGTAGGCAGCCAAAAATACAGCAAAAACATCAAAAACAAGGATCTAAAAACTAAATTCCTATGATAAAAAGTAAGTGTCTGGTGGAGGAGGAGGTGAGTCTGGTGCAGGGGCAGGAGGTGCAACTCGCAGGGCAGCAATCTCGCGTTCAACACCTTCTATTCTGTCGAAGAGAATAGAAAATGTGTGTTCCATGTAAGCACGATTGTCGAGCAGAGTGGTCATAATGCCTTCCATGGTTCTTGGAGAGCGGGAGCGGGGGCTTGATGGGCGATCGGCAGCACATGGTCATCGGCCAGAACAGGGGCATCCGCAAAGTCTTCGTCTCTGCGAGCTTCTTCCAGTTCATCAGGGTATACCCAGCCTCCAACATTGTCCGGAACCATCTTCATTTTCTTCAGAGTAAATTCCCTAAAGATGTTGAAGTGGTTTAATTCCATGGTCCGTTCAGTTTGCCTGAGCAGTGAATATTTCTTAAAAAAGGCTGAGATGAGGAGAGCATATGGCAGGTCAGAATTCTTGGTGGTCTTGACCTTCATCATGTATTTCCCAATGAAATTTGGCCAGTTGATCTTCCAATTTTTCTTCAGTACCCAGAGAAGAAAAATATCATCTTCAGTCAGATAAGCATAGTTACCTCCACGAGGAGTGAGAATGTGCACGTATGAGTAGTGAAGCAGCCTTTCTTGGCTTTTCAGTATCCCACTCTTCAGACCAACCTTAGGCCCAACTGTTCCAGGCTTCACCAGTAGTGACACAGCTTCTTCTCTTTTGTATGCCTTCACATAAGGTCTGCTATCTGGCTCCACAGCAGCACCCGTGGCTTCTAGTTTGAAGAACATCATCCAATCAGCTGGAATGATGACAATTTCCTGGTCCTTTACTTTAGAGATGAGATTAGGACCATCCATCTTCAGGTTGCAGTAAAACATTTTCACCAAATCTGGGAAAATGGAGTCCTTGTAACTGCAGAGATCGAGCACGCCCTGATGGGAGAGATCATCGAGGAAATCAAATCCTCCATCGTCTTCAAAGAACTGTCGATCCATATATTTAGGCTGAATGATGTCTCTGGTCCAGAATTCTTCCCTGAAGCGTTTGAGATCGTCGTTATTTGATGAAAGTCTTCGAAGATCAATGGGCTTATTAGTGGGAGCGATTTTTCTATGTGGGCGTTTGGAAAAGGAGGCCATGGTGGAAGTTTAGTGGGATATGGAGAGAAGGAGTAGATAGGTGTGACACGAAGAAGAGAAAATAGAGAAGGGGGGAAAATAAGAACTTATGAAATGAGAGAGGAGGCTCGTGAAATCCTTATATAATTCGCGTGTTATTCGAATAACAGTGGTGTTATTCGAATAACAACGTGGTTCCTGAAGCATATTGGCTCACTGCCAAGCGTTATTCGAATAACAATGCTGTTATTCGAATAACAGCATAGTAGCTCAATCGTTTGTGGAATTCTGTCATTTGTTATTCCAATAACATACTTTGTTATTTGAATAACATGAAAATGGTTTTTGCCACTGACATGCTTTTTTCAAATAACTAGTTGGTTATTCGAATAACCAGTTGATATTAGGGTTTTATAACACATTCTGTGAGGTGTTATTCGAATAACGGAATCCTTATTCGAATAATACAAACATGTTAGAAAAAATAACTAGGCTTTATTGGCAGGTTTTATTCGAATAATGGACTTCTTATTCGAATAGGGCTTGGGATAAAAAACAATTTTACGCATCAATTTGTAGAGGATCAATTTTTCTATCATTCATTTAGTTCAAAGACATGCCAAGTTAATTCCAAACAACATATAATCAGCTTTAAACCATTCAAATCAGTTCCAGAACATCTTAAATAAATTCAAATCATCATACAAGCATATAATCTAATCATATTATCTTTCAAATCACACAATTTTGCAAGAATACAAATTTTACCAAGAATTTCACCCTTTTTGGTGAAATTGTGAGGTTGTTGAGTTGCTTGGGAGTCTAGAACATGATGGAGCACCTGCAAAACAACTTAAGGGAAATCTCCGACGCTCAAGTCAGTATTGGATTCAAATATGATTAAAAACTCAGAGATTATGCAGCAAAGTGGCATGATTATGCAGAAAAACACAAGTTATGCATTAGTTTTAGGATTATGCAGCAAATAGTTAATTTATATATGATTGATCCAATATGCCAAGTTCATTTCTTATGTAGAAAAATGCTTCTTTCGCTAGGGGCTCAGTGAAAATATCAGCTAGTTGCTTAGTGGTTTCTACAAATTCAAGCATACAATCACCCTTTTGAACATGATCTCTAATAAAATGATGTCCTATTTCAATATGTTTAGTCTTAGAATGCAAAATGGGATTTTTGGACAAATTAATTGCACTAGTATTATCACATCTTATAGGGATATGATCAAGCTCAAGACCATAGTCCAAGAGTTGTTGTTTCATCCAAAGAATTTGAGCACAACAACTCCCAGCTACAACATATTCAGCTTCAGCTATAGACAATGCCACACTATTTTGTTTCTTGCTATGCCAAGAAACTAGTGAGCTTCCAAGCAAGTGGCATGTCCCACTAGTGCTCTTCCTATCTATTTTACATCCAGCAAAATCAGAGTCAGAATACCTAATAAGGCTACATGAGGCACCTTTGGGGTACCATAAACCAATTTATGATGTGCCTATTAGATATTTCATTATTCTTTTAACAGCACTTAGGTGTGATTCTTTAGGATTAGCTTGATATCTAGCACACATGCATACACTAAACATTATATCAGGCCTACTTGCAGTGAGGAAAGGAGTAAGCCAATCATACCTCTATATTTAATAATTTCTACTGATTTACCTCATTTATCCTTGTCCAAATAGCAAGAGGTGCTCATAGGAGTAGTCATATGCTTGGCATTGTCCATTCCAAACTTCTTGAGCAACTCCTTGCAATACTTGGATTGGCTGATGAAAGTTCCTTCTCTTGTTTGCTTGATTTGGAAACCAAGGAAGAAGTTGAGCTCATCCATCATGGACATCTCAAACTCACTTTGCATAATATTTGAAAATTCTTTACAAAGAGAGTTGTTAGTAGCTCCAAATATAATGTCATCAACATAGATTTGAACTAGAAGTATGTCATGCATTTTGTGTTTTATGAAAAGGGTAGTGTCAATTTTGCCTCTAGAAAAACCTTTTTTCTAAAAGGAATTTGCTCAACCTTTCATACCAAGCTCTAGGAGCTTGTTTCAAGAAATATAAGGCCTTTTTCAATTTAAAAACATGTTTGGGCAATTCAAAATCCTCAAAACTAGGAGGTTGTTCCATATACACCTCTTCTTGTATAAAACCATTTAAAAAGGCACTGTTGACATCCATTTGATAAAGTTTGAAATCCATGATGCAAGCATATGCAAGTAACATTCTAATGGCCTCTAATCTAGCTACGGGAGCATAAGTTTCTTCATAATCTATGCCTTCTTCTTGATTATAGCCCTTAGCTATAAGCCTAGCTTTGTTTCTTATTATTAGGCCTATTTCATCAAGTTTGTTCCTAAAGACCCATTTGATGCTAATTATGGGATGATCATTGGGCCTTGGAACTAATTCCCAAACTTGATTTCTCTCAAATTGATTTAGTTCTTCTTGTATGGCCAAGATCCAATGTTCATCATTAATGGCCTCATTTATGTCTTTAGGTTCAACTTGAGAGACAAAAGCTAAATGATTACATACATCTCTAAGTGAGTTTCGAGTGATTACCCCTTTTGATACATCACCTATCACCTTGTCGAGAGGGTGATATCTTGATGTCCTCCATTCTTTAGGTAGGCTCATGATTTCTGAATCCTTTTGCCATGAGTGATCAAGGAGTCTCTCTTCTTACTTCTTGGGCTCTTTCTCTTGATTTTCCAAGTGTGTTTTTGCCAAGATTTCTGCAACATCATCAACAAGCTCTTTTTTCAGCTCATTTGAGTTAGTTTCATCAAATGCAATATGTATAGACTCTTCTATGGTCATAGTTCATTTATTATAGACTCTAAAGGCCTTACTATGTATAGAATAGCCAATGAATATTCTCTCATCAGATTTTACATCAAACTTTCCCAAGTTATCCTTTCCATTATTTAAAACAAAACATTTACATCCAAAGACATGAAAATGTGACACATTTGGCTTCCTTCCTTTGTATAACTCATATGGGGTTTTCTTTAAAATTGGCCTTATGAGGGCTCTATTCATAACATAACAAGCAATATTAACCGCATCCGCCCAAAAGTACTTAGGAAGGTTGGCCTCATTGAGCATAGTTCCTGCCATTTCCTCTAAAGATCGATTTTTTCTTTCTACAACATCATTTTGTTATGGTGTTCTAGGGGCAGAAAAATTATGCTCAATGCCATGTTCATCACAAAAAGTTTCAAATTCATGATTTTCAAATTCACCACCATGGTCACTTCTTATGAATGCAATACAAAACCTTTTTCGTTTTGGATAACTTTGACAAGCTTTTTAAATGATTGAAAAGCTTCATTTTTGTGGGCCAAGAATAATGTCCATGTAAACCTAGAAAAATCATCCACAATCACTAATGCATAGTAATTCCCACCAAAACTCATAGTTCTAGAGGGACCAAAAAGATCTATGTGCAAAAGTTGTAAAGGTCTAGAAGTTGAAACCATGTTTTTAGCTTTAAAAGAGACCTTTACTTGTTTTCCCTTTTGACTTGCATCACAAAGTTTGTCTTTTTCAAATTTGAGCTTTGAAAGACCAATTACTAGTTCTTTAGAAACCAATTTGTTTAAGTGATCCATGTGAATGTGAGTAATTCTTCTATACCATAACCATGAATCATTTTCTTTACTCATAAAGCATTTAGCATCATTTGAGGAGATATCATCGAGACTAATCATATATATATTATTGACCCTATGACCAACAAACTTAACTTGCTTATCATCTTTTCTCTCAATTATGCAATAAGAGGAATCAAATATAACTCTATTACCTTTATCACATAATTGACTAATGCTAAGCAAATTATGTTTAAGTCCTTCAACAAGCAAAACATTTTCAATAGATGATGAAGGGATCTTACTAACTTTGCCAATTCCAAGAATCTTCCCTTTGTTGTTATCACCATATGTGACATGACTATGTTTCTTGTGGGTAAGGGAGGATAACTTGGAGCCATCACCGGTCATGTGCTTGGAGCAACCACTATCAAGATACTAACTTGAACTCTTGGTCTTCAAGCACACCTGCAACACACATTCAAATTTTAACCTTTGGTACCCAAATTGTTTTGGGTCCTTGTGTATTAGAATTATGTATGGTGCCTTTAGAAACCCAAACCCTTTTGATTCCAACCTTGGTATTTATGTTCTTTCTAACATTGCAAGTGGATGCACTATGCCCTTTCTTACCATAATGAAAACATTTGACAAAGGGACTACTTAAATTTTTTGAGAAAACAAAGAAGTTCTTATAAGACTTTTGATGGTTATTTGGATTAAATCCCAAACTGGCTTTTTGAAAAATGCATTTTTGTCTACCTAACAACACATTCAAGTTGTCTCTTCCAAAAGTGAATTTTGCAAGAGTGTTGTTCAAATCTTCAATTTCTTTTTCAAAAGTTTTGCATGATAAACAAGGTAATGATATGGATGTGTTATCATATGAGGAACAAGTCATGTATAATGAATTAGCATCAAAAAGTCCTAAGGTCTCATTTTCAATTTTGAGCTCATTTATCTCTTTACTTAAAGTAGAAACTTTATTTACTAATAAGGAAATTGCTTTGTTAGAGGACAAAACCATTTTTGTGAGCCTCAAAGATTCATCATGCAATTCTTGAAAGGCATCTTGCAATTCACCATAAGAAAGTGGAGATTCTAGGTTAGAAGAGGTTACCTCGGTGTCGCTTTCTCCACTTTCTTCTCCTTGAGCCATGAGACAAAGATGTGCTTCTTCATTCTCCGAATCGTCGGAAGAGCTTAAGTCATTGTCCTCCCAAGCTATATATGCTCTTCTTTCTTTCTTTTCCTTGGAAGGCCTTTTCTCAAACTTCTCCATCTTCTTGAGATACATAGGACACTCCATTTTTATGTGCCCTGATTTTTCGCATTCGTAGCATTTAGGAGGAGTAGAGGATCCTTCTCCTTTGTGATACATTTTCTTTTGAGGAAAGGGTGGTCTTCTTTAAAATTCTTTTTTCTTTAGGAATCTTCCAAACTTTCTCACAAGGAGACTAAGATTCTTCTCACTTAGCTCAACATTTTCAGCATCCTTTTCACCATCTTCATCATCATCTTCAATTATAGAGGAGGTGGCTTTGAGTGCGATTCCCTTCTTCTTTTTGTCATGCTCTTCATTTTAATTGAGCCTATTTAGTTCCAGCTCATGTTCTTGAAGCTTTCTAAATAAAGTGGCTAGAGACATTGTTGATAAATCTCTTTATTCCGCAATAGCCGTCTCTTTGGGTTGCCAATTCCTGCTTAGACATCTCAAGACTTTGTTAATAAGATCCTCATTAGGAAATGTACTTCCCAATGAGATGAGATAATTAACAATGTGAGTAAATCTCTTTTGCATATCTTGAATACTCTCACCTTGGTTCATTCTAAACAACTCGTATTCATGAGTAAGAGTGTTTATTCGAGATCGTTTTACCTCACTAGTACCTTCATGAGTTTCTTGTAAGGTATCCCACATTTCTTTTGCGGTCTTGCAATTTGACACCCTAAAGAATTCATCATATCCCAAGGATGTGGTGATAATGTTCTTGGCTCTTAAATTATATTGAACCTTCTTTTTATCATCATCGGTCCATTCATTTCTAGGTGTATTAATTTTCACACCATCTTTAGTTTGTGTTGGAACAAAAGCACCATTTTCAACGGTATCACACACATCTAAGTCAATAGCTTCAATGAAAATTTTCATCATTTCTTTCTAATAGGCATAACCATCCCTATTGAAATAAGGAGGTCTGTTTATAGAAGAACCTTCATTTGAAAAACCATTTGAAGCCATCACTTTTCTTGAAGCTGCTAAGCTCTTTATACAAGAGTCTAGCTCTGATACCACTTGTTACCAAGTGACCTCAATACTCAAGAGGGGGGTGAATTGAGTAAGTAAAACAAGTTCACAAATCTTTCACAAATCGTTTGATAAATAATTTTTGTTGAAGCTATTTGATGATTAGAGATGATTGGATATATAAGTTAAATACTTTTGCTTATAAATGCAATAGTCAAAGGAAACAATATTCAAGCAATTTAATAAAATAATGTACAAAGTAAAGAGAAGGGTATAGAGCAAATAAACACAAGATTTATCCTGGTTCGATCACCAATCCACTTGTGATCTACGTCCAGTCTCCAAGCAATAACTTGAGATTTTTCACTATATCTTCAAGCTTCAATGGGTGCTTGACAACCACTACAACCTTGAGCACTTAACACTTTGGGATACCTCACCCTTATGCTTGAGCCTCTCTTTCTAAGGGATACCTCACCCTTTTACAGTTTGGAGGGATGCCTCACCCTCTCTAGAGATTATACAAAGATTGAATAGGTAGAAGTTCTCTTCAAAGAGCAGATAATACAAATGGAAATTCAATGGGTATTTGATTCACAGTTTATGGTCAGAAATAGAGTATTAATGGAGGAAAAGATGAAAACTCATTTTTAATGCTCAACCAAGGTTTTTTAGATTGATTGTCTAACATTCATAAATGTCCAACAACTTCTATTTATAAGTCATTGAAGTTTAGAGCCGTTGGGAGGTGGTTGGAGCATTAAATGTTTCGTAACTATCCGTTAAATTTTGTTTCTAGAAAGCTCTCTTATTCGAATAAGAGAATCCTTATTCGAATAAGGCTTTAAATAGCACAAGCGTGTTTTCCTCTGTAATGTGTTATTCGAATAACATCTTTGTTATTCGAATAACCACTTAAATATATGGCTTCTGGGAAAACATGTTATTCGAATAACTCATTCGAATATTTGATTTCCTGGGATCTCGTTATTCGAATAACAACATTGTTATTCGAATAACCATTTAAATATAGTTTTGCTGAAAGGCTTGTTATTCGAATAACAACTCTGTTATTCGAATAACCATTTAATAAAATGATTTCCTAGAGGTGTGTTATTCAAATAACACTTTGTTATTCGAATAACTTATTCATGCCAAAACATTTTTTGAACCATTTATTCGAATAGCACAGGGCTTATTCGAATAAATCTTTTCCTGAAAGATTATTTGGAATCTCTGACTTGTGTTATTCGAATAAGGAACCCCTTATTCGAATAATACATGTGAATAATATGTTTTATGCTTTTTTAAATGTTGCTCTTGATTCCATATGATCTTATGAGTTTATGGACACGAGATGGTTGATTCTTTGGAAATTAAAAACCATATTGAAGCCTTGAAAACTTGTGTGCTATTTTGAAATGTAAGATTGAGCAATTGTGAATCTTTATATATACCTTTACAAATTGATTGAAGTCCTAAAAGCTATACTTGATGGTCTTGAGACTCTTGGACTTGATCTTGCAACATCTTTAAGTTTGTTATCATCAAAATGCATTCTTTATGAGATACTTGCTAATCACACTAAACAGTAAATATATGTATATGATGTACCTTTTGTATGGATGTATGGTTTAGTATTTATGTTTTCTACCTATAATTAAACAAAATATGTATGTAAATATTTATGAATCTCGCATAAGTGTTAGTACATTTGGATACTTCATTGATGAACAGGTTGTTGAGTATAAATATATATATACATATAATGAAAGAAAAAAAATATTCACCATTTTAATTACCCAACTATAATCAAACAAGTTTAATCATGACTTAATGAATCGAGTCTTAATTTATATTTTTGTTTTCCGCATCATAGTTTATAATGTGATGTTCCCTCCCAAAAATGGGTGTTACAGGTTTGGCCTCTTTGAGCATGCAATTGAGAAATAGACTGTCGGCTTGTGATGCCTAGGAGTGAGCTTGAATTGGATAAGTGTGATCCCAGATGGATCTCAGGGGGCGTCAAGGCGAGATGATCCACCTAGTGACCGTTGTCACATTATATACCCCTAGTTGTGGACACTATTGCAATTCACGATGAGGACCCGACAAGCACTATCCTTTTCATGATCTGGCGTAGACTGTCTTTTGAGGGGGGACAGGTCTTCTGGAACGCTCATCTTTGAATGTTGACTCCATGGAGTAGGACTTTGGGTTGCATCGTGTATAAGGATGGTCAGCATACGCATCATACATGTGCATGGTCAGTATATCTGTTATTGTGGCATGATCCATGACATATACATCTCTTGATGTATGCTGCTGAATTACTTATCAGTTAATAACATGATTATGCTGTTGCTTTATAAAAATCCTATACTGATATGATTATGCTGTTGCTTTAGAAAAATCTTGTATTGATATGATTATGTTAATGTTCTATAACATCCCTGTATAGACATGATTATATCTTCTATTACTTGATGTTGTTGTGTACGAAAGGCACTACTGTCTTTCATTGTGTTTCTTGCTGCCATGGTGGTATTGATATAGGGGATCTTACCTCTTCTACTATATTATTCTATCCATTTCTGTCTTTATATTTTTGGGTAAAAGGCTGCGATGGCGACAAGGCAAGACCCGCGAGGTTTCTTTAGGCTATGGTTCGATGGAGGCATCGGTGTGTGGAATGTTCAGTGGGACATTGGATGCATTAGGTATGACAGCTATGTCACCTTGAGTTGGAGCAGGACCCGGTATGAGGCAGTCACATTCACCTTTGACGCAGATGTTCACTTGGAGTTCTACATGCCCCTTGGAGAGCTTTGGGATGATCGGAGAGCTTCCTATAGGGAGGGTTCTGTGGAGTCAACTACTCGAACTCCTATTCGTAGTGACATGCCCCAACTGGGGGCTTTGTCTTTTGGGGATCCCAATAGGGTTTTGGACGAAGATCGGGTGCAGGAACCCATTCTTCAGGTGGTTGGACTTGGTCAAGGCTCAATTTTCTTTTGGTAGTTATATTTATAGGTATGTTTATTTTGGAGTACTTAAGTTTTATGCTTTTGAAATATGTATTGATGTGCTTAAAGATGTGGCAAACTTTGTTTTATGAAAAGCCTTTCATTCAGTTCTTATGACTTGAGTCTCTTATTTATTTCAGTCAACTTATATCATCTGTTAAAAGGAAATTATTGAATATCACGCTTTACAATATTTACTACTTCATAGTTTGATAAGTTTCTACATAAAAAGAGTCATTTTAAAGTGTAAGTGTGATGTTTGACAAGTTTTTAAAATAAGAATTAGTCAGTAAATGTGATGCCCTCTCGGAGAGGGCATTATATAAGGTGGTATCAGAGCAGTTCATCCTGTTGAGCCGAGGTATGGACTGACTGTGCTTAGGTAGGTAGAAATTCCTGTGTGTATTGTGCATTTCCTTGTCTCTTGTTTGAGATGTTGAAAGAGGATTGCATAAGTTACTTTAGGTTGGATATTAGTAGTTACTGTTACATAGTTACATGATGTTAAAGACTAGCCAACTCAATATGTAATGTTCTGTGTGGATAGGAAACTATGACTTCAACTAGGCGAACTAGGCGAAATTGGAGTTCTTCTAGTAAGAGTCCAGATGGATAACTAAACTCGTGCCAAATTATTCGTACCTACACCTTTGGAGTGGTACTTCTAGTGTGAGTAAAGTCCAAGTCTGAGTCTTTTGGGTTTACGAGAAATTTGTCTTATTTGTGCTGTGTTTTTCTCTGAAGCTAAACTCAGAAATGTATTGTTTAGTCTCCAAAAGGAGACAACTTTGTTTGAAATTGTTACTTCTTATTTCCATTATGTTTTGATTTGTTTATCTTCGGAGGAAAGGCAAATGGCTCGCAGTAGACGTACGCATAGAAATAAGGAACGCAACAACGAAGGAATGGCTGCAACTGTGGAAGCAATACAAGGAATGGCTGAAGAGATAATACAACAGAATCAAAGGATCGTTCAACAGCAGGAATTGATAGCCAAGGTTCAAATCTTGTTGGAGTTGAATCAATCTCAAGATATGGAACCACATAACGTTGGACCATATTGGTTCCGAAAAAGTAGAAGTCATAAGGTCAAGCGATTCCAGCAGAAATCATGTTCGCGACCACCAACAAACAAACGTCAACAGCAAACGGTTGGAGGAAATACCAGCAATAGCGGATTCAGTCAGATCGTGAAGTTTTTACAACATTGTAAGAAGTGTGGGAGAAATCACTTAACGAGGGATTTTACAAGCAAGGAAAGGATCTGTTTCAAGTACGGAAAACCAAGACATGTGTCTAAGAATTGTACTTCTCAAAGGATGAAATCTTTCATTAGCAATAAGCATGAGACAAAGGCTCAAACCGGAGGAGGATTTAGTACGTGGTGTGGAGCAGAATTCTCCCAATCTGAAGATCTACTCAAGTGAAAATGTACCATAGGAAGTAAGCCTTAAATTGTACTGCTTGATCCTGTGGTGACCCATTCTTTAGTTATCTATGACTGTGCGAACCAAATTGGGTTGTCTGTGTATTTGTTTCCTTTTGACTTGAATATTGCTATTCTCGTTTCTAAGCCTACTATCATTACACAAGTTTGTTTGAACTGTCCTGTTATTGTTAGAACCTTGAAACCTTTCTGCTAATTTGATTGTTTGCCTTTTCATAAATAGACTTGATCTCAAAGAGGGATTGGTTGTTTCCTAACCATATCTCGTCATTCTGTTCTGATAAGAACCTTAATGTCTTTTGAGACAGAAATTCCTGGATTTGAATCCATGAAACTCATTCCTAAGTTTTGTTGGACTTGATCTACGAGACATTTCCTGTTAAGATCGAGGATAGGTGGTTTGACAGATCAACTAAACGAAGCCATTGTTTTCTCCAAGATCAGTTACATTCTAGTTATCATCAGGTTATTCGAAAGAAGAAGATGTTTCCAAGATGGCATTTCTAACGCGTTATGAGCGCTACGGGTATTTAGTGATATCATTCCGTGTAACAAACGCTTCGGTAGTATTCATCGACTACATGAATAGGATATTTCTTCCTTATTGAGACAGATTTGTCATTGTCTTTATTGACGACATTCTGATCTACTCTTAATATCTGGAGGAACGTGCTAAACATCTCAGTGTGGTTCTTCAAATTCTGAAAGAGAAGAAGAAGTTATGTGTGAAGCCGTCCAAGTACGAATTCTGGTTAGAGGCAAATTAACTTTTGGGTCACATGATTTCAAGAGAAGGAATTGTTATGAATCTATCAAAGGTTGGAACAATTCTTCAATGGGAAAGATCAAAGACTGTATTGGAGATTCATCACTGTGTGGGACTAGCTGGCTAGTATCGGAGATTCACCGCAGTATTCTCCAAGATGGTAGGACCTCACATCCAGCTTACATGAAAGAGTCAAGCTTCTGTATGAACTAATACATGTAAGAAAATTTTCAAGGATTGAAGAGACACGCGACTATTTCGCCAGTGTTGACCTTGCCGAATTTCAACAAACCTTTCCAAACGTCTCACGATGTTTCATGTTGGAGTTTAGAACTATTCTGATGTAAATTTAGAGGGGTACTGAGATAAGCATGTTACGGTGGACTCCTCCGTAACACAGCAACGGCAGCGGTGGTGCGAAGGGGTGGGTACCTGCAAAAGGTACTCCAACGCTCAAGTTAGACTGTGCACAATGAGGACAGTCTATATATTAGAGGAGATGCATACCTTTGAGACCTGACATGGTATATATAAGAGCGTTTAGGATGAGTGCAATATGTATTAAATGCAGATATTTAGGATTAGAATCCATTAGGGATTGTGATCCCTTTTAACTAACTTCCCTATTTATGTGGGATATAATTAGCTTCCATATCCATCAAGGATACTTGAGAGATTTATGCCTAATAAATAGGCTGATATACTCATCAAGATAGCACGTAATAATATCTGGGTATTATTCTGGTGGGGCCGGGTTGCTCTTGACTGATAACTCAAAATCCTGGTCCAGAACAGTTGCCCCCAGCTTGGCGCTTAGATGGGATAGCTAAGTGTCAAGGTACCCATGTTTAGCAGGAGCACACGGTACGCAGTGAACAAAGGGATCCAAGTCAAAGTTAACGCTGGATCTCACGATGTTTTCGAAAGGGCCGAGGTCCGTGATATGTCATAGTATTTCTCTGGGGTTAACGTATAAGGCTGAGGTCTAAGTCAGATCGCCCTGCTTACGTTGTCATTCCGCACTCTGAGGTAAGCCATACGTTGCCCCCATGTGTAGTTCAGGGGATCTCGGTTGTCATATGCCAGGGTATCAACGACATATTCAAGTCGATTGCGTGCCGGGTTGACCAAAAGGATAGGATCCAGGATTACAGACCAAAACTGTTGCTCCCGGTTTGGCACCTGACCAGTATAGTAAAGTAACAAGTCTCAATGCCCCCGAATGACGGACTCCGTGCTTTTACTTGAAGTCGTGGTCCACGCTTTTCAATGGGTTATGAGCTCTAATCTGGAGGCGTTTAATCATGACACTTGTGGGTGCGTCGTAGTCTGGACATGGTCCATGCGTCAATTGGCCATAAGTGAACATTCCGGGGTGTAGCTAGAGTCTGTAGAATAAACCAAAATTGTTGTCGTGTTTACTTCTTTTTCCATGGTCCGTACTGGGTCCAACGCCCATTATGTTGCTTTTCACAACCATTTTACGGACTTAGGAAATTGTTTTCTTATGGAAAAAATCATGGTCTGGGATCCCACACCCATAATATCGAGTGCATGGCATTCCACTTGACTTAGGTAGCAAAAACGCCTTAGTCCATGGTCCAATGCCTATCAAGCTTTTTGGAATTTAAGACTTAAACATAAATAACACCTTAATTCATAATCAAAAGCTCATAATATTGAGTATTCAGAATCTTTAGATTTGGGCAAATATAATACCTTAATCCATAATCCAAGACTCATGATATCGAGCATTCAGAATCTCGAATTTAGGCAAAAGTAACACCTTACCCGGGGCAATTAGAATCCCTTTTGGCTTAGGTATGATTTATTATTAAACCTTGCCTAGTGCATTTAGAATCCCTTTTGGCTTAGGTATACTTTAAAACCTTGGTTCGGGGTCCTATGTTTATCTCAATGAACATATGACATTCCAGATTTAGGCATAATTTACAGCCTTGGTCCGGGGTCTTATGCTCATCTTATCGAACACATGACATTCCGGACTTAAGGATAATTTAAAATCTTTGTCTGGGGTCCTATGCTCATCTTATCGAACATATGGCATTCCAGACTTAGGCATAATTTACAACCTTACCCGGGGTCCTTCATTAGTCATATTAGACTTTTGAGATCCTACCTAGCTTAGGTATCAGTGGTCCTTGCCAAGGTCTTTAGTGCATATGGTTGAATGTGAGAATTTTCCTGTGACTTGGGATTTTTCTACTACACATCCTTTCTAGCACGAGACACTCTTGGGGGGTACCGTAATGGCTTAAGGATGCGGGTGAAAACCCTTGAATGCACTACTTGCTCCCAGAGGGTGGTTAAGTGGATTCCCTTGTTTGGCCGCCATGTATTTCTGATCCTCTTCAGACCTTGTACTCCTCAGATCTTGGTAAAATGTGGCAACCTTACATGTTGTGTTAGGCCAAAGTGCCAGAAGACTCGAGGTCTTCTGATGGAACAAGTGAACTTGCTTTGGGCTTTATAAGGAGGCCATCCGTATTTGTTGTGTGAGATGATCTGTTGTCTCTCAGGGATAACTTTTCTTTTCTTCTGGGAGACCGGCCTTGCATCCCACTTAATAGATAAATGATGACAGATGAAAGCAGGGTCAAGCCCAGACATGTCATAGGACGTCCAGGCAAGAAGGTCTTTTTTTTGTAAGAGCTCCATAAGCTGGCGTTTCTCTTGGTCTTCCAGATTTGTGCCTATTTTGGGAGTGGAAGAAGTTCTCCTTTTGGCTGGGGTCTAGTGCCTTGAATTTCTTCTTTGATATCTAGCTCGGTCACAAGGATGTTAACTTAATCCATAACTGGGCTAGACGTATGTGCTCTTGCTTTCTTGGAAGTCTTATAGATCTTGAGGCTCTTATTATAACATTTGTGTGTTACAATTTGATCACCCTTGACCGTGACCACCTCATTATTCTTGTGAAGGAATTTCATGACCAGGTGAGCAGTGGATACTATAGTGGTACTGTTGTTCAGGGTAGGTCGACCCAGAATGATGTTATATGCAGGCGAGAAGTCCGTAGTCCATGATCACTATGCTTGCCGGGTTACCCAGATCTATGAAAATATGATGGACCTCGGTGTTAGATATTATTCTGGAGATGATGAGCGGATCATCAAGATCCTGGACAATATTGCCGTAGTCCGTAGTGGTGAAAGAGATCGGTGGTTCTTCCCTTTCCTCAGCACGAGGCCTGCACGTAGAGTCAAAAGCGCTCAACATCACAGTCCATAGTGCTTTATTCATCATCAGCACGAGGCCTGCATGTAAAGCTAGAAATGCTCAATACTGCAGTCCATAGCGCTTTCTTTCGGGAATTACTGGATGAACCTCATCTTACAAATCCTCTAGAGATAGTACTGACCCACTGATCTGTTTTGTTTGGCCTTTATTTAAGTATCCCAGTTCTGATCTTGTCAGTTGTCAATATCACGGCTAGACAAAGTCTGGGATTTTCGAGTAGGCCTACAATTTCATCTCTTCTGACGTGGAGTCGGACCTTGTCACAGGCTGCAACTATGTCTTCTCTTTCTCCATATTCCAGGATTATCATTGTTTTGGACCCCGGGAATATACTTCTGTAACCGGCCTTCCTTAATTAAGGACTCAATGACATCTCGGGGCTGGTAACATTTTTCTTGCTGTGGTTATAGCTTTTGTGAAACTTATAGTGCTTAGAGTGGTTCTTCACCTTTTTTAGAGGGGTCGGCCTTTGGATATTCTAGAACTCAGTCTGAAGCACCTCTTTGAGAATTGTTTCTCTTGGGGTGTTCAAAGGAGTGTAGTCAAAGTACTTAGGCTAGTGTGCTTCGCCTTTAGAGGAGCTTCGAGACTAGTTAGAGTTCTAGTTTTTTTTCTAGTGAGTGGACTCACCTTTTTCCAAAGTCTTGTTATCCTTAACGACATCTTTTAACTCAATATATTTTGCAGAGCGAGCATGAAATTCGTTCATAGTTTTCGCCTTCTTCTTAGCTAAAGATTGGAAGAAGTCAGAGTCAGTCCAGAGGCCGTTCCTGGCATAGTGAAGGGCTATTCTGTCATCGAAGTCCTCCACATTAATGCATGTCGCCATAAACCACCTAACATAATCACGGAAAGGCTCATCCCGCCCTTGGCAGACCTTTGACAGGGATTCGATAGGTTTGGGTTATTCCTTGCTGGTGGCGTACTGGATCAGAAAGCGTTGTTTAATATCTGACCAATCAACCACGGACCTTTGTGGTAAGCCTGAAAACCATTTAAGGGCTCCCTTCTTCAGGAATAGAGGAAAAGCACAACATAACAACTTCATAGACCCTCCGTGAAAATAGAGGGATTGCTCATAAGCATTGATATGCTCTTGGGGATTCGTGGTTCCATCATAAATCTCCAAGTTTACTGGAAATTTAAAGTTCCTAGGAACGCAGTATGCCATTAGTTGATCAGAAAAGGGGTGCTCTTCAAACTCGCGATTTGGATTATCATTCCGGATATTGACCACGGAAGCGTCGACGTGTGCCCTTCTTTGATTATTTCCTGCGCTAAGACTGCCATCATTAAGGTGAGGTCTAGGTCGATTTTCATGCATGACATGTTGCATGTCTTCCAACCTCTGATATTGCTCGTTCAGCATAGCCATATGCTGTTGCAACATGTCTTGAAATTGACGTTGGGATGCTTGAGACTAATTTGTGCGTTGAGAGCAATATGCACGACCACCAATCTCATGATTAGGCATTTCCAAACACTGATGAACAGGGATTCTACACTCTTGAGCATTAAGGTTGCCCCATGATGTTGGTATTCCAAGTCTATCTCTTACAGAAATCCTGCGTGATGGGTTTGGACTTTCATCAGAAACCGAGGTGGGATGCCCATCACGTTGGTATTCCTCAATTTGTGTGCACACTGAACGGACCTAAGAAAATGAAATATTTTCCTTGAGGCCGAAAAACCTTGGACTACGAAAAACGGTGATGGGGGATCTTACTAAACCCGGGGCCGGACACAGTTTACGAAGTTTTTATTTTTCAAGATTTTATCTGACAGATAAAATTTGGATACGCCCTATTATCCATTGGACAATAGATATCGGCGGTGATAATTATAACTTTTATCCGTTGGATAATAGCTTGCAATAAAAATCTAGTAGATTATTTCTATTTAGTCACTTTTATGATATCATCTATGTGACATCGTCACATCACCACATGATAACATGATTTGATATTTTTGGAAAACGTGTGAAACTTCTCAAAGAAGCTTTGAGAGAAGCTTGTAATAGAAGCTTTGCCCCATTTTCCTAGGAGGGCACGGTTTGTGAGGAAAGAAAAGATGACAAGTTATCATATTTTCACCAAAAATTCATCACCTTTTCATTTCAAAACTATCTATCACTTTCTCTCTTTACACTAAAGTTTCTATCTCATTCTCTCTCATCATTTTCTCTCCTCCATTTCCTCTTAACCTCACGGCAATCACATTCCACTTTCACCTTCAATTTTCACTCCTTCACCTTATGGCTACCACCTTTCACCTTCCTTTTCCATTTTTGTTTCCTCTATTCAATCACATTTCTAGGATCTACATACTTAATGGATAGTTTTCTATGTTGAGATCATCATCTAGTTCTCTCATCTCCATCATTTTCTTTCAAGCCCTAGCTTGAAACACCTAGGGTGAGAATACTTGATTTCCATTTTCTCTCCTCTTATTTTTCCTATGTACCTCACGGCCACTTCCACTAAAACCCTTATCTCATTTTCTTTAATCTCACTCATTTGCTCTCTTGAATCTACATCCTATCCTAAGACCATTTAGGTGAAGATTTTGGGCTTGTTCAAGTGATTCTATAATCTAGGGTTTGACAACTTCGAATGTAAAGCTCTCATCTTTCATAAGCTTTCCATGTTTGTGTGTAAATGACCATTTATCAAAACTTTCTTCTTTTCTCTTTGGAAGGCTCACGGCCAACCCCCAAAAAGGCATCACCAAATCCTTAATAATTCAAGATAACCTTGAATCTTGAGTCTCTATATTGTTCTAAGACACTCTTGTGTGGAAACTGATCTCTAGTTCATCCATCTTCAAGCATTTCTTTAAGCTTTGCTTCAAATCTCAAGTTCTAAAGCCCTAAGGTAAAGTTCTTGAATCTTCTTTCTTGCTTCATTTTAAAAGAATGTAAAGTCATACTTTGACCTGTAGTAATCTTATTCAAGCCCTAGGTATTAATTCTTGTATGTTTGCTTTGATTCTAAGAACCTTTTGGTGGAGAAAGTTTGCTACACAAGGACCTACAAGGAACTAGGAGGCTACACTTGAGGTAAGAGGGAGATTAACCTCATCAACCATGCTATGGTGGTGAAGAATGAATGAGTGTGTTAGGATTGGAGAGTCCACGTGAGGATTCATCCACCCGAATGTGTGATTTTGTTTTATACTTGTTTGATTTTATATAACTATATGATATTGTTGTATGCAAAGATGATTTTGATGACTTAATGATATTATGTGATCTTAATAGTGAGCATGAATTCAATTGATTGTGGTGATTAAAGTAAGTGGCATGCTATAATTGTGTTGAGAAAAAATGATTTATTTGACCTCCTTTGGCCCTTGAGACTCACAGCCACCTTGGCCCAAGAAGAGATATCTATGAGGACAATATTGATTATTAATGGACTTAGATGATTAAGTGTTAAAGATATAATCTGTGAGGTTACTAGTGATTGGAGGAAGAAACAAGTTTTACCATTATAGGAAATTGATTCTTGAGTGCGATATATGGTAATTAAAGGTAAGAGTGAATTGGAGACCTAACATACTTAATAATAAGATGAAAGAGTAATTAGGGTGGAAAGAATTTTATTTAGAAGTTGGATAATGGACGTTTTAGAAAGAATATTAGGGAATATGGTTTAGACGATTTGGAAGACAAATTGGGATTTAAGGATTTATAAGTAAGATGAGAAATAATTATAACGTCATAATCTAAGGAGTAATAACTTTTGAAGGTACCCATGGAAACAATTTTGGAGACAATTGGAAGAATGGAAAATGATTTATTAGTAGTGGATCTAGATGACATGATAATCGAGAAATTTAATTAAGGACTCATAAAATAAGAATGGGGAGGAATAGATTTTTATCATTAAACAAAAGAGTGATTTTTGGGTCTTGAGAGGAAAAACAAGGTTGAGAAGGAAATAGAGAAGATTGAAGGACTTAGATGAAAAAGGAAAGGAATGGTGAGGTAAGGACATTGTGTTTTTTTTTCAAGTTTTCATAAATGATATGAGGATAGGTCATTCAAGGAACTTAGTTAGAAGAAGCTAGTGATTTGGATCAAATTCTACCTTCATTCTTTAGAGTACGATAATTAAAGATTAAAGAACACCTAATGTATCTATGTACTCGAGGAATTGTGAAAATGCTCCATGTGATTTGATAATAATGATTCTTGAATTTGCAAGACTAAAATCGCTTATGATAGCATGCATTAACATTATGCCTTGAGCCGACGTACTGGACTCAAGTGATTTGCGATTTCAGCATTTATGCTATTGGACCGACGAACTGGACCCTAGATGTTGGTGTATGCCCTAGAGGCATTTGTCTGTATTTACATACATTCTATTATGCTTATTTTAATATATGTGGCATTTCATTTATTGTGTTCTTTTTTAATAAATATAATAAAGTCATTAGAATAGTAAGTTTGATGTCATAGGACATCAAGTGGTTGACTTGATCGTGAGATCTTATTGGATAAAATTAGAACACTATTCTTAAATATCCCTAGTCAAGTATTATTGTTTATTAGGACAACAATAATGCATTGAGACTAGTATGTGCATAGACTGATAACCACATCTCACAGTTATGGATATGAGATATCAAGTCTTCACATGGGTACATATTAGAGTAATGATGTACTGGACTGACCCACCATTTGAATGTTACATGGATCATTACGTGAATGTCATAAGCGATTCTCATAGTGACAATGGTGTCTGTGGTCCTTTGACCTGAAATCGCTACGATTCCTACATGAGGAGTTGTGTGTTTTAATGCCATCAAACGTCATCTGTAATAAGGTGATTATAAAATTGGTTATTGGATATATCGCGAATCATGCAAAGGGATGTGAGTGACCTAGATGGGATTTGTCACTCCGACATAACAGAAGCGATATCTTCGGGGCCCTTGATTGAGTGAGACTATGAAATACATGACCATGCTCAAATGAGTCAATATGAGATATTGATTTCATTTGTTGTTACAAAGTCTACTCAAGTATCAAGAAACGAAGGATTGGACTTTACAAGGGTGACGCATTCCATGCCTTGTGTTCAATCTAGATATCTTGACAAAGGGACTAAATGACACGGAAACATTAGTCACAGAAACGTTATGTCTAATCATTGACATTCTCATTACTTGGGTAGCAGCGATGTGTTGCTAGATACCACTCACTGCTTATGATATTAAAATGAGATTTTAATATTACTACTAACGTAATGAGAACCTGCAAGGTCACACACATAGAGCAGACTAAAATTGGAGCAATAGATCCAAGTTGGACTCGAATTCAAATATGGGCCAGACTCATAACAAATGAGTCTAGGGTTACACAGCTTACCTTATTGCTGCTCACATTCACTTAAGGCAGTCACTATTATAAATAGTACTACTAAGGGGGTTGCTAAGATACACATTACAAAACCCTAGCCGCACCTACAGAAAAGTGAGTAAGAGAATGACAGGTTTCTTCTCTTCTCTTCGCAGGTAGCACTGTGTGAAAGATGTGAGGCTCCCTTTTGTGAACGTTGGACGTTTGTGAGTCTATTCGTGTGGATACCGCAGAGACATCATCACTGTTATGGTGTTGGTGATTCATATCACTTCCTTTGATCACGTTTCAACAGGTAAACAATTTTAAAACTCGGATTATAGCTTTTTCGCATGGATCCTTAGTGGGAATCCTATTTTTTCGCTGCGTGATGTATCCCCAATTCCCAACAGTGGTATCAGAGCGAAAAAAACCATAATCCAAGTTTTAAAATTGTTTACCTATTGAAGCGTGATCAAAGGAAGTGATGTGAATCACCAACACCATAATGATGAGGTAAATGATGAGTGCTTATTTTAGACTGTGGCACTCGTCAAGACTAGTATCGATCAAGTGCAGGTCTGCCAAAGCAGGATGCCTTTATCTATATTAGTAAGACGCAATGGGATAAAAGTAATATCCAACTGACAACCATTGGGTCTGACTTAACTAGGTCATTTCAATAGGATTGAAGGCTTAGAGGCATGGAGTTGGGCTTTAGTCCATTAGATGGATTGGAATAAGTGTTATTCACCTAACTATCCAAGAGTTACATGTGATGTAATTGGAAAGTGTTTCCTACCTAAATAACTGAATTTTGGGTGATCAGCCAAAGCTGACTCAAAACTAGGTGAAATATGGATCTTGGCCCACTAGGAAATCTTACACTGGGATTTTTCGAGTCAACGCTGAGGGTCATTGACTTGAATAAAATAGTGGGAGACATATTTAATTAAAAGACCTCATTAAATATGTTTATGGCATAATGCTTATATTTTTGCATATTTCTGTTGATAGATTACCATGGCAACAAACATATCAAGTAACTTATCACTGCGATCCATCCTTAAGAAGGACAAGTTGTCTGAAATGAATTTTCTAGACTGGTACAAGAATTTGAGGATTATCCTTAAGCAAGAGTAAAAATTGCATGTACTAGAATAGCCTATTCCTGAGCCACCTGCTACTAATGCCCCTAGAATTGAAAAGGATGCTTATAAGAAGCATCAAGATGATGCCTTGGACATCAGATGTCTAATGCTGGCCAACATGAACTCTGAGCTCTAAAAACAACATGAGAACATGGATGCCTACGATATGATCGTACACCTTAAGAAGCTCTATCAAGAGCAAACCAGGCATAAGAGATACGAGGTCTCTAAAGCACCATTTTAGTGCAAGCTGGTAGAAGAAAGCCCTATTGGTGCTCATATACTCAAGATGATTGGGTACATTGAAAACCTAAAGAGATTTGGTTTTCCTTTGGGCCAAGAGTTGGCCACTGACTTAGTCCTGCAATCGTTGTCGGAAAGTTTTAGTCAATTTGTCATGAACTACAACATGAATGAAATTGACAAATCACTACCAGAGTTGCTAGGCATGTTGAGAATTGCTGACCAAAACATAAACAAAGGCAAAGGAAAGGCCATAATGATGGTCCAAAAGAATAAGGACAAGAAACAGTAGAAAAAGCCCAAGGACAACTAGAAGGGCAAGGGCAAGGATAAGTCCAAGTCCAGCACTTCTGGCTTGAAACCAGTGGGTGGAGTGGCTAAGGAAGGTACATGCTTCCACTATGGTCAGACCAGACATTGGAAGAGGAACTGTGCCAAGTTCCTAGAGGAGCTCAAGAAGAATAAGGGAAGTGAGACTTCCACTTCAGGTATTTTTGTTATTGAAGTCAATTTATCTACTTCTGCATCATGGGTATTAAATATTGGATGTGGACCTCACATTTGTGTAAATGTGCAGGATCTAAAGAGCAGTAGACCATTGACGAAGGGCGAAGTCGACCTACGAGTAGGAAATAGAGCAAAGGTTGCTGCATTAGCTGTAGGGACTTACTTATTATCTTTGCCCACTAGGCTTGTAATAGAGTTAGAGAACTGTTATTTTGTGCCTGCTATTAGCAGGAATATCATTTCTATTTCTTGTTTGGACAAGAAAGGTTTTTCTTTTATTATAAAGGACAAATGTTGTTCCATTTATATGAATGATATTTTTTATGGTAGTGCACAATTAAGTAATGGACTTTATATCCTTGATCTCGAAACACCCGTCTATAACATAAATACAAAGAGGTTTAAATCAAAACGATCTAAACCTAACTTTTCTCTGGCATTGTCGTTTGGGCCACATAAATAAGAAACGCATCTCCAAACTCCATAAAGATGGATTCTTGGACTCGTTTGATTTCGAATCATATGAGATGTGTGAATCTTATTTATTAGGGAAGATGACAAAGGCCCCATTCACTAGACAAGGTGAAAGGACTAGTGATCTTTTAGTCCTCATACATAGTGATGTATGTAGGCCACTAAACACACTGGCTAGAGGCAATTTTCAATACTTCATTATATTTACTGATGATTTCAATAGATATGGATTTGTATATCATACGAAGCACAAATCAGAATCCTTTGAAAAGTTCAAAGAGTTCAAGAATGAAGTACAAAACCAACTTGGCAAGAGTATTAAAATCCTTCAATCAGATCGAGGAAGTGAATACTTAAGCCAACAGTTTGATGATCATCTGAAAGAGTGTGGGATAATATCTCAACTCACTCCACCAGGAACACCACAATGGAATGGTGTCTCTGAAAGAAGGAACCGGACCTTGTTGGACATGGTCCGATCCATGATGAGTCATGCAGACCTTCCAGGTTCCTTCTGGGGACATGCTCTGTTAACAACAGTTTTCACACTTAACCGTGTTCCATCTAAAATGGTTCAAAAGATACCATATGAGATATAGGCTGGGAGATGGCCCAATATGTCTTTCATGAAGATTTGGGGCTGCGAAGCTTATGTGAAATATTAAGTTTTCAATAAGATTGGACCCAAATCAGATAAATGCTTCTTTGTGGGTTATCCCAAGGAAACCAAGGGATACTATTTTTATAATCCTACCGAGGATAAAGTGTTTATCGCATGGACTGCTACGTTTCTAGAAAAAGAGTTTATCTCCAAATGAACCAGTGGGAGGAAAGTAGAACTTGAAGAAGTTCAAGGTTCACAGAGTAGCAACGAACCAATGATGGAAATAGAGCAGCCTCCACAAAATGTTGTGGAATAGCAACCTGCTCTAGTAGCACAAGACCTGCGTAGGTCTAACAGGATACGTCATCAACCAGAGAGATATGGATTTCTCATGACCCAACAAGGTGACATATTGCTCATGGATCAAGATGAGCCTGTGACTTACCAGGAAGCCATTATTAGCCCAGAATATGAGAAATGGCTTGAGGCCATGAAATATGAAATGGATTCCATGTATGCCAACTAGGTATGGACCTTGGTTGACCTACCTGAAAGGGTAAAACCCATTGGGTGCAAGTAGATTTTCAAGAAGAAAATCGACATGGATGGTAATGTACATACCTTTAAGGCGCGATTGGTAGCTAAAGGTTTCAAACAAATTCATGGTGTAGACTATGATGAGATTTTTTCCCCAGTTGCGATGCTTAAATCCGTTCAGATCTTGCTTGCTATTGAAGTATACCATGATTATGAAATCTGGCAAATGGATGTCAAAACTGCTTTCCTTAATGGAAATCTTCTCGAGGATATGTACATGACACAAACTGAGGGTTTTGCCACTCTAGAGGATACTGGAAAGGTGTACAAGTTATAATGATCTATTTATGGATTGAAGCAAGCTTCCAGAAGCTGTAATCTTTGTTTTGATGATACAATAAAATAGTTTGGTTTCATCAAGAATGAAGAAGAATCTTGTGTCTACAAGAAGGTTAGTGGAAGCACTATTATCTTTCTAGTATTGTATGTAGATGACATACTACTTATCGGAAATGACATCTCTACCCTACAGTCCGTAAAGACTTGGTTAGGGAACTGCTTCTCTATGAAGGACTTGGGCAAAGCCACCTATGTGTTAGGTATCAGGATCTATAGAGATAGATCACTGAGACTGCTTGGCCTAAGTCAGAGTACATACATAGACAAAGTGTTAAGACGATTTAACATGCATGAATCCAAGAAAGGACTATTGCCTATGTCACATGGTGTAACACCCTTGTGGGGATGTCACATTTTAATTGCAAGAAAATAAAATAAAATAAAATTCTTACCCAAGTTGTAAAACGTTTGGTACATAAATAATATTAGTGGTAAAATTTTTCCTTTTTATATTTAATAACATTAAATAAAATGACACAGAATACAAAATAAAGCAAAACATAATCACACTATAATATACATATGATTTTGTCTGAAGTATACAATTAATTTACAATTACAAATATTTAATAAAGTAGTAAAAAGTCAGTATAATACTAAAACATAATACCTAAGATATGAGCCCTTGTCAGAAGACAAATTCCCTAGTCGAGAATGTTTTGACCGATAGAAATTTGACCCAAAAATATATCGAAGTTCTCTCTAGGAGTGTGGTGAAATTCATTCCACAATTCCCTAATAGGTAAAATAACCTGTACGAAAGCAACCGTATAAAATGAAGTAACGATCCCATGTCGAGTCCTACTTACTGATAAGGTAATGTCACCACTATATTCTATGTGTCCTGTGTTCCAATGGACATACCAAGCCTCAGCGCCTTCGAGAAACTGTAGTCTAAAGAAACCTAATTGACCTCTCCTTGCCGCCATTGTAGTCTTCGAATATATAAACATAAAATAGAAACAGACAGAACAATACAATAAAAAGGAGAGACAATCTACATCATTACCAGCATGGCAATAAAGAAAATGACAATACAAACAAATATCACAATAATTACATACCATCATATCATATACAGAATATCAATTTAATACATCATACATTCGATCACATATTATAGTAAACATTAAAATGTAGATAATGAATGATAACACACACTGACTTGTTCCTACTCCATGGAGCTAAACATAGATATCTGAGAGAATGATCCGAAAAAAACTAATAGTACCTCAGGCTGCCCAACCAAACTATTACACTGTTCAAGGTCGTGCATATATTCCACAGTCCAAAACATCGTGTAGTAGTACACAGTCCAATACATCATGCACTACAGGCATTGTACATAATAGTCTCCACAAGATCTCGATTAAGAATAGTGCTTGTCGAGATCATTAGTGTGTTGCTCGTTACTACGATCTATAGGCGCTACCAACTGTCCACATATAGGATTCTCCGCACACTAACGCCTCCAAGTTCAAATAATGAACCACACTGTAACACCCCTTGATTTAGCGACCGGAGCATAATCGTCATTATACCACAGTTACTAAATCTTAGTGTGTCACAATCATGACAACAGTAATTTTAAATTCTCAAGAGTCTATATATATATATATATTATTATTTTTTTTTTCATTAGCATCAATAGAAAATATAAGCCTCGAATGAAATATAAGTATATTCAACCCATAATACAACCATTGAAATAAAATCATATTCCTCATATACATATTTTATAGTCAGTTTACACAAATAACTAATGACATAGAATATAACAATTACAGAGTCCAATAAAATACAGCAGAGATAAAATACAAAAAGGGGAAAAGTAGTAGCCCAGGGATGGGCACTACCAGCAGTCAAAGCCGCAACCCCATATGTACATAACGCATAGTGTCCCAGTTGACACGACAGGCATCAATGCCTCCACGCGGCTACACTCTTACGTAGTCGAAGAAATCTTGTCCAGATGCTCAAACCAATCAACCAAGGTGTGGTCTCTCTTTATCTTCCTCACGATCTCTTATCAAATATAAATATAAAACAGAAATGCACAAATATAGGAAAGAGGTGAGACACCCATCCTTCATTACCATTATTGGCAGTAAGAAAACAAAGACCGGCAGCAAAGCGCCCACCAAGCAATACAGTTCATATATTCATCAACGAAATAGTGAAATTTATAATAAAAGCAATTCAATTCTAAGCAAATATCGAATCAATACAAAAGTTGATATTTATAGTATAGGTAAAACAACAATAAGCAATAGCAGTGAGATCACAATAGTATTTCCCGGAATCAACACAACAATAAGATAATCGTTTACGAAGTACAACAAGTGATCTTCACATTCACAGTATTCATGCCCAACGGATGGGCGACGACAATGAACGATGCACAATGCATTATGACACCACAATTCCTACTCCATGGAGCTAGACATAAAAATCGGAGAGAAAGATCAGGAGACATGTCTGTAACTCACTGCCGCGGCCAAAGTGCTATAACTCATCAATTTATCCACGTGCACATCATGGCATTGTACAGACATTCTACGCTAGATCATGAATAGGACAGTGTCTCGGTCCGGATCATCGGTGTGTTGCATCGGTCTAACTCACGGTACAGAAGAGCTACCAACTGTCCATTGCGAGCAACCCGCACCCCGATGCCCCCAAGGTCAACAGAAGACCTACACTTGTCTATTCGCACCCGCACTAAGGTGTGTTCAACTCCTAGGCAACTCGGCCTTAACAATGTCCAACGGACGTTCTCATTCTTTTTGTGCAATGCATGACTCAATCATGCTCCTCATGACAACTAGGTCAATCATGCTTCAAATGCATGTCATATCATTTAGCAACAAGGTTTGATCCCATCCACGGATCCACATCAAGCCAATAGTACATTTCAAGGATAACCACAATCTCATTCATTAATATGTATGATTCACAATTTCATACAATTCCATAATATGTCGCAATTGACCAATATAAGCATCAATATACAAATGGTCACTCACATGGACCCATAACATCGAATACAAGGATCAAGTCAATTGATGCGTCATTAGGTTCATTATGAATCCTAACTTAGTATTTGTTTCCCATTTTCAAGGTTCATATTCAAAATCAATTCTTAAAACCAATTTAACATTCCAAGGCTATTCAATTTCCCAAAACTTGTAATTTATTTAAGCTCTTAGGTCTCACACTCTCATGTTCTTCACTCACTTAGGATTACCTTAAATTTTATGATGCTTTCACTCTTAGTCCTTTAAGATTTATTAAGTCTTGATTTTATTAAATCCTTCCAACTCATTAATTTTCCATTTCATTACATAGGTTTCTAATTTCTTAATTCCTTATGATTCCAATTTATCAAAATCACACCTTCCAACTCATTAATTATCCATTTCATTACATAGGTTCCTAATTTTCTTAATTCCTTATGATTCCAATTTATCAAAATCAAATACTTACACTCAAAAATACCTTAGAGGTTGTGGCCTCACAATGGCTCAAATCTCAAATTCATTCAAGTCATCATCTACATGTCACTCCTCTAAAACCCTAATTTCTTGACCTAACTTTAAATTAAAACTGGGAATATACTACATGTGGGAAAATTCTGAAATTTTTATCACATGAAGTCTCATGTCTTAGATTTCAAATGGCACCGGTTTCATGTCCATACGACATCGGATCAAGAAATTATGCAACCTTGTTTACTGACTGCCAGAATACCTTTTTCGGCAGAATCTGTCGTGGGTTCAAACAGAAACTGGTATTGATTGGCTTGCTCAAAAATTCTTAAATTTTTACTACATGAAGCCTTATGTCTTAGCTTTCAAATGGCTCTAGAATCAGGTCATTCCGATATCGGTAGCTCGAGTTATGCAGCAAACATCGCTGACTGCTCACTGGATTCTGCTGAATCCGAAAATGGTTCTTTTGAAACAATTCTCAATTTCAATCATTCAAGATCATTTTCTATATGATCTTGAGTTCCTAACTAGTTCATTAACACTTAGAAAACATTAATCACTAACTTAAACCTCTTGATTTGAATCAAACCCAAAAAAATCACTCTCTTAGTTGTTCATGACCTAGGTTCAAACTCAAGAACCAACTAGCTCCAATCTATGGATAAATCCATATATTTCATTCTCAATAAGCTAAATTCCACTCCAAAATTGTGGCACTCCAAGAGATTCCCAAATATTTTTCTTCCATTTCCAATCACGTAATCCAATCCAACATACCATTATATACAACAAACCAACATTCACCCCTAATTTCTAATCAAAACCGTGGCATCATGTTAAGGTAGGAAACTCCAAATTTTCCATTTAGCAACCTCAACATGATCAAGCACAATTAATACATCAAACACATTCAAGAGCATAATCAAGTATCAATCAAATTCAATAGCATAATCAAGTATCAATCAAATTCAAGAATGCCAATTCATTCACAATTTATAATTCAAGCAAGCATACAAATAGCATACAAGGATGGATTTTCCCCATCAACACACATACAAAGTTTCCTCACCACCATAAGTGGTTGAAGTGAGTAGTCTCCCTCTTACCTAGAGGAGACAATGCAAGAAAACAACTCCTTGGTTCCTTGATTTTCAATTTTCGGATTCCACCTTCAAGAAAACCATAAAGTGGTCAAATTCTCATATTTACAAACTAAAGCTTGAAAAGAATGATCCTTGGTCACATAGGTAACCAAGGGAAAACGAAAATGAGAAGAAAATGGAGAGAAATCAAGAGAAACACCAAGAAATCTCCTTTGCAAATTTTCGGATTTGCACCCCCCAAGAACCCTAAAAATTCCAACTTTGTTAAATCAATTCCAATGCTTAAAAAATGAAGTATGGATAACCAACATATAGACCATAACCATGAAAATGAAGAGAAGGAAGAGAGGTCTTGAAACTTACCCAAAAAGCTCAAAGCTTGAAGCTTGGAAAAATGGTGAAGATGATGGATTTTCAAGAAACTCCAAGAAGAAAAGATGTTTAGAATGGGGAGGGGATTTAGAAAATGTAATTAGAAGAAATTTTTGTGAAGATTAGGGAAGAAGAAGGAGGGCTGGCCGTAGCAATGGTGGAGAGAAGGGGGAGAAAAGAAAAATGAAGAAGAAGGAAGAAAGGGTAGAGAGAGAAAGTGTTTGATAATTAATGGATTTGTGTAATAAAAATTAAATGAAACAAAGCAATATTTTGCTTTGCATGGGCTGCTGGCAGCCGTATAGAGAGAGAAGAAGAGAGAGAAGAAATTGGCTTCTCTTGGAAGCCAAGGGCCATTTGGGTCATTATTTGGTCAAAGCTTCTCAAAGAAGCTTTGATTATTTAACATTAAATTTGAATTAAAGTGAATGGATTAGACATAAAGTAGATTGCATTAGGATAATGTGATAGGATTTTTAATGCATGCTATTATTCAATGGATAATAGTTACAATGATTAAGTCGGTATTAATTTATCGACAGATGAAATTTACACGATTTTATTATTCGATCGCTAAATTTCTTAAAAAAATATGAAACCTCGTAAGCGTGTCCAGCCTCGTGTTTAGTAAGATCCCCGTCGACAAGTCCATAGTTCAAGGTTCTCGGAGAAAACATCTTGTTTTCAAACTAAACAAGATTGCGCACGTAAAATGAGAAATATATTAAAATATTCGACATTTTCGAAAAAATCTCAGAAAATTCTCAAAAATTACAAATATTATAAAATGACTATTCGTCTTATTATTTTCAAATTTTTGAAGTATTACAATCGTTTTCCCCAACTCTGCTCAATACGAACGCAAAACGAGGAATATATTAAAATATTCGTCGTTTCCGAAAAATTCTGAAAGAATTCACATAAATCATAAATATTAGAAAATAACTATTCGTAATAAAATTTTCCAACTTTGGGAGCATTACAGTCGTTTTGCCGACTCTGCCCAGTGTGCACGTAAAATGAGAAATAATATTAAAATATTCCACTTTTTCAGAAAAAACCAGAAAAATTCCAGAAAATCCTAAATATTGTAAAATGATCATTTATCCTGAAATTATTAATTTTCGGGATGTTACACACACTACGCCTATCACACCCACAACATGGTGTAATTCATCTCGTCAATCAATCGCCAATTATCAACCAAATTAACACAACTCTCAACAAAAATCAAGAATTACCAAAATACCCTTAGTTCCAATATATTACCATATTTACAAAAATACCCTCAATCTTAATGTTCCAAAATATAGTATATCTCCACTTGACAGTACTATCTCTCAACATATCCGGGTCCACCACTTTGGCCTGACAGTAAAACTCACTGTTCCATTTAGTCGCATAGAAATTTTATCGTGTTTTCACAATCGCATTGCTTTTACAAATGTTTTTAAATCGTGTAAATATATTTTGACATTTTTGAACATCGCAAAATGTTTTTAAATCATTTTCTCAATCGCGTAAGATTTTTAAATCATTTTCTTAACCATATAGCTTAAAGTCTTTATTTTAACAATGCATAGGCTTTATCTAGTACTTTTAAACTACGTAGAATATTTTCCTTACATTATAAATATATTATGGAATCTTTTCATTTTATTTATCTGATTTTAGTAAATTTCGACAGCATTTTGCCTAGAAAATCAGTATATGGTATTTTTAACGTTTTCCTCTAAATTCTGTTCATTTTAATCTTATCCAACAGTTACACCTTGAAACTTGCTAACGCGTTTCAAAACTCAGATAGTGAGCTCTACGTTAGAATTTTTCAAGTGTTTCTTTATTTCTTACTTATAATAAATTATGCTAATTTAGAATTCTAGAACTAAGTTCATTCATTTTATTTCTCGAAGATTCATTGGAATCAAATTCTTTTGTAAATTAGTAACTTAACCGGCCTTAGAAAATAATTTAGGAATTTAATTGTATATTAAATGACATGTTGGCCATAATTAACCTATCCTTCACAACTAATCATTAAATCATTATCTAACTTCTAAATTATTTCCAAACTCATTATTTTACCTAGATTCTTTAAATCATTGTTTTAGAAAATGGTTGAGAACATTTTGGTTCTCTTTTTCTTGGAGAAGCCATGAGCCTCTATTGTGTTCTTTGGAACACTCATGCAATCCTTACATGTTATTCACATCCTACTTTAATAATCATATATCTATAAACACATGCAATATACTTTAAAAACTATAAACACATGCAATATATTTTAAAAACTATAAACACATGCAATATATTTTAAAAACTATAAACATGCTTGCAAACGAAATCATCCACAAATAGGAAAAACAATAAACAACCACACAATTTAATCCTTATGGATTCTTTACAACATACAATCCATTTTCTCATCACCACACAAGGTTGATGAGATTAAATCTCCCTCTTACCTCTTGAAGACAAGGATCTCCTAGTCTCCTCCTCCTCTTTGATTTTCGTTTGGACTCCAAAACAAATCCCTAAAATTCTTAAACAATAAGTAAAATCACATACAATGCTTCATAATGGAAAACCATGGAACAAACATGGTTTAGAAAGTCACAAACTAAACTTTAAACCATAAAAACCAAAGTTTACCTTTACGAAAGTAAACAAAAGCTTGGATTTTGAAGTAGAAGGAGTAGGTTTTTGACAAAAGTTTCTAAACAAAAATTGTTTAGGAGATAGCTTAGGTTTAGGAAAAGTAAGAAAGAAAAATTATAGAAGATAGATAGTGGATTTGAGGGTGAAGGCCGAAACTTGAGAGAGAAAAATGGAAGGAAAGGTGTGCTTAGGTTCTTGGAATTTTTTGAGAGAAAATGAAGTAAAGCTTTTAGGTAAATGAAAAGTGAATATTGAGTGTAAAATGGGAAGGGGCTTCCGTGAGTGTATAGGAGAGATTGAGTGTTTAACTTGGATAGTAAATATCCATTTGTGTTCACACTTGAAGCACATGGCTTATGTCACCATTTGGCCACCTAATGTGCATGCAAGATGGTTCAAGAAACTTGGAGAGGCTTCCCAAGCTCTTTAGCCGTGTGGCCTTAATAGGATTAGGGCTTGGGTTGATTTTAATTAATGGCTAAACACATACTAATTAAATGGCTAGTTAATTAGGTTTAAGTCTCCTATTAACACTTAATTAACATTCTAATTATATAACTAATTAATTAAATATATAATTACATATATCATACCCTCTAAATAAAATTAGGATATCTAATTAGAAATTAGATTATAACTAATTAATAACTAGATTAGCTTACTTAGTTTGTTAATTAGGCAATTAACATGGTCAAATTAAGTTTAATTAGTTTACTAAGTCAACCCACTATGTTTGACTCAATCTCAACCTTTGATTTTAACTTTAATTCCTAACCCTTGATTTGATCTAAGGTGGATATTACTTAGTGATTAAAATAGGATTGCTCTCACACCATTGATTTGATCAACGGTTATGATCAAAGCTTCTAAAACAAGCTTTACATCCAATGGTCCTTGATGAAGTCCATGCTTCTTTATTTGACTAATTCTTATTAGTTTAGAATTTTCAAGCCACCTTCGTTGACTTGTTCCTATTGGCTTAGAATTCAGTCCAGTCAGAATCGTTGACTACTACTCTAAACGTGGGTCCCATAAACTTTTTTGGGCCCCCTAAAATCCTAAATAATATTATAATAATATAAAATTATTTTATTACACGGTTAAATCCTAAAAATTAAAAGATTAATATATATATATCAATCGAAATTGGGTCTAGTAAGATCCTCCAGCTCCAATTAATTAAAATAATATTTTTTCGGCCAGAAAATTATTATTTTCTTGACTCGGAGCAAATCACACACAACAATCAAAAACAGTATCGGAATAGTCAAATTATTTTTATAATGCACAGAAAACACAAAACAGTGTATTTCTGTTATTTCTGTAACATAGTCTAAAATTTGGGGTGTTATACATGGTGTAAGCCTATCTAAAGCTCATTCCCCTTCCACCCAAGACAAGAGGGATCGCATAAGCAAGATTCCATATGCATCTACAATTGGATCTATCATGTATGCCATATTATGTACTTAACCAGACGTCTCGTATACTTTGAGTATGACGAGTAGGTACCAGTCTGATCCCGATGAGAGTCACTGGACTGCTGTCAAGAACATCCTTAAGTACTTGAGAAGGACTAAGGATTCGTTCTTGGTATATGGAGCCGAGGATGAGCTAGTTGTAAAAGGTTACACTGATGTTAACTTCCAAACTGATAAGGATGACTCCAGATTGCAATCGGGTTATGTTTTTTTCCTAAATGGCGGGGCTGTGAGCTGGAAGAGTTCAAAGCAGGAGACAGTCACCGATTCTACCACAGAGGCTGAGTATATTGCTACCTCCAATGCAGCAAAGCAGGCCATTTGGATTAGGAAGTTCATTGCTGAACTTGGTATTATTCCTAGCATTGTGGACCTAGTGGACCTCTATTATGATTATAATGGAGCCATTGCACAAGCTAAGAAGCCTAGATCTCATCAGCGATCCAAACATATACTTAGGCGCTTCCATCTCATTCGAGAGATCATCGATAGAGGAGATGTGAAGATATATAGAGTACCAAGAAATGATAATATTGCTGATCTACTGACAAAACCTCTTGCACAGCAGAAGCATGAGGGTCACACTAGGTCTTTAGGCATTAGACATATGCCTGATTGGCTCTAGTGCAAGTGGAAGATTGTTGGTGTATGCCCTAAAGGCTGATACATTTGTCTGTATTTACATACATTCTATTATGCTTATTTTAATATATGAGGCATTTCAATTATTGTGTTCTTTTTTAATAAACATAATAAAGTCCTTAGAATAGTAAGTTTGATGACATAGGACATCAAGTGGTTGACTTGATTGTGAGATCCTATTGGATAAAATTAGAACACTATTCTTAAATGTCCCTAGTCAAGTATTATTGTTAATTTGGACAACAATAATGCATTGAGACTAGTATATGCATAGACTGATGACCATATCTCACGGGTCATAGAATGAGATATCAAGTCTTTACATAGGTACATATTAGAGCAATGATGTACTGGACTGACCCGCCATGAGAACGCTACATGGATCGTTGCGTGAGTGTCATAAGCGATTCTCATAGTAAAAATGGTGTCTATGGTCCTTTGACCTGAAATCACTACGATTCCTACATGAGGAGTTGTGTGTTTTAGTGCCATCAAACGTCATCTGTAACAAGGTGATTATAAAGTTAGTTATTGGATATACCGCGAATCATGCAAAGGGATGCGAGTGACATAGATGGGATTTGTCACTCCTACATAACAGGAGTGATATCTTCGGGCCCCCTGATTGAGTGAGACTGCGAAATGCATGGCCATGCTCAAATGAATCAATATGAGATATTGATTTCATTTGTTATTACAAAGTCTACTCGAGTATCAAGAAACGAAGGATTGGACTATACAAGGGTGACACATTCCATGCCTTGTGTTCAATCTAGATATCTTGACAAAGGGACTAAACGACACAGAAACATTAGTCACGGAAAGGTTATGTCAAATCACTGACATTCTCATTACTTGGGTAGCAGCGATGTATTGCTATATACCACTCACTGCTTGTAATATTAAAATGAGATTTTAATATTACTGCCAACGTAATGAGAACCTGCAAGGTCACACACATAGAGCAGATTAAAATTGGAGCAATAGATCCAACTTAGACTCGGATTCAAATATAGGCCAAACTCATAACAGATGAGTCTAGGGTTACACAACTTACCTTGCTGCTGCTCACACTTACTGAAGGCGGTCACTATTATAAATAGTACTGTTAAGGGGGCTGCTAAGATACACAGTATAGAACCCTAGCCGCACCTACCAAAAAGTAAGTGAGAGAGTGATAGGGATCTTCTCTTCTCTTCGCAACTAGCACTGTATGAGAGACGTGAGGCTCCCTTTTGTGAACGTTGGACGTTTGTGAGTTTGGTCGTGTGGATACCGCAGAGACATCGTCACTGTTAAGATTTTATGACTTTTTGGCATGGATCCTTGGTGGGAATCCTATTTTTCCGCTGCGTGATGTATCCACAATTCCTAACACTAGAAACACCAAATAGATGAATGAGTCAGATGTGGTTTCCTTTTATAACCAGAAACATTAGATAGACGATTAAGTCAGATGTGACTTGTTATCATAAGAAACCCAGATATATCAGTGATATTATGTAATTGTATAGGCGATTATATAATATTATTGATATTAATGGTATTGAACAATTATATGGGTGATTGCTTTAATATCATTGGGAATAGTTCGACGGTGGTTTGGTCTCTTTGAGCATGCAATTGAGCATTAGACGGTCGGCTTGTGATGCCTAAGAGTGGGAGTGAATTGGATAAGTGTGATCCTGGATGGATCTCAGGGGGCGTCAAGGCGAGGTGATCCACCTAGTGACCGTTGTCACATTGTATACCCCTGGCCGTGGACACTGTTGCAATGCATGACAAAGACCCGATAAGCACTAATCTTTTTGTGATCCAGCGTAGACTGTCTTTTATAGGGGGGCAGGTCTTTTGGATTGCTCATCTCTGAATGTTGACTCCATGGAGTAGGACTTTGGGTTGCATCGTGTATAAGAATGGTCAGCATACGCATCATACATGTGCATGGTCAGCATGTCTGTTATTGTGGCATGATCCATGACATATACATCTCTTGACGTATACTGCTGAATTACTTATCAGTTAATAACATGATTATGTTGTTGCTTTATAAAAATCTTGTATTGATATGATTATGTTGTTGTTTTAGAAAAATCCTGTATTGATATGATTATGTTGTTATTCTATAAGATTCTTGTATCGACATGATTATATCTGCTATTACTTGATGTTGTTGTGTATGAAAGACACTAATGTCTTTTGTTGTGTTTTTTGCTGCCATGATGGTATCGATGTAGGGGATCTCACCTCTTCTACTGTATTATTTTGTTCGTTTCTATCTTTATATTTTTTATGAAAAGGCTGCGATGGTGGCAAGGCAAGACCCGCGAGGTTTCTTTAGGCTACGATTCCATGGAGGCATCAGTGCGTGGAATGTTCAGTGGGACACCAAACGCATTCGGTATGACGGCTATGTCACCTTGAGTTGGAGCAGGACCCGGTATGAGGTGGTCACATTCAGCTTTGACGCAGATGTTCACTTGCAGTTCTACATGCCCCTTGGAGAGCTTTGGGATGATCGGAGAGCTTCCTATAGGGAGGTTTCTGTGGAGTCGACTGCTCGGACTCCTATCCGTAGTGACAAGCCCCAACTGGGGGCTTTGTCTTTTGGGGATCCCGATGGGGTTTTGGATGAAGATCAGGTGCAGGAACCCGTTCTTCAAGTGTTTGGACTTGGTCAAGGCTCAATTTTCTTTTGGTAGTTATATGTATAGGTATGTTTATTTTGGAGTACTTAAGTTTTATGCTTTTGAATTATGTACTAATGTGTTTAAGGATGTGGTAAACTTTGTTTTATGAAAAGTCTTTCATTCAGTTCTTATTACTTGAGTTTCTTATTTATTTCAGTCAACTTATATAATCCTTTAAAAGGAAATTATTGAATCTCACACTTTACAATATTTACTACTTCATAATTTGATAAGTTTCTTCATAAAAAGAGTTGTTTTAAAGTGTAAATGTGATGTTTGACAAGTTTTTTAAAAAAAAAATCAATCAATAAATGTGATGCCCTCTCGGGGGGGGCATTGCAGGTATAAAATGGGCAGACTTGGTTACTCTTTCCATTATAACTCAAACCGCATCAACTCCTAGCTGAGTTCTGGTAACCCTATCACAAAATCCATTGTGATGTTATCCTATTTCCACTCAGGGATTCCTAAAGATTGAAGAAGTCTAGAGGGTTTCTATGACACCCAGGGCCAACGAGGGCTGGGAGTGGTCGTCGGTGCTAAAAGATGAAGCACGGACAAGGAGCAGCTCCTGGCAGGTTTCTAGGCGGAAGGACACATGAATGAACTGAATACACACCGGAATGAGAGGGATCCAGAGACTGTGCAGGTATGGGATTGCATAGTTGAGGATGGCTTAAAGGAATTGATTAGCACCACCCATATCAACAAGATGCATATTCTTTTCGAGAGCCAATAACATAAGTACTTCATAGTTAAGCATGCTTGACTTGGAGCACTTGTGGGATGGGTGACCTCCTGGGAAGTTTCTTATAATGCGTGTGAGTGATGACAAAGCACGCTAAAAAGACCCGTGTTGGTTTGTAGGGATACTCATCGATCTTGCAGGCAGTCTTAGGACGTTACAAATGGTATCAGAGAGGGACCTTTTCTAGTACGGTATGGTTCGAGGATGAACTATGCGGAAACTGGTGGGCATGTGACACTCGGGGCCTATGAGGGGGGAGTGGTCGCCAGTGCTAAAAGATAAAGCACGGACAAAGCGGCTCCTGGAAAGCTTCTAGGCGAAGGGACACATAAATGAACTAAATACACACCGAAATGAGAGGGATCTAGAGATTGTGCAGGTATGGGACTGCATAGTTGAGGATGACTTAAAGGAATTGATTAGCACCACCCATATCAATAATATGCATCTTCTTTTCGTGAGCCAATAACAAAAGTACTCCATAGTTAAGCGTGCTTGACTTGGAACACTTGTGGGATGGGTGACTTCCTGGGAAGTTTTCTAGGATGCATATGAGTGAGGACAAAGCACGCTGAAAATACCCGTGTTGGTTTGTAGGCACACTCATCGATCTTGCAAGCTGTCTTGGGATGTTACAAAAGTTGTAACACCCCGAAAATTGTTTGTTTCATGATAAATAGTCATTTTATAATATTTGTGATTTTTGTAAATTTTTCTGAATTTTTTCGGAATTGTTGATTATATTAATATATTTCTTGATTTGTGTGCGCACTGAGCGAAGCCAGGAAAATGAAATATTTTTCCCGAGGCTAATAAACCTTGAACGGTGGAAATGTCGATGGGGGATATCACTAAACCCAAGGCCGGGCACAGTTTACAAGATTTACATTTTTTAAGATTTTATCTAATAAATTAAATCGCAGTACGTTCTGTTAAATAAAATTTTTTCAGTACGCTCTATTATCCATCGGACAATACATACTGGCTTAGTAAACTGTAACAATTGTCCATTGGGTAATAGCTTGTAGTAAAAACCCTTATCACCTTATCTAGAAATCTACTTTATGTCCCATCAAGTTGACTTTTGCAAAAAGCTAACAAAGCTTCTCAAGGAAGCTTTGCACCAAGCTTCTAGAGGAAGCTTCCCTCCTCCTCTCTTCCATGTAGCTCCATGGCAATGTGGAGGGAAATGTGAGAAATTTTGTCACATTTTCACTAATATCACATATTCATTTCACATTTCAAAAACGCTAAACACTTTTCTAACACTTTCTCTCTCTACACTTCTCTTCTCTCATTTTTCTCTCAAGCTTTTTCTCCTCATTCTCTCTTCTTCTTCCCATGGCAGCCACATCCTTCCACCCTCCATGCTTGTTTGATTTTCAAGCTCACACTTTGCTTGAATCTACATCTTGATTAGAAGACTTTCTTTCTTGCTGGAATCATCAACTATAAGCTCACCCATTCTCTATATTTTCTCTTCTCTTCCACGGCCAAGACACCATTTTTGGCCACCCACATTTTCTTTCTCAATCAACCTTGTTTCTTACATTTTCTCATCATCTAGAACATTTTCTCTTTTGTGACCACCTCTTGAATCCACCATTTTCATCTTCTTCCACAAAGCTCTAAAGTTTGAAACTTTGAGGTAAAGTTTATGACTTTTCCATTTTCTCTCCTCATTTTCGTGATTCTTGGTCATCTTTGTGACCAAGAACTCCTCTTTTATGGTTTGATTTATTTATTGTAAAAGTTTGATGTCCTAGGGTTTTGATGGTGGTGGAGGCCGAAATCTACAAGGAGCTCCAAGGAAGTTCTTTTCTTGTTTTCTCTCTTGGTAAGAGGAAGATTATCCGCTTCAACCTCTATTGGTAGTGGGAAACTTATTTGTGTGTTGGTTGTGAGAAACCCATATTAGGGTTTCTCTCTTGATTATATGTTTTTCTAATGATCTTTGTATTAATTTCCTCTATGTAGTTTTATTGTTTGTATTTTTATATGTTGATGATCTTGAATTGATTTTGATGGATTGGAAATATGAATTGGAAGCAAGGGTTCCTTGCTCTCCTTAATGAGGCTCACGGCCATACCCCCTTCAATAGGGTGTTCATGATTAAAATTTTGTACAAGTTGGAAAGATAACTAATCAAGTGAATAACAATTAATGGAGTAATGGAAAATTTGGGTTCTTATCGCTTTGGGAGGCTCACGGCCTCTAGGGCCTTTTTGAGTCTAAATATGTAATTTTTAGGTAACCTTGGAACTTAAGAAATTAAGTATTAAGTAATTAACAATGTAATGGAAAGAAATTTATTTGATGACCTAGAGTGATTTTGAACTTAAGGGAAGAACAAGAGTGAGTGTGAGACTTGAGAATCTTAGAATAATGTTCTAAGTGAATATGATTGAATTTAAGTAAAGAAACTTACCTAATTAAGAGAAATAATGATCTAATGAGAACTACAAGAGAATTCCTCTAGAGAAAGATTTCTTAAGAAATATTAAATTAAAGTACAGCTGCATAATAAACTTTAAAAAGTGTACTGTCTCATTTGAGAATTTGGTAATGTGTTATTATAGGTCCATGAGTGGGACCAAAATTCTATTGATGTTTAACTTGGAGAAATTATGGTATATTATGGGATGAGTATATCATTGTTGAATATACATGAATATGCATTGAGTCATCATGCATTGTGAAAGTTCGGTGGACTATTGTTAAGGTCATATTGCCTAGGAGATTGAATCACACCTATGTGCGGGTGCGAGTAGACTAGTGTAGGTCATAATGTTGACCTTGGGGCGTCGGGGTGCGGGTGTCTCACAAAGGTCAGTTGGTAGCTCATTTGGGTTATGGGATAGACCGATGCAAACGCACTGACGATCTGGATCGAGACACTGTCCTATATCGCGATCAAGTGTAGAATGTCTTGTACAATGTCATGATGTGCACGTTGATAAATTAAGAAATTATAGCACTTGTTGGCTGCGGCAGCCAAGTTACAGACATGTCTCCTGATCATTCTCTTCGATGTTTGTGTCTAGCTCCATGAAGTAGGATTTCAGTATCATGTGCACGTGCATAGTGAGTCAGCATATTACTTGACATTTATTTATATGATGATAGGAACTGTTGCCTTATTGATGTTATAACTGCATGGATTCATTAAGTTGTTTACTATTTGCTTCTTGATGCTGATTATTATATCTGAAATGTTATGTGGGCGCTTTGCGCCATTCTATTTCTTTACTGCCATAATTGGTACTGAGCGTAGGATGTCTTACCTCTTTTTTGTATTTTTGCTATTCTGTTTATTTTTATGTTTCCCTAAAGACGTTGGTGAAGAAGGGGAAGCGCACGAATTCCCTAGCTTTTGGCCTGATTTTGATTACTTTCCTGTTTAGATATGGCGTCCCGTCCGCGTGGCTTTTTGGGTTATGCAAGATTGACTTTTCATGGAGGTTCGGACTGCTGGCACATCAATCTGATGTAAGGATCGCTGTATCTACCTCAAAGACATGGCTGTGTCTCTGGCTTGGGGACGTTATGACCCACCTGTCTTTACTTTTAATGCTCACTTGCATTTAGAGTTTTACTTGCCCATACGTGATATGTGGGGTGAGTGTTATTACTCCCCACAAGAGGATTCGTTCTTATCCTCTGCACGAGCTCCTGCTCGTAACTCAGTTGCTCCGATGAGGATTTCCTCTGACGAGGAAGACCCTAAGGAGGATCCATCTACGGTTCGTTCTCATTCGCGTTAGGGGCTGATGTTGTTGGTAGCCGCTGATGGCTATCTGTAAATCTTTTGGAGGCCTGATGTTTTGTCTATTGGTGGGTTGTATATGTGTAATCATTTTGGGGCACATAAAGCTTCTACTTTTTGTATATCTGGTGATATATCTAAACAAGTATGATATAAGTATGATGTATGAATGTATGGTTTACTTCTCATGTTACTTTCTGCTATAACTACGTCTTATCATCTTATTTTATTGCATAAAAAAAAAAGAATTCACCAAAATCATTTATATGATTACAACTAAATAGGCTTATCTATATTATAATGAATCGGGTCGTAATTTATACATTTTGTTTCTGTTTCGTGGTTATGGTGTGACGTTCCCTCCTCAAAAAGGGGCGTTACACTAGTTTGGTATCAAAGTCCTGGTTTCAGTTTGCTTTTGGGTCTTTGTGGTTAAGTCTGTCTTGTTTGTGTCGTATGATTCTTTGTATTTGGTATTCCGAAAGGATACATCTAATTCTTCCTTGTGTTTTTCATTCAGTCTACCCTAAATAAGTGAAATGGCACGCGGCAAAGGCATGGCCGCAGCAATCGATGCAACGCAACGAATGGCGGACGTCATTGCACAACAAACTGAGAGAGCTATTCAACAGCAGGAAAGGGCTGCATAACAACTAGAAGCTTCAGCCGATGCTTAAAATCTATGACAGTTTCGTTATAACAACCTTCCTCAGTTTAAGAGGGAATTTGATCCAGAGAAGGCTAGTCTTTGGATTAAGGAGCTGGAGAAAATTTTCAAAGGCATAAACCGTGCCAATGATAAGAAAGTAACCTATGCTGCTTTTATGCTGATCAGAGATGCGGAAGATTGGTGGAATGGAACACAGAGTTTACTAGAAGTTGAAGGTCGAGTAATCACCTGGGAGGTATTCAAAAATAAATTCTTAGAGAAGTATTTTCCAGCAAGTGCAAGACATGCCAAAGAGATAGAGTTCCTTAGTTTGCGGCAAGGGAACTTGACTGTCAGCAAGTATGTCGCGAGCTTCGAGAGCTTGTCCAAATTTTTAACGTATTTCCAACACCAGCCGGACGAGGTGTGGAAGTGTCAGAAATTTGAGGAAAGATTGAGGTATGAAGTAAAAAGGGCGGCCATAACCTTGAGGATCAACCAGTTTTCAGAGCTGTTGGACACGTGTCACCAAGTGGAAGATCTGGATCAGTCGCGGGACATGAGGAATCATAACTTTGGACCTACTAGGTTCCAAAGACTAGGTGGCAACAATGAAAACCACTTTCAAAAGAGACCCTATTCCCGACCACCGAGAAGTCAGCAACAATCATCTGGTGGAGTTTCCAGCGGAGGTTTTGGTGGAAATCAAACTGGCCAGGTTATGGCATCTTCTCCAAAGTGTTTGAAGTGTGGGAAGGATCACCTAACGAGGGATTGCACCATCAAAGGAATAATCTACTTCATATGTGGGAAACCTGGACATGTCTCTGGCGACTGCAATCAAGCTAAAGCAGAGCCTTCAGTCAACACTACACGAGCTACAAAACCGCAGGCAAGAGGCCGAGTCTACACTATAAGTGGAGCGGAAGCTCCGAATCTAAAGATCTGATACAAGGAGAGGGTACCATAGGAGGTAATCTTTTGACTGTACTGTATAACTCTGGGGCAACCCACTCTTTCATTTCTTATGACTGTGTGCGACGAGTTGGTTTACCTGTGTCTTCCTTACCTTTTGACTTGACTGTTTCTACCCCTACTGCTAAACCTGTTGTTACCACCAAAGTTTGTTTAAATTGTCCTTTAATTGTTAAGGGTCGAATCTTTCTGTTGATTTGATCTGCTTACCTCTTTCCTAATTAGATGTAATTTTAGGAATGGATTGGTTGTCTTCTAACCATATCCTGTTAGACTGTTCTAGTAAAACCATAGTTTTTCCTATGGATGAAGTTTCTAGATTTTTTACGGCCAACCAAGTTCGAGCTTTCTTGAAAGAAGGAGCTCATGAATACATGCTATTGTCTTCCTTAGAAGTCAAGATCAAGATAGAATTGGATGTTATTCCGATAGCTAATGAATTTTCTGAAGTCTTTCCTAAGGACGTACCTAGTTTACTGGCAGAGCGGGAGATAGAGTTCACCATTGATCTTGTGCCTAGATCTGGTCTTGTATCTATAGTGCCCTATAGGATGTCACCATCAGAGTTAGTTGAGCTTAAGAAGCAGTTAGAAGAACTAATGGAAAAGCAATTTGTTAGACCCAGTGTGTCACCATGGGGAGCACCAGTGTTGCTAGTCAGGAAGAAGGATGGGACTTCTCGATTATGTGTGGATTATCGCCAGCTGAATAAGGTCACAATCAAGAATAAGTATCCATTTTCGAGGATAGATGACTTGATGGATCAACTGAAAGGAGCAACAGTGTTCTCTAAGATTGATCTGTGATCGGGCTATCATCAAATCCGAGTGAAGGCCGAGGATATTCCTAAAACAACTTTTCGTACCCGTTACGATCATTACGAATATCTTATAATATCATTTGGTGTAACGAATGCACCTACAATATTCATCGATTACATGAATAAAATCTTTTGTCCTTACTTGGACAGATTCGTTGTTGTCTTCATTGACGATATTCTGATCTATTCTCAAAATTAGGAGGATCATGCTGATCACCTCAGTATAGTTCTCCAGATTCTTAAGGAAAAGATATGAATGCTTATGTCTTGAAGCATATCAAATGGGTTTTTGATGATAACAAAGGCCAAAGTGAAGTTCAAGTGCAAAAGAGAAGATCAAGCGCAAAAGGAAAAATCAAGATCAAAGAAAGAAGTAAAGAGGTTTATTTAGTTATAAGACTTAGAACATTAATGTTAAATGCTCTCAAGATTTCTCAAATGGTTTTTCAATATATGATTTCAAAATAAATGGGAAATTTCAAAGATAAACATGGCTTTCAAGAAAACTTGTGTTTCAATCTTAAAACTAACACTCTTAAAAAGATTCATGTTTAAACAATTGTCTCAAGGTGTTAGAAATGACTTACAAGCTTTATTGGACTTGAAAAATGTGTTCAATGGCCAATGTAATCGATTACACGACGTTTGTAATCGATTACACAGCAAACAGAAGGCATGTAATCGATTACATGAGCAATGTAATCGATTACAAGCAAGTCAGAGGCCATGTAATCGATTACACAATATATGTAATCGATTACATCAAGCCCAGAAAAGTATGAACACGTTCAAAGAGTCATGTAATCGATTACATGGATATTGTAATCGATTACACAGCAAGTCAGAAGTCATGTAATCGATTACACAGATATTGTAATCGATTACACACAAGTCAGAAGCCATGTAATCGATTACACCAAGAATGTAATCGATTACACAGAGCCCAGAAAGTCAAGAACATATTGGAACAACATATTTAATCGATTACATAAGTTGAGTAATCGATTACAAGAATCCTAACAACATCCAACGGCTATATTTAATGCATTTAATGCGTGCCCAGAAAACCCCAACGGCTCTATTGAATGAGAAACTTATAAATACCAAAGTTGGGTCTTTATTTGAGGTTGACCTTGAACCAAAAACTGATCATCAATACTTCCAAACGTGAATCAATCCTCAAATCCATTTCTTGCTCTGTTTTTTGTAAAAACATGAAAAATCTTTGAGAGCATATTAAGAGCTTCAATTTGTATTTATCTACTCTTTAAGAGAGTTTCTATCTTCTATACTTTGTGTAATCTGAAAAAGAGAGGGTGAGGTATCCCTCTAAAGTGAAGGGTGTGTTAGTCATGGCAACCATTACCCAAGAAGGGGGTGAATTGGGTATAAAAACTTTTTTACAAAAGCTCTTAAAATAAACACAAATATTTAAGCTATTTAAATAAAAGCACAGAAGGAACGTGATAAAGAAAAGAAACTTTAAGAACAGCAGAAAGTAAATGTGCATAAAATATAATTATATAAAATAAAGAGATAAAGAGAAGAAGAGCAGGCACGATATTTATCCTGGTTCGACCACCAACCACTTATGGTCTACGTCCAGTCCCCGAAACATAGTTCAAGATTTTTCACTATGTATACAAGCTTCCAATAGGTGCTTGTAACCTTTACATGAAAGAGCACTTTTCACACACAGGGAAACTCTACCCTTGTGCTAAAGTCTCAGCCCGCAGGGATACCTCACCCTTATACAAACCTTAGAGGGATACCTCACCCCCTTTACAAACCTTGAAGGATACCTCACCCTCAATATAGAAGAACAGAAATATAGATAAAAACTCTCACTCAGAGCAAATTATACAATTTGAAGTGCTAAAAGGCTCTCACATGATATCTCAAAGTTTCAGCAAAAAGAGCACAGAAAATAAGTGTAAATAAAAAATCACATTTTTCAAAACAACCACAAATTAAACTGATAGCTGGGCTCTATGCAGATGAGACCCACGGTCTCTATTTATAGAGTCAGATAGAGAAATAGCCGTTGTAGCAATTAATTTCGTGATTATTATAAAAAAGTGTCCGTTACATACCATATCCGGAATTTGTATCTACCATGTTTATTCAAATAAGCCTTCTGCTATTCGAATAACATGTTCGTTTTAAAAACATTTCTGAAACTGGTTATTCGAATAACCGTCGTGTTATTCGAATAACGATGCCAAAAACACTTTCTTTAGAAAACTGGTTATTCGAATAACAATAGTTTTATTCGAATAACATTCGTTAAAACCTATTTCTGGGAGCAAGATCTATTTGAATAACTAATGAGTTATTCGAATAGCTGATATAAAACACGTTATTTTGGAAAACACTTATTCGAATAACAGAAGTGTTATTCGAATAACACTTTAAAACACACAGTTACGCAGCAGCCAAAAACAAAGCTTTATTCGAATAACCAATGAGTTATTCAAATAACTCAATTATAAAACAGTTATAAAAGCTTAAAAAACATCCCAGAAAGTTTATCAAAAACACCAAAATATTTTTAAGTTATTTTCAAGATCAAAACAGTTTTGGTATAAGTTTAAGAAAAACATTTTTGTTTTATCTTCATGCACTAGGAGATATCCAAAGAGATCCTCCAACAAAGAGACTCTAAGTCCTAAAGCTATCCTTAAAAGATCTTAGACTTGGTCTTCCCATCATGTGTGTTATCATCAAGACAAATCTTCAAAGACATATCTTTAATCACATTCTCCTTGTGTTGAGCTTAATAGATATCTATTGCTTTCTTGTTGCAAGCTCACTCTTGGTATTTGGACTATCCTGTAAAGTATTGTTCACTTAAACAAACATAGTTAGTCCAAAAACATAATTCAATATCTTCATATGCATGAATCATAAATATATAGCTTTAGTTAGTTTAACATGCATATAAGACATTCATAGACACATCCAAATAAGATATTTATTAAATATTAATGGATATGCTCTATATAGAATGCAACAAAGAGTATAAGCAAGATATTCTTTTTGTCTTGTATTTGTTATCATCAAAACTTAACATATAAAATCATTTGGGGCAAACTTATTTCCACAATCTCTCCCTTTTTGATGATGACAAATCACCAAAGAAAAAATATGTTGAGCAATATACAAGAATTGATATTTATGTAAGCATATCAAGCAATTGAGCACAAGAACATATTTTTTTGTAAGCATATCAAGCAATTGAGCACAAGAACATATTTTTCTTTCTAATTTTCTCCCCCTATAGATAAAACTCATGTTGTCAAAGAGGTGAAACGATCATGCTTTCAAGATATAGAAGATTATTTATGCAGTGCTTGGCATATTTTTGTATGTCAACATTTCGCATATGATAGCAGTAAAACACTTTATGTAATCAAACAAGGATGTAAGCTAAAAGATATAAACAACAATTTAAGGGTTGGGCTCCCCCTCAAAATATGCATATTATCAAAATAATAGATAAAGGAAATATGTATACGAAGACAATGTAAGCACATTACCTTAAAGAAAAGTAAGGCAAATATACATCTTCTTAATTCCTCAAACAAAAACCATTTTAAAACTTCTCCCCCTTTCAAAAAGAATTTTATAAGAGCACATTATATTTTCAAAAGCATTTTAGAAGGGTAGAAATATTTTATATTTAAAAAATATATTCATTAAGACATATCAATCCAAGTCAAAATATCATAAGTACATCTCATTGATGAAATATGCTATAGGGATCAAAGCATGTATAGAACTAATATCATTTACCCTAAATGCAATGACACAAATATCAAGTTAATATCTAATTAGGCACTTTATCAATGCTAAGCATACTTCTCATGTAAAAAAAGCATATAATCATTTAAGATCAATTTTTCAACAAGTATCATATGATTCATATCATATAGAATACCATAAAAGCTAAGGGATAGAGATACTTATTGAGTTAGATAAAGAGTGATGTTTCTTTAGAATGTTCTTTGTTTATTTGTCTTTTGATTTTGAGCTTTCTTCCTTTGAATTCTCCATTCCATTGCACTAGAAGAAAGTCTTCTTTATCTTCCTCTTCATTTGAGTTCCATTCAGCTTTTCTCATTTATCCACATATGCTTGTATGTAAAAAAAAATCTGATGGCTATATTTGAAATACATAGAGAGACTTGCAAAGCTAACTTTAAAAGTCCTCTAAAACATAGGTTAGCATCAAATATCATTTAATCTCATTTACAAGCATAAATTAGGTTGATATATAATTTAAAGCATGTATCACATTATCAACCATGCAATATTAGTTCTAACAAGAATGCATGAAGCATATATGCACTTGAATCCAAAAAAAAAATGTTTAAGCATTTTAAGGCATGATTCAAGTTTATTAAGAAATACATGATCAACATCAAAACTTATATAAGCATTTTGGGGCAAACAGTGATCATGTTAGGCATGTAATATCAAGTAAAGAATTTTAGTACTCACACATACCAAGAACAAAAAGTCCCTTATTGTAATGAAAGAATTGAAAAGCCATGGAGCTGTAACTTTTGAAATTATTTACTTCTTGTTTTCAAAATTTAACATATCAAGCAAGAAGACATGTAATATTTTACTTTTCAATCTCCAAGTAAGTATATAAGACAATTAGGCATCAAAGTGAAGGGATTAGAATGACTTCTGAGAATATGAATTTTCATATTTAAACAAAGAGAATTGATCACAAGCTTAATAACAAAGATATTACCATAGCATGTCATTCCAAGCAAAAATGTATGCATATCTAGCATGTTAGCATATGTAGAGATACTTTCAAGACATAATGCTAGAAAAGTACAACTTAAAACATGGTAAGACATAAAAATAAATTTCTACTTATCCAAGTATCACATGATATTCAATAATAGTTTGATATCACCAAAAGTGTATTCTTTGAGTTTTTGTAGATGACTCCCACTTTCACCAACTTCCAAGCTTCAAGCTTTCGTAAGGGAATAGAAATTTTTTGCACATCTTTTAAAAGTTGAGTCCTTTTAAGCTTTACTATCCTCAAGTTGAATAAATTCCATTTAAATGCTTGCTTGAGGTAGTTATCACCCTACAACACAATTCAAATAATTTTCTTTGGTATCCATCAATTTTGGATCCATAGAGGTTAGTTATTATGCCAAACTTATAAACAAATAAGCATTTAAAGTAATAAATAAGTTCACAATGGCAACAGATATTTCAATGATCAATCAAGCTAATTATATATAAGCATCAAAAGAATTTAACATGTATTAATGAAACGTAGGAGAACATATTATGTTTTATTTGAATAAAAAGTGTTTTATTCGAATAGAAGAAGATCTGGGTTTTATTCGAATAGATGAGTAGGAAAAGCTGAGCATTGTGGCCTTTAACATATTTTATTCGAATAATCCTATGGGTTATTCGAATATTAAAGCAAATGATCAAGACTGATTAACAAGTCTCTGGTTATTCGAATAATATGAGTTCTATTCGAATAGACAGAGAGCAAACATAAACAACTGATAAAACGAGTTTCAGGTTATTCGAATAATCTAAAAAGTTATTCGAATAGACAGAGCATATTAAACATAGTTTTTAACACAGGAATCAGTTTATTCGAATAAACTATGTTTTATTCGAATAAAGCTGATATGCAGCACATTATTTGACAAGCAGTAACGAGTTTTATTCGAATAAAAACCTTATAAACTGACAAAGAACCACAGAGATGCATACATTCAAGAAATCAAAGCATATATACATATATGTGATTTAAAGAGAGATAATAATCATATAAATTCAAATATTTAATTATATATATGATTGATCAAAAACTTAAGATCAAACAAAAACTCATACTCAAGGATATTATCATTTAGACATGTCATTTCAAACCAGAATTATACTTTATCTAGCATATTAACATGTAGAAATATTTTTTAAAAAGAAAAGCATAATAAAAGGTTTCACTTATCCGAAAATTATAAGTCCAAACTTCATGGAGACAAGGAAGAGAGCTTGAAATTATTTCTGGTCTTTGTACTTGCAGCAACCACTTTCAAGATGTCAAAGTCAGCTCTTGGCCTTCAAGCACACCTACAACACACTTTAATTTTTGACTTTTGGTACCCAATTTTTCTTGAGTCCTTATGTGTTAGTTTTTGGCTATTAATCTATTATGCTCTCATAAAGATCAATTTTTTCATAATATGTAAATTGAGCACAATAAATTAAATAATCATTTTCTATTAAGCATATAATCGATAACATGCTTGCTTTCATGATACATAGACAGTTTTAAAGCATATAAAGCATACATAACCATTATAGAACTTTATGTACCAAGATATAACAAATTAATGAATTTAATATAATAAGAATGAACATAATCATGTGTTAAATATAATATTCAAATTTTATTAAATACACATGATTCTATCCTCTACCTAAGGCCTACAAGGAATATACCTCAAATTTATTGACTTTGCATGTAAATGCTCATGAGAGGTAAAAACTGTTGATACCTTGGCCTTGGTAAACAAGGGAACTCTTTTCCTTACCCATTGCTTCTCTTTTGGTGTTTTGAACTTTGCAAGTTCTACATTTTGTACTTGAGAAGTTTTGGTTGAAATCATCTTCCTTCTTTGACTAAAATCTCTTTCATTGGGCTTTGGAAGCGCTCTTCGTGATGATTCCTCTTTCCTTTGACCAATAAGTCCATCCTTTTAAGAAATTTTCTGCATAATTGAAACACTAGGAGGACATTTTGGTACCCACTTCATTTTGGGTCCTTGAATGTTAATATTATGGCCTTTAGGATTTTTAGGAACCCATACCATACAATTTCTCATATAATGATTTTTTCTATAATTGCATAAATGAGAAATATGTCCTAGATGACCACAAAAATTACATACAACTGAATTTAATGATGGCTTGATCCTTTGAATATCATTTTTGAAAAACTTAAGCATTTTATTGTTAATATATTCCAAATTAATTTTGTCATAAGCCTTGCTTAAATTTTCACATGCAATAACATTAATTTTATTCTTATTAACAAGCATAGAATTTAAGCAATTACAATCATTAGCTTTAGCAAAATCAGAATATAAGTTCTCAACTTGATTTTCTAAATCATTGCACTTTTCACAAGAAGTTGAGGTTTTACATTTTAAAGACATTTCCTCATCAAGAAAAGCATATTCATTTTTCAAAAACTCAATTTTATTTTCAATAGAGGAAATGTTTTCCAAACTCGATAAGTTTTTCTTTTCTAAATTTAACAAACCATCATACAATTCATTATATGCACTTTGCAACTCATCATAAGAAGGACTATAATATAGTTTAGAATTATTTACCTCAAAGTCCTTTTTAGCCATATAGGAAGTAGTCTCAATTTCTAGCATACTTGGCTCTTTAAGGGAATCACCTTCTTCCTCATCAATTTTATTTTGCTTTGCCTCTTCTTCGAATTGAGCACCATCGTCACCAAGAGACATTTGGCTTGCTTCAGTAATTTGAACATCTCTTTTAGCATGCGTTTCATGACAGGCTTCCTTTAATGACTTTTGCTCTTCTTGCTTTCTATATGCAACTTTATGCACAAAATCATCGTTAGCAAGATAAATAGCATTAAGAGCATCCCATATATCTTTAGCACTAGAATAATTTTTAATTTCAGTATAAGCATAATCATTCAAACTACTTCTCAAAATTTGCATAGCTCTAATATTCAAAGAAAAACATTTTTTATCAAAACTATTCCAAGTTTGTTTTGATTTGTAAATAAATCCATTTAGCACAATATCCCATAAATCTAAATCAATTGATTGCATATAAAACTCTATTCTAACTTTCCAATAAACAAAATTCACACCATCAAAGAATGGTGGTTTATCAATTTCAAAACCTTCCATTTTGAAAAACTTTCAAGGTTGCCAACAAGCAAGGATCTTTAACTCTAAGCGGTTAAGCTTTCACCAGAGCACGAAGCTCTGATACCACTTGTTAGTCATGGCAACCATTACCCAAGAGGGGGGGTGAATTGGGTATGAAAACTTTCACAAAAGCTCTTAAAATAAACACAAATATTTAAGCTATTTAAATAAAAGCACAGAAGGAACATGATGAAGAAAAGAAACTTTAAGAACAACGGAAAGTAAATGTGCATAAAATAAAATTACATAAAATAAAGAGATAAAGAGAAGAAGAGCAGGCACGATATTTATCCTGGTTCGACCACCAACCACTTGTGGTCTACGTCCAGTCCCCGAAACATAGTTCGAGATTTTTCACTATGTATACAAGCTTCCAATAGGTGCTTGCAACCTTTACATGAAAGAGCACTTTTCACACACAGGGAAACTCTACCCTTGTGCTAAAGTCTCAGCTCGCAGGGATACCTCACCCTTATACAAACCTTAGAGGGATACTTCACCCCCTTTACAAACCTTGAAGGATACCTCACCCTCAATATAGAAGAACAGAAATATAGATAGAAACTCTCACTCAAAGCAAATTATACAATTTGAAGTGCTAAAAGGCTCTCACATGATATCTCAAAGTTTCAGCAAAAAGAGCACAGAAAATAGGCGTAAATAATAAATCACATTTTTCAAAACAACCACAAATTAAACTGATAGCTGGGCTCTATGCAGATGAAACCCACGGTCTCTATTTATAGAGTCAGATAGAGAAATAGCCGTTGTAGCAATTAATTCCACGATATTATAAAAAAGTGTCCGTTACATACCATATCCGGAATTTGTATCTACCGTGTTTATTCGAATAAGCCTTCTGCTATTCGAATAACACGTTCATTTTAAAAACATTTCTGAAACTGGTTATTCGAATAACCGTCGTGTTATTCGAATAACGATGCCAAAAACACTTTCTTTAGAAAACTGGTTATTCGAATAACAATAGTTTTATTCGAATAACATTCGTTAAAACCTATTTCTGGGAACAAGATCTATTCGAATAACTAATGAGTTATTCAAATAGTTGATAAAAAACACGTTATTTTGGAAAACACTTATTCGAATAACAGAAGTGTTATTCGAATAACACTTTAAAACACAGAGTTACGCAGCAGCCAAAAACAAAGCTTTATTCGAATAACTAATGAGTTATTCAAATAACTCAATTATAAAACAGTTATAAAAGCTTAAAAAACATCCCAGAAAGTTTATCAAAAACACCAAAATATTTTTAAGTTATTTTCAAGATCAAAACAGTTTTGGTATAAGTTTAAGAAAAACATTTTTGTTTTATCTTCATGCACTAGGAGATATCCAAAGAGATCCTCCAACAAAGAGACTCTAAGTCCTAAAGCTATCCTTAAAAGATCTTAGACTTGGTCTTCCCATCATGTGTGTTATCATCAAGACAAATCTTCAAAGACATATCTTTAATCACATTCTCCTTGTGTTGAGCTTAATAGATATATATTGCTTTCTTGTTGCAAGCTCACTCTTGGTATTTGGACTATCCTGTAAAGTATTGTTCACTTAAACAAACATAGTTAGTCCAAAAACATAATTCAATATCTTCATATGCATGAATCATAAATATATAGTTTTAGTTAGTTTAACATGCATATAAGACATTCATAGACACATCCAAATAAGATATTTATTAAATATTAATGGATATGCTCTATATAGAATGCAACAAAGAGTATAAGCAAGATATTCTTTTTGTCTTGTATTTGTCATCATCAAAACTTAACATATAAAATCATTTGGGGCAAACATATTTCCACAGGGTGAGGTATCCCTTAGAGAGTGAGGTATCTCTCAAAGTTAGAAAAGAGTGAGGTATCCCTTGAGGGTGAGGCATCCCTCAAAAGGTTGTAAAGGGTGAGGTATCCCTATTTTTGAGGCTCAAAGCACAAGGGTGAGGTATCCTAAGGTGTTGGTGAGTGCTCTATTGTGTAAAGGTTTTCAAGCACCCGTTCAAGCTTGAAGTTTAGTGGAAAATCTCGAGTGGTTCGCTTGAGGACTGGACGTAGGTCACAAGGGGTGGCTGAACCAAGATAAATCCTTGTGTTTGATTCTCTCAACCCTATCTCTTTACATTTGTGCATTTACTTTATATACTTGCTTGAATATTATTCATCTTGGTTTATTTAATTTGTGAGTGGAGTATTCAATCTCATTTATTTATTCACTTCAATTATCCAATATCTTCAACGAAAATTGTTTAACAAATGTTTTACGAAAGATTTGCGAAAATATTTCATAAACTCAATTCACCCCCTCTTGAGTTTGAGGCCACTTGGCTAACAAAAGAAACTGTACGCCAAATTGTTGAAGTGTGAATTCTGGCTGAAAGAAGTTAAGTTTTTGGGTTATGTGATCTCGAGGGAAGGGATTGTAGTGGATCTATCGAAAGTGGAAGTGATTCTGCAATGGGAAAGGCCAAAGACAGTGAGAGAAATTCAAAGCTTTGTGGGATTAGCTGGATACTATAGGAGATTCATTGAGGGATTCTCTAAGATAGCAGAGCCTCTTACAAAGCTCACGAGAAAGAATCAAGCCTTTGAGTGGACTAATGCTTGAGAAGAAAGTTTCCAAGAATTGAAGAGTCGACTAGCTACTTCACCAATGTTAGTTCTACCTGATCCAAGTGAACCCTTTGAAGTGTATTGTGATGCTTTATACAAGGATTAGGATGTGTGCTTATGCAAAATAGAAAAGTGGTGGCTTACGCTTCGAGACAGTTGCGAGTGCATAACAAGAACTACCTAACTCATGACCTAGAGTTAGTGGCTGTGGTATTCGCTTTGAAGATATGAAGGCATTTTCTTTATGGGGCGACGTTCAATGTCTGTAGCGACCACAAGAGCTTGAAGTACCTGTATAACCAAAAGGAGTTGAATATGAGACAGCGAAGGTAGTTGGAATTTCTGAAAGATTATGATTTTCAACTTCTGTATCACCCTGAAAAGGCAAATGTTGTGGCAGGCGCTTTGAGTAAGAAAATGCATAGTATCTCTACTATGATGGTCAAGGAAAAAGATCTAATAGAGTAATTCAGGGATGTATGGTCCTTTATGGAATTGGCACTGGGGAAAACTTGTATGAACATGAACACTATTTTAAATAACCTAATGGAAGACATCCGAGAGAAATAGAAAGTTGATAAGTTTTTGCAAGAAGAAAGAGAGCTAATGAAGCAAGGCAGTGTGACAACATTTGAGGAAGGAACTGATGGAATCCTAAGATTCAGAGGTAGAGTTTGTATACCCAAGGATCAAGAACTTAGAAAGTATATTCTCGAACACACTCACACGAGCAAGTTGAGTATGCATCCAGGAATAACCAAGATGTATCAAGACCTAAAATGGTTATTCTGGTGGCACAGAAAGAAGAGTGATATTGGCATATGTGTGTCGTCTTGTCTGTTTTTTTAGAAAGAAAAGGTTGAACACTAGAGACCGTCAAGAATGTTGCAAACCCTAGCTATTCCAGAATGGAAGTGGGATAGTATTACGATGGACTTTGTGGTTGGATTACCAAATACCAGAAAAGGTTACAATTTAATATGGGTAATCATTGATCGACTCACGAAGTCAGTGCATTTCTTACTAATCAACATAAGTATAATATGGAGAAGTTGACTCAGCTGTATATTAGTGAGATCGTTAGGCTGCATGGTGTGCCTACTAGTATTATTTCTAACAGAGATCCAAGGTTCACATCAAAGTTTTGGCAAAGTTTGCAAGGAGCGTTAGGAACAAAGCTACGTTTAAGTTCTGCTTATCATCCTCAAACCGATGGTCAATCTGAAAGGACGATTTAATCATTAGAGGATTTGCTCAGAGCTTGCGCTTTGGAACAGACTGGAAGTTGGGATGGAGTTTTACCATTAGTAGAGTTCACCTACAATAACAGTTTTCATTCAAGCATAGGGATGACACCCTATGAAGCTCTATGTGGACGACGGTGCAGAACACCTTTGTGTTAGTACTAAGACGAAGAGCGCCTTACTGTTGGACCTGATCTTATACAACAAACGACTGAGAAAGTCAAGATGATTCAGGAAAAGATGAGGATGGCTCAGAGTCGATAGTAGAGCTATGTGGACAAAAGGAGAAAACCTTTTGAGTTTGAAGAAGGCGAGCATGTATTTTTGAAAGTCACGCCTACGACTGGGGTCGGCCGAGTTCTAAAGTCTAGAAAACTTACTCCCAAATTCCTTGGACCTTACCAAATTCTTCGCTGGATAGGTCCAGTAGCTTACCAAATAGCCCTACCACCTTTTCTTTCTAACCTTCACAATGTCTTTCATGTGTCGCAATTGCGAAAATATATTCCTGACCCGAGCTATGTCATAGCACCGGACACAGTACAATTGAAAGAGAACTTAACCTAAGAGACACCTCCTGTAAGGATTAAAGATAGGAGAGTAAAGTAACTCAAAGGAAATGAAATCCCATTAGTAAAAGTGATCAGGAATGAAATGGCCGGAGATGTAACATGGGAGTTAGAAAATAAGATGATAGAGCAACATCCACAACTATTCTAAAGTATGAAAATTGAGGACGAAATTTCTTTTTAGAAGGGGAGAGTTGTAACACCCTCGAAAATTTTTTGTTTCATGATAAATAGTCATTTTATAATATTTGTGATTTTTGTGAATTTTTTTTGGATTTTTCCACAACTATTGATTATTTTAATATATTTCTCAATTTACATGCACGCTGAGCGGAGCCGAAAAAATAAAATATTTTCCTCGAGGCTAATAAACCTTGAATGGTGGAAACGTCGATGGGGGATCTTACTAAACCTAAGGTTGGACACAGTTTACGAAGTTTACGTTTTTGGAGATTTTATCTAATAAATAAAATCGTTGTACGTTCTATTAAATAAAAATTTTGTAATACGCTTTATTATCTATTAGACAATACATACTGGCTTAGTAAACTGTAACAATTGTCTATTGGGTAATAGCTTGTAGTAAAAATCCTTATTACCTTCTCTAAAAATCTACTTTATGTCCTATCAAGTTGACTTTTGCAAAAAGCTAACAAAGCTTCTCAAGGAAGCTTTGTGTAACACCTCAAAAATTTCTTATCTCATAATATATATTTATTTTATAATATTTGTCATTTTTGTGGATTTTTCTAGATTTTTTCAGAAATATTGAATATTTTAATATATTTCTCAATTTATGTGAGCGCTGAACGAGGCTAGGAAAATAGAATATTTTCCCCTAAGGCCAGAAAACTTTGGACTGTAGAAGCGTCGACGGGAGATCTTACTAAACCCAAGGCCGGACACAGTTTACGAAGTTTTCATTTTTTGAGATTTTATCTGATAAATAAAATTACAGTACGTTTTATTATCTGTTGGATAATGGATACTGACTTTGTCAACTGTGACTATTATTCATTAGATAATAGCTTGCAATAAAGACCTAGTAGATTATTTCTATCTAGTTACTTTTACGATAGCATCTAAGTGACAACATTACCTTTCACTTTATCGAGAAGCGTGTGAAACTTCTCAAGGAAACTTCAAGGAAGCTTCCTACAAACACCCTTTCTCTCCTCTCATTTGGGCTCCACGTTTGGGAGGGAAAGATGACCAAAGTCATTATCTTTTCCCATTTTCCCTATCACTTTCCATTTTCAAGCAAAACTATCACTTTCTCTCTCATCTTTCTCTTCTTCCATTTTCTCTCTTCTTTCTCACGTTCTCTCCTCTCTTTTCTCCTCCATTCACACAGCCAAACCTCCATTGATGGCCATTCAAGCTCATTTGCTCAAGCCTGTCGAAATAGGTTTGCCCCAATGGTATAATATGTTAAGTTTTGATGATGACAAATACAAGACAAAAAGAATGATGCTTATACTTAATAAATATGCTTTATAGATAACAAATATATCACAAAAGAATATTGATCATGTTACATAAATGTGATAAATGAGATATATTATATCATGCATGATTATGTACTTTATCTGGTTATATTTCACTTAATAATCATGCAATGAGATATATATAACATTCATCATAAAATATATCCAATAATATTTTATATGAGTTATAAATTAATTAATATTGGATATGTCTATGAAAGTATTGTATGCATGTTAAACTAATTAGAGTTATACATTTATGAATCATGCATATGAAGATATTGAGTTATGAATTTAGACTAACTATGTTTGGTTAAGTGAGCAATACTTTGTAGGATAGTCCAAGTACTAAGAGTGAGCATTGCAACAAGAAAGTAAAAGATCACAACTATGCTCAACTCAAGGAGAATGAAAATAAAAAGATGTTCTAAGCATTTGCAAGTCTTGAAGAGAAGATTTTCTTTGGAAGCTTGGATTACATCAAGAAGTGATGGTGGCAAAAGATCTAGTCCAACATATTCAAGAATAACTTATAGGATTTAGATCTTGTGTAAAGGTAAATGTGAGTCACACTAAGCTCAAAATATGTTTTAACATCTTTAAAAGTGTTTCTTACATTCTAAAATGCCCAACAAACTATTTTTGGAAAGCTAGTCATGGTGGTAGTTCATTTCTATGAAAAATAGCAAAGTTTATGTTTTGTAAAACTGACCTTTGATTACTCTTTTGATCATAACTTTCAAATTACTTTGAGTTTTATTTTGAAACTTATTTCATATGAAAATAGACTCAAATATCTTTCCAATGAGTGGTCATTTGCTTTAAACGGATAGGAAACGAAAAAGTTATGACTAATTAAAGTTTGAGTTTTGAAAATCTGACCTTTGGTTACTATTTTGATCATATCTTTCAAAATACTTAGATTTTTGTTCTGAAACTTCTTTCATATGAAAATAGACTCAAAGGTATTTCTAATGAGTGGTCATTAGCTTTAATCGGATAAGAAATAAAGAAGTTATGACCTTTTAAAGTCAGTTTTCAAAACCCGAAATAGTGTAATTGATTACACAAGTCATGTAATCGATTACAACGTTGACAGAAGCCGTGTAATCGATTACGTGAAGTGTGTAATTGATTACAAAGTACCCAGAAAGCTTGTAATCGATTATATGAAACTTGTAATCGATTACCAAGTGCCTAGGAATGTTTCTAACGGCTATAAATGGCTAGTTTTCATAGAAAATCATTATTAAACACTACCAATAGCTATTTTATCATTTGGGCTCTCTATATAAGTGATATTTGAATCATTTACACTTGGAGAAAAACTCTTGAACACTTGGTTTAATTCTTGAATTATCAAAATCATATTTTGAGCTTTAAAGTGTGAATCCTTTATACCCATTGAGCTTCAACTTGTATTATCCACTCTTGAGAGAGTTTTCTTATTATCCACTCTTTGTTCTTCAAGTTGTATATCTACTCTGTGAGAGTTTCTATTCTTTCTATTCACCATGAAATCATTGTAAGAGGGTGAGGTATCCCTCAAGAGAGAAAAGGGTGAGGTATCCCTTGTAGTGAGACTCAAACACAAAGGGTGAGGTATCCCAAAGGTGCTGTGAGTGCTCTTGATTGTAAAGGTCATCAAGCACCTGTGAAGCTTAAAGAATTGGAGGCTCTAGCACAAGGGTGAGGTATCCCAAGGTGTGAGGAGTGCTCTTGTATGTACAAAGGTTTTCTTGGCACCCGTGAAGTCTAAGAGATAGTGAAGAAAATCTCAAGTTAAGCTTGAGGGCTGGATGTAGGCCACAAGTGGTTGGTGGCTGAACCAGGATAAATTCTTGAGTTTGATTCTCTCTTTCCTACACTCTTTAAATTCAGTATTTAGTGAAATATATTTATCTATTGCATATCTTGATGTTTTGATTGTTACAACTTAATATTTAGCTTATTCACTTAGTTCATCATATATCCCAAGTTGTATTTGAGTAATCCTCAATAGTTGTACATTTATTAGACTTATTCCACTGCATTTATTAATTGAGTTATTCAAAATGCATAATTTGTCAAAGTTGTATTAAAATTTGTAATTACCCAATTCACCCCCCTCTTGGGTAATGGTTGCCATGACTAATAAGTGGTATCAGAGCTTCGTGCTCTGGTGAAAGCTTAACCGCTTAGAGTTAAAGATCCTTGTTTGTTTGGCAACCATTGAAAGCTTTTCAAAATGAATTGTTTTGAAATTAATGAACCACCATACTTTGATGGTGTGAATTTCGTTTATTGGAAAGCTAGAATGGAAATTTATATGCAATCTATTGATCTTGATTTGTGGGATATTTTGCTTGATGGATTTACTTGCAAATCAAAACAAACTTGGAATGCCTATGATAAGAAATGCTTTTCCTTGAACATTAGGGCAATGCAAATCTTGAGAAGTGGTTTAAATGATGATGCTTATGCTAAAATTAAGAGTTGCTCTAGTGCTAAAGATATATGGAATACTCTTAATGATTTTTATCTTGCTAATAATGATTTCTTACAAAAAGTGGTATATAGAGAGCAAGAAGAGCAAAAGCCTCTAAAGAAAGACAATATTGAAAAATATCCTCAAGAAGATGTTCTTGAATCTTGGATGGGCAACAATAGGAAGATGGTGATTCCCTTAAAAAGGACTTTGAGGTAAATAATGCTAAACTAGATTATAGTCCTTCCTTTGATGAGCTACAATCTGGATATGATGAATTGTATGATGGCTTATTGAATTTAGAAAAGAAAAACTCATCTTGTTTGAAAAACATTTCCTCTATTGAAATTGAAATTGATACTTTGAAAAATGAATATGTTTTTCTCAATGAGGAAATGCCTTTGAAATTTGAAACCTCAACTTCTTGTGAAGAGTGCATTGATTTAGAAAATTAAGTTGAGGACTTATCTTCTAAATTTGCCAAAGCTAATAATTTTAATTGCTTACATTCTATGCTTGTTAATGTGAATAAAATTAATATTATTCCACATGAAAATTCAAGCAAGGCTTATGGCAAAAATAGTTTAGAATGTAATAACAACCAAAGGCTCAAGTTTTTCAAAAATGATCTTCAAAGGACTAAGCCATCATTGAATTCACATGTTTGCAATTTTTGTGGTCATCTAGGACATATTTTTCATTTGTGCAATTATAGAAGAAATTCTTATATGAGAAATAATATGGTATGGGTTCCTAAAGACCTTAAATGTCCTAGTACTAACATTCAAGGACCCAAGATGAAGTGGGTATCAAAAAGTCCTCCTAGTGTTTCAATTATGCAAAAAACTTCTCAAAAGGATGGACTAATTGGTCAAAGGAAAAAGGAATCATCAAGGGGAATACTTTCAAAGCCCATTGGTAGAAGTTTTGATCAAAGAAGGAAGATGACTTCAACCAAAGCTTCTCAAGTACAAAATGTAGAACTTGCAAAGTTCAAAACACCAAAAGAGAAGCAGTGGGTAAGGAAAAGAGTTTCCTTGATCACAAAAGCCAAGGGTGACCATTAGCTCAAGTATGCTTTGGAGTGAAATACAACCATGCTACTTAAGGTTGCGAAAACTTAAAATGGTCCAAGTTCTCCAAGAGTAATGAAAACATAAAAGGATGACATAGAGAACCATAACATTCTCAAGGAGCCTTGAGGCATGGAAGTTGGAGTCACCTACAAAAACTCAAAGAGTACACTTTTAGTGACATCATTCTCTTATCCTTATTTAAGCTTTAAATTGAATATCATATGATATTTGGATAAGTAGAGACTTGTTTTTATGCCTTAACATGCCTTAAGTTGTACTTTTCTAGCATTATGTTTTAAAAGTATCTTTACATATGCTAACATGCTATATAAGTACATACCTTATTTGGAATAACATGTTTTATAATAATATTTCTTATCTTGAGCTTATGACCATCTCTCTTTGTTCAAATATGAAAGTTCACATGCTCATAAGTAGTTTTAATCATTTCTCTTTGATGCTTAATTGTCTTATATACTCACTTGGAAATTGGAAAGTAAAATGTTATATGTCTTCTCATTTGAAATTACTTGATATATTCATATCTTGAAAATAAAAAGTAAATGATTCATATTTTGTGCCTTGAACTTGCCTTTGAACTTCAATATTCTTTTTAATGAAGTATATCTTGAAATGAATCATGAATGGTTTCAAAAGTTATAGTTCCATGGTTTTCCAATTCTTTCATTACAAAAAGAGACTTCTTGTTCTTGATTGGCATGTGTGCATACTAGAATTCCTTACTTGATATTACATGTCTTACATGATCATTGTTTGCCCCAAAATGCTTATATAAGTTTTGGTGTTGATCATGTGTTTCTTGATAAACTTGAATCTTGCCTTGAAAATGCTTAAACTATGCTTTTGGATTCAAGTGCATATATCATTCTTTTATTCTCCTTAGAGCTAACAATTCATGATTGATAATGTGATACATGTTTTACATTATATATCAACCTAAATTATGCTTGTAAATGAGCTTAAATGATATTTGATGCTAACCTATGTTTTAGAGCACTTTTAGAGTTAGCTTTGCAAGTGTCTCTATGTGCTTCAAAAATAGTCATCAAATATTGCAATGTCAAGCATATGTGGACAAAGAGAAGAGTTGGATGAAAAGAGACAAGCGGAGACGTTCTTCAAGAACAATGGAATAGAATACTCAATGGAAGAAAGCCCAAACTCAAAGATCCAATAAACGAAGAACATTCTAACGAAGCATCACTCTCTCAATAAGTATCTCTATCCCTAAGTTATTATGGTATGTGTTGTATGATACTTGTTGATAATTTGATCTTAAATTATTATATGCTTTTCTTACATGAGAAATATGTTTAGCATTGACAAAGTACTTAATTGGATATTAACTTGCTATTTTTGTCATTGCATATAGGGTGAATGATATTAGTTCTATATATGTTTTGATCCCTATAGCATATTCCATCATGGTGAATGTTTGATATCTATGATTCTCTTGATATATGGTTTCTTAGCAGTCTAACACATATGAGAATCACGCACTTATTTTGAAAAGAGTTTATGATTTGACTAAAAAGTTTTCTTTTTTTTTAAAACAAAATCTCTTAGATGCTTTTCTAGTTCCATATCCTTGAGAATCTTTTGAACTTGTCTTAAGAACTTGAAAGTATTTTCACCTCCTAATTGTCTTAAAATTTTGGAAATCACTTGATTTGTGTTATAAATGTGGTATTATCTTCATTTGCTTTGAAATATTTTATTAAATTTGAGAGAATGCTTAAGAAAGTTTCCAAATAGATCTTTTGAAATGTTCTATAGAGCTCATCTTGATACTTCAAAAGATAAGCCTTGTTCTTCAAAAGTGTTTTATATTTTCAAGGCTCTTGTTTAATGAGAAAAAGAGGAGATGAACTTTCAAATGTTCTTTTGACTTGTGTTTGATCATTTTCAAGGAATATGTGGCTTTAATATTAAACATCTCTACCTTTCTAAAATGCTTTTGAAAATATAATGTGCTCTTGTAAAATTCTTTTTGAAAGGGGTAGAAGTTTTTTAAAATGGTTTGTGATTGATGAATTAAGAATATGTATCTTTGCCTTACTTTTCTTTATGGTAATATGCTTACATGGTCTTGGCATGCACATTTCCCTTTATCTATCTTGTGCTTTAATAAGGGGGAGCTTATTTTGCTTATCTTGCATATATTTCTTCCATGTTCTTGTTGACTATAAATATATGCATGACTATGTTGAACTATTATGTTTTATATCTTGATAATATGCATATTGTGAGGGGGAGCCTAGCTCTTAGATTATTGCTTATATCTCTTGGCTTACATCCTTACTTGACATGAAGTATTTTATTGTTAATACTATCAACATGTCAATAAAGATCATCTCTTATTCTCTTTCCCTCTATCAATGAAAGAATGTAAACATTCTTAAATTTCACATCTTTTGATTCTTTCATTTAGAAATGCTTGATATGTAGCAAGTTGTATGATTTTTCATTTGAAAACCTTAATTCCATGATCTTACATGAATATTTTGTATCTCCTATCAATTGATATCAAGTGGTACTTATTTATGATGTGGTATGCAAGATATTATATGTTAGACATAATTTCTTAAGCTTATTATTATAATATGCTAAATGTTGAAGTACCAAAATATGACAAGTATTGCATGAATAATCTTTTATATCTTGAAAGCATGCTTGTTTCATCTCTCTCTTCTTGAATCATGTGTAGAATTAAATAAGAGGAGATAATTATGTTTTGAATAACTTAAAAAAGTTTTTGGTTTTGATGATCCTACTCTTTGTTTGACAACATGAGTTTTACCTGTAGGGGGAGAAAATATTATATTTCCTTCCTAAACCTTTTTGTTGATGTCAAATAGGGTGAGAGAAAATTGGAAAGAAAAATATGTTCTTGTGCTTAACTGTTTGATATGCTTGCATGAATCTATTATTTTACATTGTTTAACATATTTTTCTTTAGTGATTTGTCATCATCAAAAAGGGGGAGATTGTGGAAATAAGTTTGCCCCAATGGTTTAATATGTTAAGTTTTGATGATGACAAATACAAGATAAAAAGAATGATGCTTATACTTAATAAATATACTTTATAGATAACAAATACATCACAAAAGAATTTTGATCATGTTACATAAATGTGTTTAATGAGATATATTATATCATGCATGATTATGCACTTTATCTAGTTATATTTCACTTAATAATCATGCAATGAGATATATGTAACATTCATCATATAATATATCCAATAATATTTTATATGAGTTATAAATTAATTAATATTGGATATGTCTATGAAAGTCTTGTATGCATGTTAAACTAATTAGAGTTATACATTTATGAATCATGCAAATGAAGATATTGAGTTATGAATTTAGACTAACTATGTTTGGTTAAGTGAGCAATACTTTGTAGGATAGTCCAAGTACCAAGAGTGAGCATTGGAACAAGAAAGTAAAAGATCACAACTATGTTCAACTCAAGGAGAATGAAAATGAAAATATGTTCCAAGCATTTGCAAGTCTTGAAGAGAAGATTTTCTTTGGAAGCTTGGATTACATCAAGAAGTGATGGTGGCAAAAGATCTAGTCCAACATATTCAAGAATAACATATAGGACTTAGATCTTGTGTAAAGGTAAATGTGATTCACACTAAGCTCAAAATATGTTTTAACATCTTTAAAAGTGTTTCTTACATTCTAAAATGCCCAACAAACTATTTTTGGAAAGCTAGTCATGGTGGTAGTTCATTTCTATGAAAAATAGCAAAGTTTGTGTTTTGTAAAACTGACCTTTGATTACTCTTTTAATCATAACTTTCAAATTACTTTGAGTTTTATTTTGAAACTTATTTCATATGAAAATAGACTCAAATATCTTTCCAATGAGTGGTCATTTGCTTTAAACGGATAGGAAACGAAAAAGTTATAACCAATTAAAGTTTGAGTTTTAAAAATCTGACCTTTAGTTACTATTTTAATCATATCTTTACAAATACTTTGAGTTTTGTTTTTAAACTTCCTTCATATGAAAATAAACTCAAAGATCTTTCCAATGAGTGGTCATTCGCTTTAATCGGATAAGAAATGAAGAAGTTATGACATTTTAAAGTCAGTTTTCAAAACCAGAAATCGGGTAATCGATTACACAAGTCATGTAATCGATTACAACATTGACAGAAGCCGTGTAATCGATTACATGAAGTGTGTAATCGATTACAAAGTACCCAAAAAGCTTGTAATTGATTACATGAAACTTGTAATTGATTACCAAGTGCCCAGGAACGTTTCTAACGGCTATAAATGGCTAGTTTTCATAGAAAATCATTATTAAACACTACCAACAGCTATTTTATCATTTGGGCTCTCTATATAAGTGATATTTAAAGCATTTACACTTGGAGGAAAACTCTTGAACACTTGGTTTGATCCTTGAATTATCAAAATCATATTTTGAGCTTTAAAGTGTGAATTCTTTATACCCATTGAGCTTCAACTTGTATTATCCACTCTTGAGAGAGTTTTCTTATTATCCATTCTTTGTTCTTCAAGTTGTATATCTACTCTGTGAGAGTTTCTATTCTTTCTATTCACCTTGAAATCATTGTAAGAGGGTGAGGTATCCCTCAAGAGAGAAAAGGGTAAGGTATCCCTTGTAGTGAGACTCAAACACAAAGGGTGAGGTATCCCAAAGGTGTTGTGAGTACTCTTGATTGTAAAGGTCATCAAGCACCTGTGAAGCTTGAAGAATTAGAGGCTCTAGCACAAGGGTAAGGTATCCCAAGGTGTGAGGAGTGCTCTTATATGTGCAAAGGTTTTCCTAGCACCCATGAAGTCTAGGAGATAGTGAAGAAAATCTCAAGTTAAGCTTGAGGACTGGATGTAGGCCACAAGTGGTTGGTGGCTGAACCAGAATAAATTCTTAAGTTTGATTCTCTCTTCCCTACACTCTTTTGTGGAAAGAGGTTTGCCCCAATGATTTAATATGTTAAGTTTTGATGATGACAAATACAAGACAAAAAGAATGATGCTTATGCTTAATAGATGTGCTTTATAGATAACAAATGCATCACAAAAGAATATTGATCATGTTACATAAATGTGCTTAATGAGATATATTGTATCATGCATGATTATGTACTTTTTCTAGTTATATTTCACTTAATAATCATACAATGAGATATATGTAACATTCATCATAAAATATAACCAATAATATTTTATATGAGTTATAAATGAATTAATATTGGATATGTCTATGAAAGTCTTGTATGCATGTTAGACTAACTAGAGTTATACATTTATGAATCATGCATATGAAGATATTGAGTTATGAATTTGAACTAACTATGTTTGGTTAAGTGAGCAATACTTTGTAGGATAGTCCAAGTACCAAGAGTGAGCATTGCAACAAGAAAGTAAAAGATCACAACTATGCTCTACTCAAGGAGAATGAAAATGATAAAGGTGTTCCAAGCATTTGCAAGATTTGAAGAGAATGAATTTTTGGAAGCTTGGATTACATCAAGAAGTGATGGTGGCAAAAGATCTAGTCCAATATCTTCAAGAATAGCTTATAGGACTTAAATCTTGTGTAAAGGTAAATGGGATTCACACTAAGCTCAAAATATGTTTTAAAATCTTTAAAAATGTATCTAAAATGTTAACAAACTATTTTTGGAAAGCTAGTCATGATGGTAGATCATTTCTATGAAAAATAGTAAAGTTTGTGTTTTGTAAAACTAACCTTTGGTTACTCTTTTGATCATATCTTTTAAAATATTTTGAGTTTTACTCTGACACTTGTCTCATATGAAAATAAACTCAAAGATCTTTCCAATGAGTGGTCATTCGCTTAAAACGGATAAGAAACGAAGAAGTTATGACCATTTAAAATCAGTTTTCAAAACCAGAGTGGTTTATTCGAATAACAGATGTGTTATTCGAATAACCAAAGCCTTATTCGAATAACAAAAGTGTTATTCGAATAACACACCCGAGAAAACGTTCCAGAACGTGGTTTTTGAAGATTTATTCGAATAATCAAAGTGTTATTCGAATAACACAAGCCTTATTCGAATAACAAATGTGTTATTCGAATAACACAACTTAGAAAAGTTCCAGAACGTGTTTTTGATGATTTATTCGAATAACAAAAGTGTTATTCAAATAACACAAGTCTTATTCGAATAACAGAAAACAGTGAAATAAATGGAATTATTCAAATAACACATGTGTTATTCGAATAACACAATATTTATTCGAATAACAGAGTTCTTATTCGAATAACACTTAATCAGAAACGTTCCCAACGGTCATAAAATGGCTAGTTTTCATTATAATTCATTTCCAATCTTTACCCAACGGCTCTAAATATTATTGGGCTATAAATATAAGTTTTTGGGCATCAAAGAAAAGTTGGAGAACAATATGAAAATTACTCTTGAGCATTAAATTCGTTTTTCACTCTATATTTCTCCAAAATTCTGTTTTGAGCCATAAGTGTGTGAATCCTTGATACTCATAGTGCTTCAATTTGTATTATCTACTCTTGAGAGAGTTTCTATCAATTCTATCCATGTATTATCTAAAAGAGAGGGTGAGATATCCCTCAAAATTGTAAGGGTGAGGTATCCCTTGGAAGTATAGAGGCTCAAACACAAAGGGTGAGGTATCCCAAGGTGTGTTGAGTGCTCAAATTTGTAAAGGTCATCAAGCACCCATAAAGCTTAAAGAATTGGAGGCTCTAGCACAAGGGTGAGGTATCCCAAGGTGTAAGGAGTGCTCTTATTTGTACAAAGGTTTTCCTAGCACCCGTGAAGTCTAGGAGATAGTGAAGAAAATCTCAAGTTAAGCTTGGGGACTGGATGTAGGCCACAAGTGGTTGGTGGCTGAACCAGGATAAATTCTTGAGTTTGATTTTCTCTTCCCTACACTCTTTAATTTTAGTATTTGGTGATATATATTTATCTATTGCATATCTTGATGTTTTGTTTCTTACAACTTGATATTTAGCTTATTCACTTGAATCATCATATATCCCAAGTTATATTTGAGTAATCCTTAATAGTTGTACATTTGCTATGCATGTTCCGCTGCACTTATTAATTGAGTTATTCAAATTGCATAATTTGTTAAAGTTGCATTAAAATTAATAATTACCCAATTCAACCCCCCTCTTGGGTAATGGTTGCCATGACTAACATCTTTAAATTTAGTATTTGGTGAAATATATTTATCTATTGCATATCTTGATGTTTTGATTATTACAACTTGATATTTAGCTTATTCACTTAGTTCATCATATATCCCAAGTTGTATTTGAGTAATCCTCAATAGTTGTACATTTATTAGACTTATTCCGCTGCATTTATTAATTGAGTTATTCAAAATGCATAATTTATCAAAGTTGTATTAAAATTTGTAATTACCCAATTCACTCCCCTCTTGGGTAATGGTTGCCATGGCTAATAAAGCCAACCTAAGATCTTGACTCTCCTCCTCATCTTGAAGCTTTCTTCCTTAGTGGACACCTCTTGATTCCTCCATTTTCACCATTTTCTATCAAGCTCTAAATCTTGAAACTTTGAGGTAAAGCTCTTAACTTTCTTCTCTTTTCTTCTCATTTTCGTGGTCCTTGGTCTCTATTGTGATCAAGGGCTTCTTTTTTCAAGTTTTGGTTGGTGATTATTGAGTTGTCTATCCTCTATGATAGCATGCATTTGGCATTGTGCTTTTGGAAGTGAAGTACCGGACCCAAAAATATCAGGTAGACGATCGAGTCAGATGTGGTTTGCTTTTATAACTAGAAATGTCAGATAAACGATCGAGTAAGATGGGACTAGTTATCATAAGAAACCTAGATATTAGTGATATTATGTAGTCGTATGGAAGGTTATATAATGTCATGGATATAAATGGTATAGAATAATCGTATGGACAGTTGCTTTAATGCCATTAGGAATGGTACAACGGTAGTTTGGTGTCATTGAATATGCATTTGAGCAACATATAGTTGTGGCTGTTGTGGTATTTTATGCCTAAAGAGTGAACGAGAACTTACAGGATAGTGGGATCTTTGATAGATCAAAGGGAACGTCCAAGGCGCGGTGATTCACTTAGTGATTATGCTATCACCTTATATACCCCTAGCCGTGAACATTGTTGCAACGCACTGGCAAGCCTACAATACACTATTACTTTTCATTGTCCGGCGTAGACTGTCTTTTGAGGGGGGATAGATCTTCTGAGATGTTTATCTTTGAACCTTGAGCCTAGCTCCATGGAGTAAGAAAATGAGTACGTTGTGCACAAAGATGGTCAGCATACGCATTGTGCATATGCATAGTCAGTTCACATATTGTCATGGCGTGGTCAACATACATATTGTGGTGGCATAGTTATTATTTATATATCTATGGGGGATATCTGTTGTTATAGTGTTGTTAATATTTATATTATTACGGGATATGCTTTCTGATGATATCTATAAAATTGATAACTTGAATATATCTGCAATATCTATATGTATGGAATGATTTCGTCATTTGTGTTATTTTTCCTTCGTTGTCATGTTAGTAATGATGTAGGATATCTCACCTCTTGTTTGTACTATTTTTGTTCTATGTTATTTTCGTTAAAAACTGAAAAGGGGATGAGGTTGAATCTCCTAGATTCTACTTGATTTGATCTCCTACGTTCGGTGATGGTGGCAAGAAGGGGTTCTACTAGTTTCATCAGGATTGTGTTCACCGGGGGTGTCAATGCTTGGCAAGTCGACTGGGCCAGCGAGCGTATACGGTATGTTGGGGATCTGATCTTGACCGTGAGGAGGACCCGCAATGGAGATCCTATCCTGACTGTCACTATATCAGTGCATCTGGAGTTTATCTTGCCCATTCGGGAGCTATGAGGTGATCTACCTCATACACCTAGAGAGGACAAGGATTCTATGGCATCGGCTGCTAGGACACCTGCCCGTGAGACTGCACTCTGTCCTGTCCTTGTGGCTTCAGATGAACCAGGGGAGGATCTTGAGCTGAATCCGATGGAGTGCCCAACTCCTTAGACGTGGGCGTCGTTATGGGTAGTTTATGTTTCTTTTGCATTACCTGTAGAAAGGTTCTTTTGAGTATAACTGCATTTTGAAGTACAACTTGGTGTATTTTTTAGCGATATGAGCAATGTGTCGCGCCATGTATGTTTTAAGGTAATTTTCTAGTCTTATGTGTTGTATTTTGAGTATATCTTGTTGAATTATATTTTCAAATGATAGCATGTGTATCTATTCATTCGTGGCTCATATTTTCTTTATATGCACAATGATTAAATTTGGAAACTTATTATTTGAGTTGTAGCATGCCAAAAATTTAGTGACCGTGGTATAATGACGATTGTGTCATGGTTACTAAATCGTTGGGGTGTTACACTTTGCACCAAGCTTCTAAAGGAAGCTTCCCTCCTCCTTTCTTCCATGTAGCTCCACAGCAATATGAAGGGAAATATGATAAATTCTATCACATTTTCACTAATATCACATATTCATTTCACATTTCAAAAACCCTAAACACTTTTCTAACTTTTTCTCTCTCAACACTTCTCTTCTCTCATTTTTCTCTCAAGCTTTTTCTCCTCCTTCTCTCTTCTTCTGCCAATGGTAACCACATCCTTCCACCCTCCATGCATGTTTGATTTTCAAGCTCACACCTTGCTTGAATCTACATCTTGATTGGGTTGGATTCATCTACAAGGAGCTTACCCATTCTCTCCATTTTCTCTTCTCTTCCACGGCCAAGACACCATTTTTTGCCACCTATATTTTCTTGCTCAACCAATCTTGTTTCTTATATTTTCTCATAATCTAGAACATTTTCTTTTTTGTGACCACCTCTTGAATGCACCATTTCATCTTCTACCACGAAGCTCTAAAGTTTGAAACTTTGAGGTAAAGTTTATGACTTTTCCATTTTCTCTTCTCATTTTCGTGATTCTTGGTCATCTTTGTGACCAAGAACTCCTCTTTTATGATTTGATTTATTTATTGTGAAAGTTTGATGTCCTAGGGTTTTGGTGGTGGTGGAGGCCGAAATCTACAAGGAGCTCCAAGGAAGTTCTTTTCTTGTTTTCTCTCTTGGTAAAAGGAAGATTATCCACTTTAACCTCTATTGGTAGTGGAAAACTTGTTTGTGTATTAGTTGTGAGAAACCCATGTTGGGGTTGCTTTCTTGATTATATGTTTTTCTAATGATCTTTGTATTAATTTCCTCTATGTGGTTTTATTAGTTGTATTTGTATATGTTGATGATCTTGGATTAATTTTGATGGATTATAAATTTGAATTGGAATCAAGGGTTCCTTGTTCTCCTTAATGAGGCTCATGGCCATACCCACTTCCATAGGGTGTTCATGATTAAAATTTTGTACAAGTTGGAGAGATAGCTAATCAAGTGAATAACAATTAATGGAGCAATGAAAAATTTGGGTTCTTACCCTTTTGGGAGGCTCACGGCCTCTAGGGCCTTTTTGGGTCTAAATATGTAATTTTTGGGTACCCTTGGAACTTAAGAAATTAAGTATTAAGTAATTAACAATGTGATGGAAAGAAATTTATTTGATGACCTAGAGTGATTTTGAACTTAAGGGGAGAACAAAAGTGAGTGTGAGACTTGAGAATCTTAGAATAATGTTCTAAATGAATATGATTGAATTTAAGTAAAGAAACTTAGCTAATTAAGAGAAATAATGATCTAATGAGAACTACAAGAGAATTCCTCTAGAGAAATATTTCATAAGAAATGTTAAATTAAAGTAAAACTACATAATAAACCTTAAAAAGTGTACTATCTCATTTGAGAATTTAGTAATGTGTTATTATAGGTCCATGAGTGGGACCAAAATTCTATTGATGTTTAACTTGGACAAATTATGGTATGTTATGGGATGAGTATATCATTGTTGAATATACATGAATATGCATTAAGTCATCATGCATTGTGAAAGTTCAATGGACTATTGTTAAGGCCATGTTGCCTAAGAGATTGAATCACACCTATGTGCGGGTGCGAGTAAACTAGTATAGGTCATAATGTTGACCTTGGGGGGGTCGGGGTGCGGGTGTCACACAATAGTCAGTTGGTAGCTCCTCTGGGTTGTGGGATAGACTGATACAAACGCATTGACGATCTGGACCGAGACACTGTCCTATATCGCGATCTAGTGTAGAATGTCTTGTACAATGTCATGATGTGCACGTTGATAAATTGAGAAATTATAGCACTTGCTGGCTGCGGCAGCCAAGTTACAGACATATCTCCTGATCATTCTCTCCGATGTTTGTGTCTAGCTCCATAGAGTAGGATTTCGGTATCATGTGCACGTGCATAATGAGTCAACATATTACTTGGCATTTATTTATACGATGATAGGAACTGTTGCCTTATTGATGTTATAACTGCCTGAATTCGTTAAGTTGTTTACTATTTGCTTCTTGATGCTAATTATTATTTCTGAAATGCTATGTGGGCGCTTTGCGCCATTCTGTTTCTTTACGACCATAATTGGTACTGAGTGTAGGATATCTTACCTCTTTTCTGTATTTTTGATATTCTTGTTTAGATATAGCATCCCGTCTGCGTGGCTTTTTGGTTTATGCAAGATTGACTTTTCATGGAGGTTCGAACTGTTGGCACATCAATCTGTTGTACGGATCGCTGCATCTACCTCAAAGACGTGGCTGTGTCTCTGGCTTGGGGACGTTATGACCCACCTGTCTTTACTTTTAATGCTCACTTGCATTTAGAGTTTTACTTGCCCATATGTGATATGTGGGGTGAGTGCTATTACTCCCCACAAAAGGATTCGTTCTTATCCTCTGCACGAGCTCCCGCTCGTAACTCGGTTGCTCCGATGAGGATTTCCTCTGACGAGGAAGACCCTAAAGAGGATCCATCTACAGTTCCTTCTCATTCGCATTAGAGGCTGATGCTATTGGTAGCCGCTGATGGCTATCTGTAAATCTTTTGGGGCCCTGATGTTTTGTCTATTGGTGGGCTGTATATGTGTAATAATTTTGGGGCACGTAAAACTTCTATTTTTTGTATATCTGGTGATGTATATAAACAAGTATGATATAAGTATGATGTATGAATGTATGGTTTACTTCTCATGTTACTTTCTACTGTAACTACGTCTTATCATATTATTTTATTGCATAAAAAAAAAAGAATTCGCCAAAATCATTTGTATGATTACAACTAAATAAGTTTATCTATATTATAATGAACCGGGTTGTAGTTTATACATTTTGTTTCTGTTTTGTGGTTATGGTGTGACGTTCCCTCCTCAAAAAGGGGCGTTACACTAGTTTGGTATCAGAACCCCAGTTTCAGTTTGCTTTTGGGTCTTTATGGTTAAGTCTGTCTTGTTTGTGCTATGTGATTCTTTATATTTGGTATTCCGAAAGGATACATCTAATTCTTCCTTGTGTTTTTCATTCAGTCTACCCTGAATAAGTGAAATGGCACGCGGCGAAGGCATGGCTGTAGTAATTGAAGCAATGCAACGAATGGCGGATGTCATTGCATAATAAACTGAGAGAGCTGTTCAACAGCAGGAAAGGGTTGCACAACAACTAGAAGCTTCAGCCGATGCTTAAAATCTGTCAGAGTTCCATTGTAACAACCCTCCTCAATTTAAGGGGGAATTTGATCCAGAGAAGGCTAGTCTTTGGATCAAGGAGTTGGAGAAAATTTTCAAAGGCATGAATTGTGCCGATGACAAGAAGGTAACCTATGCTGCTTTTATACTGATCGGAGATGCGGAAGATTGGTGGAATGGAGCGCAAAGTTTACTGGAAGCTGAAGGTCGAGTAATCACCTGGGAGGTATTCAAAAATAAATTCTTAGAGAAGTATTTTCCAGCAAGTGCAAGTCATGCCAAAGAGATGGAGTTCCTTAGTTTGCGGTAAGGGAACTTAACTGTCAACGAGTAAGCTGTGAGGTTCGAGAGCTTGTCCAAATTTTCAACGTATTTCCAACACCAGCCGGACGAGGTATGGAAGTGTCGAAATTTTGAGGAAAGATTAAGGCATGAAGTAAAAGGGCGGCCATAACCTTGAGGATCAACCAGTTTTCAGAGCTGTTGGACACGTGTCACCAAGTGGAAGATCTGGATCAGTCGCGGGACATGAGGAATCATAACGTTGGACCTACTAGGTTCCAAAGAGGAGGTGGCAACAATGCAAAGCACTTTCAAAAGAGACCTTATTCCCGACCACCGAGAAGTCAGCAACAATCATCTGGTGGAGGTTCCAGCGGAGGTTTTGGTGGAAATCGAACTGGCCAGGTTGTGGCATCTTCTCCAAAGTGTTTGAAGTGTAGGAACGATCACCTAACGAGGGATTGCACCATCAAAAGAATAATCTACTACAGATGTGGGAAACCTGGACATGTCTCTAGCGACTGCAATCAAGCTAAGGCAGAGCCTTAGTCAACACTGCACGAGCTGCAAAACCGCAGGCAGGAGGCTGAGTCTACACTATGAGTAGAGCGGAAGCCTCCGAATCTAAAGATCTGATACAAGGAAAGGGTACCATAGGAGGTAATCTTTTGACTATACTGTATTGTTGGTGTATGCCCTAGAGGCTAATACATTTTCTGTATTTACATATATTCTATTATGCTATTTTATATATGAGGCATTTCATTTATTGTGTTCTTTTTTGATAAACATAATAAAGTCCTTAGAATAGTAAGTTTGATGCCATAGGACATCAAGTGGATGACTTGATCGTGAGATCCTTTTGGTTACAACACTATTCTTAAATGTCCCTAGTCAAGTATTATTGTTAATTAGGACAACAATAATACATTGAGACTAGTATGTGTAGAGACTGATGACCGCATCTCACGGGTCATGGATATGAGATATCAAGTCTTCACATTGGTACATATTAGAGTAATGATGTCTTTGGATGACCCACCATGAGAATGCTACATGGATCGTTACGTGAGTGTCATAAGCGATTCTCATAGTGATAATGATGTTTGTGGTCCTTTGACATGAAATCACTACGATTCCTACATGAGGAGTTATGTGTTTTAATGCCATCAAACGTCATCGTAACAAGGTGATTATAAAGTTGGTTATTGGACATACCGCAAATTATGCGAGAGGGATGTGAGTGACCTAGATGGAATTTGTCACTCCTACATAACAGAGCGATATCTTCGGGGCCCCGATTGAGTGAGCTGCGAAATGCATGGCCATACTCAAATGAGTCAATATGAGATATTGATCTCATTTATTGTTACAAAGTCTACTCGAGTATCAGAAAACGAATGATTGGACTATACAAGGGTGACGCATTCCATGCCTTGTGTTCAATCTAGATATCTTGACAAAGGGACTAAACGACACGGAAACATTAGTCACAGAAAGGTTATGTCAAATCACTGACATTCTTATTACTTGGGTAGCAGCGATGTGTTGCTAGATACCGCTCACTGCTTGTAATATTAAAATGAGATTTTAATATTACTGCCAACGTAATAAGAACCTGCAGGGTCGCACACTTAGAACAGACTAAATTGGAGCAATAAGGATCCAAGTTGGACTCGGATTCAATTGTGGGCCTAACTCATGACAGATGGGTTTTAGGGTTGCTGACTTACCTTGCTACACGCTCACACTCACTTAAGGCAGCCATTATTATAAATAGTACCGTTGTTAAGGGGCTGCTATAGATGTTACATCACAACCCTAGCCGCACCTAAGAAAGTGAGTGAGAGACAGTGAAAGGTTCTTCTCTTCTATTCGCAGCTAGCACCGCGAAACAGAGGCGTGACTCCTTTTGCAAGTCTGTTCGTGTGGATACCGCAGAAACATCGTCGCTATTACGGTGTTGGTGATTCACCTCACTTGTGTTTATCACGCTTCAAGAGGTAAATTTTAAAAACTCGGATTATGGACTTTTCGCATGGATCCTGTGTGGGAATCCTATTATTCCGCTGCGAGATGTTTTGATCCGCAATTCCCAACAGTGGTATCAGAGCCACTTGCGAAACTATGATTCGATTTTTCTGCTTTTCTTGTTATATACGATAACATGATTCGTTGCTTTCCTTTCATAAAAGATATGATCTTTATATATTATTTCTAAAATCGAAATAATGCTGTATGAAACCGTGTTCTATTTTATTTGTTGTTTACGAAACATGTTGATGTTTTTGAAACCATGAAGATGTTCATATAATTCTGCGAAAACGGTTTTGAATGCTTTCTGTTCTTGCGTTTTTCGATATCTATATATGTGATATGTATGATTCTGCGAAAACGGTTTTGAATGTTTTCTGTTCTTGCGTTTTTCTGATATCTATATATGTGATATGTATGATTCTGTGAAAAATGATTATGAATGCGATATACACAGCAGCGCGACACAAGGTTTTGGAAACCTTGTTTCCGTTTTGTGACGGCTATGAAGCTTCCTCGTGACATGAAGTGTTCATGTCTTCACGAATTCTGGAAACCCTGTTTCTGGATAGGTGATGGCGGCTATGAGTTACCCCTGCGGCACATGAAGCGTTCATGTGTTTGCGGGCCTTAGGGTTCAAATGTTGTTGCCCTAGCCGTCATGGAGGCAGAAGGGGTCCAATTCGAATTTTTCTCCAAGAAACCAATTCGAATTTTTTACCATCGGGGCGCTGCCCCGAACCCCGTTGCGTGGTGTGTGATATTCGAAAGCGCGATATTCAAATCTTTGTTTTTTATAATTCACAAAATAATAATATGTTATTTCTTTGTGTTTATGTATTCTTAGAGATGCATGGTGCATGGTTATGGCCTTAGTCTTTATTTTATGCTATTTTGGTTATTTTAAATATGACCTGCGTGTCGTGCCTTTCTCTCTACATTCTGATTGTACATTCTCTTCTCATCTAACTCCCCTCGAATGTAAAAGAGGTTTCTATAATGTACATCATGTGGAGACAAGGAGATGGCATCAAGTGAGGACATTGGTGGGAGACGCTTGGTGAAGCTGGCATTTTTAATGCTAATCTCTTAGAGGCCATAACCATGTCACATTTATTATATGCTTTATATGTATGAGATGCATGGATGATGTTTATGGTATGTTAAACAAGTTTAATAAATGGTGAGATCTAATAATAAAATTCCCTCAAAGAAAATATTAAGTCATTATGTGATGCCTTCCAATGCGTGGCACTCATCAAGACTAATATCGATTAAGTGTAGGTGCCAAAGCGGGGTGCCTTTATCTATATTAGTAAGATGCGATGGGATAAGAGTAATATCCAAATGCCAACCATTGGGTCGACTTAACTAGGCCATTTCAATAGGATTGAAGGCTTAGAGGCATGAAGTTGGGCTTTAGTCCATTAGATGGATTAGAATAAGTGTTATTCACCCAACTATCCAAGAGTTGCATGTGATGTAATTGGAAAGAGTTTCCTACCTAAATAACCGAATTTTGGGCGATCGGCCAAAGCGACTCAAAGCTAGGTAAAATATGGATCTTGGCCCACTAGGAAATCTTTCGATGGGATTTTCCGAGTCAATCTTTGAGGGTCATTGACTTGAATAAAATAGTGGGAGGCATATTTAATTAAAAGACCTCATTAAATATGTTTATGGCATGATACTTATATTTTTGCATGTTTCGTTAATAGATAACCATGGCAACAAACACATCGGGTACTTTATCATTGCGATCCGTCCTTGAGAAGGACAAGTTGTCCGGAACAAATTTTCTAGACTCGGTACAGAATTTGAGGATTCTCCTCAAGCAAGAGAAAAATTTGTATGTTTTGGAACGACCTATTCTGAGCCACTGCTTTGCTAATGCCCCTAGAACTGAAAGAGATGCTTATAAGAAGCATCAAGATGATGCCTTGGACATTGGATGTCTAATGCTGGCCACCATGAACTCGAGCTCCAAAAGCAACATGAGAACATGGATGCATACGATATGATCGTACACCTTAAGAAGCTCTATCAAGAGCGAGGCCAGGCATGAGAGATTCGAGGTCTCTAAAGCACTTGTTTCGGTCAAGGTGGTAGAAGGAAGCCCTGTTGGTGCTCATGTACTCAAGATGATTGGGTACATTGAAAACCTAGAGAGGCGGGTTTTCCTTTGGGCCAAGAGTTGGCCACTGACTTAGTCCCGCAATCGTTTAGGAAAGTTTCAGTCAATTTGTCATGAACTACAACATGAATGAGATTGACAAATCACTACCAGAGCTGTTAGGCATGTTGAGAACTGCTGAGCAGAACATCAACAAAGGTAAAGGGAAGGCCATAATGATGGTCCAAAAGAATAAGGGCAAGAAACAGCAGAAAAAGCCCAAGGACAACTGGAAGGGCAAGGGCAAGGACAAGTCCAAGCCTAGCACTTCTAGCTTGAAACCAGTGGGTGGAGTGGCTAAGGAAGGTACATGCTTCCATTGCGGTCGACCAGGACATTGGAAGAGGAAGTGTGCCAAGTTCTGGAGGAGCTCAAAAAGAAGAAGGAAGTGAGACTTCCACTTCGGGTATTTTGTTATTGAAGTCAATTTATCTACTTACGCATCATGGGTATTAGATCTTGGATGTGGATCTCACATTTGTGTAAATGTGCGAGGATCTAAAGAGCGAGAGACCATTGACGAAGGGCGAAGTCGACCTACGAGTTGGAAATGGAGCAAAAGTTGCTGCATTAGCTGTAGGGACTTATTTATTATCTCGCCCACCGGGCTTGTAATAGAGTTAGAGAAGCGCTATTTTGTGCCCGCTATTAGTAGGAATATCATTTCTGTTTCTTGTTTGTACAAGAAAGGTTTTCTTTTATAATAAAGGACAAGTGTTGTTCTATTTATATGAATGATATTTTTATGGTAGTGCACAATTGAGTAATGGACTTTATGTACTTGATCTCGAAATGCCCATTTATAACATAAATACAAAGAGGTTTAAATCAAACGATCGAACCCAACTTTTCTCTCGGCATTGTCGTTTGGGCCACATAAATGAGAAACGCATCTCTAAACTCCATAAAGATGGATTCTTGGACTCATTTGATTTCGAATCATATGAGATATGTGAATCTTGTTTATTAGGGAAGATGACAAAGGCCCCATTCACTTGGACAAGGTGAAAGGGCTAGTGATCTTTTAGGCCTTATACATAGTGATGTATGTGGGCCACTAAACACGATCGCTAGAGGTGGTTTTCAATACTTCATTACATTTACCGATGATTTCGGTAGATATGGATTTGTATATCTTATGAAGCACAAATCGAATCCTTTGAAAAGTTCAAAGAGTTCAAGAATGAAGTACAAAACCAACTTGGCAAAAGAATTAAAATCCTTCGATCGGATCGAGGAGGTGAATACTTAAGCCAACGGTTTGATGATCATCGAAAGAGTGTGGGATAATATCTCAACTCACTCCTCCTGGAACACCACAATGGAATGGTGTTTCGAAAGGAGGAACCGGACTTTGTTGGACATGGTCCGATCCATGATGAGTCATGCGAGACCTTCCAGGCTCCTTCTAGGGACATGCTGCAGTATAATGCAGCTTTCACACTTAACCGTGTTCCATCTAAGACGGTTCAACGGATACCATATGAGATATGGTGGGAGACGGCCCAAGTATGTCTTTCATGAAGATTTGGGGTTGCGAAGCTTATGTGAAACGTCAAGTTTCGATAAGCTTGGCCCTAAATCGATAAATGCTTCTTTGTGGGGTATCCAAAGGAAACCAAGGGATACTTTTTCTATAATCCTACCGAGGGCAAAGTGTTTGTCGCACGGACGGTGTGTTTCTAGAAAGGGAGTTTATCTCCAAAGGAACCAGATGGGAGAAAAGTAGAACTTGAAGAAGTTCAAGTTTCACAAAGCAAAGAATGAACCAATGGTAGAAATAGAGCGAGCCTCCACAAAATGTTGTGGAACAAAGCAACTGCTCTAGTAGCACAAGACTGCGTAGGTCTAACAGATACGTCATCAACCAGAGAGATATGGATTTCTCATGACCAAACAAGGTGACGTATTGCTCATGGATCAAGATGATCCTGTGACTTACCAGGAAGCCATTATTAGCCCAGATCGAGAAATGGCTTGAGGCCATGAGATCGAAATGGATTCCATGTATGCTAATCGGTATGGACCTTGGTTGACCCACCTGAAGGGGTAAAACCCATTGGGTGCAAGTGGGTTTTCAATAAGAAAACCGACATGGATGGTAATGTGCATACCTTTAAGGCGCGATTGGTGGCTAAAGGTTTCAAACAAATTCATGGTGTAGACTATGATGAAACTTTTTCCCGGTTGCGATGCTTAAATCCGTTCGGATCTTGCTTTGTTGCGGCAAAGATACCATGATTATGAAATCGGCAAATGGATGTCAAAACTGCTTTCCTTAATGGAAATCTTCTCGAAGATGTGTACATGACACAACCTGAGGGTTTTGCCACTCCAGAGGATGCTAGAAAAGTATGCAAGTTGCAACGATCTATTTATGGATTAAAGCAAGCTTCCAGAAGCTGGAATCTTCATTTTGATGATACAATCAAACAGTTTGGTTTCATCAAGAATGAAGAAGAATCTTGTGTCTACAAGAAGGTTAGTGGGAGCACAGTTGTCTTTCTAGTATTGTATGTAGATGACATACTACTAATTGGAAATGACATCCCTACCCTACAGTCTGTAAAGACTTGGTTAGGGAAGTGCTTTTCTATGAAGGACTTGGGCGAAGCCACCTATGTATTAGGTATCAGGATCTATAGAGATAGATCACCGAGCGCAGCCTAAGTCGAGTACATACATAGACAAAGTGTTAAGATGATTTAACATGCATGAATCCAAGAAAGGACTCTTGCCTATGTCACATAGTGTAAGCTTATCTAAGGCTCAATCCCCTTCCACCCAGGATGAGAGGGATCGCATGAGCAAGATTCCATATGCATCGCAATTGGATCTATCATGTATGCCATGTTATGTACTCGACAGACATCTCGTATGCTTTGAGCATGACGAGTAGGTACCAGTCTGATCCCGGTGAAAGTCACTGGACTGCTATCAAGAACATCCTTAAGTACTTAAGAAGGACTAAGGATTCGTTCTTGGTATATGGAGGCGAGGAAGAGCTAGTCGTAAAAGGTTACACTGATGCTAGCTTTCAAACCGATAAGGACGACTCCAGATCGCAATCAGGTTATGTTTTTTGCCTAAATGGTGGGGCTGTGAGCTGGAAGAGTTCAAAGCAGGAGACAGTCGCCGATTCTACCACAGAGGCTGAGTATATTGCTACCTCCAATGCAGCAAAGGAGGCCGTTTGGATCAGGAAGTTCATTACTGAACTTGGCACTATTCCTAGCATTGTGGACCCAGTGGACCTCTATTGTGATAACAATGGAGCCATTGCACAAGCTAAGGAGCCTAGATCTCACCAGCGATCCAAACATATACTTAGGCGCTTCCATCTCATTCGAGAGATCATCGATAGAGGAGATGTGAAGATATGCAGAGTACCAACAGATGATAACATTCTTTGATCCACCGACGAGCCTCTTGCACTGACAGAAGCATGAGGGTCACACTAGGTCTTTAGGTATTAGATATATGCACGATTGGCTCTAGTGCAAGTGGGAGATTGTTGGTGTATGCCCTAGAGGCTAATACATTTTTACGTATTTACATATATTCTATTATGCTATTTTATATATGAGGCATTTCATTTATTGTGTTCTTTTTTGATAAACATAATAAAGTCCTTAGAATAGTAAGTTTGATGCCATAGGACATCAAGTGGATGACTTGATCGTGAGATCCTTTTGGTTACAACACTATTCTTAAATGTCCTAGTCAAGTATTATTGTTAATTAGGACAACAATAATACATTGAGACTAGTATGTGTAGAGACCGATGACCGCATCTCACGGGTCATGGATATGAGATATCAAGTCTTCACATTGGTACATATTAGAGTAATGATGTTCGGGTGACCCACCATGAGAATGCTACATGGATCGTTACGTGAGTGTCATAAGCGATTCTCATAGTGATAATGGTGTTTGTGGTCCTTTGACCGAAATCACTACGATTCCTACATGAGGAGTTATGTGTTTTAATGCCATTAAACGTCATCCGTAACAAGGTGATTATAAAGTTGGTTATTGGACATACCGCAAATCATGCGAGAGGGATGTGAGTGACCTAGATGGAATTTGTCACTCCTACATAACAGGAGCGATATCTTCGGGCCCCCTGATTGAGTGAGACTGCGAAATGCATGGCCATGCTCAAATGAGTCAATATGAGATATTGATCTCATTTATTGTTACAAAGTCTACTCGAGTATCAGGAAACGAATGATTGGACTATACAAGGGTGACGCATTCCATGCCTTGTGTTCAATTTAGATATCTTGACAAAGGGACTAAACGACACGGAAACATTAGTCACAGAAAGGTTATGTCAAATCACTGACATTCTTATTACTTGGGTAGCAGCGATGTGTTGCTAGATACCGCTCACTGATTGTAATATTAAAATGAGATTTTAATATTACTGCCAACGTAATAAGAACCTGCAGGGTCGCACACTTAGAACAGACTAAATTGGAGCAATAAGGATCCAAGTTGGACTCGGATTCAATTGTGGGCCTAACTCATGACAGATGGGTTTTAGGGTTGCACGACTTACCTTGCTCGCTCACACTTACTTAAGGCAGCCACTATTATAAATAGTATCTTGTTAAGGGGCTGCTATAGATGTTACATCACAACCCTAGCCGCACCTAAGAAAGTGAGTGAGAGACAGTGAAAGGTTCTTCTCTTCTATTCGTAGCTAGCACCGCAAAACAGAGGCGTGACTCCTTTTGCAAGTCTGTTCGTGTGGATACTGCAGAAACATCGTCGCTATTACGGTGTTGGTGATTCACCTCACTTGTGTTTATCACGCTTCAAGAGGTAAATTTTAAAAACTCGGATTATGGACTTTTCGCATGGATCCTGTGTGGGAATCCTATTATTCCGCTGCGAGATGTTTTGATCCGCAATTCCCAACATGTATGACTCTGGGGCAACCCACTCTTTCATTTCTTATGACTGTGTGTAACGACTTAGTTTATCTGTATCTTCCTTACCTTTTGACTTGACTGTTTCTACCTCTATTGCTAAACCTGTTGTTACCACCAAAGTTTGTTTAAATTGTCCTTTAATTGTTAAGGGTCGAATCTTTTCTGTTGATTTGATCTGCTTACCTCTTTCCCAATTAGATGTAATTTTAGGAATGGATTGGTTGTCTTCTAACCATATCCTATTAGACTGTTCTAGTAAAACCATAGTTTTTCCTATGGATGAAGTTTCTAGATTTTTTACGGCCAACCAAGTTCGAGCTTTCTTAAAAGAAGGAGCTCAAGGATACATGCTATTGTCTTCCTTAGAAGTTGAGAGCAAGATAGAATTGGATACTATTCCAGTAGCTAATGAATTTCCTGAATTCATTCCTAATGACGTACCTAGTTTACTACCGGAGCGGGAGGTAGAGTTCACCATTGATCTTGTGCCTGGATCTGGTCTTGTATCTATAGCGCCCTACAGGATTTCACCATCAGAGTTTGTTGAGCTTAAGAAGCAATTCGAAGAACTATTGGAAAAGCAGTTTGTTAGACCCAGTGTGTCACCACAGGGAGCACCAGTGTTGCTAGTCCGGAAGAAGGATGAGACTTCGCGATTGTGTGTGGACTATCGCCATCTGAATAAGGTCACAATCAAGAATAAGTATCCACTTCCGAGGATAGATGACTTGATAGATCAATTGAAAAGAGCAACGGTGTTCTCTAAGATCGATCTGCGATCGGGCTATCATCAGATCCGAGTGAAGGCCGAGGATATTCCTAAAATAGTTTTTCGTACCCGTTACGATCATTACAAATATCTTGTGATGCCGTTTGGCGTAACGAATGCACCTGCTATATTCATGGATTACATGAATAGAATTTTTCGTCCTTACTTGGACAGATTCGTTGTTGTCTTCATTGACGACATTCTGATCTATTCTCAAAATCAGGAGGATCATGCTGAACACCTCAGTATAGTTCTCCAGATTCTGAAGGAAAAGAAACTGTACACCAAATTGTTGAAGTGTGAATTATGGCTGGAAGAAGTTAAGTTTTTGGGTCATGTGATCTCGAGGGAAGGGATTGCAGTGGATCCATCAAAAGTGGAAGTGATTCTGTAATGGGAAAGGCCAAAGACAGTGATAGAAATTCGGAGCTTTGTGGGATTAGCGGGATACTATCGGAGATTCATTGAGGGATTCTCTAAGATAGTAGAGCCTCTTACAAAGCTCACGAGAAAGAATCAAGCCTTTGAGTGGACTAATGCTTGTGAAGAAAGTTTCCAAGAATTGAAGAGTCAACTAACTACTTCACCAGTGTTAGTTCTACTTGATCCAAGTGAACCTTTTGAAGTGTATTGCGATGCTTCATACCAAGGATTAGGATGTGTGTAACACCCTCCGTAGGGCATCACATTTTCGACTACAAGCTCATAATCTGAAAATGATTTCATAAAAGGTTTGAGTTATAAAGCATGGGTTTTAAAATTTCTTTTCGCGGAAACATATACTTACTAAAATTTATAAGTAATATTGAAAAATCGATTTAAACTTATTAATATACATTATTGACATCACATAATATTTAACAATTATTTAGGAAACATAAAACTTACAGACTCAATTCTAAATAGTAGCAAACCCCATTATGGGTCCTACTCAATAGCACGGCAAAATACTAACGAGAAAAACTCAACATACTTATTCCGTCTTGTATCCCTCTTGATGCGTCATATATTTGTTTATTCTCAAAACTACACACCAACCAATCTGGGGTGGTCACTCCTCAATGTTATCACCAAACTCAGAATATTTGCCTCTAGTCACGTCCAAGAAACTTGTTCCATCTACTATATATAATTTTAACAATACAAGCACAACAAAACAATATAACAAATAGGTGAGATCCCCTTTCATCAATACCAAAGCGATAACAAGGAATGATACGAATGACAAAGTCATTGCATACGCACAGATATCACAGTTTCATTCATGTTATCAATTCACTACAATTTCCTATCAATTCATCATACTTCGTTATCAATTCATCATACTTCATTATCATTTTATCACAATTCCGGTAAGCATATATCTCAGTTAAATCCCCAGTACCAATTTTATCATAACAGATATCCTCAGTATATAAAATGATGATGTCACATCATATGAACATTTCTCATGCCACAACAATATGTGTTCGGACTCATATGTATGCATACTAGACCAATTTTCCCACTCCATGGAGGTTTTCACAATTTCGAGAAGAATGCTCTGATTAATTGTCTTGCCTTAGCCCACAGACAATCTCCAGTCTTCAAAAAAAATCGTGTTCTTGTTGGGTATCATCAATGCATTGCAACGGACTGCGTCACCATGTGGCACAAGGTACTTGCCCCTGTCCACTGGATCGACCGCTGTGCCTTGACGCCCCCAAGATCTATCATAGATCTCACTTTTCAATTCTCATTCCCTCTTCAACCACAAGGGCTATAATAGGTATCAGCTATATTCCATTCAATGCACGAATATCTCAATGCATGTTTCAATTTCATCATATGCCATCAATGCATATCTTTCAATTTCATCATATGCTTCAATGCATATCTTTCAATTTCATCTTTAAAAAAAAAGTTCATTTCCAGTACATTCGTTCTTTACAGTATCTTTATTGTATTTTCAATCGCGTATCATTTTTAATGCATTTTTACAATCGCATAACACTTTTGTTACATTTTCAAATCTCATAACCATTTTTCATCATTTTTCTCAATCGCGTAAAAATATTTACACGTTTTCCAAATCGCATAGCGATTTTTCAATGTTTTCAAAATCGCGTAACTTAAAATCATACTTTTAAGTCGCGTAAACCCTTTTTCATTATTTTTTCAACTTCGTAAAATATTTCTCAATATTCTAAACATCTTTTGGATTTTCAAAACTCAATACCATTTCCAACTTCATTTTCCACGTATTCTTCACTTAAAAATCTTCTACGTAATACTTTTCATCATTTCCACTCAAAATTAATATTCCTTCAAAATCAATTATTCCAACTTAAAATTTCCTAACGCGCCTCAAACCCAATGGGTGAGCTATACATTAGTAAATTTCAAGTCACCAACGTATTCTCTATAATTCTAAATCAATTCTAAAATCAGTCCTCCCCAAAATAAGTGGAGATTCAAACACTTTCAACCTCTCTTTTTCTTTCATCAACGAAATCTTCATCTCTCAAGTGACAAAGTATTTCTCTTCCATTTCTTAAATCCTTTTATAAATATCTTGTAGTAAATCAATTAACTTTTTATTTCTAAATCAAAGTTGTACATAAAGTAAAACCATTTCAAACTCACAAAACCGTAACCACATGGTCATTGAAACCATCATATCTTTTCTTTTCCTTTTTCCTTCTAACCATCCAATTTTACCATTCATGAAACTCCTAATTTACCAATCCTTGGCATATTAGCCGAAAATCATAAATACCTTCATCATAAAAATCTTTGTTCATTTCCTTATCCACTTTCTTTGCAAATCCTCAAAATCAACTTGTTACTCTTTTATCTAAAACTCATAATTTGTAAAATACTTAGAATCTTTTGTTCCCAAAAATCAATTTGAGGCCGTGTGCCTCCATGGTTCTTTGGAACCAGCATATTTTTCTTATCATGTAATTCACATCTTAAGATATACACAATTCATCATGCATCATAAACACATACTAAAGCATGTTATCAAAGTAATAAATATCTCAATCACCAAACAACCATAAATATGGAAAGCTCTTAAACAAACAAGTGAAATAATCCTTATGGATTTTTCACCACACACACATCCATTCCTCACCACCAACACATGGTTGATAAGGGTAATCTCTCTATTACCTCTTGAAGAAACCTCCCAAGCTCCTTATTTTGCTTCTTGTACAAGTCCTTTACCACCAAATAGATCTTGGAATCATAACAAACACAAAAAAATTAGTATCTAAAGCTTTATTAAGATGACCATAGATCAAACATAGTCTTAGGATTCTAAAAAAAATCAATTAAAAAGCCAAGTTTCAAGATTTTTACCTTGAAACCCTAGAACTTAAATCCAAGATTCAAGCATGAAGATGATGGATTTAGACCAAAGTCTCAACATCAAAGAGTCTTAGAATGAGGTAAGGATTCAAGAAATATGATTGGTTAAAATTAAACAAACTTGGAGGGTGATCTTAGGGTGGTTGACTGAATCCTTCACAAGAGGAAAAACAAGGGCTTTTTGATCTTTAACTTGAAGAACAAGGTTGAAGATGATAGAACTAGGCCAAGATCTTAACTACAAAGTATCTTAAGATTGTGTATAGGTTCTAGATCTAAGGTTGTATAAAATTATTGAAGCTTGGAAGTGTTTCTATGAGTCTTGACCGAATTCCTCAATAAGAAAGGATATGAGCTTTTGTGTTCTTGGCTTGATAAGATGATGAAGATGAATGAATTTTGAGAAGTTCTCAACATGAAAATGTTTTGAATTGATGAGAGGATTCAAGATATGTAGCTAGATAAAATTATAGAAGATTGGAAGTGGTTCTTTGGGTCATGACTGAGTGGTTCAAGAGAAGAGGAAGATGAAGTTTCATGGTGTTTGTTCTTGGTGTTCTTGAATAATTGGAAGAGAGAGAAGAGAGAGAACGATTTTTGTGTTACTAAGTGAGATAAAAAATGAAAATAGATGGCTTATTTGAAGTGAGCAGTTGTAGGAGTGAGTGTGTAGAGGGTTCTAGGCTTGTTTTGCAAGATTAAGCATAAGCACATGCATGCACATGGCCTATGTCACTTGGTGTCATCAATTGGTTATCAAATTATCATCAAAGATGAATCAAGAACCTCCTAGATCATGCTAGGCAGCCATGGAGTTCACTTAGGATAGCTAACTAAATCTTAATTAAATTGTTTTCTAATTACACTTAAGCTAATTTAATTAGTTACTTAGCTTACCATCAAGTTACAATTAAATTAATTTAGTTAAGCTATTTAATTACATTCTAACTAGTTTATTATGTCATTGCATATGTCATGTTTCTAAATAATTAAATATTTATCTAATAACTAGTTTCTAATTATTTAGCAACTAAACTAGTTCATTTAGTTACTAATTAGACTATTAGGGTAACTAAGTATTTAATTACTTAGTAACTAATCTAGCCACTTTTATTGACTAAATCCTAGCCATTAAAATTAACTTCATCTCCTAACCATTGATTGAATCTAAGGTTAATATCATAAGCTTCTTTATCAAGATTGTTTTCACACCATTGATTAGATCAACGGTGAGGATCTAAGGCTTTTCCATCAAGTTTTCCATCCAACGGTTCACAATGGAGTCCAACCACTATGTTTGACCAATTCTCATTAGTTGTCATAAAACTTAGTAATAATGACTCATAATGACCCTTAAGATATTTAGCTTAGATATTTTCAGCTTTCATGATTACACTTAAGATATTTTATTAAGATATTTTTTCGGTAGATATTTATTCTTAGATATTTACTAGGTAAGTCATCATAGAATTTTCTAGAATAGCTAAGTCAGTATGGTGAGTCATAGTGCAGAGTCACCAGCTGAGTCATCAAAATATTTTTCTAACAAATATTACCCAATGGATAACAGTTACTGCTATTATTACACAATGGTTAATAAAAAACTCAGATATAGAAAATTCCTGTCAACTGTTCCCGGTTTCGAGTTTAGTAAGATCCCTCGATCCCGCCTTGACAGTCTGAAACTTTCTGATTCAGAAAAAAAAAAATTATTTTTCTGGACCCACCTCGGGTCCACCCCGGGCCCACACACAACTCAAAATAACACTAAAATAATCAAAAACTCAGAAAGTTCTACAGAAATTCACAAAAATCATAAAAATTATAAAACTCATATATTTTCACAAAAAATGAAATTCGGACATACAGTTTTCAAGATAATATTAAAATATTCAAAAACGTAAAAACTCCAAAAAATTTCCTAAAAATCACAACAATCATAAAATTCATGGAGATCGAATTGGATTACTCAAAATAATTAAGAATCACCCGAAATAAATAAAATACGAATTTTTGGGGTGTTACAGTGTGTGCTTATGCAAAATAGAAAAGTGGTGGCTTACGTTTCGAGGCAATTGCGAGTTCATAAGAAGAACTACCTAACTCATGACCTAGAGTTAGCAGTTGTGGTATTCGCTTTGAAGATATGGAGCCATTTTCTTTATGGGGCGACATTCAACGTCTTTAGCAACCACAAGAGCTTAAAGTACCTATATAACCAAAAGGAGTTGAATATGAGACAGCGAAGGTGGTTGGAATTTCTGAAAGATTGTGATTTTCAACTTTTGTATCATCCCGAAAAGGCAAATGTTGTGGCAGGCAATTTGAGTAAGAAGATGCTCAGTATCTCTGCTATGATGGTTAAGGAAAAAGATCTAATAGAGCAATTCAAGGATGTATGGTCCTTTGTGGAATTGGCACTAGGGAAGATTTGTATGAACATGGTCACTATTTCAAATGACCTAATGGAAGACATCCGAGAGAAACAGAAAGTTGATAAGTTTTTGCAAGAAGAAAGGGAGCTAATGAAGTAAGGCAGTGTGACAACATTTGAGGAAGGAACTCATGAAATCCTAAGATTCAGAGGTAGAGTTTGTATACCCAGGGATCAAGAACTTAGAAAGTATATTCTCGAACACGCTCACACGAGCAAGTTAAGTATGCATCCCGGGAATAACCAAGATGTATCAAGACTTGAAATGGTTATTCTGGTGGCACGGAATGAAGAGTGATATTGCCATATGTGTGTTGTTTTGTCTAGCTTGTCAGAAAGAAAAGGTTGAACACTAGAGACCATCAGGAATGTTGCAACCCCTAGCTAATCCTGAATGGAAGTAGGATAGTATTGCGATGGACTTTGTGGTTGGATTACCAAAGACCAGAAAAGGTTATGATTCAATATGGGTAATCATTGATCTACTCACGAAGTCAGCACATTTCTTACCAATCAACATAAGGTATAACATGGAGAAGTTGACTCAGCTGTATATTGGTGAGATCATTAGGCTGCATAGTGTGCCTACCAGTATTATTTCTAATAGAGATCCAAGGTTCACATCAAAGTTTTGGCAAAGTTTGCAAGGAGCATTAGGAACGAAGCTACGTTTAAGTTCTACTTATCATCCTCAAACCGATGGTCAATCGAAAAGGACGATTCAATCATGCAAGATTTGCTCAGAGCTTGCACTTTAGAACAGATTAGAAGTTGGGATGGAGTTTTACCATTAGTAGAGTTCACCTACAACAATAGTTTTCATCCAAGCATAGGGATGACACCCTATGAAGCTCTATATGGACGACGGTGCAGAACACTTTTGTATTGGTACCAAGATGAAGAGCGCCTTACTATTGGACCTGATCTTATACAACAAACGACTGAGAAAGTCAAGATGATTCAGGAAAAGAAGAGGATGACTCAGAGTCGATAGTAGAGCTATGCGTATAAAAGGAGAAAACCTCTTAAGTTTGAAGAAGGCGAGCATGTGTTTTTGAAAGTCATGCCTACGACTGGGGTCGGCCAAGTTCTAAAGTCTAGAAAACTTACTCCCAAATTCCTTGGATCTTACCAAATTCTTCGCTGGATAGGTCTAGTAGCTTACCAAATAGCCCTACCACCTTTTTTTTCTAACCTTCACAATGTCTTTCATGTGTCGCAATTGTGAAAATATACTCCTGACCCGAGCCATGTCATAGCACCGGACATAGTACAATTGAAAGAGAACTTAACCTAAGAGACACCTCTTGTAAGGATTGAAGATAGGAGAGTAAAGCAACTCAGAGGAAAGGAAATCCCATTAGTAAAAGTGATCTAGAATGAATTGACCAAAAATGTAATATGGGAGTTAGAAGACAAGATGAAGAAGCAACATCCATAATTATTTTAAGGTATGAAAATTGAGGACGAAATTTCTTTTTAGAAGGGGAGAGTTGTAACACCCCCAAAAATTGTTTGTTTCATGATAAATAGTCATTTTATAATATTTGTGATTTTTGTGAATTTTTCTGGATTTTTTCAGAACTATTGATTATTTTAATATATTTCTTAATTTACATGCACGCTGAGCGAAGCCGACTGATAAACCTTGAATGGTGGAAACGTTGATGGTGGATCTTACTAAACCCGAGGTTGGACACAGTTTATGAAGTTTATATTTTTTGAGATTTTATTTGATAAATAAAATCGCGGTACATTCTATTAAATAAAAATTTTGCAATACACTTTATTATCCATTGGACAATACATACTGGCTTAGTAAACTATAACAATTGTCTATTGGGTAATAGCTTGTAGTAAAAATCATTATCACCTTATCTTAAAATCTACTTTATGTTCCATCAAGTTGACTTTTGCAAAAAGCTAACAAAGCTTCTCAAGGAAGCTTTGTGTAACACCTCAAAAATTTCTTATTTCGTGATATATATTTATTTTATAATATTTGTAATTTTTGTGGATTTTTTTCATAAATATTGAATATTTTAATATATTCTTCGATTTGTGTGCACACTGAGCGAGGATAGGAAAATAGAATATTTTCCCTTAAGGCCAGAAAACTTTGGACTGTAGAAGCGTCAACGGGGGATCTTACCAAACCTGAGGTCGGACACAGTTTATGAATTTTTCATTTTTTGAGATTTTATCTGATAAATAAAATCGCAGTATGTTTTATTATCTGTTGGACAATGGATACTGACTTTGTTAACTGTGACTATTATTCATTGGATAATAGCTTGCAATAAAGACCTAGTAGATTATTTCTATCTAGTTACTTTTACAATAGCATCTAAGTGACAACATCACATTTCACTTTATCAAGAAGCATGTGAAGTTTCTCAAGGAAACTTCAAGGAAACTTCAAGGAAGCTTCCTACACACACCCTTTCTCTCCTCTCATTTGGGCTCCACGTTTGGGAAGGAAAGATGACCAAAGTCATCATTTTTTCCCATTTTCCCTATCACTTTCCATTTTCAAGCAAAACTATCATTTTCTCTCTCATCTTTCTCCTCTTCCATTTTCTCTCTTCTCTCTCACGTTCTCTCCTCTCTTTTCTCCTCCATTCACACGGCCAAACCTCCATTAATGGCCATTCAAGATCATTTGCTCAAGCCAACCTAAGATATTGACTCTTCTCATCACCTTAAAGCTTTTTTCCTTAGTGGACACCTCTTGATTCCTCCATTTTCACCATTTTCTATCAAGCTTTAAAGCTTGAAACTTTGAGGTAAAGCTCTCAACTTTCTTCTCTTTTCTTCTCATTTTCGTGGTCCTTAGTCTCTATTGTGATCAAGGACTTCTCTTTTCAAGTTTTGGTTAGTGATTATTGAGTTGTCTATCCTAGGGTTTTCTTGGTTGGTGATGGAAATCTTGCAAGGAGTTTGCTTTCTTTTTTGTCTCTTAAGGTAAGAGGGAGATCATCCTCTTCAACCTATCTTGGTGGTGAGGAACACGTTTTTGCGTTGATGGTGAGGAATCCATGTGTGGGTTACTCACTTTGTTGTGTGGTTTTCTTTGGTAAAGTTGTGATTAGTTGTGTTGTATGATTTTAATATTTGCTATGATATGATTTAATGACTTGGTTGAGCTATGAGTGCTTGTATAGTATGATTATGATGCTGTTGTTGAGGTTTGATGGTTTGGTTTTGGTTAAAATGGTTTAGAGACTATTTTCTACAAATTTACGCTTTGTAATCGATTACATGGTTCATGTAATCGATTACCAAGCTTTTAGAGCTGCAAAATGTGTTTCTAGGAAGTTTGTAATCGATTATATGGCTCATATAATCGATTACAAGGCTTCTGGGCAGCTTGTAATGGATTATATTCTAATGTAATCGATTACATCCAGCTTGTAATGGATTACTTGGCTTCTGTTAGGCTTGTAATCGATTACCAAGGCTATGTAATCGATTACCAGGCTCCTAAATTAAAAATTTTAGTCTGAAAATGATGGAATTAGAGCTCTTTAACCCTGGTAACCCAAATATAAACCTTAAGTCTTGAATTCAATTATTAGCATTCATTAGATCATGAAAGGACTATGCGTCTAAACAAATTTAAGAGATGACTTCATGATGATAATGAATCATATGTGATTGACTACTGAATTTGAATATCTATAATGAACATGATTGAAACATGCAGTGAGAAAGTCTAACATGATGAGCATAATTCTTGAAATATGCACGATTGAAATCCTCTGTGATAGTATGCATTTGGCATTGTGCTTTTGGAAGCGAAGTACCGGACCTAGAAATATCAGGTAGACGATCGAGTCAGATGTGGTTTGCTTTTATAACCAGAAACATCAGATAGACAATCAAGTCAAATGGGACTGGTTATCTCAAGAAACCTAGATATTAGTGATATTATGTAGTCATATGGACGGTTATATAATGTCATGGATACAAATGGTATGGAACAATTGTATAGACGGTTGCTTTAATGCCATTGGGAATGGTACAACGATAGTTTAGTGTCATTCAATATGCATTTGAGCATCATACAGTTGTGGCTGTTGTGGCATTTTATGCCCAAAGAATGAACGAGAACTTACAGGATATTGGGATCTTTGATAGATCAAGGGGGACGTCCAGGGCGCGGTTATTCACTTGGTGATTATGCTATCACCTTATATACCCCTGGCCGTGAACATTGTTGCAACGCACTGGCAAGCCTACAATACATTATTACTTTTCGTGGTCCGGCGTAGACTATCTTTTAAGGGGGGACAGATCTTCTGGGATGTTCATCTCTAAACCTTGAGTCTAGCTCCATGGAGTCGAAAAGTGAGTACGTTGTTCACAAAGATGGTCAGCATGTGCATTGTGCATATGCATAGTCAGTTCACATATTGTCAAGGCATGGTCAACATACATATTGTGGTGGCATAGTTATTATTTATATATCTATGGTGGATATCTGTTGTTATAGTGTTGTTAATATTTATATTATTATGGGATATGCTTTCTGATGATATCTATAAAATTGATAACTTGAATATATCTGCAATATCTGTATGTATGGAATGATTTCGTCATTCTTGTTATTTTTCCTTCGTTGTCATGTTGGTAATGAGGTAGGATATCTCACCTCTTGTTTGTACTATTTTTGTTTTATGTGATTTTGGTTGAAGACTGAAAATGGGACGAGGTTGAATCTCCTAGATTTTACTTGGTTAGATCTCCTACATTCGGTGATGGCAGCAAGAAGGGGTTCTACTAGTTTTGTCAGGATTGTGTTCACCGGGGGTGCCAATGCGTGGCAAGTCGACTAGGCCGGCGAGCGTATACGGTATGTTGGGGATCTGATCTTGACCGTGAGGAGGACTTGTGATGGAGATCCTATCTTGACTCTCACTACATCAGTGCATCTGGAGTTTGCTTTGCCCATTCGGGAGCTATGGGGTGATCCGACTCATACCCTTAGAAAGGATGAGGATTCTACGACATCGGCTACTAGGACACCTGCCCGTGAGACCGCACTCTGTCCTGTCCTTGTGGCTTCAAATGAACCAGGGGAGGATCCTGAGGTAGATCCGATGGAGTGCCCAACTCCTTAGACGTGGGCGTCGTTATGGGTAGTTTATGTTTCTTTTACATTACCTGTATAAAGGTTCTTTTGAGTATAACTACAATTTGAAGTACAACTTGGTGTATTTTTTAGCGGTATGAGCAATGTTCTGTGCCATGTATGTTTTAAGGTAATTATCTAGTTTTATGTGCTGTATTTTGAGTATATCTTGTTGAATTATATTTTCAAATGACAGCATGTGTATTTATTCATTCGTGACTCGTATTTTCTTTATATACACAATGATTAAATTTGGAAACTTGTTATTTGAGTTGTAGCACGCCAAAAATTTAGTGACTGTGGTATAATGATGATTGTGCCGTGGTTACTAAATCGTTGGGGTGTTACACTTTGCACCAAGCTTCTAGAGGAAGCTTCCCTCCTTCTCTCTTCCATGTAGCTCCACAGCAATGTGGAAGGAAATGTGATAAATTCTGTCACATTTTCACTAATATCACATATTCATTTCATATTTCAAAAACCCTAAACACTTTTCTAACACTTTCTCTCTCTACACTTCTCTTCTCTCATTTTTCTCTCAAGCTTTTTCTCCTTCTTCTCTCTTCTTCTACCCACAGCAGCCATATCCTTCCACCCTCCATGCTTGTTTGATTTCCAAGCTCACACCTTGCTTGAATCTACATCTTGATTAGAAGACTTTCTTTCTTGTTGGAATCATCTACTACGAGCTCACCCATTCTCTATATTTTCTCTTCTCTTCCACGGCCAAGATACCATTTTTGGCCACCCATATTTTCTTGCTCAACTAACCTTGTTTCTTACATTTTCTCATTATGAATGCTTATGTCCCTAAAGCATGTCAAATAGTTTTTGATGATAACAAAGGCAAAAGTGAAGATCAAATGCAAAAGTGAAGATCAAGCGCAAAAGGAAAAATCAAGATCAAAGAAAAAAGTCAAGAGGTTTATTTAGTTATAAGACTTAGAACATTAATGTTAAATGCTCTCAAGATTTCTCAAATGGTTTTTCAATATATTATTTCTAAATAAGTGGAAAATTTCAAAGTTAAAGATGTTTTTCAAGAAACTTGAGTTTCTATCTTAAATCTAACACTCTTAAAAGGATTTATGTTTAATCAATTATCTTAAGGTGTTAGAAATGGCTTACAAGCTTTATTGGACTTGAAAAATGTGTTCAAAGGCCAATGTAATCGATTACATGATGTTTGTAATCGATTACACAGCAAACAGAAGCCTTGTAATCGATTACATGAGCAATGTAATCGATTACAAGCAAGTCAGAGGCCATGTAATCGATTACACAATAAATGTAATCGATTACAATAAGCCCAGAAAGGCAAGAACACGTTCAAAGAGTCATGTAATTGATTACATGGATATTGTAATTGATTACACAGCAAGTCAGAAGTCATGTAATCGATTACATGGATATTGTAATCGATTACAAGCAAAGTCAGAAGTCATGTAATCGATTACACCAATAATGTAATCGATTACACAGAGCCCAGAAAGCTAAGAACACGTTGGAACAACAATGTAATCAATTACATATACTGTGTAATTGATTACACGCACCCTGACAACGTCCAACGGCTATATTAAATGCATTAAATGCATGGCTAAAACCCTCCAACGGCTCCATTTATTGAGATACTTATAGATACCAATGTTGGGTCTTTATTTGAGGTTGACCTTGAACTAAAAACTGATTACCAATACTTCCAAATGTGAATTAATTCTCAAATCCATTTCTTGCTCTGTTTTTTGTAAAAACATAAAAAAATCTTTAAGAGCATATTAGAGCTTTAATTTGTAATCATCTACCCTAGTGAAAGCTTCATTCAATCATTCTATATTGCTTTGTAAAGAGGGTGAGGCATCCCTCCAAAAGTGTAAAGGGTGAGGTATCCCTCAGTTGAAAAGACTCAAGCTCCAAGGGTGAGGTATCCCAAAATGTTGAGTGCTCAATGTTGTAAAGGTTATCAAGCACCTATTGAAGCTTAAAGAAATAGTGAAAAATCTCTAGCGATTGCTTGAGGACTGGACGTAGATCACAAGTGGATTAATGATCGAACCAGGATAAATCATTGTGTTTGTTTTCTCTAAACCCTTCTTTTTACATTGAGTACTATTTTATTGAATTGCTTGAATATTGGTACCTTTGGCTATTGCATTTATAAGTGAAAGTGTTTATCTCTTATATCCAATCATCTTTAATCATTAATTAGCTTCAACGAAAATTGTTTATCAAACAATGTGCAAAAGATTTGCAAACTTAGTTTTCATACTCAATTCACCCCCCTCTTGAGTATTGAGGCCACTTAGTAACAAGTGGTATCAGAGCTAGACTCTTGTATAAAGAGCTTAGCAGCTTCAAGAGAAGTGATGGCTTCGAATGGTTTTTCAAATGAAGGTTCTTCTATAAACAGACCTCCTTATTTCAATGGGGATGGTTATGCCTATTGGAAAGAAAGGATGAAAAATTTTCATTGAAGCTATTGATTTAGATGTGTGGGACGCCGTTGAAAATGGTGCTTTTGTTCCTACACAAACTAAAGATGGTGTGAAAATCAATACACCTAGAAATGAATGGACCGATGATGATAAAAAGAAGGTTCAATATAATTTGAGAGCCAAGAACATCACCACATCCTTGGGGTATGATGAATTCTTTAGGGTGTCAAATTGTAAGACCGCAAAAGAAATGTGAGATACCCTACAAGTAACTCATGAAGGTACTAGTGAAGTAAAACGATCTCGAATAAACACTCTTACCCATGAATACGAATTATTTAGAATGAACCAAGGTGAGAGTATTCAAGATATGCAAAAGAGATTTACTCATATTGTTAATCATCTTATCTCATTGGGAAAGACATTTCCTAATGAGGATCTTATTAATAAAGTCTTGAGATGTCTAAGTAGGAACTGGCAACCCAAGGTAACAGCTATTTCGGAAATCAAGAGATTTGTCAACAATGTCTCTAGCCACCCTATTCGGAAAGCTTCAAGAACATGAGTTAGAACTAAATAGGCTCAATCAAAATGAAGAGCATGACAAAAAGAAGAAGGGAATCGCACTCAAAGCCACCTTCTCCACAATTGAAGATGATGATGAAGATAGTGAAGAGGATGCTGAAAATGTTGAGCTAAGTTAGGAGAATCTTAGTCTCCTTGTGAGAAAATTTGGAAGATTCCTAAAGAAAAAGGGATTTCAAAGAAGACCACCATTTCCTCAAAAGAAAGTGTACCACAAAGGAGAAGAATCCTCTACTCCTCCAAAATGCTATAAATGTGGAAAACCGGGGCACATGAAAATGGAGTGCCCTATATATCTCAAAAAGACGGAAAAGTTTGAGAAAATGCCCTCCAAAGAAAAGAAAGGAAGGAGAGCACACATAGCTTGGGAGGACAATGACTTAAGCTCCTCCGACAATTCAGAGGATGAAGAAGCTCATCTTTGTCTCATGACTCAAGGAGAAGAAAGTGAAGAGAGCGACACCAAGGTAACTTCTTCTAACTCAGAATCTCTACCTTCATATGATGAATTGCAAGATGCCTTTCAAGAATTGCATGATGAATCCTTAAGGCTCACAAAAATGGTTTTGTCCTCTAACAAAACAATTTCCTTATTAGTAAACAAAGTTTCTATCTTAAGTAAGGAGATAAATGAGCTTAAGATTGAAAATGAGAACTTAGGACTTATAGATACAAATTCACTATGCATGACATGTTCCTCACATGATAAGACATCCATATCATTACCTTGTTCATCATACAAAGTATTTGAAAAAGAAATTGAAGACTTGAACAACACTCTTGCAAAATTCACTTTTAGAAGAGACAACTTGAATGTGTTGTTAGGGAAACAAAAATGTGTGTTTCAAAAAGTCGGTTTGGGATTTAATCCAAACAACCATAAAAAATCTTATAAGAACTTCTTTGTTTCCTCAAATACTTCAAGTAGTCCCTTTGTGAAATGTTTTCACTATGGTAAGAAAGGGCATAGTGCATCAACTTGCAATGTTAGAAAGAACATAAACACTAAAGTTGGAATAAAAAGAGTTTGGGTTCCTAAAGGCACCATGCCTAACTCTAACACACAAGGACCCAAGACAATTTGGGTACCAAAGGTTAAAACTTGAATGTGTGTTGTAGGTGTGCTTGAAAACCAAGAGCTCAAGTTGGTATCTTGATAGTGGTTGCTCCAAGCACATGACCGGTGATGGCTCCAAGTTCTCCTCCCTTACACACAAGAAACATGGTCATGTCACATATGGTGATAACAACAAAGGGAAGATTCTTGGAATTGACAAAGTTAGTAAGATCCCTTCATCATCTATTGATAATGTTTTACTTGTTGAAGGACTTAAACATAATGTGCTTAGTATTAGTCAATTGTGTGATAAAGGCAATAGAGTTATATTTGATTCTTCTTGTTGCATAATTGAGGGAAAGGATGATAAGCAAGTTAAGTTTGTTGGCCATAGAGTCAATAATATATATATTATTAGTCTCGATGATATCTCCTCAAATGATGCTAAATGTTTTATGAGTAAAGAAAATGATTCATGGTTATGGCATAGAAGAATTGCTCACATTCACATGGATCACTTAAACAAATTAGTTTCTAAAGAACTAGTAATTGGTCTTCCAAAGCTCAAATTTGAAAAAGACAAACTTTGTGATGCATGTCAAAAGGAAAAACAAATAAAGGTCTCTTTTAAAGCTAAAAACATGGTTTCAACTTCTAGACCTTTATAACTTTTGCACATGGATCTTTTTGGTCCCTCTAGAACTATGAGCTTTGGTGGGAATTACTATGCATTAGTGATTGTGGATGATTTTTTTAGGTTTACATGGACATTATTCTTGGCCCACAAAAATGATGTTTTTCAATCATTTAGAAAGCTTGCTAAAGTTATCCAAAACGAAAAAGGTTTTTGTATTGCATCCATAAGAAGTGACCATGGTGGTGAATTTGAAAATCATGAATTTGAAACTTTTTGTGATGAACATGGCATTGAGCATAATTTTTCTGCCCCTAGAACACTACAACAAAATGGTGTTGTAGAAAGGAAAAATCAATCTTTAGAGGAAATGGCAAGAACTATGCTCAATGAAGCCAACCTTCCTAAGTACTTTTGGGCGGATGCGGTCAACACCGCTTGTTATGTTATGAATAGAGACCTAATAAGGCCAATTTAAAAGAAAATCCCATATGAATTGTACAAAGGAAGGAAGCCAAATGTATCACATTTTCATGTCTTTGGATGTAAATACTTTGTCTTGAATAATGGAAAGGATAACTTGGGAAAGTTTGATGCAAAATCTGATGAGGGAATATTCATTGACTATTCTATACATAGTAAGGCCTTTAGAGTCTATAATAAACGAACTATGACCATAGAAGAGTCCATACATGTTGCATTTGATGAAACTAACCCAAATGAGCCGAGAAAGGATCTTGTTGATGATGTTGCAGAAATCTTGGTAAAAACACACTTGGAAAATCAAGAGAAAGAGTCCAAGAAGCAAGAAGAGAGACTCCTTGATCACTCATGGCAAAAAGATTCAGAAATCTTGGACCTACCCAAGGAATGGAGGACTTCAAGATATCACCCTCTCGACAAGGTAATTGGTGATGTATCAAAAGGGGTAATCACTCAAAACTCACTTAGAAATGCATGTAATCACCTAGCCTTTGTCTCTCAAGTTGAACCTAAAGACATAAATGAGGCCATTAATGATGAGCATTGGATCTTGTCCATGCAAGAAGAACTAAACCAATTTGAGAGAAATCAAGTTTGGGAATTAGTTCCAAGGCCCAATGATCATCCTATAATTGGCACCAAATGGGTCTTTAGGAATAAACTTGATGAAACGGGCTTAATAATAAGAAGTAAAGCTAGGCTTGTAGCTAAGGGATATAATCAAGAAGAAGGCATAGACTATGAAGAAACTTATGCTCCCATAGCTAGGTTAGAGGCCATTAGAATGTTACATGCATATGCTTGCATCATGGATTTCAAACTCTATCAAATGGATGTCAAAAGTGCCTTTTTAAATGGTTTTATATAAGAAGAGGTGTATGTAGAACAACCTCCTGGTTTTGAGGATTTTGAAATGCCCAACCATGTTTTTAAACTGAAAAAGGCCTTGTATAGCTTGAAACAAGCCCCTAGAGCTTGGTATGAAAGGTTGAGCAAATTCTTTTTAGAAAAAAGTTTTTCTAGAGGCAAAGTTGACACTACCCTTTTCATAAAACATAAAATGCATGACATACTTCTAGTTTAAATCTATGTTGATGACATTATATTTGGAGCTACTAACAACTCTCTTTGTAAAGAATTTTCAAATATTATGCAAAGTGAGTTTGAAATGTCAATGATGGGTGAGCTCAACTTCTTCCTTGGTCTCCAAATCAAGCAAACAAGAGAAGGAACATTCATAAGCCAATCCAAGTATTGCAAGGAGCTGCTTAAGAAGTTTGGAATGGACAATGCTAAGCATATGGCTACTCCTATGGGCACCTTTTGCTATTTGGACAAGGATGAAGGAGGTAAATCAGTAGAAATTATGAAATATAGAGGTATGATTGGCTCACTCATTTATCTCACTACAAGTAGGCCTGATATAATGTTTAGTGTATGCATGTGTGCTAGATATCAAGCTAATCCTAAAGAATCATACCTAAGTACTGTTAAAAGAATAATGAAATATTTAATAGGCATATCACAAATGGGTTTGTGGTACCCTAAAGGTGCCTCATGTAGCCTTATTGGGTATTCCGATTCTGATTTTGCTAGATGCAAAATGGATAGAAAGAGCACTAGTGGAACATACCACTTGCTTGGAAGTTCACTAGTTTCTTGGTATAGCAAGAAACAAAATAGTGTGGCATTGTCTACAGTTGAAGCTGAATATGTTGCAGTTGGGAGTTGTTGTTCTCAAATCCTTTGGATGAAACAACAACTCTTGGACTATGGTCTTGAGCTTGATCACATCCCCATAAGATGTGATAATATTAGTGCAATCAATTTGTCCAAAAATCCCATTTTGCATTCTAGGACTAAACATATTGAAATAAGATATCATTTCATTAAAAACCATGTTCAAAAGGGTGATTGTATGCTTGAGTTTGTAGAAACCACTAAGCAACTAGCTGACATTTTCACCAAACCCCTAGTAAAAGAAGCATTTTTCTATATAAGAAATGAACTTGGTATATTAGATCAATCATGCATAAATTAACTATTTGCATAATCATAAAACCAATGTCTAACTTGTATTTTTCTACATAATCATGCTATATTGCTGCACAATCTCTGAATTTTTCATCATATTCGAATCCAATACTGACTTGAGCGACGGAGATTTCCCCTAAGTTGTTTTGCAGGTGCTCCCTCATGCCCAAGACTCCCAAGCAACTCAACATCCTCAAAATTTCACCAAAAATGGTGTAATTCTTGGTAAAAATGGTAATTTTGATCAATTATGTGAGTTGAATCATAATATGATTAGATTATATATTTGCATGATGATTTGAATTGATCTAAGTTGCTTTGGAGCTGATGTGAATGGATTAAAATTGATTCTATGTTGATTGGAATCAAAATCTGAGTTAAAGTGTGCTGGTAATCGATTACAATGCCTTTGTAATCGATTACACAGGTCCTATCAAGCATGTAATCGATTACACAACTTTTGTAATCGATTACAATCAACTCAGAACTCAGGTAATCGATTACATCAACTATGTAATCGATTACAAGGCTCCCCAGAAGCGTGGTAATCGATTACACCAAAAATGTAATCGATTACATATCCACCAGAATGCATGTAATCGATTACACATCCAATGTAATCGATTACACAGGGTTTTTTAAAAGGTTTCTGATGCGCGCAGAGCTCATTTCTCAGAACCTCTTCATCTCCTTCGTCCTCCTCCTCTGCTCCCACGCAACCCAAACCTCCCAATCTCTCATTTCTCACTCAAACCTCCCTCAAAATCCTTCATTTCACCTCCATTTAACTCGAAAATCTCCTCTCTCCACAGCCCATCTGTCAAATCCCCTCACATCCCTCACCCAAATCTCACCATCACCTCTCACGAACCCCATCCCCACTCCTCTGCCCTAACCTCATCCCTCTCTCTTTCCTAACTCATCCCCAACCACTTACCACTCATCCCACTCTACTCCTTCTCATCACATGGCTGAATTCTCTCATCGCTCAAAGCGCCCAAGAACAGGGGCTACCATTGGAGGGTCCTCTAGTAAAGCTTCATGCAACATCTCTGGCCTAGACCTCACACGCCACTTCTCCATAGTGAAGCGAGCTGAGTTGCTGCAGAAGAACTTTCAGCTACGCAAGATCATTTCTCCCAAGTATCTTCCCATCACCTTCTGTGAGAGTGAACCTTTAGAGAGCTTTAGAACCATAGAAAATTTAGGCTTACTGGGTTTCCTGAGTATAGAGAATGTTATCTACCCAAACCTTGTGAGAGTCTTTTATGCAAATCTGAAATTTGAAGATAATTGCCTAATATCTAAAGTAAAAAAGCAACAAATAAGGATAACAATGGCTGAGTGGTATAGGCTAACGAAGCTCACTCCTGATGAAGCTAACTTCTGTGGGAATGCAAATGTCTAGGGGCATGAGTTTGAGCATAAGGCTGCTCTTCTCTCATTGATTAGGACTGGCTACTACCCCCTAGTGATCCTAAAAGAAGAATCATGGCCACTGGCCTAACTATGGAGAACGGGGTTCTCCACTACCTTTTGGTCCGAGGATTGATTCCCAGGGGAGGAAATTACTCCCAAGTTCTCAAGGATGATGTGGTGTCCTTATGGGCAATGACCACAGGGCGGCCAATAAACTGGGGTTACTACATTATAGAGCATATGTTGGATGCAAAGAAAAAGAAGAACTCTGCTCTCCCATTTGCTATGTTGGTCACAACCATCCTAGAGCATTGTTGCATTTCCCTAGCTGAGGAGTACACCAGCTCGAAAGGACCGCAATCCATTGGCTTGCATACCTTGAAGAAGCTCCAGCTCTACAAAGTGGATGATAGGTGGCATTACATTGCTCATGGCACGTTTGGTCATATCCATCATGATCCGGATAGTGATGATGATGAAAAGGCTCAGCATCCTGCCCCTGCTCCTACTCCTGCTCCAGCTACACTTGACCTCCTGCTCCAAGAGACGCGAAACCTGGGCGCTACTGTAGACACACGCATGGATCACTTAGAGCAGAAGATAGATCACCTTGAGCTGAGGATGAACTACTCAGATCAGGAGCTTGCCTCCATTCGATCCCTCTTGGGTGGACCTCTTATTCCTCCGAGTGCTGCTGCTGCACCTCCCACATCCTCTGCCTCTCCGGTTCCCCTATCCTTTGCTGGTCCATCTGGCGTCCCTGCTGATTATGAGGAGCTTCTAGACTCTAAGGACGATCTTGAGCCCGGTGATGATAATGTTGATCTAGGAGACATTGCTACGGATCCAGATAGTGATAGCGAGGCTACTGATAGTGATCATGGCCCATTACTCTGATGTTTTTGATGACTACCTTGTATTTTTTTTTGTTTTGACCCTGATTATATAACATTGGTATACATTTCTGGTTTTTTTTTTCTGTTATTGGCTATACTGGTTGTGAAAAGTTACTTTGTACATGCTGATTAATGATATATGAACTTGTTTCAACTTTGCTTCTATTCTTGGAATGTTTGCCTTTTTGAAAAAAATTGATTGGACTGATTAATCTCTTTGGATTTCTTGTTCTGGCAAAATTTGGGAAATCATGAAATATAGCTGTCATGCTGTCTATTTTTCTTTGAATGCTTATGTCTTTTTGATAATGCCAATGGGGGAGAGAATAAGGAAAAATGAAATGAAAATGAAATGAACTCTAATTAAGGTTGCATGAGTACGGGGGAGTTATTGAGCTTTTGAGCTCTTAAGCTTTTATATGCAAAATCTAACCCAATATCATGCATACACTCCGGGGGAGCATTGCGCCTAAATGTCTATTATATACAAATGCAAAAACTCTTTCTTTTTCCTATGATCAGCTTGTCATCATCAAAAAGGGGGAGAATGTGAATGCTTATGTCCCTAAAGCATGTCAAATAGTTTTTTTATGATAACAAAGGCAAAAGTGAAGATCAAGTGCAAAAGTGAAGATCAAGCGCAAAAGGAAAAATCAAGATCAAAGAAAGAAGTCAAGAGGTTTATTTAGTTATAAGACTTAGAACATTAATGTTAAATGCTCTCAAGATTTCTCAATTGATTTTTCAATATATCATTTCAAAATAAGTAGAAAATTTCAAAGTTAAACATGTTTTTCAAGAAACTTGAGTTTCTATCTTAAATCTAACACTCTTAAAAGGATTTATATTTAATCAATTGTCTTAAGGTGTTAGAAATGGCTTACAAGCTTTATTGGACTTGAAAAATGTGTTCAAAGGCCAATGTAATCGATTATATGATGTTTGTAATCGATTACACAGCAAACAGAGGCCTTGTAATCGATTACAAGTAAGTCAAAGGCCATGTAATCAATTACACAATAAATGTAATCGATTACAATAAGCCCAGAAAGGCAAGAACACGTTCAAAGAGTCATGTAATCGATGACATGGATATTATAATCGATTACACAGCAAGTCAGAAGTCATGTAATCGATTACATGGATATTGTAATCGATTACAAGCAAAGTCAGAAGCCATGTAATCGATTACACCAATAATGTAATCGATTACACAGAGCCCAGAAAGCCAAGAACATGTTAGAACAACAATGTAATCGATTACATATGCTGTGTAATCGACTACATGCACCCTGACAACGTCCAACGGCTATATTAAATGCATTAAATGCATGGCTAAAACCCTCAAACGGCTCCATTTATTGAGAAACTTATACATACCAATGTTGGGTCTTCATTTGAGGTTGACCTTGAACTAAAAATTGATTACCAATACTTCCAAACGTGAATCAATCCTCAAATTCATTTCTTGCTCTGTTTTTTGTAAAAACATAGAAAAATTTTTGAGAGCATATTAGAGCTTCAATTTGTAATCATCTACTCTAGTGAGAGTTTCATTCAATCATTCTGTATTGCTTTGTAAAGAGAGTGAGGCATCCCTCCAAAAGTGTAAAGGGTGAGGTATCCCTTAGTTGAAGAGACTCAAGCTCCAAGGGTGAGGTATCCCAAAGTGTTGAGTGCTCAAGGTTGTAAAGGTTATCAAGCACCTATTGAAGCTTGAAGAAATAGTGAAAAATCTCTAGCGGTTGCTTGAGGACTGGGCGTAGATCACAAGTGGATTGGTGATCGAACCAGGATAAATCATTGTATTTGTTTTCTCTAAACCCTTCTCTTTACATTGAGTACTATTTTATTGAATTGCTTGAATATTGGTACCTTTGGCTATTGCATTTATAAGTGAAAGTGTTTATCTCTTATATCCAATCATCTCTAATCATCAATTAGCTTCAACGAAAATTATTTATCAAACGATTTGTGAAAGATTTGTGAACTTAGTTTTCATACTCAATTCACCCCCCTCTTAAGTATTGAGACCACTTGGTAACACTCATCATCTAGAGTTTAAAACTTTGAGGTAAAGTTTATGACTTTTCCATTTTCTCTTCTCATTTTCGTGATTCCTGGTCATCTTTGTGACCAAGAACTCCCCTTTTATGGTTTTATTTATTTATTGTGAAAGTTTGATGTCCTAGGGTTTTGGTGGTGGTTGAGGCCGAAATCTACAAGGAGCTCCAAGGAAGTTCTTTTCTTATTTTCTCTCTTGGTAAGAGGAAGATTATCCACTTCAACCTCTATTGATAGTGGGAAACTTGTTTGTGTGTTGGTTGTGAGAAACTCATGTTAGGGTTGCTCTCTTGATTATATGTTTTTCTAATGATCTTTGTATTAATTTCCTCTATGCGGTTTTATTGTTTGTATTTTTATATGTTGATGATCTTGGATTGATTTTGATAGATTGGAAATATGAATAGGAAGCAAGGGTTCCTTGCTCTCCTTAATGAGGCTCATAGCCATACCCCCTTCAGTAGGGTGTTCATGATTAAAATTTTGTACAAGTTAGAGAGATAACTAATCAAGTGAATAACAATTAATGGAGCAATGGAAAATTTGGGTTCTTACCGCTTTGGGAGGCTCACGGCCTCTAGGGCCTTTTTGAGTCTAAATATGTAATTTTTGGATAACCTTGGAACTTAAGAAATTAAGTATTAAGTAATTAACAATGTGATGGAAAGAAATTTATTTGATGACCTAGAGTGATTTTGTACTTAAGGGAAGAACAAGAGTGAGTGTGAGACTTAAGAATATTAGAATAATGTTCTAAGTGAATATGATTGAATTTAAGTAAAGAAACTTACCTAATTGAGAGAAATAAGGATCTAATGAGAACTAAAAGAGAATTCCTCCAGAGAAATATTTCTTAAGAAATGTTAAATTAAAGTAAAACTTCATAATAAACCTTAAAAAGTGTACTGTCTCATTTGAGAATTTGGTAATGTGTTATTATAGGTCCATGAGTGGGACCAAAATTCTATTGATGTTTAACTTGGACAAATTATGGTATATTATGGGATGAGTATATCATTGTTGAATATACATGAATATGCATTGAGTCATCATGCATTGTGAAAGTTTGATGGACTATTGTTAAAGCCATGTTGCCTAGGAGATTGAATCACACTTATGTGTGGGTGCGAGTAGACTAGTGTAGGTCATAATGTTGACCTTGGGGGGGTCGGGGTGCGGGTGTCTCACAATGGTCAGTTGGTAGCTCCTCTGGGTTGTGGGATAGACCGATGCAAACGCACTGACGATCTGGACTGAGACACTGTCCTATATCGCAATCTAGTGTAGAATGTCTTATATAATGCCATGATGTGCATGTTGATAAATTGAGAAATTATAGCACTTGTTGGCCGCAGCAACTGTGTTACAAACATGTCTCCTGATCATTCTCTCTGATGTTTGTGTCTAGCTCCATGGAGTAGGATTTCGGTATCATGTGCACGTGCATAGTGAGTCAACATATTACTTAGCATTTATTTATACGGTGATAGGAACTATTGCCTTATTGATGTTATAACTGCCTGGATTCAATAAGTTGTTTACTATTTGCTTCTTGATGCTGATTATTATTTCTGAAATGCTATGTGGGTGCTTTGCGCCATTCTATTTCTTTACTGCCATAATTAGTACTGAATGTAGGATGTCTTACCTCCTTTCTGTATTTCTGCTATTCTGTTTATTTATGTGTTTCTCTAAAGACACCGGTGAAGAAGGGGAAGCGCACGAATTTCCTGGCTTCTGGCCTGATTTTGATTAGTTTCCTGTTTGGATATGGCGTCCCGTCTGCGTGGCTTTTTGGGTTATATGAGATTGACTTTTCATGGAGGTCCGGACTGCTGGCACATCAATCTGAGTACGGATCGCTGCATTTACCTTGGAGACGTGACTGTGTCTCTGGCTTGGGGACGTTATGATCCACCTATCTTTACTTTTAATGCTCACTTGCATTTAGAGTTTTACTTGCCCATACGTGATATGTGGGGTGAGCGCTATTACTCTCCACAAGAGGATTCGTTCTTATCCTCTGCATGAGCTCCCGCTCGTAATTCGGTTACTCTGACAAGGATTTCCTCTAACGAGGAAGACCCTAAGGAGGATCCATCTACGATTCCTTCTTATTCGCGTTAGGGGCTAATGCTGTTGGTAGCCGTATATGGCTATCTGTAAATCTTTTGGGGGCCTGATGTTTTGTCTTTTGGTGGGCTGTATGTGTGTAATCATTTTGGGGCATGTAAAACTTCTACCTTTTATATATCTGATGATGTATCTAAACAAGTATGATATAAGTATGATGTATGAAAGTATGGTTCACTTCTCATGTTACTTTCTGCTGTAACTACATCTTATCATCTTATTTTATTGCATAAAAAAAAAGAATTCACCAAAATCAATTGTATGATTATAACTAAACAGGCTTATCTATATTATAATGAACCGGGTCTTAGTTTATGCATTTTGTTTTTGTTTCGTGGTTATAGTGTGATGTTCCCGCCTCAAAAAGGGGCGTTACAATTTCTGGTGTTCTATTTTGACCTTCTGTGACGCTCCTTTTTGGGGGGGAACATCACATCATTATTTACGGCATGGAAAATAAAAGTATAATTTTAGACCTGGTTCATTATATAAATATAAACTTGCTTAGTTGTAAACGTGTGATTAAATTAGCGAATATTTTTTTTTGTTTATTATACTTGATAAAATATAGTGACGAGGCGTAATTGCAATAAAGAGTAAAATAAAAGTAAAACATACATTCGAACAACATGTATATACATATATATATAATCATATCAACTTGTTTGATTACAACACCTGATATACAAAAGCAAAACTATGCCTACCCCAAAGATCATACATCTACAGCCCACCAAAATATAAAATCATCAGGCCCCAAAAAGAACACAAATAGCCATCAGTAGCTATCGACAGTATTAGGCCCTAAGGAGAAACGGAAGGAACCATGTCAGGATCCTCCCCAGGGTCTTCCTCGTCTGAGAAAACCCTCATCAGAGTCACTGAATTACGGGCCAGGGCTCGAGTAGTAGAAAGGAATGAATCTTCCCGTGAGGTGTAGTAACGTTCACCCCACATGTCCCTAATAGGCATGCAAAACTCTAAAAGTAACCAAACACTACAGGTAAAGATGGGCAGATCATAACGCCCCCAAGCTAACGACACTGTCACGTCTCCCAAGTAAACACAGCAGTTCGAACTAAAGTTGACGTGCCAACAGTCCAGACCTCCTAAGAAAGTCAGCCGCACATAACCCAAAAATCCTTGTGGACATATCGTCATGATCCAATGCAGGTATTAGCCAAAGTTAGGCCAAAAATCGGGGAACTCGTGAACTTCACCCTCTTCGCTGACGTCTTCAGAGAAACATTAATATATACACAGAGATAGTAGAAATACCAAAAAGGGGTGAGACATCCTACTTTCAGTACCAATTATGGCAATAAAGAAGCAAAATGGCGTAGGACGCCCACATAGCTTTACAAGAGTAATAAACAGTAATTAAGAGGCAAATATTAGATAACTTAACAATTTCAGATAGTTATACATTAGTAAGATAACAGTTTCAATCATCATAAGAATTAAATGCCAGATAATATATGGACTCACTATGCACATGCATATGATATCAAAATCTTACTCCATGGAGCTAGACACAAACATCAGAGGGAACGATTAGGGAAACATGCCAGTATCTCGTTAGCCTAAAATCAAGTGCTTTTCAGAAAACAATAGTTTTGTGCAACAAGACTTTATACAGTAGCATTCTCACAAGATCGCGATATAGGATAGTGTCTCGGTCCGGATCGTCGGCGCGTTTGCATCAGTTTGTCCCACGGCCCAAATAGGCTACCAACTATCCGCTGTGAGACGCTCGCGCCCTGACGCCCCCAAGGTCAACAGTATGACCTACACTAGTCTATTTGCACCCGCACTAAGGTGTGATTCAAACTCCTAGGCAACATAGCCTTGACAAATCATCCATCGAACTTTCACAATGCATGATGACTCAATGCATATGTATATTTAACAATAATATACTTTTCCACAACATGCCATAACTCAGCTAAGATAAGCATCAAACAATATTTATGCTTTTAGGGTTCATTACGGAAGTTATGACTTAATCTTCTACATTCTTCTCATTAAGTTTCTCTTAAGACAAATCTTAGTTTTGAATTATTTAATATCTTATTTACACTTATATCCTTCCTTTAATTAAGAATTAATCTAAGTCTTATGAAAAGATCTCACTCTTGATTCTTTCTATTTTATGAATCCCTAATTAATTTCCCAATTAACCAATTAACTAAGTGTCACTTTAATTTAGCATTTCTTATGAAATATTTAACTAGAGGAGTTCTCTTGATTATTAAGTTCCTTACTTTAAGAATATCCATACTCACTTAGAAAATTATTCTAAGTTTTCCAAGTCTCACACACCCTTATTCTTTTCTTACGTTTAAAGAATCACTTTAAGTTATCCAATTGGGTTCTATCTATTACATTATTAGTCATTTAATCACTTGATTATTTAAATCCCAAGGTTATAAGGTATTACACAATTTGATCATAAATTGTCCCTAGAGGCCATGGCCTCCCAAAGGTGGAACCCTAAGTTTTTCTTAACTCCATTACATTTTAATTACTTGATTAGGTATGTGGTCAACTTGATGCAAATTTTTAAACCATTAACACCCTACTTCAAGGGTGTGGCCGTGAGCCTCATGAAGGAGGGTAAGGAACTCTTGCCTCCATTCCATTTTTTCAATCCATCCATACTAATCCAAGATCATCAATATACATATATAATCAACCAAATAATCTAAACAAAGTAAGATCAACACATAATCACAAAATCACACAATCAACGAGAGTAACCCTAACTAAGGTTTTCTCACAACCAACACATAAGCAAGTTTCTCACTACCAAGAGAGGTTGAAGAGGATTATCTCCCTTTTGTAACACCCTCCTTAGGGCGTCACACTTCGTGTTACTCAATTATCATATCACCCCTTCATTATGAATCATGCTTGTAATATAAATACGAGTTGTAAAATTTCTTGATGATAGTAATATAAACTTAATGGAAATTAAAACATTACAGCATCATTACGATAAAATTTTACATTATATATACATAAATCGTAATACTGTCACACTTTAATATTTACAAATTGGACATCTAAAAATATTTACACATTAATTAAATTACATAATGCCCAAGTAACTCTAAACATGCAGAACCCTCAAACGGGTCCTCCTCAGACTCCTCAACAGGGAGGAATCCAACTTGACACAAAATATATAATACTAACCATACCCGGAGTACGATAGTAAGCTCCCTATTACTGTTTATGTGAGAAACACATTTTCCATCCAGCTCAACGTACTATACTTTTGGTTCCCATATACCTTCCGAAAGCTCAGCATCTCCATCTCTTTAGAACTCAACTTCCTTCTCGAAAATCTGATCTTCCTTGTGTTCTCACTCAACGTTTTGCTTAATCCCTTTACAGTTATAATTACAATACAGAAATAGACAGACAAGGAGGTGAGATTACCTACGCCAATACCAGTATGGTAGCAATGAAGATCAAAACATACAAATTCTCTTACCATACATCATACATAATTACAATCATATCATCAATATCATTTATCTAACACATATCATATCTCATATTAACACATCATACATAATTACAATTATGCTACCAACATCATTTATCATCATAATTCATAATTACATCCATGTCCTTATCAATATTCACTTATTCAATAATTCATTTATCAAAATCAATAATTATGATAATACTCTCAGTATCTCTGTGTATGCATCTAGACTCATGTACCTAGACTCAATTTTCCTACTCCATGGAGCTAAAACTCAGGTCGGAAAGAGTGATCGAAAAGAATCTGTCTGCACAACATGCCTCAGACCACGTGCTCATTCTCTTTGCTCATTTATCATTTGCTCATTTAGCATTTGCACATCTAGCATATGCATCACAGTCTTTATCAGATCTCGATTATGGATAGTGTCTTGGTCTGGATCATCGGTGTGTTGCATCGGTCTAACCTACGGTACAGAAGCTTTATTCTCTGTCCATTGTAGGCAACCCGCACCCCGATGCCCCCAAGGTCAACGAGTGACCTACACTACGCACATCGCACCCACTCAAGAGATGTGTTCTTTCCTTCTTTCGACAATCAGTCTTATTCAGCCACTCGGACTTTTTCAATGCACATTCCAATGCACCTTTCTCAGTTCAATTCATTCTCTCATCTTCTCAATTCAATTTTTCTTTATCTCATATTCGGGGTCCTCGTATAGGCCCAACAATATTATTACTGTAATTTCATCGCGAAACCATATTTTTCGCATTTTCTCAAATCACGTATCAATTTTTATCATTTCTCAATCACGTAAAATACTCTTCACACGTTTTAAATCAAGAATACTAGTTTTCTCAGTTAACACCAAAACTCAACTTCATTTTTTTATATTTGCATAATAATCCTCATCCAAATAATATTTTCACAATAGTTCCTCATAAAAGTCACATTTACGAAATAGTTCTTTGAAAAATTCATATTTTACGAAATCATCCCTCATAAAATTCATATTTACAAAATAGTCCCTCAAAAATTCATATTTACAATATAACCATTCAAAA